>CM032058.1:83759441-85043595 GCA_018831715.1 Matsumurasca onukii
GCATGTGGATGTCGTCACTTCTGAACTGAATCAGGTAACTACCTCCGTAGTTACTAGTTAAAATAATACGCTGTGTATCAAACCGGCCGGTTGATACCTTGGTTCATGTTTATTTTAACTAATTTGAGGGCCTTTGTTACAGGAATCACAGCAGTCTACACTGGCTAGGAGAGGTGACAGATGAGTGAACCTAGAGGTGGACCTTACCGACAGTGAGAGATTGAGGACAAGACAAGGACATCTACCCTGGACGTACGGTTGCATGTGGATGTCACTTCTGAATGAATCAGGTAACTACCTCCGTAGTTACTAGTTAATATTACATGCCCTGTGTATCAAAGGCCGGTTGATACCTTGGTTCATGTTTATTTTAACTAATTTGAGGGCCTTTGTTACAGGAATCACAGCAGTCTACTGGCTAGGAGAGGTGACAGATGAGTAAACCTAGAGGTGGATCTTACCGACAGTGAGAGATTGAGGACAAGACAAGGACATCTGACCTGGACGTACGGTTGCATGTGGATGTCGTCACTTCTGAACTGAACAGGTAACTACCTCCGTAGTTACTAGTTAAAATAATACATGCCCTGTGTATCAAACCGGCCGGTTGATACCTTGGTTCATGTTTATTTTAACTAATTTGAGGGCCTTTTGTTACAGGAATCACAGCAGTCTACACTGGCTAGGAGGTGACAGATGAGTAAACCTAGAGGTGGACTTTACCGACAGTGAGAGATTGAGGACAAGACAAGGACATCTGACCTGGACGTACGGTTGCATGTGGATGTCGTCACTTCTGACTGAACCAGGTAACTACCTCCGTAGTTACTAGTTAAAATAATACATGCCCTGTGTATCAAACCGGCCGGTTGATACCTTGGTTCATGTTTATTTTAACTAATTTGAGGCCTTTTGTTACAGGAATCACAGCAGTCTACACTGGCTAGGAGGTGACAGATGAGTAAACCTAGAGGTGGACTTTACCGACAGTGAGAGATTGAGGACAAGACAAGGACATCTGCCCTGGACGTACGGTTGCATGTGGATGTCACTTCTGAACTGAACCAGGTAACTACCTCCGTAGTTACTAGTTAAAATAATACATGCCCTGTGTATCAAACCGGCCGGTTGATACCTTGGTTCATGTTTATTTTAACTAATTTGAGGGCCTTTTGTTACAGGAATCACAGCAGTCTACACTGGCTAGGAGAGTGACAGATGAGTGAACCTAGAGGTGGACTTTACCGACAGTGAGAGATTGAGGACAAGACAAGGACATCTGCCTGGACGTACGGTTGCATGTGGATGTCGTCACTTCTGAACTGAATCAGGTAACTACCTCCGTAGTTACTAGTTAGAATAATACATGCCCTGTGTATCAAACCGGCCGGTTGATACCTTGGTTCATGTTTATTTTAACTAATTTGAGGGCCTTTGTTACAGGAATCACAGCAGTCTACACTGGCTAGGAGAGGTGACAGATGAGTGAACCTAGAGGTGGACCTTACCGACAGTGAGAGATTGAGGACAAGACAAGGACATCTGCCCTGGACGTACGGTTGCATGTGGATATCGTCACTTCTGAACATGAACCAGGTAACTACCTCCGTAGTTACTAGTTAAAATACATGCCCTGTGTATCAAACCGGCCGGTTGATACCTTGGTTCATGTTTATTTTAACTAATTTGAGGGCCTTTGTTACAGGAATCACAGCAGTCTACACTGGCTAGGAGAGGTGACAGATGAGTAAACCTAGAGGTGGACTTTACCGACAGTGAGAGATTGAGGACAAGACAAGGACATCTGACCTGGACGTACGGTTGCATGTGATATGTCGTCACTTCTGAACTGAACCAGGTAACTACCTCCGTAGTTACTAGTTAAAATAATACATGCCCTGTGTATCAAACCGGCCGGTTGATACCTTGGTTCATGTTTATTTTAACTAATTTGAGGGCCTTTGTTACAGGAATCACAGCAGTCTACTGGCTAGGAGAGGTGACAGATGAGTGAACCTAGAGGTGGACTTTACAGTGAGAGATTGAGGACAAGACAAGGACATCTGCCTTGGACGTACGGTTGCATGTGGATATCGTCACTTCTGAACTGAACCAGGTAACTACCTCCGTAGTTACTAGTTAAATATTACATGCCCTGTGTATCAAACCGGCCGGTTGATACCTTGGTATGTTTATTTTAACTAATTTGAGGCCTTTTGTTACAGGAATCACAGCAGTCTACACTGGCTAGGAGGTGACAGATGAGTGACCTAGAGGTGGACCTTACCGACAGTGAGATTGAGGACAAGACAAGGACATCTGACCTGGACGTACGGTTGCATGTGGATGTCGTCACTTCTGAACTGAATCAGGTAACTACCTCCGTAGTTACTAGTTAGAAATTACATGCCCTGTGTATCAAACCGGCCGGTTGATACCTTGGTTCATGTTTATTTTAACTAATTTGAGGGCCTTTTTACAGGAATCACAGCAGTCTACACTGGCTAGGAGGTGACAGATGAGTGAACCTAGAGGTGGACTTTACCGACAGTGAGATTGAGGACAAGACAAGGACATCTACCCTGGACGTACGGTTGCATGTGGATGTCGTCACTTCTGAACTGAATCAGGTAACTACCTCCGTAGTTACTAGTTAAAATAATACATGCCCTGTGTATGGCCGGTTGATACCTTGGTTCATGTTTATTTTAACTAATTTGAGCCTTTTGTTACAGGAATCACAGCAGTCTACACTGGCTAGGAGAGGTGACAGATGAGTAAACCTAGAGGTGGACCTTACCGACAGTGAGAGATTGAGGACAAGACAAGGACATGACCCTGGACGTACGGTTGCATGTGGATGTCGTCACTTCTGAACTGAATCAGGTAACTACCTCCGTAGTTACTAGTTAAATAATACATGCCCTGTGTATCAAACCGGCCGGTTGATACCTTGGTTCATGTTTATTTTAACTAATTTGAGGGCCTTTGTTACAGGAATCACAGCAGTCTACACTGGCTAGGAGAGGTGACAGATGAGTAAACCTAGAGGTGGACCTTACCGACAGTGAGAGATTGAGGACAAGACAAGGACATCTGACCTGGACGTACGGTTGCATGTGGATATCGTCACTTCTGAACTGAATCAGGTAACTACCTCCGTAGTTACTAGTTAAAATAATACATGCCCTGTGTATCAAACCGGCCGGTTGATACCTTGGTTCATGTTTATTTTAACTAATTTGAGGGCCTTTGTTACAGGAATCACAGCATCTACACGGCTGGAGAGGTGACAGATGAGTAAACCTAGAGGTGGACTTACCGACAGTGAGAGATTGAGGACAAGACAAGGACATCTGACCTGGACGTACGGTTGCATGTGGATGTCGTCACTTCTGAACTGAATCAGGTAACTACCTCCGTAGTTACTAGTTAAAATAATACATGCCCTGTGTATCAAACCGGCCGGTTGATACCTTGGTTCATGTTTATTTTAACTAATTTGAGGGCCTTTTGTTACAGGAATCACAGCAGTCTACACTGGCTAGGAGAGGTGACAGATGAGTAAACTAGAGGTGGACCTTACCGACAGTGAGAGATTGAGGACAAGACAAGGACATCTGCCCTGGACGTACGGTTGCATGTGGATATCGTCACTTCTGAACTGAACCAGGTAACTACCTCCGTAGTTACTAGTTAGAATAATACATGCCCTGTGTATCAAACCGGCCGGTTGATACCTTGGTTCATGTTTATTTTAACTAATTTGAGGGCCTTTTGTTACAGGAATCACAGCAATCTACTCGGGCTAGGAGAGGTGACAGATGAGTGAATCTAGAGGTGGACTTACCGACAGTGAGAGATTGAGGACAAGACAAGGACATCTGCCCTGGACGTACGGTTGCATGTGGATGTCGTCACTTCTGAACTGAACCAGGTAACTACCTCCGTAGTTACTAGTTAGAATATTACATACCCTGTGTATCAAACCGGCCGGTTGATACCTTGGTTTATGTTTATTTTAACTAATTTGAGGGCCTTTTGTTACAGGAATCACAGCAATCTACTCGGGCTAGGAGAGGTGACAGATGAGTGAATCTAGAGGTGGACTTTACCGACAGTGAGAGATTGAGGACAAGACAAGGACATCTACCCTGGACGTACGGTTGCATGTGGATGTCGTCACTTCTGAACTGAATCAGGTAACTACCTCCGTAGTTACTAGTTAAATACATGCCCTGTGTATCAAACCGGCCGGTTGATACCTTGGTTCATGTTTATTTTAACTAATTTGAGGGCCTTTTGTTACAGGAATCACAGCAGTCTACACTGGCTAGGAGAGGTGACAGATGAGTAAACCTAGAAGTGGACTTTACCGACAGTGAGAGATTGAGGACAAGACAAGGACATCTGACCTGGACGTACGGTTGCATGTGGATGTCGTCACTTCTGAACTGAATCAGGTAACTACCTCCGTAGTTACTAGTTAAAATAATACATGCCCTGTGTATCAAACCGGCCGGTTGATACCTTGGTTCATGTTTATTTTAACTAATTTGAGGCCTTTTGTTACAGGAATCACAGCAGTCTACACTGGCTAGGAGGTGACAGATGAGTGAACCTAGAGGTGGACTTTACCGACAGTGAGAGATGAGGACAAGACAAGGACATCTGACCTGGACGTACGGTTGCATGTGGATGTCGTCACTTCTGAACTGAATCAGGTAACTACCTCCGTAGTTACTAGTTAAATAATACATGCCCTGTGTATCAAACCGGCCGGTTGATACCTTGGTTCATGTTTATTTTAACTAATTTGAGGCCTTTTGTTACAGGAATCACAGCAGTCTACACTGGCTAGGAGAACAGATGAGTAAACCTAGAGGTGGACTTTACCGACAGTGAGAGATTGAGGACAAGACAAGGACATCTGACCTGGACGTACGGTTGCATGTGGATATCGTCACTTCTGAACTGAACAGGTAACTACCTCCGTAGTTACTAGTTAAAATAATACATGCCCTGTGTATCAAACCGGCCGGTTGATACCTTGGTTCATGTTTATTTTAACTAATTTGAGGGCCTTTGTTACAGGAATCACAGCAGTCTACACTGGCTAGGAGAGGTGACAGATGAGTGAAACCTAGAGGTGGACTTTACCGACAGTGAGAGATTGAGGACAAGACAAGGACATCTGCCCTGGACGTACGGTTGCATGTGGATATCGTCACTTCTGAACTGAACAGGTAACTACCTCCGTAGTTACTAGTTAAAATATATACATGCCCTGTGTATCAAACCGGCCGGTTGATACCTTGGTTCATGTTTATTTTAACTAATTTGAGGGCCTTTGTTACAGGAATCACAGCAGTCTACACTGGCTAGGAGAGGTGACAGATGAGTGAACCTAGAGGTGGACTTTACCGACAGTGAGAGATTGAGGACAAGACAAGGACATCTGCCTGGACGTACGGTTGCATGTGGATGTCGTCACTTCTGAACTGAATCAGGTAACTACCTCCGTAGTTACTAGTTAAAATAATACATGCCCTGTGTATCAAACCGGCCGGTTGATACCTTGGTTCATGTTTATTTTAACTAATTTGAGGCCTTTTGTTACAGGAATCACAGCAGTCTACACTGGCTAGGAGAGGTGACAGATGAGTAAACCTAGAGGTGGACTTTACCGACAGTGAGATTGAGGACAAGACAAGGACATCTGCCTGGACGTACGGTTGCATGTGGATATCGTCACTTCTGAAATGAACCAGGTAACTACCTCCGTAGTTACTAGTTAGAATAATACATGCCCTGTGTATCAAACCGGCCGGTTGATACCTTGGTTCATGTTTATTTTAACTAATTTGAGGCCTTTTGTTACAGGAATCACAGCAGTCTACACTGGCTAGGAGGTGACAGATGAGTAAACTAGAGGTGGACTTTACCGACAGTGAGAGATTGAGGACAAGACAAGGACATCTGCCTGGACGTACGGTTGCATGTGGATGTCGTCACTTCTGAACTGAATCAGGTAACTACCTCCGTAGTTACTAGTTAAAATAATACATGCCCTGTGTATCAAACCGGCCGGTTGATACCTTGGTTCATGTTTATTTTAACTAATTTGAGGCCTTTTGTTACAGGAATCACAGCAGTCTACACTGGCTAGGAGAGGTGACAGATGAGTAAACCTAGAGGTGGACTTTACCGACAGTGAGAGATTGAGGACAAGACAAGGACATCTGACCTGGACGTACGGTTGCATGTGGATATCGTCACTTCTGAACTGAATCAGGTAACTACCTCCGTAGTTACTAGTTAAAATAATACATGCCCTGTGTATCAAACCGGCCGGTTGATACCTTGGTTCATGTTTATTTTAACTAATTTGAGGGCCTTTTGTTACAGGAATCACAGCAGTCTACACTGGCTAGGAGAGTCGACAGATGAGTAAACCTAGAGGTGGATCTTACCGACAGTGAGAGATTGAGGACAAGACAAGGACATCTGACCTGGACGTACGGTTGCATGTGGATGTCGTCACTTCTGAACTGAATCAGGTAACTACCTCCGTAGTTACTAGTTAAAATAATACATGCCCTGTGTATCAAACCGGCCGGTTGATACCTTGGTTCATGTTTATTTTAACTAATTTGAGGGCCTTTGTTACAGGAATCACAGCAGTCTACTGGCTAGGAGAGGTGACAGATGAGTAAACCTAGAGGTGGACTTTACCGACAGTGAGAGATTGAGGACAAGACAAGGACATCTGCCCTGGACGTACGGTTGCATGTGGATGTCGTCACTTCTGAACTGAATCAGGTAACTACCTCCGTAGTTACTAGTTAAAATAATACATGCCCTGTGTATCAAACCGGCCGGTTGATACCTTGGTTCATGTTTATTTTAACTTTGAGGGCCTTTGTTACAGGAATCACAGCAGTCTACACTGGCTAGGAGGTGACAGATGAGTAAACCTAGAGGTGGACCTTGGTGAGAGATTGAGGACAAGACAAGGACATCTGCCCTGGACGTACGGTTGCATGTGGATATCGTCACTTCTGAACTGAATCAGGTAACTACCTCCGTAGTTACTAGTTAAAATAATACATGCCCTGTGTATCAAACCGGCCGGTTGATACCTTGGTTCATGTTTATTTTAACTAATTTGAGGGCCTTTGTTACAGGAATCACAGCAGTCTACACTGGCTAGGAGGTGACAGATGAGTAAACCTAGAGGTGGACTTTACCGACAGTGAGAGATTGAACAAGACAAGGACATCTGCCTGGACGTACGGTTGCATGTGGATATCGTCACTTCTGAAATGAACCAGGTAACTACCTCCGTAGTTACTAGTTAGAATAATACATGCCCTGTGTATCAAACCGGCCGGTTGATACCTTGGTTCATGTTTATTTTAACTAATTTGAGGCCTTTTGTTACAGGAATCACAGCAGTCTACACTGGCTAGGAGGTGACAGATGAGTAAACCTAGAGGTGGACTTTACCGACAGTGAGAGATTGAGGACAAGACAAGGACATCTGCCCTGGACGTACGGTTGCATGTGGATGTCTTCACTTCTGAACTGAATCAGGTAACTACCTCCGTAGTTACTAGTTAAAATATACATGCCCTGTGTATCAAACCGGCCGGTTGATACCTTGGTTCATGTTTATTTTAACTAATTTGAGGGCCTTTTGTTACAGGAATCACAGCAGTCTACACTGGCTAGGAGAGTGACAGATGAGTAAACCTAAGTGGACTTTACCGACAGTGAGAGATTGAGGACAAGACAAGGACATCTGACCTGGACGTACGGTTGCATGTGGATATCGTCACTTCTGAAATGAACCAGGTAACTACCTCCGTAGTTACTAGTTATAATAATACATGCCCTGTGTATCAAACCGGCCGGTTGATACCTTGGTTCATGTTTATTTTAACTAATTTGAGGGCCTTTGTTACAGGAATCACAGCAGTCTACACTGGCTAGGGAGGTGACAGATGAGTAAACCTAGAGGTGGACTTTACCGACAGTGAGAGATTGAGGACAAGACAAGGACATCTGCCCTGGACGTACGGTTGCATGTGGATATCGTCACTTCTGAAATGAACCAGGTAACTACCTCCGTAGTTACTAGTTAAAATAATACATGCCCTGTGTATCAAACCGGCCGGTTGATACCTTGGTTCATGTTTATTTTAACTAATTTGAGGCCTTTTGTTACAGGAATCACAGCAGTCTACACTGGCTAGGAGAGGTGACAGATGAGTAAACCTAGAGGTGGACTTTACCGACAGTGAGAGATTGAGGACAAGACAAGGACATCTGCCCTGGACGTACGGTTGCATGTGGATATCGTCACTTCTGAAATGAACCAGGTAACTACCGTAGTTACTAGTTAGAATATATACATGCCCTGTGTATCAAACCGGCCGGTTGATACCTTGGTTCATGTTTATTTTAACTAATTTGAGGGCCTTTTGTTACAGGAATCACAGCAGTCTACACTGGCTAGGAGAGGTGACAGATGAGTAAACCTAGAGGTGGACTTTACCGACAGTGAGAGATTGAGGACAAGACAAGGACATCTGCCCTGGACGTACGGTTGCATGTGGATGTCGTCACTTCTGAACTGAATCAGGTAACTACCTCCGTAGTTACTAGTTAAAATAATACATGCCCTGTGTATCAAACCGGCCGGTTGATACCTTGGTTCATGTTTATTTTAACTAATTTGAGGGCCTTTGTTACAGGAATCACAGCAGTCTACACTGGCTAGGAGAGGTGACAGATGAGTAAACCTAGAGGTGGACTTTACCGACAGTGAGAGATTGAGGACAAGACAAGGACATCTGACCTGGACGTACCGTTGCATGTGGATGTCGTCACTTCTGAACTGAATCAGGTAACTACCTCCGTAGTTACTAGTTAGAATATTACATACCCTGTGTATCAAACCGGCCGGTTGATACCTTGGTTCATGTTTATTTTAACTAATTTGAGGGCCTTTTGTTACAGGAATCACAGCTACACTGGCTAGGAGGTGACAGATGAGTAAACCTAGAGGTGGACTTTACCGACAGTGAGAGATTGAGGACAAGACAAGGACATCTACCTGGACGTACGGTTGCATGTGGATGTCGTCACTTCTGAACTGAACAGGTAACTACCTCCGTAGTTACTAGTTAAAATAATACATGCCCTGTGTATCAAACCGGCCGGTTGATACCTTGGTTCATGTTTATTTTAACTAATTTGAGGGCCTTTGTTACAGGAATCACAGCAGTCTACACTGGCTAGGAGGTGACAGATGAGTAAACCTAGAGGTGGACTTTACCGACAGTGAGAGATTGAGGACAAGACAAGGACATCTGACCTGGACGTACGGTTGCATGTGGATATCGTCACTTCTGAACTGAACCAGGTAACTACCTCCGTAGTTACTAGTTAAAATAATACATGCCCTGTGTATCAAACCGGCCGGTTGATACCTTGGTTCATGTTTATTTTAACTAATTTGAGGGCCTTTGTTACAGGAATCACAGCAGTCTACACTGGCTAGGAGGTGACAGATGAGTGAACCTAGAGGTGGACTTTACCGACAGTGAGAGATTGAGGACAAGACAAGGACATCTGCCCTGGACGTACGGTTGCATGTGGATGTCGTCACTTCTGAACTGAATCAGGTAACTACCTCCGTAGTTACTAGTTAAAACATGCATCAAACCGGCCGGTTGATACCTTGGTTCATGTTTATTTTAACTAATTTGAGGGCCTTTTGTTACAGGAATCACAGCAGTCTACACTGGCTAGGAGAGGTGACAGATGAGTAAACCTAGAGGTGGACTTTACCGACAGTGAGAGATTGAGGACAAGACAAGGACATCTGCCCTGGACGTACGGTTGCATGTGGATATCGTCACTTCTGAAATGAACCAGGTAACTACCTCCGTAGTTACTAGTTAGAATAATACATGCCCTGTGTATCAAACCGGCCGGTTGATACCTTGGTTCATGTTTATTTTAACTAATTTGAGGGCCTTTTGTTACAGGAATCACAGCAGTCTACACTGGCTAGGAGGTGACAGATGAGTAAACCTAGAGGTGGACCTTACCGACAGTGAGAGATTGAGGACAAGACAAGGACATCTGCCTGGACGTACGGTTGCATGTGGATGTCGTCACTTCTGAACTGAATCAGGTAACTACCTCCGTAGTTACTAGTTAAAATAATACATGCCCTGTGTATCAAACCGGCCGGTTGATACCTTGGTTCATGTTTATTTTAACTAATTTGAGGGCCTTTTGTTACAGGAATCACAGCAGTCTACACTGGCTAGGAGGTGACAGATGAGTGAACCTAGAGGTGGACTTTACCGACAGTGAGATTGAGGACAAGACAAGGACATCTGCCCTGGACGTACGGTTGCATGTGGATGTCGTCACTTCTGAACTGAATCAGGTAACTACCTCCGTAGTTACTAGTTAGAATAATACATGCCCTGTGTATCAAACCGGCCGGTTGATACCTTGGTTCATGTTTATTTTAACTAATTTGAGGGCCTTTTGTTACAGGAATCACAGCAGTCTACACTGGCTAGGAGAGGTGACAGATGAGTAAACCTAGAGGTGGACTTTACCGACAGTGAGAGATTGAGGACAAGACAAGGACATCTGCCTTGGACGTACGGTTGCATGTGGATATCGTCACTTCTGAAATGAACCAGGTAACTACCTCCGTAGTTACTAGTTAGAATATTACATGCCCTGTGTATCAAACCGGCCGGTTGATACCTTGGTTCATGTTTATTTTAACTAATTTGAGGGCCTTTTGTTACAGGAATCACAGCAGTCTACACTGGCTAGGAGAGGTGACAGATGAGTGAACCTAGAGTGGACTTTACCGACAGTGAGAGATTGAGGACAAGACAGGACATCTGCCTGGACGTACGGTTGCATGTGGATATCGTCACTTCTGAATGAACCAGGTAACTACCTCCGTAGTTACTAGTTAGAATACATGCCCTGTATCAAACCGGCCGGTTGATACCTTGGTTCATGTTTATTTTAACTAATTTGAGGGCCTTTTGTTACAGGAATCACAGCAGTCTACATGAGCTAGGAGAGGTGACAGATGAGTAAACCTAGAGGTGGACTTACCGACAGTGAGAGATTGAGGACAAGACAAGGACATCTGCCCTGGACGTACGGTTGCATGTGGATATCGTCACTTCTGAAATGAACCAGGTAACTACCTCCGTAGTTACTAGTTAGAATAATACATGCCCTGTGTATCAAACCGGCCGGTTGATACCTTGGTTCATGTTTATTTTAACTAATTTGAGGGCCTTTGTTACAGGAATCACAGCAGTCTACACTGGCTAGGAGGTGACAGATGAGTGAACCTAGAGGTGGACTTTACCGACAGTGAGAGATTGAGGACAAGACAAGGACATCTGACCTGGACGTACGGTTGCATGTGGATATCGTCACTTCTGAACTGAATCAGGTAACTACCTCCGTAGTTACTAGTTAAAATAATACATGCCCTGTGTATCAAACCGGCCGGTTGATACCTTGGTTCATGTTTATTTTAACTAATTTGAGGGCCTTTTGTTACAGGAATCACAGCAGTCTACACTGGCTAGGAGAGGTGACAGATGAGTAAACCTAGAGGTGGACTTTACCGACAGTGAGAGATTGAGGACAAGACAAGGACATCTGACCTGGACGTACGGTTGCATGTGGATGTCGTCACTTCTGAACTGAACCAGGTAACTACCTCCGTAGTTACTAGTTAGAATAATACATGCCCTGTGTATCAAACCGGCCGGTTGATACCTTGGTTCATGTTTATTTTAACTAATTTGAGGGCCTTTTGTTACAGGAATCACAGCAGTCTACACTGGCTAGGAGACATGAGTAAACCTAGAGGTGGACTTTACCGACAGTGAGAGATTGAGGACAAGACAAGGACATCTGCCCTGGACGTACGGTTGCATGTGGATATCGTCACTTCTGAAATGAACCAGGTAACTACCTCCGTAGTTACTAGTTAAAATAATACATGCCCTGTGTATCAAACCGGCCGGTTGATACCTTGGTTCATGTTTATTTTAACTAATTTGAGGGCCTTTTGTTACAGGAATCACAGCAGTCTACACTGGCTAGGAGGTGACAGATGAGTGAACCTAGAGGTGGACTTTACCGACAGTGAGAGATTGAGGACAAGACAAGGACATCTGCCTGGACGTACGGTTGCATGTGGATGTCGTCACTTCTGAACTGAATCAGGTAACTACCTCCGTAGTTACTAGTTAAAATAATACATGCCCTGTGTATCAAACCGGCCGGTTGATACCTTGGTTCATGTTTATTTTAACTAATTTGAGGGCCTTTGTTACAGGAATCACAGCAGTCTACACTGGCTAGGAGAGGTGACAGATGAGTGAACCTAGAGGTGGACTTTACCGACAGTGAGAGATTGAGGACAAGACAAGGACATCCCTGGACGTACGGTTGCATGTGGATGTCGTCACTTCTGAAATGAATCAGGTAACTACCTCCGTAGTTACTAGTTAGAATAATACATGCCCTGTGTATCAAACCGGCCGGTTGATACCTTGGTTCATGTTTATTTTAACTAATTTGAGGGCCTTTTGTTACAGGAATCACAGCAGTCTACACTGGCTAGGAGGTGACAGATGAGTGAACCTAGAGGTGGACCTTACCGACAGTGAGATTGAGGACAAGACAAGGACATCTGCCCTGGACGTACGGTTGCATGTGGATGTCGTCACTTCTGAAATGAACCAGGTAACTACCTCCGTAGTTACTAGTTAGAATAATACATGCCCTGTGTATCAAACCGGCCGGTTGATACCTTGGTTCATGTTTATTTTAACTAATTTGAGGGCCTTTTGTTACAGGAATCACAGCAGTCTACACTGGCTAGGAGAGGTGACAGATGAGTGAACCTAGAGGTGGACTCTTACCGACAGTGAGAGATTGAGGACAAGACAAGGACATCTGCCTTGGACGTACGGTTGCATGTGGATATCGTCACTTCTGAAATGAACCAGGTAACTACCTCCGTAGTTACTAGTTAAAATAATACATGCCCTGTGTATCAAACCGGCCGGTTGATACCTTGGTTCATGTTTATTTTAACTAATTTGAGGGCCTTTTGTTACAGGAATCACAGCAGTCTACACTGGCTAGGAGAGGTGACAGATGAGTGAACCTAGAGGTGGACTTTACCGACAGTGAGAGATTGAGGACAAGACAAGGACATCTGACCTGGACGTACGGTTGCATGTGGATGTCGTCACTTCTGAACTGAACCAGGTAACTACCTCCGTAGTTACTAGTTAGAATAATACATGCCCTGTGTATCAAACCGGCCGGTTGATACCTTGGTTCATGTTTATTTTAACTAATTTGAGGGCCTTTTGTTACAGGAATCACAGCAATCTACTGGCTAGGAGGTGACAGATGAGTGAACCTAGAGGTCTTACCGACAGTGAGAGATTGAGGACAAGACAAGGACATCTGCCTGGACGTACGGTTGCATGTGGATGTCGTCACTTCTGAACTGAACCAGGTAACTACCTCCGTAGTTACTAGTTAGAATAATACATGCCCTGTATCAAACCGGCCGGTTGATACCTTGGTTCATGTTTATTTTAACTAATTTGAGGCCTTTTGTTACAGGAATCACAGCAGTCTACACTGGCTAGGAGGTGACAGATGAGTGAACCTAGAGGTGGACTTTACCGACAGTGAGAGATTGAGGACAAGACAAGGACATCTGACCTGGACGTACGGTTGCATGTGGATATCGTCACTTCTGAACTGAACCAGGTAACTACCTCCGTAGTTACTAGTTAAATAATACATGCCCTGTGTATCAAACCGGCCGGTTGATACCTTGGTTCATGTTTATTTTAACTAATTTGAGGGCCTTTGTTACAGGAATCACAGCAGTCTACACTGGCTAGGAGAGGTGACAGATGAGTAAACCTAGAGGTGGACCTTACCGACAGTGAGAGATTGAGGACAAGACAAGGACATCTGACCTGGACGTACGGTTGCATGTGGATGTCGTCACTTCTGAACTGAACAGGTAACTACCTCCGTAGTTACTAGTTAAATATACATGCCCTGTGTATCAAACCGGCCGGTTGATACCTTGGTTCATGTTTATTTTAACTAATTTGAGGGCCTTTTGTTACAGGAATCACAGCAGTCTACACTGGCTAGGAGGTGACAGATGAGTGAACTAGAGGTGGACCTTACCGACAGTGAGAGATTGAGGACAAGACAAGGACATCTGACCTGGACGTACGGTTGCATGTGGATGTCGTCACTTCTGAACTGAATCAGGTAACTACCTCCGTAGTTACTAGTTAAAATAATACATGCCCTGTGTATCAAACCGGCCGGTTGATACCTTGGTTCATGTTTATTTTAACTAATTTGAGGGCCTTTTTACAGGAATCACAGCAGTCTACACTGGCTAGGAGAGGTGACAGATGAGTGAACCTAGAGGTGGACCTTACCGACAGTGAGAGATTGAGGACAAGACAAGGACATCTGCCTTGGACGTACGGTTGCATGTGGATGTCGTCACTGAACTGAACCAGGTAACTACCTCCGTAGTTACTAGTTAGAATAATACATGCCCTGTGTATCAAACCGGCCGGTTGATACCTTGGTTCATGTTTATTTTAACTAATTTGAGGGCCTTTGTTACAGGAATCACAGCAGTCTACACTGGCTAGGAGAGGCGACTGATGAGTAAACCCTAAGTTGGACTTTACCTACAGAGAGAGAGTTTGAGGACAAGACCCGGACAACTGCCCTGGACGTAAAGAAAGACAAGGATATCATCCCTTCGGAAATGAACCAGGTAACTACTTGGTACCATTGTCTGAGAGCTGTAATCTGAGACAATCTGGGGTTTTAACTGGTACTGATTGGTATTGTTACTACAAGTTGAGTTATGGTTTTTTGAATTCGTGGGTAAAGTCATATCTAGAACCCATAGCGTACTTTGTTCAGATCTTACTTACGTAGTCATAAACCGCTTCAACCTATTTTGAATTATCATCCTTAGAAACATTTTCTTCAAACATAAGGTCATCTAGTTGAGAAATCTTTATGAGCTTTTGTTCCATTGTTGACAGTTTTGCACGTACGTCTACTGTGTTATTATTTTCAAACAAACCATTTAATTCATTTAGGCTCCTAGTAAACACGCCTCTCAAAGGATATATTTTTTTAACACCCTTATCCATGTTTAGTCACAAATATGATGACTGTAGTGAAACTAAACTTTCTCGCCTCACGTTTGGGTGCCTAATGTCAAATTTTTGCCTTCAGGCTATAAAATAATATATTTAAATACATGAAACACTTGGTTTATTGAAACTTGAAAACTATTATATCTTCGGAGATTACATTAAAACTTGACATAACTAAACTCATTCTCTTACTATTTAAATACAATAATAGACCATCTGTAAAATTAGAAAAAACATCAAATGGTAATAACAGCGACTTTCCAAAACAAAGAGAAACAAAAATAAACATAATTAGAAAAGTTGAACTAACACGTGGTTTTCCTTAAATTGGCGGTTCATTTTTGAAAGGCAACTTTTTTACATATCGGCAGGATGGATCTCTTGTGAGTGGAAACAAATAATTGTTTGCAAAGTTTATCTTCTGTACTGCAGGTTAACGGGTTTGAAGGAGCAATTTTTGGTGGCAAATTATTTTGTAATATTTGTAATTTATTCTTTGATTTTGTTTTTTTAATGGATTCTAGTTATTTTAATTCTTTGATTGATAGATAGGTTTTAGCTAGATCATTTTTATGTATATTGAAACTGTTATAGTAATCAGCTAACCTTTCAAATCTAACTTTAAATTTAGTTATTTCGTTTTGATCACCGTCAATGTTAACATCGGAATTGTGGAAATTCTATCTTGAACTAAACAGTGTAAATATGATATAAAGTTTAACACGCTGAGCCTATAACAGTAAGTTCTTCTCTTGCTGTTATTGCCTCTTATATCTTCCTTAGCGTAAGCTCTAACTGCAAGCTTTCATAAAGCCTAAGTAAAATACCGTACTTAGTTGCAAACTCAAGAAAACCTAAGTGTCTTCTATAATAGGCTAATAGAATGAAAAAAGAGTTCATATGACAATGAATATTACTTTGAAAAATGAAACAACAATTATAGTCTAATATACGGTTCGACTAAGTTTTAACCTCTTTAAAAAGAGGTAACATTTTTTTTAGAAGTAGGATATGTATTACAAGTATCATTTCATGAATAACATATTTTAGGATGAACCATCACCTAGTCATCCTAGATTACACGTGTTCTCTGTTTTATACACTGATAATCTTAAATTAAATATCTTAATACCGTTTATAGCAGGTTTGACGTCGTTTATCGGAATTTTACATTATTTTGTTTTGAGTATTCCATTTTGACGATTACAAAAACACTTTCAACGATTTGAACAACGAATTTAAAAGGAACATGTCAGAACATGATTATAATCCACCATAAATAATATGTGAGACACCATGTAAAAATAATGATACCAACAGAACACACTCACATGAGAACATTACTTGTTGGATTACAAACCCTTACAACGCCACTAAACAGCACTCGATCAAAGTTGACCTGAGGTTATTTCTACTCGTAACCAAACAATTTGTGTTTACGCCCGTAGACAAGAGACATCGGTCAGACTACATCGCCGCTCGTACTGCGCATGCGCGCGCTTAAGATAACCGAATGTGGATCGATAAGTTACTAATTAATGCCAGAAAGGTGACTGAAGTGGTATAAGGGCTCTTGCCACCCTTCTTCTCACTTACAGACCAGACGAGCCTACCGATGTGTTAAACTCGGTCTGACCGCAGACGCTATCGATTTCATAATACGCTGAGACGACTACCTTTGCCCACACAATCATATACAGGGTGTTTCAGAACATACTGGATTGTAGAGGTATACATATTGTTAGTTGTGTTTTAGTGTTAAACAGATGGTTGTACTAATCAACGTGAAACTTTTTATAATTACTAAGGCTACTAAGGTTACAAAACAAATAATATATACTTGTTTGGAGTATCCCTGCTCCAAAGGACAGTTAGCAGTCCTGCCACCAATATGCTAGCAGGCAGCAAGTAGCTCAATGTCAGCAAATCAGTAACTGAATATTGGAACTCAAAGCGAGTCACAATATTTCAAACCAATTATGATGTTTTGACTCTTTATGAACCCGAAGGTTATTGTGATACCGGCCGCGAGAAATAAATACAAGTGGTACAATTCAAGAAAATATTTTTTTAACCTCTCTAATCAAGTAACTCAGAGTTATATCGACAACAAACCGAACCAAACGCACTTAATATAAATGAATCAAAAGCTTTCCGGATCTTGCAACACAGTTTGGACTTGTTCAATAACTTAATCGAGTCTGAATACAAACGATCAAGGAGTCTGAGAAAGAAATTGCGGATAAAAGCACAAAACAAAACTAATCAAGGGTTGAGTCGAGCTTCAGAGAGGCACGTGACCAGCCTGTCTATAGACAGTAGAGAGACAGCTGTAGATGTGGAGGGGGAAACGTGATCAATCTACAAGTAGATTTTATTCTGATAGGAGGCTAAAACAATTTATTATAGCCACGAGGTGTCTTAAGAGAATGGGACAGCAACAAATTGGCTGAATGGTACTTGGCCTTCTTGAAAAGAAGCTAAATAATACGTAGATTAAGTACTTCTACGTAGAGTTTAATTTCAAGTGTAGCCAATTGAAAAAAAATAAAAAGTCAGTTGAGAGAAAAAAAGATTTTAATTAGTTCTGAACGGCACTTGAATCGATCTTCTGCCACACAAGGCGAATGGTCACGTAGCTTAAAGTGGTCACGTACAGACAGTGCGTAGCTCTGGCTCTCTGGAGATTATAGATATTAGTTTGACGTTTACAGGGTTACGTGTTCATTGCGTATTTAGCTAATTTTTTTTAACACGCTTAGTCGTACTACACGAAGTGCGTAAACATCAACATGCAACTTAGGGTTATACTTGTGCCCAGACTTACTTCATTGGTTCAAAATGAGCCTTGTTTTCAAAAGTTCAGGCTACTTCTCTGCTTTTAGTAACTTCAATCTCACAAAATTGTCAATCAAATACTCACTGTCGAAATGGTTTTCTATCATAAACGTCCATTTGTATGCTTTTAAATCATCCCTAACTGCCGCAATACACCTGATAAACTTTCAATGTTCTAACTTCGCCTTACTTTAAATGTGATAAAATTCTGATTTGTCTAGAAGGCTGCGTTTGTTGTATGACCGTAGAATTTTCATCTTTGTCTAAACGTACGTCAGTGTATTCTTCTATTTATTTATTATTTCAAAGTCTGTCTGTTTGTGGTTCAGTGTTGTTTGGGTCTAATATAATATTGTCCCAACTACTTTCTTTAAAATTCTTTGGATTCAATAAGATCTTAGATTCGTTTTTCTACTGGAACTCCGGTTTCTGTTGCATTAAGGCATTCTTAATTAGATTACGTTGTCGTATTGTAAGATTTGCTTACTTATTAATATATTGTTAGAAATTTCTATTATAAACGTTTTGCGTTTACCCTAAGCCATCTTTTTCATATTTTGCTGACGTATCTAATCTGCAATCTTTTTTATGTTCTTGAACAGCTTGCTTACAACAACTTGCTTAGTTGTAAATTCCGCTTTTTCGAACGCAGTTGACCTACTTTTGGTGATTTCTTCAAGAACCTCGATGTATCTTCTGCTGTGTATTGAGATAAAATACTGCAGGTCATTTGCAAAAGCCAAACTGTCAGTTTTAATACTGGTTTTTCTTAGTTCTGATGAGTAAATGCATATATTCTATAACTAAAAGATATTATTACATGAAACTCAACTGACTGAGTGATTACTGACGCGTGAAACACTCATGTATCGGAAGCGAGTAGGTTTGATTATCTGGTGATTAACCACATCACATTCAAAGCATTACGTATTCAAGTGTAATAAGTATTTTTATCCACAACACTCTTAATCTGTCGATAACGCTGTTTTCCCGTTATAACATAATCTAACTGTGTAGAGAGTCTTTGGCTAAAGCAATTAAAAATGAAACTCTCAGATGTGATTTAGTTTAAAAGTGCCAGGGTCACGTTGCTTGGAAAAGTCACGTACCGTTATTAAATAGCTCCATCTCTCAAAGATTATAGGCGTTACTATGACGCCCACAGTGTTACGTGTTCAATGTCTTTATTTGTAATGTTTTGATTCCTAATTACCCGTGGAACTGTGTTTGACCATGAAGTACTAAGGTCACGTAGCTGCGAATGGTCACGTACAGTTAGTTAATAGCTCTGTTTCTTAAAGATTATAAGTGTTACTATGACGCTCACAGTGTTACGTGTTTATTGTGTTTTTAGTTGCAATGTCAAATCAGCTCAAGAAATGTGACTTGACTATTAAGTATTAAGGTCATATATGTACAAAATGGGTGGATCAAACTTTACACTACGGCACACGTTCTTTAAAAAATCACAAATAACAAGCTTCCATAGCCTACTTTTGGCTATTTCCTCTCAACACCACAAGCGTTTGACAAAATGTCCAACACTAAACTCGCTTTCAAATAATCTTTAGGTAAGTACATTTGAAACAAGTTTTCTTACAAAAGTATATTTAGTGTAAGCTAGGTTTCAGCTGCATTGATACAACCTATCAAAAGAAGCGGTGGCTATCTGGTTAACTAAATTTGCGGATACATGCGTTAAATTATTCTTCTAATTGAATTGTTCTGGGTCGTGTCTTGAGAGCGAAAAAAAGGTGTGGTGGCTCTTAAAGACTTTGTTTTCATCTGCAATCGAAAGTAGCCTGTATGATACAGCTTTGCTTTTTAACTTAATTACGACGGTTTGATTTTTTCTTCGGATTATTTTCAAATGTCGCGTTGACTACAACTCAATGTCGAACATATCCGTTAATGACTTCTATTGTAGGTGTTCACATGTTCACTCAAGTTTGAATCAGGTGGAAACTTGTGTCGCAATTATTCACAAGTTTGTTCGCTACAAGTTTGTAAGCAAGCCGCAACTTCTGTCTCCTTTGAGATGCGTTTCTCAGTACAATCGTGTTCTTGCGTCACGTCGGCGAACTATTTTGTAAGTGTCATTATAGTTTAGTAAAAGTTAAACATATAACCGACGCGTAGCCACTCGCGCTACCGTGAATCCTAGCGAATTTATTGTTCCGTGGGAATACACCAGAAGTGCTTTTTTGGGAGTGGCGTTTTCCAAAAAGTGTTTTATGGTAAAAACCGTGTTTTTCATTGATTTTAATAAGGCTTTATGTAAACACTTATGGTACCATACCAAACCTAAAACAAAAGTCAAACCAAAATGGCGGTGGAAAATCACTTACGCCGTCATCTTGGTCTGGCTGATTTGACTTTTTAAATTTAATACAAATGTTGGGGAAGGTGTCTTGTTAAAAAAAAGTTTTATTAAAATGAGATAGTGAATAAAGTCCGAAAAGAGCACTTCCAGTGAAAAATTTTGCTAAATAACGAGCTTAACCTAGATATCTACAAAAGGTTCGTTCGTACCGAATTTCTTGAAAATAAAAGAAAAGGGGTGACCTGTAGAGTGGTACATATGTATATCGATTTGCCATTCGACTTAGGACGTTTTGGATGCTCAATACTGCAAGCCATTTTGTTGTACAACGTTTCGTCTTTTTTTCTGTCCAGCATGATTTTATTATCCAGCACTGTGGTTCAATGTACAGCAAGGATGAGGGTATCAGTAAGTCTCACAATATAATGAGACTCGACCAGGAGGTCTCCCTTCTCAGACGTAATTGCGCCTCTTTGAAGTCTCAAGTCTTGAAACTACAATTACACATTGCGTACACACTGTGGTGTGCTATCCCGTGACAATGTGACAATACAATGCACAAGTATATACATTATGTTAGTTTGGAAGTTTGTAGTGTACTATAACAATGGACGCTTTAGTTTATTGAAATCAGGGTAAAATAATTGTGTTTGAACGTTTAATGTCGAGGCCGTAAAAACCCTTCGTCTCAAACTTTTGAAGTATCTCTATGTTCGGTTCTTAGAAACTTATACTATTTATCAAAGTTTTGCTATATAGTTCACTATTTATCAAACACTTTATTTTAATTTCTAATAAGAGCGTTATAAGAGTAAGTGTGAATTATCCGACGACGCCATATGGCCGATAATCTGCAACATCATCCAGATTATGGCATTTCAGTGCCAAACCGGTAGATGAATATCTCCATAAAGGATTAAGTGACGAGGTATCTATGATAAATTTAGTCATAGGCCTACAATATATTGCCTTCATGTAGCCTCAGAAAACATCAGTCATGAATTACGAAACACCCTGTACAAGTAGTTTTGGTCTTCATTAAGGTAAAATGTACGATTGTCAGGATCTGTACAATACACACTTGAAACAGCAAAACTCCCACCTGAGCTAACGACCATTCTTTCCCTCATCAACTTCCCTCATTACTTCTCTGCAGTTGGCAGACCTGACGGATAAAACTGTTTTCTCCGTCATAGTTCGGGCAGTGTTGTTGTTTTATATGATCGAGCCCCCAAAATAGGGAAGAATTCAACCGGTTAGTTGTGTTTGTGGAATTTATTTACAAATGCTCACAAGATTCAAAGACATGTTGTATAATTAACAGTTTAAATATAATTGTTTCATTTTAAACACACACATGCACCTGTGTAAACCACACTCACACTCACTCACACAAGAACACACGTAAACACAACGCAATTAGAATACGTTGATTTTCCTTTTTAACAACTTACTCACAAAATGAATATTACGAACTTAACGTTCATCCCATGAGAAAAACACGTGTTATTCATTTTAAGATAATACCTTTAATAACCGCTACATTATAATAATTTAACATTCTAATAATGGGCATAATTGGATCATAACATATAGACTAGTGAATTTATTTCTTGAAACATTCTTGCATTTATATTTAGAATACCTATGTCATATTTCCCATGAAAAAGGTTTGTCTTGTTTAACGAGGTGAAGCTAGGACTACAAAATCCTCTCTACCACTCAACCTTGACCTTTACCTAGCGTCACCGTATTAGTCACATTACAAATGTAAGTGGTGACTGCGGGGATCAAACCCGCGCCACCGGAGTGATAAGCTCCGGAGTCGCGTGCGATACCAATCCGCCACGGATATCATACCATGTTTTTACAAACGTTTATTTCATGGCTGTAATAATGATTACCGCAGTGACCGTATTAGTCACTCTAAACACCCCTTGGTTTTGACAACGTCAAATTATCTTCATAAAGATATCTTCTCTCTTTTTTCCTTTGTATTGAACAAAGTAGAGTCGTCCATCTACTTGAGCAGAATGTTTGTGTTCAGTAAGAAAGCTCAGAAGATGAAGTGTTAAAGGAAGGTATTCTCAGTCCGGATATTAAAGTGTCTAGAACATCTTGTCTTGTGGATAGAATCTTAAATCTTCATCTTTTACCAAGAACATGGCTAGTTGCCTTACATCAATAAGACAACGCAAAGGTTAGTAAAACAACGAAACCCCCTTAGATTTGAGACGAAACTTCCGGGTCATCTCCATTTTTGAAAGTTGACTCCCAATGGATGATTGAAAATATTCACAGTGGTAGCTAGTTAAACTATATGTTACAGAAAGAGTTTAACCAACCATATACACAAAAAAGTGGAAAAGGTTGTTTCATTCTCTTCAAAACATCGCCAATACACTTAGGTTGGTTTGAGGATCACACTGTATAAGAAAGATGCACAACATAATTACAACATCCACTGGTTTTGCTCCCAAACTTAAGAACATGGAGTATACAAAACACAAAATTAATTTAAAATGATAAGTTTGAAAGTTAAGAAAGCTTTATTGCTAATTTCATTTGTTCCCCGTCAGTACAATTTATCAACCCCATTTTGAACGCCTGCCATTTAAAAATAGGCCATCCAAGCAATTGCAACTCGGCCAAATTTTGACAAATTGTGGACACTGTAAAATATTCAATCGGCTCGTAAAGAGTTAACAATCAAACACGAACTAGACTAGAAGATAATGTGTGAATCCTACACCATTATCTTAGTAACAAAGGCCAGAAGTCGAAAATGTAAAAAATTCAAATGCAAAAAAGCGTTAATTTTAGATTTATTATTTTGCGTATACCAACCCTAGCAATTATCCTTTCTATATGAACAATGAGGAAGTGTTTGTACATTAAAGGCCTTCATTAAATGTAGTCATTAAGATAAAAGAATCTCTCACATTTAATTTCTATCTACAGCCTGGACACACCACTTAACTCGTACCTTATTTGGTAAGTGATAAGAAACCGGAAACTGATAACAAGCTTTTAAAAATTGCTCACGCCATCAGTTAATCGTGTCGGTACTGTTTCATAATCGTGGTCAATGTATAAAGTCGCGTTCTTTCCTTTTAGAACGTTTTAAGTATCTTCTCAGACGTTGGTGCCACTTTTACATTTTTAAACTAAAATTAGGATCAAAGTTACCAACGTTGAATCTGGTGGCTTAGCAAGATTGTGTTGAGATCTTTAGGAAGTTATCCATAATTTCTCAAAAATGCTCAGTGGAAAGATTCTGTCTTTGGTTCTTCTGGTAGGTTTTGGGTTTACATTGATCAAAGGTAAGTTGTTGTCGAATTGTCTTTAGAAAAATGAGATATTCAAGCCGTTAGCATGGTTAGACCCAGGCTGGGTCCATGATCCTGACCCTCGAACACGTTTTGAGAATTGTTTCTGGACTTAATTTACAGTAACTTTATTAAGTCACATATGTATGTTATTTATTTTATTTAAATGTGTATATGTTGTGTATGTGTATCATTTCTGCATGTCACCTCCCTTTGAGGGAATTTTCACCAAAAAGGGGTTCTAATGGTCTAGAAACCGTAGGTTTCGTTTGATTTTGACGAAATTTTAAATGGATATGTGTTTTCAGTAGTATGAATCAATATACCAAAAATTATGAAAACCCATCAAGTCGTTTCAACAGGCGGCTACAGTTATTTTTCGTTATAACAGCAAAACGAGTAGGCTAGTCCATTTTTATTAAAATTTAAAAAGTGTTTTCCTTTCTTGATATGTTGTTTAAATTCCATGAATAAAAACACCGAAAATCTGAGGCTGAAGGCCGAAGCGAGGCTGTGAGTGGAGCGAATTAGAGTAACAAATTGCAAAGGAAATTCGATTCCCTCGTGCCAGCGGCACTTTAGCACTTAGCTGCTTGTTGGCCTGCTCAATATTTTGATTTTTGTTATATAAACAGTTTTCTGTGTAGCTTGCGTAATAAAACTCCACTTTAAGAATCTATCATACTGGAAACTGATTATAATAATATTTTGTATTTGTTTTCAGCCATGTACTGTTCCTATGGTCAAAGCAAAAACTTCGTGGAAAAGACGTTATCTTCATTTCCTTGACTCTGGAACGATGATTCGGAGAGCTAATGTTGTGTTAAACACCACTTTGAAGACCATCCGGAACAGAATTGCTGCGATTTTTCAGAGTCTATCCTACACGGGTAAGTTGCGAACTGATTCAATATGATTCGTATTTGCTAATTTGTGCGTCACAAGAAGTTATAAAATCAAGCTGCAGTTCAATGGAAACAGTCATATTTTTGTAAACATAATGCACCAACAGAACTGACGGTATTCGGTATGATAATTTGAGCTGTTTTTAAATAGTTAGAAATTTACAAATGGAATGGCAGTTCGGTTTTTCAAGTCTGATTTCAACATACTGCAAGAAGCCTTCAGTTAAATTTACAAAATGTTAAGACGCGCTTTTCAAATACAGTAGATCCTACACTGAACGATTGTAAAAGTTACAGGTCAAGTCGTATGTTCTTGAAATTTGAACAAATTACTGAACAAACCTTCCATAAATAGTAATAAATCAAATATTGTTAAATATTTGAATAAATTTGGATTAACGAAGACCCACTCCCTGCAGCTACCCTAGGCAACGTGTTATCATGGCAGATTTACTTTTGATTTGGCAGCCAATCTATTTTTACTCCAGCCAAAAACTTTGAAACTCTTTACAATTACAAATACTAGAATTTTAGCCATATAATAAATAAATAGTTAAAATTAATGCAACCCTAAAGACAGCACATTTTGGTATAGACCTAATAACTCCTAAGCATATTTCCACGAAAAGCACCGCAACTGCGTGGAAGTCAATCGGGAGGAAAGATATGTGCGGGTCTGGGGTGCCAGTGCGTTGAGGTGGAACCGCCAAGAGTGCAAAGCAAGCAACCCCCCCTCCCCACACTAAACTCACCCTCTCGACTCTTAACCCTCCCTCGATCTCAAACACCTTGACAGTAGACCTATGAACATCAGTCTTTGACACACCTGTTTAGAGCATTCTTTAAAACTTTGGCAGTTGTTTTGAAATACATTTACAGGCATACGTTTCAATTGGCTACAGCAATAGGAATATTAAAATAACACACGCAGCTCTGTATTCACTCAGTAATAGTCTCCATATCTTCGGTGCAAAGTAAGATAAATCATAACACACCACATTAGGAAATGAGCTAGCCTAAAAGTAATCAGCGTTAACTGACTAGTCGCCCACCATCAAACAACATCTACCTCACTTCCCAATGTCACGCGTTATAGTTTGGTTACTCTTCATCTGAAGACGGGACTGGGTTCCAAATTAAAAACGTCTTGTTCTACTCGTTCACTAAAAACTGTGAAAACGTCCGCAGTAATATTTTAAACTCAAAAACTCTTTTAACGTTATCAACAAACATCAAAGTCTCTGTAAATACTGCAAAATAAACTGACTAATTCATATCGCATACGCCCAATTTTACATGTATTAAACACGTATATCAAAATGTACCTAAAGCTTTCAGGCAATAAAGAAAAGATAACAGAATTAATTCATGAGTAATTGCTGATGGTTACGTTGTTTATCTCCGAGTTGTAAAAGCAGTAATTTTATAGTTTTTATGGGTCAGTAACGTTACGCAACATTGCACAAGAATCCACGGTTCGTTTTGGTTTTAATTTGGAGGTAAAGAAGGCAATCAAACTACTAAAAAAGATATTACAATGGGACAAATATAAAGTATCATGATTTAACAATAAAGTTAAAAAACTATTGTTTCTTGCACTTATGTGTCAATAATTAAACGACTAATTGTATAATATGCAATTACCATTCATTTAATTAACGAGCCACAGTTTAATTTTCTCGCCACGTGAGTATTCTTACAACGTTATTTGTTATAAACACACATATATTTATTTTATTGATCACTTATATCACAGTTCTAAAAAAAGGTTATAACGATAAAGATCCTAATAAAGATCCAAAAACAATGTAATTTCCTTGTGTACACTCACACATTCCAAAAGTCACGTCTGCGAGCCTTTGAAAGCAAACTGAAGTTTGAAAACACTGTCGAGTTTCCTGTTTCTATCGGACTCTGATTTTGCAGAAGTTGCGGATAAAAGCACAAAACAAAACTAATCAAGGGTTGAGTCAAGCTTTCAGAGAAGCACGTGACCAGCCTGTCTATAGACAGTAGACAGACAGCTGCTGTAGATGTGGAGGGGGAAACGTGAAGTCTTTAGTGATAGTCCGACAGGGGAGCAAAGGTCTTAACTGAAGAAACCCCTTTAAATTATTGACAGTAAGTAACTTGTCTTTCTCGAAGTCTAGCATGTTGGTTTAACAACCTAGGACCACCCTGTAGAAGTTGAGTAAACAATGTACAATAAACTGTGAATTTTGCACAAAAATTATTTTGTAGCAAGAAGCAATATTTAAAAAAATAGCACAGTTAACAGTTTTTCTAGTCACTACTATTCAGCAGCCGTTATTTAAAATGCTTTCCATTTCTAAACTACACAAAGAAAATACCACAACTTCTCAAATAAGTCATGTAAAAGAAATGGATAAACGTCATTTTTGTGTCCCACTGATTAAAGTTGTTACAAGCAAAGTACTGTCAGACTTCCTGTGACATAAAAATCAGTGATTCAGCATGATTAAAGCCAAGTGTACTGTGATGCATACTGCTCCACAGACGATTGCACAGTCCCTCAGTGACGGTGGGACTTGTGTCGTGCTTGAAGTTGTAAGCTTGACATTATGTGAAAGGCCAGAACTCTGGGTGTCGTACTTGATAATGACCTCCACCTTCACTGAGCATGTAACGCAGGTGTACCAGCGTGCCTTGGGTACGTTGAGAGGACTGTAGAGATCCACCGTACACCTAAGGAAGTGTGTTACCTGAGTCAGCAAAACTTCAGCTTATGCGACACTGGTCTTGATGGTACACCTACTGTCTGCCTGCTTAAGGGATGGTTTCACAACACCTAAGTTGCTAATAATAATGATATTTTTGATTGACAGGAAATGAAAATAAAATAAAGCTCAAACCACAACAACAACAAACTGTCTTTAAGACTAACATACTTGTTTTTGGTTCTTTCCCAGTTGAATTAGATTAGCATAAAATAACTATACACTTGTTGGACTCTTTTTTTCTAACGTAAAAGCTATGAAAAGAGAGTGGTTTCAAATTCCAAACTAGAGTGTCTTTTCATATGAGTAGATATTGTCTTTTTAAACTTAAAACTGAGCTATCTTAAATCACTAAACTGAGTGACGTTGACACAGTGTTTGGTTAAATGTTTAGAATTTTGAGTCATAATCAAGGACTACTAAGTCAATATTGTGAGTCAAATTTAACTCACCGAGTTTGAATGATATGAAATCGATAGTTGATTAAAACACTCACCCATCGCGCCTTGCTGTTCATTGTGTTGGTCAGTGGTTTCATTCAAGTTCAGAATGTGATGTTTGATTTTAACTCTGCCAGGAAGTCGGTGCCAATTTTACGTTTATAAACGACTAAGAAAATCAAACTAACTAACGCTCAACTGTTTTGGTAAGAAGCATCACTGTGTTGTCTTTTCTGTTTAGACTATCTGTCCTGAATGATGCTCAGTGGGAATATTCTGTCTTTCGTTTTTTTGGTGGGTCATGGGATTACATCGACCAAAGGTAAGTTCAAAATGTTTACAAGCCTTCTGAATCACAAGCTTTTACGTATTTGTTGCTGAACATTTAAACTTAATCTATACCGTATATTGAAAGAATTTATGAAAATCTAATGGCAGTCAGTACGACCGTTCTATCAGGCGGACTTTCTTCATTTTTTATGAAAGGTATTTATGCATAGATTTGTCATCAAACATCAAAAATCGCTTGACTTTCGCCCTTCTCAAGTTATACAAAAAAAGGGTTTTCCCATGTTTTTTAGCTTTGTTCTGTCATATTTCAGGTTTTAATTGAGTTAAATTGTTTGTTTTAGTCTACAAACACTCAGTGAATCATGTTTTCCTTAGAGATATCATTCGACGTATTTAGTTACATTTAAGAGGAGTTATGCGTGGACAAACAATTTTTTGACACTGTTAAGAATTGAAGTTTGCTTGAGATAAAACATATGGGCAAAGTATACAAAATGCCCAGCTGCTGTAAATGTAAACATCAACAAATAATAACCATAACAGTGTATAAGTTTCAACTCTCAAGGAAATGCCCTAACTGAAAAAGTGTAGTCATTAGCGAAGTGAATACCCAAACCGAGAGGCAGAAGTGGGAGCCTGAGGGTGAAAATCCCAGCTGGCCAAAGGCTAGCGTTACTTTAACTTGTAGTAACTTACAGTTGGTCAGTGTGCTACACGTCTGCGATTGGTTGTTGACTGCCCAGTCAGTCAGTGAGCAGCTGTCTGTCACTGGCCATATACGTGTTTGGTTTCTCTAACTTTTGCTTCTTTTTTAAAGTGATTTTCATGCTGTATTGTTTTCTGGGCTGTGTTTTAAATTTAAATAAGTTTAAAGGGAAAACACACCAGAAACAAAACTGCTGGGTGACTGTTCAGTTAAATCTGATAACCTTTAGACTAGCTCATTACATAATGTTTTATATTATTTTTAGGCTACTTTTCCCTTGAAGACGAGGTCATATTGCAGACCTCAAAATGTGGTGTTCTTCTTGTTCCCTAAAATACTATGGAAAATGTGGTTTGTTTTCAGCCATGGACTGTGCCTTTGATGCTAATAGTCCAAACTTGCTGGAAAGAATTGTTCCCTCTTGCCCTCAACGGTTCATCGTCAAGGACTCAGAGTTTTACTGCTGTTATAAGGGAAACATCAACAATCTACGGGAACGTTATTGCTGTACACTTTACGATTTTATATTCAACGTGTAAGTTCCACATTAGACGGATTCAATGTAATCTGTTTAAATTTAAAATTAATCAAACTGATTATCAAATGAAGTTCATTGTTTTCTAATAACATCAGCCTTAAGACGATGGTTTGTTTAAGGTTAAAGTATTTTTACGTCAGTAGAAATAATTGAATAAAGCATCACAAAAAATAAAACACAAATTAAACATTTAAGCTTTATAAAAATGATTGTAACTATTAAAGTTTATAAGTTTTATGTAGTTTGAAACTTTTGAAAGGAAAACTAGTTGTGTTTAGATATTGCACGTTTACGTTTAACACGGTCTAAGAATCCTCCAGTTTATATAATGTAAAATTCCATAACGTTCAAACTAAGTCGACCTATAACTGAGTAAAATGTAATTTATGATCGGTCACATACCTTTCTAAAAGAAATAAATTACTAAGAAAGCAGCCCAATAATCATATGTATGAAATTAAATTCTGATTATAACGCAACCCTAATAGAGCAGTAAAGCCAACAGTCAACGATTTCCTTCCAGAATTGTCGTAGTAATCTCAAATTCGCAAGAATTGAAAACAATAAATAATTTTATAAAAGTCTGTAAATTGAGAAATTATACGAGGCTTCTAAATGGTTTAATAACATAAAACACTTCAAAAATACAAATATTATTAAAAAATGTCATATAATCGTATTTGTACATGTACTTTATAAAAGATAGTGACAAACTGGCGTCTGTTGTAGTTTGTGATTGTGTATGTTGCTTATGGGTGACAACGTACCGAGTATAGTAGAAGGTGCTTGATGTTAGTTGTTAGAATATCAATTTAAAGGGATTGTCTACATAGTTTTAACTATATGAATACTAGTTTAATAACAGGAATAATTACCCCAAAAATGATTGTTCAAAACATGCCCTCGTGGTCCCCCGTTTAGGACCTTATTTTTGGTGTAGAGATTAGATTAGTTGTTTTCCATGTTCTCAAAGGTTGTCACTAGGTTTGTATAACCTGTGTTTTTAAAAATCTTACTCCAATATTAGCAAATATTGGGCAAGTTGGCCAAAAATAAATAATTTAAACAGTGTATTATAATTTTTCACAAGCGGAGTTTTTTCGTGTAAAAGGAAGGTAGAACCACTCCTACCCTACCATACGCATTTGTACGTTTCTATTTATAAACGGTGTCAGAAACAGGGGACTACGAAACCATGTTTTGCCACTTTTGAGTCAGCGGAGCAAAGTTGGAATATCGCTACTGCCATTTCTCTTGGCTGGCAAGGTCGGCGGCACGTGCGACTTCAAAGAACTGAGCCAGACAAGGCAACCCAACTAGAGCCGATGTTTTTGAAACAGAAGATAAACTTGGATTTCCACCTAACCCTCGTCCACCGCGCACCGTGAGAGATAAATAATCAATACTCCGCAATTACAGAGAAACATAGGTACTAGCTTGGTTGACTAATCCTCTTAATAAAACTGTATGATAGTGATAACTAATAAAACATGGGTTAGTAAGTAACCTCTCCGTAGTTATGCCTTATTACGTAAAGATGCGGTACTGCTTGTAGTGTTAACTATCAGAACACGATGTGTATAAGCAGTGGTGTTGTAGTGGGTCTTTGCCGTTCTGGCTGGTCGGTGTCTGGATCATGGCAGTGGTTTTTATCATCTGTCGAAGTTGCTATCTGCGCCGTAGAAGAGCTGGACTCAAGTGTAAGTTTCTCACAAACTACGGATGCAATAGACATTTACATTTAGACAAGTGGTTTTTTAAGTTGAATAAAAAGTAACAGTTGTTTTTTTACTAAAGGAAGTGTTTAGCCACAAAGGGTGTTCTAAACTTGAATGAACCCCCTTCAAAAACACCAAATCAGGAGAAACTTAAAACGGTTTTATGACCAAAATTCACTACTAAAATTGTAGAGTAAACAATGTTTCATTTAATTTTATAAACAAACTTCTATTGACGAATGTTTATGTGATATATAGCTATTCATTTCTACCGCCTTATAAAACAAAACACGCTTCTCAAAAAATATCAAGTATCGACTATCAAATTTCTAGTATCAATATTATTAACGAGCGAAAGTTGAAACAGAAAATTTGGCTTTCGTGTAGAAAAGTTTCACGTTTGTAGGTTATAAACAGTAGTCGAGTTGTATCCTTTATTTTAAAGTGTTTATGCTAGGGTGAAAGTTAAAAGACCCAACTTTCAGAGTTATTTCTTGTTTTTATTTCAGTGCTATAGGGTTAAGTAACGAAGATTTGAAACAAGTCGAGTCCCAAAGAGCTATTAAGGTTCTTTTAGCGAATAAGCCTCCTACCTTCTAGACATTAACACTGTGTTTGTGTGTTTGGTTTTAGACTAGTGCAGCGTAGAGTCATCAGCGGTTCCAGATGACTTCAAGATTCCAAAAGAAGCCTTATCTACTACCAAATACGATCCGTTTTGGTGATCATGGTATATCCTGAAGTATCTTAGAATTAATTACTGTTCATGTACTTTCAGGTATTTGAGTAAGGCTTGTAATTTAAGAAGGTTCCAACATTATCTAGTATTATTCGAAATAAATAACATTAAGTAAAAATAAGTAAGAGTAAAATAATTTTTTCGTTGAAAAACGGTGACAGTTTCCTTAAGGCTTAATTTTGTGTTACGGGTTTTGTTGGGTTCACATGGCAGCAGCCAAAGAGACGTTTGCAGCTTTAAAGCTAAAGAAACCTTTAGCTTCTTCGCTTTTGCTTTTTCGCAGGCCACCACCATTTTGTATGAGATCAGAAAAATCTCGATAGCACGACTCAGACCTTTGCTTTTTATAATTTTTATAGTGCTTTGTTCAACCTCATAGGAACAAAACTAAGACAATCATACGAAAATATCAGAGTTTAACCCACAAAACACTCTGTTGAAACCACTTTAACGTTTAGTAAAAAGAAAGAAACGGACTTTTCCTGCCACTTCTGGAGAAAAACTACTCCTTTTAGAACAGTTTCTTTCTTTTTACTAATTGCTCTCCACTATTATTATGGACTTTCAAACTAACACTTTGACGTATTTGTCACGGTACTTATATGCCAGATAGAATAGAAACGATAAAACTATCTATTAATAAATAAGCAGAGTGAATAGCACAAATGAGCATTGGAGTGTTTGATGTTGAAGCAAAGTTGCCTGTATGCGTCCCAGTCATGAATATTGAATAAGCTGAACTTACCTAATCTGCGACCTGTTCAAGTTTCTCATGTGATTATCAACTTAACTGTTGTATCAGCGCACATTTGTGATTAGGCTATGATTATTTAACACCTTCGTAAGTGGATGTGTGTCTAACGACGTTGTATCGTTATAGAACATAATTTCCACGGCCTCCGCAATGTGAGTTAGGTCGACATACCGGTCAGAAGACTGTCGAAGAAACTAAAGGACTTCAACTGGATGTTTAAAAAATACACAAAGTCTTTCCTAGATTACAACTCACTAACTAAAGGAAACAATAAACATATTGTTCTAGGAGACGCCATCGTGTTCGGTCAAAATACGCAATAGGTGCTTCGCAACGTGAATTCAATAATAAATACATAAATATATAAAATATATACACTTACTTATTCAATACAATACAGTGCGCTTATTTTTGTTCATATAACAGCTTATTATTGATAAAAACTACTTAACGCCGATTGGTTAAAAAGATCTTTTTTACTTACGTACAGACAATCAGCGTTGCATCTGAAACCAAACAAAAGTAGTTAAATACTTCACAATATTAAAATAATTTAAATAGCCGAGCATTTCACGGTGGCTTGGAAGCCTACAGAATGATTCTTTCCTTAAGTATTAATAAGATACGAAATGTTTAAAAGACCAACACGGTCCTATTTAGTGATTCAGATCTTAAAACTTAAAAGTGCTGCAGTTTTCCTTAGAGCCAGCCTATTGAGCTTAAATTTCCGGCATCTGGCTACAAAATATCCAGAAAAAATGGTGAAAGTTGTATAGTAATGATAAAAAATTTGAATTCCGTTCCGAGACTTTTGAAACACCCCGTATACAAGGGGATATCGCTCATTTATATAATGAGACTCGACCAAGAACTAAACTATTTCGTGCTAACTGCGTCTCTTTGAAGTCTGGAGTTCTTAACATTATAATTATGCATTGTTTAAACACGAGTAGTGCACCCTCTTAAGTTGTAATGAGATATTAAAACTAAAGTCAAAAAGGAAAATTTAATGCAGCAGACGGTACGTGCGGCAAATTGCAGTGATTTTAAGAAGTTAAATATTTAGTGTTATACTTTTCCAAACGGTCCCTAACAAAATATACAGGATGGGTTTTAAATATCCCCCTTAACTTTGAAAAAGGAAATATTTGTTAAAACCCGTTGGAAAATGTTTTTATAGCATTCTGAAGTTTTTGACGTACTTTGCGTCACCCACCGAAATCCGGGGAGGAGGCCCCTTCAATTTTTTAATCGAAACCCCCTCTCCTTGTGGAACCTCAAAAGAAAGGGAATTTCAATACAAATTCAACGACGCAAAGAAAACTTTTATCTCGACTCATGTTTTGTTATACAAATTTAAAGATGACACAACATCAGGTTTAAAATTCCACAAAGTGTTCTTCAAAATACTCTGAAGGAATCATCACGACCCTATAAAATAATCCCATAGAGTATGTTGGTGAAAATGTTATCGTTGAAAATAAATTGTACGTGAAATGTGGCATTTTAAACCTGGGTTTATGTTATCTTTAAAAAACGAGTCGAGATAAACAAATCTTCTTTCCGTCGTTGAATTTGTGTTAAAATTACCTGTCTTTTGAAATACCATAAGGGGGGCTTTGTATTTAAAAATTGAGAGGTCCCCCCAGAATTTGGCTGAGAGGTGGATGACAAAAATTACGTCAAAACAAACTTCAGAATCCGATAAAAACGTTCCCTAAAGGTTGTAAAAAAATACGTCCTTTTTAAAGTTAAGGTGGGGTGGCATTTAAAACTCACATATATCATGCCCATTTAGAAAGAGGTTATCTTGCGTATCGACTGTAAAGTACCAAGTACTTAAAACTTATAAGCTAGAGTTTTAAAAATTTAGAAAGAAGTATAACGATGGCTGTATGCAGAACAAACTTAACTCAAAAATACTTAGTACGCACAAAATAGTTAGGTACAAACATCAAACTATTTTAACTAATGACAACGTGAATATGGCATAATGATATAAGTTTGTCGTCCTATCATTAAACTAGTGAACACACAGAGAGGAATAGGACGAGTTTCACACATAGAGGATCATGAATATTTGATGGCGGAAGTTTCCTAATCTCAACTTCCTCGCATTCTGCCGCTATTATCATCTCTTCTCTGTTATCAGTTTATCACAGATGAGTTATCACACTTCACTTGTCGATAATAAGGGTTTACTGAGCTCTCTAACTACTTTGACCTAGTGAAGGCTTAGTTTCACACATTTTAGAATCATAAATATACAAGAGTGGAAGTTTCATAATCTCAACTTGCGCACAGATAAAAAGGATTCACTGATATCTACTTTAGTATTTAGTATTTGACCTAAAATGTGTTTTACCCAAGATAGGTAGATGGAGCATAGATACCGAATGGCTGAGGCAAGCAGATCAACATAGTTGCGGCAGCCCGAGCACAGATGGCGCTGCAAGAGCTGCCATCCCTCACCGTCTTTCTCGCTCTTTGGCTCTACATGCTCGAGTTTGTCCAATGTCGTTAACTAAAATGTGACCAAATTGTGCGATTTTCGAGAACGAATGAACTTTCGCTTACGTCAGTAGCTCTATTTGAGACTGTTCAAAGTTTTCCCCGCAGCGCTATCTGTGCTCGGGCTGCCACAAATATGTTTATTTTCCTTCCTCAGTAGTTCGGCATCTATGCGCCATCCATAGTTTTACACCTTGATGATCATGAATATTTGATGTTAAAAGTTTTCTAATCTCAAATTTCTTATCTCCTATGTTGTCAGTTTTTTAAATGTGAGTAAAGGTTACATTAGTGATGATTTCACATGCCACTAAACTACAATTATATGAGTTCACTGAGCAGGTTAACTGCTTTGACCTCCAGAATAAGCTTCACCCGTTGGATAATTGACAACGAATACAGATTACAGATATATTTGTGCAGCCTCTTTAGTTAGGCAAGAAAGCCATATCTTCAAGGATGGATTTTAATATAAAAGGCAAAAGTGTATTAGAAATAAAGTAACAATAAGATCAAGAAGAAAGAAGCCAACAGAGTGAACACAAAAGTCGCTTCAGGCTTCGTGTTTCAGCTGACTTCATATTTCCCCTTCTTTGATCAAAAAGGAATTAATATTTAGTAGTGGTGATTTCGTGGGGTCTTAATAATTAGTTTTAGAAGTTGCCTATACTCAATTGTTAATTTTTAAATTATGGCATCGATCAAAAATAAATCTAAGTTTAAAGAAATGAAATAGATGTAGTTGTACATATTACGGAATGTAACATTGTTTACACGTCACAACTATAAGAATGAAACTATTTTTTTAAGATAGTAGCCCGATATTATCCAAAGAACTGGTGTGGAAAAAAAGAAATAAAAGAGTTAAAAGGAAATCTTAAGTAAGGGCATAGGTAATGTGTCAAATTGAAAGAAAGCTTCCAATTATGGGAGTGTAATGCCACCTAGATTGGTTAATTGTATACAAAAAATGGTAGATTGGCAGCTTGAAACTCATAACCACTGTCAATTTGTTTTTAATGACACATTTTTCCTGAAAATCTTCTGAGGGAAACGTTACAACACTATAACAAAATCCCATGAAATATTTATAAGAAAAATATTGTATGAGAAATGTAACACTTTAAACCTGATTTCTTGTAATCTTTAAATGGGAAAGACAACAAAAAAGAGTCTAAATCAAACATTTTTCTTAGCGTCGTTTAGTTTGTACTAAAATTCCCTTTTTCCTTTTGAGGAGCCACAAGGTTACGCAAGGAGGGCTGTTTTTGAGGAGGCCCTGTTTTTTACGCAAATTACGTTAAACCAAACTTTAGAATTTTATAAAAAAATGTCCTAAAGGGATTTTAAACATATTTTCTTCTTCAAAAGTTAAGATGGGGGGACATTTAAAACTCACCTTGTTTAGTCAACAAAAATCTTTCGGCATTGTCCTTCTCTAATAACAAGTTTTGACGTCGCTCGTGGTCAAGGCTCGCGTTAGGTATTTTCTCTTGACTAACCGAAAAGTCGTTCACTTTTTATAATAACCATTCTACAAATTTCAATTGTCTGTGGTACTCCGTTAAAAGAAAACCAAACCGGTCCAATATTTTCAAACACCGATCACACTACTCAAGATTGTCTAAGCAAATTATGCTTATCACATGTTCACTAAACGTAGCCGCTGCTGTGTGAGTGGAAATGTGCACAGATGAGTTCATATCACAGGGGAACTCCGCAAGTTTCAGATTGGGAAACTTCCGTCATCACGTATTCATATTTCTGAACCTGACTTCACTAGTTTATTCAGTTTAGCTTGATGATGCAGGTCGAGGCACTTTGTACGGGAATGAGCATGCCATAAAACTATTATTAAGATAAATTTGCATATTTTGTTTAAATAAAACTGTTATGATATATAAGGATGCCACGGAGTTGAACTTTGGGATTAGTGCTCGTAAGGTTTTAACAATGTTGTAAGCCGAACCATTAACGTTTTTTTCACATTAACCCCTCATCATATTATTAGCGGATCCTTGGCGGATTGGTATCCCGCGCTACTCCGGAGCTCATCACTCTGGTGGCGCGGGTTCGATCCCCCACAGTCACCACTTACATTTGTAATGTGACTATTCGGTGACGCTAGGTAAAGGGTGAGGTTGAGTGGACGTAGAGAGGAGGACTTTGTAGTCCTAACTTCGCCTCGTTAAACAAGGCAAACTTTAACTTTTACCTTTTTATATCCAACAAAATGGCCAGTGGCGATTCAATGATAATAATTGTTTGACACATTTAAGTATAAAATGAAAACGTGTTATGTAATGAGTATTTACATTGTATTCTTATCTCATAAATAAAGTTAGATAAAATTAAGATATATAAAGTGTTATATTCTTTACCCTGTATCATACTAATTCTGTAAATATAAAAAGACCAAAAGTAAAAATCATTTTGTCATTTCACTGACCGGTTTCAGAAATTATTCCATAATCACGGTAGTAACAAAACCTCAATCAAAATATAAATACTGTAAAATTTAAAAGAAAATTCTCATTGCGTGTTCCGAGAAGTTAGGATGCGTGTGATGAGGGTGGCATGGGTCTGGGTCTTACATTTCTGACATAATGAATATTTCTTTGAAAATTCGCTAATAAACTAAGTATTTGAAATATCACAACGATCCAAACATTGTCAGTATCAAACAATTCAGAGGATAAACAGATGATCACAAAGAAAACATTCCTACAACAAACCAAGCTCATCAATTCTAACTTGCTGCCAGAAGGCTAAGTGACAACTCTAATGAATTGCGACCCATGCTGAGAGCTAGGCACTGAAGAGTTAGGGTGGAATAGGTGCTAAGAGTCGAGAGGGTGAGTATTGTGTGGGGGGAGGAAGTTGCTTGCTTTGCACTCTTGGCGGTTCCGCCCCAACGCACTGGCACCCCAGACCCGCACATATCTTTCCTCCCGATTGAGTTGAGGCTCTGGAAAAATGTACTTTTGAAGATCTGTTTAACACCTAACGCCGATATTTGTGTATTGTAGCTTGAATTTCAATTATTCAGTTTAGGTTGTTAATTATTCTAATTTTGAGTTGTTGCATAGCGAAAGTTATTTCATAGCAAGTAAATAGGCTAACGTGTAAATCCGTCTATGTAAGATTCTTTTAACTAAAATCTAATTACGTTCTAAGGCTTGACGTCAACTCGTTAAAACTGTCATTTTAGTGCAATTTTCAATATTTTGAGGTACATTATAAACATTTGTGTTTTCCCAGTAAACTATTTACTAGCAGCTTTGATTTTATTATAAATTCAGCAAGGGACGTTTTAAGCTGAAATCTTGGATATTCTATCACTAAAAGCAAAATTATCAAATAACGCTGTACTTTTAAAAGGACCTTATTATTTTTAATGACTCTCGCGATCGTTACAATCCATATTGTCATGAACGAAATCTGATTTCAAACATTGAAATAAATTCTCGTTTTTATCCACAAATTGCAGTAAAAATAAAAATCACAATGTTTTGGACGCTGCAGTTAAAACATTTTACAAAACAAAACATACTTTGTTACAATGTTTTTCCTCTATGAGAAAGATACTCAAACAATTAATTATAAACAAATATTTCACTCGCCTCTGACAAACGTATGTCTTTCAGAAATAAGCTAACAAAACAGAAATAAAATATACAAGTAAAACAAATAATCAAAACCCCAAATTAAATTTAGGCTTTAGTAGGCTAGTCTAATTGTCTCTTTGTAGGAATATTCTAAAATGATCATTTAATAATCCATCTTACATTATTTTATTAATATCGATTGATATGAGACATCGTTGGTTTAACCATTGAAACAACATGGCATTCTTTTGAAATTGAGGGATGTAAAGAGAGAGCCGAACTTGAATGAAAGGGATTAAAAGACCACTTGACCCCTTCATCGATTTAACTGCATAAAACCTTCTTTCTGTGACGATATGGTTTAAACATTGAAGCTCCTCAATTACTACATTAGTTCCCATGTTATAACTTAAACAATACATCAATATTGTTATAAACTTTAAATTATTTTATCATAAGGGGATTATATTTTACGTGCAAATGCTACTTCGTTAAGTTTTGCCAACAAACCTCAACTCAAAACAAATTTCACGACCCTATTTTCAAATATTTTTTAGCTCAAAGCTACAGTTTCCTTTAACTCTAACACATCTAAGACATTCTTTAGGCCTTTTTCAAATAATAGTTTACTCAATAAACTTCAAAAACGACGTAGGCACTCTGTGTCATTTAAAAAAATGTAAGCCGGTACATCTTCAACGCGGAAAAACTAAAAGGTAAAGAAGGAAAATCGTGTTTTCAAATGATATTTAAAAAATTAGTATAACTCTTCGCAAGCAGTTTTTAGACACGTTTTTTAGCAGTCGTGGTGGTTGATAAAGAAGACGATCTTTTCACGTCTTTTAATACAAAATTGGACCTATTAGGGCTTAATGCAAACCAATGTTCTATTTACCTAAACAGCAAGAAAGAGATATGCAATATAGATCTACTATGACAAGGGATGGTACCAATCTTTAAGAATCGATGGATGGTCTATGAATCGTTTGAAATTTTACCAGTGATGTGTTATAATTTTGTTTAGAAGTGTATGGTGTTTCAGTCTCCGTACAAAATAAAAGTTAAGTGGTGTATAATAATACTCGCGCCTGCGGCGCTCGCTGGGGGGCCTACGGCCTCCCAGACCCCCTTCGGATTCGCTCGAATGTAGTGGCCTCGCTTCGCTCGGCGTTTGTGGTGAGGGGTGTTTCAAACAAACAGTTCCAGTTAGTATGAGAACAAATCAACTGACCAGTTCCAAGTAATAGTTCCAAATAACAGTTCGTATGAGATTAGATCCAACTGAACAGTTCCAAGTAGCAGCTCCAAATAACAGTTCCACAGTTCCAACTTTAAAGTCACTTTTAGCCACTTTTAAATAAGTTCCGCGCCTCAAAACAATTTTTTATATGTATAGAGGTCTTCTCCACTTCGTGCTAAATCAGTTTTAGCTCATGACAAGACAAGTCACTATACTGGAATAATATCAAGATGTCGGGCTAACTTCACACTTGTCTTGCAAATAAATTCAAAATTCACTGTCAGTAACACGTTTTTCAGCAAATTTATACAATTTGGAATTGTTTTCGCAACATATTATTAAAGGGCAAGCTTAACTCATACTTTGGATGAAGTTTAAAGCGTCTAACCCTTATAACACCGGAGAAAAAATTAAAACTGTTGCAAAATCGTGAAAAAGTAGAAAATTTGAAACTTTTGCCCTTTTTGAGGGTAAAGGAGGCCAGATACGTCAAAAAGTCATGGAACCAAAGCGATAGATCGTCTAAAACCTGACTATGAAAAGTCAATCAGATTTTAGATAGGACTTACCGTTCACAAACTAAACGTTTTTTAGAAAAACATGTTTTCCACTATTTTTGTTTTTATATTTTTTGGGTAGTTAAAATTAAAAATTTTGGCTTTTGGCAATTTTTCCGTCGGTGAGTTTGTAAAAGGTACCTACATACCAAATTTCAAGTTTCTAGCTCATCTAGAAGTGGGCAAACATTTGTATATATCAGTGAGTTACACAGAGGGTTGTATAGTTTATGGACACAGAGGGTTGTATATATTATGGATATGAAAACGCGTTATTAGCTTTCTACCTCTCTAAAATATTTAAATCAGCTGATAAAGCCCAAGTTAGTTTCAAAAAAGCTCCAACTACTACCGACTATAGCAGAAATCCAGTAGAAGTAGGAAGTTCTAGTTTTTCCCGCACGCTATGCTACTTGAATGGCTCTAGTACACAATGCATTGGGCAAAGCAACGCTAACTACAAACAATGGTGGCCATTTGTATTGTCCAATGTCCTAATGTACAACGCTACCTTAGTTTAAGATTATGAACAACCCTCCTAGCTCATTTGTAAATGGAAGCTACAAGTGTGTAGGTGGTATTATATTTTTAGTGAAATATCTTTAGTACACAATATTTAAATGACAGTAGACGATTGATCTGAATATAAAGGTGATTATGGTGTTTAAGTTTTGCCTCTGTTCATGTATATTTTGCAATCCTGCTTGATATTGTACATTATTTTCATTTTATGGTCTTATTTGCCAAATTTAATTACATTTGGTACAAATGTTTCTTTCGTAAAAATCTCGGTCAAGTTCGTTACCCAGCGAAATCGGAGTATTCGAAGATCCGTTGATTTAACAACAGGCAAATTTGAGGGCGAAGGCCGAAGCGAGTCTGTTAGCCTTGAGAACTATAGTTACAATTAGCGAACTAGAATAAAACATTGTAAAGCGAAATCGCTTCTATCGCGTCAGCGGGGCTTTAGCGCATAAGCTGCGTAACGGCCTGGTTTATCTTCCATAATTTAACACATGGAACAGTATATTTACTTGTTTCGTAAATGTTGAAAACTTGTTTACCGAATAAAATATCTTGATAACCAAAGTCACTGCAGATATTGTCGCTCACGGCTCACTGAACACATCAAAAGTTACAAGTCGATCCGATTATTGTAAACAACTCAGCTGTGACGTCACTGTAGATTAAAGTATTACTCATTTTCTGTGCAAGGTCTTTATAAGCGTTTAGTGATTATCCTTCAGTCTAGACTGTAAATGTCGTAAACAAGCGCACTTCGTAAGACGAGGAAGGCGTAGAAAGTAGACTTTTAAATATTAGATGTGATTGTATAAGGGTTATTTGGAGGTTTTTTAACTACTGACGACCAAGACAGTGTGACAAAAATTGTTGATTGTTCTCATATAATATGGAAGTTTAAATTCGTTGAGGGTATAGGCGGAGTTACTGTAGTGCTCTCTGAAACTTCAAAGTTTAAAGCAGAGGGAAAGGTTGCCTGTTTTGAAAGAGTGATGATAGGGCCACAAACACTCTCTATCACTCAACCTTGACCCTAACCTATCGTTAGCACATAGTTGCTTAACAAATTGTGACTGCGGGGATCGAACCTGCGTCAGCGAAGTGTGTAAACTCCGATGTGCTCGATCCCGACCCGCCACGGCACCGCTTGACCTGCATTTAGCTATGATCAGGAACCACAGCAAATGTTTATTTTATTACCTCGTTGTTACTAATTCATGGATAGAATAAGTAAAATAAAGGAGAAACCTGAGGCTATATGTACTCGTATATATTTCATGCAACGTTCAGGGCCCATCAGCTCTCAGACTACAAGATGAATTTGATCCATAATCGCATTGCTATTACATGAGCGACATTAGTTTTGATTTATAATTTTGTCTAGCATTAATACAGTTAATTAGAAGGCAAATACTTAGTATATGCCCAAAATACGATAAATGGCTTATTTGTTGTTAACGTATAACGAAGCAAGCAAAAGGTAGTTAGGCTATATCGATTTATTACGAACGTTAAAGGTTGATAGGACATACCTTTGTCCAGGATACAACCTTTTCATAAGGAAGATATAGGACGCAATGTGTTCCGCAGAATGGCCTGATCGTGACTTTATTACGTGGGAAATGGTTGTGATGGTGAGGGACTTAAAACGAGTACCAAACCGTATTACTTCATAAAATAAATCACTAAATCACTATTTGAGATGCCGACCACTCTCATGAGGGTATTTTAAGGCAAATATGTGGTGAAGGATGAGTGTGATGAGTGGTAGTAATGATGAGGTGTAGTCTTGTTACAAACTAAGGCCGACTCTTCCTTAGAATGGGTCATTAATTAATAGCCCAATGACCAATGGAAATACAAGGACCAACGGCTTAACGTGACTTCCGAACCACGCAGGTGATGGTCTGATATGTCTAAACGATGGTGGGAGTTGATGCGGGTATCATCAGATGATCACTGAGACTATCTGAGCCGCTTTAGACCTATATCATCCTCAAAACCTGACCTCCATGAAGCTGGATTACAGGACCACGCCACGAGTCCCAGTCTATAGGATTAGGTAATCAGTTTTGATTTTTTCACATTAAACTCGTTGAGTTTCAGTACGCCACATAAGTACGCGTTACCTTAGGCTTCATTAGGTTACTTTGGAATTTGAAACTAATATACTGACCCAGGTAACACGACCATTTACAAAGCGCTCAATAGTAACTGTTACGTCGAACTTATTTATTTTAACATAAAAACATTGCATTTCTAAATAAGACGGAAACTGATATATAATTGTATTAAGTTTTTTATCACTCTACATAGTTTTCATTCCAAATAGAGGAACCTTAAAATCTTCTTCACCGAAGAGGCACCCAATTTCATAAAGACAGTATAATTGTCCCGTAACATACTACTAATATTACATTTTATGTATAATTGGATTTAATAAGTCACTTTATATTACACTAAAAATTGTGTTCAGTGACAAATGGCTGAGTTGGAAATTTCTTTTGATAAGTTAAAAGTGAAATGTTTAATTCATTTCTAAGTATATTTATGATGATATAATTATAAACTTTAGAACGAAACCTGTTTGTTTTCAATTTTAAGCTTGAGTGGTTAGTCATAATAAAAGAATCACTTTTGAAACTAACTACTAAACATATTTTTATTTTACAAAATACAAAAAACGTTTTGTCTACTCTGTAGTAGACATCTTCAGTTGTAGACAAAGAAAAGTATAAATAATAATTTATGTATAAAATGTAAAAGTAAATACTGTGGTAATACACCATTTAAAATGGCTGTGATAACAGTTTAGATCAATTAGTTAATGTGGGAAATTCGAGGGGTTCAGCAAACTCAATTCAAAAGCGAGTAAATAGTTGGTATTAGTTTACATTTTAAAGGTGGGCAGGGCCACCACTAAATATAAAAATCTAGAGGGAAATAAATAAAATTTCGAGTAAAAATAATTCAATAATAAATGTTTATTCATCGTAGTTTTAAGGTTTAATTTTAAAATCTTAAAGAACAACTTTTTTCTTTCAAGCTCATTTGAAACCCAAGTACTTGATTTGCCCTTCCAATTACCTTAGGAAGTATACTGACACAAAGTGTTAGTATAGGTATACGTACATTTTTAAGATTACAATTTTATTTCAAACCCGTTCACTGAATTAGATAATAACTGACTTGTAAATCTGGCAAGTTTACTGTATAATTAACAATAATAATAGTCATCGGTATCATGACTTCTTTGAAATACTTAAAAATACTATTTATGTAAATGTTTATTTTATTATTATTTAAGTTTTTAAAATGCTACAAGAGATAAGATAAATCCAATACAAAAACATCCTTATACACATTTCAGCGGTTGCACGTGAAATAAATGTAGCTGACATTCAAAGCGCACCCAGGAGGACATCGAGTCAGCGAACATACAAAAGTAATGGGATCATGAATAACATTTATCTGTGGTCAGACCTGGGTTATCTGTGTGTCCGAGCTTATTTATGTCCTGCAAATCAAACATAACCTCAAAACCGACCTTGTTTTCTAAATACGTTCTTCAATGACAAAAGACGAACTCTTTAGGTCGTTTTTATAGTATATTTCACTACTAGGCCCTAAAGGGATGCTTTTGATACGAGGTTAGGTTAACGTCCGAGACGCAGGCGACGTTAAAGTAGCACATTAGAGACGAGTGATGGACGATACTTTCGTCAAAGTTCAATACTATTAAGGAATTACTTTAATTTAAGTATAAAAAACATTCAAATTTAACAATGTTTTAATCTCAATAGTTTGGTTGATATTATTTGGAAGACAGAGCGATTACACAAACTCATGGCGACAGCTAAATGTGCCTTGCAAAAAAATATATATACAGGGTCATCGAAAACCCTGTAGAAATGATGTAGAATTTTTATTTTTACATCAAAAGACACAGCAAATCTTAAATTTTTTATGTATTTAAAAAAGGTTTCAATGTGAGCTTTGAACGCTTTGCAATGGGGGCCGTTGCACGACACACACCTAGCCGATAGTCAACCTCCGCCAGGTGTTTTGGAGCATTTCAGGAGTCACCGTTGAAATGGCTACGTTGATTCTTCTTCTTCTCTTATCTCTTCCCTCAAGTTGAAGAAATTGAAAGGGGAAAAGGCATTAATGTCATTTTCCAGCAGAATGGAGCTCCATGTCACTACAGTCTAATCGTCCAAGAAGCTCTCAACAACAGATTTCCTGATCGTTGGATTGGGAGGAATGATCCTGTTTTGTGGCCACCTAGGAGTCTTGATTTGACGCCTTTAGATTTCTTCTGTTGGGGTTACATTTAAAACTTAGTTTATGCTGAGAAAATACGTTATCTTCAGCACCTGAGAAGAAGAATCAACGTAGCCATTTCAACAGTGACTCCTGAAATGCTCCAAAACACCTGGCAAAAGGTTGACTATCGGCTAGATGTCTGTCGTGCAATGGGGAGCTCACATTGAAAAGTTTTTAAATACATTAAAAAATTTAAGACTTTTTGTGTCTTTTGATGTAAAAATCAAAACTCTACCAATTATATTAACATTTTTATTTCACTTTCAAATCCCGTACACCTTTTTCGATGACCCTGTATATATAATTGAACGGATCGTTTTCTTCTAAAGAAAAAAGATTAGAAAGAAAATAATAAGTTTTCTCTACTCTTAAAAAATAATATTTCTTAATACGGATCAGTTAATTGTTACAGTGATACTGACATAAACATCGATACCGTAGTGTTAAGCTAGAGATTGATTATGATTTATCCACTAGCGATGGTTCCTCTGGTGAACACCACGTTAAAACATCATAAAGTTTGGCTTGAAATATTTCTTGCTATAAAGCACCATCTTCAGTCTCTGATTGGCTGAAACTGAGCTACTTGCTGTCTGCCAACCGTCTATTGGAGCAGGGATACCAAAATGTCGATGTTCTGAAGCTGGCAATCAGTCCTAAAGAAGTCTTTTCGATATTGTCACAGCCAATGAGAACAACATGTGCGGTTCGTATTTCTGCTCCGATAGACGGTTGGTAGCCCTGTCACCAATAGGATAGCAGACAGCAAGTAGTTCAGTTTGAGCTAATCACTGAGTGTGAAGATGTTATTCCACAGTGATACCAAAATATTTCAAAATTGTTATTATGACGATTTTACGCGTTGGGAACCGAAAAAACTAGTTAACAGTTTTGATACCTGCCTTTGGAAAGCAAGAGTTAAGCGTTGATAACGTTTCATTTGTTGGCTTACGTTTAATGGTTCTCCAATAGAGTAAATAAAAATTGAACCCCATATTGGGTTCGTGCTCATGGCCCAAACATGCAGTACCTTTTAGGGACTTGGGCTCTCCCAGGTTGTGTATAATTGACCACTAGCAAATGAAAATAGAAAATATGTGTACTTAAACACAATTAACACTTTATTTTAGTAATAAAATTAACCATTCTTAAAATAACTGCATACTTGACTTTTGAACTGTTGGTTTATTTAGTCCTTGAAGAATAAAGTCGTCTTCCGAATTGATGCTTTGCGAACTAAGATGTTCTGTGTTGACTGAGGAGCTCTACAGTTGCCTCAAGCTAAGTTTGCGGTTTAATTTCCTCACTTTGAGAACAGATTGTTCCTCGAACATTCCCTTTCCAAGCCACAATCCTTCACCGTTATAGCATGTTTTAGCGATACCGAACTTAAATTCTTCCATAGACTCTAGTATCCATTTCGTCTCAAGTAGGCCTATTTTAGTAGCTAAAACACAAGTTTCTTGAGAGTTATCTTAGTTTAATTACCACAGTTGTATTTAGTAGACACAAAACAACCAACTTGGGTTTATACTAATAAAATAAATTATTGCTTTTATTATAAGAGGAACTCGTAACATAGCTGTTATAGTAAAGCAGGTGAAGTGGAGTGAGTAAATGTTAGTCCCTCAATGGTATAATACCCAAAGGGAATATCTTTGAGAGTTTGTCAAATGAAAAACTATTAAACCTTTAAACATTTACTAAATAAAATATAAGCATTTTATTGCAAACATAGCCGACGCATAATCACAAGCGCTTCTTTAAATTCTAATTAATATCCTATAACGGGTTATCATTTACCCGTTATAAAGAAAAACTGGGGCGATTCCACCAAAAATGAAGTGTCATACTACAAAACCTGTTTATTTGTCTATGTGGCGTTAGACTAAAATGAATAAATCTGTTTTATAAAAACATGGAGTGTCCATGACCATAATATTATTCCTACTATCAGTATACATTTGCTTTAACTTCATTTCTCACTGTAACAATTGAGCTAACCCCATATTTCCCACAATTTTCACGTAACGACCTCTTATTCAAAGCCAGCACATGAAGATTGTGAACAATGACTATTGTTCTGAATGCATACGGCTCTACCTCATTACAGTATCAACTCAACATTTTCCGTTATGCCTAGTTCTGTTCTAATTGAAACTGGGAACTTAAATTGTATTATTAAAAATGTGTTTACCAAAACGCGTTTGCAGATTAAAAAAACTGTTTCATTGTAAGTAAGAGTAATACGAATCAAACCTATAAATGTTTTAATTTCTCCTAATGATACATAGTAAATCTCAAATAACCTTTGGGTCTAGTAAGAAAGTGCAAAGCCCTTTTTTCATCGAAAACTGACATACACAAGCTTTTTAAATAGGTAAAATGTTTAATTAAAAACATACGTTTTAAGGTACATTGAAATTGTTTCCTGGAGTATAGGCTATTGTCTAAGACCAATAATCCAATTTCAGTTTCTTGTCATCAAATCTTTAATTTTTTGCATCGAGTATAAAACCTTACCTTTTTAAGAATAAAAAAAGGTTTAACCATTTCTGAAATCCTCTCGTATTTACGTATTAAATTAGAACTCGTCCTGAATCTGTAAAAGATGAAGATTTAAGATTCTATCCACAAGACAAGATGTTCTAGACACTTTAATATCCGGACTGAGAATACCTTCCTTTAACACTTCATCTTCTGAGCTTTCCTACTGAACACAACCATTCTGCTCAAGTAGATGGACGACTCTACTTTGTTTTGTTTAAAAACAAACACCATTTCTGAAACTAAAGGTCGAAGTGAGGTGAAGCCTCCAGCTAGCCGAGGGTTAAAGTATTAACATAATTTCAAAACTGTAATGGTTATTTGAAGAATAAAGTCTAACACGGCTAGTTTATCCATCTCGAAGCTACTGAAAGCCTTTATTCATTGTTCCTCAAAAGTACAACAATTACAAACAACCAAACAATTTCCTTAACTTTACATGTTTAATAAAATATTCTTCAAGACTTTTGAATGGTACTTAAACCACCGTTATTTGATTTACAATAAAATCTTTCAAATATTTTGCTGTGCTTGACACGTCTTCTAAATAAAGGTTGAACCTGATATGCCAGTCGAGTCGGTTTTAACTTGGACGCGAAGGGTTTTAACTCATTCGAGTGGTCTTTTTTCGCTACAAAACGAACCTAAACTATAGATTTACAAAGAAACATTTGTACCGCCTTTAGTTAAAAATGCGACCTTCAGAGTAATCTCGAATATATAATTTTGCCATTTAATTCAGGGGGTGCTGGATGCTCAAAACTGCAGACAGTTTTGCTCCACAACGTTTCGTTCTAAATGGTGATAGAAATAAATTGCTCTATTTCCTACAAAGTTTAACTATAACTACATAATATATCTTCCCTAAAAAGTTTTAATGGTGTATGCTAATTTACAAAATTAACATTCATAGCGTTGTAGATCGTTTTTTCAAGCCGGTAATACTGTTACTTGAAACAGAGAGAAGGGTGCTTGGGTATTGTCAAGTTGTGTCAGAATGTAGAACTTTGTGATGAAGTTGATTGTTGAAGCCAGATTCTAAAGCTGTCAGTTGTCAACCATGGTTAAACATCTGGAAAACTCATTTAAGTTCTCCCTTTGAGTGCAAAGCTCTATATTGCGTCTGTACGGTTAAGAATTTGGTCTTTTAAAGGCGGAATTTCCATATCGCAATACGTTTTTCTAAAACGCTTTACTGCTTTGAACGACAGCTTGGAGTTCCGATAAAGTTCATCTAGCTGTATGCAATATGCAACAGTTTTTCTACGAAAACCAAATTAAAACATTGTAGGAAAATTTTCATTTCACTTCCTATAGATAAAACGAATGTCTCAGGTTAGAAAGAGTGAGTGTAGGACTGCATGCAATGCCTCAAAGGGTTGTTGTACTTCAAAAATACCAATGTGTATCACGACCAGAATATTCTTTGCTATAAAAAAATGATATTTTTGCCACACAAATTCACAAATCTTACACAAAACACAAACTATTTACAGAAAATAACACTGATCCGGAGTCACATTTCCAAATTCATAAAAAGAGTATTAACCTTAAAACAATGGCATTTATATTATGGCAGCACTCACATAATTATACAAAAAGTAAAATATTTGGAAACCACTCACACCCGTTTCAAATTAACAGGGCATGGCTCATCGACCTTATAGACTTCAGAAATTTGGAAGTCACATAATAAACATGCACCCTTCTACACCAACAAAACAAATTTAAAACTTTATGAAACTCAAAGAAGGCAAACAAGGAGTATAGAAAAAGTAAAAACGGTTTATTGGATTTCGGCAGTTAGAGGTGGTATTCTGAACGTAACAGATACCACGTAAATACACGTTTATGTCAGAAGCACATTTAGATATTGTAAAGTTGGTCAGCGAGAAGTTACTAAAAAGGGTAGCTTAGATTGATTAAAGAAAAATAGTTCATTTCGTAGCAAGTTTAGGCACAATGAGAAGCCAACTTGTCACAAGAGCGTTAACGTAATTTGCGTGGTCCAACTGGAAAATATACTGGACTGATTCAAATTTTTGAAGGACATTATCAACATTGGCTCATTCTGGGACACGAATCAAGTTTCGGTAAACAGTGTTCAAGAACATAAGACTTCAAAGAGTTGAAATCATGTCTTAAATCAGAAGAGCTCTTGTTCGAGTCTCATTATATAAATGAGGGAAACTGATATTCTCTCCCCTCCCGATATAGCTTGGTCCTGTTGTTTTATTGGGATAAAACTTATTTTCTCTAAAATTTAACAGGATACAAACTCAAACAGGATTTTAAAACATAGCCGACAAGTAGCCTTATGGCGCTAGCGTTAATCCAAAGGAATGTCCAAGAAAAGGGTGAAAGTTACACCGGAAATTACCCTTTTGGACCCTTGCGACCACTCAACAGTTTTATCCGTTGTACATAAAACATAGAACGATTTGTTACTTTTGTAAAGTTCTAGGTTAATTGGTCCACCGGGTTGCTATGCGTGGTGTGTGGGGAGAGAGGGGTTGATTTTATCCAACGTGTGTTCTGAAATAAATAAAGTAGCCATACCAAGATAGTGGCTGGAGGTCATGTTTCGTTCTCTTTGGCGAGATTATTGAAGTGATCTGAGTTTCTGTCAAATTGACGTTCAGGAAGGTGGTTCATTCATTTAATAAAACTTATTGTGACTACACACCTTCTTTTGAAAAATTAATTAAATTTCAAAGTTTGTTTAATTGTTTTAAAGCCGGTGTAACAACCCCTTGGGGACGTAGACTGGGACTCGTGGCGTGGTCCTGTAATCCAGCTTCATGGAGGTCAGGTTTTGAGGATGATATAGGTCTAAAGCGGCTCAGATTGTCTTCAGTGTTCATCTGATGATACCCGCATCAACTCTCACCATCGTTTAGACATATCAGACCATCACCTGCGTGGTTCGGAAGTCACGTTAAGCCGTTGGTCCTTGTATTTCCATTGGTCATTGGGCTACTAATTAATGACCCATTCTAAGGAAGAGTCGGCCTTAGTTTGTAACAAGACTACACCTCATAACTCATTACTACCACTCATAACACTCATCCTTCACCACATATTTGCCTTAAAATACCCTCATGAGAGTGGTCGGCATCTCAAATAGTGATTTAGTGATTTAACAACCCTCAATACAATTTTTAGATATTGATGGAGGTAACTAAAACCCTATTTTATGTCATGAAAATTCGCTAATAATGACGTTTGTGGAAATTTGTTTAGGTTTACGATAACTCCTAACAAAACAGTGCATCGCTTCAGTACATGACGCAAGGAACACAATTGTACTGAGGAATGTATCTCGGAGAAAACAGAAGTTGCGGCTTGCTTACAAACTTGTGTGAACAAACTTGTGAATCATTGCTTCACGAGTTTCAACCTGATTTCAAACTTGAGTGAACATGTGAACACCTAACAATAAAAGTCATTAAGGGAAAGATACAATTGTTTAAAACTATTAATCTTAGTACATACAATAATAAAAATCTTTATTAAAATAAAAATTATCCGCCCCTTTCTGGGGTTGTCAATACACGGAACACATATAAACTAGTATGAATACAATTTTGACACAGAAAATTTTGTTAGTTTTTGTATAAATGGTTTGTAATTATTCCAGTTGAACCTTTTAAAGTTTCACGAATAATAATTTTAAAATATGTTTGTCCAAATCAAATTTTTTCCAAAAATCCACAAAAGTTTTGTCAACGTTCCTCTTGAACCAATAAACAAACCAATAACTTCTAATTTTGTAATTTTGAAATGTTCTTTGAAGTAATCCGATGTGGGATTATTTGTTTTTCTTCATTTACTGCCATGGCCTGGTTCTTGTCCACTTCAAACCTGATTGTAAGATCAAGCACTATGCCGCGATTTTTGGATCTGTCAATTAGCAGAATGTCGACCCTTCTTGTGCTTCCATCACTGGACAGGCAGTGAACCTCTTCGTGTACTTCCCAGGCTGAGTACCGCTGTCTGAAGGAGTTTGCTATTATACTTCTTATTGTGTGGTGCCTCGTGTTACGCAGAAGTTCTCCAAACGGACAGAAGCCAAGGACATGAGCAAGGGTTTCAATCTCGCCACAGGCACGCCTGTAGCGGTTGTTGCCCTGACTTCTGCCGTGGAGAACTCGTACAGGCACCACATTAGCTATCATTTTAATGCAGTCTCTCCATTCAGATTCAGACAAGCCTTCTTTATTTATAACACTTTTGTTCCTGGGTATATTCAGTGAAAAGTTCAACCTTTGCCTTTTGTTTCAATTTTTCCAGGTTTCAAATTCTTTTTCTTGAGATGGTTTTAACCTTTTGTGAACTCACTTCGCCCATGACCTTTCTACTCCTAATTTTTGAAACAGACAGTCACTATTCTCTTAAATTTATCTTGATCTGTAAGGTATTTATTTTAACTTTTTTAGTATTTGAATAGAATTCAATTGTTGTATGTATGTGCTTCCCATTGAGCCTTAACTAAACCAAGTCCCTTGTACTTTTTTGGACTATATAGCATACAATCTGGAGTATCTGTAGGCAAACTTAATATTTCTTTGACGCTACTCTTAACCAATTTATCTAGGTCCGTCAAGAATAACATTGGTAGTTTATGGAGTGGAGCGTTTTGAAATGGATAGATCAACGTTGGCCATAAGCATTGGTTGTTTATATTGAATTTCTGGCTTGATAAAAGTAATGTTGTTGATGTTAATTTTTCTAATTCTCTTTTAAACTTTTTTAATTATATTCTCATGATTAAAAACTATTCCTTGGGAAAAATTAACACCGAGATATTTTATTGTTTCTTCTTCATTTATACTTGCAATATTCACTATTAAGAAGACAAGATGAAAAGGAAATTACAGAACTTTGAAAAAGGTGGGTGTGAGTAGTTTTATATACTTCACAGTGTCACGGTCCGTTTTTTGTCCGTCGCATTAAAAGGACAAACTTCTCTATTCTTTATTGTGTATTATTGAATTGTTAAGAAAATAATTTCGAATTGTTTTAAAGCAAACACGTACAAATAAAACATTAAAGAAGCAAGCAGCAAGCGATGAAATCAGTGTCTCAAAGTCCAGCCCTAAGAGCAAAACGTGACTCGATACTTTAAAAAGCTTTCTTATCTAGTCCGTATCTCAGTGTATTTCACGTCACCGTAGTTCAATCAATGTCTGGGTCAATAAATTAGTTTAATACCTAGTGAACTAATCCAACATGATTTAAAAATTTGCTAACGTAAACAGAACTATCAAAACACATAAACAAATTTGAAGCCCAAAATTTTCCAATGACTTTATTTGCTTATTTTTAATACTCGAACCAATATTTACTTTTTTAATTGCTTCATCCTGTCTGAATCAACTCTTTTTCTAAGTCTGGCAAAGCTACTCCTCTCCGTTTGGTAACTTCATTCTAACCATCTTTCCTATCACACATTTTTTCCAGTCTACATAATTATTTCCTGCCACTTTCAAATCTTGTATAACCGCCGTGATTCATTGATTGTTTTTGTGAGTTTCATAAAATTGTAAATTTTTGTTGCTTGGATTAGCGTTTGTTTATTGCTTTGGAATTGTCTTATTGAATTGCTTTTGATAAATAGGTTTTTAGTTTTAAATTCTGAATTAAATTGTCCCATTATTGTATAAATTAACTGACATGCGTATATGTTTGTGTTTATCAGATGAAATACTTTCTCGTTCTCTAAATACAACTGAGTGCTAGAAATAAATGTTTTGTTTGATCAGTTTTATCAATTGTGGGGTTTCTGTAGTTTTAGCATTGAATTTACGATTTGGAAGCCCTACTCATATGGAAAGCAAGTTAGTTGAGTTTATCTCGAATTATTGCTGCATCTTTGGAACCTTTATTTGGAAAAAAGCAAAGCATTTGGAAAAAAGAAATCAAAGTCTATCATAATGCAACTACTCAGAATGTGTTTTAGTTCGCGAGTGGTTAGTGCCAGGTAAGTTACTTTTTACCGAATCTTTCAATTATAGATGTGTGTGAATCATCATATTTCTATATCGCTTACAAATGTATGTGGGCTACGCTGCTTTGTTTCTTTAGTGTATTATACTAGTTTTTTGGATTAAAATATGATTTAGGTTTGGTTTCACTTGATAGGAGAGGAGCTTTCACGCCTCTAGTTGTGTAGTTTTAAAAATATCAATAATCGGTGGAAAAGTCCATCTTCACATTCATGTTAAGCTTTAGGTTACAACTTTGGTGCTATTTGAGCGTTTTTATACTTTATAAAAGGCGCATACTCTCAATTCCGCGCATTTGAAAGCTTTGAATAACATATAACCTCATCTCTGACGTCAGGGGACAAAATAGGAAGCCTGTAGACTAGAACAATGTACAATGGGCTTTACACTCACTCCACTGGCTTCTTTGTCTTGGGCAAAGTTATTACTTTTGCACATTTTAGCTTATCACGTTGATTTTGGAACAACTATCTAGGAATTTCAGTTTGTAAGAATTTATAAGAATTTTACTACAAAAACTTGATGCAACCTGCCTTTTAGCTATTATTAAGAGAACTAAGAGCTTGTTTCCGAACTTAATTGTAAAATATCTTCTTTGGAATTTGAAGTTTTTTTTATCACGACTATTCTTGAGCTACCAATAAATATTCTAATAATTTATGAATATTTCGCCAGTCTCCAATTATGTCATTATGCAATATCCCACCGAATTAAAAAACTACGAGGTTTCAACGGTTTAGTAAAAAAATAAGGTATCACCCCGATCCAAATTGTATAAAGTTTAGAAACTATGTTTAGAAACCTTATTTTATAACCACTGATAATGCTAATTAGTTGGTAATTTGTTGAAGTTCCTCATATAGACTTCATAGAGGATTAACTGCTATTCTTGGCGTTATACGTGTCATTTTATAATAAATTTATTTATATTATTAATATAGATAACTCAAGTAAATACACAAAGTAGTTACTTGATTTGATTGTGTTTACAATACAGTAAACACATTTACAACTTTGATGTTCTCTCCATTTACTTTGTAGTATTCGTAACTTTACAATGAAAGCATTTTGTACTTTTACCACATAATTTGTATTTGGTAAAGAGTACAAAATCCTTTCATTGTACATTTACAACTCATTTACATTATGAGTTGTAAAACAAAAGTTAGTTATTTTATATTAATTATTGTACTCGTAACTTTATTTTTTTACTTTTCTATTACAGTAAATTCTGGATTTTCTCAATACCCAGACATACCTAATACCTAACGTCAAATTGAACACGTAACTCTGAGGGCGTCATACTAAAGTCTATAATCTCTGGAGAGCCAAAGCTACATTGTACGTGACCATTTCAAGCTACGTGACCTTAGATAACTATCCCGTGTGACTTCATAGTTCAGGCATTTCAACTAAAGAGCTCTTCAATGTTCGAACGTGACCATACACAGTATGTGACCAATCACAGACACATTTTACATTTACCCTTGAGGCTTTAGTAATAACTAGCTGAGAGTACCCACGCTTCGCCTCGGGGCTTTATTAACATAGCTGTGTGTATATTTTAAGAAAATTGCACATTTAAAATAAACAAAAAATGTTTCCTATACGTATATCCTTAGAAAACAATTTAGTTTGCCTGTTAGTTCACCTTGTGGATGTTGTATGGGTATGAAATATAGCTATATATACACTGCGTGATGGGCTTAACCCTTAAACATAGTTTGGCCGCCGTAGTTTTAGCCAATTTTAACTTATAAGTGGTCCGAAACGCCTAAAAACGTGTTCAGTGAACCCTCATTTATTTTTTGATGATGTATGGGTATGAAATACAGCGAAATACACACTGCGTAATGAGCTAAACCCTTAAAAGAAGTTTCACCGCCATAGATTCGTCCAATTTTGAGTTATAAGCAGCCCATTATGCTTTAAAACGTTACAGACAGACAGACAGGATTTTTTGACACCAGTTTCGGTCTATCCAAAGTATATAAGCACCAAATAACCGAAACCGATGGATTCTTTGCAATTTACAGACAAAAGTCTTATTTTATTTATATAGATACGTGTTAGCTACCTTGTGAGAGTCATAGTTTCTTCCGCCGTTCCGCCCGTTATTTTGAGGATGTTATTTGGACATAAAGTTTAGCTAAAGACACACTGAGTGATTAGCTTAACCCTCAAACAAAGTTTCACCGCCATAGTCAGCGGATTTCGAGTTATAAGCGGTCTAAAATTCCTTAAAATCGTGCAAAGTGCCCACTTGGTCCTCGCCATTTATTTTGAACGTTCGATGGGTATTATAAATATAGCAAGACACACTGCGCAATGGGCTTAACCCTAAACGAAGTTTCACCGCCATAGCTTCAGTGGATTTGAGTTATAAGCGGTCCAAATGCCTTAAAAACGTTACAGAGACAGACAGACAGGAATTTTTTGACACCAGTTTCGGTCTATCCAAAGTATATGAACACCAAATAACCAAAAACTGATGGATTCTTTGCAATGTGACAAAAGTCTTATTTTCATTATATTATTTATTTATGATAACATCTACAGGGTGCTCATTTTAAACGAGCCTCCGGTTGTAAGGTACCTGTAACTTCCCAGAAGTGTTGGATTGAAGGATTACACCTTATTTTTCCCCACGGTTAAAATACGATTTGGGAATTTTCAGCGGCTAACTTGAGAATAACTTACGAAAACCCGATATACAGTATATTTAAAAGTTTGAAAAATTATTTGAGACACGTATTAGTTAATTACTTGGATTATTCTTGATAGTTCTTTGATAAAGAGCTACAGCCCACTGAAGTTTGTGAAAACCCCCATTTAAATAACATTTTTTAACCATTAGCCATTGTTTAACATTGAATAACATTGTTTTCCAGACCCGTGGCGGGTTGGAATCGTGCGTGGCTCCGGAGCTGATCACTCCGCTGGTGCGGGTTCGATACCCGCAGTCACCATTTACATTTGTAATCGGACTATACAGTAATGCTAGGTAAAGGTCGAGGTTGAGTGGTAGAGAGGACTTTGTAGTCCTAGCTACGCCTCGTTACACAAGACAAACTTGACCTTTTTTAACCTCAATGTGCTGAGCCATTCAAATCTTAATATTTCTTCTGAAAAAAGAGTTTTGAAATTCGATTTTACCCCTGCCTCTTTTATAAACGTGTTATTTTGTTTTATTATTTGTATAATGATGGAATTATTTAGATTTACCGAGTAGCTCACTAGGTAAAGCACTCCAAAGTTAAGCAATGCTATTCAAATGAGCTTAATGAGAACTTCGGTGGCCTGTAGCCCTATCAGTTTTATCAAAACATGTAGCCTAAAGTCCTTAAACTGTCCAATATCTAATTATACCATAGACCTGGCGGTGTTCTTACGGGTTTCTAAAGTTCATTGTCGAATAAATACTGAAGATTGAAAAAATTTAATTCATATTTTTAGTTGTGGAGAAAATAACATAAAGTCTCCACCTTCACCGACTCTATAAAAACTCATGGGCTTCAAAATAGCAATGATAGCCCGTCAAAAATAAACATTCTGTTAAGTATAATTTCTATGTAGTAAGTTAGAGCTACAGACAGTTTGTACGTGACAATTTCAAGTTACGTGCCCATTTGTCATCAGTTCAGGAGTTCCTCAGTCATTATGAAGCGAACCAATCTTCAATTGTGTTTTAGTTATTAACAGATGTTCGTTTATTCATTACAGTGTTGCAATACGTTAAGCAGGCGTTAAAAAGACCCAGTAAGACGTAAACCAAATTTAGCAAAGCAAGTTTTTGTTGTACGTTCAAAAATGAGTGGAACAAGCTACGAGCAACACTGTGCCAAAAAGGGTTGTGTTCAACTCGGTGATAATGTACGGAAACGTTTACGAAATTGAAGAAGGTATATGAAGGGGACAAGTCTTTGATAATTTGAGTTTGACCCGGATACAATGCGCCAAAGCAAGGAATCGCACACTTCAAACTCACCACGACCAAAAAAGCCAGATTGAACAAGTCCAAACTTCAAAACATGGTGATTACGTTCTTTGAATGCAACGGCATTATTCATAAAGAGTGTTTGCCAACAGGACATACTGTGTATCAACACGTTTACCAAGAAATTCTTGAAATTCTGCGAAAAGAGTTGCCCGCGTGAGACCAGCCCTCAAAAACAACAGCTGGATGGCTGCATCATAACATTGCCTTGTCACACTGCACTTTTTGTTTACGAGTTCTTGACCAGAAAAAACATCCCTGTTGTTCCTCAATCACCCTATTCTCTTGACTTGAATCCCTGCGACTTTTATCTTCCCTACATTGAAAACCACCTTAAAGGACACCATTTTGGAACGGTAGAAAACATCCAAAAAATGTAACCGACCAGCTGAAGGCCATCCTAGATTTTGATTTCCAGCACGCTTACGAAGAGTGTATACGGGAAAACCGTATAAAGCGTTCCCAAGGAAACTATTTTGAAGGAGATAAGGTCCATGTTTGATTATATTGTAAATAAACATTTTTATTGAACCAGTCTCTTTACTTTATTTACAGACCTCGTATAATGTTAGTTCTAATGCGTATTTCAGCACAAATACTGCCATAACTAAAGAGTATGGACCTATTTTATATAGTTTAAATTTAAGGCATTGTAGGATTTGCTCATAAAATGCTTGGACACAAAATTACTATTGTGTTCTTACAATTACACAGTCTCTTTTTCTTACAATTACACCTTTTTTACACAGTCATCTGACCCCGGTCAGTCTTCGACAACGGGATAGGTAATTCGGTAAAAATTCAGGTAATTCATGATCAGTGTAGTGTATTCAATGTTTTGGTTTGAAGATTTTAGGAAATATTTTTTCCCCAAAACGCCTCAAAATTCACTGTTTAAAATCAAAATTTAGAAGAGGACCGCCGGATCCCCTTTTTTGCTCTAACTTTTAAAAGACCTCTTGATCCTGGAAACCCCTCCCCATTTTAAAGTCCTGGCTACGCTACTGTTTGTACGTGTTGCGACTAAAATGCGCGTTAGTTGATGGGACGTTTCGTAGTTTTTGACTGTTTTTAATTACAAAAACTAGTTATTATTACGCTCGTACACATTAATTGGTCAAATTACATCGCTCTTTCATACCACCCGCACCACCCCTTTAAGAGTTTTTCGTCTTAATCTCGCTAAGGAACAAACACGTTTCCCCCTCCACATCTACAGCTGTCTCTCTACTGTCTATAGACAGTCTGGTCACGTGCTTCTCTGAAGCTCGACTCAACCCTTGATTAGTTTTGTTTTGTGCTTTTATCCTCAACTTCTGCAAAATCAGAGTCCGATAGAAACAGAAATGTCGACAGAAGTGTTTTCAAACTTTGTTATGCTTTGAAAGACTTGAAGACGTGATCATCTTTGTAAGATTTTAAGGTTTTGTGTTTATGAATAACACTGATTCCTTTTCAAATTGACTGGTACTTCTTTCAGAGTTTCTTCTTATCATCGCGTCTGTGTTTTAAGCTAAAAGTATCATATCAGCAACAAAAGCAGATGTTGTAATTTACAAAACTATATGCAACAACTAGTTGCCAGTTGACATACACACATTTTATCAAAGATCAAGTATCAATCGAAATTCCATTATAATAGATTCGTTTAGGCATACAATATGGCATAAATACTCGTACATCCTAAATATTCCTAATTATTTCAAATTCACCAGAAGGAGTACAGGCGATTCCTATTTGTTGCTTATGTGTCAATGAGAAATCTTTTACCATTTCAGCATGCCGCCTGTGGAATTCCTTCCTATTCAAATTACTTCGTTTCTTAGTCGTTTCCGTCGTCACTAAAGCGTTATTACCTGGAACGGATTTTTTGTGGCTGATCGTCCTAAATTTTTGGCTTCTCTAGGAGAGGCGGATACACAAACTGTGTTTTGTTTAAGAGGGCGAGTGGGTCAACTTAAATACTGCATTGTAAAAATATAAAGATCTTAATTAGTTTAGCTATTTAACTACGTATGTAGTTTATTTTTATAACTATACATTTGATATTAGGCTAAAACTGCACTTGTTTCACATGCTATTTCTTTTCTTTTGTAAACTCTATTTAAAACTCTTATCAGGTTAAGTGTAAGTAATACCCATGAGTTTGACTAGTTTGTAAATGTTGTAAAACTTTGGCATTTGAGAGATTCTCTATTCCATTCCATATATTTACAGTCAACTGCTAAGTCTTTCAACTATGTCTTTCGAGAATCTTGATTCATGTCAAAGGTTACCAAGGGGTTAGGAGAGGGTTAAGAGTCGAGAGGGTGAGTATTGTGGGGGGGGGAGGAGGTTGCTTGCTTTGCACTCTTGGCGGTTCCACCTCAACGCACTGGCACCCCAGACCCGCACATATCTTTCCTCCCGATTGACTTCCACGCAGTTGCAGTGCTTTTCGTCAAAATGTAATGAATAATGATGTCAATTTGTGGCAAAAGTCTATTTACGACTTAACGATTATTTTTTAGGATAGTTAAATGTATAAACTAACTTAATTTATTGAATTTCACACCAATGAATAAATATCCAGTACTCGTAATAACACATGATGTTGTCACAAGGGTTGGTTTACTTTTTGGAGAATTAATAGTTTAAACAAGTTCGCAAAACAATCCAGAGCATTTATATGATTTACGTTCAACTAAAAACAGCTAAGTTTTAACATAAAGTAGGAATTTTTTACCTCCGTCAATATCCAAAATGTTGTGTTGAGAGTTGTTACATCCTCGGGACGTTTCAATGTAAAGACATCATCGTCAGACCTGCAGTTTAGTTGAAAAACCGCCTGTTAGCTTCGCCCATTGGCTGACGATGATGTCATTAATTAATAGCCCAATGACCAATGGAGATACAAGGACCATTGACTTAACGTGACTTCCGAACCACGCAGGTAATGGTCTGGAAACGATGGTGGGGGTTGAGGGTATCATCAGATGATCACTGAGAATATCTGAGCCGCTTTAGACCTATATCATCCTCAAAACCTGACCTCCATGAAGCTGGATTACAGGACCACGCCACGAGTCTCAGTCAAATGCCTTTACATGCCTTCGATGCCTTAAGATCGAAACGTCCCGAGGATATAACAACCCTCAACACAACTTTTCAGATATTGACGGAGGTAACTAAAACCTTTTAATGTCAAATTGATATCCAAGGGGCAAACAATGAATTTGTATCTAAGTTTTAACCTAACGCTTTCCAAGTCAGCAAATTTGGATCAATAGTTACGAAGTAGGTAAACAGTGATTATCTGCCTTAACAAGAGATTAGTTAAATGAACAGTCATGACTTTTAATCAAATATGTGGTCGCGGCTTTGTATCGTAAGAAGTAGGAATCGAGTGTGAGGAATTCAAAGAAACATGGCCGACGCATACCCAGAAAGTTATTTAAAATATTTGGTGCCACATTCAAAATTTTGGATATACAGGCTGAGTTTTCACTAGCCATAACTTTTACTTCAAGGTAGTGGAGACCGTAAGGTAGGTAAATCTCCATGAAGAGTTTAAATAAACATCCAGAATCCATATAAGACACGTCGTACTTTTATACGCGTTGTGTCTTAAAACAACAACAAAAGTGTGCTTGAACTTTAACTAATTTACCTTTTGTAAATATGAATAATCGACAGTCACACGCCTCAACAGAACAAAATCCTCTGTATCCAGTTTAGTGGCTTTACTTCATTACATCAGTATCAGGTTGAAGGGTGGGTTGCTTCACTGCTAAGGGTTCCTGGGGACAATAATAACTTGATCTACTCTCTACTCGCTCACACTAGTTTTTAGCAAAATTGATCTTAGAATTCCGGAACTTATCGATCACATCTCCAAGTTTCGTTTTTAGCAAGCAGGGGAAATAAAACAAAAGTTCATTATGTCACTAGTGTTAAAAGATACGCAATCAAACTTCACCAAGTGATTTGTTAGGTCTTAATAAACAAAAATTTCCTTTTAACACTTAGGCCTATCTCGCTTAGTTTTCCGTCTGTCTGTCTGTCAGTGTTTTTCTCTAAATTATTTTTATCTCCGAGGTCAATTAAGTTACAAAGTTCAAACACTGCAGATTTGTTAGTATAATTTATACAAATATTTAAAACATAAATTTGACTAATGTTCACTTCCGATTTTAAATTGCCAGTCATATTAAACTTTCTTAGCTAATAACTCAAAACCCTTAAATTTTATGGTAAAACACAAGACTAACAATACATGACAAATGTTTTTATAAACACTTTATGACCAAATTTGTTGTGCTGCAATAAGTAACAACGGAGTAATTAAAGTTTTCCTGGACGCACTCCTCTATTTATATTTGAGAAACATATGTAAATAAAGGTTTGTGTGATTATATGTTCTCTCACTTTTATACTATTAAACTAACGTGAATACTTTGGTCTACCTGTGAGTAATCGATACTACCTCGGGACCTGAGTTTTACACTTCCCTGGGTTTGACTCATTTGAAAGTGAGAAGGGCTAAGAGAGCCCTTATACAACTTCTCTCGCCTTCCTGAAATTAATTAGTGGTCGATCCACTTCTAACAAGAGAGCTTACGTCGATTCTTCGCATTTTAGTCGATAATCGCTTCATTACTTAGTCGATTTTGGGGTTTCTAGCAATTATTAAATGGTACGTCTATCAGTGTAGCTACGCGATGATATTGCTAAATGTTAGTGATACAATGAAATACCGGAAATATAAAAATTATTTGCGAGCTAACTTTGTTCATATAATTATGAACAAAGCCAAAACAAGAACAAACTTACTAATTGATAAATAAATTAGGCGTGGTGAATTTAGTTAAATAAAAGACTATACATTTAACTCACAAAAAAGACAAAGTTTAAACCCACACTTCTGACTAAACCTTAACTTAGTTGCTCATATGACATTCTCAAAGCCGGTGGAAAATTATTTATGAAGTTACCGACAATGATATTGTAGGAATATTTCGAAACTTAATCTCGAAAACTACCAGCATGCTCAAGGTAAGTAAGACACTATGTATTTTAAATATGCATTGTTTGCCCTTTGGATATAATTTGAATACAACTAGGTTCAAATTCAAATATCTTAATGAATAAAGTACATGTTTGCACATCTCAAACGTCATAATAATAAATAAGTGATAAATAATGAACACCATTACGGACATTAGTGTCTTATATCAATTAAATAAATATAGGCTAATTACTTAATAGACATAGGTTCGCGATTATATCCGTCAATATATAGGATGTTTAGTGATTCGGGTATCAAACTACACAAAGTGATTTTTCAAATAAAAATAGACACCAAAATTTCCAACAACACGTATTCATATCTTGCCTAGTTTTCCGTCTGTCTGTCAATTTGTGTTTTTCACTAAATAACGTTTATCTCCGAGGTAGATTAAGTTATAAACTTAGGACTTTGCACACTTGTTAGGGTTGAACCAATATTCAAAAAATAAGTTTGAGTTATTACCCCTTACAGTTTTGAAATGGTGGCCATGCTGAGTTTTCTAAGCTTAATAACTCAAAACTCTTAACGCTTGTAATAAAACACAAGTATAAAACAGTGAAAAATGTTTTACAAGCTGTTAAGATCAAATTTGTTGTTCTCTGATAAATGATAACGGAGAAATTAAAGTTTTCCTGAGCGTACTCCTGTATTTACATTTAAAAAAACATATGTAAATAAAGGAAGGCACTCAGAAAAACTTGAATTTCTCCGTCTTTCAGAACAGCAAAACAGCAAAACTTGGTACTGAAAACCTTAATCTTTCATTTGTTAGCTAATATGATCTGTTATCCCTGAAATGTCTGTGTGTAAAATTTTAATCACAAGATGAGTCCGTCCCTCATTTATTTAATTTACGTGTTTTGTTGAAGCCGCTTTAATTAAGGTAAAATATGCTTTACGATTAGTCCAACTGTTTATTTTAAGGTAATTGTGCCGTTTTATGTTATTAGTGCTTAAACATTTAAGGCACGTGAAAGAAAAATTTGTTTTCAAGATCATTTAAAGTTAGTTACCCAGAGTTCAGTAGTTGAGCGTATGTAACACACATGTAAATGTATCGAAAAACATTTTATTGTTATTGCTTTAAATATTTATAATCCTTAATACTGATGTTATTTTCCTTCCGTTTTCTACATCTATAATATAAAAATGAATCGCAAAATGTGTTGCTAAGCGCATAACTCAACAACGCCTGGACCAATTTGGCCAAATTTGTTTTTAAATGTTCGTTGGAGTTCAAGGATGGTTTTAACGGCGAGAAAAATTCGAATAATTGCCGGAAACCCCTTAAAACAGCTCTTTTCTTTTCCCATACAAACGTTTTCTAACTAAAACGTAAACAATTTGAGCTTTATTGCTATTCGTTGCCAGCTGATATCTCTATTTTTATAAAACACTAGCGGACCCGACAGACTTCGTCCTGTCAAAAAGATTTGTAATGTGGTAGTTTTGTGTTCCTACGTATTAATCACTCTGCACAATACACGATATACGAATTTGTTTCATGTATTATTTAACAAAAGCAAACTCAGTAGATTAGGTTACAGAAAATCCAAGAAAAACAACACAATGTCCTACGGCAAATCGACATTGACAGTTTGTTGTTGTTTTTTCTTTAGCCGTACATATGTTTTATGTCTGTAAAATAGGGATATCAGCCAAAATGGCCAAATTGGTCCAGGCGTTGTTGAGTTATGCGCTTAGCAACACATTTTGCGATTCATTTTTATATTATAGATATGTACGGTAGAAAATGAAAACAAAACAAACTGCCACATTACAAATCTTTTTGACAGGACGAAGTCTGTCGGGTCCGCTAGTTTCAAATAAAACTATTACTAACTAAATTTGTAAACTTCCCAAACATCTCTTTCTGTCACTATCGTTTATTTTAAAACTACTCACCTAGATACGACAATCGAAGGCACAGACGGGACGACTCCTTGCCTGTAACATAAGAAGTAAGAACCATTAATGTTAGGTGAATTGTATTGCAGCAATTTGTTTATGATCAACTTTCAGTTTTTGTTTTATAGAAGAAAATAAAGTTAAAGAAAAGTAGTCCAAGGCAGGATATTAAAAGTCTCAAGAACATCTTATGTTCTGTGAGGAGAATATTTTCTTTTATTTTGATTAGCTTTACTGTTCATGACAAACTACAGCCCTGTAACAATTACAAAGTCCATAAATGTATTTGGCAACAAAATTTGAATTTTTGACAAACTAAAAATTTAGTTAAGATAGATGGGCATAAAACAGAAGCTTTTCTGTCCGCGTATTCTTAGACTTCCACCAAAATGTTTTAAAATATCCCAAAAGTATACCTTTTAAGAAACGTCCTAGTTTTTTCATATGAAGATAAGTTTATATAAGAAGTTGTTTAAAGTAATTATTAAGTTCTGCATTCATTATGATACAATTCAATTATTAAACTAGAATACAATAATTCTAATAGTTTTGCTTTAATATACCATTCTCAAGAATGGCATATTGTTGGAAATTCAAATTGTTAATAATTTCTATAACAAACATTTAATAACCTATTTGAAATTTAAATGTTACAACGGTTTTACTCAGAGTGCATTTCGTGTTTTTATTGAAGCTTCAAAATGATTGAAGACTTATATTTTCATCAAAAACGTGACTTTCAGCAAAGTCACTGTATTCTTTAAAAGCTGTTGGAAATGTCTTTCTTTTTTTATTAAAAACCAACTCTAGCAAAAAATTTGCCTAATTGAAACAAATTACGTTCCTTTTCTAGTACAGTTAAATGTGTACGCCTAACATGGATAGGAAAGTAATTAAAGCAAAAATATAAATTATAGTTTGTTCACAAAATGTGAATAATAATTTGAAACGTAACAACTTACGAGAAACTACTTTAAAGTGTCCAGATATTAAATCTATTAAGTGTAAAAATAAATCTCCCCTAACGAATTATTCTTGTGATTAAATAAGACGAATTGAGTGAATTTAGCTTGATGGAATTCGACAGAACCAAAAGGAAAATTGTAAAGAATATCAAACAATGGGGACTTAATTGAAATCTAGCGAAGCGATAAAAATTCGCTCGCAGCTTCATACAGGCTTTGATTCGGGTTTTGAATTTAATTAAAAATCTTAAGTAACCTACTTTCTATAAAATATCTGGAATAAGAGCTGTTGAGCTGGTTCATAACTGCTGGGTTACACCACTTCGCGAATATTTGGTTTTTAATATTTTACGAAACAAAAGGTAAGAGAGATTAAAACTTTATGGCGTTTTGTTGGCTCGTAATTGGGTCTACCATCAAGCATTTACTGGGTCCCTTTTAAATCAATCGAGATCGAGTAATTAAGATTAAACAAAGAATAATTTGACCACATACAAAAAAGTCGTTATAGCTCCCCGTGAAAAATCTCTAAATATTGAAAAATGTCTTGGCATGTATTACACAAATTAGCTTTTGACATAATTCGTAAAAATTCTTTTGCAAAATAAAATCCTCGCAAATTTGTATTTGGCACAAAACCCCACATACTAATTTTGTAAGACAAGAAAGGGTACACAAGTCCGTATAATACGCCACTATCAGAACTTTTCGTGTGCAGTGGCTAGAGTAGTTCTTAATAAATACACTGCTGAGGAAAGCTTATAACATATGTACTCAACATGACTATTCCATTTAAGTGTTTATCCAAATAAACGCCTAGAAACATTGGCGTTTAAAATAATTCGCACAAAACTATTAAATATTGTATTTTAAACCAGGACGACACACAGGTAAGCCCTAAATCACCGCTGAAACGAGTAAAGCGAATTTCGTTTGCAATCGTTTCTAGCTTTCAAGTACTGACATTAAAAATACATCATCTTATCACGTCAGTTGTAATATTAAGTTTTACCTGAATATAGAAATCCATTAAGGCTCGTCTTGAAACCTCTATCCACTACACAGCACTTATATCACACAATATTATCACTGTAATCTTCACATACACATCTTCTACTACCGATATCACTCCCGATCAATAACTACACGTACACAAACCAAGGAAAACTCGATCAATAACTTTCATGTGGCGACTTGATGCAGGCAGTGCTGAGGCGCAGTCAGCTGTTTCACGGATAAACAAACCTAAACCACAGATAACAGCTGACATATCATCTCGTGCAAATAGTTGGCTTGTGAAATTAATAATTTACTGTAATGTATTTCAATTTGAACTGGTTCTCTTATACTATGCGGTATTTTATTTCTAAGGGCATTTAATTTAAATAATGAGTACATTTTAAATTTTGTGTTATGTGATTTACTATGAAAGGTTTCTAATTTAGCTGATTTCTTTTATTGTGGTGTATTTTATTTAGACGTAAATTTAATTTAAATTATGAATGATTTTTACATTTGGCCAGGAGGCAGGGACGCCTTCGCCTTGGTTCGTAGGGGCCAAAACAAAATCCCCGCACTTTCCCGCAGCATTTCAATCGATAGTATCATGGGTGTAAATTATTTTGATTGCGTCTGATATACTTGTACCCTGATAAGTATAAAAACTCATGTAACAGATGTATAGACAGTAGGTAGTAAGTGTTAGGCCTAGTTTCTAACTTTTAGGATTTAACAAAAGTTAGGCGGGAGGTGCGTTGTGTTAAAAAATGTACTGGACAAAAGGTGTAGAAAATGTCATTCGACACTAACGATTTTGTCTCAAATTCAACATCGGATCGCACGTTTAGCCGCTAGAAACGAAATTCTGAAGTGAGAACAGGTATTTTTGTAATAATGTTCAAGCCCTTAAAACCCACCTAAATTTCGAATTTTGAAAACCCCTCTCTCTTAGTGGATGCTTACACTAAAAAAGGTATGTGCATGCAAACAAATTTCAAGTTTCTAGGCCTTGTAGGCTCAGCGATGATGAGTGAGTGAGTCAGTCAGTCAGGACAAAGCCTTTTATAAATATAGATTAGGAAAATTAGACCTAAATATAATTCTGTGAAAGAAAAAGAAATTTGTTGAAGATGTTTTTAACTTTATACAAGAATGCTTGCACAATTCCATATTATATTGTATTGTTAGTTATTCGGCCACGACTAGAGTTATCTTAAATGGTATATCAGTTAGAATACACGGAACCAAAACTGTAAAGTTTCAAAGTACTTACACAATTGAAAAAATAAACTATTACGTGTTACATACAATTTTTAATAATAGTACGTCGATGTATTAAGTCAAAGTATAACTATGAATTAAGTACATGCAGGAAAAATGAATATGTCAAGCATCTGACCAATCAACGTAGTCCCCGACTGTTTTTTAGTCCCCTTACAAGAGTTTCCAATTAAAAAAAACGTCGAAGTCAAAATTTTATTTTTAAGATGTCAAACGTTTTTTAAATTGCAAGTTTTAAAAAGAAGTTAATTATTATTTTCCAAAATTGCGCTTGGTAGTCAATTTTTTAAAGTTTATTTTGTAAAATATAAATAACCGTGCTTTTTACTTACTAAGACAACATATTTTCTAAGCCGTATTCAGTATAAAAGTCAACAAATCTTGGAGCTTGAAATGCGAAAGTGGGCTGAAACACTCAAAGCAGCTGACTTGTGCTCGACTTGGGTTTGAGTGAAGTTTAATTTCCGTGGCGGAATTGTTCCTTTGTTGTTTCCAGCGGAAATGTACATCTGCGTGCAGACTGGAGGCGTGACCTTGGATTTATGTGTAAACATTGTCTAAATGTAGTGTTATTTATTTTCAAAACATCAATGTACCTTTAATATATTTAATCATTTTTAATCATCACCAATATACAAAGTTGTTTGTGTTGGTAATATATGGTATGAAAGACGGGCTTTTTATAGTTAAAATTTGGAACTTGATACGTTGTCTTTTAAAGGTGTGTTAAAAAATTAAATTCAACATATTTTGTTAAATGATTCTTTAATATTGTTATAGTTTCATAATTGTCTTGTTATAGTCCCAAAATACCCGGTGAAATATCCAGTGAAATCCGAGTAAAAAAGCTAAAGTACACAGCTCCCGCTCTATCATTGGTATTGGCGTAGTTAAATGGTAGAGAGGACTATAAAGTCCTAACTTTGCCACATAAATAAAGACTTTTTCATTTTATTTTCATATATCATTGGGATGGGCAAGTCCATTGTGCTTGCAAAGGGGAAGGAACGCGTTGATATTTGGTATACATGTCAGGTACGGTAAATATGGCTTTTTATACTAAGTTCTACTAAAGCCGTATCATAAACACAGTTTTTAGAGGCTAAAATCCAATGTTTTTCTGAAAAACGTCCCCTCTCAAAAGGTCACTTCTGGTGGGTCGTTTTTCTGGTAAGCAAACCTTAACCTAAAGAGTTGCAAAAACATTAATACCAAATTTCGTGAAAATCTGACAAAATGCGAAACTTGTTCGGTTAAGTCACCTCACATAAAAAAAAATGACCCACCAAAAGTGACTTTTGAGATGGGGACGTTTTTCAGAAAAACTTGATTTTGCCCATAAAAACTTTATTTATTATATTAATTACACTCTAAATATGAAAGAGTGAAAACCACTCCCAAAAGAGTGAAAATCGTGCCACTCTTTAATGAGAATCGCTGGTTTTCAACGCCTAAAAGAGCAAAAATTGCACTCTTTCCGAGTGGCTTTCACTCCTTTCTTTTTATATAACAAATATTATACTCGACGCTGCCTAAGCACTTGTCTTAAATTCTTCTTTGCACTATCACTTTAGTAAAACTGTTATTATTGTTTAAAATTAAACACAAGAAATACCAACGATTATAATAAAACTAAAATAAAGAAACCCCTAATGTTTAAAACTATAACTAGCTGACGTACCCATGCAGCACAAAACCAATATTTTATTTCTTATCTTTTTAAACACATTTTTGACTCTGCAGATAACACAATGATCTTCGATAAATAATCTTTACTCTTTAGTTTGATCATTTCAAATTTTATATTTGAAACTCTTAATACAAATTTAAAGTGAAGCTAGTTTATCGGTAACAAAATATAAACCCGATAAAAATAACTTAAAATTGCACAACAGTGAAGGGTTAGACACAAGAGTAAACTCAGTACAAGAACACAAGACAACCACTTGATAAACAAATTTACAAACTTAAAGTTCGAAACTCAAAGATAAAGTTAAATTAGTTTTCCGGATGTTTAACCGAGGTTGACAACTGATGGCTTTGTAGACTACAGATTCAACAATCAACTTCATTACATCGTTCTACTCAACTCTGACTCACTTAAGCCTCAGATCGTTATTTATGGTTACGCATTAAAACAGGCTACAAAGTCAACACACTAATTAATTATATAAAAAATGCCGAAATTCTAACATTTAAAACACATCTGAAATCTGCGTTAGTTTCAGGGGCGTCTTACAGTACAGACCAGTTTATGACTCACGCTTCAGCCAGAGGAAAATGATTTGGAATGACTGGACATTTTGGAATGAATGTATCTTTGTATGTTTGAATGATATCTTGATGTAGATAATATTGCACGATTTGACCTTGAAATACATCTTTCCAAAGTACTAATTATTAAATATTGTCCACGAATGGCGATAGCCATGTAATGTTGAAACTGTTTAAATTATTTTGTTTTAAAAACAAAGACCATTTGATGTTTTGAAGTCTGTCATGTTAGTGTAAAAACATCTGCAGAATATCAAGTGCATATGTTTAGTTCTTTTTTAATAAAAACAAAGTATTTGCATTTGTACATCTATCATCGAAATAATTATCGTTTTTGCTTTCTTTTAGCCTTTGTATAATCAAATATGAAAGTAACTACAATAACAAGGATTGTTCAAGTTAATGTATTATTAATAATATCAATCAGAAGGTGTCATATAGACTTTCTCGACTTTCCTCCGTTTCGATTGAAAATGTACAAAGTGTATTAAGATTTACGTTTAGTCAACAACAACACTACATAATTACGCACAGCGTGCTTTGATACTTATTGATTATTCAAAAGTTAATATAGTACTTGATAATGGGTTAAAGTCCCGAAATGGTAGTTGAAAAATGTGTCCATGATGATACACATTTTTAATAATTATACACGTGGGCCTTCTTAAGCCTGAACAGGCCTGAAGAGTACTTTTCAATAACCAAAGTTAAATATATACGGACAACTAAATCGTGAAATATGGTAGAAGACAACTGTATTTGACTGCCGACGGGAAGCCAAACTAACGAAATTTCAAACTATCCAGATTGTATAGAATTTTATCACAGAGAGGTATTTAAATGCCACAAGATATTATTTTTGAATGAGTAAAGAGCTCCAAAGCATGAACAATCAATATACTGTTTAACGTAATTTGATTATCATAGCTACAATATAGAAAGTGTTTAAATTCTATCTTTGTCCGACTTTTTGTTTCTATCAAGTCATCACGGAAGGTGTCGAACTGTTCGTCCAACTATCGAGTTCCTTACTGTAGTCACATAGTCATATCGACTAAGGAAATATATATTCTACCATAAGCCTAAACGTCATCACTACATACATATGTATCTTGGGAAGGATCATGTATCAATCTACGTAAGGGAGGTATGTTGCCCTTGAGCTTTATCGTATAGGTTGATAGCCTATCAGCAATGCATAAGCGTCAACTCCCCTGACACATGGTCTGCTGTATACACTAACATATGCATACACCTTCGTCAATAATGATGGGGGAATTTAAAATGATGTTAATATTACCCCTTTGTTAGGTTAAAATCAATGTGCCTATGTTTATTTAGAGGTATTGAATACAAGTCACAAACTTAAAATAAGTCACTGCCATTTATTTTGTGGATACAAAATATAGCTAAAGACACACTGTGTAATAAGTTAAACCCTTAAACAAAGTTTCACTACCATACTTCAGCCGATTTTCAGTTATGTTTGGGTCTAATATGCCTTAAGAATGTTTGTGCCCACTTTTAGCCACTCGCCACTATTTTAAATGTTGTGTGGATAAAAAATATAGCTAAAGACACACTGCGTAATAAGTTAAACCCTAAACAAAGTTTCACTACCATAGCTTCAGCCGATTTTCAGTTATAAGCGGTCTACCTTTAAGAATGTGTTTATGCCCACTTTAGCCAGTTTGTCGCCATTTATTTCTGTGGATGTGTGTGTGGATACAAAATATAGCTAAAGACACTGCGTAATAAATTAAAAAAACCCTTAAACAAAGTTTCACTACCATAGCTTCAGCTTGATTTTCAGTTATAAGCGGTCAATATGCCTTAAAATGTGCTTATGCCCACTTTAGCCGCTCGCCATTTATTTTGTGGACGTTGTATGGATACAAAATATAGCTAAAGACACACTGGTAATAAGTTAAACCCTTAAACAAAGTTTTACTACCATAGCTTCAGAGCTGATTTTCAGTTATAAGCGGTCTAATATGCCTTACGAATTTGTTTGGTGCCCACTTTAGCCGCTCGCCATTATTTTGTGGATGTTGTATTGATACTGAAAAATATAGCTAAAGACACACTGGTAGCGTTCTAGCGTCCAAGATGCCTTAAAACGTTAAGACAGACCAATGACAGACAGACAGAAATTTTGAGAAGCCAGTTTCGGTTTTGCAAAGTATATAAACACCAAATCATTAAAACTAATAACATTGTAATGTACAGTCAAAAGTTTTATTTTATATGTATATATGTATGGATAAATAACGGAGTTTACTTGGAGAAAAATCTATTTATGTGCTAAATGGTTGAAATTAAATCAAGTGTATAAGAATATCCAGGAATTATGCTTACATAATCATATAACAACAAGAATTTAAAATATTGTTAAATCTTTAAGCTGCCGGTACAACAGTCTACGTTTCGAATTAATTTAGTTTTAACAACTAGAAAACTATACATTTTGTACAACTCTTAAAAAGTGACTTTTTTTTGTGAATTCCTAAAGAGATTATTAGCTTCTAAATAAAATTAGAGCTTTTGTTATCATGCTCAATGTTTCAACAACTACAAAACAAACTAGGCGATGAAAGAAGGCCCAATCCTTGATCCTATTTAAGATAAAAAGCCATTGAAAAGCTTTCAACAATACGAACTTAATTAAAACTAGAGATGCTCAATGGCTGTTTCAGCGCATTTACTCTAAGTTAATTCAATTTTAGATTTTCGTCATTCATTCTTGCCTTTTCACAAAAACAAAAATACAGACTCATTCGAAACCTTTCCCTTGACGACCACCTTAAGGTGGCATTTCCCGTATGTTTTACTCTTCTATTAGTCCTTTATCTAATATTGACTAGATAAATGCGTTCAAATGTGCGCAGTATTAATTTCTCTTAAGAAATTGTAGAAACAGGAAAAAATAGTAATTTGAACTTTCAAACTTATCTTTGTACAACCATACAAACTCTTGTTGCCATAGATATTATAGTTTTAATGTTAGTTGCTTTATTCCCTTGCTAGAGCAAGCTGTTAAATGACTGCAATGTATTAAAGTAAAAATGTAAAAATGAGTTACCTTTAAAATATGAATTTCCTTATATGTTTTTGACAACAAAGAAACAATTGCCAGGAGCATCTTACTGTTCACAAAGATTTACATTTCCGGCGGAAACAGCAAAGGAACAATTCCACAACGGAAATTAAACTTCTCTTTACCTAAACAAAACTGACAGTTTAAGTTTTGGTAAACGATTGTATAACGTTATTTTGTCACATATGTTTCAGTGACGTTAGGTTTTCCAAAATTTTTGCTTTGCCACGTTAAAACAAATATAGCCGACGCGTTGCCACAAGTGCTACCGTGAATCCTAGCGAATTTCCTATGGCGGGATTAACACCGAAATTCCCTTTGAGGGACTTCCTCCTCAAATTACGTTTTATGCTATAAAACTAGATTTATGATCAGATTTTGTTAAAACGTAATATGAACATGTGGACAAACTACCTAACTATAGTGTACAAAAACAAATCAAAACGCATTTAGGCAGACTAAGGTGGCAGGGATAAAGCTATATATTCTAAATATATATATATAAATCTTGATCTTGACCCAGGAGGTGTTAGGAAGCTCAAAACTACAAACCCGTTTTGTTTTCTTTGGTCAAAGAAAGGAATAGCTCTTTCACCTATGGAAATTCGCTAATTATACTTTTATAAACGGTTTAAATGGAGGTATGAAAAGTTGTACATGGATATCAAAAGGCTATTGATGATTATATAAACTACAAAATAAATACGACTTGATTCATTAATATATATATTTAACTAAAACAAATCCTCCAAATGCGTGTGTACGAAGAGTATCATTAAATTTTCATTGTGAGAGAGCCACAGTATGGTAAAGAGCAGAGGGGGGAATTTAATCTAAGATATGACAGCCATGAAAGATTACCAAAGTTGTCAGTTTATTATTCATGAACGGCTTTTGATAAACAAGTTTAAATCCTACGCATCACAGATCAGATATTAATATATTTTATGAATAACATGAAAGCCAGCTCAGTTTTCTACAATTTTAGATATCTTCGGCCTTCGGCCTCAGGCTGTAGGACAACTGCAAATGTATATAAAAGCTTCGGGTTTCCTAATTTCTCCTGGCGTGCAATATTTTCATCACTACTGTGATTTTAAATCTACGTCTAATTTTCGTCTTTGAAAAGAACTTAAAATAAAATTTTGATTAGGAAAATCTGCTTCTAATCTGCCTAAATATTATTTTGGCTTTTCATTTAGTGTAGCCTTTGAAAATTATATTTTAACCGTGGCTGTAACCCTCTTTTTTCACAACCCTAACACGGGCAAGTTTTGAATTTTTAACAGGATTCTATCATTTTTCAACCATTTTCAAAACTCGTTTTTAAAGATTTTTGAAATTTGAAAAAACGTGCCATGTATACTGAGACAAATGAAAATATACGTGCGGGTGTAAAGGGTTTTACGTGGCATCATGTTTGCAACACTGTTCATATGTTTGGCCAAAGAGTATGTTATGTAGATGGCGTTCAGATGCCGAGTGGTTGAGACAGGAAAATCAACATAGTTGCGGCAGCCCGAGCACAAATAGCACTGCGACGGAATTTTTTTAAATATCTCATAAGAACAGCCAAGCGAAAGTGTATTCATTCTCGAAAATCGCACAAATCTGGTCAAATTTAAGTCATCGACATCAGACAAATTTGAGCATATGGGGCCGAGGGGAGTAAAACGGTGAGAGACAGCAGCTCCCAGCGCTATCTGTGCTCGGGCTACCGCAACTATGTTGATTGTCTTGCCTTTAGCCATTCGGCATCTTAGCGTCATCTGCCTATTATAACATAATCTTTGGTTTGGCGGAGTAATCTAATTGGAATGCTCTACTGGTCCACAACATCCTGAATATAGACCAACATTGATGTCGGATAGTAAACAGCGGAGTGGGCTTCCTTATCGAAACTACAAGAACATGTTTTTAAATTGTTTATTGTAAGGTCATTTATCTTTAGCTATGTGATAAGTAGGTTAAACTTAAGAGGTTTATTAAATCATATTACGAGTAGATTTGATTTCAAATGTATCAAAGAAAATTTTGTCGTACTAATCATTCTCCTTTTGACACAAATATTTTTGTAGTTAAGATGATTGGACCTTATCTTGTCTCTGAGTCTGTTTTGTATTTGTTCAAAAGTGTCTTAAACTACTAGATTTGATCTAAACCTTCAAATATTTTAAGTTAATCGTGGCTTACTGCACAACAAAGAATTGTCATCGTTTTTTGAAAATGTTGTTTGCCGCAATCATGAAACTTCATATTAAACATTCAAAAATATCGTGAGTTTGGGCAATTTTGAAACACCCTGTACAAGCAATGCATGCATGCGACATCTCGTTGTAAGTTTGCGCAATACTCCGAGAACAAATATCCAAACTAAGAACACAAGAAAAGTAATTTAACTTTGTCTGGAAACGTTTAAGTTTATAATTACCAACTTGTTTTATTGTCTGTCGATTTGTTTAGAGGGCATTTTCAGAGACTGAGATTTGTTCAGCGTTAATGGATTAGTTAAAAGTTTTATAATAAAGCTAGGAATAGTTTGTTAGTTCAAGAGTAAAACTTTTAACCATTAATTTGAATTCAAATAGTATTTTGCTACCCTAAAGAAGAATTTAACAAAATAACGTTGAAAATTGGCTTTTGTTTCAAACTTAGAAATACTTAAAACAATACTTAGAAGCTAAAGTAACTATCGAACCTGCTCTATAAATTTAAATTTTATAAGATGCGGAAATGTTATACTTTTTAGGCTGTTCTGAAATGTTGACACGAGTGATAGACTTAGCTTGCAATACACGAGCTAAGCCAGTACCATGACCAGTCTCAATGGACGATTGAGATACATGCTTGTAAACATGACAATTCAATAAAATATTATTTATTTATGAATTTTAGGAACAACTTGACGTAGTTTAGAAACTAGTAGACGGGAGATGCCTAATATTGTATTTTATAAAAAATGTGCTAATATGAGTTATTTAAACTAATGCAGCTGTGGGTTGCTATGTAACTAGATAATTTGTAATTCAAACAATACTATAATATTACAATTAAAGTAGTACAACAAATGTAATGGAAAATGAAGAACTTTGTTCTTTGTAAATCAAAGGTCAGCTTAAATCGTTAAGTGCGCAGTAGTGGCTGTGATCTTGAACTTCGTCCCTTTTAAGAACAATTTAAAAACATGCATTTTCTTGGGACACTTCACACCTACAGTTTTCATCGAAACTTTATGAAATAAACTTCGTTTCAAAGTGCATTAAATGTTTTAGTGACTACGCTGAGCCGAAATTTCATTTTCCATTAATCAAACACTAAGATTAATCAAAAATTGAAGAAACTTTGTATTTGAAAATTGTTTTAATATAAAACTAGTAATTTTCAAAAAATTGGTCAGTGGACACTGCATATTTTCATCTTTCAAATAAAACTTATTTCAGAGATCTTGTGAAAATTGTATGGGGATGTCTCATGAAAATACTTGTCTTTACATTGTTCTTATGGGGCAAAACAAAATTGCCGACAGGTACTGCGCACTCTTAAAGTAGTTTCAATAAAGCTACGGGAAAAGGCGCCTATTCAGTTATTACTGTATAGACTGAGCTCACATCAAAACTACGGTCAATGTCACGTATAAACACAGTAGTGAAATAACTATCAAATAATAGATCAAAATAATCAATCTTATAATTATATATTCGCTTAACCTATACCACTCATAAAAAACGTGTTTGGATTTGGTCTCAATACATACGTCCTCTAAAACCAAAACAGTTCAACAACAATACAACTACAGCACATCTATTATACCACAAACAATGGGGACAATCTATACAGCGTAATTAGTTAAAAGAACGGAATTGTCACAACTTTGATAATGGACTGAAACTTTTCCAGACCAAACTTTGTTAATCCCTTGAATACAGTTCAGGGTGGACTGAAAAGTTTGCCATTAAAGTTTCTCTGTAACAATTCGCTGTCTGGAGTAATTTATTGCGTTATTTGTTTGCTGAATACAGAGTGAGAAAAGTTCAACACGTTGTTTGGCTTTAAAAGCTCAATACACTGTGTAGCTAGCCTAGTTCAAAGTAGTTCAACAGGTTTCCAACTACTTCTAGGTTTCTTGATTGAAAATAAATGGAATTCCACGCCAATAAAAATTTCAGGTGTGCCCAAAGTATTTAAAAATAATTTTGACACACATTTTCCGTTACGCAGTCATCAGTACCAACGCAACATATGTTTGTGCCTGCGGCCGGTTGTAGTTCCTCAGCCAACAGCCCAGGCAGCGCCACTAGTCTCTTGCAGGCGTAGTAACACGTGTTACCGCCTGATAGCACCACTGCGCACCGGATTACAAACCCTCAAATAATAACATTAGGTGGGCACTCTATGTTACTAGCATGGTTAGATCGTTGTGTTTGTACCAATGATCCTAAATTGTCTAAAATACCAATGATCCTAAAGTAGATTCTGAAAAGCTGATTGACGTGAATGCATGTAACAACATCCTTTACCTATCAGCTCTTTTTCTCCAACAAACCAACAATAATTTACAACATTAGTAGTTTGAAGTCTGTTAAAGCCCTACTCAAGCCGAAAAAATAACCAACCTCTCAGAAATAAGACAAAACATAAATTCCTTTCAACCAATAAGAAGAGGCTATAAGAACACGTGTTATTTCTTCTGAGAAGAAAAGACAGCGGCTACAACTTGTACTGAGGCGGCCAGGATATTACTGCGGTCATTTATCTTTCCCCTTCCCCTTCCATAAGCCATCAAGGTCTGACAAAAAATACAGCTTCACCAACACATAAACCGCCAAATTACTTTCACACCTCTGTTTCCTCAAATAGAGACGTTGTTGGTGTGTCTGTGTGAGTTGACTCTTACCAGCATGGTACATTAGTCTGCTACAAGTGTGTTTAAAAGTCTCGGTACTGCTTGACATCTCTTAACGGCAAACGGAAGACACTACATAATGATTATTTAATATAGTATTACTAAAAAAGAAGTCACCCAAGGGGAACGGTCCACACTGAGCGTCAAAATACTCGTATTTCATAAAGCATCGGGTGTGAGCCATATCAATAAAAGCTTTCAGAACGGAAGGTGAAGATTTTGAGAGGATTAGTAAACCAAGCAAACCCCATGTTTACCACTGAATAGCAAACTATAGTTAGTTTTCGTTAGAGTAAAACGTATTACCAAATAGTTAGATTTTGAGCTAAAACGAATTCAAAGCGATAGGAAAACTATATACAGTGCAAATTATAAGGGCATTTACCATTATCAACACGTGGAAGTTGGCTTAACTGCTACACTGATGACTGATTAGGATTCTTATTTGAGACCTGGAATAATATCATTTTGATTTTAGCACTTTTTTTGTCCTGGCAAGTGTGATTGATACAGCTCTATGTTTTAATTCTTCGGTAACGGTCGTAAGAATTTAAATATATAACGATATTGTACAAAGGTAAAAGATAAAACTTGTCTTGTTTAACGACGTAAAGTTAGGGCAATAAAGTCCGATCTACCACGTACTACTTGAGATTTCAGGCCACCTCTTCTCAACTGCACGTATTTCGTAAATTCCTCTTTAGTGTCGATATTTGTATTGCTGTAGCTTATGTACTTATGGATATTATAAAAAACGGGTATATTAAAACTCGATCCAAACGACATTGTTTAAGAGTCGAACAACCAATAAAACAACTTTATTTTCGAAGGAGATTTTTCAATATACAAGTCTCCCAGTAAGTTAGCATAAGACGTTTGTTAAGCTATATTTTCATTTCAACTCGCTTCTGTATGACACCGCCAGTTTTAAAACTTGCCCGTGCTAAAAAAACGCCAATTCCCTAACGTTTTAATATGCCTTTTGTAACTAATTTTACATAATTATGTTATGCGTTGCTATAACTATCCGTTTTCAAACACTGTCATATGATGCAAAACACAATGCACTAAACAGATGAGCTATTTACTGCAGAAGGGAGTGACTCCATGAATCTCTGATAAGCTATCAAACTTCAACTGATCAGGTGGGAGATGAGGTCGTCATTTCTGATAGGGCGATAACCATGACTCCAGGATGAGAGTTGAGATAGGCAATCTCACCCTGTTTGAGTAAATAAAATATCGAAACTTGTATGATTCCGGCCAAAAACTGGTTAGCTAATATTAAAAAAAACCCATGGAGGCCCTGCGAGTACATATTTCCCTGATTTTATAGTCAATAGCGCTGTCAGTTATAGCAGATGGGGCTGCAGGTTAATATTAAAGTGCTGTTGGCAGGCGGAAATTAAAAAATAAAACAATCCAAGCTAAGCAAATCTAAATTCAAAGTTTACTCATGCTCTGCTCTCATCAACACAATTCCTTCACGTCATCTTGCCGTTTGATTTAGTCTTATACCTATAACTGTACATGTGTGACTTAAAGTTTTAATGTATTGAAAGAAGGAAATAGGTGTGTGTCCTTTGGTGGTTATGTGAAAGAGAGGTCTTTACAGTCCTAACTTCGCCACATAATAGATTTATTTCATTTCATTGTCCATTGTTTGGAACTATGGAAAGTATAACTGTATTTTTAGTTAGATGTTTTCAAGCTTGGTGAACCAGGTAAGCTATCTTTTTCACCAAACAATATTATAAACGATGTGAAAGCTCACATTTTCAAGACTACAGGACCGACACTATGGTAAAAGTGAAATAATTTGTAATTATAATTTCTAATAAACACTTCTCCACTCACACTTCTACTGAAACTAATGGAGAAGTCTTTATCATGTTTGAGCTGGTCTACCGCAGTGTGCCGTCCTTAGTTCTTTTATAATATTTTTAGGTTTTCTTTATGTAAATATTTTCCTCCTGTGAATATATTTTGTTTTAGAGTGTAGTTGTTAACATTTCATTTGGTCTTAGGTTAAGGTTAGGCTAAGTATTATCTATAATGTAGCGTAAGTTTAGGTTAGCCCTTGAGAACGGGTGGAGTTTCCCAACTGTTGTCCGAAACAGGGAGTAGTTTTCTTCCTGAAGTGGCCGGAGAAGTCCGGTTTTCTAATTATACTTAATTGTTAATCCCGTTTCCTCCCTACTCAACTACAGGCTTTCGCCTTTGACATGCTTAGAGCTTGAAATGTTGACTACAACTTACTTGTTTGTGTTGAAACGTTAAATATAATTATTTTATGTCTAAAGAACAATTTTGATCTCTTTCACCTATATTTTATCTCAACTGCCATTTATTTCCTACATTGACAGGATTTGAGAGGTCATTTTTTATTCACTTATTGTAACAATATTTTCAAATTACCCTTGACCGCAATTTGCAGTTGAAAATCAAAGACCTCTAGCAATTAAGATTGAACAATTGAATTCTAATATAAATTTAGAAAAGGTTAATGACTATTTTCAAACAGTAAAAATACAACACAATTATATTGTAAAAATACTGAAACCAGAGAGGGACAATATAGTTTAACAGGACTTTATACCCTAAACCTTCAGTAGGTGAGCGATCCACTTCCCCTTACCCAATGACTTGTGTGAAACTGTGAAAGCAAGCATTATTGAATATTACAGAATAATACCGAGCAATCTCGAGTTCAAAAGTACTTAAACCAGCAACGCTGCAAACAGTTAAACAATCTGACAACAGAACGCGGATCACTTACCCTACTTACCTAATTAATGTCGGTGCTTTTTTTGTTGTGCAGACTTCTAAAAATCGGACGTTGTAAAATTCGATCTGAGACCTTTTCTGGTATGTTGGTTCGCCCGTATCCTTTGAGCGAGGTTTAGTGACATAAATCTCAAAAATACTCAAAAGCCTCTGTTTTGTTGCAAGGGCTTAAATACTGCTAGTTTAATGTAAAATCAAAATTCCAAAGAACATTGTTTGATTACATTACTGAGAAGTGAGGGCGAAATAATGTCTTTAATTAATTATACTTTTGTGGTCCAGGATTGACACCGGATCCACCGGGTCAACAGTTCCGCAGACGATTTCGATAACCGGGCCTTGTTTCATATACGATACTACTGTTGGTACCGTACTTTTAAATTTCAAAACAAATTTGTAAAATTTTAAATGGATGTTTTGTAAAATTACAGATTTAATTTTTCTTTTCTCAGTTACACATTTGTTTTCAGACGCTCAGGTAGCTTTGATGCCTTGGCTAGAGAAGTTAGATTTCCAAGGTTCATTCATATTAAACTAGCTGCAGTACCCGTGACTTCGCTGGACATAAAATGTTCTTCCATGAATTGTTAGCCAGTTAGTGCACTATATTTCTGATGCTTACGAAATATAGCTATCCAGTCTCGCCACGGGAGCCGGCTAACTCAGAGACCATGTAATAATGTACATATTTACTTGAAGTAATATTTACATATAGGATAAATTTACATTATAAACGAAAATATTTACAGGTTTTATAGAAACACTATTTACACGTATTTACAAAGTAACATATTTACAAAACTTCCTTACATACAATGTTTCGGGTTTTATGTTGCGGCTGGAGGATGACCAAAGAGTCTGATGAACACGCAACATAAAATTGGCATGGGAAAACAGTCTTCCCTGAGATCAACGCCGACCATTTTCAGAGACTGTCCCTGTGACTTATTGATCGTCATGGCGAAACAAAGTTTCACAGGGAACTGGAGTCTCTTAAATTGAAAATGGTAGTCCGTCGGAATCAGAGTTCTTGGAATAAAACTACTTCTCCCTGGCCACATCCGGTCATGATGGTGGCCTCAATAAGGTTTTTGCAATGACTTAATCTGGAGTCTAGTACCATTGCAGAGTTTGGGTGGAACCAGATAGCAGCATAATTGGAGCGCCAACCTTGAGGTAGAGATCGTGTGGTGGAATTCCCGGTGGATTTAAGGTTAAAACTCCACCGGGTAATGCATCCTCCATTTCCACAACAGGTCTCGTATCTCACTTTCAGTTGGTAGCTGGTCCAACAGAACGTTGTTTATGCTGTACGGTGTCGTTCTTGGGAGTAAGGATAGCCCTCTCTTTAAAACAATACGTATCTTTAGAACTTAAATGTCCTAAATCCGGGTATATCCTTTCAGCTAACGCCTTCAAGTCTTCTACAGCTTGGCATAAATCTTCAGTAATCCTTTTGCCTTCATCTTCAGTAGATTTAGATTGCCTATTTGTAGAAGCAAGTTTGAGAACTCTGCCGCGCCTGCACCACCTTTAAGGTGAACTCGCATGTTAACTTGTAAAGAAAGAGAGATGAACGTGAGGCCACAGGACAGAATTCTTCACACAGGCTCTAACTTCATCAGCTCGTGCCTCGAGGAACGACGGGCAAGTCTGTCTGAAGACTCCACCATAAATGTAACTCCACCCATCAGGTTAGAATTACTCCTTATGTCCTGCAGAGTCCTATTTAATGCTTCTATTCCACCCTTGTTGGTTCATCCCAAATAATAAGCTTACAATCTCTTAGGATCTTAGCAGAATCAAGGAAGCTCTGCGTGATTTAAGTTGAGTAGGAGTTTGAAGGCGGAATGAGCAGTTTTTCCTCCCTGAAAATATCAATATCTCAAATATTTCAATATCTGAATATTTCAAATATCTTTCTAGAATTTGAAAAAATGCTTGATATTACTTCTTCGTAGACACGTTTCTGCTCCTCATTCAGTTTGAGAACGTTGTCATTGACTAATTCAGACAGTCGATCTATGTCGTGAGACAACTCTTTATGTATTCGCGATTGATTTCTGTCGGTGGTGAGTTAAACGTCGGAGAAGGAGACTGAATTGTTGAACGCACTGATTTGACATTGATGATAGAATGCTGTCAATAGATTGTAAACATTTGTTGTGAATTATATCAGAGATTTGGTCCAACTGTAAGCCGAACATTCTGTCTCTAAATGTCTCTTGAAATCTTCTGACATATTTCCCTTGTGCTTTTCCCATGCTAGAGGGTCGAAGCCTGGCAAAACACTAAAATGACAGCAAAAGTTGTCTTATTTTGTGAGGCGACTCGGACACAGCAGCTTCTTCAAGGTAACATCCCAATGGCTGTCATCTTGCAGCAAACCCAGCGCTCTGCAAGATTGATAGGTAGGTGAACCACGGATACCCTCCGAAGGTCTTCAAAACCTGTTGGCCTTTGACCTCATGAAGGAAGACGTAGATAATAGCACTCGGTGTTGTTTGGATGTACCGTGTAAACACAACCGAGTACATTATCTTTCTAATGTCTGGGTGTCCTGGAATAGGTTTTCCCTGTTTCCGACGGCAAAACATTGTTTTTCCAGGTGTAATAGGCTGGGACTTCACTGTAGAAAAGAGTTTTTGCGAAATCGTCCGTTTGGCACAATTCAAAAAGCTAAAAGAGTAGTTTTTGGTGGATTTATAATTTTGTCTTGGACAAAAAGGGATGCACTCTTTGTAATCCATTTTCTAGGTCTGCTGATGCATCACGGGTTGGGTACCTTTCATGGATAGGAAAGCAGAACATACGCCACGCCGCTTCAGAACTGCTTATGTAACGGCCAGTTTCATACGTTGAAACTTCATCGTACTCAAACCCAAAGGCCGCCTGATCACCACCCTTGTTGACATATTTACGCATGTACACTGATCACGCCATTTACTGATCACAATGCTGTTGAAAGTGGTTTGTGCAAGCTAGATTATTTCTTGGCAAAACACGAAAAGGTTTACTTAAACATAAAAAAACCTACATAACACTTAAACAAACAACGTAAACTCCGTTCGTAGAAAAAGAGATTAACCTTGATAATGTAAAATGTGTACTTTAAAATTATATTTTTTTAAATGTAGCTTTCATAAGTTAATCAGCACACTGTACTACTAAACGATGTATGACAGACCCTCAAACTTGGCAAGTGTCTTAATTTTGAGCCTGCTTAATATTATCATAAAACTATCTGTGTTTAACTTGTCATAACCTTAAAGAGAATAATCATACCATCTAAAATTAATGTCAAATGAAAAATATGACATTTTAAAGATTTCTATTGGTCTACAGTTGAGCTACAAAACTAATACCGGAGATACGGCTGAAGAAAAACGTCAAAAACGACTAAAGTCGCTCTTTTACGCTCATAACAGGTACTTTGAAATATATTTTTTAGCTATCGTCATAATTTTGTATACTATCAAACACGTTCTACCTAAACTAAAGGTTTTGTAGTCATAGATGTTGGAATCTGCCTTTTTTATATGCGCAAACAGGCAAAAAAGTAAAATTTCTCAGTTTTTTTTAAAGTGATATGACGTCAAAACTTTTGGAGATAGAAAAGAATGTTAAATACAAAAGTTGTAGATCATTTCATTCCACACTAACGATTTTCCGTCAAATATAAGATCCGATCACTTGTTTAGCTTCTACAGATGCAAGTGTAAAGCTTGCACGGGCGAGATTCACGCGAAGTAGCTCCACCCCAAACCCCCTTAAAATTTGAATTTCGTAAACCCAGCCTTATTGCACATCTACACCATGAAATGCATCTACGTGCCAAATTTCATCTTTCTAGGACGTATAGTTTGTGCTGTGGAGTGATCATATGTCAGTGGTAACTTGCAAATATATAGAGATTTAAAATTAAACATTGTATTCCCATAGTTACTTTAAATTCACAAATTATCAAAGGTAACATTAAGTGCAACGTATAATTTCTATGGCAACTCAGGGCAGATTTGCTTTCGTAAACAAATAAAGTAGCACTCCCCGACACGCTGCGAGCTAATCTCCACCAGAATACCCGATTAGGTCCTTGGTTTGCTGGAGGTTGGGCCGTAATCACCGTCTTGCTTCGCGCTCAAATCTGCGTTCACTCTTATTATGACAAAGTGAAAATCGAGTCACTCTCTGATGAGAGTACTCGTAAGGTTTTCCCTCTTTCAAATTTATAGAGTGTTGATGTACCCTATTAGGTCCTTGGTCGGTGAAACGGGCAAACAAACAGGTCGGGTTTGCACAGAGAGATTGCTACCGGGCTTCACGCCCCCCCACCTTGAGATGTGGTTTTCAGCACGGTTTTTTACACATCTATAAAATAAACTAAACATCTAATTTTTTTAACCCGCTAAGCCGGTGGCAAGGGGGCTCGGCAGAAAAACGAGGTAAAAAATAGATCGGAGATGCAACCTCGATAAAAAAAACCGGAGGTCATCTGGCTCGGATAACATTTTTCTCTGTAGGCTCCTTGCCAGGGTGACGGCAAAGTTCTCAACGGTGGAGCAGGTGGACCAATCATCTTCGGGCTGCGACACTAGAACTCAAGGGTGACCAGAGATCTGCAACGAATGGTGTGTATAAGGAGACTTGTCTCTCAGGGACTAGAGATGAAAAAAGACCTGACATGGAGGAAGGTGAAAGATAATCCGAATAATTAGTATCAATGAGGTGAGGACAGTGGGATTGTATACGTATCATACATAATAACATACCTAATGAATTAATAAAATAAGTTCAACGGAAATCAAGTTGTATTTACTCAATTGAATGTTTACAAAAATACATAACAAAAAACTAACATGTGATTAAACAAAGGATAATGTTCTTACTCTAGCGCCAACAAAAAGAATAACAACAAGAATTTAACGGCGAAAATACAGGGTATGAGTTAAAATCATTGACCATACATCATTATTAAATTTAAGAATTAAACATTGTATTCCCCATAGTTACTTTAAAATTCCACAAATTATCAAAGGTAACATTAAAGTGCAACGTATATTTCTGTAACGACTCAAGACCAGGTGCTTTCGTAAACAAATAAAGTAGCACTCCCGACACGCTGCGGTAATCTCCATTAAGAATACCCGATTAGGTCCTTGGTTTGCTGGAGGTTGGGCCGTAATCACCCGTGCTTGCTTCGCGCTCAAATGCTGCGTTCACTCTTATTATGACAAAGTGAAAAATCGAGTCACTCTCACAGTGAGAGGAAGTACTCAAAGTAAGAGTTTCCCTCTTTCAAATTTATAGAGTGTTGATAATACCCTATTAGGTCCCAAATGGTCGGTGAAACGGGCAACAGCAGGTCGGGTTTTACTGAAGGGATTGCTACCGGAAGCTCAACCACCTTGGAGATGTGGTTTTCAGCACGGTTTTTTACATCTATAAAATAAACTAAACATCTAATTTTACTCCGGTAAGCCACCAGCAAGCCCAAAAAGAATAACAACAACAAAAAGATTAACGGCGAAAAATACGAAATTTAGCAAGGATTAAAATCATTGACCATACATCATTGACCATGGACTTTGCTTGGATATTTTAACTATAATTAAGATAATGTGTCGTTTCCCTACCTCCTTGAATAACCAAAATAGTGCATAAAAGTCAGACTGATGTTAACTGTGAAAGTGGAATAAGGGGGAAATCATGCACGAGTGAGGGTAAATGTTTCGTTTTAAGTTTTTTTTCGCTACAATATTTTATTAGGCAAATCATGGCTCACTGGTACAATGCGTGCTTTTGCGCTACCCCGGGTTCGATTTCCGGGCGCAGTGATAACGTTTCACGATGAACATTCCCCGTGGTTCGGACGAAGCCGTTGGTCCATTCCATTGGTCCTTAGGCTATTAATTAATAACCCAATCTAGGAACAGTCGGCCCTATTTTTTAACAAGACTAATCATCCATCAAAAACACTCATCTTCATCCCATATTCACCTTAAAATACCCTCTAGGAGTGGTCGGCGTCTCAAATCAAAGTAAAGTATTTATATTGTAATTTGTTTTCTATGCAATTATATGGAAGCGGACTGTTCTCCATAGGAAAACACTCTTACATTGTTTAACGTCATATTACGACCGTAAAAAGCATCTGGGTCCTTACCATGCTCACGACATGAATATCGATATTTTCCCAAGGAAATTCACCAAAAAGGCAGATACTAGGGTAACAGCGCGAGATTCAAGCATCAGGAAAATAATGAAACATTTCTCGGTATTATATAGGCCTAATGCTACTTGAACCTTATCGTAGATAACTGCATACCTAAAGTTATAGTTTGATAGCTTAAACACTTGTTATTCTGATGTAAAGTAAACACAGCTTTCAGACGGGAGTCCCCCAGACAACCGGTTGCCAAATTCGATTAAAAGTGCGCAAATGCCGAAGGCGTTCAAAGGTCGTGTGAAACAAATATTGGTCACAAAGGCGTTTTACAAAGTAGAGTTTATGGCACATGACTGGGAGACTGCAGAACCTACCGAAGTTTAATAGGGCTAGAGTGGAACAATTCGAATGAATGGGAGAGAGTGAATGAACAAAATGTATGTTTGAATGGGACTTCGGTGTAGGAATGCATGAAACATTTTAGTTCAACCAACAATGACGATTGCATAGAATTTATATGTTTCCGCAATAAACTATTAATTTATTTATTTACCCCTCCCATGTTCTTGATGATCATTAACAGGTCCTCGTCCCTACATACTGGCAACATTTTCTGGTGGCACCCAAAGTAATTAATTCTGAATGATTGAATGCGATTTAGATGTTTAGCAAATGTAGAAATTTGTGTTACCGTAACCAAAAACAATGACGTTCTTTATTTTAAAGAATTACAATTGGGTTTCTTGCTTACAATAGCAAAGGAATGTATAGGTGTATCGTATTAAAACGCTTGATCAAATACTAATCTAAATAAATAACAACAATCCTAGGCTTAGGCTAGGCTGACACAAATACCTAACCTTAGCGTACACGTACTAACAGCAGGTATACATGTACTTCCTCTGACGAAAACCTATGTATAGATTTTACTTGTAGTGAATTTCAGCCTAAGATAATATGCCAACATATTAAGCGGACGAAATGGTTTACAGCAAACAAGTTAGGTAAGAGCAGACTATTAAAATAGACGTCGGCCTAAACATTGTGTAAGTACCTCAATCGTTTACCTGACCTAAAGAACTACTCTACAATTAGATAGCTAAAGAAAATTTGTAACTCACCACGGCAGTATCACATTAGGTAGTATAACTTTGAAGCATAGAATGTCACACACACACACGCGATCACTTTTAACCACGTCTTAAAACATAACGCACAAATTCACAAATCTAACGAATAAGATTTGCATCTCGTACAGTCTGCGTTAGCGAACTAGAGAGGGGAAGCATTGTTGAGGGGAAAGATAAGACGGTGAATCATCTACAGCTGGTCAACTCTCGACTCGCGTAGTGCGTACAGCTTATGTTCGAACGGCTGACAATTTAAAAAGTACTGTATTACTATATCGAGTGTATTAATTAAGTTTGACATAAAACTTAGTACGTTAATTTAAGAACATAGTTATTAATCTTATTATTATTCATTTGTTAGAAATCACTTGACCTGTCATTTAATATATTATTAATTGTTATTATGTTACACGTGTTACATACTTTATAATTATATTTTAAGCATCTTGTACTCGGTCAACTTATTTCATGCATATAACTAAATTACTTAAATTTAAAATGTGTTTTTGATTAAATACCGTATATCGTCATCATGGATTGGTACAAGCCGCTCAAAATATAAATAAATGCCGTAGTAAAAAAATTATTACTTATTTTTTATAAGAACTGTAATAAGAATTTAAAGGCGTACTTATACAGGGTTAGGCAAAAGTGTGGAAAAGCCTTTATAACTTTTAACCAGTGTTTTCCAGCGCAACCGAACTCGGTACACTTTATTAGAGAAACCAAAGTACCTTTTAATGCATACTGGCATAATTAGTCCCAGTTTTCAAAATGGGGGATTGGGGGTAACCCATAATTTTTTTCATAAGGAAGCCCATCGAGTGACACCTCATTTGAAGGTCTCAGAAAATATGATGAATGCTGAAAACTAGACGGTTCGGTCGCGCTGAAAAACTGGTTAAAGTTATAAAGGCGTTTCCACTCTATCAGCTGTGTAACTTAAAATAGACGCCATTTCTTTCTGGTTTAAGATAGAGACTTCTAATTTGCAGCATTCATCAACATTTTCTAAGACCTTCAAAATGAGGTGTCACTCGATGGGGCTTCCTTATAAGTATGGGGCTACCCCCCCGATCCCCCATTTAGTAAACTGGGGAAAAGTGTCAGTATGCACTAAAGGTACTTTGGTTTCCTCAATAAAGTTAAACTTAAGTTCAGTTGAGCCGAAAAACTGATTAAAGTTATAAGGCTTTTCCACACACTTTTGCTAACCCTGTGAATAAAGCTATAGCTAAGTTATTTGGGCGGATGGTGATAACTTGTATACTAATTAGGCGTTTTTAATGGAGGGGAAGCCTACGTAGGCAATATGTTCTCATTTTGATTAAATTAATTGCTTTCTTCGTATTATATGGCAGTCGGAGCTTGAGGTCAAAAAGTGTGGGTGAGGGCTTTGAAAGGTTTCAGCATTGATTTTGTATCTTCAGGTTAGGTATATATAAAGTCAATGGTTTTGGAAATGGACTTTTTTATAGGTTTGGAATATTTATACGTCTCCTTCATTGCAAATTCTTACTCCCGCCACAGTATAATCAGTGCCGCCGGGAAACCTGCTGATGTGCGACTGTCATCAGAGTTTACGGGGATATGGAATATTCCCCGTATCAAAAGTGGGTTGGGGACTCTCATATCGAAAGGTTGTTTGCCAGTTTCCGAAAACAGGGAATATGACAGCCAATTAAGTGCCTCCGGGCACGAGCCCCTAGGCAACTGTCCCCCTCAAATGACTACAGCAATTGGATTTATAACTAGAACTGGTTTATGATCTGGAGTTCGAGCTCGTCTACGGTACTTGACTAGAAGTTGGCTACGGAGGGTTTAACTAAATTATTTCCCTAGCTTTATGAATGACGTTTATAGATATTTGGAGGGAGGCTAATGTACCGGGGGTCTGAAATTAATGTTGATAGATTGTTGGTTGTTTGTGCATTCTGAAGGGACAATTTACCATCCTTTAAGTCTAGAATTGTATCTATATTTTCCTTTGTATTGTAATTAAGTAACTAGCTAAAATATAGCTTAAATAGTTTTCTTGAGGATGATGCTCTGAAAAATGTTGATCTTATGAAACGATGACATTATATTATCAAATAAAACTGCAAAAAAATCAAGATATTTTTTAAGAAGGAAATATTCAGACACCACCACCAATTTAATTGTAATAAAGAAATGAATATCACAACCTTTGGAAACTTACATATTTTGACATAAAATATCAGATCAAGAATAATGCTTGCACACTCGGTTCTTACATTTGTCTTCTATAACACCCCTCAAGGTTAAGCAAAACTTTCAGGTCCCAGACTTAATAATCGTTGCCTCCTCTAATTTGGGGCTACACTCTTGCATTGAATTGTATACACCATTTAAAGACAATGACTCTTACCATGAACCATGAAAATACTTTGAGAAATATTTACTTTCGACCCTACTTTATTATTTTTTATTTTAAATATCAATTACTCTAACAATAAAGTTCACAATAGAGAACAAAAGTTCCAGCTAACTGTAACACTTTCAGTATACCCCATCAATTATAGAGGGGGCCAAGGTTCTGAATTTGACTGTGATTTTCAGCCCTGGTCACTTTATTAAAATCCAAGTCACTGAACACCGAATCATCGGCCTACCTGCCGCCCTCCTGACCACGACCATGTCTACCCTTCAGATTATTTAGCATAGTTGCCTTTCAAGCTGGCATACAGTTCATTAAATTATTTATTACCAGCAGAATAAAATATGAACATAATACAAAATTGTGTTAAGCTTGATTGAAGTAACATTTTGTGTCTCAAGACTTTTACAAAACTGCTATAAGTATTTGACTATGCTACTTATGTTAATACTTTCTAGTGGGGAATGTGTACATCCTGAGTGATACACAAAATTCATGAGCGTTGATGGGGATGTTATATTTTTACTTTAATAGTCATAGTGAAAAAGTCTTCAAATATTGATACATTACAATATGTTAATACCTTGTATTAGGCCTGAAGATCCTACCGTTGTTGTAACTGTGGATGCGCATTTCGCCCGCTTGTGGGGCATCGTCGGCACACTTATTGTCCTTAACTAAAACATGTATGTACACTATTTACATTAAATTATTGTCTTATACACAGGGGAACGCGAACGCGGTGACGCACTACGCGGGTTTTCGTCCGGTGGCCGTCTACGGAACATCGCACTGGGGATGAATGGACTACTGCACGGCAGTTGGTGGTGAGCTGGGGTGCGGGGGCTGGCCTGGGAAGCCCCATGGCCGGTTTCTCTGCTTTGTGTTGTCCGTGGCGACCTACTTTCTAGCTGGTGTGCGAATTTAAAAATTACTGTGTTCTTCATATCTTCTTTTTTGTTTAGTAGTGAGTTGGATCCGTGGGTGTCTATGTGTTTAAAAATGGCATAACTTTCGTGAGATTTTGCTAAGTTTTTGTTATTGATTCGTTTGATGACTTCTAGTGACTGGGGGAACTGAATATTATGTGATTGATTGTTTTTTAAATGCATGGCTACTAGAGATGTGGGCTTTTGGTGATGTTTGGCTGCGTGTTCCTTAAATCGGGTTGAAAATTGTCTATTGGTGTAACCTATATATAGCTTATCACACCGGGGGTTGTCGTTTGAACAGGTAATTTTGTAGACGCCTTTTTGAGTTGCTATATCAGATTGGTTTTTGAAATTGCTATACGTTGCTATTGGTTCTCTGTTAACTTTGTATGCCGGATGGTATCCTGCTTTTTTTGAAGATTTTTTCTATGGTTTCTGTGTTTCTGTCTACGTAGAAAAGTGGTATGTGTTTGATTTCCTGGGTTGGTGTTTGAACTGGATTATCTGGTTGTATTTCTTTCGATTGTTTTGTCATTCTTCTAATTAAGTCATGGATGAGTTTTGGTTTATAGTCGTTGCTCAAGGCTATTTGTAGGATGGTATTCTTTTCTTTTCGTATTCTTCTTTATTTAAATTGTAATTTATCAGTCGGTAAACTAGAATCTGAAGGCAGCTATTTTGTATTTGTACGGGTGGTTTGATTTGGCTGGGATGACAAGGTCGGTTTGTGTGGGTTTTCTGTAAATAGATATAGATGGAGTATTTGAATTAGTTTTGGTTATTGTAATATCAAGAAATTAATTTTTGCGTTGTTTTCTACTTCCATTTAAATTTAATTTTGGGGTGAAGGCTGTTTAAGTGGTTTAGTGTTATTTGGGCTTGTCTTTTATTTCCTTTGAAGATAATGAATGTGTCGTCTACGTATCTTGCGTACAGTTTTATTTTTGATGGTAGGGTTGGTTTCATATAATGGTCTCTTCTTCAAAGTTCCTTACATATATTTCAGCTAAAATTGCGGAGGGGCCTCTCCATGGGTAACCCTTCGGGGTCGTAGTAAATTTTGCCATTGTAAGTAAAATAACTCTGGTCGGTGATTATTTTTGTTATTTTTATTATGTCCTCTATTTCATGTTGTGTGAATTTTTGGCATTGCATTAATTTGGTGTTTAGAACGGCTAATACTTCTTGTCTTGGTATGCTTGAATACATGTTGTCTATATCTAAAGAAATCATTAATTCTCTTGGTTCGATTGTGGTTTGATTGAGTTTCTGAAGAAATTGTTTGGTATTCTTGCAAGCGTATTTGCTATTGTATTCCAGATTATATTTCAGTAGTTTGCTCAGATGTTTTGCTATTTTTTGTATGATGGGGCTGTTTTGCATTGATAACTGGCCTGATAGGGTTGTCTTTTTGTGTGTTTTATTAGTGGTCTAAATCTTGGAGGTGAAGCATTTTTTATTGTACAATTTTGAGTTAAGATCGGGGTTTATTATTGTATTATTTTCAAGGAAATTCTTTATTTCTTTGTTGTACGTGGAGTGTTACATTTTTATTTCTTTCACATTGTTTTGGTAAGAAACTCTTGCACTTTATTATCTAAATCCTCATACGAATTATAACCAGTAGGGATTGGGTTGTCTCTGTTGAGAGTCATTAGAGGAAAGTTTTGATTTTATTGACTTGATAATGGCTGCTTCGTTTTGGGGTTGGTGCTTGGATCAAAACTTTCCTCTAATGACTCTCAAATAGTTCCCGCGACAAATCTGCTTTCTACTGTTAATGGCGCAATAATTTAAGCTGTCGTGAAAAAAATATATGTACATTATCAAAAGCATATTTCATAATTCAACTTCTATATCTTTAACTTTCAAAGTATACAACTGACTACACCCTCAAACACAGGTTTCCCTGCTCTTACCTTCATTCAGTCAATTCTGCCAACTTATCCTTTACTTTATCTGGCCTTATAATTTGGGCTCTAACATGTTCAGCCTGATCAACTGCAATCGAACAAGAAGAATGATTTCAATAGACCTGTTCAGCATCTGGACTTGAAATGCCGCAGTAAAATTTTGCTTAAGAGGGACATAATAAATGACAAAGGCAGAATTATTTTACAAATGACAAGGAATGTAAATCAAAATAAGACTATGTATCCGATGAGCATTTACAGTATGCCTTGAAACCATATGCACCCAAAGGCCAAAATGTTCAGAAAACAGCATCAACGAACTATCCACGAAACAATTCTAACAAGATGCGAACAGCATTTCAATGCTCACCGTTGAAATTACGGTAAAATAAAGGAAAGGTTCAGAAAGATGCCGTCACCTAGTGGCAGCGGTGGCACGTTAAACACATCATGTTTAATCGGGAATGGGCAACTGAACGGCCAGATCGTCAGAACACCAACCCGAATCAAGCCTTCTACTCACGACGAACAAGGAAAAGAATCTTCAGCTTTTATTACCATCGTTTACGCAACATCGGCGAGAACAACTGGCTGGCGACAACATTTCAAACCAATCAATATGAAAGATCTGAAATTACTGGCACGGCCAGTGTTTAACAACTGGTGCGCCAGTGCACCAACCCGATCTTAAAAAAACCCTCATCTTCCCAAGATCAATCACTTGGGATAACGAAGTCATCAGCCTGATAAGCAAAGGCAGCGAAAATCTCGCAAGCATGAACCGGTTCAAAAACAACTGAGTAAGCGCGACATTTTAGATTATTTTGGTATGCAGGGCAAAAACAGACGCCCCCCCGGCTGCCTGTGCGTAGTAAATCTACGATAATGATTAAGATTCATTTTGCGCTGGCGTTATTACCCCAATACGATGGCCAGGACATATTTGACTCCAAGCAGTGTCTTCGCTCGGGCCAGTTCATAATCTGCTCTAAATATAATTACACAGAATTTTACTTGTAGCCTGCATAATATGTATATTATAGTTTCTATAATTTATGTACTGCCAAAACCAATATTGCTTTATATATTGTAATAGTATATGCAGCCCTCTTCAAATCCTTCTTATATTTATAGATTTCTTTAAAACCCACACAAAGCCAATGAAATTTTCTTCAATTCAGGGCCATGGTGCCATTTCGAGAATCTATGTTCTTACTGGAGCGGTGACATTTTTCTTAAACAAAAACAAACAGATAAACTGAGTTTATTCAAAGTGTATGCTTGCTGAATCTAATCTAAGGAACATTTGATTTGTTATATTATATTCATATCATTAGTATGATAAGCCCAGTCAGACCTTGCAAACTATGTTGTGCGTTCTTGAATAGTGAGCTTTTTTTGTGGCCGGACTTGCTTTACACCTTTTAGAATGAACCTATTTCTTTCATCAGTCCAAGCTACTCCTCTTTGTTAAGTAACTTCCCCCGGACCAACTTTCCAGCAAGTATTACGCAAGTGTGTAAGTAAGTATCTTGCAAACTGACATTTACAAAAAAGACTTTTTTACAAGAAGTGTTTGAATAGAAGGTTTATAGTTTCAATATATAAATAGGTGGTCTGACCAGGCATATATGTGAATATTAAAAGTCAATTTAAGTTTTTTGTGTCCTGTTAAAAATATGTCTGAGCTATCCAGGACTCTTCAACCACTTTAAGTAGCTTTTGGTTAGTGCAGTTTCTATTTATGTGATGATTATGTGTTTTACTGTATATACTTACGTGTTGACCACAATCACAGTGAAGCTGTTGTCAGGGTTGGCGTAAGCCAGACTCTGGATTTGTTGCGGGAATCACAACTGGTGGCATAGGTATCGGTGCTTTGCCCAGTCTCCTAGCAGCCGCTGCGGCAAACATCCCTTGCAAATCTACTGCAGAGCATCTGCAGCTCCTTCTTCTGTGTGTGGCTCGGATCACCGCTGCCTTTCTTTGTCATACATATAACAGATGTCTCAGAAAGGAGTTCCTATCTTTCAGTTTGGTTCATTGTCTGGTTCTTGAGTTGAAGTTAGACTACGAACTCTACATTATTCATCCTCGATCTTTACCCAGCGTTACTGCATAGTTACTTAACAAATTGTTAGTGGTGACTGCATGGATTGAACCCCCGTCACGGGAGAGAGGGGCTCCGAAGTTGCACAGGATGCCAGCCCTGCATGGATCCGTCAAGCTGTGGAAGTAGCTCGATTATCGAGCTTATCAAGTTGTGAATGGCAGTACTGAACAAAGTAGAAAATTCAGTTTTAGCTTATTTGAGATATTACCGGTTGAGAATTAACATTTGCCACTGGCAATATAGACGATTATTGTAGATTGTAAATCAAAGGTCAAAACTGGATTAATAGACCATTTAATATCACAAAATGGTTGAAACTTGAAGAGTTCATTTATAATATTACAACAATTTGTTTGTGCTAAATATAATTGTTATGTAAAAATATCACTATAGAATTTTCTTTTGAAAAATAAGATATTCAAGCCGTCAGCATGGTAAGACCCAGACCCGGGACCGTGAAATGAGCACCTATCCTGACCTCCAGAATTTGTCTTGAGCATTTTTACAAGACTTTATAATCATATGTACTCATATCAACTTTATATACATAAGTATTTATGTATTTATACGATGACTCTTGAAGTAGCCAAATGACCAACATATAATATGTATATATGTGTGTACTCTCTACAAGTTGCATTTTTTGTCCGATTTTCATGAAGTTTGGTACAAATATTCCTTTAGTAAATATCTCAGTCAAGTTTGTTAACCAGCAAAATCACTCTACTGGAACCCCCTTTTGGGGGGGGGGGAGTTTTGGTCAAAAAATGTAATTATCTAAAAACAGTAACAATTTGTATGAAATGTTGAAATAAATAGGTTTGTTTAAAATGGTAGCATGGTGAAGCGTGGCAGACAACCTCTTAATGCTTGTTAACTAGAGCAACGATATAGCGAGGTTAATGAAACAGGCTGAAATGAGTAACAAATTGCAATGGGAATTTCATTCACTCATGCAAGCAGCACTTTAGGGCTTAGCCCTCGGCCTGGTTTTTGTATTACATTGGGCAAAACGTCCATGCAAACAAAAGGTCTAAACACCTGGTTGGATGAATTTTGAGTAGTGACCGATCCCGTAGTAGATCGGCTGTTTGTAGAACTCGTCACTGGTAACGTTCACTATGACTGGAGATTCGATGCCAAAACTTGTGGAAGGACCTCCCTCAGGACTCAAAAACAGATTCCAGTCCATAAATCCAGCATTCCAATTTTCCAGCATCTGAAATGTTCCAATATAGTTTGAGCTTAAATGAGTTTGTTATATTTTGTAACAAACAACTTTCTTAAAAAAGACACCTTTTTAAATAAAGCCACTGAAAACATTTTAATTAAAATTGTTTTGTATTTTTAATAGTTAAACTATTTTCAGTGGTTGTACCAAACAGGTTTCTTTATTAATATTTAATAAATAACCACTTAAGTTTATATTGAAAAAACAACTTTCTTATTTTTTAAATCTTAAGACATATTTTCTCCATAATGAACATTGTCAGTTAAAATACAAATAAACATTTAAAAACTGCTGCAAGCTAATTATATTTTGGAATCTATAAATATAATCTGCATTGATCTTAATTTGTTTAAACGCTAAATAGGGACTTGAACCGGGACTCTTGCTTGCTCGGCTATTATGTTGACCACTACACCATCCGGCCTAACTATTTATGCCTTCAAATTTAGAGAAGTAGTTAAATCTGAATGTTTATCCGAAACATGAGACTGTCAAATAGTGACTTTAAATCAACAAGCTGGAAATATTATAAACATAATTTACATACAGAATTTAGAATAAATACGGGAGAGAATTTGATGTGTTCTATATTTTCCAGAAATAATAAACTGTTGTTAGAAGCATTTTGTGTTTTTCTTAACAGCAACAACAGTCAGCTGTCTGTTTCACCACAGACTACAGATGGTCTTTCCGATTGGAGGTTTTATGGGTGAAAGGATAAAACCGTTGTTTTCAAACGTATTTCTTCAAGGTTTCAAAGGAGACTCTTCAGACACCGAAAACAATATAAATCACCCTTTTTTTAACTCTCATTCTTTTAAAAGTCTTAAGACTCTTCATTAAAATGTTCTGTACTCATAACTATGCCTACAATTAATTATTATTTCAAACTATATTAATAAAATTTTAATAAATTATTAATAAACATTTTGCTTAATGTATAGTAAAAAATTGGTAAATTAACCTTGAATATCCTGTAAATGTACCCTTCAGCTCGATACCAAGAACCCAGCGAAACGGGATCATCCCCTGGAAAATAGAAAAAGGTGCAATTTGTAAAGAATCAATATTTTTAGCTTAAGATCTTAATTTGTATAAACGCTAAATATCTAATCTATATATTAAAAGAATTGATGAAAATCTAACGTCAGTCAGTACAACCCTCTATCAGGCCGATTTTCTTCAATTTTTTTTTTTAATGACAGGTATTTATTTTACTATTAAACATCAAAAATCGCTTAACTTTCGCCTTCTCAAGTTATACTCAAAAAAGGCTTTTTTCCCATGTTTTCTTAGCTATGTCCTGTCATATCCCAGGTTCTAATGGAGATACTAGAGATTCTAAAGAAGGCTAGTTTATTCCTAAATAAATTAAGTAATATTTTTAGTTCAAGTTATACAAATTTAACTAGGAATCGAGATGCCTTGTACGGTATAATTGGACAAAGTAGTCCTTCCGTAGTAAAGGGACAGCTTCACAACTTCAATATTTTACATTCTCTTTAACCACTAAGTTCAAAACCTTCATAGCAAATAATTTAGAAAGACTTTTTGAGTAAATGACTCACCGAAGCCAGCGTTGATACTTCCCTCAGTGTACATCATCAGTTTGTCAGGATGTAAATCGTGAAAGAGTTTATAGATTTTTTCCAAAATCACTACGCCCATCTGCCAGTCAAAGTACCAGTGGAGCCCCACCCCGTCCATGGCTGCAAGCGCGTCAGGATCCAGACTGAACTGAAAGGAAGAAACTATATTTATAATACATGTCAACCTTTTATAATAATTAACCTTTAATTTCAATGCATACATATTAAATGAGGACAAAAACATAAGAAGAGATATAAGGGTAAATTAAGACTAAAGCCTAAACTAAATTAAATTACATTTCACCAACAACATAACAAGAGGTAAACACAGAAACTTAAAGTTTTGTGTAAAGATCCGAAATCATCTAGGAGGTTTACTTTTTCCATCCAGGAAAAAGAAGAACACAGACTAACCCACAAGGAACTTTGCGTGGGTGTAGTTACATATTTTATAGAAAACCCATTAAAATTGATTTTAAAAACTAACCATAACAAACAAAACCTGTTCTAGATCAAATGAAAAGAAAGAAGAAACAATAGAAAAACGTGACAAAAAGGATTTAAATAACAAAGCGTGTTGTGTATAGTTGTTAATCACTCATTAAGGGTACTATTTTCTACAAATTTGCTACTGGATTTACATAAATATTTAAAATAAAAGTACTGAAATGGCTTTAAAAAGAGTTATTTTGCATCTCAGTTTTAAAAATTTTCTGGAGGACAACTCCTGAACCCAATGTCACTGAGACTTGGGGTTTCCAAACAACAAACTCCATTTTTGATGATTCACCCGAAAATTGGTTTACATGCTCCAAACACAGCAATTACGATCAACTAATGAACACTAACAAGCACATGAGTGAGTTACCCTATCCATCCAGTAAGGCAGGTACACCGACATATCGTCCAGCGAGGAACTTGACTTGGCTGAAGTTGGACGCTAACAGTTTTGGCTTGAGGTAGTACTTGAGCCAATACATCTGTGCGTCAGCTGCAGACAGAGTGGTGTTCAACATACCCTGCTGCAGAGGAAGAGTGAACAGAACGATCGGCTCGTTGGCAGCGGTCAGAGCCCAGATGTCAACTCCAGCCTCCTTGTATTTTTGGAGGGCCCTAAAGAAGAAGCATGTTGACTGCAGTCAGAAAACACTTTTAGTTGAAACTGCTGAAGGTGCATTGTTTATTTTTGAATTTTGAACATCAATGTTGAAATCACCAATCAAAATAAAACAATTATTGTTGAAGAATTTAGAAATTTTTCAAATTTTAAAGTAGTACAAATTTTGAAGAGTAAAGTAATTTGAGTAGTTACTTCTGTCCAGTACTCTAATTGATCTCAGGGTAAATCTACATTCTTTAAACTTTTCTTTTAATTAGAGGTTTATAAATCGCCCATGAGGAATTGAGTTGTTGTAATAATAGATTTATATTTTCGATCACTCACATAAATAGCTTTTCTTGGGACAAAGGTGAAACAACATGAACTAATATCAAAATCTTGAAAACACTCAAAACATCTCGGAACAGTCTAACGTTACCACTTTGGGAAAACTTGACAACTCCTAAAAAAAATTAAGAATGAGATTATTTTTCACTGACTTGATTTGGTATTCAGCCCAGACGTCGCTGTTGTTCTGAGCGATGTATCCAGCAAAGGGAGTCTGACCAGCTTTCATCCAAGCAGGGGCTGACCAAGGAGTGGCTGTCAGCTTCACCTCTCGTTGTGCCAGGGATAGTGCCTTCTTTAGCATGGGTATCTAGCATAGACAAGGGCACAGTAAGCACAGTAGCATTTAGAGATAAACGCAATACATGGTGCGTTATTGATCAGGAAAATCTATTAGACAAAAAAGTTCAAATCAACTTTATCTAGATTAAATTGAACGTTAGGATTTAGGGGAAAATATTGCCCATCTTCTTTATAGGGGTGTACCAAAAACTACTTGGTTTGAATCTCAAGGTTTTGGCATAAGAAAATGTAGGTTGCATAACACATCACTGGGAAGTATAATCTAGTTCTTCCAGTTCACAGGGCATACAAACTTCATAATTAGGTGGAGATATTTTAGCCTCGCTGTGGAGTACCTCACTGATGTTGTAAAAAGTACAAAATGCTTTCATTCTACAGTAATGAATACCACAAAGTTAATGGAGACAACATCAAGAGTATCTAAAATGTCTGTATCTTATCCAATTCTCCTGATTTACCTTGTAAGTGAGGTCCTCGTCAGAAAGAGCAAAGTTCTTCAGTTCATAGTCGTACGGAACATCGTCCAGTGTGTAAGTGCACAAGGAGAAGTCTGTGTTTCCCACGGGGAAACGACCCAAGGAGTATTCGATTCCAGTAGGACCAAAGTAAGACCTAGTATAATATCAACAAACTATAAGTTAGTTAAGAACAACTTTGATTTTTATCTAACGCTAGCTTACCACACCAAAGTTATCATTGGTTATTGCGAGGATTGAACCAGCGCCACCAATATGAGCTCTGGAGTCACGAGCAATACTAAACCATTAGAAGATTGGCTGATGGCCAAACAATATCTATAAAATGGGGTAGTTAAGTGGAAGGAGGACTTTATAGTCCTTACTTCCCCACAAAAATAACAACTTATTACATTTCATAAAATAGTAAGTGTTTGCTCTTTAAAACATGTTTATCATACGTTTCTGATGTCAAAAGAAGTGTAAAACATGATGCAATATACTATTTTCTGTCTATATGCATGTTTTTTTAAACTAAATAATTTGTACTTTTTTATAGTTCTGATTTACAATATTAAAAGTATTCAGTTTTGCAAAACCTCATCTGTACGTTGGAATACCTATACTTTTGAGACCAGGATTATACAAATAATACTTTTGTCAATACTTAGTAAAATATTGGTACACATGGTAGTAAAATATACATGGTACACCTTTTTCAAACCAATTTATTATGCAATGAGAATTTTTTGAAAACTCATGTGGATATTAAACAAAACTTCAAAATGTTCTTCTACAGCAGTGGTATGCTTTTGCCTTTTAGCTCTATTTATTTATTTATTTTATTTACATGCTGTAAAACAGAGTTGTAAACCATAAGGCCAAAGGTTATGTGTAAAGTGTTTTTAATATTTTTCATTCATGAATACACCTTTAGCCTATAATGAGATGTGAACGGAGAAAAGTTCTACTTACTCCATCAGTTTGTCCCGTGAGCTGTTGGACAAGCCAAAGTACAACAGTCCCATGTTGTCTGTGAAAGAACCACCCATGCCCAAGTGCTCTTGTAAGTTCTGGCTTGCGTCAATTGTAAAAACCACCTCTGTTAAAACCAACATCACGTATATGGTCAACAGAACCATTCTCATAAAAAGACTAATCAGTGTGCATTAAAAAGTTGGTTATCGTTAATCAAATAAAACAATTTAATATATTTTGCTTGAGTTGAAGAGGGTCTGATCGTTTCTAAAAAAATGAATCACAAATGCACATTTTATATTTTAAGAACTCCATGGTACTGTACGCCCACACCTGTCCAATGAAGGATGTTTTGGCAGAGTTGTTCAAAAAATAATGTATTGAGAGTTTTCATCTTGCAAAAGTCTGTAATACATATAAATCTCAGCAAAAGCGATTCTTGCAAAAATATTTACCCTGCCATCCCTATAAGACCTAAGGCAGTAAAAGAAAAATTGACTGTCTATTGAAATGCTCTTCTGTTTAAAATAAAAATATGTGCAATTTAGTTTTCAATAATTTTTGATCCCTCGAGACCTGTCAGTTTAGAAAAAAACCACTTACCATCTTCTCTGAGTTGATGTAACGACTCATTAGTACTAGAGAACTGAAGAGTAAAGTGGGTAAAGCCAGGAGTAGCATTGCTAGTCTTGTAGTGATGGAACTGTGTCTTGTCAAGTTGTGTCGGTCGGTCTATAGTGTCACAGTAGGTGGCGTTGCATACACATATCTTACTTTCGCCAGGAACACCATCTCTAGCGATACAGGGTAGATCAGCAGCCCCTGGATAAGAGAAATGAATTCATTGATTTGAACTATGGAAGTATAGGATGATTGGTAATAGCCTTGCTCTAGAATATAGTTCAGCAGACTTAAATAAAAACTACTCAAAAGTGGTACAAAATTGAAAGTTTTAAAAATGTGTCTTATTTCTACTTTGGGTTGTCTTGTTTCCTGGGGTTTCAGCTATCTAAGACAGTAGCTGGTAATTGTCATGTTTTTTTTTATACAGAGACCAGATTTTTAACTGATTTTCCTGGTACTAATTCAAATGTTTACAAAAAGATTTCAAAAATAAAAATAAAACTACAGTAGAGTTTGTATTATTGGCGCTTGACCTTGATGACTAAATCCAGTTATAACCGGGTTTTCGAGGGTGGGGGTAACCAACTGTTCAGTGTTTCCATGGCACTCGTACTGTGAGGAAAGGCTATTACTGTACTTTTTGAAAACATTGATTTGTTCCCCCACTCTGTCCCCTCACCAGGCCCCACGAAGAAACGCACTCTATACATGTTTTAAATATTTAAATGGTATGTTTAGTTATTATTGGTTATACACAGATGCTTTTTATCAATGAAGTTAATAACAATCCATACAGAAAAATGGCACTTTGAGAACAATTTGTAAAATATTTAAGCCCCCCTTATCAGTTTGTAAGGGTCATTCAGCTCATTCCTCATTGGGTCACACCTCACCCAAAATTAATTTTCTGACACTTTATATGTTGGATATAAAACAGTTAAATTATGTATGAGAAACCAACATGTTTTTACTTGTGTAAATTCCCACTAGAAAACTACTTTTCAGCTATAAAATAAACTTTGTATTTCCAAGGTTGCAATAGTTGTGCAACTTAATAAACAAATTTGAAACATATCTCCCCCTTTTCCCATTATTGGTTTGTTTGTTTATTTTACTTTAGTTATTATTTTCTGAGGAAGATTTGTAATGAAAAAAGACGATTTCTACTGGTAGTTTCAAAATATAATTAATTTTATAGTTAATAGATTTCACCTTACCAATACTGTAGATCCCAATTAACGTTAAAACAGCCCACACAAGAGGATTTTCCATGTTAGTTTGGTGCTAAAAGAAAAAAACCTTTATTATGAAGTTTGGATAGACAGTTATATTAAACTTAAAAAGAACATTCGTTAGATAAACTGACTGATGAAGTTTATATCCATGAATAATAGCTAATCAGAAATCAGAAACTCCAATATTGGTAATAAGACTCAAAATGAGTATGTATATACTTTAAAAACCATAGTCAAAATGACTTACTTTAAAATGTAGTTTCTTAAAAAGAAAAACACATGGTTTGATGATTTATTTTGTAGTTATACTGAACCAATGTATTTATACAAATAACACAATTAGATAAAACTATTTAAATAAGAGTTCTAGATAAACAGGAAAGAATTGACACATGTATCAGTAAATGAAATAGTGTAACAAAGAGATAAGCAAGTTTGGAAGACTTGTTCTTGAATAATTGTCAAATTTCAAATATATTGTTATCTATACTCGGAAAATTTGAATGACAATGACTCAACCATTCATGACTCACTCAACTATTGATCAAAGTTTTTTTGGAAATAAAAACTCCTCAAGAAACTTTACATTTGACAAGTGTATTCCTAACAAAATCAAATTACTTAGGTACTACAAACGTTTTCATTTTCCAAATAGTTTGGCTTCAAATAAATAGCAATAAAACTGACGAAACATCAAAACTACAATAACCAGTTATCAACCTACCTAAGTCTTTGGTTTGAAAAGAACAATGAAGATTTGGATCAAACCACTAAATCATTAATAATTTTATTTGTCATGGTCCTGGTCAGGTAAATACTAATACAAGTTATATACAGAAGGATTTCAAACATTTTTTCTCCAAACACGTTTTTAGTGTCGGAGGAATTTAAAACAAAACTTTCTAGTAAAAACATTGTTAGAAAACATTATGTAAAAATTTTTAATCATTCACTTCAATGATGGTAATGAATAAATAATAATTTCTCAATTAAATAGGTACTAAAGGAAAGTAAAAGAGGTAACCTTTTGACAACACAGTATTGGATTTGTACTTTAGAAATTGAAACATATACAGGTTTAATTATTTACCATTATTAGCTATTATAATAACTGTTTAATAATGTTTTATAATAAAAGATATTTAGAGCCATTTCTAATCAAGTTAAGATAAAAGATAATGGTATTGTTTAAAGACAAAAACCATCTTTTCAATACAACATGTAACAAAACAATTTTTATTAGTTAATTTTAAACAAAAGAACTACGTTGTATTAATAAGAAAGCATTGTAAATTGATATATCACACTACTGAGTTTAGTTGGGTTTTGGTTTCTCTTTGACTTTAACACTTCAATAATTTCAATTTCGGTTGCAGAAAAATGAAATTTAAAAATCTGTGTTTAGTTTTTGTGGTTGTAGCGTTTATTAGCTATGTTGAAAGTTTAGAAACAACTTTGAAGAATGATTATGTTACGAATCCATCCACCATAGTTTTAAAGAAGAAAATCCGTGTTGATTCAAAAGATGTGAATAGTTCTGAACCATCAGAAGTTACGTCTACCAGAAATATGCTTTTAATTTCGAACGGATCGCCTGATGACACAGCTGGCCAAATTCAAAACCAAGGAAGAAAAGAAATTGAAGATATAGTAAGTAGCGATTTTGGTGATGATTTATCAAAAAAGATTGACAAAATGAAGAATAAAATTGAGGAGTGGTTTCACAAATGGGTTGGATAGTTGAAATATTGAACACAGCAATAATTAACTCAGGTCCCTTGACAAGAGTCGCTTTTCTAAACATTATGATTTGTTGAACTTTATTTTGTCAAAAACTAAAAAGATGTAAAATAAAATATACCTTATGTTGCATTTAAATTATTGGCATATTTAATTCATTGTATTTCCTAATAAAAACAAGATATGGCAGAGCAATAGCTAAAAAAGTGTCAAGTTATAAACACATTAGGAAGAAATCTATTCAACCATCAGTAAGTGTAGTCCTAACTTAAGTCCTTAATACATTTCAAGTTAAATTTGAATTTGAAACATCCAATTTCACCATCTTTTGTTAGCAAAGTCACCAACTAAGGTTGTCTAATTGTCTAGTTGTTAGTCTAATTGTTAAGTAGTCAATCTGTTTACCATGTGTTGATGATGCGACAGATGAAGTCGAAAGGTTCTTCTAGTGGAACAATGTTGGGAAGCTCTTGAACTGAAAGCCGCATATCTCCAAATTCAGGAGCCTGAAATATGAAATATCAGCAGTTTACTCACTAAGTAGTCTATTACTGGTACGTACATAAACCAACTAAGTATCTCACATCAATATTTCTGCTGGATGGTAGATTTTCAGATTTTTTAAGCACTATTCTTTTCTGTTACACTGACATATTCACGTTTATATTTTGAACTTTTTGTCACTGTTTGATAAAAATTGTATATTCAGCCCTTACACAATAAAACTTTGATTAACGGGTAGGGCTGCATCAGGTAACTGGGAACATTGCTATTCAATTCTGACTTTTGGGCCTCACTCACCTTAAGTTAAAGGAAGACTACGATGTCTTTGAAGATTGTAGGATCTTCACGCCAAAACACACACAGACACAACAGTTCGCGACTTCAACGTTTTGCCGGCACCTATAAACCAACGCTCAAAGGCTTTTGTCCTGCTTTAACAACGCTGCCTTCAACGACGAACCACTGACAATTAGATGAGTCACCAGCCAAGAGGGAAGGAGGGGAGGCTTGCTATCTCTATGCAGTGAGGCCCAAAAGTCAGAATTTATTGATTGACACCTCACCTAATAAACATGTCATTTAAATATAGAACATTGCTAATCAAAAACTGAAACTTCTTACAGCTGGGTCCTAGTTACCCCACTAGTACTATTGAGAGTTGTACTAGTATCTATTAGCATAGTAACTTGTATGCACAAGTAATAACTCAAGTTGCACTATCACATGCAGGTGACAGTGACTTGTGCAAGGTCATAAAAAACCAGAAATGAAAAGCTGCAATTTAAGTTATTTGTCTAAAGATCCACTCCATAAAATATAAGCCTTTTAAACCTTTTTATTTGTTGATCCTTGTCTTTGGGAAGAAGTAGACAAACAAGAACTATGGAATGATCAACTGCAATGGCCAGGTCAACTCCCAAACCCACAAGAAGTGGAACAGGACCTCAATATGTACACATACTGTATATGAATCGACCGACCCAATCAATTTTCCAGTCTAATTATTTATTAAAAACTTATTTAAAATCTCAAACACTACTGTGAGAGATTCAGGTCCGTGCAAAAAGTAAAGTTACAAAAATTAATATTTACTATCAATATACTTACTTTTTGCAAAGACCAAAAGATAAAGTCATTGCCTTTGAAAGGCCTTGTCCAAATAAACTTTTTAATATGGGTGTTTGAGGTTTTAAATTAGTTTTCTTTATATTATCCAATATTGAGAAACTTCTGCCATCCTTACTAGTTATAGACCTCTGGAATTAATAAATTTGTAACTGATTTTCTGAATTGGGGCTATATTCTCAAACCCTCTTGGAGAAATGCATGGACCTCAAAATGCTCCTCCAACCTGGACAGATCTCCTTGTTTTCTGGTAAGCATTTGAAAATGCCTCTCTAATCTCTAACTTGTAACAAAACTACCAGATAACTTCAAAAAACATCCAGGCGTACCATCCTCTGCAGTTGGGAGGTCTGCAGCCTGCCTCGCTCGCCAAGTTGGAGCGTCAGACGATGTCGAGCTTGCCGATGTTGGTGGCGCCGCTAAGCAGACGCAAGTCAGCTGTGAGTGACGCTTGCCGCAGACAGTTGAGGAACTGTCGGCTCGCATTCCCAGGCACACAGTTGATCCGCCCAACACTGACTCACTGTCTTCTCGTTTAGAGCTATCACTGTAACATTGATAACTATTATGAGAGTTAGGCTATTTGCAATTTTCATTTTAACTACAATAAACTCCCTCTTTTTTGGCCATTCCAGGACTAAGCCCTCAGCCGAACTAAAAATTTACCAGACTATCCGAAAATACAATGAAACACTGTTTGGGAGCCCTTTAGAGCTCCAAAACCTTAGTAGTTTATCTTTAGGCCTATGTAAAGTGACTTACAATTAAAATAGTCAAAAACGCAATTAAAATTCAGTAACATCTTAAGATTTCAAAAGAAACAGCTCAAATATAAATTCTTGCAGCAGAGATTATTGGCAAATAGTAAATACTTTTAAAAACACAAAAAGGCCAATATAATGTAACAATTTATGTATTACAACACCTCTCAAGACTCATACCATTAACCAAGACTCACTTGGATCGCTCAAAATCAGGATAACTAAACCAATAAAACGACTAAAAACAACAAAAGTTTGGTGAAGATAGTATTAAAGCAGAACACTTTAAAGCAGCTAGCCCCAATACTGTAATAGAAGTTTTCAAATTATCAACAACATCTAGGAAACTGAAAAAGTTCCTACTGAAAAGAAGACTGCCTTAATCCATCAACTACACAAGAATTACGTTGGGAATAGACAGAGAAATATGTAAATAAATAAACTAATTAACTACTGTACTATTAAATATTTAATTAATACCTAAATATTAAATTGTCTTTCTGTATTGTTGTTCAACGTTGTTTTGAAAAAAGTAGTTCAGGAATGGCAAAAACAAAAAAGTTAACCAAAATGTGGCGTAACCCATCAAATTAGGTAGAACCAGGACCAAAATTGACTGTTTTGAATTAATATTTTAAATAACATGGAAGCTGATGTAGTTGTATTAAAAATTGTTTGCATTTGATTTCTGTACAAAGTTTGTATTTACAATGAAGAAACCTTACAAAAAATTAGTTTTAAGCCCTAAATTTAAAAAAAAATCATACAATTATAAAATTAATATTAAAGTAAATTTTGGGTAAAACATTATCAAGCTTATTTTACATATTTCCTCTTTGGGGTAAATCAGGTCATTTTGAATAACCTTGAAATCTTTGTAAAATGACAAGTGATTTTGTTTGTGGTTTTTGTAGAATATTGTTTTCAAACCGTCCACAGTTATAGGTTTAATCTGTTTCAATGAGTCAAACAATAGTGGCTACAATTTTTATTGGCTTATGCAATTTTATTGATTTTTGTCAAATATAAAAATTGTGTTCACAAAAAACTGTATGCAAATGATACAGCAAGTGATAATCAATCACACATGTATGACTCATGGTTTCAAGAAAGCCAGCCTTTATGGTTGGAAGTCTCTACATGGAATTCAAGTGCCAAAACACTTTAAAGTAGTATGAGTCAACTTTTATAAGAGGAAAGATTTGACAATAAAAACAATTAACAATGGTATTATTTTATTTGACTTTCTCTCAAATCAATTACTTGAATCCTCTTCAGATAAACAGTTATCTAGCGTACGTTGTAGTAGGATTTATTTATAAGTGGATTTATTTACAAGATTAAAAAGGTATTAGTTTGTCAAAAAACAACCAATAAATGTAATGCTATTGTAATGCTTACTTTTTTTAGTTAAGGATGATACATTTACTATTTTCTATTAAGCATGTAAACAAAGAACTATTTACTATTGTATATGGTTAGTGTACTAAATAATGGAACCATTTCAACTACTTTTAAATTATAATGAAAATAAATAAATAATCCAAATTTTATTTCGACAGACTTGGAACCAAGCAACTTTTCTGAGGTTTAGAGGTGGCGGTCTATTGCTTGCCTATGATGGAGAGCCCACAAGGAGGCATTAGAAAGCCTTTAACAAGAGCAAAGGACTGTCATCAAAATAGAAGTCTCAGTGAGTAAAAAACAATATTATAAACTTCATTTGAAAATATTTACTGAAAACAAAATGGTGGGAATTATAAATTTGAACAGTTTTGGGATTACAATCTCCACCATGCTGGATAGAACAAATCTTTTGAGGTTGTGTTATGCACACTCAAAATCACGTTCACTTGCGTCAGTGGAGGTTGAAACTTAAACCAATCCCTTCCCCTTGTATGGTTAGACAAATATAGTCCCTACGGATATGAGTCATTCTCATTGGCCTACCTGACATGTAAACAGGAAAGGGCCCCAAACTTAACCTATTTTGTGATATACTACAATAAACTTTTATTTTTGCAGTGAGTCTCTCAGAAACTGCATCTTTTAAAAACACCTTTCCTTTACTTTCTTGCAGAACAATGAGGTGTGGTAGTAACCCTAAGACTGGTGATACCCAAGTAGTGCACGGAGTAAAACATCATCAATCAGGAAACCTTTTCTGATTGTGTGTCAGCTAGACAGCAAGATCACCCGCAACTGCCTACAAGAGATGCGGAAGAAGAAGGATCTTATGGCTGAGACATCCACGGCAGTTTTCAGAACAACAGGGTTCTACGACAGTGAGAAATTACTGTGGCTCTGAAGAGGATTTAAAAAAAACCAAAATGGAGTCAAGGCTTGCAGCTTTCAGCACATCTGGACACAGGGAGGAATCATCTTTGCTCGCAGGATCCAAAACTACCAGGCCATTCAGAAACGAAAACAAGATGACATAGAGAAGTACTTCCCGACGGAGCCAGGTTCATCACCGAGAGAGCATGCCCGCGCCCAAAACCAATGAACATTCTAGTAGGTAAAGTAACTATTTATAATTTGTATGAATACTGTTAAAGGTGAGTTAAATAATTACACGAGCCAGCATTTATTTCGACAGAACAAGATAGTTTCATAAATTTAAATTGATGGAAATGTAAGAGTTTTAGTCTTTTGAATTAATTTTGCATCTCTTAGATTAAGACTGTCTAAGATTTGGATGGCAATTTCTACAGTAGTAAATTTCTAAACTACAAATATTTGACTTATTTTTGTTTTAGCACAGTTTCCCCAATCTCCATAAACATGGTCCATATTTTAAATGGGGTCAAACAATACCATGATATGCTATTTTAAATGACTCTGGAACAGTATTCTGCTAGGTTTCTGACTTTCTGAGCAGGATCTATATTTCAGTCTATATTCTAGTTGAAACTTTATTCACCTTATTGCTTACAATCAAGCTTGGTATGAGAGTCCCAAGTAAATTTTGTGTCAGATTAATACTGTACCTTAGGTTTTGAAATATTCCTTTTCTTTGATTTAATTATTATTCAAAAGTACTAGTCGGCTTTCATTGTTAACGTGGCATCGATATTAAAAATTGAATAATTTATACATTTGCTGAGAATAGATCAGGCCCAAGAGTGACAGCCACAAGTAATAGATAATTATTCAAAAAAAGATTAGGTAATTTCTTATTTAGCATTATTCTGATTTCAACAGCAGTGTGATGTATATTTAATCAGCAATTAATACCTAAATTAATTTATTTACATTATAAGCATTATGAGAAGAAGTATCGTTCATCACTGGTTCCAAAAGTTTCTTGTTGTGAAAATGAAATATAATGTTTAATGGAAAGTCTGTCATGAACGAAGTTTCCATTAGGTAGGAACGTAAAAACACAATCACTCAGAATATAATTCAACATCCATATACAAATTTACAGTTTGCTTCCCCATTAAAGTTTACTCCTAATCGTTCTTCATTTTTGCAGAGCCTCGTAGAGTCCTGAAGACACACTTAAGGCACGCACAGGTCAGACAGAGGACAATGACAAGGATGAGTACAGCTAACGCAAGAACGTCCAGGAGGAACAGCTGATACCAAGGCATATCAGCTGCCGCAGCCCGCAAGTGTGGCGCACCTTGGTGACGTATAACGTACTCGGTCCAGCACAGCTTGCTCTCCGGCCGTCTGAGGCATGTCTCGCATCAACTCACCTAGCTTCTCTACGTTCCTCTTGTACCTGCGCAAAGAAGTATTTACTGCTGAAGCATTAGCTGTCTAGCTGCACCGAGAAAACAAAAATATGGCCGACAAAGTCACAAGCGCCACTGCGTATCCTACAAAAATTCACAAATGAACAAGCAATTGAACAGGGGACAGGGAATCATTTCTCCCAAAAATTGGGTTAAAGGCTGTAAAAACTACATTTATAATGAAACTTGGTATAAACATTTGCTACCGTAAGAAACTCATGTGTCGAAAATTAATAAAGTCTAATGAGCCAAGGTACATTACTGATAAAGGTACCACATCAAAACTTGTGTTTTCACTGCCATCTTGATTTCTTCAAATGTTTTAATTGGCATAGTAATGAAAGAATTTAATACAATCTTTTCTTTTAATTTTATACTTTATACTAAATTTGATCTAAATAGGATGATAAATACAGTTTGTATAGCATATAAAACCAATTTTGACGAAACGCAATATGTAATGGAACTTGACTGTCGCACATCCAAATCTTTTGAATAGTTAAATCATTGTATTTAAAAGAGACAGGCTTTATAAAACAAGCTGGATTTCCTTGTAATTTTTTTTTGGGGAAAATTTAGAATATAGCGACTTAGATTCCAAAAACTCAACATTCTGTCCCTCTGCTCGAAATCTCTGCTCAACATTCTGACTGCTCAACATTCTGACACCCCTCTCATTCACCCTGCTCAACATTCTGCAACTCTGCTCGACATTCTGTCACCCTGGTATCTATTCCTACGCAAAGATCAGTTTTGACAGTTTTATGAGTGTAGACACACTGCAGTGACATCAAACATCCATCTCAACTGTGTCACTGTCGATTGCTTTAAGTCTGATGTTTCCTTTGGTGAGACGGGGAGGGAAACATCTCCCTCTCAGCAGCTCTAGCTGATGATTCCGCCCTTCTCATGGTGATCCATGAAATCAGGCAAAGTAATTTGAGCATCATGTCGTGGATGACAACACGGACTCCAGAAACGCAACATCTTAGGCACACTGATCAATATGCGAACCTGAACTGCTTGTGTCATTCAACCAAGAGAGTCAGTAAATCCTCTTATGTAAAGGCCGAAAAAAATGGGGACAAAATGGAAGGGTCATATTTGTAGCAAATTTTCAAAGGAAATACAGTTATTTATTTAATATTTCCACATGGAACAAATTGTTGTAGAACAAATAAATGATTTGCAAGTTTGCTCTTCCCAACATCTCAAATGGTACAAATATTCCTTTGTAAATCTTTAAGCAAAGATAATATTCTGTTTGTTATCCAGTAAAATCGATCCCGGAAGTGACCTTTAGGGGGGCATTTTCATTCAAAATTTTATGTTATCAAACTGTGTTTATGATTTGATTCCTATCAAACTTAATGGAACAATTTATGACACCATACCTAACCGTGTACCTAAAATCAACAAAATCTGTTCAATACCAATATGAAAGTGGATAGTTGTTTCTTTGCCTCAATCTTGGTCTGATTGAATGTTGTTGATCTTTTAAACCTATGTTTAAACTTCTAAGAAGCTACTTACATCGGATTCGTCAAGATTTCTTGGACCCCGTTGTAGAGCTGTTCAGTGGTGAGTCTGAATACATCGAGTTGGATGGTGAGGTTGCGTCGCACCATCATTGCGGCGTTGTCCATCTGGTCCAGGAACACTGGCAAGGCAAGGATAGGCAGCTTGTGGTAGATGGCTTCCTGAGTGCTGAGCAGTCCACAATGAGTGATGAACAGCTTCATGTTAGGGTGAACTGAAAAACAGAGACGGGAAGTTCTCAAAAGGGTTCTTTAAATAGTAGACCTCATGTTCAAAATAAATTGTTGTCAACTTAACGTGTTTAGGATTGCGAGCACCACTGGTGAGTGTCCATGCTCAATTGAGACTATGTGTTGAGCTTATGAGAGGCAACAATGATCCTGAGGTTAATCAATCAGTCTATGGGGTACCCAGTATAAATATAAGCCACCAACATAATATACAGTTGAATAAAAGCTAGACAACATACCCATCATGTCCCCTTGAGGAACCCATTTGCTGACTTTCACATTTTTTGGGAGGTTAACCACTTCTTTGTCCCACTTCCAAAAAACTGTTTGTGGAAGTTTCTCCAAAGCTCTGAGAACTCTATCTTCAAAGTCTGGTGGCAACCAGCTCGGTTCTACGTTTGTTCCAAAACTTAGTAAAATCGCACCATCTTTAGCTGCATCCAAGGCTTCTTTGAAGTCCTGAAATGAAAACGTTTGGCATTTGTATTACTTGACAGTACCTAAATCTTTCTTTGAAATTGTATGAAAAAGTTGTATAAGTGTCAGTAATTTTTAGTCTGATGTTGAATAATTATGCCCTTACCCCCCTCATCAAGTGATTAAGAGATTTTGTTTATACATTTTTCATTTGATAAATTATGCACAACATTTTCAAAATAGTGAAATATGCATGACTCAAGATTGTAGCTGGGCAGAGATTGTTTCCTTGTCAGCAAAAATAATAAATATAATTAAAATTCCATTGGCAATCTTAGGGAAGAGTGACTTTGATATAAGCTACGGATTCAAAAACTTTTATAACCAGGTTAGTTTAGATCAGGTAGTCCCTTTGGCAAGACAGTGTATATTTTTAGTTTTTTACCCACAGAAGAGTAAACTGTTCTTCAATTGCTTAGCCGCAATAGTCATGTGAAGCTCTTTCTTGTCCCATAGATAGTACGGGTAGTGCCATGTAAGGAAAGCTGCGTTGCTGTGAATGTACTGAAGATTACTGAGTATGTATTGATATTTGATTGTTCTCCATTGAGATTGACTTAAATAAGTGAACCACACTTAAGCCTACATCCTGGATAAGGGATTCATTCATTAGGATTTGCCGCTATGTTCACAGTTTTACATCAGCCTTTGGCTTGGCATTTACTGGCTCTACTACAGCAGGCATTACAAAGCTGTTCATTCCTATCACAGTCTCATTTATGTTTTTTAAGTCTAATAATACTTAAAAATAAAACACTAAAATATTCAAAAACACACACCTGCGGGAGTTGACGGGGCTGTTCAGGAATGTGAAGGCCTGCGATGCCGATCAGGCCCGGGAGCATGGGCCGAGGGTCGTGCAGAGCAGCGTGGTGGTTCACGATAGCAACATTCGCTCTCTTAGCAATCTCCCTGCCAGAGGGTGCGTTTTCCCCAAACACTTCCTTTGCCAGATCCGAATTCAACCCCTCTAACATGACGTAGTAATACCAATGGGTCATGAGGTAGTAGAGTGTGTTCTGGCATCTTTCGTAGAAGGTCATTTGCTGGTCGTAAGGAGACACCATGCTGGGAACGTACGCAGGGTTGAAAACATTTCCCGCCCGGTGCGTCATCCACTGGGGCGAGCCGTAAGTGGTGGCTAGCAGCAGAGGCGGGTTGCCGAGCTTGTGCACCAGGCCGAGAACTGGCTCACAGCAGCCGTCGTCAAAAATAATCAGATCAAACGGCTTGCCACTCTTGTGAGCTTCCAGGAGGTCTCGCAGTGCTGAGGATTTCAATACGATATCAGCACTTATTCGATTCCACTCTGTGTAAGTTGCCATGAGAGTGGTTGGCCATGGATTGTCAGACACTGCACTGTAATCCATTTCAGCGTGTAAATCATCGTATGCATTTTTGACTATGTATTTCTTCAAATTTGGTATTTTGATTTTTGGCTCATCTACTCCTAATACGGTTATCTGCAAGAGTTAGAAATAAATTATGTTTTGAATTATTAAATTTTAGGTATTGTGGAAAGTATAGTTATTTGATAACATCTTAAGTAATTGCATTTACACAAAATGTCTCCAAGCTCTGTTCAAGCCCAGAATTGAAATACTTAATGAATAATAGCCAATAACTAATGTAGTTCTCTCCCTCTGCAGGTTGTATTGTAAGCGCATACCTGATGTCCTCTCTCTGCCAAAAGCGACATGTATTGATAACACCACAAGGAATGGCTCGGAGAAGGCAGGACACAGACAGCGAGGATGTTGGCAGCTAACGCATTCTGCAGTGAGGCGGCTAGAAGTAGAACCGGCATAATCAGCTCTAACCCAGCCATACTGGTCAAGCTCTCTGAAACACACGCCACTGTGATGTTTCCCTAACTTTGACTTGTGAGGTTTTAACAATGTTAAGCAAATTACTGAGGACCAACGTTAAAACGGTTATGTTTCTTGTGACTTGTTTGAATTTTTCTTCTACGATGTTTAAATTGAAATTAGAAGAACAAAATAATTAAAAAGGTGTAAAATTGATTCAACCAAATAGAAGCTATGAACAGAAACATTGTTTTAAAAATGGTTTTTGCTTTAGTTCCCGATCATGCATATTTTCAATTGGAATATTTGAACAACTTGAATGGGAATTTGAACAGCTTATGTGCAATCTGTAATAAAAATTACAAATTAAATTGTGATTTATTTTGTAAAACATTTTTACTAATGTAGTTAAAGACTTACAGCGTTGAAACTAACCGCTAAACGACTTACATGTTGAAAATGAAGTGTACCTAAACTTACTTAAAAGTTTATGATTATAACTTGTAAAATGACGTACCTGTTTTAAGATCTGGGCGCAATGCTATGTTTTGTTTGCTGATGCATTTCAAGATTGGGATGTTTTATTGTTGCATTAATTTAAGCTTAATCTTATCATTCCTAAAAAAAGAAATATTAGTATATCTTATCAAATTCTGGTTATTTGAGTTTAAAATTAGCTAATTTGTGTAGGAATTCTAAATAAAATCTAATCAGAGCACTGAACACATTGCAAATCATGTTGAGTACTTACGGATTGCTGTGTCATTCTGTGCATCAAGAATTTTTCAAACCGTTTGTGAGGCAATTCTACTTCTACTAAACCGAGGTTCTCTATAAAAGACACATTGTAAGTAAATCATAGGTCTTTATGCACAACCTTTAAACAATTTAAAATTAAAACTTACAAATGTTTCTTGTTACCAAGCTGTATTTGAAAATTAACAAAGTTTTGAGAGGAAATTCCCTATTGTAGTTTTAGTTCACCCAAGGTCAGGCTCTTGTTGGACCACCCTGTAATCTAGAAGTGGGCATGTGCACATCTACATGGCTCTGGGAGTCTGGGGCGTTGAAATCAAAACCATTATAATATGCAAAATAGCCAACATTTAAAACTGAGTCTGGCACATTGCTTGTAGTTAGCTTTCTAACAGATCAGCATACAATTAATGCTGAGTTAAAATTATTTGTAAAAAACTACCAGCCCAACAGTAGCATTGGAGGTTGAAATGTTAATGTGGACATTATCCATTGTTTTTTAATGAACAAGAAAACTTAACGTTTTGGTATCTGGAATATGATTATGTCTTCAGGAGAAAAGTAACCTAAAACAAAACACAAAATATTAGAAAAATGAGCTAGCCTAATAGCGTGTGCTGACCCAGTACTAAACAACATGCGTGTGGAATTGAGCTATTTTAGCTTGTTATGTTTTTCATTAATTAATTTAATCATAAAACGGCTAGTCTTGAAAACAATACAACCACAAAACAGGTTAACAAACAAACAGCATTAATGTACTGTATTAGAGAAACTAAACTCGTCCGCAGCCAGTGACAGCTGCCCACCGACTAACTGGCTGGCTGAGAGCAGCGGATAACCAATCACAAACACATATCAGACTGACCAATTGGAAGAAAGAGACACAAAATGCACAGTCAATGAAGGGAAAGAAAATCTTTAGAGTTTCACACACAGAGCATGTTGTTTGGTAGTGGTTGATTGGTCAGCTTACGCTGATTACTTTAGTGTTTTTCTAATGTAATGTTCTAACTTTTCACCTGAAGAAGGAATCAGATTACAAATCCCAAAATGCCACAAAAATGACAGTAATCTTTATTGACATATTCATAAAGACTTATAGTACATGGTGTCAGTTATACTAGTTCACAAAATAACTATGGGTAATGTCCAAATTAATATTTCAACATCAGACAATCTACCGCTGTTAATAACAAACTACAAAAAAAAGCTAAAAAGGAACAGAAAGGAGAGCAGGCTCACCTGGATGACGTAAAAACACACAAGAGAAAACAAACCTTCAAACTGTTCTCTCATTGTTCTACGGTATTCAGATGAGCCTGCTCTCCTTTCTATTCATTTTTGATAGCATTTCCTGGTCAAGTGCCCTGTTTCCAATTCCTAAATCTAAACAAAAATAAATTAATTTTCTGGCTACTGGCATTAATTATCAGACTATTGACTAAGCTTTAAACCATCTAAAGTTCACCCCAAAACTTTCACCAGCTTTTCTGACTAATTATTCAAGATTAGCCTTTTGTTGACTCTAACAATTTCCAAGAATAACTCAATTTGAGACATTTTTTAATCCTGTTTACAGTACCAATTTTGAATGTTCCGAATTGATGTGGTATAAATAAAACTAGAGTGCGTAAAGGAAATAATTTATTGAGTTGAATGCTGGATGCATCCGTATATCACAAGTTCTACAGGCTAAGATCGTTGCTTAATAAATGATTGTGACCTCTGCAGGAACGAGATTGGTTTTATTACAAAATTGACTAATTAAGTTTTAAGGTTTAAGTTGCAGTTTGGTAATTGACTGGAAAATCCACAATTCACTACGTTTTACTCAATGTACTAACTTTATGTTTTACTCCTTTAGTGGACTGGATGCTTTTCATCAGAATGTGTTTGCGTGGAATGGTCGAAAATCCAAATTGAGTTGGAATTCTAACGGAATGTATGGTTTCAAACGTTAAGGGTTATTACTTATTATAACATTGTGCTTCAAGTTTTGTTGCAAAAAGTCAACCAGTGAACCACTTGTACCTCTCAAGAAAAGCTACAGTACAGGGTGGTGCAAAAAAAGGAAACCCAAACATCAACAGCTGTTTCGTGAAGATTGCAGCCCTAACTGCAGCATGACTACCGTAGACTTGACATGTATGAAAATTATCAAAATGTAAACAAGTATATAGTTGTTTTCAACCTTTGTTGTCAGTCAGCTTATCAATTATTGTTACAATATTCAAGAAACAACTGTTCGCTTTTGTGTTGGTTTTTTTGTGAAACACCCTGTACTTCTAAATGAACTTTTTGTAAATGGTACATAGTAACAACGGTAGACTTCTCCTCGACCCCATAAGTTGTGAGAATCAATAGGAAAAACAAAATATATATAAAATACAACGGTTAAAAATATCTATAAATAGTTTAACAATAACAAAAATATCCTCAACTGAATTTAACCAGGCAACTTATTTTTGATTTTTAATACCACCTAAGCTTTCATAGAAAAATTATTCACAAAACAACTCTCATTTAACTGACTAGTAATTAATAAACTTTAGTACCGTTTTTGATACGACATTGTGGCAATCACAATTTTATTATAAGCAGACGGTGAAACTCATGTTTTTTAGCTTAAATTATTTTACCCTAAGATATTTAATACACTTCAAAATTTACTACATTATTATTATGAAAAGCACCCAATTATCTAGGACTACTATATTTCATTTATGTAGGGTATAAATTTAATTGAAACTTTTATAAACATGTTTACAATATCACAACCGACCTTCAATGAAATATTTCACTTGACAACGATAGCATTATCATTGTGACAAACTCTAGTGATATTACAATATTACTTATTACAACTCAAGCTTTTGTACAAAGTATTTACAATATTTACACCCGTAAAATATCACAAAACTCAACGTTAGACTCTACTGAACCCTAGTTAACGTGGAAAACAAGCTAGAGATTTTTTATTTAAAACTGATTATGTACACATTACACATTATGTACAGTTAGTAAATTATTAGGCCTATATATTATCTATGCTTATTGCAATGTTTTCTATAACTAAACATAACAATATTTACGATATAACGTTGGGTTCGTATTTTACAACACAATCATATTGTCTACAATTAATACACACAATGAACACAATCTTTGTTAAATCTAACTTCTCGCAAAATGTCACTATTAAACATTCGAATCTTGTAAAAATGTATATAAAACTGATACCTATGGTAAGTCGTCAACAACATAGCAAATATATCTACAAGCACTAAAGATAACCTGAAATCTCAACTTGCGTAGAAATCTGGATAAAAATATGTCCCTGCCTTGTACAAAATAATTTACAGCAAAACGTTACAAAAGAACTACAAAATTTAAGAATTAACTTTAACATGTGGACCTTTAATTTAGACGGGTTTTGCAGGTTACACAAATTGTTTCTGCTAAATATCAAATCCCAAAAGAAACTAAAAGTCTATATATATTAGAACTATTAAAAGGTCCTTACAAGTTTAGATTTGTCTAAATAGCACTAGAATAATATAGTAGTTTCCAAAATGTAGAAGGATTGAAAAGGCTTTGCAGCAAAGATTTGTTTTATGGAAAAAAACCTCTACACTAACTTTAATCCAGTGATAATAAAGTTGAAGCCTTTGATTGTCTATATTAATTTAAAATGTATAGCCTATATTGCAAATTTTAATTAAAATAAATTTACGCATCATTTTAATGCATGTTACAATTGCAGAATTTAAACAAAAAAGGTAATCACAACCTTTTAAACAATTCTATGTATAGTTTCAAAAGTTAACCAGGAAGCTAGAGCAAAAGTAGAGCACAAAGATCCAACTACCTACTTTCAAGTTCTTATCATTCAACAGTGACAAATATTCATACATTTCATTTATGTTAACCCTGCGGCAAACAAATCATAAATAGCTCTACTTTTCAACACCATTTAAACAATGGTCCTCCACAGTTCACACTATTTCTAACTTGTTCATAATCTTTACTTCTAATTTTCCTTACAAACAAATTGAACATTAAAGTCAGGTAAAACACCTAGAGGCAACCCCTCATAAGTTTCAACATTTTGAAAACAATCAAACCAAGGACAATCGTTAAACACCAAACCATAGTTTCTAACCTAGTGTCTAACCTGAAAACCAAAACTACCGGAACGTACTTTATCACAATTCAATATTTGCCAAACTCTAGTTTAAATGAATTAATTGTTTATACTTTATACAGAAGTTAGTTTTACAACTTCTGATTTCTATCAATGGTAACTGGTCCACCTGAGTGAATGAATAGTTGACAATTCAAGCTCAAAATGCTCTGGTAAAAAACATTAACCAACGGAAGAAGTACGAAGAACTACATTAGATGCAAGTGAAATACTCAGCAGTGCTTTTCGTACAATAGTTCTACACTAATAAAAGTAAACAATTATCTTTGAAAAACTTTGGCAGTTTTTAAAACCAGAGTAAAAGCGATAGTTTGTGTAAATGGTTAATAGTGTAAAGTGGGTAATGTTTTACCTAATTTAAGATTTGAATGAATAAGTTTTTAAATAAATCTTTGGAGTGTGTTTATTTTTATCCTTCAACCTATTACTTACTTTATAGTACAACTAGCATTGATAATTTCAAAGATAATTGAGGGCAAATTTAAACTATTACAATACAAATTATTTTACTTTTAATACAAAAATTGGTTGCACTACATGGTAGAAAAATTGAATGTTTTTAAATTAGTAATATAGACATTAATATGTATAAATACCCAAAGGCTAATCACTGACAAAAAAACTCGAACATTACAGATTTATTTGTTTAAAATTACATTTATCTACTTTCACTTAAGTTCAAAAGTAATAAGCCTCAACATGTTATGTACAAAATAATAAAATACCAAGCAGTAAATGCTGTACTGCGGCGCCAAGTGAAAGCAAAATCAGATGCCAGATGGTAACTAGATTCATGAAGCTAAATCTAGTATTCGAATGTTACAACTATTTCAAAAATCACTTTACTCTGTACTTTTTACAGGTTTTGCTTCAGTAAAAATAAAAACCTTTATAGTTTTAAAATTATTGCTGTTGATGAAAAACCGTTAATTTCAATATTCCTCACAGTTTGTATTTTCAATTTTGCGTTGTTACTTAAATTGTATTTGACAGAAGAAACAAAAATCATCAGGTGGCAAATACTTTGACGTACAAATATATTACTAACTGTACCACTCTGTTAACTCATCAAAAACGTTGAATCCCAATTTTCAAGACAGCTGAAACCCTTCCAACACAAACTTTACCAACTGTCAAAAAAACAAACGATCCCATTCAAAGAAAAGTACACTACTCGTATGTAACTGTTCGCTACAATAAAAACAAGTCTGAAAAAGAGTAGTTGAAGATGATACGTCTCTACGTCTAAGAGATAGATTTACAAAGCAGTTAGTTGAAAGAAGATGTGAAGCTCGCTGCGTTGAGGAAGCTTGAGCTCATGCGACTATGCAAGACGACGGATGCAGACTCACTCTCTCGCCCGCTAATCTCTCCCTGACCGCAGAGTATAGTGCTTTAGCTACCGACAACCAAGGCCTTAGCCAAAATTCTTCCTGTCCTCAGTCAGACACGCTGGGGCCTCTCACAGGTAATTATGTTATACCGTGACATTAAGAATGCTGAATTTGTCATTATTGGCTGTTAACCTGACTTTGTCAATGCTTTGTGAAGTTTTGAGGCCAATGAAAGATTATTTATTTATATACTGTGACGGTGTTAAGTGGGGGATGGTTATACATTGCGTAGAATACTGCCAGCAAAAGTGAGGGGCCCAGGGACGTCCCTTGGAAATATCTGGAATTTGGTTGAAAACAATGTATTTTGAAGTTTTTTAGAGAATTTTAATATAATCAGGAAGACTATTGGGTTGAGGTTCCCTATTTTCGGGGTTTGGGAATTACCTCCTAAAGGCCTGGGAGATATGAAATACCCTCCAGCAAGACAAAGAGGTCCCATCAGGTTGGAGTTCAAGTTCATAGCTATGTTCCAGCCCACTACATCTTTTGGAGGTTTTTTATTTCACTTTGATAGGTCTAGATTTATTTCTTATGCAATAAGTTAAAAACAACAGGTATAATTTTTTAAATATCCGTTGAAATACTATCTTTGATCATAAGGGAATTATGGGCATCCAGGCCATTTGACCCCTTTGGCCCCCTTTTCTTGACTATGACTCCCCCCCAACCACCTTGAGTAAGAAAATCTACTTACAGTATTGCAGTATGCTGATAGTAGTTTTGAAATTATCTCTTGTTCAAATTAATAAATCTTTGTTTACAATTTTATTTGAGCTAATTTTGTACAATAGATTAGATTGTTTGGGATGATTATAACTCAAGACCATGTGCACGTCACCCAATGGTCGTAACAAAAGCTTTAAAGATTAACCTATGTCAAGATTTAACTCATTATCAGCCTGTGATCTTCAATGGCTAGCTCTTGCCTCAAAAGAGTTTTGATTAACTCAAGAGTTTGGAGACTTTTGAATCACAAACTTGATGTCAATTTCCCCTAAGATGAAGCCAGTGGTCGGGGAGATCGTAGCGGGCGAGGAGGTTCATCACGTTACGTTAGTCGTTCACTACCTAGGCCTACAAGCAGTGTCCAAGCTTACCTTCACGAAGAGGTGTCTGAGAGGCTGTAGGAAATAATACACTTTTGTTGGCCACCGATCTTGAACCACATTTTCAAGGTTTACTTTCAGAGCACAAGTTTACACCTAGACCTCACCAGATTTTAAATCAATAATTAATACTATTTGTATGCTTAATGTAACACAAAAAAACTTAAATTATGGGCTTTTATAGACATCATTTATAGTTCCCAATCCCTTAATTCTAAGATAATTGGGATTCTAACAACTGTTTTTATTTATAGATTATTGAAATGTGTATATCATGAAACTACTATTTGTTTAATGGACCTCAAATAATAATGTTGATCAATTTAAAGCCAACATATAACTTGATTTGCAAAAATAACTTGTTGAATAAGGAAAATTGAATATGTTTTATAGTCTTTCTTAACTAGAAATTTAACTATTTGAACCTAATACCTAAACTTTTAACATTTTTTGTAACCAAAGAATTATACTTGTTTTTTTTAAATAGACTTACCCGAAAGAACTGTCTAAGCGCCTAGAAGCAATTGACTAATATAAAAAAGCAATGTAACATTGATGACAGACAATAACAGTAAGTGATTGCAAAAATAATTGGGTAAAAGTTTAAAAGGATTGACGTGTAATTCAATATGCCTATCAGAAAAACTTTAATTACTACAAGACTCGGATATTAGAGATTCAACAAGGAAACAGGCCTACCTTTTAATAAGTCCACTCCTTCTAAATAAAACCACTAGTAAAGCATATAAAACATAATACTTTACAGTAGCTGAATCAGCAAATCAAAGAACAGTAGTGGTTTTACTTTAAAGTTTAAATAGGAAGAAAACAGGAACTGTATAATTACTATATTATCATATCTTAAAAATTGTTTTCTTCTATTTGGGGTTTTTTCTAATAGGTATCAACATAAAAGCACAAAAACTCTCCAATTTTTCATGAAACAGTCAATGGTTGCAATGTATTCGGTTTTTTTTGCTACATTGGGGTTAAAAATTCATTTAAAAAGAAGTAGACTTTTTAAAAGGTAAATCTGCTACCCTGAAATCAGAATCCTATAATATGATAACTAGAATTTGCCCCATTTGGCCATTTCCATAAATAAATTAAGTTAAGAAGATTCGTTCCATTGTAAAAAAACAGAAAGTTAGTGTGGAAAAGTTATTAAGCTTAACTCTTTGTACTGATAATGAATATATTTAATACAACTATTTGAAACCTGCAATAAAATTTAAATTTAAGATGAAAATTGTGCCTTTTTAATTACAATTTTACTGACGTTAGTTCTTCTTAAAAGTACTGTAAGTTCCGTTTATAGTTAGGCAAGACCCAAAATTTAGCATTTTATAAGAATTACTCTTACAAATAACCTTATTAAGGGGGAAAATATTTAAATGAATTGAACAATTATATCCAACCCAACATTGTTAAAATATGAGGAAAATGACTATCACTAAATAATGGTCCAATTCTTGAACATGAATAAAACACTGTGTTTCGAAAACTGACTAATGCCTTGTAAAACTAATAACGGGTTATAAATTCCCCATCTATTTCGCATTCAAAAATTCCGAATCCCTGCTAGGAGAAAGTGCAAGAACCTTTACGGTGAGGACAGTAGGCGAGGGCGAGGGTAGTGTTTGCGGGGGAACGTTAACTCGTAATATTGTTAAGTGATGACGGCACCCACCTGGCAGGCACTTCGTCCGTCTCCTCCTCGCCGTTGGCTTGCGTACCAGTCAGCAGGAGCAGTGGCAGGTTGAGCCACATGGTGCCCAGCTCGGAGATGTCACTGGCATCACTGGCACGCGAAGACTTCGAGCTAACCGCGACGCGGAGCCACGGTGCACGTGCAGGAACGCTGAGAGTCGGCCCTGCCAGCCACCGGCCGGGCTGGAGTTGTGCGTCACCTCGTCCTCAGCATCTTGTTCCGCTTGCTCCTTTTTCCGCCTGGAACACAGTAATTAGTAAATAATTAAGTGTTGTGTAGCCAATTAGCGTTCTATAGTAAATTAGTAAACAATGGATTATTTTGTAACAAAATAGAATATAGATGATGGGTGGTCCTGCTAAGTTATTTTGTCAAACACATTTGCGGTAAACATTGCACATTTAATTTTTATTATTAGGTCAAAAAAGGGAAATATCTAGATATTCTAATCCTCTCACAGAAGAAATCTTGAAATGTGCTATGTAGGTTGCTTAGACTTGACAAGGTGGTCAGTTAATTTCTAAATCTAGCGCGTTGTAATATTTATTGTAAACATTTGACGGAAAAAATCATTTAGACATTTACTACTTTTATCCTTAACCCAACGGAATCATGCCAGAAATAAAGGAAGCAAAATACTGAAAATTGTACTTTGAGAATGATGTTTTTGTTGTTTGTGTTAAAATTTAAAATGATACTTAGTTCAGATATTTTATTTACGATCATAAAATTCCTGGTACATGTTTACCCCTCCAAAAAAAATTGTCCTGAAAATCCCCAATAATATTAGCACTTGGCCAAATTTATTTTTCAAAGAAGAATTTTAACTTCAGTCCAACTGAAGTATGCCAACAATAAAACCCAAAATTCAATACCAAAACCCAGAGTGTCTAATTTTTGTGTGTATTTTTTATTTTCAGAATCATTTCATTTTTCAATTTTTCTTTTCAAATAATTTTTTGTTCATGGAAAAAGGCCAACTTGGCAGATTTCAGTTTGAAACTTAAAACAAACAATTATTAATTTCACACAAAAACAAAATATTAATTTCGCTGAAATAAAACAGCTTTACAAGATATCCAGGCAGTGGATCTTGTTGCCTCGGCGTCGGCGAGGTTGAAACTCACCAAAGCCACCACGTTGGGTTTGGGTATGTAATGGGGGTCCAGACTGGCGATGAAGTCGGAGTTGACCAAACCTGATGAATTGCGTGTCGCGGGTCAAACCTGAGAAGATTCATACGTTGAAAGTAAGTCTGTTGCATTGTTGTGTTTATTGATGACAAGAGGCGGATCACCACTGGTATGACTTGGATGATCATTTAGCCAGGATTCATGAACTTACTTAGGCAGACAGATTTATACAAAATGTCATAATAATTTTCTAAGATGCAAGATTCTTCTTCTCCTGGTCTACCTGGTTAGTATTTTCTAAGATAAGATGATAAAGCTAAAGTTCATGTACCTATCTACCCCCGCTGGTCTCATATTGGATCTGTGGATGTAGGACATCCCAGATCATCCATCACAATGTCTCTCTTCATCTTTCTTGTGTGTCAGGTTGAAATTCTCCAGGATGGAGGTGATGTACACGATGACCATTGTCAAGGAAATTATGATGATGAAGCTAGCTTCAAGTACTCACTTAAACCAACCAGCGGATATAGAACATCTTTTGATCATCTTTTGCAATGCTAATCTATTCTTCCTGGTGTGTCTCATTAAATTGTTCTATGATGATAGCGATGTACTTGGCAACACTTTAGCTGATGATGATTATTAAGTACTTAAATAGTAAATAGTAAAATGTTGATCAGCTGATGATAATTCTGATCATCCTCCATGATGCCAATCTCTTCTTACTGGTTGAAGTTCTTCAGGATGATGGCAATGCACATGTTGACCACTATTATGAAGCTGATTATGAAGTACTTACTTGGACCAGCGGATGTAGAACATCTCCAGATCATCTTCCACGATGCCAATCTCTTCTTCCTGATGTGCTTGGTTGAAGTTCTCTAAGATGATGGCGATGTACATGTTGATGACGATCATGTAGCTGATGATGATAAAGCTAGTGAAGTAAGTGATGGCTAGCAGCGGATGGCCGCAATCACCGTTAGGCTGGTTGTTGAACGTTGGGTCGCAATGTGGCGGTTGAATCATCAGCGACTCTAGCACATCATTCCATCCCGCCGATGTCATCAGTCTGCAAGTCAATAAGTATTGGTTAAAACTTAGAAAACACTTGAATCCAAAAAATGTTATGGTTTTCTATTAAATTGAGTATTAAGACCAAGAGCATTGTAAAATCTATGAACTCACCTGAATAAAAGTTGCATGCTTCTGCCGAAAGTGGTGAAGTTGACCATATCGTTGAGAGCCCTCTGCTGCTTCACATGGCCGAATATGGACATTCCGATAATTGCGTAAATAAACGTTATAAGGCCTAAGAGTGCACCAATATTGAACAATGCAGGCAGCGACACCACAAGGGCAAACAGCAGTTTGCGGATACCTTTGGCCGCCTGAAACAAAAACATAGAAAGTAAGCCAACATTCTCATTTCTCAAACTACATTCTCTTGTAATCCCTTGCCCTTCCCAACTAAGTTTTTTAAAGGTTTACTTCCTTTCAAACCAAACTTCTTGTTCGCCTTGCTCTTCACAACAAAACGTTTAAAAACTGCAATACCTCTATTTCCAACAAGCATATAGCTTACCTTGATCAACCGCAAAATGCGGCCGATTCGGAAGACTCTGACTACCCTCAACAGCGTGGGCGAGAGCGGAAGTCGATCATGATGTCCTCCATGAGGATGCCCAGGATCGAGGCTAACACCAACAGGAAGTCAAACATGTTCCACGGGACCGTGAAGTAGTGGTATCTTAAACCTATGATTTTCACCATCGCCTCTGAAACGTTAAAAAAATGTTATGTTGAGTAAATCCTGTTTTTGGTAAAGAATATTTATTTTTTAAATTTGAAAATTACATTTATCTGATTAATTAATAGTTCAATATTTTAACATTGCTTGATAAGAATTACTCTTACAAATAACCTTATTAAGGGGAAAATATTTAAATAAATTGAACAATTATATCCAACCCAAATTGTTAAAATATGAGGAAAATGACTATCACTAAATAATGGTCCAATTCTTGAACATGAATAAAACACTGTGTCAAAACTGACTAATGCCTTGTAAAACTAATAACGGGTTATAAATTCCCCATCTATTTCGCATTCAAAAATTCGAATCCCTGCTAGGAGAAAGTGCAAGAACCTTTACGGTGAGGACAGTAGGCGAGGGCGAGGGTAGTGTTTGCGGGGGAACGTTAACTCGTAATATTGTTAAGTGATGACGGCACCCACCTGGCAGGCACCTCTCGCCCTCCTCCTCGCCGCTGGCTTGGCGTAAGTCAGCAGGAGCAGTGGCAGGTTGAGCCACATGGTGCCCAGCTCGGAGATGTCACTGGCATCACTGGCACGCGAAGATTCTAGGCTAACTGCACGTGAGCCACGGTGCACGTGCAGGAACGCTGAGAGTCGGCCCTGCCAGCCACCGCCGGGCTGGAGCAGCGCCACCGCCCCTCAGCCTTGTTCCGCTTGCTTCTTTCCGCCTGGAACACAGTAATTAGTAAATAATTAAGTGTTGTGTAGCCAATTAGCTTCTATAGTAAATTAGTAAACAATGGATTATTTTGTAACAAAATAGAATATAGATGATGGGTGGTCCTGCTAGGTTATTTTGTCAAACACATTTGCGTAAACATTGCACATTTAATTTTTATTATTAGGTCAAAAAGGGAAATATCTAGATATTCTAATCTCTCTCACAGAAGAAATCTTGAAATGTGCTATGTAGGTTGCTTAGACTTGACAAGGTGGTCAGTTAATTTCTAAATCTAGCTGTAATATTTATTGTAAACATTTGATGGAAAATCATTTAGACATTTACTACTTTTATCCTTAACCCAACGGAATCATGCCAGAAATAAAGGAAGCAAAATACTGAAAATTGTACTTTGAGAATGATTTTGTTGTTTGTGTTAAAATTTAAAATGATACCTTAGTTCAGATATTTTATTTAGATCATAAAATTCCTGGGTACATGTTTACCCTCCAAAAAAATTGTCCTGAAAATCCCCAATAATATTAGCACTTGGCCAAATTTATTTTTCAAAGAAGAATTTTTAACTTTAGTCCAACAGTATGCCAACAATAAAACCCAAAATTCAATACAAAACCCAGAGTGTCTAACCTTGTGTGAACTTTTTATTTTCAAAATAATTTTCAATTTTATTTTCAAATATATCCTTTAGTTTATTGGACAGTTGATCGAAATAACACGGACCAGTAAGAGATCACAAAATAAATACATCTTCAACATCTGTTCCAATACATGGAACAAAACCAGATTTAGTTGAGGTAAAATAATTCAACACAACCAAAACAAATTATTAATAATAATTAAAAATCACCTTCTTGAACTCTTCAGTCTCCTCGACGTGGCCGAGCACGTGCTTGACCAGAGCGTGGAGGATATCCAGGCAGTGGATCTTGTTGCCTCGAGCGATCGGCAGGTTGAAACTCACCAAAGCCACCACGTTGGGTTTGGGTATGCCCAATGGGGTCCAGACTGGCGATGAAGTCGGCCAGTTGACCAAACCTGATGAATTGCATCGCGTGCGGGTCAAACCTGAGAAGATTCATACGTTGAAAGTAAGTCTGTTGCATTGTTGTGTTTATTGACAAGAAGACCCAGTGTAACATTTTGGGTCACATGAGAGCTGAGATGAATGGCGTTACGGATCACCACTAATTGTAACTGATGATCATTTAGCCAGGATTCATGAACTTAGACGGGCAGATTTATACAAAATGTCATAATAATTTTCTAAGATGCAAGATTCTTCTTCTCCTGGTCTACCTGGTTAGTATTTTTCTAAGATAAGATGATAAAGCTAAGTTCATGTACCTATCTACCCCCGCTGGTCTCATATTGGATCTGTGGATGTAGGACATCCCAGATCATCCATCACAATGCCCTCTTCATCTTTCTTGTGTGTCAGGTTGAAATTCTCCAGGATGGAGGTGATGTACACGATGACCATTGTCAAGGAAATTATGATGATGAAGCTAGCTTCAAGTACCAGCGGATGTAGAACATCTTTTGATCATCTTTTGCAATGCTAATCTATTCTTCCTGGTGTGTCTCATTAAATTGTTCTATGATGATAGCGATGTACTTGGCAACACTTTAGCTGATGATGATTATTAAGTACTTACTAAATAGTAAATACTAAATAGTAAAATGTTGATCAGCTGATGATAATTCTGATCATCCTCCATGATGCCAATTCTTTCTTACTGGTTGAAGTTCTTCAGGATGATGGCAATGCACATGTTGACCACTATTATGAAGCTGATTATGCTACCTTAACCAAGGATGTAGAACATCTCCAGATCATCTTCCACGATGCCAATCTCTTCTTCCTGATGTGCTTGGTTGAAGTTCTCTAAGATGATGGCATGCATGTTGATGACGATCATGTAGCTGATGATGATAAAGCTAGTGAAGTAAGTGATGGCTAGCAGCGGATGGCCGCAATCACCTAGGCTGGTTGTTGAACGCGGTCGCAATGTGGCGGTTGAATCATCAGCGACTCTAGCACATCATTCCATCCGCCGATGTCATCAGTCTGCAAGTCAATAAGTATTGGTTAAAACTTAGAAAACACTTGAATCCAAAAATGTTATGGTTTTCTATTAAATTGAGTATTAAGACCCAAGAGCATTGTAAAATCTATAAACTCACCTGAATAAAAGTTGCATGCTTCTGCCGAAGTGGTGAAGTTGACCATATCGTTGAGAGCCCTCTGCTGTTTCACATGGCCGAATATGGACATCCGATAATATGCGAAATAAACGCATAAGGCCTAAGAGTGCACCAATATTGAACAATGCAGGCAGCGACACCAATAAAACAGCAGTTTGCGGATACCTTTGTCATTTGAAACAAAAACATAGAAAGTAAGCCAACATTCTCATTTTCAAACTACATTCTCTTGTAATCCCTTGCCCTTCCCAACTGTTTTAAAGGTTTACTTTTTCAAACCAAACTTTTGTTCGCCTTGCTCTTCACAACAAAACGTTTAAAACTGCAATACCTCTTATTTCCAACAAGCATATAGCTTACCTTGATCAACCGCAAAATGCGCCGATTCGAAGACTCTGACTACCCTCAACAGCGCATGAACGGAAGTCGATCATGATGTCCTCCATGATGCCCAGGATCGAGGCTAACACCAACAGGAAGTCAAACATGTTCCACGGAACCGTGAAGTAGTGGTATCTTAAACCTATGATTTTCACCATCGCCTCTGAAACGTTAAAAAAATGTTATTGTTGAGTAAATCCTGTTTTTGGTAAAGAATATTTATATATTTTAATTTGAAAAGTTACATTTATACGATTAATTAATAGTTCAATATTTTAACATTGCTTGAAGAGATTTTAAAGAATATGAATTTTTTGTGCTGGATTTTGAATGGATAGTCGGGGCCATTCCACACACTATTTTGAAAATGAATAGCTAAAAAATTGCAATTTGAGCAGAGTATATAAAAACTAAAATGTGCTTAATTTGTCTTAATTGCAAGATAAAAAATTAAAATTGTTTAGTCAAACCCTAAATCTAAACTAAGCAAGGCTTGGGCCATATTGCAAGCCAAATCCTCTAACATAAATTAAAATAAAATAATAGTTGACATTTAAAATTTAATACAATTCAAGTTTAATTAAAATTACAATTTTCAGTAACCACATTATTTCATTTAGTGATGATAAGGCTTAATTTATCACTCATGTTGAGAAATCGTCAATTATTCTACGTATATACAAAAAAACTATTAGTGTTCTATGCAGTTGATACAGTAAGGAAGGTTAAAATGTGATTAAAGTCTTTCAAATTAATTTGTTTATGTATGCATGCATTTCTCATGTATCATTTGCTGATACACCATTTTTAACCGACCCATATCAAAGATGACTTCAAAAACCAGTAAAATTTGTTTCCATCAAAACCAAAATGTACACACTTTGCTCTAACCACTGGCGGTCAGACATTATAGCTTTGAACCGTCAATAAAGACACACAGTTGATGACTGAGTACTAACCTAGGCCAAACACTGTAGTGAAGAAGGCATTGCTGACTTCCAACACAAAGAAGATCGCATGGTGCTGGTTGTAGTGTTCTATCCCCATCGTCAACATGTTCAGGAAGATCAACACAAATATCGCTATTTCAAACCTGTAATCAAAATCTAGACTTAAAAGGAGCTTTGTCCTTACTAGGGATAGATGGTTTGAATTTTTCTCTTCGGGCAGATAACGAATGGTTAAATGCGTTGGTAATGGACTAATGGTAAACAAAACCCCAGCTGAGGTTGAAAGCAACTTTTTTTCTTAAAACCTTCAAAATGAACTGTTGAAAATTTAGCAATATAGGCCTTTGATTTTTAAACCAACAAAGTAAAATAAGTCTTACCTGTAAAATTCTACGTATCATGTTCTGTCTGCTGGTTTTTATTGAAAGTTGTGTATTTCAATGTTAAAACTTATAAACAATGAAAAATTTGCAACAACTACTGGTCATTGTAAGCTTGTTGAAAAATAGTTGAATATTATTAGCAGTATTAGCTACTAAAACGGCAGTTCGAACATAATTTAAAAATAATTCATGAAGGTTTGTATAGTGATTGAAGCTATTTCAAATCATAATATCCTTTAAAACAGACTTTTCAGTCATCACAATGGGGAAGTTTCAATATTCCAAAAGCTTCCTATTGACCAAATTGTTGAAAAATTAGTTGTATCTCGAATCAGATAGTTCAAGGGTAATTCTTGTGTATTTGAGAGTAGTTTATACTTAGGTACTTATTCTTAGAGTTAATAGTATATCGAGATGAGTTTATTAAAAAGTCAAAACCACAGAATTTTTAGTCATGGGAATTTCAGCACACGGATATAAATAATGTCATCCTTTATTTTTTTCATATATACAATTGAATTAGTATCAAAATCAACAACAAATTAAATATAAATTATCACCAAAAATACATTTCCACCAATTAGCAAGAGCACTATAGAATGTATATTTTGTGATAAGCTTTCTACCTTTTATTTGTTTTATATATTTAGATTTGCTTGTTGTTGTTTTTGTCACACACAATTCACCTTTGCATATGAAAATAAAGTTATTTATTATTATTTATTTATATCTATAAAGGAGAATTCCCTCCCATCTGGAAAGTTCTGGCTTAAAAAAGAAAATTTTAGTTTTGACTTTTGTAGAGAACTCCTTCATCTCGATTCAATCACTTTGTAGAAAATGCAAGAACAAATTTACTGGGCCTCAGAACTTGACATTTTGCATGGCCATTTTTGGAATGATGGTGCCCATTAAAAAAGGATTTGTTAAAGTTGAAACTTTATGGTGGGGGCTGGAATAATAGCCAAAACAGCCTGTTCTTCCTTTTGGAATTATAGTACTTTAACAAGTGAACTCCTAGTATTTCTTTACTTAAACTTGCTCTGGTTTATGAAAATTCATCTAAAAAGTAAAAACTATGCATGTTAAAATTTCTAATTTTTTAACTTACCTTCTAGAATTTGATAAATCATAAAACATGGCTAGGAACTGATTCAACGGTCTTTTTATCACTTTTTGAGGCTTCTTTCTTCCGAGCTTTTTCATTGCAGTGTAGTAATGCTTTTGGCTTTCTGTTAGGAACATTTCTAGAACCCCTCCTTCATACTGTAAAAATCAAATATTGGCATTATTGAATATTTACACAGTATATGTAATGTTAACATCCAAGCTTAAATAAAATACATTTGGTCTTGCATCTATGCAACAATGAAGGTAGAATAGTTTAGTTGGAACAAAAAGAAGGGACAGTATTAATTTTCAAATAAGGGACAGTTGTCTCATGTTAGTGTTGAGTTGGAAATGTCTGAAAACCTATTCCCACTTCACATATAGATCACCAATGGGGTAATTTGGAGATGGAAATATTTTTACTGAACTCTTAAAGGTAGAAAAGGAAAGTAGTTATGAAAAGTAGCTAAGCCTTATAGATTCAATAAATAACAAATGGATTGTATAATACACCTTGTTTTTACAAATACTTTAGCTGACAAAATCAATGGGTAAAGTATCATACGATTTACAACATAAGTTACAATGACTCTGTTACCTTCTTCTTGAGCATGTTGAAGTTGTCGATGATGACTCCTATGAACAGGTTGAGGGTGAAGAAGGAACCACAGACAATAAAGATGACAAAGTAAATGTAAGCGTAGAGGTTAGCCTCGTATTGTGGTTGCTCGTCCACTCCCGTGGCGTCCACCGCGTCTGCCATAACCTCCATCCACCCTTCGAATGTGGCCTGCGCACAACGGTTGAATCAGATATATACACATACAGTTAGTAGAAGTATATCATATTGTGGTCCACCTACCTTTGAGAGTCATAATTAAATCTGTTAATCAATTGAGCAGATACAAACCTTGATAAATATTATAAGCATAATTGAGTCCACATCCGTCATAACAAATAATCAGGCTGACAAGATGGGTTTTCGTAGTTTTTGGCATATTGATAGATAACATTAAAAAATAAAATAAATATTAAACTTAACAAAATTGGATAAAGTTTAATGATTTTAGATCATTAAAACCAACTTTTAGTGAAAACTCCTCTCCAAAAGATTTTGGTAGTCTAATTTTGCTCACTAACAGAATTAACTAATATATTTATCAAAAGAAAATGTGTACAAATTACACAAATAATGTGATTTCTAGAGACGATACACAAATATATGTACATATAGGCTACAGTTTTGAAAAAATGCTCAAATGGTCTTTTGGGGACTTAGGATATATAGGGGAATCATTTCATGGTCCCTCTCCTAAGTCTTACCAGCACAAATATCTAATCTTTTCAAAGGAAATTTGCTAATAATTTTGAACGCTAATGGGATACTATGAACTGGGTCTCAAAAAAATTAAAATTACAACAGTGTAACTTCCTTGAGTATTGCTAGGTTAAGGAAGTTACTGTCATATTTCACAGAAAACACGACAAAATTCAGGATTTGTTTATCATATCTAAGAAATTTACTTATAATAATTAATTGTTGAATGAAGTAGGGATTGATAAGTAGGGAAACACACAGTACTTACCACTTGGAAGAGAGCCAGATATGCGTTTCCAACATTGTCAAACGTAATTTTCGAATTTATCCAAGAATAATTATTGTATTTGCACTCGTGAATATTTTTTACTACCTGCAAAACAAAATAAATGTTAAGTAAGCTATATGTAAAGTTGAACTAAACAACAATCAGATAAGATAATGAGTTTTGACACAAAATAAGTAATATGAGAAAATGAGATGTAATATTGAAAAGTATACAGTCAATTTAAAACACTTCATATAGAATTCAAAACATGATGTTGGAATGTTTTAGTATTAACTTTTGTTGGTAAGGGGGTGGCCATAGATCAGTGGTATAGTGCTTTGCACCAAATCAGCCCGAGTTCCATTCCCGGGCGTAGTGATAACTTTTCACAATAGCCATTCCCCATAGTTTGGAAGTCATGATAAGCCGTTGGTCGTTGGGCTATTAATTAATGATCCAATCTGGGGACAGTCGGCCCTAGTTTGTAACAAGACTGCATCTCATCATCCATCAAAACACTCATCACACTCACCATCATTCCACATTCACCTTAAAATACCCTCTGAGAGTGGTTGGTGTCACAAAGTATCAAAATATCAAGAGACAAAGCATTAAGATCTGAACTCATTAGTTTTTCTCACAGAATTTGACACACAAAAGCACAACTACTGTTCAGCGTACATAAAAAACTGATTTCCAACTCACAGATACTGGAAGAATTTCTCCTTCTTCATCGACACATTTGAAGAACTTTCCTCCGAAAAATTGAACACCCATTATAGAAAAAATGAGCCAAAACACGAGGCACACTAGGAGCACATTGAAGATAGAGGGGATGGCGTACATCAGCTCGTTCACCACTATCTGCAATCAACACACCATTAACTCAAATCATTAACAATTTAGAGCAGGTCTAAATTCTGTGCAGTGTTGACATTTGTCCATTCTCTTCCGTATCTACAACTCTTATGATTGAAAAAAAGCAGGAATATTGAGATATCACAAAGCTCTCTGTATTTATTAGTTTGACATTTCCCGTGTTATAAGAATTTGGAGAAAATGTTGTCAAGTACAATATTAGAAAGAACGATGATAGTCACACTTATAAAACAAAAGTTAAGGACATTTGAGATTTATTTCAGTTATAGCTAAGTAGAAATTTAAATTACTTTTAAATAAACACTTTTCAGTTTGTAATTAAAAGATTTGTTGAGCATCTCTGTTAGATGGGAACAATGGAAAAACATGGATTTTCTTGGGAAACATCACACATTTTACATGTTTTATTGGATTTTCATAAGTAAACTCAATTTTGAACTGAATTAAATGCTCGGGTGACTTTGCAGGACAGAATTTCAATTTTCATTTATTTAACCACAAGTCCAAATTTGAAGAACTATCTGGCTGTATCAAGACTATGATCAAACTACTCACCCTCATTCCCTGCCACCTGGAAATGGCTCTCAAAGGCCTCAAAGCTCTCAGTGTTCTCAACGATCTTAACACTTTGAGATTTTCATTTTCTTCTATTAATAAGCTAAAAATTGATACCTAAAACAACAAAACAATCTCAGGTTGCTTTGCAAGAATACATATAACAGTAAATAGCACACAGAATAAAAATAACAGAAACTAAACCAGTTATTAAGATGTACCAAAGGAACTCCTATGAAACAACTCTTTACTTTAAAAATACTTAATTTACGTAAGTATTGTAATCATTTGTTGTAAATTACCACAGGCAACTTTGTACAGCACTCAAAATAAATTTCGAGTTTTGATTAAATTAAAGTAATAATGGTCAAATATTTTTGAAAAATGTACTCTAAAGAATTTGAATGTACTCCTACCAAAATTGGAGCTACACCGAACTGTTCTAAGGTTTCTCAGTACAAAAATTATTCAATATCAGATTTGATCTAGAAAGTATGAACTCAAATAGCCCTAGTAATTGAGAGAAGAACACACTCTTTTACCAGTATGACTGATCAAAAAGAAAGAAACTCACAACCACAAAAATTAACTCGAAAGTGACTCACCATCACAATAATAAAATCTAAAACTGTCCAAAACTGGTGAAATATCTCTGGAAGCCAAAAGCGACCCATTTGAGGATCATCTCCACGAAGAACAGCACACAGAACCCGAAGTTTGTCCAGTAGAGGATTGTCTTCAGGAACTTGTTGCTGTCGAGGTAGATGTCCTCAAAGCAGAGAGTGACACTTGAGGCGAAGATGAGCACAAGGATGACCCACTCAAACACGGAGGTGTCCACGAACTGCAGCACCGTCGTGCGCATCATTGTCCAGCGGACACCCACGCACGAGTTGAGGCAGTCGTCACAACGGCGACCTGCAACAAGACGGAGACATTGTGTATAGTGTGTGTCAGTCCGGTGAGACTTAACACTGGGTTTTGGCCCAGATGAGTGTTGGGTTAACTAATTTCAAAGAAAATCTTGCTAGAACTAAAACTTTCCTAAACAGTAAACTTATTGAACCTAAAACTGATTTTGAGAAAAACTAAAAGACTAAAAAAGGAGCTGTCTACTGTTATCCTAGTCCAACATTAACTTTAGTACAATGTTTGGATCTAGAGGAATGTTTTTTCTTGAGCTTGGGTTGCCAGAACTGCACTGTGGTCCTCATTTGGCGAGGCAATAATCGGTTCATCCTGCCGCGGGATGTTTGGTATTTTATGAGTGACGCTTATGTTTTATTTAGACTATTTTGGAACTAAAATAGCAGAAGGAATTAGCACGACTCATATTGAATTATTGCTCCGGTTGTAGAGCAGGGACCATAAGAACAATGACAAGAGATACCACGATTCTCAAGAGATTTTTAATTCACGGCTAATTAGACAGGAGGTCCAGATGGTGGAATAGGAGAAGGAGAAGTGTCTTCATAGTGCCAAGTGCCTGCAACACTACATCGATGTCCTGTGTAACTAGTTACTTCTTTGTTGCAAGTGCCATATAACGTAAACAATTATTCTTAAAATTACCCGTACTGAATGTTTAGAATTTAATAACTTTTGAGTGAGCCGGATAGTATGGCGGCTGGATAGTCAAGAGTTTACTGTATACTGAATGAAATTTTTGAATTTGTTGGCATCTTATTAAAATATAGCTTAACTTATGTATTACTTCAATTTTTGTATCCTAGATGTCTTAACCTATCCTATGTTATTCAAGACTCCACTGTACTTAAAACTTTTGAAGTAAACCAACTACTTGAAAATTTTGTATAATTATAGTGTTAATTATTAGGTTTTGTTTTGTCCTCCACCAAAACTTCCAAGAAATAAACATTTCCTCACCTCTCCTGAAAAAATCCCCATTCCGCTCACTTCTGCATTATAATTCTATCACTCCCCAAGTGTCATTTGTATTTACTGTGTGTGATTCACCCACCTCTGATAACAATGCTGAGGAAAACAGTCCTCCGGCACTTTGACAGGCTTGTTGTACCCGAAGCCGGGAAAACTCCCGATTCCGTCCACATAATTCCCTTGCGAATCCCTTCGGCCTCCAACTGTAATTTCATCAACATAAGAAACAAGGGTTAACCAGGGTTTTTTTGTGTTCGGAGGCGTGGCTTCCTTCTGGCTGACGGTTTCTTCACACGGTACTTCTTTCTCTTCTTGCGCTTTCTTCTTCTCCGCATCTGAAAAAGAAAAAAATGACGTTAGATTTCAACATTATTTAGGTTAGTTAGATCTAGAGCGAGAGCTCATGTACCACATTAAAAATTAAAGTCCCCTAAAAGAGCAAAAATTCTTATAGACAGACATTTTTTCTGGCTCAATGATTTTTCTAAGGTAGTTTTTACTTGGCCAGTGTTTTGGAAAATATTCAGATTTTGCGATTAGGGTAACAGGAGTTAGTACATTCTGTTTTCATTCACATAACGGCAGATAAAAGTAAGTTATGGCTAAGTTGGTTTAACTTGTTGGTAGTGTGTAGCAAATTGAAATAGGGCTAACATTATTTTAATCTTACTGTTCCAGTTAGAGATGGAACTTACAATCCTACTCTGGCCAATGACAAAAAACCATACACGTTGAATTTAACCAATCGTAAGAATAGATAAATGATACTAATACGATTTTAACTCATTGCTGCCAATTAGTAGTAAATGTGGTTAAATCTATAACAAAATAGATAATAACTAATAAGAAAAATATGAACAGATTTTACTGTGGTATTGAGATAAAACCAGTAAGTCTATCTTGAAAAGTTGAAAGTATAAAGAACACTTCAGCATTTTGTTAATATAAAATGCTTACAGTTAAGTTTTCTAGTCAAAGCTCAAAGCGGCAGCAGCTTCAACATAAAAAAAAACATTGTACCTGGTACAGAAACTAGAAAGATTCAATGAAGCGATAAAGCAAAGGTTATTCCTTATTTGCTAGCTTAAGCGTAAAAATATGAATTAAAGTCTAATATTATTTACAGAAGTCTATACAAGTTATGTGAGCAGTCAAAACAGTGCTTCAAACTCTATATTTTATGAAATGCGAGCTTAAAACTAGCGAAATTGTGAAATACTAAACCTAAATAGCAAACCCAAGCAAATTATAGGTTATAGAACAATTGTATTTGTTTTACTTAGAGACTTACATTTTAGAACATGTTCATAAAACTAAACCAAACCAGATTAATGAGAGGAAGATTCCAACTAAAAAAGGCCGTTAGGAATTTGATTTTACTTGTAAAAATAATTTCAACAGGCACAACACTATCAAGTACCAGACAATTGCAGCATGCCTGTTGATAGGGCTTGTACAAGTAAAGTTCCTAATAGCCTTTTTTAACTTCTTTTTAGAAAAAAGTAAACAAAAGCCAATAGACTGACACATTAAAAACTGAAAGGGGGAAAAAAGGTAACTTTAAAAACTATGAAACATTAATATAATTCGGTTTGAACCGTCTTCAGTAAAAAACATAGCATAAAAAACATGAGTTATTAAATCTTAACTTCTTTTTATAAATTCTAAATTCTTCAATACCTACTTTCCAGCTATTAAAAATGCTGGTTTTTGGTCTGGGGCAAAAGTATTTATAAAATAGAATAATTTTCAATTTTTGTTTTAAATAAATTATTATTTAACTGATAATGTAAAATCTACTTTGAAGGAATACTTAAATTTATTAGAAGGCAAGAAGAAAACATAAGTATTCTCAGATTAATTTAATTTGATCCAAGTATACTTATGTTTTCTTTGTTCCTTCTAATACTATAAGCTATGGTTTCCTACAAAAATGTCAACCGCTTATTGAGGACTGTCTAAAGACAAATGTAATCATATGGAAACAGCCACTGTTTTTTCTAGAAAACACTCTTGTAAGGCTACATTGTGAACCAAAGTTCACTGTCATATTACGACCGAAACATATCTGTAACCTCTTCTTAGGAAACCATAGCTTAAACTCTATTATTTTAAGTTATTATTTTTGTTTTAAGAAATTTAAAACTTTACATGAACGAGGCTCATAAATTATCCAAGTCTCTGGACTGAAGAAATAAGGATGGGAACTGTGAAAAATATTGTTATCATTACCTTTAGTCTAGGATCTCTGGCAATAGGTATAAACTTTAAATTAAAATTATTTCATGGGGAAAAAGGGAAATTTTAAAGTAATTTTTCATCTTACAATTGAATTGAAAACAAAAATTAGGTAAGTTACGAGCTATTTATAGCATAAGAAAATCAGTTGATGAGGAGAAATCCTAGAGGAGATGTAAACAATTATTCTACAATCTAGTGACCCAATACTCATCAAAGAGATAGAGATTAGTTAGTTTTAAATTTAAAACAGTAACCAATCGATAATGAAATGGAAAATTTACCAAATAATACTTAAAACGCTAAAAAATTGAAATAAAGGTCGTCAAGCTCATCAAATTGGCACCTTCAAGATCTTTAAACTTCATGATTTCTGAAAAATCCGTAAATTTAGTTTAAAACTAGCCCTAAAAAGTTAAAACTTTAAAGCGTTTCCGCCAAGCCTGGTTTTTGCGCGAAAATGTCAAATACCATTTAAAGACAACATTTTATCTAGAAAACATAAACCATCTAGACTAATTAACCAGTGGTTGACTATTACAAGTCCATCCAATGCCATGTTGATGGGCATGTACTGTAGAATATTTAAACCTAATCAATCAATCAGGTGTCAGCTAATATAAATTTCACCAAACTTCTAAAGGAACCAGAGCTGAAGTAAAATGCTCTGTGGGATTGCAGACTAATTATACTCAGGTACTGTATTGGTACCATTGGTGTGTAAAACTGGAGTTTTCTACAAGAAGCAAAGCAAAAATTTAAAAAAAAGGTAAAAGTTTCTTAACTCTTAGGCTTCTGCGGTTGGTGTCATCACTAAGATCTAAGGCTTCCGGTTTACACCGCGTCACAGTTGAAATATAATTACTGCTAAACGTTTTGACCTCGCTGTGGAGAGTCATCCTCAGTAGCTTGTTGACTGGCTGAGACACAACAAGCTACTGAGGATGACTCTCCACAGCGAGGTCGAAACGTTCAACTGTGACGCAGTGTAAACCGGAAGCCTTAGATCTTAGTGAAGGTAAAAGTTTGTCTTGTTTAACGAGGTTAAGTCAGGACTACAAAGTCCTCTCTACCACTCAACCTCGACCTTTACCTAGCGTTACCGTATAACATTACAAATTGTTAGTGGTGACTGCGGGGATCGAACCCCTGCCACGGATCTGCTAGATGCAAGACATTTGGCTGAGAGAAATACTTTGATAAATTGTTTCACGTTTTCGTAGGTTGACAATTTGTTGAGGATTTGTTGTTGGTTTTGTCCTGTAAGTGGTAATATATTTCAAAAACTGCATAGTTTACAATTTGAAATGTGTCTGGAATAAACCTTACGTATAGAGTTGATCCTACCAAAGACCAAATTTCCAATTATTAATTCTTACCAGGTGAGCTGTATGTGTAACTTTGTCTTAAAAAACCTTTCTTTGAAAAGTTCAAGAGACTTCGATCCAACCACCACCCAGATTCGACCCCGATTTGTGAAAGGTTACAAACGTGTCCTACAATATTTTTGTTGGTGGGGCTTAGTACTAGAAATTTAATGTTTACAGAATATTAAAATAAGGCATAAATAACCGCATAATTTGTATTTTCTAAATGTTAAATGTTTTTGTGAGAGCTCATTTCATATCTGGATGATGCAAAACTAATTAGAACTCGATTATTAGAAATTTCAAGATATTTTTGCTGTAAACCAGAAAAGGCATGAATAGTTTTATCTTTTAAGTTTTGCTTTAGTCTCCCAATATTAATCAATCAAGATGTTTCATTTGGCAATCGAATACCAAGGAAATATATTAGCTAAGCAGCCTGAATTTATTAATAGATTTTAGGAGAACTTAACATTATAAAAAGGTGCATCGTCTTATTCATCTACCATAATTTATGGTCACAACTTAAAATTGTAATAATACAGTAAAAGTTGAATTAGAAGATTATACAATATTTTGAACACAAATACTTATAATTCATTATTAGTATGTACATTCTACATTAGCATCAGTAGAGCATCTACAAATACTAGTATCATTTAACACTATTAAATTTCCCATAACCCAAGTTCTACCAAAGACAATCTCATATTCCGGAGACTGCCCATGGATATGAAACGGTTGTGTCAGCCTTACGGTTACAGCGGACAGACCGTAATATCGTTTAATAGCAACGTTTCCCACAAGTATAAAATAGGGCAGGCAGTCTACCTAATATCTAGTTGTCTTTGGTTTCACAAAGCTAGTTTCAGTCCACTACACAAGCTTAGATGAATCTGGACAACATCACGTTCTAGTCAGATCCGTCCAGATTCATGCTACGTTCGGAAACTATCTACAAAACGAAAAGTTCCTCTAAGGACAAGCACTAGTACTAGGTTCAAGGCCTGTTTGTCAGTCTTGCAGGCCAGTCCATGCCATTCCAGTAGGCTTAGCTATCTTTGGTTTAGTTACCTTTATCAATTATATCTTCGACGTTTCACTCGACGACCACTCTGAAGATTCTCACTTGTTATTTAATACAGGCACTAATTTGTTACATTTAAATTATGTGTTAAATCTTATATCTGAACTTAGTTATAAAAAGTCCAACCAAGAATTTTAACAGAGTTTTAGATGTACCGAACTGTAGAGTTGGTAATTTTTAAGTTGTATGCTTTCTAAAGGATATTTAAATGTTGTAAGTTTAGTCCCAACAAGAGCTCGGAGCCTGATTGAATGGGAAGTGTATATTTTTAAAGTATTAACAATGCAGGAATGACTGAGTTCTCAAATTTAAATTTTACTTTGAATCAATATTTAAAAGCAGGAAAAAACATAGGTGCAATAAAGCAAGTCATAAATCTAAGGCTGGTCAAACACATTTGAAGGGCTTACAGAAAAAAGAAGTTAAGTTTATTTTTCATTTTTGCAATTTTTGATTTAATTGACTTTTATGTTGGTACTCCTGTAGAAGCACATGTAGGAAGGTGGTTTTTTGGCAAAATACAAGCTCAGTTACAAGGGAAAAATTAAACGAAAACCCACCAAAGGGAAAGGACAAGCTCAGTTCATCTGGTATTGGTAACACCAGGCTCAGTCCACAGTTTGTACTGTAAACTACTGACTCAGTCCACACTGCTGGCATCTTTTTCAGTAGAAAAAGGTTAAGTCCATGGAGTGAGCCTGTTCTATGGTATCCGGTTTTGTAGTTACAACTTTAACACACGTTTTTGGAAGAAGGAGGAAACTTAAATTTTTTTAATGTCATATGATCCAAGACTATATATACTATGGAGTGTATGTATTAATTAACATATTTTTACTGCTCACATCCCGGGTTTTATTAAAGATTTAGATCTCGAAACCGCTCTCCTGTAAAATTGGTCAAAAGTAACTTATCCCCTTTTTTTCATTTAACCCTTTATTTGGTACTTTGGTTTAAGACCAAGTTTTTAAATTAGTTCTAAGTTTGAAATTCAGTTTTAGTTTGATTTAAGCTTAATTTAATTGCTAAGAATTAACCATCTGAAAATAAGGTTCTCTTGGATCAGGTTTTCAGTTTGACTTTACTTTTTTGTTTTTACAAATGCCGGTTAGACAACTTTGGGCAAATAATTCTGTTATGACTCACATAAGTCAAAATTCAATGTCAATGAATACTTCAACTATAACGTTCTCCCCAATCAATCTGGCAAGCGAGTGATTTAACAGCAACAATCAAGTGTAATTTATATTTTATACCTAAATAGAAAACACATTTAGAATAGAAATACAGACAGAAGATAGACGTGCTGTACGAATAACTGTTCAACTGTGCAACATAGATGAACCATACAATCATATGTGTATTGGTGTGTAGTGTGTTAACATCATTAACTACTGTCAACAGTTCAGGAAGAAGTTGTTAAAGAAAGCAACAGAGATTTCAAGCTAACACTTAATAAAAACAATACAAATGTGTTTAAACTTTAAAGTTTTTTATTTATAAGATTGTAATAATATTAAAGAATATGAACTAATAAAAGTGTTTAAAAATACCTAAAAGTAGAGGTGGACAAATTACAAAATTCTCAAGTTGGGGATAAAAGAGTATTTCAGGATCTTTTGGGACAGGACATTTTACGCAATCTGAAACTCCCACCCATGATTTGATTCGCTAATTTTTACGTAAAACGCTTAAGGACGATTAGAAACAGCAATACTTGGTTGTCAAGACACTTATTAACGATTAGGGACGTAAACTGACAATAGGAAAAGCATTTATTAAGTATTAATAGACGCAGAATCGCGGATGATTACTAGAGCTGTGCGGGAGCAGAATTTTGGGTCGAGACGGAACAGGAGGATTTTGCAAAAATCCGGGATTGAACGGGAAAAGTTGGCAAATAGACATATTAAAGAAATATTAAATAAAATTGAGTTTTTTCAATTAAATTATTTTGTTTATGATACATGGCTTCATACAACACCATGCAATTTTAAAATAAAAAATCTCAAAGTACATCATAACTATCACAGAACCCTCATCCTCACCCATTTACAATGAATAACACTGACTCACTTAGCCCAAACATTGCAAAACAGTTGGAGAGTCGGTAGAGTGAAGAGAATCAGACTGTCCAGCTACCAGCACACAGAGATGAGGGGTGAAGGCAAAGAAAGAGATGACAGGTGGAAAGGACAAGGGAAAGAAGGAGATCAGAGAGGAAGACAACAGCTGCAGTGTGTGAGCAGGGAGGCAGGTGCCGGTTTTGTGCCAGACAGCTGTACCCTTATCAGTTGTCTACTATGTCATTAGCTGTTGCAACCACATAGGGGAGGGGTTACATAGCCAATCAGAGCATTTTCTCTGTATGCTAGTGATATAGTGAGATCGAGCTTTGAGGAGAGGGTAGTGTGTGTTTGTTATTTCCTTATTTCATCTCCATTTACTCAATGATTAATTTCATTTCCCAAAGAATGTTTTATACTAGGTTTGAATTACAGTCAAATGCAAAGGTTTTAGTACAATAAAATAGATATTGCAAGCTAGAATTGGATCTAGTACAGTGAAAAATCCGGGATCCCTTTTAGCTCTAATGATTACTAACGATCGTGCACATGCTCCTTAACGATCTTGGACACTGAATAGTGGTTGAATTACTTAACGTAGGAGCAGGAGTGACTATGACTCTTACAAGATTGGGTTCTTCTCTCGCTGCTGTCAACTCAAACAGTTATTAATTTATTTTTGGGCTTATTCTGTCTTGTCTCGTCCTGTCCCAAGATTAAAACTCATCCCTCCACCCCTACTTAATAGGAATTTTAATATTTAAACATAATATTCCCTAGCTTTAACTAAACACTATTAAACATAATTCAAATTAATACCAAAATGTATTTGTTTTTAAATAAACTCTAAATCTAAGTTAAGACATGTTTTTGTCATCAATCACACCTATAATACAGTACACATTTTTCATCATGCATCATTACTTAGTTCACTTCTATAGCTAAAACATTTAGAAACGCATTTCTATGTCAATTATAACACCAAAATAACAATGCTGGATTTATTTTTTTAAATAAAAACTTTTCTCATTTCGTAAACAACTTGTGGTAGTTTAAAAGCAAACACAAGTATTAAAAAAATCAAAAACATTTAATGGTACTTTTTATGTTAAAATTTTACAACCAAATCTACTTTTAATTTTTGTTGTAATTAAATATGTTTAGGATTGTCATTTAACTATCGTTCTCTCTTATGCTACATACAAAGGAGAGGGAACCTAGTCACATTGAAAATGCTTATCGAATGCGTCATGCTATTGACCACTTAACCATTACAGTCTGATTAATTACTTTGGGCAGAGCGCAGCGGCCATGGTAATTTGGGTAAAATCTAAAGACATTTTCCAAGAGAAGGGAATTGAAAAAAACACTGTGAATTGGTATTGCACTGTTTTGCATTTTATGAAACTTAAGTAGTAAATATTTTGCAAATTTGTACAATAATCAGTTGGTTTTATCCGGAAAAGGGGTTTTCAAATGCTTTAAAACTAGAGGTAGGGGTCAAGCTTGTCCGGCTAGAATTACAGTTCTGAAAAGTAACAGGAATTTGTCACACAGCAGACAATTATTTACTTCTTACTTCTCAGTTCTTTTCTTGTTAAGTAAATGTTCTTAATGATAACAAATTTCAACAACCTTAGTATTTAAGTTTCACTGCATACAAAATATTATTTGTAAATCTATGATAACTTATTTTGTTTGTATTTCTAGGTTAACATTTTAACTCAGTATCTCTCAAGTGGGACATGTGGGAATTATTATTATGAATTATTGAGGATACTTAATTTGTTAAGTTTAAAATTTGTAAACTTTATCCAAGACCTTTGAATTGCTGGATTTAAAAATTTAGAATATATTATGAAGAAAGAAAATATTGTAATGTTAAAAATACTCGAAATATAATAAGTTTTCTCTCTGAAAAGTGAGTTATAATTTAGAAGATGAGATGCCAACAAAAAATATCAAAATGAATCCATCTTTACCATTCTATTGCCAAATTCTGAGAAGAAAGAAAATGTTTAATTTCCCTTAAAAACTTTTCAAAATTCACACGAGAAATAAATTAGAAACTCAAGCGCACGAACAGTGCCCTGCCCAAGGTAAGTGCCAGACTGCGGTCTCACGCGCTGCACGCAATACACTTACCGTCCTCGCTCTCGCGGCGCACAGCCAGCAGGTACGACTGCCGGTGTAGCGGATTGACTGGCACAGACAGAGAGCGTCTCCTCTCCACTATCTTCGGCGAGTCTTCCATCGACGGCAGGTCGAGGTCTGGCTTGGACAAGGTCGGCGCTACGCTCATCGCCTCGGCCATGATCCGAGCGTACAGGTCGTCTTCCTTGAGCTCGTGGGTTTTGTTCACAACTGGCTCTTCCACGGGAGACTCCAGCTACGAAAAAACAAAAGTATTGTTGTTAACAATAGACTGAGGACTCGTGGCGTTGGTCCTGTAATCCAGCTTCATGGAGGTCAGGTTTTGAGGATGATATAGGTCTAAAGCGGCTCAGATAGTCTCAGTGATCATCTGATGATACCCGCATCAACTCCCACCATCGTTTAGATATATCAGACTATCACCTGCGTGGTTCGGAAGTCACGTTAAGCGGTTAGGCCTTGTATTTCCATTGGTCATTGGGCTATTAATTAATGACCCATTCTAAGGAAGAGTTGGCCTTAGTTTGTAACAAGACTACACCTCATAACTCATTACTACCACTCATCACACTCATCCCTCACCACATATTTGCCTTAAAATACCCTCATGAGAGTGGTCGGCATCTCAAATAGTGATTTTGGGGCGAGAATCATGAATACACCCAACATGAATTAAAAGAGGGAGCGTTACCTAGTTCACATTTGAGGTTTTGGCATGCCAAATTTTGTCCTGGTCAGCGCTCATTCAACCCTAACACAAATACAGATTTTTATTTCTTGACCATAATCATGAAGAAGGAAAAGAAGCTAAATAAATAAAGCTACTAAAAGAAAATGAGTTATTTAATTGTTTTTTTTTTTTTTTTGGAAATTTAATCTTTTAGTTAATTGGTATGAAAAATAATTTTCTTTTCAAATCTCACTTTAATTAATAATTCACAAAACAGGATGGAACAGGAAGTTATTCAAACAACTTTCAGAACCAGAATAATTTGGCTACCTTACGGTGATTTAGTTGCCTTTACCAGTGGTCTTAGTCTCAAATACCAAGAGAAGCTGTGACTCTCAAAAGGCAGTCAATTATCGGATGTGAAAAGATTGTGTATAAATTTCTTCAATAATGTCTTAGCTGGGCTCTCAAATTCCAAGGCATTTTCAATGTCCTTGGTCGCAGTTTACAATACCTGTTCCTCGTCTTCCATGTCCAGCCTGACATCGTCACCGTGGAGAGGAATGACTTGACACAGAGGGTTCTCTGTCAGAGGCGAGGGAGTGTCAACCTGCAGCCGGGGTGCTGGCGGCGATGCAGCATCAAAGTACCTGCAGAAAACCGTTTGGATCATAGCAGAGAACTGTTTAGATAATCAGAGACTACTTTTGGATGCACAGAAATGATAATGGAAATAGATATGAAAAGTTTCCTTGCTTGGTCATTTTACATGATTTGAAAATGATATAAGTTTTAATTTTAAACCGAAAGAAGAACAAAATTTCAATTCCACACCAAAAAATCAAAGGTAGTTAATGATGTCAAAATTATCTTTATTATTAAGTTAGAATCATGGTCATTTGCCATAAACATAGTTTACGGTGACAAAGAGGTTCTCCAAAGATTATTGACAACTGAAGAATTTTTCCAGAAGCTATCATTGCTGAAAGATTTTAAAAATCCATAAGCTTAAAGATTATTGCAAAAGGCACCAATCAAGGTCTTCCAACCAGATCTATCAGACACTGAGAAGAAGACACAGAAAAATATGGAAAGCTCACAAATATTTACAGATGTAAATGATAACTACAAATACATATAACCTGCAAAGTATGAAGTGATAGTCTAACTGAAAACTCTATTGACCAGATCACTACACTGAAGAGAGACACTAATATGTCCATCATATTTTGTTAGTAAGACAATAACGATTGTTTAATATAATTACAGTAACTTCAATACTTTTTTTACTTATGGTAGGTTTGAAATCAACTTTACTCCTCAAAAATCAAAATATAATTCTACAAAAGAAAGCTACCCTGAATGCCCCTGGGCAGCAGCCAAAACTGTTCGTAGAAACGAACAAGCTTCTTAATACTCGTTCTTCATCACAAAATCGATTTGACAGTCCGGAAGTCGCACAGACCCAGTCAACCTGTCTTGGATACCGTATTGATGTTACTTACCCAGAGTTACGATGGACAGCAGTCTGGTGCTGTTGGTAGCTCTGCGGACACTCTATATGAGTCTTGCCCTCCATCACTTGCTGTATAGTCTGGCAGTACGCTCTGTCGTCCGTGTACCTGCAACACACACCGTCACAATCACCATCATCATCCAGGGTTCATTTGAGTTTTCAAAATGCAATTCAAAGACGATTCTAGGAAAGTTTTTTGGCGTACTTATAGCTCAATTAACTTGATTGTAAATATGCACATCAGCATGAGCATGTAATGGCTATGAGTTTAGTGGGCCTACATAACCAATTGTCCATAAAGATCTATTTTAGGTTCCCCATTCGCAATCCAGCCATATCAACTTGAAAAGAGTATTTGAAAGATGTAAATGTAAACAAATCAGGCTGACAAAGGAGGCAGCTAATTTATTTACGGTTACTAAACAAACTAAGATAAAAATGAAACCGGTTGTTTAAAATTATGAGAAGTTTGTTTACGTAAAGTATATATGGTCAAGATTGACCTCTACCATCTTGTTTGGACTGGTAAGATTATTTACGGCTTCAGATAATTTGATCTAGATGTTAAGTGAGATGCCCACCCTCTATTCTTTCAGTGCCAGGTCTCATCGTGAAAACTCTACTTAAAATGATTAGTTGACCAGTTTAAGAAGGAAAACGATTAATAGAGGATAGAATAAATATCGATTTAACTCCACCTGTTGCCTATAGTTACCATTACGCAAAATCTTTCCCTCACCTTGCGCTATCTCTCGGAGAGTTAGTGATGGAAGTCTCCTGGATTCCGCCGTCCTTCCTTTGGGACACAACCTCTCTCACAAGCTCCTCCAGTTTGAAATTCTTCTCGTTTTCATTTTTCTCCACAATTCCTTTCTTCTTACGCTTGTTTTTTGCAATGATCGACTTTATCCTTTCGAAACTTCTGGCAATCTTTGAATCCTCTCCAACTTCCTGTAGAAGATCACAGATTTAGTAATGTTTCAGTGGTTTTATTTAATGACAAAAAATTAGTTAAATACCTCTGTCAAAGAGTTCAATTTTTCGTGGTTGTCTTTGAACTGTCATTGAATTTTGAACTGTTTGCCGGAGGTATTTACCTAATTTTTAGTGATAAATAAACAGTTCAGGCGTTATTAAAAATGAATTCTAAGGTGTTCTTTCACGTAACATCATCACTGTGTTAAATGCCTTTGAACCCAAGATAGAGACAAATAAATTTTCTAGTTTCAAAATTTTGATTGTAGTGAAAGTGTAATAACCAGATAATAATAAATCATGAGTAAAATGAATGACATTGTATGTTTAATGTTTTACATTCACTCTAACTAAAAGGCAAACTGAAAATAAATTAAATTGTGAACAAATGCACTTTTTAACTACTGGAAGCTTTAGCACAGAAGGCGCCTCAACAAAATTGTATGAGATGTTTGTAATTTTATTTTTCCTTGACTAAACAAAATTAACTACTACGTCTAAGGCTTCATGTCTAAAAAAAGTATTGATGAAAAGAAATAAGTTTAAATTAATACACTCACCTACGAACTGTTTTTGATACAGCGTGTCTCACACTACAGTAACACGTAGCATTGAATTAACTGGTTTGAGTGAAAAATAATCAAACCACTCAAATAATGAAGGAAATTATTTTAGAGATTCAAGTATACTGGGTATTCTGCATAATAAGAGTCAAGGGATTGGACATTTTCTACAGTTACTGTGAATGTCAAATTTAATCAAAGGTTTCTTTTCACAATTAAATGAGCTTCCCAACATTATATTTCACGCTAGACATTACCAAATTTGAAAATTGGTCATGAACGTTACTTTGAAAATATGACAAACCTTATTTTGTTCAGAGCACTCTGTATACTTAAAGTGTTACAGAGTTAATTGCAACAACAATAATTTCCCATTAATATTTAATTATTTAAACATGAATTCTTTCTTTAATTACCAAAGCGAATTCTCTCCTCTCAAAGGCATGAGACATGGTTTGATGAAAACATTAACTCCAAGCACAGAACGTGCCATGAATGACAGTGTTTCAAAGATTGATCTTATAAAGCTAAGAGAATATTTGTGACCCAAAATTTCACCCTGGACTTACAAACCTATTTCACATTAAAATAAATAATAATAGTTTAGTGTTACCACATTTTTACAAATTGTTTTTGTGCAATTTTGACTCATTCTAACATCTAAATCCCAGTGAGATACATTTGATTATTACCTCATTCATTGTACCACTTCATCAGTAGTCAGTTATTGTTTTCCCAGTCATGTATACTTAAGTGTTGTAAAATTTTATGGAAAGTTTCAAACGAAATTAAAAAAGCTCTGCACTTTATAGAATGGCAATGTTGGCTATTGAACCCTACCGAATAAACTCATGAATTTTGTGTTCAGTGAAGTTATGTGAAGTTTAGCTAGAGTGAATGTCTGCAAATTATTTGAAAGACAGTTTCCCTAGACAGTATGTAAATTTTGAATGACACGAATATTGTAGCCTTGCATGGTTACTTAAGAAATGTAAAACTATTTTGTCAAACCAATCAGAAAGGTGAGATACTTGTAATAGCATGTCATCAGTAACTGAATTTGCAGTATTACTTCAAAATGAAATTGAGGCTAACTTCATGTAGAGACAAGTATTATTCAGGTCAAAGGTCGAGGGACCAAGGAATTTTGTTAGTGCTCTTCTATTTTATATTGTCGACGTTAATATCTGATATGTCAGGCAAAATTGAAAAAGTTTTGTTATTTGTTTTGAGATTGGATCTCTACTGTTGAAAGCTTTGTTGACAATAAATGAATCCATTTCCAAATTGTTTTTTAACATGCTTTTGAGAAAAGTTTTCCGTACTGGACAAGTCAAAAAAATTGTATAAGTATGAACGTGGATTACAAATAAATGGTAGTTGAGCCTGTCAAAGTTCAGAATCCTCGAAAGCTTCCACGTACTTTGATCCATCTTCTTTCTTGAGTGGCAATCCCGGTAATATTCGAAGAGAACATTTACTAAAACATACCAAAAATGTTATTGTTTTCAATTAGAAAATGCAGAATAGCATTAGCTTTTCATAGTAACTCTATTTTTAAATAAGAATATTCTAGAAAATGAACGGCTCTCTACTTTGAGCAGTTTTAGCATGGTAATCTTGAACTTTTGATTAAAGTTTTGTTGTATTGAATAAATAAACATGGTACAAGAATTTTATGTTTAATGTTTTACATTCACTCTAAAAAAGGCAAACTGAAAATAAATTAAATTGTGAACAAATGCACACTTTTACTGGAAGCTTTAGCACAGAAGCCTCAACAAAATTGTATGAGATGTTTGTAATTTTTTTTTCCTTGACTAAACAAAATTAACTACTACGTCTAAGGCTTCATGTCTAAAAAAGTATTGATGAAAAGAAATAAGTTTTAAATTAATACACTCACCTACGAACTGTTTTTGATACAGCGTGTCTCACACTACAGTAACACGTAGCATTGAATTAACTGGTTTGAGTGAAAAATAATCAAACCACTCAAATAATGAAGGGAAATTATTTTAGAGATTCAAGTATACTGGGTATTCTGCATAATAAGAGTCAAGGGATTGGACATTTTCTACAGTTACGTGAATGTCAAATTTAATCAAAGGTTTCTTTTCACAATTAAATGAGCTTCCCAACATTATATCACGCTAGACATTACCAAATTTGAAAATTGGTCATGAACGTACTTTGAAAATATGACAAAACCTTATTTGTTCAGAGCACTCTGTATACTTGAAAGTGTTACAGAGTTAATTGCAACAACAATAATTTCCATTAATATTAATTAATTTTAACATGAATTTCTTTAATTTGACTCTAAAAGCTGAATCTGTCCTCCAGGTACACATGAGACACAAGTGGTCTGAGACACCCTGTATACATTAGTACTAAAGTATGAACATGGATTACAAATACAATGAGTGAGTATTAAGGCCAGTGCACTGTGATGCTACGTAATCTGTTTTGTGCCGTGAAATGTGAACTTTAAGTGTTTCAACGAGTTATTGATCTCAGTTCTTAGTGGAAGGAGCGAAAGGAAGAGGAATATTTAGCGATATGACCTAACATTTTGGTTTCCCTGGAATTTACTAAACCTATTTCAATTGTTTTGCAAATTACTAAAATGTTATTGTTGTTAGCAATGTAGAAAATGCAGAATATTTAGCTGGTATCATTAGTAACTTCAAACTATTTGTAACTGAAGAATATTCTGGAGAGTACCGCAGGAACGGCTCTCTACTTTGAGCAGTTTTAGCATGGTAATCCAAAGTTCTTTATGCTTTTGATTAAAGTTTTGTTGTATTGAATAAATGAAAACAAAAAGTATAATGGTACAAGAATTTTAAGTTCAAACTTTGTTTCAAAAACTACCTCTTTTCCTTTTTTAGTCTATCGAGTTTATTAGAAGAACTTTACTAAACCACTACCAAAAATTAAGCATGTTTTCTTTTAAAACCCCCATTGAAGTAAGACTAAAAAAATAAAATATCTAGTGAACACTTATTTTCATTATCTTTCATTTAATCGCAAATAAAGGTGCCCGTGCTGTTAGTCAAAGAACCACACAACATCTTGAATGTGCTAAACAACATCAAGGTGGTACAACAGAGGTTCAAAATTTCATATTTCAAGAGAAGAGAAACAGTTGAGTGCATTTTCAGACAGTAAATCAAGAAACACGTTTAGCTGTAGCCACACTGCACACTGAAAACAACCGTTCATCTTTTATACCTCTTCGGGGCAGCTAAGGGGTGGGTCTAGTGACTTTTCGGATTCGGGAAAAAGTTCGGAAGGATCATTTGTGTTGTATGTTTTGTTTATTTGTATTCTCATCTCTCCAGGTACGTTTTTAAAACTGTCAACACTACACTCAGAAATGGAAAATTTCTGAATAAAAGTTGTGTCTGATATTTTGTGTTTCTTTTCATCGAAAAGTGTGATATCGTCCGCACACAACTGCAAGTCAGAGAGACTTTTGCTCTTGTTGGTGGTTCGGACCGGAGTGTCGGCTAAGAGTGGGAGACTGTGTGTAGTGTACAAGTGTGTTGGTGTGGTGTTTGTGGGGAGAGGGGAGAGAGGGGGTAAGGGGAGGCCACACTGGCGACACAAGCGTGAAGCGACCTGCACATGGTGAGACCACAGTGCTTTCATCTCGGCGAGTTCAGCATCCTCTTCAGCAATGGCCGGCTGAGCCAAATACATGAGTAAGTTGAGAAAATGTTGCAGTCAACAAATCTACAAGAGCCGGAGAGCTGATGAAGAGATTTGGGTACATACCAAAAATCAAGTGAAAACTATTCAACCTCTTTTTGCAAAAAGTAACTTATTCATATTGCTTTTTTTCTGATGCTTTTCTACTATATTGAAAATACCATATTTTTGTGTACAAAAACCATAAAAGTTCGATTGGTTGTTGGAAACCATGAACCTCAATACAAATGTTAAACTAGTGTTTTTTCTTTATTTTTAGCTGTCACTTTATATGTGAGTGTTTGGATAAAATTAATTTTAATACATAAAGATCAACAAACAGAAACTGTAAAGAATTGTGGTGTATACAATCTCAAATAGGTCATAACATTACACTGCTGAGTAGAAACAAACCCAGTCAGGAAAATCCACAAATATTTGTCGTAATCATGTCAATGAAATAGTCAATTTTATCATTTTTAACTACTCAAGGTATGTACCCTAAATTTATCATCACTTCTCGGCTAACAAATAAAGGTTGTTCATTTGACTTTACTTTGCTTGCAAGGCAATGAATAAACTACTGATTATAATTGAATCTAAATAATGATAAGACTTTCGTGCTGTTAGCACTACTAACCTGCCATGCAGGCAAATCATCATTCCAATCCGTGTCATAATTTAAAATAAAAATGTGACAATATTGGAACAAACAAGTTATAACTAAATCTTTTTGATGCATTTGATGAATAAAATTTGACTATAATTAAGATGTTACTAATTATTTACAACGCATACAATCTTCTACAAATCATAACATATTTGATCATTGGAAATTGAAACTGTAATTAGTATTGTTCTTAGATCAAATATGGCAAAAATATATACAAGTTTGGAACTCAGGGATATATTTGTCAAATTGATTTTTTAACTAGTCTTTAGACCTTGAGCTGTATGTTTTATTGTTTTATGACTAAAGAGACACAAATACAAACTAACAAATAGCCAGTCTTAAAAGTTAAAACATCATTGTTTAACTTTGTTCAAATCATAAAACTAGTATTTAAAAGGTTTTTTAAAACAAACAATGGGACTCTTGAAAGATTTGGTAAACTGTAAATAGGCTTGAACTACTAAAAGTAGGGGTGTGTGAGTAGTCGTTTATCGAGTCGAGTTTCGAGTATTTACTAATACTTGATCTCGGCTCAACCTAATTGGTAAAGCTCGAAATTTGGTTGAGTAATTTGACTTAGGTATGGTGTTTTTCTCGGAGCTATGCGAGTCAAGGCATTTTTATTTAGTCAAGAGTCATGTGAACGGTATCAAAGACGTGATTTCATTAAGTTAGCGAGGAGTAAAAAGATCGCGAGCGGTGTCAATCGAGATGATCCCGCGTCGTTAGCGGGAGTCAAAGGTCTCTGCAAAGTGCAAACGTTATCAAAGTCATGATTTAAAAAAAAGGTTTATCCTTGGAAACAAATACTGCCCTGGGGATAAAACTGCAAAAATATAGCAGAACACTAAAAAGTTAAGTCAATTATTGTGGATCTAATTTTTTTAATATTTCACTTTTGTTTTGTTTAGATTTATATGGTTTGCTTGAACGTTAACAAAGTCTTTCTTTTGTTTTGTTTTGTCTGGATTTTATGTTAAATATATAAATGTTCATATTTAATTAATTTAAACTGAATGATAAAATTTGTCAAGAAAACTCTAAAATGAGCTTGTTTTTTATTGCTTTAAGTTTTTTTTAACAAACTCGACTCGACTCAAACTAAAACAATGTGACTCGCACACCCCTACTAAAAGTAACTAAAACACTTGTTAAAATAAAACACAAGAAAGCTAATTGATATTTTTCAAAAACCATTTTTACAAGTTCTAAACAAGAAATTTCACTTTTAAATGTAGAAACTGTGACTTTAAAATGGATCAGACTATACTTTAGACTGTGTCAACTAATTTGCACTCTAGTATGAATAAATTTACACTCGTTTATTGCAAAACATGCGTATGAATTCTAATCACGTTCCCCATGATGCATTATGCCATTTGCTTTTACCAAAACTAAGAAATGCGCTGAGAAAGAGAGAGTGAAAAAGTAAGACTACTTCTAGTCAACTGGCCTAGAATAGTTGCTAAGTTTCTAAGGGTAAGAGAGAGATAGAGATGAAAAGTTAGAACATACCAGAAAACACTAACCTCTTTTTTAGACTTGAGTTCTTCGGAGTTGAAGCTATTCAGCAGCAAGGCCAAGAAGAGGTTGAGGACCATGAAGTTGCCCATGACCAGTGCGGGCAGGAATATTGCAAAACACGTGCCGGGGCCCTGGAATACATAGTATTTTCAACACAAAATCTCTGAAAAATATAACACTTTGTTATAAAATCATTCATTAATCTTGCCTTTAAACAACTAAAAAACAGAAGTGGTTTGGCTACATACCTCAATTTTTTCTGCTCTCATACAATCCCACAAAGGTTCTATCCATTCACCACAAAGAATTCGGAATATCATCATAAACGAGTGAAAAAAATCATTAAAGTTCCATCTGAAATCAAATAGAAAGTTCAGTAGTTTAGTTATTATCATATGGAGAACCTAAAATCATAATGCAATACAACTTGTTCAATAGAAAGTGTTACCTGATGTACAATCATTTTAAATCACACTATAAAAAAGTGCAACTAATGTTAATTTATAAACAGTAATTTTGTTTCCTGAATTCTCACCTAGGGACAGGATCAGGAGCAAATTTTTCCGGTGTGTAGTCTTTTGAAAAAAGTTGCATCCCGATAACGGCGAAAATGTATATCACAATGCACAACACGAAGGTCAGGTTTCCGAGAGCTCCGATCGTAGAAATAATAATACTCAGCAAAACCTTCATGGTGGTCCAGGACTGGGCCAGCTTCAGGACTCTCATCTGAAGCAGAGACAAGGTTCACAATTACATATCTTCATTTAAGAAAGAAACCAAACTATCTGTTAATAATAATTGGGTGAGAGATCAAGATATTCCCAAGAAAAATCAAAATCCCAAAAATTAGGCGGGAAGTTAACAAAAAAAATTATGTATTAGATGGGAGGAACTTTGGGAAGGAAAGTTTAATTTGGAAAAATTTTTGCACAAAGGACTTGACAAATGATAATTTAAAGGGTATTTTCAGAAAATAGAAATTTATTAGTTATACTAGTTTTCTGAGTCAAACCTGGTGGTTTTTAATCAACAGTTAAACAATGGATCAAATACAAACTAGCAAAAATCATTTAGAGATGCTGGCTAAAAGTTTCATTATAGACAGTCCTGAGACATTTTTTAAATTCTAAGCTATGAAATGAGTTTAAATCAGAAATCAACCCCTTGTGTCTATATCTGTCTACTCACCAATCTCAAACCTGAAGCACAGAGGTCCATCAACCAATTCAAAGAAAGATCTAATAGAGCTGTCTACTCACCAATCTCAAACCTCGAAGCACAGAGAGTCCATCAACCAATTCAAAAGAAAGATCTAGTAGACTCCCAGAAACAATTAAGAGATCAAAAATGTTCCAACCGCAGGCAAAAAACTCTTTGCTCAAAGCCATCAGTTTCAATGTACATTCAAGAGTAAATATTGATGTAAAAATCTGAAACAAAAAGATTGAAATTACATTTGTTGTCTAGTGATCAGACATTTTTAATCCAGCTCTCAGCTATTTGCACAGTAAAACAGAAAACTTGTTTTGCACCAAAGATTTCTACAAAATACTTTAGCAAGCCGGGCAAAATAATTAAAAATTGGTTTCCTATGAAATCAAGGGACTCCAGTGGAACTTTAAGAGGCAGCCAAAATAGAGCCAGCACGGGTACAACTCTGAGGTTGAAATAATTATTAGGTATTACAGACGTGTTCAATTAATTTTGAGATACTTTTGGTTGACTCAAAAACAATGGGAAACGTATGTGATAAATTAAACCTCAGAAATTGTACCATTGTCAACAATAAACTTCAAACACAGGGCAGGTTGAATCTAGGGTTAAATGAACTCATGAGTTTTTTGTAACATGGTCTACTTAAATCTGGAAAAATTTCTCCGTAAGCATAGAGCAATTGAGGCTGCTGCATGTAAGCAATAAAACTCGTACTTTCATTTTTGAAATAACTTATTTTAAAACTAAGTTGAAAACTACCACTTTTGTGTAAAAGAGAAACATGAACATTTTAAATTTTGTTTAAATATTTCAGTGTGTTCAGCTCAGCAGAAAGGAGTCTTCCAAAGGAAAAATGTCTGTATCAAAACAGTGCTTGCAAATTTTCTCGAATTAAAACCTAGCATCCCATGTGAGTGCCCGCTGCCTCTTAGAAATTAGAACCACTAAAGTTGGACCACCATTGCCAGCCCACTTACTTTATTGCCGATGTCAAGCATGCTGCGGATGTTTTCGCTCATGCCGTGATGCTCCGTCGCAAGGAACATGGTGTTGAGAATGATGCAGAGCGTGATCAACAACTCAAACAGAGGGTCTCGAACCACCTGCACACACAAGCTTAAGTGAAGTAGAAGTGTATGCATCACAATACAGAAGAGCCTAGATAACTCTGACTTTGATAGGTTAAATTCCTAGATAACTCAACATTAGTCAAATCTTCTGTAAATATACATGATACTCAATTTAAAAAAACCTTTATAGTGGAATTTAGAATACACAATATTACAATATTAGAACACTGGTGAGTGGAGTGTTAAGAGCATTGAGAAATAAGGACCAAAGTTTAGCTTGTAATTTTGAATTTTTCTAACGGTAATCTTTATTACTCAAAGTTTAAATCATTTTGATTTTCTGATCTGCTTTTTGCCCTCTGCTAAATTTTCAAGTCTTCACATGAGTTGCAACTTTGTCTGCTTGAAGATTGAGCATGCTAATAGTTCAAGTTATCACTTATAAGGGTCAAACCCTTAAAAAGAATAGGTAATACTAGAGTTATAGAGTTCACACAAGGCATGAAAATCCTGAAACTACATTTCTTGAATTTTGTTGGTAGTTCTAGGCTACTTTGATAACCTCACTTACTCAAAAATCTTGATCTCTCATAATAATATCTAAAATCCCCATGAGCTTGAGTTATCGAAGTTGTACTGTACTTTTCAAACTCTATGAACAGGGAAATCTGAAAATGTATGTATCATGTTTTTCAGTTTTGGTAGAATATTTTTTCAAGAATCTACTGGGCCCCAAACAAATTCTTCTTCTAGTAAAAACACACATTGAATTGGGTCAGAGTCTCAGCTTGCATTATCGCCCTCGTAATCTGATGGGCACCCGATCACTACTTATTATTTGAACTTTATAAAAACACTTTTTATTAAATTGTTTTGGCTTCGGCCTTAAGTTTAAGATAAAAACTATTTCCACCAATATCAGAAATACTTTGAATAATGAACCTCTTTGGTAACACAACAACTCACAGGTCCAAAGGTCTTAAAAAAGCCCAACCCGCCATAAACTAAAAATCTACCTCACTTAACTATTATCAACTTTTATCTTGTTTATTACAATTTGAAAAGAAGACATTTTGAACAGTGTACTCACTTTATGTAAGCAGTTCTGTATCCTCAGCCACCCTTCGTAATCTACGCAGCATTCTGCACACTTATCACAGTTTCTATCTACCAAATCATCTGCAACATTTGACACAACATTTAAACAAACTTTCAAACTAAACCATTCATAGTGAGTAATGACCAATGTAGTAACTTGAGCCATTGCTTATGTTCCACTAATTTCTTATACAATACAGATCATTTATGTCTTATGATTTGCTTTTGGAGGCAAGTATGAAGATATCTATAAGATTTTAATTACACAGAAAAAAGCTGTAAGGGTATTTGAAGAAAGTACGAGGGTTATCCAGAAAGTAAGTTACGTTTTATTACCTCCGCTAGAGGCGAAGCTAGCTGACCATCTTGGTATGTGGTTTTCCCAGTTCAGTCTGCATCTAGCCGATCTAGTCTCAGGTCTGTGTCGTACCTTTTTACGTTACCGTGTCGCTTGGAAATGTCTTTGTCAATTGAAAATCCCTGAGCTGTAAAGTGCGTGCAGTAATAAGGTTTTTGGCTGCAAAAAACTGTAAACCGATTGAAATCTATCGGCAGTTTGTGAAGTGTATGGGGACAATACCATCACTGAAGGTGAAGTGCGTCAATGGAGCATTCGCTTTAAAATGACCGAACAAATGTGCACGACAAAAAACGGAGTGGAAGACCCAGCTTGGCGAATGCCAAACTTGCGGAAAAAGTGATTGAAATCACAAAAATCAGCGAATGGGTGCAGCGTTAACGTTTTGGACCATTACCACAAATATGGTGATTCACTACTTAATCGAATTGTTACTGGTGATGAAACGTGGGTGAAACATGTTAACTTTGAGACAAAATTGCAGTAAATGCAGTGGGACACTCAAATTTCTCTCAGAAACAAAAAAATGCATGAGAACGATGTCGATAAGGAACGATCGATAAGGAACCGTCAATTATGGTGACCGTACGTGTGGGAGTTGTTTCCTCATCCACAGTACAGTCGGGATCTTGCACCAAGCGACTACCACTTGTTCCCAACGATGAAGAAGGGGCTGGCAACACACAGCGTTTTGACGATGATGAACGGCTGCAGGAAGAAGTAACAAAATGGTTGAAGGAACAAGCGGCAGAATTTTATGACGAAAAATTTTAAAGCTCGTCCATCGGTATGATAATTTCCTAAATTTGTATGGCGATTATGTAGAAAAGTAGTATTTTAGTGTGCCTTTCAAATGTATATAGTAAAAATCTTTTCCTATTCTTTGTAGAATTTTTATTCCAAAACGTAATTTACTTTCTGGATAGCCCTCGTACTACTGGCAAAAATTTGACTATACCAATTGATTCTCAATTCCACTTATTCCGAATATCCACCCTTTCTTCAAAATTATAAAACGTGCGATTCTAAACTCTGAATGTTCCCTGAAAAATCAACACAACTTACCTAAAACTACAACTTGAGACATGTAGTCTCCTGAAGGCAACGTGTACACGGGGGGTTTCTGAACATGTAGAGGACTGACTCCATTGCACTTGATCACCTTCACCTCCTTCTCCCGGTGACTGCTGTGCCTAGAGGGCGCCACCGTCACCGGCTCCACTTTCTGCTGTCAAACAAAGTCACACAGTTAGAAGCAGCTTGTTTGAAATCAAAATTAGACTAGTTCTGAAATCTTCAGTATTTTTCGGGAAATCAAATTAAGTAGGAAAAGAAATTATTTTTAAAATTCTAGGAACAAGAAGTTTTTGCTACCGTTTCCTTTTGGGCATCATAGTTATTACGCCCGAGGTTTGAAAACACCAGAAATTGATTGTGCGGAGGCTTAACGATTATTGCAAACGGCAAAACCTGGCCAAACATAATCTTACCGGTATTAACAGTTTTGGATGCCAAATATCCACTGTTAATGCAATTATAATGCAATAAGTAATAAGGGTCAGGCCATTCAACATTTGGACAGTATAATACTCAATAATTATGTAGTGAACAAAAGAGCTAAGAGTAACTACATAATTCGGTGGTTAAGGTTCATTAATGGCGACTAAAAGTTTTGTTTCAATGAGAAATTTAATTTTGAGGAACAGAGTTTAACTTAGGTTTGGTTTAGCAAACCAAAATGTAATTTGAAATGCTGTCAAACAATCTGGGGTAAGTTTAACTTGAAATCAATCAACAAAGCTTCATGGCTTACTTATACTGCAAGTTCCAAGAGAATGTTTAACTTAAATAAAAGTTCAGCACTTCCAAAGATTACATTCAAGATTAGTTTAAACCTCATATCAGTTTATATCCTTTTGATCTAGGAGGCTTTTGCATCAATTCCCAAAATACTTTAAGCTGTTTCAAGTAAACAATTCTCTCTGGAGGGAAAATTTCTTTTCCAAAGTCTGCTTATAATGCTGGATTGATGAACCTCTATTAAGAAGATTCGATGCATATTTCTCCTAAGATCCTATTTCTCCTAGCCTAACATCCCTAGGAGCAAACTCCAACTCAAGCTGTACCTGTTGTACTATCAACAAACTAACATCCTTTCTTCCAGATCTGTATATGTCTCTAATACTAACACCACAACAACCGACAACCACCTATGAAGTTTTAAAAATGCCACCTGTTGAATCAAGATTGTGGGTAAGCAGGATGCATAACTCTAAAATTCCCTTGAAGTTGCCCTTTGAAACCTACTTAACAACAATTCTGAGCCTACCTGCAAGACCCCATGGAGGGGCAGGTTGGTGACATCCTCGCATGTGCCGTCAGCCTCCTCGTGGTCATCCACCACTCCCGAATCATCCCGAGACGACTCCCGGTTGTTCCCATCGCTGTTGTTGCTGCTGCCCTGACGGCTGCTCAGCTGACCCCGGTTTATCCGACCTGCGGCAAAAATGTATCTTACTAATGAGATTAACGGGAATATAACCTGTATTCTTTTAGCCACTTAGAACAATTCTTACAGCATTATTACATTGTCAGTTGGAGAAAACTGTCAATGGTGACTGTCACGTAAGACCAGGGTGTCTAGCGTTGAGGAAAAACAGAAGTACTGCATATTTCCCAAATTGTCAGTTTTGGGACAAAACTAAGTATTTGGCTTCAATTCAGATTTAAATTTTTAAAAACTGATGAAATGCAATCTGGCGAGAATCATAACTACTCTTGACTAGGTTCAAAATTTAAAAAGTTATTTGTTGACAACAGCTGAGATTTCTAGTGTCCCATTAGAGTCCATGACCAAATCTTGACTTTTGAAGCCAATTGTGGTGATATCTAGACTTGCGTTCGCATAACCATAACTTAGCGTTGAAGTCGATATCATAACTACTTTTGTTGCCGTTTGTGGCGATAATTATCTACACTCTGTTAGCTTCCAATGAAATCCCAACTTTCCTTACCGTTCATGTTGATCCCGTCTGCCGATAGCAACCCTGATAAAATTATGACTTTCCTTTCCGTTTATGACAACAATTAGTTACAGCTTCCATTGTCTTCTCCAAATTCCCTGAATTTCCAGAAATCAAAAGTCTACTGTAATGATCGCTCACCTGGATGAAGAGTGTCGGGGTTAGGCACAACTGGTGGGGGCATGGGAGGTGGCGGGGCCGGTGAAGCGGCCGGTTCAGCGAAGCTATGCCTCGACTTGGCGAAGGCCATACTCGCCGCTGAACTCTCCGCCCCCCCACTCACCCCTCCTCGCCGCTTCCGTCTCCTGGTCTTCTTGCGCGAGTACGACGACAGCAGCACGCCCTTGCGCGAGTCTATCTTCTTCCGGTTGCACTTCTCCAGCGCCTTCACCGGGATGTTCGTCGGGTCAAAACTGAACGTCGAGTCGTCCCGGTGATCCGTCAGGTCTTTTCTTCTCTCCTGGAAATGTGTTCAGGATGTAAATAGTTGATTTTGATTGTTTTCAACATGTCTCCTTGGTTGATTCAGTCAAGATTCAAAAACTAATAAAGGACAGTACAGTTAAAAAGACACAGACTTAACATGCGCCATTTTAGTAAATATTGGATAACATAAATATTATTACTTTCAGATAACCAACTTTAAAGTTTGACATATTTATTCTAACTAAAGTTTTGCTCAAACTCACCTCATTCGTTATTTCTGCTTCCTCTTCATAACTTAAAGCTACCACAGCCAGCATTAAATTTATCAAATAAAATGATCCGAAGAAAACAACAACAGTAAAAAATATAACACTCGCAGGTCCACATGACGCCAGGACCTGAAACAGAGAGAAATCTTTGGTTAAAAAACTGTAAATCTAACCAATAAAAATCATGAAATCACCAGGTCAAGTTTTGATTTCTGATTTGATTTCAAAACTTCCATTCTGATTTTGCTACTGAGGATTGGCTAAATTTATAAAAGATACTTTGTCAACCAATCCTTAATGGTTATTTAGGCTTTTCATGCTGCCAAATCAGATTGGAACAGAATGTAATGAGTACAATTCTATCACAGCTTGACAAATAACGACTCGCAAACGGCTAAAACAGGTTGAAAAAGAGACTTGGAGGCAAGCCCTCAGACAACCGGGGTAATTTTGTGATACAGACTTGTATAAAAAGAGTTGAGTCACACACACAGAACTTTTGGAAACAAGAACATGGATGTCTATATCAAATTTGTCTGTTGCAAAGTTTACTATCATGGAGTCGACTACTAATTACTCACCATATTATAAACATTCTCCCAGTAGTCGAGGGTGATGAGTTGGAATGTAGTGAGCATGGACCAGAGGAAGTTGTCGAAGTTGGTGTACCCGTGGTTCGGGTTCTCGCCGACCCGGAAGCATGTGTAGTTCTGCGGACAGTGCCTGCGCACAAAACCACAATCATAAATGGTTTTCAGAATACATATGAACCAGCACAGCACACAGGGTTTCAAAAGTCTCCTCGACACACTATAGCAGGCCCTGTAAACTGTGGGCTCTGTAGCCACCTTCCCAGCGCAAAACGCTGCAGTATGCGAATGTCAGATAGGTAGCCTCTCAACCTTAACCCAGCAACTACCCTACGACTAATAACTGCCAAAAGCTATTAAGCTGTTGAACTGAATATAATAATTTTATGTGTTACTATTACGTTGCTAAACCCTGTAGAAGAAACATTCTTCCACCAATGGCCAGGGCATTGTTTTAAAACTCATAACAATTTGTAACACAACAAAATTTATTTTGATTTTTCTATCCGCAAATGAAGTTTGACAAGCAAATTTCCAGTTGTGCAACAGCTTACATTTTTAATAATTGACTTGAATTTGTATTTTCAGGAAAAAGTGCCACCAAATATAATATTCTAACTTCCTAAGACTAGACCACACTTCCAACACCTAAGCTATCTCATAAGTTAAATTTATCTCACGGAAATGCAGTATCAAAAACTCAACAAAATGTAAATCCAGTTTCACGTACAGCAGCTGGACTAAAACAAAAGAAACGACCCAAACAAAAGATCGCAGATCCAGAAATACAATAGGATCTTATATAAGTTAGCGAGAGATGCAACTGCGAAACAAAGGAAAAGTAGGTGGAAATTGCAGGAGATTACAGCCGGCGAGGTGTTGTTGACGATGAGGTTGGAGCACAATGGACAATCACTTGAATGGAGCTGCTCTACTCCACATCAGATGTCACATTGTGCAGCCGAGACAATGGACTGGCTGAGGAGTGCAGACTGGGCTACCACGTGTGCCAGATTAGGCCCAAATGGGCTCAGTGTTATTGGAAATCAGTTTGGCGTTAAGGCTTGGAAACCATATATTTTTTAATCAACTTACAAAAAGCTTAGATTAAATATTTATTTTCAATTAAAAAATTTTAAATAACTTATTTCTATTATATAAAGTGATTAGCAAGTTACACTATATCGTAAATGATCTTAACAATTAAACAAGCTGGGTTCAACACTGCATACAACAATACAAATTTAACTTTTGACAAACATTTGATATTAGAATTGCCTTGGTTGTTGCTCGGCCATAATAAATTCAACAGGTTAATGGCTTCAACCCAGCAAACCCTTTTCAACAGACACTTGACAGTCAAGTCGTATTACTGTAAAACACACAGCATTCAACAGCTTAAAGTTACACCACACATTTTGAACATTTGCGTTAACCAATCTATGAAACAGTATATTTGATTAGGCATAAATAAGTTATCTAGTACTTATGTATCTCACCTGGCCCCCGTAACATTTCCACAAATGACTGGTTCAAGTTCTTCATCTCTCAACCAGTTCTCCTCGTCTGTCACCCACCTAAAATAGGAAAGTCCTAATTAAAAAGGGGCTAACTTATTTTTGGAATATCCAAAATAATGTAATTATTCTGTCTGCGTGCGTAAAAATATCTGCCTGCGACCGTAGCCCACTTGTCACTTTACTTAGGATCACCAACCATTCTTGGAAGGTATTTTTAGGTAAAAATGTGATTGATGGTTAGTGTTTTAAAGAGCCTACTCGTATTACAAATTTGGGCAGACTGTTCCCCAATAGTTCAACAGCCGAGGGAATGTTACGGACTCCGGTGCGGAGAGTTACGGGTTTGATTTCGACGCCCGCAGAATCCTGGATTGACAATAAAATGCTACTGACAAATGCATAAAAACAACTCATAAGCTCAACAAAACAAGTTCATAAACTCTTTGGTAGGATTAGAGCTAGTGAAAAATAATAGTATTTACAAATTAAAAGCAGCTAAGCTAGGCCTGACTAAGAGAGACTTCTAAAAAGTAAAGCAAAAAGATTTGACAGATAACTCTAAAACCAAACCATACCTTAATTTTGTTTATCAAAGTATAATTTACAAGAATCTAAAAACTGTTTAAATAATGAAGACAAATTAATGAATATATGTAGTCGAAATCTTACTTTAAATTTGACAAATCAAACAAAACAAGAAGTAAAAAGTTAAAACCTGCATCAATTAAAAAAGTGGGACCACTTGCAAACAGAACACAGAGTCAGACAATCCAGTTCTAGGTACTACTGCTACCTGTAGTAATACACTATGTACAAAAAAGGTAACTGAGGATGAAGTAAACTTATCTATTGATTGCTACTGATTGTAATTCAATAAATGCCCTAATTGTATAAAATTTTCTTGTTAGGAGTTCACTTTACTTGGATACTAAGCTTTTCTGTTGTTTGAGACTAAATGTATTTGTGAGATAAAATTAATTGTATGGATTCAAATACCTATGAAACAACATACACTAAGTACACGTGTAATCGGAAAGTAGATGGAGGGAGAAACGATTGTAGCAGTTACATCGGGCGGTCGCTGGTATCGTATCGGCCACAAGAGTTATGGCAGTTGGACAATAACTGGTGATATATGGCGAGAGGCTCAGGCGGCGATATCGCCCTCGTTTATTACAGACGCAGAATGTCTTGGCTTTTGGCTCCCTGCGGTCCAATGACACCCAATGTATCACAACTTGCTAACATTCCCTCTCATCGTCACACCTTCGACTGGATGTTTGTGGATCTGTGTTTACGGATCTCGCTAACGAATGTTGTGTGTGACTGTTTTATGACGCGTTGGATAAGTAAACAAGAGTGATTGTCAGGGTGTCAACTCTCCCTGAAGTTTTGAAAATATACGTGGTATTTGGTCTATACATTTTTAATTTGGTCGCAACATTACATTAAATTAGCAACTAAAACATTTCTATGTAGATAAGTTCTTTTAACGTTATTATTACACCTCAATGCGAGTTGATATTCAAATGATATCTCTAGACATACAGTGCTTTGTATACATATGGTAACTGAAAAACTCGACAGAGAATGTCAAGAAAGACAAAAACAAAACCTATCCAAGGTATATTCTCGAATGAAACCTTAAACACAGTGCAGTAATTGGTTTAGTCCAGGAAAGGAATGAATGGTGAGTTTATTATGAAAGTTTAGTCTGAAAGGGTAATGTTTCCCTTGGCTCTGAGTTAAACCCCTACAGAGCTATTAAACGCGTTTATTCCAAGCAATCTAGTACGTTCAGACTGAGTTTTAGTTTGAACAGTTATTACTTTTATGAAAATATCCTCCACAAGCTCAAAACAAAGGAACTCGTGAATCGCAATTTCACTATATTATATTAGAATCCGTTGATATAGTCATTTTATTGAACGATGTTGAGTGTCTGCGCTAAAGAATCAAGAAGGTATCTCGCAATATTGAGGTCAGAGGAAAGGAAAACGTTTGATGGTTAATCAATTCTCATTTTCTTGACAGTTCCCAACTTCTCTGTGGATGATTTAATCTAACTTTTCTGGATTTGATTAAGAAGTCTTTGAGATTGTGAACGAACACGTTGACCTTAGACCTTAAACTGGCAGTTTTACTAACCATGAATGCTATCGGTTAGTGTATAGAACGGTATTTTTATTAACCGTAGGTGTATGAGTTTTAATGCAAAAACCCTAATGTGTTAAACCAAAGAATTTTAACCGTTGATGATATTGTGATGAAATATACTATCTATTCCGACCTGTACCTAAAGCAAGGTTTTCCCATTCATACTCTTACGGAGTATTTTCCAGAACAATTTTTCATGTTGGCCAACTGTACAATCACGTGACCTTTCAGGATGATCTAGAAACTACGTTCGACAGTTAATATACACTCTACGGCCTGGCCAGGCAGTAATTTCAGTTCCAGATAGTGTGGAAAAAGACCACGTTCCTAGTGAAGGTGGAAGTGCTATGTGAACATACAAGGTTACATCCCTAGTGCGTGAATAGTAAGTCTCGGTATCAGTGAACAACATTGTGCCCGTGGTGAACATCTGCGAGTCATCTTCGTCGAGGGATCGTCACACATCTTCGCTTCGTGGGAGGGGGAGCTACCAAAGATTATGTTACACTAGGTAGATAGCATATAAATGCCGAATGGCTACGGCAGGAGAATCAAAATAGTTCTAGCAACCCGAGCACATATAGCACTGCGAGGAGTATTTTTTAACGTCTCAAAAAGAGCCACTAACACAATCGAAAGTTCATTCGCTCTCGGAAGTCGCACATATTGGCCACATTTAAGTCATCGACATGAGACAAACTCTAGCACGTGGTACCGAGGGGAAAGTAGACGAGCGAGAGACAGCAGGGCTCGCAGCGCTATCTGTGCTCGGGCTGCCGCAACTATGTTGATTTTCTTGTCTAAGCCAATCAGCATCTATGCGTCATCTACTTATTATATTATAATCTTTGGTGCTACCAGGTGGATAAGCGAGTGAACGGGACTTCGCACCGAATAGTGAATAGATTTTAAAGTGTTATTAATTTAATAATGAACGGTACATATATTTTGTAGCTACTAAGTGAATAATTAATTGTGTTTAACAATAGTATAATTATATTTAGCCTGTAAATACATAGTGAATTTACTAATACTGACGCCTTATTATTTGAACCCCGTAAATAAAAGTACAATACACTCAACAATTAAGTTGGTAATGGTTTCTGGCGGGAGAAACCACGCCTAATAATCCATCATGGAGCTCATCTCTGCTTCAACGTGATTAAGTGCTACAACACCCACTCTCATAAAATATTTCGTCACATCCACGGCCATCGCTAAATATACGAGGGAGCATTTCCAATAAAACGTACTCGTAAATTATGCAAATTTTCTGTTGGTGTGTTTTAAATTGAAAAAGTGTCTTGTGGAAAATGTGGAATACCACATCACTCAGACAATACGAAGCCCAAAAGTCCAGTCGCGTAATCGCAGCTTTGAAATGAAATGAAATGGAATGAAATGGAATGAAATAGAATGAAATGGAATAAGAAATGGAATGGAATGGAATGAAATGGAATGAAATGGAATGAAATGAATGAAATGGAATAATAGAATGAAATGGAATGAAATGGAATGGAATGGAATGTAAATGGAATGGGATGGAATAAGGAATGAAATGGAATGGAATGAATGGAATGGAATGGAATGAATGATGGAATGGAATAAATGGAATGGAATGAAAAAGCGTCTTTATTGGTGGCAGAAGTTAGGACTTTAAAGTCCTCTCTTCCACTTAACCACCACGCTTTCAAGTTATTTTGTGTTTTACTTGCAGCAAATACCTAGCAGCTATAATGGTCCGCCTCCGTAGTCACCGCAGAGAATAGCTAAATTCGTCCGCCCAAGGAATTCATGACACTGCGTATGTAACAACGCGCTAAACAACGGGCTTTCTTTCAACTGAGGCGGCCTAACTGTCAAACCCTCCGCTTGCATGGGTTTCGTAGAAAGTAGATAACGCTCTTATATGAAGGTTAAATTCGGATATGTTTATTTTTATAGAAAGAGAAAGAGTTTATCTGTGTTTGCCTGTTATAAGACTTTTGATAAACCTATTTTTAACTTATTTAATAAGGTCTTAAAACACTCTATATTTTATACTTTTGACCGTTAAGAGCATAAAACTAAAATACTTTTGAAAAATGTATACAGTTCAGTTTACTGTGCAGCTTTAATAACGTATAGTTTTATACAAGTTGATTCACAAGTGCAGCCAAAACTTAGCATTAAAAACACAAATTTCCAATCAGTAGAATTGAAGAATAGATGTCACTTAGCAGCTGGATTGAAATGCTAGTAAATGAAAGCATGACATGAATATGAGGCTGCGCATAACGGGCAGAAAAGTGCAGAGGTTTACAGTTCAAAAATTATCGATTTTATTTTCAGAAAAATACGCAGTGAAATACCATTAAACCTCTAAAAACCACGTTAAACATTTTAATAATTTCAAAATGTGGCTCTAAATTTTTCTATTTAAACCGTCCGTCCAGTAACCGTCAGTTTAAATAATTGCGCTTGACTAAACCCAGCGGTATGGGAGTGACAGAAGAAAAAGTAAAGTTTGGACAGCGAGGCAACTAAACTATTTGTTGTCTACAATGGTCGGTTGAGTTAGAGTTGGGAAAAGTCTGAAACTTCAGCAACAGGCGACTCTTTCTCTGCTAAATATTTATGACAGTTAACACCGTCTTCATTACAAGTGGTGTTTGTAATGCTTCGACTACTTTTGTCATCTTTGAGAACAACTTGTAATTTCAATGAATTCAGAGTCTTTAGTTAGTGGCTGAGTAGTTGAACGTTGCGTTTACTGCTGTGATGAATGTGGACAGTGAGTGTCTTTTCATTTCAATTGATACAGAAGAAAGTTTTCTTGTCAAGAGACCTCCATATGCAAGTTCATTGAACGGTGTGTTCAAATCTGCTTCATAAAAACAGTTCCAAAAGGATGTAACATTAAAAGTACAGAAAATGATATGGTTAATACAGGCAAATCGATTGAAGATAAGGAATGGAAAAGATAGTTATACGTAAAAATCCTTGCCTTAAGAGTAAAGAAACCACTAAACCATTAAAGCCATATTTTATACGGTTTCAAATAATATAATAGGTATAACCAAGGGGTGGTCACAAGCACTACCGTGAATCCTAGCAAATATCCTGTGACGGTGGGTGGGGGGGGGAGGGTCTGGGGGGGGAGGTCCTGGGTGTTTCCTTTAAAACGGGGTTTTCTGCAAAAAGTGTATTTATAATCCTATGTCAAATAAACTTGATGTAAGCATACATATAACCATACTTTACATGGGTCCTAAAATCCATCAACACTTTTACATCATTAAGCCCCTATTTCTTTAGGGCAAGCGTCCTCCCCCCTCAATCTTAATCTAGAAATTTACATAAGAAATATTTATACCAAAAATATGGAAGTTTCCAGTGGAAATCTCCAATAATACATTTATCGCTATGACTAGGTGAGCTCAAAATTATTCAAACATTACTTAAATAAATATCATATAAGAACCATACACATATCTACCAGATTAATAACCCCCTTTTCATTTTAACATCTAGGTCAATTTTTTAAAGAGCACAATCCACGTATTTAAACAAATAACTCCACGTCATTGTGATTACGAACTCCGCGCGACACAAGCAGTGACGTCATTAACTAAATGGTGCACAGACCGCCTCTGTTGTATAGAGTTGTTGTCATTACATTCCCCAGTGTCTTTCCGCGATGTTGTAATCACTTTACTTTGTAAACGTGAGATAACATTTGTATCTGCCAACAGTCGCTAGTTTCTCACGTACGTTTATTTATATAAACACAGTGTTTCATGTTTTGATGTTGTATAAAAGGTAAAAAAGGTCAAGCTTGTCTTGTTTAACGAGGCGAAGTTAGGACCACAAAGTCCTCTCTACCACTCAACCTCGACCTTTACCTAGCGTTACAAAATGTAAGTGGGGACTGCAGGGATCGAACCCGCGCCAGTGGAGTGATGAGCTCCGGAGTCGCGCACGATTCCAACCCGCCACGGGTCCGCCAAGAAGACAAATTTCTCCATAAAAACGTTACCAAACGATTAAATAGAACTTTTGATATATTTACGTAGTGTTTGTGAACTCTTTGATCAATTTGGGAATATGTTTATTGGTTCAAAAGAAGTGTAAAGCTACAAACAGCTATAGGTGTGAAATGTGTCATCATCCGTCTGCCTGGAAAAATTCAAATGTGCACCTTGTTCGTAATTTACTATACAGACAGAGAGACAGACACACAGAAAACGGCGTCTTTTGTTTGTAGCTTTTTGTTGATGAGAGTTTCTGAGTGAAAAATATTACGATCGTTTTCCCCGTTTGTTAGTGAACACAATGAACATGACGTTTCGGTATCTGAATCTAATCCCGACTTCAGGTAACTTTTGACCTGAAGACGGGGTCAAATTCCAGATCCCGAAATGTCGTGTTTTCTTGGTTCAATAATAAACTATGAAAACGTATTTAATAATATTTCAACCTCGAAAAATTGTACATTTGGTTCCTACAGCTGTATCATTTGTATACACCTTTTGACCCAAGGAAAAATTCCCAAACAATTTCAAAGATAGCTCAAAACACTCTATAGAAAGGTCTCGTCATAAGAAACGTGTATATATAAAAGCTCTATTCCTCGAAACACATAAAATAATAAACCTCTCCACCACAAAATGTATCCAAGACAAAGTTAACTTCACAGCTCTGAGCTTGTATTCAAGTAATTACTAGTATCAGTATGATGGGATGAATACTAGCAAACACTTGCTTTAGCTCTCAGAGGATCTGACCACAACCCACTTCCGGAACTCGGCTTCACAACTTCCGGTTACACTTAGCTCATCTCGTCTCATAATATAGTGGATCTAATACAACGGTTAAACAAGATTTATAATAGATAAAGTAACTAGTTATGCTGTGAATAGTTGACGTCGTATTATTTTCTTAAAACATATTTGATTTACTTTGATAATTATGTTACTTTGTATTAATTTTGTTTGAATTATAATAAGTTAATGGTGCACCATATGCCTGTTTTAGATCAAACAGAAGCTGTAAAGTTAAAATAAGAGTTATAAAATATTCCCTTAAATTTTAAGAACACATTTAAAGGTTGCATCTCAAGAGCTTCATTTCACTAATTAAAGTCGCAATTCTGAACACAATTTAACTTCTCAATAACATCTTCTTTGACTCCGGCTTCGAATAGACGTTAAATAGTGTAGTTTTATATATATTTCTTTAAATGGTTTACATCCACCAGCTTAGATTTAATGGCTCCCAAATTTAACCATTTGGAAATTTCTTGTTCATACGTCGCTTGGTAATAATTGATAAGAGCACTTGAACAAAAACCGAACAAATAGGTCAGAAAATGTCGCAATAACTGCGTTACAAAGGCACAAAATAAGCTTTGCGTCTCTGAGTAAATAAATGTTGGGTTTAGTTGGCTTGTCATTATTTTATCTTTACAATGTGAGGAAAAACTGTCACGACAACAACTTTAAAAGTGCGCAGTAGTGACTGTGACCTTGCATTTCGTCCCGTAAGAGCAATGTAAAAACATGCATTTTCTTGAGACACCTTAGACCTACAGTTTTCATTGGATTTTTATGAAATACACTTTGTTTTAAAGCGCATTAAATGTTTTAGTGGCTCCGCTGAGCTGAACTCCCATTTTTTCATTTATTAAACCGTGACATAAATTCAAAAATCATAAAACGTTACATTTTAATTTGTTTTTACGTTTCAAAAAAGTGGTCAGCGAAGTGACTGCAGTACACTATTATTTTCCAAATAAAACGTTTTTCAAAAATATCTTATGACAATTATGGGGGTGAAGTGTCCCAGGAAAATGTTTGTTTTTACATTGTTCTTATGAGACAAAAATCAAAATGGCCGACAGATACCATGCCCTCTTAACGATTTCCACGACAACGAGTTAGCATTTAACAGCACTGTATGGATGCAATTTTATTGTTGTACATTTTGATAGTGATTATAAGCAGAATGTTTACTTGTATTTACTTTTTATGTATGTATACATAAGATTTAGCCTATTTTATCTATTCAAAGGCTCAGTAAATTTGATTTCTTGAACAATTCACCACTCAATTGGAGGAACAAGACTTGTCAGATACTCCGTGACGTCACTGTGGGATGACGTCATGAAATGTTCCACAGAGTAAGGCAGCTTACAGCTGAGATACAAGTCTGGAGGGAAATTAGACAGCGTTGAACATATGACTCGGCCACTGCCCACCTGCTCCCTTTGCAGCCCCCTTGCCCCTCAGCTCCTGGGTTTCACTCAGCCAGGCATGAGTGTACTTGTGAGTGCTTGCCTCACAAGCCGGGAGAACACTAGTGGATCAGTCAGTCGGATTTAATAACTGGGCTTGGATACTGTATTGGCATTATCTTGCAGAAAATTTAGTTTTGATTTATCTGGTACTTTACTGCATTGGGAAACCAGCATCTTCAGCACAAAACAAGCAACTAGTACACAATTCCACGTGAAAATATGGACATTTTATTATCGTGTTCCAAAGCTCTACAGAGTTTTAAAGCACATAAAGTTGCTTGAAAAAAATTCAGCTATGCATATAATGACAACATTACCTTTTTTATATTATTGAATATAAAGTCTATACGGGTTTTAAACTTACAAGAAACGCTAAAAACTATGTGCTTTATATGGTGAAATGAAGCCATAGCTCGGTGAATACAAAGAATATCACACTAACCACGCATAATTTATACTGGTTAAACTCTGAAACCGATTTAAATTTACTTTCACTTATAGTTGGTTGAAAACTTCGATAAAGGGTATAGTACAGCTTCTACAGCTCTAGAAAGAAAAACAAAGACAATTTTATAATAACCTTCAGACGTTAGTTGGTTACATACAACTCGGTGTCAAGATTTTATATAGATTAAAGGCTACCACAAGGTTTAAAATTTAATTTCATATAAAGATAGCGCAATATAATTCCTTAATTGCTTCGAAACAATTATTTTACGGCACACAACATGCATAAAATACAGGGCTTTATGAGATTGTCTTTGGATTTTACTTTTTTAAATGAAGGTTAAGTTTGATTCTAAATGTGTTATATAAGACCTCTATGGACGTAAGCCTACAAAACAACACAGCCCACGATCAAAAGTTACATGCGAGATCAAACATAGCAGAAAGAAAGAAAAGTCCCAGGTCAAATTGTGTAACCTTGCGTAGGAAGTCGGGCAAAACCTGCCGTAAGCGCAAATCAAGAGATAAAATTTCAATTTCACAACTATGTATTTTTTTAGTCGCGCGTTGCTTAATGTATGCTTTTAATGTATAAACTGTTTAAAAGATTCAGAATTCTTCAAACAGAGGTTTGGGGCTGAATGCCAAATGTAACATTTTTCCTTAACACCGGAACGAAAAATCTGAACTTGAAACAAAACGTTTCTTGCACAGTTGCTGCAAATACAGCCACAACACAAGAACAAAACATTAGCCACGGTGTAAAGCAGAGGTTCCAATGGCTCGAACATTTCGCCCCATTGAACAATGCCAACACTGAGTTCCGGAGCGGACACATTTATCCGTGGAATTAGCCCCAAATGTGCAACAATATCCTGGGTAATCAGAACTTAACTGTTTGTAGGCGTAGTAACGAATTTGTGAGAATTACCAACGGTTAGGCCTGTACGATATGAGGAAATTTGCAAGCTATGTTAGTAGCATACGATACATTTTCCCGTTTGGGCAAAGTTAGCTTTGAAATTACTAATTTTGTTGAAAACTTTATTAAACCTTGCTCAAGTGTGGTTTCCATGGAGGTTGTCAAGCTATAAATGTTATTGACCAGGTAAAACGCTCAGGTAAACGTAAAACATGCACAAGGACTGGAGCATCAGAGCTGAATTCATGTTCCAATTCAAAATGATTGGAAAGTATTTTCACATTCAACACTTTGATACAATGATTGACTGTAAGCTTGTTGGTAGAGCGCGCATTCCACACATGGGGTGTCCGGTGGCGTGAGTTCAACCTCCTAGATATCATTCTAGAATTTCACTGTGTTTTTCATTTGTATCTCATGTAATACCCTTAACTTTACATATAAACCTTTCCTGATAAAGAACACTCATTTAAAAGTTTGCTCAAGTCAATATATTGTACTGATATAGATAATTGCCAAGGTTGAATTGTAGAGATGATTTTAGATTGCTCCATACAAACATTTGTAATCCCACTGTGATTATTTAACTACGTTGTAAGTAATGCAATATGGACCAGAAATATTTGAAATCTAATCGTGACCGTTTATTTTTCAATCTTTGGTCTACGAGGTTTGCCCAAGTCATTCCTTAAAGTTAACTTCGTTGTTAAGTTAAAAATATCAAGCACCATGGGTTGAACTGTCAATAGTCATAAGCTTCGGCTAGAGTTGTGGGCTTTTTCATTTCAACGATGGGATTTCACTTCACGCACATGCGCTTCCCTCCTCAATTCCTGTCACGTGGCCAAGGGTCATATATGTACAAAATATCTCTGTACATATTTTGTCTTTGTTAGAGGAACTTCAGTCATTACAGAAGCTAATCCATATTTCAAGAGAACTTTTATCCATACATATTTAAAGACGATATATCATTTCAATCAATAGACACACAAAGCATAAACAGTTGGGCCGGATGGTGTAGTGGTCAGCATACCGCCCGGGAAGCGAGAGACCCGGGTTCAAGTCCCGATTCCCAAACAATTGTTGTCTTCAAATTTCTTTAGTTATAAATAATAGACACAACTACACTAAACAATCAACCGGTACAACCCTAGCTCTCAACAATTTAAGCAATGTTTGCTACAAATATTCACACTACACAACGACCAGAGTATAAATTACAGATTTCAATTAAATCGAACATTTCAACTCATTAAACACGACCGATAACCGGGTTCCGGAGCGGACACATTTATCAGTGCAATTAGCAGCAAATGTACAATGATATCCCGGAGTGGAGTGGTAATCAGAACTTAACTGTTTCTAACAAGAAACCTGGGGTGGTTTTCAGTTGTGCTGTACAAGTAAAGGTATAGTTTGTTTTGTGTAACGAGGCAAAGTCCACTCAACCACTCAACCTCGACCTTTTACCTAGCGTCACCTTATAGTCACTTTACACATTGTAAGTGGTGACTGGGGATCGATCCCGCGCCACCGGAGTGATGAGATCTGAAGTTGCGCGTGATAACACACCGCCACGGATCCGCTCAAGAAGAGGTTAGAAGGGTGATTCACAAAGGGAAAAGTTTCGAAATATTGTTTTCAGGCGTCGATAAACAAAAAAGACACAACCTAAGACGAAATGAGACACAAATGAGTAATTTGTTTTACGATTTCCACAAACTAAACATTAAAATTGTCATGATGTATTTGTTTTGGAAAGAAATTACATCTTGCAGTGAACATTATCATTGTTATAGGAAAGTAATCGTTTAGTTTTCTCACCTAGTGATTTTTTTAGGTAAGCCGTTTTAATACGGGTTTCGAGTTGAGGCTTTAGGTCATACCACTGTAACACTTTAAAAGATATCTTTGTACTTTTCAAAAGGTTTCAATAATGGGTAACATTTTAAGGTTTCTCTAATGCTTTTAAAAAGTTCAGTTTTATGCTGCTGTCATTTGTTGTAAACAAATGGGCTGGTCGTGTTTTCAACAGATGAACGGGTTATTCAAGGACAACACCCTATGAAACCTTAATTTGTACATTTTATAACAAAACTACACTGTACATTTTCGCTGTTGTTAACCTTTTAAACTACTCGTACAATTCAGAAAGGATCGTACGCAATTGAAATCATAAATTTAGTTAGACATATGTAGTATAACAGGTTATTTCAAAACGGCAACCAACGAAGGTGTTTGCATCAGAAAAACTATCACGATGGCATTATCTTAAAACGCTTTTGCTCATATTAAACCTCATCTAAGATCTCAGATCGTGTATGAATAAAGTAACACTGAACAAGTTCAAACTGGCCAGAGCTCCATCTTGAGACCTCAATGTTTTCAATACCGTTCAAGTTCAAGTAGTTATGTTCATGGTACACAACTCGACGTATGTTGATTATCATATATGTCATGTGGGGTCCCTGGACACCCCGGTCCCTGGGGTCTGCCTGTACATGTACCTAACGTGGTGACCCCTAGATACTTGTACAGCAACTGTGACGCATACACTGCAGTGTGCTGTTTATAATTACAAAACGCAGACACCCCAGGGGCCATGTTGCTGTGTTAAGTATTTTATTGTGTAAAAACGTAATGTATGGACCTGTTTTCGTGGAAAATTAAAGTTCAGATTGACAAACTTGTTTGGGTGCTTTGCAACATAATTGTTTGTTTTTGAGAAATTTGCGTGAACGTGAACAGGTTTGTTTTACCTTCAGATTTACGTGGTCTTTTACTGCAAGTTTAAATACATATTTTGAAAAGGAACCGCATTTCAAATTTCATTAATATCGGACTAACTGTTCCAATGTTATCACGGAAAATCATTTTTTTGTTGCCATTTTGAAATGGCGGAACGAATTTTCATAGTCGAATATTGATGTGTTACAACAAAATAATTTTTAAAGTATCATCAAAATCAACTTAAACTTACTGTTTTTATATTGTTGAAGTTGCTTCGTTTATTAACCCCCATACCAAGTACACTTCCGGTAATATGATTTTTCTGGCTGATTAAAGAATTTGACCCAGATATTTTACACAGGAAATATTTGTACCAAATTATAATTATACAAATTGGACAAACCCTGTGAACTGTACCTTATACAATAATGCAGTATTCACATATATAAATATATGCACGTTTTGTGTAATTACTTAAAAAATGTGCCATACACGTCAGGATCAGTGCTCATTACATAATGCCGGATCTGGGTCTAAACATGCTGACGGCATGATTATCTCGTTTTACCAGGAGAAAGTGTATATAACCTGCCAAAATATCTTTTAAGGAGGCACCCTTAAATAAACCATACACTGTAGTAGTTTTTCAACCTCGAGCGACTACAGCCGGCGACACAGACATAGTTACTGCAAGGAAAGGGAGATTGTTTGTGGAGTTGGGGTAAAGTAAAGCGAGATGTTAGCGAGGAAAGATCAAAGCGGGAGTTAAGTAGTTTGATGTGGGAGGAAAAGCTTATTCCAGCCTTTGCGCTGAATGCATGTGTTCTTTGAGTCGATAACAGCCATTACACCAAACTAAATGTAGACTGCATTTGATTCGCGAGTCGCAGGTTTATTCTTAGCTTAAGTTTCACTCTGGGAAAAGTAAGACAAATAATATAGCATTTAAAGATCTAATTACCCCAAAAACACAAATTAAATTTCTATAGTATGATTAGTTCTTAAAGAAATCCAAAACGAACATGTCAGGAGGTATTTAAAGGCAAAGCTGTCAGCTTAACGTGGTTGGTCACCGATTGGACGAGATTTTGTCTCATTACTGATGAATATTAGAAGTACGAGTACATTTCTAAGGTATGAGCGCCTTTGACCAGATATTGTACACTGAGCAAAGAGCTCAGCAAACAGCACTTCTAAATTCTGTAGAATTAGCTTAAGCAGTAACACTCGTCTTTATAAGATGCAATTAACATTTTTGTAGTTTACCGAGGAAGTAGGGTTGCTCAGAGTGGGCGGAAAATGACGACGCAGAGAGCTGCAGTTCACAAAACGCCGTCGTTATAAATAGTGTTGATTAATTGACAGATAATTTATTCGTTAGGGCAGATTAGAAGCCGATTTTCAGACGTTTTCAGAAAAATCTCCTTTGAATAACGCTAAAATGTCATACTTAGAGCTCAAAAATCTTCAAAATTGGAATATCAGATGACTCAAATCCACCTAAGGTAATCAAAGGCATCATATGAGAACAGCGAGTTTTTTATTGCAAACTCTTGCAAAGCCGCCAAAAAGGCATGATGAAAGTTGGCGCGAGGTTTCGTTCTTTCTCGCCGTTCATAAACATAAAATATTTTTACCCCCGTAGACTACTGTTTCACCCAAACAACATATTTATTTTTAACATCCATACTTTTTAAGGCTGTAGATTTTATCCTAAAACGATCGAACTCTACAGCTACAGTACGTGCACAGCACCATACCGGCCTGGGTTCAACTCCCGGAACTGCAGTTAGAACCCCTGGTTCGGAAGTCACGTTGAGTCTTTGGTCAATTTTTATTGGTCGTTGACTTGTTAGATAACGGCCCAATCCGGAAACAGTTGGTCCTAGTTTACAACAAGAGTTCATCATCCATCTAAACACTAATCTCACTTACCCTTCATCCCATGTACACCCTAAAATACCCTCTAAGGTGTCTCAAATATAAACAACAAATTTACCACGTTCCGACCTTTCTTTTAACTATTCGCAGCCTCAGCAGTCACAAAAATAAAAATTCCAAATATCATCTGATTTCCAATAATCGATTTGCATTCAACACGACGCTCACTCAACAAGTGCCTCTGCTGTGTATAAGGAGTGAAGTTATGTTTGCTCCAAGCACATACCAGGCTGGATCAGGTGTCGACAAATATTGGCTCAAGAGATGCGATCGCGTTCTGTTAACATTAGCCTGGGTTATGTGTGAAATTTAACACCTGTTATCTCCAAGAGCAGGTGGGTTAGTTTTACACAAGTTTCAGTTTGACTGTGTTGAAGAGAGGAAATGAAAGGTTATAAATTATTGGTTTACGTACGCGTAGCAAAGTGGCTAGCTAGTAGATACTAACGGAAGTTCTTACAATGTATTTTGCGTCGATAGCTGAATTAGCTATAGAGAACGGGTGGGGACATTTTATGGTATTCTCAACCAAACCCCAATTCAGGAGTTGCGGCCAATACGTTTATGTTGTGGATTCAACTGCGAAATTGGTAGTTAATTTCACTCGGCTCTCATCAAGAAACGACAAACCATCGGCCACGGTTGGGAAATTCACCCCTTTTAAGTTGTCAAAACTAATATACTAGACGCAAATTAATTCAATTTCTTATACATTCACCCGCAACGCAACGTGTTTATGATACTTTCTCACAAAAGCGTCATCAATTTTAAATGTAGCCTACACAGTTTGCTAACCTGAATAGGCCATTCACTGAAATAAATACTTTCTATTCGAATTTGAAAATAATAACTCGACTTGAAAGCATCACTCAAACGAGCAGCGTGTTTTCTAACTTTGCTACACACATTTCAATTAAACCAATGACAACTTGAAAGAGAATGTTGTTCTCATCAAGCCAGATCTAGAAAAGACGTGACGTGGTTCTAGAGTTCTCTCTCTTACTTCATAAACAGTGAATATTCGTCAACATCATCAGCAAGGCGAGGATTCGCTGGATTAATTCTGTGAAACATTCTGCAAATATTCTCCACATTCTTCCGAGATGAGGTTCAGAATAAAAATAAGTCTCGGTGAACACTCCGACCCAAGACATATTCATAAGGCGTCGTCTCCCGAGAATGCACAACTCTTTGATTCACCGCGCCCGTATCTTCACTATTTATATCTTCATCCAACAAACTTCTTCGTACAGCTTTCTTCTCCCGCTTTAAGGTCGTGTGACCGCTATCAGTTTCAGACTCTGCCACCAGGGCCGCAGCACCTACACGATTGAACGCAACTTAAAAACTTCTTCGTACATCTTTCCTCTCTCGCTTTAAGGTCGTGTAACCACTATTAGTGACAGACCCTTCCACCTGGGCAACCACCATCTACACGATTGAACGCAACTTAGAACACTTCTTCATACAGCTTTCTTTATTCGCTTTAAGGCCATGTGGCTGCTGGTAGTGTCAGAGTGAAAGGAAGTGTAGGGCTGCGCCACCTACACGACTGAAATACCGGCACTTAACTCACCTTTACTTTAAGGCTCCGCCTCAGAGGTCACCTAAGAGAGCCTAAATTTGTCCGCACGACACCACACACGCAACAACTGGCTAAACAAAGGCCTTCCTTCAACTGATTCGGCCTAGCTGCAAAACCAACCGCTTGCAGAGGTTGACGCGGACCCGGTTTTCCTTTCAAAATACCTTTGACATTAATAAAATTATATATTTGGAAACTAGAGGAATTTCCCGACAAGTACTTGTATATAGAGCGCGGTTTCTCATAAGTGGTTTAATAATTTTACAAAGTTGAAGAATGTTGAAGTTGTCCAAATTTTAGTGCTTTTTAATTCTTTTGTAAACTCAAAACACATAGTTAAAAGACGCCTTTTACGCGTGTAGAATAGCTTCTAAACGATAAAACTAATGTAAATAGTTATAGTGTCGGCCTATTTCGGATTATTGCAGACTCTTGCGTTGGGCGTCGTCGCGCAGCTGAGGCGGACCCTTAACGGACGGAACTTTCAAACTCTAAACAAAAATAATTTTAGGAATATAAATCACCCTTATAAACAAATTTTGAATGCAGTCGAAACATCGCCAAGAAAGGTACCGCTAGGTAGGTAGAATTGAGTGGAAGGATGAAAGCCACTTTAGCGGTGGAAAAGCTTAGATCTCGTCCTCGTATCTGGTCGGGCTTAGGTCGACAAAGACTCTTCTCGTAAACACTGGATTCGGCAGCTTACTGCGACCTGTTGATCTCCTCGACGTACCGCCTTACAACAAGTGCTCCTGTGCGCTAGATACACATTTGTGTTACGTCATGTACCGGATGTTCACAGTTTGCGGCATCCCTCTAATAAATTAATTATAAAACAACAACAAAGAATCTTGTTTTAAGTGTACGTTGTGTTTATCTTTGCTTACGAATGTTCGTTTTCATGGTTTTATAGGTTTGTAATAGGAGCTAGATTTAAACTCAAAATGAGCAAAGTAAACGCAGTTATTTTCTTTAAAGCTAAGATGGTGGAGGCTTAATGTTGGGAACTTTTAATTTTGACTACAACTTCGCAGACTAGATTGAGGTTTTTAGAATCAGGTTTTCAACACTCAGCCACACCAACTAAGGTTCTTAATCTGACAAATCACTCAATCAAAGGGCCCAAATGAAATTCTTAAACATCTTCGTTAAGGGACCAACATGTTGTGTTTTAGTTGATACATCAAATTAGGGCCTTAAAACCGATCGTCTCAGTCATGGTTTAACAGGTTTAATCTAGTACAAACTGTAGTGTTCCAAATACAGTTTTCTATAGTACTGATGCGATGAATCATATCCTAAAGCATAGAGCAGGCACGCATAGATCTTTACAAAACGCACTTTGTACAGACAACTTTTATTCTTATTTCTTTTTATGAAAATAAAACGCCAATCACCATGAACCTATGCAGTCTTGTGCGTAACCGACTCAGCCACCAGCAAATAAATCGACGGTAGAGCCCGTGCGTTTCTTCGTGGCGCTTGGCGAGGGGAAGTGAGAGGACAGAGTGGGGGCAAATCGAGGTTTTCAAAAAGTACAGTAATAGCCTTTCCTCACAGTACGAGTGTCATGGAAAGACTGGTTACCCCAACTCTCGAAAACCCAGTTAAAACTGGTTTTAGTCGTCAAGGTCAAGCGCCACGAAGAAACGCACGGACTCTATGGTTCTTTGGATTTCCCACGTTCCCCTTTACAAAACAATACACGTATTGCTCCATGCGTTGATGGGTTAGTATCAAGCCCGACTCAGAAGCTCATCACTCTGATGGTGTATTGGGTTTGATCCTCGCAGTCAATTCTAGTTAAGAAGGCCAAGGTAGAGATGACTTCGTAGTCCTATTTTCTACTCACTCAACATGACATACCTTTCCCACACTATTTTTATCTCGTAATAATACGTTTTCACCTAGCAACCACTTATATTAAATTTTGGTATTCAAAAACGAAACTATATAGATTCGAACACTGTTATGAGTAAGAGGACTGACCAGGCATGATGGAGACGGTCTTGAGAGCTCGCAGCACCCGGAAGGTCCGGAGGCCGGCCAGGTTGCCCACGTCCATGCCGATGGTGGCGTACCCGGAGGTGATGACCACGAAGTCCAGCCAGTTCCAGGGGTTCCGCAGGTAAGTGTATTTGTTCAAGATAAACCCCTTGGCCACTGACTTGATGATCATCTCCGCCGTGTAGATGGCCAGGAAGATGTATCTGTAAACAGATAGGAACATCTTGTAAAATGTGTTCACTCTCTCTACCTATTAACTTATGTGAAGGGGATTATATTGTAAGTAACACTGCACCCTTTAACTCTGGAGAATACGAATATATACCAGCTTGCACACGACTGTGTAGACTATCGATACGGTACAACTTCTGTTTCCAGTTTGGGGATTTGACACCCAACTTAGTGGCCTATCAGTTACGTGTCGTAAGTTCGTCAATGTTACAAAGTCAAAATATCTTTATTACTTCCTTTTATTACAAATTTCGGATCTCTTAGTATGGTTCACAGAATAAGCGTTACACAGAATAAGCGTTACACAGAACAAGCGTTACAATTGAAGATGTGGTCCAACCTATAAAGTCCATGAGTGAAAAAAATACGTTTTTAAGAAGCCAGATAGTGCGATATTTTTCTTCAACTTTGTACACCTTTTATGGCGTAACAAGTTGCGTAACAAGTTTAACATCACAAACGGAACTCTAGAAAATGTTCAACAAAAAGACGAAATCATCCAAAGATTTCAGGTTTGATAAATGTACACAATTAGTTCTTTAGTGGATCAATTATCATTGTGGAGGAGGAGTCGTTTGCATTCGGTGATATTTCAGGGTTAATTCCACCAATCTCTCTCTCAGCTGAGTTGTTAGAGTGACGTCATTGCTCATCTGCCACTCGGAACGTTTTTGTTTGCTAGTTTGTTTTTCATTTATATTTGTGTTGATGTCATAGCTTATAGCATTTTGAGCGATTTATGATTGGTAATAAAGCTATTTATTTCTACCACCACACATAACAAAATACAGTAAGCAGTTTTGAGCTTCCTTAGACATACTGAGTCATACAGCAAACTTTACAATTATATTAGATGTAAATAGTTAAACTCGGTCAAAACCTTTTACACCACTATCTTGGTCTGACGATTAGATTTTGATGATGTTTGATACAAATGTTCGGTTTCCTGCCATAAATTTGTGTACCAAGTGGAATTAACATTTGATTATTTACAAATATACAATTGTCTGCAAATTTGTACACAGCTTTTAGAGCATGAAACCTAATTTTTCGAGGGAAACTCCTCCCCACTCAGAAGGTCACTTCCGGTGAAAATTATCTCCTGTTACGAGAAATTCACTAGAGGTACTTGGTTGCACTGGAATGAGAAGCACGCCAATTAAAACTAATGTCAGAGCCAATGATAATGTTACGGTGAGTAGATTACGCATAGATTCCGAATGGTTGAGGCAGGAGAATCAACATAGTTGTGACAGTCCAAGCACAGATGGTGTTGTGAGGGAATGAGTCTCAAATAGAGCCACCGACGCACGCGCAAGTTTGTTCGTTCTCGAAAATCACATGATTTGGTGACATTTAAATAATGAACATCGGACAAACTCGAGCATGTGGGGCCAAGGGGAAGAAAAACTGCGAGAGACGGCAGCACTATCTGTGCGTGGGCCGCTGCAACTATGTTTATGTTGCTACTTCAACCATGTGGCATCTATGCGCTATCTACTTACCACAACATTATCTTCGTCAGATCACATGACCACTTTAAAGCTCGGGCTATGACCCAAAAACTACTCTGACACTTTAACCCTGACTCCTCTACTTCTCCTTAAACCTGTACATTTCTCTCCCCTGTGGCAACAATATCACTACTCTGTGTGGCAGACAGAAGAAGAGGTATGAGTAATTGATCAGCTGATGTCAACACCATCCCCGGCCTGTCAGCTGATGCCATCTAACGTCACGTGACTTCCTGACATGAGCTCCTCAGAGTGTTCGTCACAGTAGACACTACCCGGGTGAAAATGTGAGAGGTTCTACCCTCTCATGCTAAAAAAACTGTCGGTACCATTTTGTTTGTTTGCAAAAAAGTTGCGTTGCATTTTCTTGTTTTGACCACTTTACCAATTCTATCTGCTTTATAGGTGATAGATTTAAAATCAGAGTAGACCTACACAATAATAAAAAAGAAACGCCTTTTAAAATCTAACAAATTAAGGTTGTTTACAGTGTTTTTATAAGACATGTTAAAATTTCATCAGTTTTGAATTTAGAACTAGATGTAGATAGAACTAGAAGAAAACCCACAATAATCATCGTAATATATTAAGTGGTTTAGAAGATAAATTGACCCTAAACATCAAAATAACGTTTCACAAGAATCGCATTTATGGAGTCGACAACTATTATAGCTTATCGGTTGTTGATTTTCGAATGTTACGCATCCATCGAAAAATAATAATAGTAAAAGGGTAGGAGTAGGACCGTATTAAAACCCTACGTAATCTTAAAAAGGAAAATGGGAGCAACTGGTTCTGATGGTATGGTAGCTGTAGAGCACATGTAAATAAAAAGATAAAACTACATTGCGTGAGTGAACAAAATAACCGATAATACAAACAGTTATGACCTTATATTCATGAAGGTGGTATCAAATATAAGCTTAAGACAAAAAAAATAAACCTTAAACTCTACAAGCTTTTAGTCAAAACCTGTTATTTGTCTATTTAAACTGTTGCCTCGTTGAACTTGCTGTAAACGAAATCGAGAAATATTAAACGTTTCATACAGTTAAATCTTATTTGAAAACTATTGGAAGTAAAACATTTCCAGTTTACAAAAGAGAACATTCATAGAGGCGTTCGGTGTTACTAATTAACTACGAATACACCATCACTACAAAGTAACTAAATAATAGTTTACCAACTAGCAATCTATTGTACTGTTGTAATTTAAAACTAAACTTGGCGTTCGAAACGTGAAAGTCGTGTCTGTATACAGTGTAAAATATATGTTCATAAGATGAACCACCCAGAAACTTATAAAACAGCTCAATCAAACAATTAGTTAAGAAAATAAATTCTCTTAAAACCATCTTCCTTCCTACAAGTATCTATTTTACTAAATAGAAAGCTATTGTCAGATCCAGGAAGCGAAGAAGTAGTTTAAACAATTGAATAGAGACAACAAACCAGCAAGATACTTTGAGAGGTTCCAAATTGTTGTGCCACCGCCACATAATAGATTCTTCTAAGATCTCGAGATTTCATAAAGTCTTTCTAACCGAAACCTCTTTTCTGCAAGTGATGTGCCACTGATGTTTCTTACCGATTTTTAAGAGGTATTATGAAGAACAATGAGCTCAGATAATGCCATTTTTCTGAAAATAACGGGTTTTTATTTTAAATTAAAGCGTTTTTAGTTTTTAAAGTGTTTTTGGCTACTTCAAACTTCTTAATTAAATTAAGTTAGACTTAATCTATAACTTATAGTATAAAACAGATACATTTCACATGCGAAATTATAACCAGTAATTCTAAAACCAATTAAAATGTACAAATCAAGCGAAATAAACAGTTTAAACGTATTCGGTTGATTTAAAAACGGCGCGGCAGGTGATCGGGATACATAGCTGTACTGCGGGTATCACGCATCAAAGAATGCAGGCGCTCTCAATGGAGATGTAAGAAGGTGCTAGGAGGAAACTAGTTTGAGTTGTAGCTTGCTGCCGTCTAACATATACAGTTTAGTGATGTTTAATGGTTTTTAATGTACTAACACATTACGTCATAAACGTTAGGTAAAATCGTATATCCTTATACGCTGTAACCTTGTAACGTTTTAACACGGCCTGGGTTAAATTCCCACCGCTGCCGGAACAACATTTTACCCTGGCTGCTCCCATATTGATTCGTAAATCACGTTGAGCCGTTGGTTAATTTCCATTAATTGTTGGGATGTTAATTAATGACCCAATCTGGGAAACAGTCGTCCTTAGTTTGTAGCAATGCACACGCACGCTTCATCCAACGTTCACCTTAAAAAGCCTCTAGGAGTAGTCTATGTCTCAAATCTAGGTATTGATGTTTCTTTTGTGTTTTAAAATGAGTAATTTAAACTTTTAACTGACCTCCTGGTTGTACTGACTTTTACGAAACGATTAAAATCATAACTGTTATGCAGAACACTGGTTCTAAACCAATTTTGTTGTGACAATAGCGACAAAGAAAAATTGTACGACACCACAGTAGTTACCTAAACATTGACGATGTTCCATCAACATTTCGAACTCTTTATACCATGGTTTCATAGGGAGTGATTATTGTATGTTAAGGCCGTAATATGACGGTGCAGCTTTATACTCAGTTCAATCATATGGGAATGTTTCCCTACAGAGCGGTCACCTCTTCCGAAAATATTAAGAAAAAGTTCACCGTAACAAAGTGGCCGGCTCTTGTCTATGTAATTATAATTTTACTGAAATGACAACATCGTAAGTAATAAAACATATTGACAAATTTTCGACAGGAAAAGAGATTTCGCGTTAGAATGCGGTGCATTGAAAGGGTTGACGTTGAAGGATCGGAGACTGGGACGCTTGGCTACTCTGATATTCTGCTGCAAACCACAAGCTTGTATACCAACCTGTCTTCTCGTCCACAAGAATATACTGGAAAATATTTCCAATATTGTACACAATTTTGTAACTGTGTGGACTAAAATCAGAGTTGGATTTACACATGAACTTAATGTCAAACTAGATTTTTACTGTCTGAATTTCACCATGAAAAGTCTCGAGTTTCGATGAAAAAGACATAAGTTTCATCAGTCATGGAACAGTCGATAGTCCGTCGTAAATAGTGATGGATTTAGTTTTTTAAACATTCTCGCACTGGCAATAATCTCATACTAAAAACGAAATAATACGCCTAACTTGTGGAAAATAGAGTAAATGGACCAAAACATAACTTGCTTATTCCTGCGCAATATACGAACGATAAAGTTCTTATTGTGATCACTTATATATAAAAAGGATAACACTTTCTGTCTAAAAACTATTTGGCGTCAATAACTGGAAATTAGACCTGACCATTGCATACTTTTTTGGGTCCAATGGTTCTGAAACATATTTTAGCAATTGACTTGTAATCACTTATTTTTCACCGCGCCCAAAGTAAATCGCCCAAGATCAATAAACCAATCCTCCCCAAATTTCAACCATAAATCTCAACTTAACATACAGTTATAAACTATAACTTATAATGAATAAAATGAACACGAGTCTGGTTAGCCATATTTAAGTCAAAATGTCATTTCAAAACAAATTCCTTGAACTGGAATTACATACATACACAAAGACCCTTTAAACGACGTTTTGGAAAATTATAAAATTTGAAATACATTTAAATTAAGTTTATTGCAACAAATTGACTAATCAACCTTTGTAATGATGTCACCAGAGATTATTTGCTTCTATTGAGCGGTTAGAAACAATCAACTTGCAATTAATCATCGAGCTATACACTGTTGAATCAACTGATCAACTAAGGCAGCCACATCTGATGTGGTTAGATCTCTGAGAATTGGTTACTGTCTTGACCAGAGTGTTTGCTGTAGTGTTGTGGTGATAGTGGGGAGGGGGAGGGGTTGAGTGGTGTGAAAGGGGTTGGATAGTGGGAGGAGGGGGTTAAAGTGACCATTTCTGACGCTGAGAACTGAGATACTCCAGTGCAAACCCATCATCCTTTCATCCCCGCAACTCTTCTCGTATTTTAGCCCACTGATATACGGGGTGAGCTTTTAATGTCCCTCCCCACCTTAACTTTTGGAAATGGAAATAATTTTAAAAATCCGTTATTGATTTTATATAATTCTAAGGTTTGTTTTGACGTTCTTCGCATCGCTCACCCCCTCCCCCACCCAAAACAGGCGGGGGTGGGCCCCCAAATTATTAAATACTCACCCCTCCTTTGTGGTACTTCAAACAAAGAAAGGGAATTTTAATACAAATTCAACAACGCAAATAAAACTCTTTCATCTGGACTAGTTTTTTTTGTAATACCCATTTACAGATTACAAAAAACATTGCGTCGTTAAATGTTGTATCAAATTCCCTTTCTTTTGAGGTGCTCACAGGGGGGAGTTGTATTTAAAAAACTGGGGACCCCTCCAGTTTTTGTGTGAGGGGTGGGTGACGCAAAGAACGTCAAAGCAAACTGTAGAATTATATAAAAACATTCCCCGAAGGGTTGTTTTTTAAAAATATTCCCTTTTCCGAAAGTTTATTCAAAACTCACGCCAAATATACAGTGTCGGAAAGAAACCTACACGAAGAAATATTTTGAAATGTTGTGTTTAAACATCACATTAATGACGAGACAATTTCAAAGATTTGCTTTTAAAACTGCCAAATTACAATTTTTATGGAACGGCAATAAACCTTGTGTGAAATGGCCATATAGAGTTTTTACTTCTGAGTTTTAGCGCATTAATAAACGACAAAAATATATAATTGTTGCAATAATCCACAATCTATAAGAGCTATGTGTAATATTTGTTCCCTAAACAATAACTTAAAGCAGGTGTAGTGCTTGAGACAAGTTCCATGATAAAGTAGAGTGGTCAGGATAGAAGGATAATGGCGGCTAAAGGTACAAGTTGGGGCTAAGCTGGGTTAGTTGGTATTCCGAACTCGCGGCTGAATTCCTGTTAAGTCTCATCATCTGTGTGACGGGGTGGGAATTTTAACTCGCAGCTTTGTCCTTCATAGTTTGTACCAGTAATGTGATGAGTGTCCTTTGAACTAAACAGGCAAACTATTCGTGCCAACTTTCAACGTCCGTATAGTAATAACCAGCTGTAAACCTCAGCTGTAACCAGAGCGTATTTGTTCATAATAATGTGATACGCTTAAGCATAAAATGTCTGCAGTTAAATGTTTTATTGAACTCTGTCGTAGTGAACTGCGAAATTATTAAACGAGTTGTAGAAAATATTACAGTTTAGATTTGTTGCTCAGAGTGAGTTAAAGCTAGATGTATAGTCTTACGAAAATTTTAGAATCTAAAACTAAACGCCGGCGTGAACATTATTAGGTGTGTTAAAACTCTTCAAATAATAAAATATTTAGGCTCAATGATTGGAAAGGTTGAACATTACCGTAGGGTTTTACTCTACTTGAACAATTATCTCGGAGGTAATTCCTTAGTGTCAAAACATTTTCATATACAGTACAATCTCTCTAATCCGGCCCTATATCGGGATCGGAAGCGCCAGATAAGCGAAAATGCCAGATTAGTGGAGGTTCACTAAAAATACTCAATTTGCCGGAAATAATTTTTCTTACATGATTCAGGATGATTCATTACTCTTAAAAGAATTATTCAACTTTATTATTTTTCTTCCTTATGGTCACGAACTTTTGATCTACCGATGTTGAATTCCTAAGAAAGAGTAGCTAGCTTATCACCAATTCCTAGTTTTTAAATCACGTTACTTCTTTATCTATTGTCATAGTAACATGTTCAAGTTTCTGCGACATCTCACGGTCCATACTGAACGGAAGCACAGATTAGCAATAAACAAGGCACATCTGGCTGTCTGCAGACAAGTAACTTGAAAATATGTGGCTAGTTGACGCGGTCACAGCGCCGGATTACTGGACGTGTCGGAGTGGCGAACGGCCGGATTATAGAGACTGTACTGTATTGGTTATTTTTAATTTTGCACGCTTTTTCGAGTTATTATACTCCAACCACAAGTTCAAATGAAGGTTAATAAATAATATACTCATGATATATTTTAAATTGAGTCACGCTCACGCCTATTTATCACACGGTAGACAGGATTCAAAATCTGGCCAATCATCTTTTAGCCCTTTTTACTTAAATAAAGCTATGCAATCACGAAAACTATGAGGTAGTTTTTGATGCTCGCAAGGTGTATGTTGATGCCTTTTAAGAGCTGTAACCGTTTCGTATAACCTTAGTTTACGAAAAGCGACAATTTCATTGGCTAAGATAACACATTACCCAGAAAGCTGAGCTGGAAACTGGTAGTGTTTGATGGATTTCAGTTCCAAGTGTCAACATTGGGCACTTTTCCAACGTCTTGGTCGAGAAATTGATTCAACAGTCTGAGACAATTCGATTCTTCTGTCTGGAAGAGGAAGTTTTTCACTAGCAATCAACTGTGGTTTACCAATCCCGTACCGTAGTTCACATAGAAATGATTCCTGTTTTACGTGAAACCTAGTAACATGTGTAATTTCTTATGTATTTGCGTGTGAGATGAACCACAGAGTGTACTTGTAGTTGGAGGAACCAGAAATGAATAAGGCAGTGTTTTGTGGTGAGAGCTTTGACGCAAGACAGAAAGAAGGTTTGAAGAAGAAGTGAGACAAAGTTGATAGGGTTCAGTGACCTGGCAAGTAACGAAAGCACGAGAGAGGACACTGGGAATGTAGACAATCGTCATATAAATGTGCTGTGATCTTGCAAGCAAGGGTTTTGTCAAACAGTATAGTAGGACACAGTAAAGAGCTCAAGAAAGTATTTGTCAAGGAAGAAAGGGACTTGGACAGAAGAGAATATGAAAACTATGTGAACAGAAAAACAGACACTTGTCATACTGGAGTCAAAGAGAGGAACGTTTCACCAAAGTGGGGTAAAAGTTAAAAAGGGTATGACAGTAAAATTGTTGGAGGTGGGGAAGAAACCTTCAAAAACAAACTTATTTTAAAGAACTAGGCATGAAAACACCAAATTCAAAATGGTTTGAGAAAAAGTAAAGTTATGGAGGATCAGAAAAATTGACGTCTTCAAATTCGACCAAACAGAGACCTTAAGCATTCAACTTTGTAAAATGTAAAATCTATCTAGAATCATTTTGCAGTATCCAAGTAGCAGTTAGAAGTTTTGTTTTGACCCAGGAAAGACAACAATCACAGGATTATATTAGAGGGCCCTGTAGGAAAATGACACTATTTCTGTTAAAGGAAAATCTCAGAGAGTTGAGTTAAAAGCTGGTGCAGTCTGGAGATAAAGTGTTTGATGGATTTCAACTCCGAGTGTCAACATTGGGCGCTTCTCCAACGCCTTGGCCAACCAACTCACTCAACAGTCTTAGACAACTTGAATCTATAACCGGGACAGGACAATTTGGATGTGTATTTCAGCAACAGTATTAAAACAAGCAACATTTAGACCTAAGAATCGAATTAGTGATGTAACATAGTAGTAATTTATGTTATGCTTTATGCGAATCTATAGAGATAAGTTTGAAAATCAGGATATCAAGAAATCATGGTTTCTTCCCAAAATATTGTTAAATTTCGTTTAGGTTCACCAGTAAAAGTTTAAAATCAAAAGCAGGCGTGAAAAGAGTTGTTTAGAGTAGTGGCTGAATGGTAGCAGTCAGCGCTTTTAATAATGCATGGTTTCAATTGTCAGGGCTTAAAGATTTGAACTACTTTCCTATGTGTGTGTTTTGCTATGGACACATGCTATTTATAAATATACTAATATAAATAAAGCAAAATTAGTTAGTCGTTAATAAATCTCATTTGGATAAATAGTTCATACAACTACTGGTTGATACAAACATGTAGACAAGTTTATAGGTAAGAAATAAAATTGTACCACAGATTATCATTTTAACCTACTACAGTCTACAACAACTATGGCCTCTAATAAGTATACATCTAGGTTGAGTAATAGGACTTAGTAACAAGACAAACTGTAAATTTTTCACCTTTTAAGATCAACCTCAGTCTAATTTAAGTACTTTCATGAGCAATGGTCAAACACGTCAAACAGAATTTTATACAGTACTTTTCACTTTTGGTTGACACACAGTTACAATGATTGTTGGGTGAAAAATAAGAGATTTAAGCCATCGAGTGACAGAGCAAACAGCAAGTAAAATGAGCGATGAGATGTGAATGCATTAGCGTATGACTGAAAGCCGATATTGATTTGCCGGGAGCGTTTGGGAGTGAAAACCTCTGTCCTTTCGTTAACTTCATTATACGAGTACAATATAACTCACTCTAATTGGAAGGTAAAGACTGATCAAGCTGTGAAACTGTGTTAAGCATCCATTTACGGATTATAGTCAAGGACGACAGCTCGGGTTCGAATCCCATCCAGTGTTGAAATAAAACCTGTCAAAATGGTTATATTTTTCGTTAACTTAGCACAATTGTTAATAAAACAACTGCATATGTTCTATAGATTGAAAATAAAAAATAAATTGAAACTCGAATCCTGAATAAAGATTGTGATGAACCCTCAAAATGTACCCTTCAAATTTAAAATATTTAGGCTCAATGATTGGAAGGTTGAACATTACCGTAGGGTTTTACTCTCACTTGTAAAATTCTCTCGGAGGAATTTACCTTAGTGTGTAAATTTTCATATAACTACAAGTTAAATTAAAGGTTAATAAATAATATGCTCATGATATATTTTAAATTTAGTCACGCTCACGCCTTTATCATACGGTAGGCAGATGATTCAAAATTTGGCCAATCATCGTTTTTTTACTTCAATAAAGCTATGCAAACACGAAAACTATGAGGTAGTTTTGATGCTCGCAAGGTGTATGTTGATGCCTTTTAAGAGCTGTAACCGTTTCGTATAACCTTAGTTTACGAAAAGCGACAATTTCATTGGCTAAGATAACACATTACCCAAGCTGAGCTGGAAACTGGTAGTGTTTGATGGATTTCAGTTCCAAGTGTCAACATTGGGCACTTTTCCAACGTCTTGGTCGAGAAATTGATTCAACAGTCTGAGACAATTCGATTTCTCTGGAAGAGAAGTTTTCACTAGCAATCAACTGTGGTTTACCAACCCGTACCGTAGTTCACATAGAAATGATTCCTGTTTACGTGAAACCTAGTAACATGTGTAATTTCTTATGTATTTGCGTGTGAGATGAACTCCAGAGTGTACTTGTAGTTGGAGGAACCAGAAATGAATAAGGCAGTGTTTTGTGGTGAGCTTTGACGCAAGACAGAAGAAGGTTTGAAGAAGAAGTGAGACAAAGTTGATAGGGTTCAGTGACCTGGCAGTAACGAAAGCACGAGAGGACACTGGGAATGTAGACAATCGTCATATAAATGTGCTGTGATCTTGCAAGCAAGGGTTTTGTCAAACAGTATAGTAGGACCAGTAAAAGAGCTCAAAGAGTATTTGTCAGGAAGAAAAGAGGACTTGGACAGAAGAATATGAAAACTATGAACAGAAAAACAGACACTTGTCATACTGGGTCAAAAGGAGGAACGTTTCAAAGTGGGTAAAGTTAAAAGAGGTATGACAGTAAAATTGTTAAGGTGGGGAAGAAACAATAAAACAAACTTATTTTAAAGAACTAGGCATGAAAACACCAAATTCAAAATGGTTTGAAAAGTAAAGTTATGGAGGATCAGAAAATTGACGTCTTCAAATTCGACCAAACAGAGACCTTAAGCATTCAACTTTGTAAAATGTAAAATCTATCTAGAATCATTTGCAGTATCAAGTAGCAGTTAAGAAGTTTTGTTTTGACCAGGAAAGACAACAATCACAGGATTATATTAGAGGGCCCTGTAGAAAATGACACTATTTCTGTTAAAGGAAAATCTCAGAGAGTTGAGTTAAAGCTGGTGCAGTCTGGAGATAAAGTGTTTGATGGATTTCAACTCCGAGTGTCAACATTGGGCGCTTCTCCAACGCCTTGGCCAACCAACTCACTCAACAGTCTTAGACAACTTGAATCTATAAATGAAAGGAGAAATGAAATGAATATTTATTCCTTCAAGCAGAAATTACAGCAATTGGAACGTCATAATAGATTTTGTTTACATAAAACTTGGTATAAAATAGCAAGATACAACAAAAGAGAAAATACTTATAAATAGCAGTCAATTACTGTACATGCATTTCATAGTAAAAAATAACTATTTACAACATCTTTAAGCAAAAAAATTCTTGGATTCTGGCCTGAGAAATTGTTCTATAGGCATTTTCTGGAGGAAAGATTGAATCTTGGTAGTGGAGTGGACCTGGCGGACAGAGGCAAGTTATTAAGCAACTTTGAGCTATGATCTTAGAGGTATTTTTGGTTTTGCCAGTTAACACATGGTACATTGATCAGACCTTTACTCCTGGTTTGTACAGATGTATGTCACTCCTGAGTTCGAGCGTATCCTGCTCCTCCCCTTTACTCCGACTAAAACTTGAAAGATGGAAACAACTGCAGACTGTCATCAGTGACTGTGCAATGAAGATCGGCCTACAGTGCTCTCTATCCCATGCACCAGTAATGGTTCTTAGTGCCTTCTTTTGGAGGATCAAGACACGCGCTGATTTTCCAGCCAGTTACAGCCCAGTTTGAACCATACAAAAGACTCTAAGAAAAAAAGCAATGTATGCATTTCTTAGAAATTCCTGAGGTGGGCACCCAGTCTTTTGGTTTCTTAGGAGAAAAATAACTCTGGACAAAGACTACAGACATAATCTATGTGGTTATTCCATGTTAACTTAACATCCGGAGGTACAAACCCAACAGTTTTACACTTTCAACTTCAACATTTATCTGTTTTTAAAATTGAAAACAATCAATTTAGTTTTTGTCTCATTCAGCAACAAATGGTTGACTTAAATAAAGGGCTTTCTGAAGGGATTGCTCCATGCTGCAAACTTTAACTCATTTAGACTTGGTTCTAAGATTGTACAAGTGGTGTCGTCAGCATAACATATTTTACCCTTGTTTAGATAGTATGCCAAATAATTTTGTCATAATGATGAACAGCAGGGGCAATTGACCTACGGAACACATGGGCACAGTCTAGCCTGCGAACTCAAACCATTCACAAAAAACTACCTGTGAACGACCATTGCAAATGGATCCCACATGAGATCAGGGGCACGACCACGGATGCCATGTCTGCAATTTCTCACAAGACAGCATGGTCCAGTGTATCAAACGCTCTGCTGAGGGTCTGGGGTGACTCCAGTAACGCTGCACTCAGAGAAGCTGTCCTGGACTACTTGTACGCTTTTCGACAGCACATCCAATGGATGTTGGGGTTTGACCAAAGAAAACCATTGCTAGGCGAGGCACAAACAGGCGATTTGACTCAGAACACGTGGTTTTAGAACTGCTTCGAAGATCTTAGAAAGATGGTGTGCTAATGGGCCTAAGTTCCCAGGCAGGTCCATGAGCACTTCTTATGTACTGTTCTTGCTATTTTTAGCTTTTTCAGGAGAAAACAATACACCCTATTTATACAAGGTCAAAGGAATCACTGTAACCATGACTAACTTAATAAGCTAGCTGACAAATACTTCTTTAATCCGCAGATAATGTGAACTCCTGCAAATGAGAGAAAATCCACGTTGGTGTCCGGATTGATTTAGAACAGCCAACTCTTGAAAACTCAATTCCAAGTTTAAATGTGTTTGCTCGACCACGGGACAGAGATGTCACAAACTTGCTAACCAACTAAATATCATATACGTATCTAGGGTTTTAGAGTTGTAGGCTTCTGGTTTTCCGTAGGCTAGTTAAGAGTACGCAGCCTGGGCGTTATCAATAGGCCTTTTAGTCCGACCTATCTTTGTAGTCAGAGGAAGTCAGCAAATTGTATAGCAGCTAGAGAACCAAGAAACGACTAGAAAAGGCTTTACAAGTGAAAAAACCGCTCCTATCATGTGTTGACTTTCCGAATATGTCAAACCTTTATATCAGGTCAAATAAATTTTCTCGTGTGGACTAAAGCCAAATTTTTAAAATTCTAGTTTCAAAGTTCAGAGCTTTAAAAGCACTATATTTTAACTTTTGAAAGTGGTGTTTTCTCTAGATAAAAATAATTAAAAATCGACTTCCAATCTGCTTTAAGGAATATTTGATCATATTTATCTTTTATTTGAACCTCACAATAACTATATTATTAATGGAAGCGTTTTTTGGGACTGCTAAACTTTCCATTGTCAGTTTTCCTCTCGTATTTGTTTATTTAAAGTTTACAGCAAAACCCGTATTGGTGCTAAACGCTGGTTTTAAGTTACCTTAACAATATCGGGTGACATAATCGTTTATCTGTCTGGGTGTCTCTTACAACCTCAACTTTCAAGGAAAATGTACCCAGACGTTACAATGCCTGGTGACAAGGCTAAGTTTATGTAAACTGCAAACTGAAGTTTTGCATAAAGTTAGCTATTTTCAGCCAGTTCAAAGAGAGGTTAGCGGCAGCTATAAATGGAAGGTGGATAAAAGGAACAGTTTGCACGCAGATCACGTCCGTACTTCCTGGATTGCGTTCTCCAGTAGAAGTTAAAATGCTTTCAATCTCCTGGTTTATTCGAGAACTTGTTAAAATATAAGGTCGTTCGGCAGTAAAAACGAGAGTAAATAAAACCTTTTTTATTGCCCTTTTCGACATAAGTGGGTTCTGTAAAACGAAAAATGCGCTTTACAATGTAACAATAGTGTATACCAAGTTTAATTGAAATCAAATTATAAATACCGTTTTGATAGCATGAACATTCATGTTTTAAGGGACACATTTCCCAAAAGGGAACTTCTGGTGCTGGTTATATGTTGTTTTACGAAAGTGGGATTCACGTTAACGCTTAAGGCTACGTATCGGATACATATTTATTAAGGTAATTAACAAAACCATTTCCACATGCTGTTCTTTCGGTAGTAGCTACGTAGAATATTGCAGATGATTAAATTTTGAAAACTCTATTCGAACAGAACGATACTCAAGATAATTTATTCGGTAACAAGTCTGCAACTTTAAGGTATCCCCGTCAACTTTAATAAAAGTAGTGTAGAGGTCAGTTCAAATTAACAGTACAAACCATGAGCCTCAACTGTCAATACCCACTTTATTCAAAGGCAAGGCGTAGAAAGTACATAACTATAAATAAAAAAAGAAAGATGGAAACTACGCATTAACGTGAATTCTTTAAGGATCAATATTTGGGTTATCAACATTTAGGAAATATCTAATATTTAAAATCATGTTATGTAAATATTGTTTCTGTTGGGTACATAAATACTTGTTGCTTTAAAGTTATTTAGGAGACACACAGAATTATTCGTCAAATTACATTAATTCTTTTGTAATGCGACTATACGCTAACTCTAGGTAAAAGTCGAGGTTGAGTAGTAGAGAGGACTTTGTAGTCCTTTCTTCGTCTAGTTAAACAAGACAAAATTTACCTTTTTACTTTCTGTATCCAAGGAAACAGAGGCTAGTAAATTATATAACAGCTTAACTTATGCCCAGTGCTCTGAATGTCAAAGTGCAGAAATTTGGATTAAATATTTATATAAAAACAACTATTTTTTAGGAACCTGTTTTTTAATAAAAGGAAAGCTTTTCTTACTTCATCAGTCCATCTAAATTTTACCAACGAAACTCCATACAGTTTCCAACAATGTTACTTTTAGTACTAATTTAATTCCCGCAAACGGAAACTAATAATGTTAGAACAAATGAGAACGCCAAAGCAGCCACAGAGTAATGCAAACCAAGGTCACGTGGTGTGGTGACTGGTGACGTATCGCAGCGTTCTGTGTGACAGGTCGATATGGCAACACTGCAGTGGCCGGTCACGTGACTCATGACGTCATCACCACTCTAGTTCTCACTGTATATGCAAGCAGCGCACAGAGTATTATAATCAAAGGTCACGTGGTGTGGTGACTGGTGACGTATCGCAGTGTTCTGTGTGACAGGTCGATATGGCAACACTGCAGTGGCCGGTCACGTGACTCATGACGTCATCACCACTCTAGTTCTCACTGTATATGCAAGCAGCGCACAGAGTATTATAATCAAAGGTCACGTGGTGACTGGTGACGTATCGCAGTGTTCTGTGTGACAGGTCGATATGGCAACACTGCAGTGGCCGGTCACGTGACTCATGACGTCATCCCACTCTAGTTCTCACTGTATTATGCAAGCAGCGCACAGAGTATTATAATCAAAGGTCACGTGGTGTGGTGACTGGTGATATCGCAGTGTTCTGTGTGACAGGTCGATATGGCAACACTGCAGTGGCCGGTCACGTGACTCATGACGTCATCACCACTCTAGTTCTTGCTTTACATTCCAGGCACTGTACGCAAGTTAGAGATCGTGAGTGATATCACACGAGTTTATTATACAGGTTGTTTATAAAATAACGTCACATCCTTTACACTGCCTTTTTTAATATATTGTTGAACATAAGAACGTCATGTTAACTTTATTTAAAGAACTCCAATATTTGGTCAAATGAATTTTATTGATTTTGTCGTACTTCTTGCTTGTATAGCAAAAAAGAAAACGTTTAAAATGTTTGCTTCATCAAATACCTTAAGCAAAACAATAAAAAACTGTAGAAAATTAATAAGCTTTGTATACGTTTGGAGTAGGATGTCTAAATTGTTCCATATTCCAAATCACACAATTTAAACAAATAGCCTATTAAATTAATAATAGTAGTATAAATTTTCTACAAAGAATATTTTACTTCACTATGTCATGCAACAAGACTATGGGTATTTGCTAAATATCTCATGGCATACAAAAAATAATGTAATAAAATAATACATTTTAATACTGTTAACCGTATTAAGTATATTTGTATACAAACGTTATATACTCGTATTTTAGTAAGGATTTCCAGTAGCTCTTACATACCAATTTTAACTACTTTTCAAACGGATTTAATGTACATAATCCTATCTCGCTATATGATTTTCATAGACAACGTTCGAGGACATAGAAAACAAGTTGGCGTTCAATGTCGTCATAAGTTTTCCTAGAGAACGGTGGCCGTTTCTATATGATTACACTAAAACGAAAGACAATCTTAAAAGCAATAATTGTAAAACGAGCAATCACCACTTTCATATCAAACCATAGCTTATGTACACGTACGTCAGATTTCTACAAATATAGTTTTCCTAAACTCTGCCTCCAGTTAGAGACATCAAGTCTAATCCTCAATCAGCTGGTTGAGATTGCTCACATTTCCTCCGGGTAACGATAAGTTTATCTTCAGTTTATCACTCACTTATCGCCGACTTATCGCCGGCTATTTTCTTTATGTCCAATATCTGGGGAGACGATCATCGGTTCCTGAAAATTGCCCAAAGGAACCGTATCGTGTTTGTTTTAACATACAATCAGTATGACCACTATTAAAAGTTTTATTTTGAACGTGTAAATTGTATGCTTGGTAGTATCGCTGATTTTTATTATTGTTAACTATTGTGAGACTGTTTGTATGACGAATGTGTACCAAGATAACACAATGCGGCCCAAAAGCACCGAAATTCCAAAAAGTGTTGAGTTAAGTTGAAAATGTGACCATTGGCATAACTTTGATATAGTTAATTTGGAACTCCCCATGCGCTTAGGCATATGTAGCTAAGGGCTAATCAAATTTTGATGGTTTCTTATTTACCTAATTACCTACAGTACCCGTATTTTCTATACTAAAATTTAGACATCCAAATTAGATTAAAATCGAGCAAAAGGTAACGAAAAAGGTATCAGGAAAAGAACTCTTGGCCAGGGCTGGAAAAATTATAGCCCATTACACTGAACTGATTAACATTTTCAATTTGCCGCCATTTAAAGAGCTTCTAACTCTCCGCACTTCTTTCTTTAACAAGTCAGCTTTGCTTAACTGTTCTATTACCTTATAACTTAGCTGTCTTGAGGTATTTTGAGTTTCTTTGAAAGTATTTTAACGTCGCTAATCGGTCATATCCCTGGCGATCCGTCTGTTGACAACTATTTTACATGTTTGTTTTATCTATACTATTAGTATTTCGGTTGTCCGGAGTGTTGAGATCTCGGAATCTGGCTGGGGTAATTCAGAATTTTTGAATAGAAATGGTCCTTAGTGAGCGGAGGGTGGGGGAACGAATAAAATTATATAGATTTTTATTTTATGGGGTTTTTGAGGTCCCTAATTCCCCATGTTATATTTCTTTTTTAGTAAATATTTATTAGTAAATATCAACGATTGTTTGAAACTCGACACATAGTTGTATACTATTAACCCAAAGATCCTACTGATTTTGGGGTTCAGGGGCACAATAAATGGATTGGGGGTTTATGGGGGCAAGAAATAAAAAAATCATACAAATCGATGTGGGGTGAAAGAAAAGGGAATATTATGCTGATTTCAAAAATATACTGGTTGTCTACCAAATTGTTTAGGGGTGGAAGAGGGGTTAAAAAGTTGGGGTAAAACATTAAAAAATCAAATAAGCATGAGATAGGCCGGCGGGATGGCCGAGTTTTACAAAGCCGTAGGCCACCGTGTGTTGAGCGTGAGGTCTGCGAAGCCCAGTGCGCAGCTAGTATCTTGTATAAAGGTACCATGTTATTACTTTGGTCAGTTAGATCTCCTCCTTGGTTTAGGTGACATTTCTTTTCACCCTTGACAAGGTTAACCAGGAACAGACTACCTGCAACGTGTGAACAAAATCCGGTGCCCAAAGGAAAGCAGTCTGCGCGGTATTCGATCAAGGTTCCGTCAACACAGTGTAGGTAGGGAAAGGTTACTTTAGTGTTGGTACCTACGCTGGTAAAAGCTGTAACGATCAACATTCTGATCGGGATTTACTAACAATTAAAGCAGTCGTCTTAGCTGTGCAACTGTTTAAATGTCAAGTGAGGTTCGGTTTAGCGGGAAACAGGTGCGCGCCTAGTGAGATCCTATAGTTGAAAGAAGGAAGGTAAGCTATCTAGCCAGAAATTAAGTCAATGAAAGTTGGCAATTCAAACTTAATATTCCCAACGATGTGAATCCCACTCTGAAAACTTGCCGTAGCTAAAAGGTCTAAAGTGGCTCAGATAGTCTCAGCAGTGATGATAACCGCATCAACTCCCACCATCGTTTAGACATATCAGACCATCACCTGCGTGGTTCGGAAGTCACGTTAAGCCGTATGTCCTTGAATTTCCATTGGTCATTGGGCTATTAATTAATGACCCATTCTAATGAAGAGTCGGCCTTAGTTTGTAACAAGACTACACCTCAAAACTCATTACTACCACTCATCACACTCATCCTTCACCACATATTTGCCTTAAAATACCCTCATGAGAGTGGTCGGAATCTCAATTAGTGATTTAGTGATTTTAGGTTTCGTCAAAACCTTCGCCTTCTCGATTAGGTTTTCATCTTTTATACTTAGAGTGTAAGGAGTCATTTACGACCCCCGCCATATATTTTACGTGTTTTTCAGTATTTACTTAAAAAGCATCCGATAGTGCACAATAAAGTAAAGTGCACTAATAATCTTCATAATTTCAAGACACGACATTAAAAGGTTTAAATCAAAACGTAAAAGTTCATTAAATATAAATCCTAATTACACTAATTTATTACCAAATGTACAGCTTAAAACCAAAAACTGTTAAGCTAATTTGTCGGTGAATTTATTAGTTAAATACATCATAGCTTTTACAAAGCTACATACAGACGATTGGGTGATCAACACAGTCACCACGTGGAATAATGACAGAATCCCTGCAGAGAAGTCAATAATGTATCAAACCTCGACACAAGCTGCGCTGTATTCCCTGGCCGGACATTATTCACCTGGTTCATTGAAACCATTCTACTCATCTTCAATGCTAACTGAATTTTCCTTTTTAACTAATAATTTCCAAATTGTTTGCACAGATATACAGTACGTTCTGTAAACTATCCATTGTATCCTCATGTATGCGTTATCAATGTATGTACACGTGTTATTTTGTCCCAGATCGTTAAGTATTATTTTAGTTGTCATACAATTTTACTCCGACAAACCACATTAAAGAAGAAAGATTATTTTAAACGAAAATACCCAAGTAAAATACATCAGTACTATTTATTTGATCTTTTTAAAAGGGTTTGAACAAAATTCGGTTGTTTATGTATGCGTGGTGCAATGTTTGTTATCACATGAAAAAATAGTTTTACGCCAAAATCAGGGTACCCGTTATTAGGACAGTTTAAAACTCTGTTATTCACAATACAGCTTAATCATGGAGTCTCTTGTAACAGAATGTGTATTAAAATATTCCAAGACATTTCCCAATGAAAAATAAATCAAAAAGGTAATAGGTTGTGCCATCTTCACCAGGCTCATAAACGTTTTTCCAACTTTAGCAAACAGGTAAACTCGTGCTTATAAGCCAAAATTATGATTGTGTACTCTCACTAAAAATACTGTGTAAACATTTTTGTGCGTATCTGTAAAAATGTCGTGCTCAGTTCAAATGTATAGTGAAAAGTGACAATTTAAATTACTCTTTTAATACTAAAACCTTTAGGCTAGCTCATTTTTTGTTATTTTTTAAAGTTAATTTTCACCTGAAGAAAGCATACAATTCCAGATTCCAAAACGTCCTGTACTTCTTGTTTACTAAAACCTATGAACAAAATGAACTATGACAGAAATCTACCATCGCCAGCAAATAACTTCAAAGTAAAGAAACAAGGTTGTAAACCCCACAAAGCAGCCCTGCAAGATATAAATAATTAACCATCAATCCTTTACAAGTTTTTTTCGCATTAAACCATGCTCAAACATTGAATCAGTTAAATCACCAATACAGAGAAGTATTGGTATTGGTCAGGACAGAGTAATGACTGGACTCTCTGTGGAGAGTTGCGTCAATGAAGCACTAATGTATCACCACTGGAGTTTATTCCCACACCGGAGATTATTCACATCATTTATTGTTATTTTGTTAAAACAATATGTCATTGTGCGGATTGTATTGTCAGTCACATTGGTCATGAGGTTTTCCCATCACTTCATTGGTTCATTTGTCAATTGTTTGCGATGGGAATTTATGGTATTGATAAGTAGTATGAGTGTATTGTTAATTTTCAAAATGTTTAATTTTAGTAATCTCAAACTACATCTAGTAGAACTCCTTGTTGAAAGAAGCACAAATAATCCAATAAAAAACTGTTATAATTTTAATTTTGTCAACATTCAGTTGATGTTGTGGTCTGTAGATGGGAACATGGTTCTTGAAAGTCCTCACCAACTATTAAAGTTTTAATTGGTTGATTTGTGCTTCATTCAAGTTTAAAATTATATTATAAAAAACTAGGCCTATTAAATCAATTTTGTTATCCATCAATATATCAAAGTTATAAAAATCTACAGAGTCGTTTTTAAACGGCGTCCAAAAAGTGATATTTTCCTATAACAGCGGAATGAGTAGTCAGATGTCAATGAAAATTGCGTCTTTCTTTCAAGTTATACGTAGAATAACTTGCCACAATAGACTGGTTAGAACACATACAACCAAACCTTTCAGCTACAAACACAAAAATATTGAAATTGAGGGCTACGGACAATGGTAGTTTCTCTTGGACAGCTTTAAAGCTGACACCTCTAACATTTGTTTGTGTGAGATTGCAGTAAGATTAAAGTTCATTCACCTCTTTTATTGCAGTGATTCAATTCAAACATCAATATAACATATAATTGCTATAGTAACGTCATAATTTAACAAATTAAAAAGAACAATATTAACAATACAACGCATAATCCATGGCAACTCAAAACAACCCCTACAATTCAGTAGCAATCTTCAATCCGCTGCGGTGTAACGTCCGCTAATAACACCCGATTAGGTCCCTTGGTTAAGGGAGGTTACACCGTGGTTACCCGTCTTTCTTGACGCTCGGAAGACCGTCCCTTGGTCGGTGGATACGAGCGTCAAGGAGGTCGAGCTTGCACCGAGGATTGCTACCGGGTTACTTTGCACTCCATTAACGGGAAAGGTGTGTTTTTCTTGGTTTCACACCTCTTAAACAAAAACCTAGTTTTTAACTCCGCTAAGCCGGTGGCAAGCCCGGAGCTCGGCAACGAGGAGGAGGAGTCGGAGGAGTATCAACCTCGATAAAAAACCGGAGGTCTAGCCCGGATGACGACTTCTCTGTAAGGGCCCCTTGCCAGAGTGACGGCAAAGTTTTCAGGGGTGGATCAAGGGACCAGTCAACTTCGGGGAGCTGCGAAACTTCGGGGAGACTGGCGTTGAAAAGTAATGACCAGAGATCTACAACGGACGATCCGACATAGGGAGACTCGCCTTAGTGACATACATGACAGCGAGGAAGGACGATCATCAAAGATAATGAGATGAGAAGCAGTGGTGTTATGTACGTTTTAAACTTACGTGATGAAATAATAAAATGAGTTCACCAAAAATATAACTTGTTTTGTGTGTGTTTACAAAATTTTTGAACCATAACAAAAGTAACATATGATTAAAGAAATAAACAACATAGATTAGTGTTCGTCCCTATAAGTAGTAAAATAAAAGTTGAAGAACACGAAATTTATTGTTGACAAAAACTCGTAACTGTATTTTTTTATTGTACGAAATTTTACCTGCAAAACATATAGTTATAATAAGTACACGTTTTTACCTAGAATTTGAAAATTTCACAAAACGGAAAAGACTTACGAGACGCAAAATAAGTATCAACAACATACCGCTGACCAGCAAAGTGGTGGTATGCTTCAAGGAAATTAAACACGATTCAAATGTTATTTTCGTTAGTAAAAAAACCAAATTGTGTTGTCATTTTTTTTAAACTGGAGGGTTTAAAAGTGTTCAACTGTTTATAGGTGTTAAGTTACTTTCCCACTTAGTATTGACAATGTCCTAATGGAACAAAAAGTTCGAAAACCTGCAGTTTCCCTTCATATGAACTATCGCTATTCAAGATATCCAGCCTTTCCTTTCCTATAAAACTTACTTTTCTGGCCAAGTGCCTATAAAGCTTTTAGCTAAACGTTTTATCAGGATGTGTACACTAACATAGAGGTTCTTAGTCAATGTACTCTAAACGATTAGGACCACCGCCCTATTCAAAATGGGGTGGTGGAGGAACATGGTTTGTTAGAAGGGTGGATCAATTGAAAGACATGTTTATCGGGGAAAAGGTTCATGTAGGATTTATTTTTTAAGTGCTGAATCAGCAATAAGCTTTCCGGACGATAGAACCTATCAAACAACAGAATCCATGGGTTTTGAGGTGTACGAGTGGGTTTTGAAATAAAAAGAGGGTTTACAGCACATCAATATATAATGATTTTGTTGTGTGAGGTATCGTTTTATATCTTTTTCGGTATGGCGATTCAAATAAAGGGCATTTATGGTCGATACAATAATCTCTGTTACAATAGAATCAGCTGTTTTATTTTTCAAAATAAGCCATTATTTTCGGATGCAAAGGGGCGATATGCCCAGAGAAGGGGTCTAACGATTATGACTATGCAAGTTATTATTTCATATGATATTGTACAAGCTTAATCAACTAAAAACCACGCTTAGTAACTCTACTATTCACTAATCACGTTTGGACAGATTTATTTAATATTAATTATGACTCTTCATTAATTGTATGCCATATAATATACTATATCCTGCGAATGGTTTTATTGACATAGACGAAAATATCATAGAAGACTTATAGCGAATTACGAGTGATAATGTTAAATATTATATAAAAATATACTGTGTAATCTACTTTTATCTATAAATAAACTTAAGAGTTAGAGACTCAATAAGATAAAAGGTAAAAATGGTTAAGTTTGTCTTGTTTTAACGAAGCGAAGTTAGGACTACAAAATCCTCTCTACCTATCAACCTCGACCTTTACTTAGCGTCACCGTAATAGTCACATTACAAAATTAATTGTAAGTAATGAATTGTCGGGGATCGAACCCGAGCGGATGATGATGAGCTCTGGAGTCACGCGCGATACCAATCCGCCACGGATCCAATATTGATTTCTACTACCAATTAGAGGTAATATTAAAAGTTTCATCCGTAAACTAATTTTCATTTACTAAGCAGACTTTGGTAAATTCCAATTGAATATTTTTGTTTATTGTTGTAACGTAGGTAGTTTTGAAAACTGTATTTACTTGTAAGTTTAATTTCCCCTATACTTTACTCTAAAACGTAGGTATGGTTTTAAGTTATGGAGTTTTACATTTTATAGGTAAGAATATTTCACATTTCATTGGTTGATGATCAAGATCAACTAAACAGGAAAAGGTCTGTAGGACGAGGTTGAGATGGAGAACAATGGTCGATGATTAGAGTTTTCCTGTAGACTGCAGCGATATCTGACTCACCCTTCCACAACGATCCTCACTTAAACCTTATCTACCTTGAAAACGTCGTTTTACCTACGACCAACAGTTACGTTGTGTATTATTTTACCTACACTATCTAAACAATTTTAATAAAACCTTTAAGCAGATTGAACTGATTAAATGTAGCAGATTGATTAAATCTCCAAAATTCTTTCATGCTTACTTAGGTTAGTTGCTATCCTTAATAAAAATAAACAGGCGCATACTTTGAGTCAATTTGTTTAGAGGCAATACAGATAATATATAGTGGCTATATGATCTTATTATTTTTTACTCGGAAAAACGTACTGTGGGAAATAAAGCTTTTTGGCCCTTGCCATCCTTGTGTTTTAAATTTCATTATAGCTCAGTTACAAACATTCCGAGGGAATATTAAACATAATGATTACTGTTAAACGAGATTAACTGTAGATAGTTTTTACAAATCCACGTTACTACAAAAAACATAATCCTGTGCCAGCAGTTGTCCAGTTCCACAATTTGATTGATTCCGTAAAGACAAAATATCAAACCCCGAATTTGCAATTTTACTATCTAGCTGAGGATATTCTTTAGGTGTGCGTTTCAAGTCGTAAACTCGGTTGAATATAAACAATTCGGGAAACCTCACAATTGTGTTTTAGTTTTGTTGCTTTTGTGTGTGTGATTTATATATAGAACTTTATCATGAGAGACTACACACCTAACCTAGAATATAACATAGCTAACTAACCTAACCTAACCTAACCTAACCTAACCTAACAAACGTTATTATTTGAATTAAATCACTATTTGAGATGCCGACCACTCTCATGGGGGCATTTAAGGCAAATATGTGGTGAAGGATGAGTGTGATGAGTGGTAGTAATGAGTTATGAGGTGTAGTCTTGCTACAAACTAAGGCCGATTCTTCCTTAGAATGGGTCATTAATTAATGACCCATGGCTAATTAAGCCCAATGACCAACGGCTTAACGTGACTTCCGAACCACGCAGGTGATGGTCTGATATGTCTAAACGATGGTGGGAGTTGATGCGGGTATCATCAGATTATCACTAACACTATCTGAGCCACTTTAGACCTATATCATCCTCAAAATTCTGGAATAGGTCTGGTGTGGTGGTGCCATCATGCTACGACACTTAGTACTACAGTAAAATGCTTCAACTTTGCACACTGTATATCTACGTATATTATATATTATAATAATCAAACCACGCAAAGTACGTTAACACCGTCTTGAAAAGATGGCTTTTCTTTGAGCCCTCAGACTTGCTTCATTGTTTCGAAATGAGCTATTTTCTTTCTTGTCTTTATATCTATTCACTAGGTCTAAAATTAGTAATCCTTAACAGTTTTACCAAAGTCATACACGGGTCTTTCATGTGCAAGCATCATTCAACAAAATTACTTAGATGTAAGTATTTTTATCATCACATAATACTTGTGTTGTTGAGTGTGTTGTTAAAAATAAAGAAATAAAATGTATCTATTATTTTCGGGATATCCTGAATGTTCAACTACTCATCCCGTTTTTAAGTGAACAAGTTTTCAACATGAACAAGAGCGAGTCCAGTTTACACGAGTAGATCATATGTAACAAGGCGCGTCAGCACGGAACTGTTTAATTAAAATTCCCCAGTCTGCTCGCAGCCTCGTGTAACCTTTGACATTTGTCACACAGTGCATATAATACCTCCTTCAACAAATCCTTCACACTGAGTCTACAAAACCGAGAGGATTTGTTATAATCCTTTGGGTTTAAACTGAATTCAATAAAATATCTTTCTTTTACTGATTATACTTCAAGTTAAAACCAGACCACCCGAGCTCAATGTGTTTAAGAACTTGCGCTAAATGGTTGAAACATTTGTATTTTTACATCAATACATTACAAACACACGTTATTGTATTCAATGTCATCGGTATATTTTCCTTACGGGGAAACCCGTAAATTATATAAAACTCTCAGGTATATGTTTTCAAATCCTGGATGGGTTTTATTTTCTACTAGCTGTGTACCAGTGTTTCGCCATGAAAAATATTATCTTATAGTACCGTCCATGGTATAGGCTAATAAATGTTAAATTATTGGAACGTTTGCAGATTTGTTTTAAATTTATTTTATAGTATCATGACTGTAAGGTCTCTTTGTACGAAGGCAGGCTGTTGCTTGGGTGCTGGCATCAAACTACCGATCCTTACACCTGTCCCTGCACTTTGAAAGTAGGCTTGAAGTTTCCTAGCTGACCTGTTCTTCACACGGTTGTGTTTAATGTTATAGTGTAGCGATAAAGTTTAATGTTATGTTTGCCTGTTAGTTACCTATGCCAACTGTGTAGTACACGTAGACAAAAGACAGAACTATCCAGCTTCACCACGGTGAGATCGGCAACGAAGAATCCATATTAAAAATAACCGTTTTACGAAAAACGCAAAGTAGTGTTCAGAGTTTTTGGCTCTACTAACAGATTTATGCCAATTTGTATTAAGCTTTTCAACTCACATTTACTTCTAAGTTGATTTGTTAAATGTTCATTGGTTTGTTAAACATTATTGCACAAAGAAAAAAGTGTCTTAAAAAGTATTAAACCCATAAAGTTGTTTACAAGTTTTTACGTTAGGATATCAACAATTTTTCCTCTATTCCCATCTAAGCTTAGCTAGTTTACAATTTGTTAAGACAACCCTGTATACTTCCAAGTTTGGTTTAACACAATAACTTATAGCATTTTTTTCAAAATAATTTGGCCAGTAATGAATTGCCACCAAATCAATTTTTTATACCCTTGTATTGGTTGAGCCTAAACAAGGCACATTAACCATTTAATGTTGTTTATCTTAGACCAATCATATATTCCTTCGGAATTGTGTAATAAAATTGCTTGCTAAAAACCATGGTACGAGGCACTGATTTTCATGTTGTGTCTACTACATAAAGTAACAGATTATTCGAAGTTTGCCATCACTAGAAAGTAAGTACTTAAAATATATCTCATACATTCTGAGAAAATTTCATTGGGTTAAACATTTCTTTACTAGTTGATAAATAATGCATTGAACAAATTTTAAAACAGGTTATTAAACTGTGGTGCGTTTTATGTTTATACCTCTGCGACCTAATGTTTTGCAATTTTCAAGAACGCAGGTAATTAAAAGTAATTGCTAACAATAATTATGGAGCTTTCCTTAACGAGGTTCAAAGTAAGAAAGATTTTACGGTCTGTAAATGTTTTATGGTTCTCAGCTCGTTGAAGATTACAGTTAATATTCTAAGTTAACTAATACTCAAGACAGTTCTTGGGCAACCATAAAATCTAACTTGGACAAGCAAATCAACTGAGTGGAAACGTACAAATAGAAATATGCTAAATACTTTGACAGGACGACAACGAGTTTTGTTCTTTTGGAAGATTAATTCCTGGAAACGTTGTTTTAATTCAGTTTTAAAATTGTCGATATTTATGACATATATCTCTAATGAATACAGTTTTACAAGTTGGCCTCATCGACAAAATAATGAGTTTTAGTTCATGAATCAGGTCCAAACAAAGCTTGGGCTGTATTAACTATATTATTTCACATACTTCGTCGTATTGTAAGATTTCTCTTTAGTTCTTAACCTGATAAAAATCAGTAAAGTTTACTATCTACTATCATATACGTGATAGTAAATCTTCCATGAATTAGATTAAAACCTCTTACATACAGGATAGTTGGGAGTGAAGTCCTAGGGGTGTGTGTAGTTTTGTGATTTACAACTCTCTGCTTCAATACTAATTGTTTTCTTCTTTAGTTCTAACTTGTGTTTTTATCAATTTTGTAAACATAATTATATTATTAAAGTGTTAATCCTTAGGTTAAGGTGGTAGAGAGGGCTCTAAAGTTTTAATTTTGCCTTTTGATAATTTCACAAATAAAGTCCTTTGTTATGTTATACGTGGATGAGTCCATCGTCCATCATCCATCGAAGATCAAATGAACTACAACTAGGCAAACCGTCACTAGCGACCTTTTTTGTGGGTGGTCTGAAATAGAACTTTTAAGTCCTAACTTCATCCAGAAAACTTAAAAACTTTAAAGTCCTAATAATAAAGACGTCTCTCAATTAATTTTAGTTTTAGATTTGTAAGTTCCTTCTGGTATTTTCGTAGCAAGACCTTCATACTTCTCTTACAGGTATCTCAGTGGAAAATTAGATTTATTTCATAAAAAAATAACACATAACTCTATTTGAATACCATCCTGTAGATCGTATAAAATTCTATAAATCTTTCATCAAATTATAGATTTTGCTTTTACCGATCGTCAACTGCTTTCTTCTATTTGGTCATCAAGTTCCACGATGAACACCAGGATTTTGTTTCTATATTGTCCGTCTTAAAGTTGAGGAGTTGCATACTTGACTTCACCTAAAACTCTGATGTATTTCATTCAGGTAGTTTTATCTTTTATCTGATAAACAATATTCTTCTAATATTTTTGAATATTTTCCCGTTGCCCGTAAGTCCGTTGGTAAACGAACACCACCCACCACCATCCCTATTCTTCAGCGACAATACCATTCCAAGTTACGGTCCACAATATCAGCTGATAGAACTGTTGCAGTTCCGTACCCGTTATCTCTGCGAGACGTCGTATTGTCAACTTGTCATCTGCCTTTGACATCAACTGATGATAAATGTTTTCTCAAACACAATGGAAGATCCTTCGTCGACTGTGAGCGCAACAGTGACTTCTCCTATTTGCTGAATCATGGAATATGTCTTATACTCTGTGTTTGAAATGCGTTGTTAAGAATGGTTTGATTGTTATAGGAGAACGAAGGAACAGTTATACACTCAGATAATCATTGATGTATTTTATACAGTAGTATGCCAGAAACTGTGGGTTTTACTACCTCAGATTGGATGATGTTTTGGTTTACTCAATTCCTTCAGAAGGAATAATTCATGGAGCTAAAATGTCCTTGAAAAATAATAGCCGACGAAGACGAGATGGTAATACTCTGAACTTTTCGTCGAAGATCATGTTGAGTTTGACGGATGATTTATAACCAAGAGAGTGTCGAAAGATCAATATTTGAAATTAATTTTTGTAAAACCTGGAATTGTAATTTTAAGGCGATGCCAAGTAAAACCTTTAAATATGGACAATTTTGCAACACAATACTTACTTACTTGTATACTTGTTACGTTTGTCACTCGAGTGACAAACGTAAATATAATTTACTATGAAAGCAAATGCTTGGTTATCAAACATTAACTACACTCGAAACCAGCTGTAAACACTATAAATAATCACTTTTTAAAGAGCAAGTATATCTGATTTCAACAAAAAAATTACGTAAATCGTTGACTGGTTTCACTACATTCAATAGCGAAGAACTGTAGTTTTGGAACTGGTGAGATTTCAGTACTCTACTATTCAAACCTAACTTAATTTGTAATGTAGCAAATTTCTGATTAAATATACGCATTGCGCAGTTGACGGGCCTCAAATATTGACACTGTAGTCTGACTACGTCTATGGGCGTTAAAAAGTGTTTATACGTTTACGCCATTTCGGTGTTGTATGTTTTTGAGTAAACAGTTTATTGCAAAAACATATTACATGTATCGCAACTATTATGTAGCTAAAACTGGGCTATTTCTGACATCCAAGCCCCTTTTAAACAAATAGTATTTCCATTATCGCCATTGTGGACCACCGTTCTCGGTCGCCCAATTCAGTAGACTTCTTTGCCTCAACTTTTAAACAAAAAGTATTGGTGATTGTGATACATTTACTTTTTATGTCTATACAAGGAGAATGAAATGTCATAAATGCAACTTTGTAGCCCAAAAACGTCAACTGTTGTCCAGTGTTATAAAACCAAAAACAATGACTGGATCAACACTAAACCGGGGTTCAATCAAATGATCAACCAGTCCGCATTTATTTATTTAGTACAAAACATAAACAAACGTACAAATGAAAAGCAAACCGGGTAAATGCAGGTAGTGGCAGCTGTGATACAGTAATAAACACGGTCTATGTTGAATAAACAATGTCGCTGTGTTCACTACAGCTGGCGTCATTTCCGTCCACTCACGCGCTTTCTGCCCTTCCTACACAATAATCTGTGTCACAAACTGGCGAGATTCTAAACCCAGCTGAGCACTTAAGCGCCACTGGCAGGAGTGGAGCGAATTTCTTTTGTAATAATTGTATACTGAAGAGTCTGATTCGATACGCTAAGCCATTCCCTAGCCGAAGAAATTTACAGTTTTAGATAATGAAACAGTTTTTTGGTGAAAGGTATCTTCGCTACACCCATAAAAAGTCTGTTCATTAAAACCATCTTGTATTATGATTTTCTGGCTAAAAACCTGGCCAAAAACCACGCAGAAATTAATTAATTGAAACTCTAATCTAGTTCTTACGGTTAACACCGCGTCCAAACTTCGTAATGAGGTTGAGATATTTCGGCCTCGCTGTGGAGTACCATCTTCAATCACTGATTGGCTGAAACTGAGCTACTTGCTGTCTGCTGTCCTATTGGTGGTAGGGCTGACGACCGTCCAATGGCGCAATGTCATACGGTTGGCACTTACCACAAGACAACTAAGTAGCGTTCAACACAGACAACTCGACGATGATACTCCACAGCAAGGATAAAACCTCAATTACGGACTGAACTTACCAGTAATGAACGGAAGAACTAGATTAAAGATTGTGATACCGGCCGCGAAAACCGTTAAAATCATTGAAAGTTGACAATTCAGTCGATGGAAGTTGGTGTTTCGCCGAGATTTTCTTTTAAAGACTCGTCGCGAACCCAGTCGACAAAGAAAATAAGGCCGATTGGACATAACATCTTTCATAAATAGAGTGTGATAATCAAAAAGAATATGCACACAGGTTACTTACTCGGCCTCCTCGACAGGTTCGGTCATGGCGAGGAAGACGCAGTTGAGCAGGATGGTTGCCATGACGACGTAGTCAAAGTACTGGTTGGTGGAGAGGAAGATGCAGGTGCGCCGGACATTGTTCCAGGGGAGAAGAAGAAGAAGGAGTTGGTAGCGGTGAAGCGGTGGATGTAGTTCTTCCGGAACCGCTTCGACACCACGCAGAACGTCTGGAACAAAACACGACATCGTCAACTACTTTTATTATAGTAGGACCGCTTAAGTTCAAATTTCGGGGCAATCTATAAACATTGCACTAAGGCAGTAGTTTTTTTCTACCAGGACGTATGGTACACTTAAATTGTGTAAATTGTTTGCTGCTACAAATGTTAGTTACGAAATCCTTCTCAAAACAAAATGAATTTAGTATGAAATTTAAAAGTTTCAATGTGTGTTGACCTTCAAACCACCGTAACTTTAGTTATACTAAACTTTTGAGGTCACATTAGTGACGTTGGACTTAAATGAACGAAATCAATTATTTACCAAGCTCAAAAATGTCTCTTACAAAAGAACACTGTCCTGTAAGAACCATTTATTTTTGGAAAACTCCTAAGACTTTTGGTTGAGTTGGTATCAGTAAATGGTATTATTAGTAAGAAATTGCCGCAAATGTAATCTCCATGGTAAATTAATCTGCTCGACTTTCGATCGTTGGGAAAAATATAGCCTAGATTGGTTAATTTTAATCGATTTTGAAACGAACAACGCTTTTAGCACAATACATATCTAAACAAAACTGGGTACAATCACACCCTAAGGTGCGGTAACCTCTGAAACTGGTAGTGTAAATGGAACAATATTAATCAAAGAGTACATAGCTTTCATTTCAGTTTATACATAAACCACTATCGCAACACGAGCTTAGTTTCTTCATCTTGCAAACTTTCATCACACTTAAGTGCCGATTACAGTGCATTATTGAGTTATCTACCCACACCTTTCTGGTTTTGTGAGGTAGACACTTTTTGGCACACAACAGTGAGATAGCGGAACATATCGACTCACAAAGCGCTAGAATGGGTCAACTCTAATGAGTGTGAGCGAGTGAATGAGCAAATATTAGCTAGGAAAACAGTACATATTGACGATTGCATAACATAAATTAAAAAAATAATAAATTAATATACATTGCATTGAAATCGTAACGTTTTTAATATTTTGAAAGCTAAAACTGTGTTACGCATACTCACATTGATTCAGCATACATTGTTTTTAGTCATACTGGCTCAAGCATTCGAATTCTCACACTTAAGCACCCATTGGGGTGGAGCACATTTCATCGAATTTGGCAATTTATTGACAAAACGGCTCATGCCTGAGAAGTTAAACGTTCGTAAACCACCGTTCTGTGTCGCCCAGTCTGGTAGATTTAATGATATTTTGTTTTCGCCATGAAAATTTTTTTATTTATTTAGTTATACTTTCTCGTGTGGAGCCAATACTTTTACTGTTTTATACTCACTCGTGTTGATTGAGCAGGCTTGGGACTTGAATCCTGTTGAGTTTCAACAACAACAAAATACAAAGTAGAATATTTTGGAGCGGGGAAGTGATAAGGCTGGCGAGGGACGGAACAGAAGTGTAAAAGCTGGGTAATGTTTCACATAAAGTATTGCTGTTTAGAGCTCTCTGTTGGCCCGCCCTTCCAAGCAATCTCCACAACAACTTTTAAATACAACATTCTTTAATCTATCTTCGCGGCCGCACGCGTTTTCTTTGCTTAAAACAATTTAAATGTCTTATTAGTCTCCGTTTAAAAGACTAACAAAGAAATAAGGTTATTTGAAAATATTATAGTATACGAGTAGTTTTGGTTTTAAAACTTGATTTTTAGCAAAACCCCTTGAGCTTTCACATTTAAGGCTATTGTAAGAACTTTGTCAAATGAAAAACGTGAAAGTAATGATTTAGTTATTTTTTAGTGTGTGGTGTTAATATTGTGAAATATTTAGTGAAATTGACATTAATTATCCATCAGATGAAAAGATAACCCGTATATATTATTTTAATGTAGATAGTCTAAGAACGTGTAACTATAAGGCACACCTACTGGAATTGAAAACATAAAAGATTTGACTATTTCGAATTATTTAATAATACACTTCTTAGGCCTTTGACGAACAAGGTTGCACACGCGTAGAAAAACTTATAAGCCGTCAACATAGAATTAGTAACGAAAAACACTTCAGAGTTTAAAACTTAAACTATTATTGCGGACATTTTCCATCGTTTGTGAGCAAGATGATCACGACGTCTTGCTCACTAACGATGAAAAATGTCCGCAATAAAAGTTTAAACTCTGAAATCATCCCATTATCAACAACAAACTTTGAACAAAAAAAAAGACTTCCATTCGTAGAAATTTACCCTCGTATAAATGAAGGGTTGGTCGAGATTGAATTGAAACAATAACGGTTATTTTACAGGGTTATAACCGAACCTAAAACGCTATAACGCGTGAATTCACTCAGCCGTGTCTAGTCACTGTACCGCAATGTAGACCTATATAACGCAACGGTCTATCCAACCCTGCACTTACTCTTATTGAAAACAAATTATTGATTTATTTTCATTACGACGTGATTGTTTTGGGCTATGAATTAACTAAAAATACTGAACCACACGTAGAAACATTTTGAAACCGTTATTTCATGTTTACACTAACTAAAAGGTTATGAAACGAGTGCCGAATTGATGACCACCAGAGTAATGAGTTCCGGAGCCGCCCGCGATATCAATCCTCCTCGAGTCCGCTCAAGGTAACATAACTACGAGTAATAAGAGATAAACGACTGATTCTATGAACAATTCATAATTACAGTTACAAATCTAACTCATTCTTGTGCAAGTGGTAATTACAGCAAATGAGTTAAACAGCTGAGGGTCAACATTGGCCGCAATCCGCATCAGCTTATCACCAGCTGTTTGTTTAGTAAACATCTGGGTTGAAGGTAGGGGAGGGGGGTACATTGGCAAGGGGGAGAGGGGAAGCGCGGGATTGAATGTTTAAATAATTGACATCTGTCGGATTAGCGGGTTGCTCCCTCCGACCCCCTCCCACAACTGCTGCAAGGTATGGCGCCAGTTTGTTTGTTTCAAACATACTGTTCTTAGAGAATATGCAAAAGTATTATTCTATTGTATATTTATATATATCACTAGGTCCTAACGTGACACTATTTGGTCAAATTAACGTCCAACGAGCAGCCAAGGAGAGATAAATTTCGATAAATGTTTCCAAAAATATAAAGAAACTGAAATTCAACACCGTTTTGAACTCAGCAGTCTGATTTATATTGTTTTGTAGACACCACTGTTACAGAGATTTACTCTGAGTCAGAGTTAGAATTCAAGACAAACTCATTGATGCCTACCTATGCCCCGTAAAGAAGATTAAAATACAGTTTTCCGGGGAGAGAAAAAGCATTAAAACAACCCGGGGGATAAACAAAATTTTTAGGGATTCCTAAAACTCCTGAGTTAAGTGGCCCATAAAAATGAAAACACTGTGTTTAGTTTGCACTTTGGTGAATGAGAGAAAACATAGCTGGTGGTGCAATAAGAAAACAGTTAGTGGACGAGAGAATCGTTTTACTTTGATAGACTAATTCGAATAATAAGCGGATGATTGTGTTTAGACTTTGAATACACGAGACAACTTTAGCAAGTGCTTCCGGTAGTGTAGGTCAGGAGATGTAACATATTCAACTGAGATCATTAGAAAACTGAGACGAAAATATCGTAAATCAAAATCTACCGTTTTGTTACCACGTAAAGTCACTAAAAGTTATTTCTATTCGAGTTCTGGGCCAAACACCAGCCGTAAAATAATAACCGTTATATTCTAATAAAAATTCACCACAGAAGCACAACGCAGGAAAGTACTCAGTATAACAAATCAACTGGAAAATAACAATCTTCAAGCCGAGATTGAAAGCGAGTGAGAGAAATGTAGTGAAACAATCGGGCTAAGTTCACAATGGGAAATTGCATTGTGTGGGTTGGTAACAATGGTAAGTGAACAATGGCGGCGGAAAACTTGCGGGAATATACACACAGGGTGGCACACCTGCGTTACCTTCTCTTCGTCAGTAGTGCCAACTGTACGAGGAAACAAACTTGCCATGGGTTCCCATGAGGCCGTCCACGAGGGAATGGAGAGTTTAAAGTCATCTTAGGCTGTAAGTAACAAAGTCAGGCCGGGTCTGGCCCGCAGTTCCGAGTAGATATTGGGCTCACGAAGGCCCAAGTTTGGATCAACTCTACATATACCAAGTTGTTGATTAAGTTGCTAAGGCCGAGCCTTGAGAGTAAAGCTCTCGTATATTGGCCCCATAGTTCCAAGGAACCACTAGAATTACCTACTGAATTGTACTTTGTCAAAGTCAGGAGGTCTGATAAGTCCAGTTCAGGTTTAAGACCATAGGGGTCTACAATATAAACAATGAACGGTCAAATACAGAGACATTACATTTGCAACACTATTACTAGTTAGTCACTACCGGAAAAGGGCAACGAGGAGCCAGAAAGTTTTCAACGAGAGCATAAGTAATGTGACTCATCAAAACAAAGATCCATTGTGAACAATTGTGAAAGAATACAATGCCACTAAATACATATCAGAAGATTGAAACTATAAAAATGTTGTTAGTTGAAAAAAGGTTGAAAACATTTAATTTTGGAACCCTGCCATTTCCGTTGGAGTACATTTTTGAGCTACAGTTTGCGGCATTGAGATTTAGATGTACAACACAGCCTTTCCAACAACCTTTTCTCCGATTGTGTTTTTGTGAAAACAAAATCTTTATGTTGTAGTGTGGAGACTGTAGAAATTGTTTAAAAGACGTGGTTGAGTTGTACATCAGAATAAAGGTCTCAGTTTACAACCGCAAACCCAAATTTAATAGATCGTCACCAACAAAATAGCACTATTTCAAAATTTAAATTGTCAATCTGGAAATTGCCATTTTTTATGGAGTCAACTTTTTTAGATGAAATTTCCAGCATTGAATTATTCTTATAAAGACTTTTAATAGATTCATGCTCTTATTTAAAACTTATACTTGTTTCCCGTGAGCAACTTTCCTTGTTTCCTCGCTGGTGAATCCTGGTCACTCACTACTGAAAAGTAGTTCACTACCACTACTTATTGTGCAGGTGTCTTTTCTCACTTCTTTTTGTCAGATTTTATCATTTCTGATACGAATATCTTCACATTGGATAAACAGTTTCAGGCTATTACAACTTTCTGCTGATTAAAAGCTTCAGTGTTTAGACACTACACGGATTCTGTTTACAAGAGATGAAGCCCTGGAGTTGAACGGGGTTTGGCGGCAAAGTTTAGCCAAAGTTGTGTCCATTGTTCACCCTGTCACGTCGAAGATCATTAGCTTTAGTGAAGTTGCTCGACTAGTAAACTGTGCAGAACCAATATTGTTGTGAGAAATAAAGCATTATTTAGCTTAAAATGGTCGACGCCTAGCCAAAAGCTCTAACGTGAATCCTTGTGACCAAATGTTTTGATAGGGCATTCTAAATCTATACCCTTAACCTATGTTTGGTGTTCCTTCTAAACTTATATGCGTATAACTGAGTCGTGTAATTTAACCACTGATATTTTCTGTTTAAGAGTATTGATCTCCCCAGAAAAAGTTGCTTAAAACATACAACATACAAGCTTAGGACGCTATTTTTGGTGTAGAGATAAGACAGATTCTTTTCCATAATCTCAAAAAATTGTCTCTAGTTTTGTATAACTTGATTTTAAAAAATCTTACGCCAAAGTTGACAAAATGTTAAAGTTGGCCGAGAAAAGGTGATTTTAAAAGTGTACTATGTTTTTCACAAGCAGTTTTTGCCCTTTTCGTGTATAAGTAACATAGAACCACTCCTACTTCTCATATGAGCCCGCATTTTACGTTTCGGATCATAAACAGCGTCGGAAACAGGGGACTACGAAACCATGTTTTCCCACTTTTGGAGTTAGCGGAGCAAAGTTGTAATATCGCACCATTTCTCTTGACTGGCAAGGTCGGCGGCACGCGCGACTCTTCAAAGAACGGTCTAGACGAGACACCCCTACTAGAGCCGATGTATTTGAAACAGAAAATAAACTTGGATTTCCACTATTTCAGTGATAAACATGGGTTCTTCCTCGGTTGACTAGTCCACTTAATTGTGGTAAATAATAAAACTAAATTGTAACTGACTACATGACTGGCTAAAAATTATAACGAAATTCAAGCATGAAACAAAAAATTAGACCGTAACTGATCGTGGCTGACGTAAGTAAAACGAATTTCCTTTGCAACTTTTTACTATTATTCGCTAATTGTAACTCGTTACGCTCACAGCCTCGCTTTGGCATAATCATTTTACACTCTACTACCATAAGTGTTACGTGGATCTTCGGTCTTCAGCCTTACCCTTGCCTCCTGCAGGACCACGGGCATTAACATGAGACTAAACAGACAAACTGGTAAGCAAAATCCCAACTTTAAATACGAAAAAGCTGTATGTAACGTACAGTATAATCCGAGTGGCTAAGAAGCTACAAACTTGACCGTGAAGTTGTGCTGGAGTTGACTTCATTGTCGAGCTTGTCACGTTTCAGCTCATTAGCTTTCTGTGGCTCTCTCTGACCGAGGTCTGATTTCTTGGCCCACTACACCTTTTCCTAGTTTCTAACATGCGAGTTATTTGTATAGTTCGTATGCTAATACAGAGAGAACACACACAAGCATGGAGTTTGTTATTTCACAAAAAGGTATGTCTTGTTTAACGAGGCGAAGTAAGGTCTACAAAGTCATATCTACCACTTAACCTCGACCTTTACCTAGCGTTACCGTATTACAATTGCAAATGGTGACTGCGGGATCAAACCCGAGCTAGCGGAGTGATCAGCTCCGGAGTCGCGCACGATTCCAACCCGCCTCGGTTCCCTTAACGTGATGCTTGTAGTTTTTTGTAGCTGGTGCAACTTTTGTAATGGTACAAGAACCATTTTTAATTATACAGATATTTACTTGTGGTTTTACATGAATCGTCCTAGTCGTCTTACAAACAAGTGCTAGGTAACGTTTGTAAACCGGCAAAATTGAGTAACCGAAAGTTCCTGTTGGAGGGGGCACTTACCACACGCTCCTTCTGTGTATCAAAATTCAGTTCAACTTCAATATTATTTTTTATTCGGTTTCTACATTGACCCTAGGCAGTAAAATTGACAAATTAAAATAATCGTTTCTTAAAAGTATCTAGTCCTTATTAAAGTCAAATGTCAAATATGTTTAGTAATTTCTTCATTTATACTCCTATATGTATATGATTGTGGGAAAATAAAGACACCGTTTTAGCTCCACCATTCTTAATTATGAGTACGTGTATTATTTGGTCTTTTGCAATGTAGCTTTAAGCAGAAAACATGGCGTGTGCTTTTACACAAGCCATAGTATGTTGAAAATTGAAAGCAGTCCTCGCATAACAGAATTTTTAAAACTGGAGAGAATTTAAAGCTGCAAGACTATACACGTTATTTTCAAAATATGAACCTGAGAAAAAGAACCATGAACTTTTTATGTTGTTGAGCTCGTCTAGCTGTTTCCAACCACGTCCTTGCGCAGGACACGCTTCGAAAGCAATGTTCCAAGCGAGAGTGGCAAGTTAGCGAAGAACAACAACAACAATAAGTAACAGTGGAACAATAGGTATGCAAAACAATAGGACAATAGATTACACCTTGTCCATTGTAAGCAAGTACTTTGGAACAGTTGGGAGTAGCTGTACGGTTCCGCTATCAATAACAAGTATTACGTTACAAAGTGGTCAAGTGTCGTTCATCATTCAAAGTAATTGGTCAAATGTCGGACTACATTGTCATTTTTAAAGTTAGAACTTCGACCCTCAAGTATACTTTGACTGGGACTCGTAGCGTGGTCCTGTAATCCAGCTTCATGGAGGTCAGGTTTTGAGGTTGATATAGGTCTAAAGCGGCTCAGATAGTCTCAGTGATCATCTGATGATACTTGCATCAACTCCCACCATGGTTTAGACATATCAGACCAACACCTGTGTGGCTCGGAAGTCACGTTAAGCCGTTGGTCCTTGTATTTCCATTGGTAATTGGGCTATTAATTAATGATCCATTCTAAGGAAGAGTCGGCCTTAGTTTGTAACAAGACTACACCTCATAACTCATTACTACCACTCATCACACGCATTCTTCACCACATATTCGCCTGAAAATACCCTCATGAGAGTGGTCGGCATGTCAAATAGGGATTTAGTGATTTACTTTGCAATCCACTCAGCTGTGTGGCGCAAGGAAGTAGCTATGACTACTAGTAGAAACGCATTCTGGTGACGAGCACTAGAATTAAAACGGTCCACTGCGAACTAACCACTCGTTTCAAATCAAACACCGTCCAGTCACGTGATCATACTAGGTCAAACCGTAGATCAATATTATAATCAGAAACTAGGAACGTTTATAGTATATTGTTACATATTGAGATTTTATTGCGATATTTTAAAAGTATGTAATATCAAAACTCGTCTTAACAATATAACCCGTGAGCATACAGGATGTTTCAAAAGGTGATCCAAAAACCTAAAGTTGCACTTTGTTGTAAAGCTCGTGGCTCAAACTATTTATTTGATTTCAAACTAAACCATTGGCAGCCATTTATTTATCTGTGCAACAAGTCGTACCCGTTTTAGGCCACCAATCTAGCTCGGAGCGTCGGAAAAGCTTTTTCAAAACCGACGTCGGTTTTGTATTCATATGACCTCTAAAATGAGGGTTCGCAAGGCATTTTGAACTAATCCCAAAACCCGATCACGTCACAAACTTTAGTGCATCTATATAGAATGTACCAAAGCACGTTTAAAGTCAGCCGTTCAAAGGTTAATGGTGATTTTGAAACACACTTAACAACATATAGTAAAGCGTAAAACCGTGACTTTCTGTTAAGAGTGCACAGTACCTGTTGGCCATTCGTGTTTTGTCCCATGATAACAATTTAAAAACAAACATTTTCTTGAGACATCTCACGCTTACAATTTTATCAGATCTTTTTGAAATAAGTTTTATCAGAAAGATGACGATGTACTGCAGTGACTTCGCTGACCACTTTTTTCGAAAATTCTACTAGTTTCATAGTAAAAACAAGGAATTCAAATCCAAAATTTCTTCAATTTTCGAATATTTGTCATGGTGTTACGAGGAAAAAATGGAAATTCAGCTTAGCAGAACCACAATAACAACTAATAAACAAAACTTATTTCATTAAAATCCGATGAAAACTGGCGTGAAGTGTCCCAAGAAAATGCGTGTTTTTACATTGCTCTTATGGGACGAAGTTCAAGGTCACAGTCACTACTGCGCACTCTTAAGAGCTGAAACACGCCCAAGGTCATTTCAACAAAATTCACCCACTTTAAACAACACGTATTGACCCTAAAATTGAGTGTGGATTTGGCAAAAATCAACTCAAGGAGATTGAAACAATGAAGATGTTGGCTTCCTTCCATAGAAATCGTTATAACTCCGACCCTCTCAAAATCAACCGCGTCAAGAACTTTTCCTCTCAGAGTAAACACACGTTCCAAGAAACCCCAAACGCGCGTTAATATAAGAAAAGATACAATGAAAGTATTTCACAGCTGAACCTTATTTTGTGTTGAATGTTATTAAGTATCTCGATACATCTACTCTATAATTATTGTTATTGAGAATACATGTGCATTTGAAAAAATCTTCGTTGTATCACTAGACAATAATTGGACTTTTAGTGTATAGTCAGATTATTACTACAAATTACACTTTTCAAAGTAAATATTTAAAAACAAAATTAGGGTAGTTAGTAGTGCACTAAGTAGTATACGTTGTATTTTTAAAAGACAATCAAAGTTCACTTAATTACCGTATAAATCTATGAACTGTTCTACCGGCTATTGTATTTAAAACTGCACAACGTTCCGAGAGGTATGAAAACTTCTTTCCTCAACAAATGAAACTTAAAATATATCATATCATAATAATACATTGACCGACTAGTTCAATTTACTACAGGATGAATTGTATGTAGAATACATTTCACATCATTGTTCCTCGACCTTTACCTAGCCATCGTCACAAGTTACCAGTGGACTGACCGCGCAGGATCAAAACCGCATTTTATACTAATTATTAGGCTTGGAAAACAAGACGCTACCAACTGAGCTACAAACCCATAATTTTTTATTTGTTTCAAAAATGTATAAACAAATATATTTTAGACTTGTCTATTGGTTAAACCTTTACTAGCAACATCCATCATAAATATAATTTTGAAATAAAAAAGAAGAGAGTCTTTTGAAGTCTCGTCTTTTGAAAGAGAGTAACTCCTTGGACCATCGTAAAGTTTAGTTTGTCTGCAAACTTATTTGCTGGTTTCACGTCACGAGGCGCGGGTTCATCTAACTTTATTTCCTCTCAAAACACGCAGTTTATTTCACACAATCGTTTTTGGAGGATGATGTAGGTCTAAAGCGGCTCAGATAGTCTCAGCAGTAATCATCTGATGATACCCGCATCAATTCCCACCATCGTTTAGACAATCAGACCATTACCTGCGTGGTTCGGCCGTTGGTCCTTGTATTTCCATTGGTCATTGGGCTATTAATTAATGACCCATTCTAAGGAAGAGTCGGCCTTTGTTTGTAACAAGACTACACCTCATAGCTCATTACTACCCCTCATCACACTCATCATTCACCACATACGAGTATTTGCCTTAAAATACCCTCTTGAGAGTGATCGGCATCTTAAATAGTGATATAGTGTTTCAAACAATATATATTCTGGAATGTGCAGTGTTGTTCAAAAGAAATCAAGATAAATTCAAAATTGTTAAAAATTCGACAAATCAACATAATTTAAGAAACTTTCAAAACTTACAAGTACCAAACTTTAATACAAGCTTTTTTAAAAAACAATCTTATTACAATATGTTAAAAATTTACAACAAAATTCCAATAACCATCAAACAAGAAGATAACATCAAGAAATTCAAACATAGATTTAAATCATTTTTAACCTGCAAATCATATTACAGTGTCATGGACTTTCTGGAAGACGACTTTTAAATTATTAAGTGAACTTATCTGTATATTTTACTATGTTTTTTTTTTAATTTTGTTGTTGTTAAGCCTATGCACTTAATGTGCCAATGGTATCAATAAATAAACTAAGCTGTTGTATTTTTTATGTGCAAATTATCGACTTCAGGTAACGAGCTCAGGCCTTAAATTAGGGTGGACAAAAAATCTGCAAAGTTTAAATCAAATATGTCAAGTACCTTCTGAGTAAGACCCATGAAACTCATACACAAACGAAGAACCAAATTTATCCTTTAAGTATGAATATTGTTATCACTCAATCTAAGTAGCTTTGTAGGCTATTATAAAGATTGGTTATAAATTATTGAGACATTTTTAAGATTGAGTGAATGAATGTATAATTGACTCAAAAACGTGAGATCTTTTTTATTAGGTAGCAAATTTAAAACAGTTTTACTGCCAACGAATGACACAACAATACTGGTACTCATTCTTTTACAAGTAATGCTAAATTATTTCCACGTACTATCCTGGTCTGCACGCAAATCTTCAGTCTAAATTCAACCCCACACCATATTTCTTCTGAGTATTGCTGAAGTTATGTTTCTAATAACCTCTCGAGCGCTTCTCTTAAGTTCCTAGTCTTGAACTTCAAATAAATTAACAAAACTTGACAAAAAGTCCTCATTCCTTGGCCTCCACGTTCCCCAGACATTACCCTCTTAGACTTGGAGTGAACACACAAAGGAAGTTCAAGGCATTGAGGAACTTAAGAGAAGAGTTCGAGGGATTATTGAAAGCATAACTCCAGCAATATTCAGAAAAACATGGTGTAAGGTTAATTTAGACCACAAACTTTGCTTGTAATTACGGAGAACGCGTGGAAATGGTTTACTTCCCTTGTAACATTACCCTTAAAATTATGAGTACCAGTAGTTTTATCCTTTGTAATACAACTTTTTCAAATCTGCAAACTCCCACGGTTTTTATTCAATAGGCTATTCACTCACTCAATCCCAAAATGTGTCCAACAATGTATATCCACCTGTATTTATGTACAAGGTTTGAAACTAAAGTAATCGCACAAAAATCTCAATTCCAAGTTCTGAATCACCAGTCAGCTCACGTACTGAAGCTGGTCTGTCAAGTAATTTAGAATAAGGACCGGAGTGGTAATTTGTCACCTGTCAGTTTTTGACAAACAGCCCAACTCCTCTTCTCCCCGCCTCACCCCCCAAACGACTAATGTTCTCCTTATGCTTACCCGTGGCATTTGGTTTGAGAAATAAATCTACGGCTAACCGTAAGTCAAGTTGTTTTCGGTGTTGAGATTTTACTTATACGTAAAAACAATAGGCTGATTCCAATGATGTGGAACAGGATCATTGAGAATTATTGAAACGCAGATTGGTTAACAAACCTTGCTTTAATGATGGTAAACCATTTTTTTAAAGAGATGGTGTTGCAATAGTTTTTTACTATTGCATATATAACACACATTTCAAAAGCGTATAATGTTCATATAGCTTTTGGTGCGTAAAGAAATTTCTTATCGCCTTTCAGGTAGGGTGATGAGAAAATCTTTTAAAAACTTTAATCAAACCCCTTACCAAGTGATACATTATTTTTATTGATGCAGCTATATTCTACAGTCGTGTTGTAGACAGTTGAAAACACACTATTTTTTTACAGTTTTGAGAATAATAGCCTTTATATTTCCCTTTATATGACTTAAATGAAATGACTTTTTAAGTGTGTTATACAACTTATTTGTCGTAGTTCTTAAGACTAGTAAAATAAAAGTTCTATTTTCAACGCTTTGCAACGCTCCTGCCGAAAGAGGTATCCATTCAAAGTTGAGACGAGGGGTTGCACTCTTAATTTTTATTGGCCACCATTTTGTACTGGATTGATGCAGAGAACACAAATTTGGACCAGTAGCCTTTTCAGGCGCTTAAAACCAATCAATCCTTTGACGAACACTACTAGTAAAGACAATGATCTTTTAGTTAAAATTTCATACATTCTTTTCAGCGTTCAGGGGAAGCAAGGTTCATTTTCTGATTGGCCGATAAGGCTCTAATCGAAATCTAGAGTTTGATTGGTTGTTTCCTACGTACAATAGTCCAGAGCTACAATGCAAGTTTTGTTTACCAATCTGTGTTTCAATTCTCTATTGTTTCCACGCTACTATTGTAACTTCTGTCTGGAATTAGTTTTTATAAATTAACTCTAACGACGTCTCGGAGCTACGTCACGTCATCAACGTAACAGTGACGTAAGCAGTGCTGTGAATTTGATTACGTCATCAAGCGAGAGAGGGATAATCTGTAGTGAAGCATCCAACACTGATGTGAATCACTCTGTATCACGCTAAAAGTAGAAAGGTAAAATAAACTTCATCTTCAGCAAACCATAACTGAATATTACAGGAAATTTAACTATAAACACCTTAGTATATAGCTGTACTACTACCTTACGATAACTATTACTATTAACTATCGTGTATAAAAATAACTTTTAACGCAGGACGTACCTAAATTTGCAAGGCATGTCTGGGTTTGAGGTTAGTCTGGGTTTTGTATGTTAAGTCGTTGGGCGTTTAAAAGCAAATAAAATGTTGAGATAGGGTCTATCACTTCTACCTGTCCTAAAATTAAATAAAATGTTGAGATAGGGTCTATGCACTTAGACTTATATGGCTGCTATATCAGTAATAAACTACCAAATTGTTTCTACAAGCTCAAACTGTCAAAGTTTTAAGTGAGTTTCAATGCTTATCTTAGACTACTATATTTATTGGCTGCCTATATTAATATGAATTCAATAAGAAGCTGTCTCATACCAAATGTAATTTGGAGAATTTTGTTCTAATAGCTAAGTTCTTCAATTTGATGGGCAACCTGAACTATCAGCGTTTAAATTCTTTTTGAATATCTACCATGGAATCCGAAAAGGTTTTTTGTAATGACTTTGATGATACTTTGAACTGAGACACCAACCACTACCGGTACTAGAGGTATAATTTTAGGTGAATATGGAATGAAGGATGAGGGTTTTAATGGATGATGAGATGTAGTTGTGTTACAAACTAGAGCTGACTGTTCCCCAGATTGGGTCATTAATTAATAGCCCAACTACCAATGGAATGGACCAACGGCTTAACGTGTCTTCTGAACCACGAGGGTGGCATCGTGAAAAGTTATCACTGCATGGGGAATCGAACCCGGGCTGATTTGGTGCAAAGCACGCACTGTACCACTGAGCTATGACCACTCCCAGTGTATGACCATACCCCAGATGTAATTGTATGCGAAATCATAGGGATTAATTAGCATAACACAACGGCGCAAATTATACCTTAATACCTTAACCTTGTGTAATGTGACTATATAGTTACGCTAGATAAAGGGCGACGTTAAATGGTAGAGAGGACTTTGTAGTCCTAACTTCACCTCGTTAAACAAGACAAAACTTACCTATTTTACAATAGCACTAAGCTACTGCAAAATTTTGTAATAATTGTCTCAATAAATATTGAGATAATAAATATATCCTAGGTACGATCCTGTGCATGACGTCACTAGTGAAGCTTGACTGATTATAAGCATGGGACACGATGACGTAGGCAGTGCTGTATATTTGATGACGTCATCAAGCCAGAGATGGATCAGCTGTAGAGCAGCATCCAGCGCACAACTCGACCATTCACTCTTCCCTACTATGTGCTGTGCATGACGTCACTAGTGAAGCTTGACTGATTATAAGCATGGGACACGATGACGTAGGCAGTGCTGTATATTTGATGACGTCATCAAGCCAGAGATGGATCAGCTGTAGAGCAGCATCCAGCGCACAACTCGACCATTCACTCTTCCCTACTCTATGTGCTGTGCATGACGTCACTAGTGAAGCTTGACTGATTATAAGCATGGGACACGATGACGTAGGCAGTGCTGTATATTTGATGACGTCATCAAGCCAGAGATGGATCAGCTGTAGAGCAGCATCCAGCGCACAACTCGACCATTCACTCTTCCCTACTCTATGTGCTGTGCATGACGTCACTAGTGAAGCTTGACTGATTATAAGCATGGGACACGATGACGTAGGCAGTGCTGTATATTTGATGACGTCATCAAGCCAGAGATGGATCAGCTGTAGAGCAGCATCCGGCGCACAACTCGACCATTCACTCTTCCCTACTCTATGTGCTGTGCATGACGTCACTAGTGAAGCTTGACTGATTATAAGCATGGGACACGATGACGTAGGCAGTGCTGTATATTTGATGACGTCATCAAGCCAGAGATGGATCAGCTGTAGAGCAGCATCCAGCGCACAACTCGACCATTCACTCTTCCCTACTCTATGTGCTGTGCATGACGTCACTAGTGAAGCTTGACTGATTATAAGCATGGGACACGATGACGTAGGCAGTGCTGTATATTTGATGACGTCATCAAGCCAGAGATGGATCAGCTGTAGAGCAGCATCCAGCGCACAACTCGACCATTCACTCTTCCCTACTCTATGTGCTGTGCATGACGTCACTAGTGAAGCTTGACTGATTATAAGCATGGGACACGATGACGTAGGCAGTGCTGTATATTTGATGACGTCATCAAGCCAGAGATGGATCAGCTGTAGAGCAGCATCCAGCGCACAACTCGACCATTCACTCTTCCCTACTCTATGTGCTGTGCATGACGTCACTAGTGAAGCTTGACTGATTATAAGCATGGGACACGATGACGTAGGCAGTGCTGTATATTTGATGACGTCATCAAGCCAGAGATGGATCAGCTGTAGAGCAGCATCCAGCGCACAACTCGACCATTCACTCTTCCCACTCTATGTGCTGTGCATGACGTCACTAGTGAAGCTTGACTGATTATAAGCATGGGACACGATGACGTAGGCAGTGCTGTATATTTGATGACGTCATCAAGCCAGAGATGGATCAGCTGTAGAGCAGCATCTAGCACTAGACAACAGATCTCAGCTGTCTACAGGGTGAGACGTTAGATATAACAACCATCTATGTAAACATAACTTTTTAATTTTTATAAATTAAACACGACATACAATAATTCAAATAAGTCCTCAATCTTCAAGGAAAACGTATTTCGAAATCACACTGCCATCAAATAGTCACTTAAATTTGTTTTGAAAGCTTTACGAAAACAACTTCCCAACTTAGAAGTTGCATTCTTCTACCCAACTTGGATCTACAACTAAACCAGTATTTAATTTAAAACGGACCTTTCCGGCCATTTCAGTGAGAAAGCGAGAGAAGTTGTTTTCCGGAATCGGCTGGAAAAGTCTGTTGTAAACTGATCTCCGCCACTATTATGAATTTTAAATCTTACCAGTATTTTCACTAAATGTTGAAACTTAAATGGCCAACTATATCATTTCCAGACATTTGAAACCCACCTGCGAATTGAATATTAATGATTGCGGATGGCTTTGCATTTCAATGTCACAGATTCGACAACTCAATCACACGGATGAACGCGTTTCATCGAATAAAACTGCGACAGCTCGACAAACTGGAATTAGCTTTTCACTACTGATATTTACGCTTAAAAGCTTTTGAGTGTACCGATGGACAGAATAAATGAAATGCAGGTTTATAATTAATAATGTAAAATTTCTAAAAACATCGTTTTAATTTAATTGAAATATTTTGGTCTCACTATGGAGTACCATCTTTAGACACTGATTAGCTGAAATTCTCACACCTATCATTGGCTCAAATCAATTATTAGGAATATGATGTTTTGACGTGGTATGAACCAGAAGAATTAGATTGTAGTTGTGACACTGTCCGAGAAAGCCTAAAAGTTAAGTTAATGTTTAAGTGGTTTCTCAAAAAAATCACTCTACAGTACAAAAACGTGTAACATTATTTGTATGTTCGTATTAAGTCTCAAATCAAGACAGATATGGTTAGTCTCTAAGGAAACTTTAAAATAATGCCTAAGACCTTAGACCGAATTCATGAAGTCAAAGTTAATTCGGAAAGTTGTTGCTTTCGCCTTGATATCAGCCTCGTTAAACATGGATATGACCTGGGTCGGGTTTGTTGCGCGCATTAAAAAAGGAACTGTAATAACATTGCACTCAAGGCTGAGCTAACTTAACCCTTTGCAAAGCCAAATCTAGTTGCATTTTGATTTTAGATATTATAGTACAGGGTTATTCAAAAGAATGTCCTACTTTCATTCTTCTGTAACTTTTACAGTATGAGGGTTTCATAAATAATTTACATGTCGTTGAAAAGAATAAGTTTCAATGTTTTGTTTACATATACTGGGAAGTAATTTCCGCTTTTAATTACCAACAAAATGGCTGCCCATTCAAAAAAATATATTTTGCGTTCTTGAATTTCCAAAAAGCCGGTCAGTTCAGTTCAGTGAGTTTCGTAGTAGATTTGTGATTTCCTCGTGAATTTCTTTTGTGGGATATGTGAGGGTGAAGGTTTACGTACCCTCTCTGACAAAAATCTAGGTGACCTGCGGAACCGTATTAGAGCTGCAGTCAATTCCATAACTCTATATCAACTTCGGATCTACGGGGAAAAAGTTCGATTATCGGCTAGGTTTTTGCCGAGCAGTTAGGGAGGACATGGTGAGCATTTATAGAAGGTACCAAGGAAAGCAAACTTTGAAAATCGCTCTTTTTACTAGTATTAAATGTATGTATATTTAAGTAATGATTAACGAAAGAGAATTGTTTGAAAGTAGGACATTCTTTTTGAATAACCCTGTATTATAATGACAAAATACGTCGTTCATGAGATATCATTATAAGTATCTTGCGACCAATAAACCTTTTATTTATAAACTGGTGGGGTAAATAGGTAATACGTGTGTACAAAAGAAACCTCTACGGATTCGTGAACAAATGGTATGTAAACAGAATCATCTGGTTATCTCACAAATTTGCTGTGCGTGCAGGAAAACCTGCAGGCTACTTTATTGCGGCTCATCTGAAATAACAGAAGCTTACGTGTTCAACTCGGTAACTCCCTTTTTCCAAAATTTAAATTCGTGATTCTATTATTAATTCCAGTCTTCCTGATCGTTCCAACTTTTAAAGTTGTATTAATTACTCCCTGAGGGTTGGCTTAAGACCAATAACGTTTTTAAACCACCACTTCGCCCCGATTGTATGAAAATCTAGTAATACTGAAAGTGTTCAGAATGGTATGAAATTACTTACTTTAGAATATCGGTAAAAATACACAAGAAAAAGTGAAATAGGGCTTTGCTAGATTTTGAGAATAGGCTATTAAGCACGCTCTAATGTTGGGCACTGTAACTTTAAATTTAGTACAGAAACAACTGTATATTAATATAGTTCTAGTTTCTATTTCGGGTTTGATAGTTCATTTTCAATCAGTATGTTCGTTCGTAAGGTTTATAGGGAAAGAAAACCCGCTAAAACTACATATAAAATAGGTCTACAACACAACAATTTTCGAAACTTAAAACAATATTTAAAAATTTTATACACTCAAAAAGTGTTTATAACAGTTTTTTTAGCTACGACTTTTGATTACTTTTGGTGTACCACACTGAATTAAAAACATACCAACATCTTTGAAGGTGTAGTTATAACTCATCTACGTGGTAGTACACGGTGTTTTCATCAAAGTTGTAATGGCAGCAAATATAAAAAAGAAAGTCATTATGAAATATAAATTTATATATAAATCAGAATTTTCCACATAGATTAATATACACTTATCACAAGTGTAGGTCTCGGCAGCCAAGTTCGGTGACTGGCATTATATGACTCTCGAACATCGATCTCTCGTAAGCCGCTTACAGATAAAGCTGGGAGATTGTAAGCTGAAAGAGTTGTAAGCATGTCAAGCGTTCAATACTACCTAACGCACTGGTTAATAACATTTAACATTTTAAATAACATTGTTCATTTAGTTTCTGTGATGGACGATTTCCAAAATTCAACTCATAACAAGTATGCTATTGATGGAATTTTCTTAGGACTATTTAATATCATCTTATATATAATGTAGGTTTTGAAATTATTTAATATAATAAAACATTAGCTAAGTCTAGTCGTTATCAAACTATGCTTACGACTAAATATTGCCAACTTGTAACATCCACGTATTTTTTTTAATCCAACATGGCTGCCACAATCAGTAGCAATGATGCTCTACTAGTGAAAGTATCAGCTAGGACTTCTAATAAAAGTGTAGAATTTGTAGAGTTATAAGTTTGTTTTATGAAACATAAATGTTTTGACTCCACCTAAAATAAATATAGAAATTTGCTTTTTAATCCCCATTCAACCTTAAGAATACGTCAACTTGTCATTAAAAGGTCTTGAGCTCAAATAAAGACAATTTCCAAAGGCAAAACTATTTTTGGAGAAAACATAAAAGGTATCATATCTTTATTTGACAAAACGTCTCACTATTTCATGTAATATAAATTTGGATATCACAAAGGTTACACAAAGGTGATCTTATAAAGTTAGAACGTCGTACTGTATTAAGTCAATTTAAACTACAATCTTACCCATACTAAGATTTTCACCTCAACTCACACAATATACAAATGGAATGTTTCTACGTTATTGACTGTTATTAATCTAGGAATAACGTGTTAAAGTGTTAACAAGACGTTTTAAAATTCTTATTCTTATTCTAAAAGGAAGTCTTACTTTAGTAAGAAAATTGACCTTTCAATGAAAAAGAAAGTAAGATGAATCAGCACCACAAGTGGACAGGATAACAGTTTTCTCGTTATTTTAACAAATTTGCCCGCTTTGTAAAAGCTACAGAGGAGCATTTGATCCGATTATCGACTACCAACCAACCTTTCTGAGCCGATCACAGTAAGGGGATCGCTCTTCTAATAATCGAATTTGTTGCGGAATCTCACCCTTTATTGAGCAAATGACAATAAACTGCTTCAGAGCATCTAAATTGACTTTGTGCTAACGTTGATATTATTTTGAACTAGCTTTAAATAAGAGTGTTTAGGATAATATTCTTCATCAAAGCGTTTTAAAGAAACTCGGTTGAAAGTGGCGTTAACCTGTTGTATTAGTTATTAGTGAATTTACATGGAATTGTTATTTCTTTGTCATCGCCAGAGAGAACGGAACATCGTTGAACAAAACTGTTTGCAGTATTGAGCTTCCCAACGCCTCTCGAGATAAATGGCAAAACTATCTTTATCTTGGTTTTACATTTTATAACTTTATACAAAACAATATTTTCAGCCGCCATTTTGGTTAAGCTAAACTTTTTTCATTTTTAATATACATTTTAAGAAAGGCGTCACAGATTTGTATACCATTTTTAACAAAAATTGGATTATTACTAAATAAATTTGAAGACAAAAATATTTGGTCCGAACCGGGATATGAACCCGGGTCTCCCGCTTGCCGGGCGGTTATGCTAAACCACTACACCATCCGGCCCAACTATTTCTGCCTTCAAATAAGAACTTAAATCTGAATGTTTATCCGAAACATGTGACTGTCAAATAGTGACTTTAAATCAACAAGCTGGAAATATTACAAACAGAATTTAAATACTGTGTCAAATGACTTATTATAGATCTTAATTGTATAAATGCTAAATAGCTAATTTATTACTAAATAAATTTGTTACTAAATAAATTTGAAGACAAAAATATTTGGACCGAACCGAAATATTAATGAAAATGATTTTAATGAAAATTGGAACAATAATACGTCTTTTATAGCATAAAACCCCATTTTGGAGGAAAGCGTCTTCCTTCCACCAAAAAGGGCATTTGCGGTGGACCAGTTTTGCTGGTTAACAAACGAAACCTAGGTACTTATAAAAGAATTACTTGTGCCGCATTTCGTGGAAATCTGACAAGAAATGCGACCTGTAGAATGGTTACAAGTGTCTCCAAAGAGAATCACACCGGAAACACTTCCGGTGTAGTTCTTACCTTATTATAGAAAATTTCCCACCACAGGAAATTCACGTGTCGGCAATGTTTTTTCAATCGTTATGCTAACGTGCCTAAGTCAAGCAATTCAAAAATTGTTAACACAAATTTTGATATTTCATTTAACTATCGCACTCACAAAGAACACTTTTCTTAACACAAAGTTATAAAACCAACTCAACAAGTTTTAAACTAAAATAGTTACGAGGCTATAAACTATTCCGTCCTCAATGTGTTTAATATCAGAGTGATTGCCTCGGATAAACAATGGTTGGCCACTAAACCACTCACCGCCTGTTCATCAACATATTTCTCCGATCAGTTTTATTGTTTGTGCTATTTTGTTGGTTAATCATTTATATTCATCGACTTCTGCTTCAAAATTTGTCGTCTAGTTATTTCCTGGTGGTATTTGTCCGACGTTGATTAGGGCTTGATGCTTAGGCTTGACTGAGTCAATATTTCTTTTCGTCAGCAGATTGCTGTTTATTGTAAAAACCAACTAATGTATGACTAGTTTGTTATGTGTGTGTTAGGACCATTATAAGTTTACTTCATTACAGTTTAATGCGGTTTCTTTGGATTATTGTAATTTAATTAAACAACAATAACAATGTAATATTTGGAACGAAGAATCTAAGACCGTATAAAGCCAATTCAATCACTAAATAAGCAAATTTAGGATTTTTATAAAACTCGAAGTAAGTTGATAGTAGAAACAATTAATGGAACAAAGCAGTAAACATGAGTTAAAACAAGCGGCATCATACAAACGGACATTTATAATGGAAAAAGGGTTTAGACAAAAGATGCATGGTTGGAAATTTGGTCAGAGGGAAGCTACTAAAAGAAGAGAAATAGCCTTAACTGATAAAAGAAAAGGAGCTCATTCTGAAAGAATGACACAATCTTCTGAAAGAATGACACTTTTCATTTCATTTTCACCTAGGTAACTACCACATATCAGAGGTCATACTTACGTAACACCAAATCAGCTACAAACCTGTAGACAAAAAAATATATAAGTACAGAAGTAAGTATATAAGTACTGTTGCAAAACGTGTCTTTATCACTATCAGCAAACATAAAACTCAACAGTTAAACTTTTACGTAACCATGCAACGTGAATTAATTCTGCGTAAACAATATAAAAGTTCGCATACAAATGCTAATTTACTCTAAGGGAAAATATTCGTGGCCAGTCTCGACAATAAACGCCATGCACAGACACAGAAGAGGAACCAGGTGTACCAAACTGTCAACGCAAGTCGCATGCAGATCAGCACTGTTGCCAACCTAAAAACTTTCTTTCCATATTCTATTCTATATTCTAAAGGTTTCTAAGTTAGAAGAAACATAACACGAGCTTAGACCTAAGAGCTAGGTGTATAGGTTTCAAGTTCCTTGCATGACAGTCGGTTATTGGCGAATTTCAGCACTAACATTATTAAACATTTGCATTTGCTCTTTACTAGTTACATTTAACTGGTATGTAATCTGAATTGTTTACGAGTACATGCTGGTCAAATGACAGTAAATAAAATGTCCATGAGACTAGTTAACATCAGCTGACAGTGTTCGGTTAACCTATGAAATTCGTAAACAAACAATGCCAAAAAAGTGGGGGTTCCAAGTAAACCAAATGATAATTGAAAATTAATTGGGACGTAAATATTCCCAGCACCAACAATAAATAGACCTTATTAGGCTGTAAGTACGAAGATTTAGTTTACAAGTTTTGTTTTACTGGCACCCAACTCAGCCAGTAGCTACAGCTATAAATGGTTTACACGTCGCAAGTACTGATCTGCTACCTCCTGACAAATTCAACTTAAAAAGTACTAAAGTAGTTTTCACTAATCAACAAAAAGATAAACGGTGTAATGTAACGAAATATTTGTCGTATTTTCAACACTTTAGTAAAACTTTTTTAAAGCGAATTTTCATATTTGTAAACGATCTCGTACCTAGTCACCCCCTTGTTATCCCCTTCTTATTTCACTGTATCTATCTGAAGTCAACCCCTTAATTGTGAAAACAGTTATTTGATATCAATGAACAGCATATTCATTATTATAACTTAGTGATTGTTAAAACTTAAAATAGCCCTCTCACATAGCCCTAAATAGGGTTATACATCCACCTGAATAATATTATGATCTTCATTATTGCTCTTGTGAACAATAAAAAATGAAATCTCGCTCAGCGCTGCATATAGAAACGAAGTAGTTTCTGCATAAGAACTTAAACCAAAGCATTCAAGTGTGGAAATTATTTTATACGCTGAGCTTCATGAAAGGCAAATAGCAATTCGGAAAACAGTGGCTTTGCTTTGCTCTTTGCATTTCAGTTTTTCTGGCTAAAATTGGACAAATATGTTCAACTGATGAAATCTAAAACCCTGTTTAAACACATGTACCAACTTTGGTATTGAATATATCGCCCTCTTTCTTTTATGGGATAAGTCCTTCGAAGTTAAACACAAGGTTTTGTTATTTTATTCAAAAACAACTATTTTTACAAAATGTAACGGGGTTATATAGTTGCATTGTAATTCCCAGAAAGATACAGGTTTGTTTTAATGGTATTTTACTCCTTAGAGAGAAGGGGACATTTTGACGATATTTACATGCAGAGACAGCAGCTGGTTCAATTAATTTGTTTTCAATCCTTTAGGCTGCGTCATTAGATTGGAAAAAAGAAACGATGCAGAGGGCTTCAGCCCAACAAACGCTGCTGTGATGAATATTGTTACTGAAGTTTAAACTTTTAGATAAAAGATCAATATATTCTTCAGCGGATGTATTTATTTATTTGATATAATAATATACAATTTAGTGGATCCGTGGCGGATCGTTATCGCGCGCGACTCCGGAGCTCATCTCTCCGGTGGCGCGGGTTCGATCCCCGCAGTCACCACTATTTTAATGTGACCATAAGGTGACGCTAGGTAAAGTTCGAGGTTGAGTGGTAGCGAGAGAAGAATTTGTAGTCATAACCTCGCCTTGTTAAATAAGACAAACTTCACCTTTTTTACAATTTAGCCCTACATAGATCTACACAACTTGTCGGTGGGGACCGCCATTACACAACAAACAAAACACATTATTATTATAAATGTAGTATAACGGGAAAGCATCGTTATACCACATATTTGGGGGCGTAATGCAAAACAATGGAAAAGCGTCATTGTCTTGCATTTTAAGGCGTAACTCGGATTATTAAACTGGTACTACTGTAAGATTATCTCATACTATTTATTATTACAAATTATTTCTTTTAATCAGACAAAACCCAACAAATCCTAGCAACTTAAACCTAAAATACAAAGAAACTAAACTTAACAAAACTTACCCTACCAACACCATCAAGCTCGGCTCGCTCAAAAGCCATGTAGCCGATGCCCCAAACACCAAACACACCCAACACCCGTCCAAACCCTCTCTCTGACCTGTCTCCAACCAATCTGCCCTATGATGCCCTACCTAACTATATACTGGTAAGCTAAGCCCTTGGCAACAAGGCTAGCCTACCAGACACCTAACTATTCACAATATCTACAAGGTTCCTACAGTACATGCCATCTACCAGCTAAATACAAATGTACATTAAATCCTATCTAAAATGTTACTTTAAAATCTAAAATATAAACACAATTAATTATTCTACATAAATATGATTACCAATTATTCTAAACTACAATCCATTCTGCAAATTGTATTTTTACTTCTAGAAATTTGAAACACGTGGACACACGAACTTGTTTGACTTGTTGTAATAATTTAAATACATACATAAAGCCGTCACATGAGTACAGCATATGTTGAATTGCTAGGGCTGGCCAATAAAAACGCTTGTTCAAAATTGAGAGGAGGATTCCTAGTTTCTTATACCGCTCGCGAACATTTCTTTTTTACAGTCATCGGTCAGACTACATCGTCAGTTTGGACGCCCGTTCTGTGCCAATTCTTAACACTGTCCAGTGTTGCCATACCAGTGTGTTATTATACCAGTGTAACAGCTGTTTCTTGCAATATAATTTGATAGTTTAAACCATATAACTAAATCTAAAACATCGTTTACTTTTATGTTATCCAAAACTTAAAATAGCAATCAAATTTTAATGTATGCTAAATATTATTGCGCCGTAAGATAAAGCCTCTTTGAGGCCTAATGAAGCCTCTTTGACTTTCAATTGTACCCATTTGTAATGTTTAAGTTAGTTCTGTGTTCATTAACCTGTCCACACTCGAGAAATACCTCAGCTAAATCCCTGCTCTAATTGTGTTATTGTGGAACAACACGTATAACCAAAGGTCAACAAACCTAGACTAGTTGTTGGTTAGACAACAATGTTGTCCGAGAATATTGACTCACTGATTGTTGTTTGTCAGATGCTAACTTTGCGCCAAACCTCAGATCAAAATTGTCTTCAGGGATTGCAAAACTTGTTATTTTCATTCCAAAGGCAAGCAAGTGGAAATCTCTTAGCTAAGTGCTAGGAAAGGACTGACAGTATCTCACCCAGTAAGATCTACACCTAAAGCCACTGAGGGGCAGTGATAAAACTTTGTGCTGAAACAAAGCTTTAGCTGAACGTTAATAGTTTATTTATGTACTTAAGCCTGGTTAGAATATCGTCCCTTTTCCATAACTAGCTCAGAGGTATGCTCGTCGCTCATGGTGCTGTTAGAACTCAGCTTAACTTATTTTTGTTCAAACCCAAAGCGCTCGTAATCCTAGTGCTTACTTCATCGCATTTTCATCCTGAGCAGATCTTTATTGGCTATGTCAAATTTGTCAATTAAACTACTCTATGTTTCAATTTAATTAAATTTGTTCGTACTTCGTTCAGACATCATAGAGATGGGTTCATCGTTTGGGCTGTGGATGTACCCTTAAACATACATTCTCAGTGAAAACTGTCAGTATGAAAACTCAGCATCGTCTCGTTCTCGTAGCTTAGTGAAACGCATCCTTAATGCTTGTGTAGGAGGATGATTAATCAATGTTTTGTTTCACTCAAAACTCGCGAAACATCATCAATCAAGGATGCTCACTTCTTACCAACCTTTCAGCTCCAGCCTCGCCGTGACAAATAGTCTCGTCCCTACAAGGGTGAATTGGTTTCTCCACATTTTACAAGGGAACGACTTGTTGAAGGTGACTATAATGAGATTTTCGGTTAGTATTGTCATAGTTCCAACGGTGTATGGAAGTTAGATGGACAAATTTTAAAAAAGCGTACGCTGGGTACAAGAAATTGACAGTAAAAAAAAGGTAAAGTTTGTCTTGTTTAACGAGGCGAAGTTAGGACTACAAAGTCCTCTCTACCACTTAACCTCGACCTTTACCTAGTGTCACCGCATATTCACATTACAAATTGTAAGTGGTGACTGCGGGGATCGAACCCGCGCCACCGGAGTGATGAGCTACGGAGTCGCGCGCGATACCAATCCGCCACGGATCCGCACAGTAATTATAATCGCAGCCAACATTCGAACCCAGTTAGTGAATCAATAATTTTGCCAATAATGTTGTGCCAATAATGTTTGCCATGAAAAAAACATGAACAGTATCGTGTAAAAAGGAGTTGTCACGAAATTCAAAAAATGTCTGTACATCAATGAGAGTGGCCTGACTGACTCATGATCAGACCACAAGCCCAAACTACTAAGCCTACAGACTAAAAACTTTGTCTGGTAGCCTAAAAGCACTCAGGGGAAAATAATGATTGAAAGAATTTTTAAGGTTGGTTTTATATGGGGCAATTGAAGCAAAAATAGGCCGTCACACACTTACTCAACGAATAGTGTCTGCGATACCAGATATTGAATGAATATGTTTCTACTATGTATAGTATTTCGATCAAGTTCTTCAAAGTGGAAACGCGCATGGAATGCGTCTATTGTAAAAATATTGAAATTTACGGGTCCAATTATTTTGACGTTAGTTAGCAATGCACACCGAATTACAAACTGATGGATATTCTTCAAGAACACTGTATACATCACAGTCATGATGACACTTACACATATGTTTTCAATCGTGATACACAACTAGTACCATAACTAAATCACTATTTGAGATGCCGACCACTCTCATGAGGGTATTTTAAGGCAAATATGTGGTGAAGGATGAGTGTGATGAGTGGTAGTAATGAGTTATGAGGTGTAGTCTTGTTACAAACTAAGGCCGACTCTTCCTTAGAAATGGTCATTAATTAATAGCTCAATTACCAATGGAAATACAAGGACCAACGGCTTAACGTGACTTCCGAACCACGCAGGTGATGGTCTGATATGTCTAAACGATGGTGGGAGTTGATGCGGGTATCATCAGATGATCACTGAGACTATCTGAGCCGCTTTAGACCTATATCATCCTCAAAACCTGACCTCCATGAAGCTGGATTACAGGACCACGCCACGAGTCCCAGTCAATTGATATTATCATCGTAGTTTGCGATGGTGTGCTTTAACCACATCAAATCCTGAACTTCTAAATACTTTATACCCAGAATGTACATTCTTCTTGTCAATCATGCACTAGCCCATGTCAGAGCAACTCGCTAACATCAACCATTCGTATCATTTCACAACGTTTCTAACAAAACCACTAAAAGCTTTATTAGGTTCTAAATAACATGATTGCTGCTACATGCATAGATGAGTGGTGATAGATGTAATTATTACTTATTCACTAATTAATGGACTGTTGAGATCTCAAAATGCGTAAAATACGTCAGTACATTTATTTGTTTATTAAAAATTTATGAAACTAATTGTTCATGTTGAATTGAGTATTAAAACAAATGTACTTTTGATCAATAACCCGCTAATTGTATCTTACAGTAGCCGATGATCAGTATAAATAACTCAAATAATAACTCAGTTAACTAGCTCAAAAACATTACATACAAAAATATTGGTTGGTTTAATTTTTGACCAGTTGTTTAGGACTTGCTCACCTGAAAATCCTCACTATACGTAAACGGTATAGCGGTTCATTGTTTGAAAATACACGGTTAAGGGACAATGTTGACATCTTGCAAGAGTTGTTTTTAACACAACTACGCAATCATTACCAAATAATCTGTTGAAAGCTAGATTTGATCCATACCTTCATTAACAAAATTAACCTTCCGTGATATAACTTTCCGGTTAAAAAAGTGTGTTAGAGTAATATGAATTTGAAATTCAAGATAGCTTTCAATTTACTAGCTTGAATTTCAAATAACCTATGTGACTTAAACCTGTTGTACAGTATTGATAAAACACGATGCACAAGATGTTTTGATTTCGATTGCTGAAACGTAAAAATAAGCACCATAGGGGAAAAGCAAGTAATTTAAATAGGATTTATGTATATATGTATTGTTTAGTATAAACCGTGTTTAACTTATATCTTGTGGTTTAGTCAGAGTATTATGAAGTTCTGAAGGAAACTGTTGTCTCAAGCTGAAGAGTTTGAAATCGTGGATTAAACATTATTGCCAGCTCGCCAACTCCAGGCATCAAACCTTATTGCTCTTAAATCTTCAGTTTTCTCTAGTACCAACATATTTCCTGTTTCATTCCGTTCTGTTTTATACTGTCTTTTATTAACTTTTAATCCGACAGATTTCGTTATTCGTAATTAAAAGGAAAATAATATGTTGATAATGTGTATCGCATTGCATCAAGTCATTTTGTCACCTCTCTTAAGGAAATTTAAATAAAACTTATTAATTTATCCATTGAGTTGAAGGTTTATGTATTTAAAACTAAACCTTTGCCTTTCAGTCTCTCAACTATCTTAAACTATTATTTCACAAACGAAACCGTAACCATTAGGATTAAAAAATCAATGCATGACATTATAACCAAATAATAAAACGTAAAACCTGGCACTTTTAGGTTGGTCGTCATACTATCCAACACTTTTACAAATACAGATTTTCAACTTTCAGTCTATCAAGGTTGATCACTAACCAATAGTCAAATACTAATTTCAGAGACAAAATGTACATTGCGCAGCAGACGAAGGTAATTCGAGAACAAACTAAGATATCAAAATTGTTACTTTGCCCAGTTTTAGCCTTAAGTCTTAGTATACTTGTCAATGAAATACTTTTGTAATGAGTTTGAAATAACTTTATCATAACTTTAATTAGTTATAATTGGCCCTTTGATTCACGTACGGACTATAATATAAACGATCGTTTGCCTTTGTAAGGGTAATTTAAATAACCTAAACTAAGACTTAAGTGAAAACTTATACGTGTTTATACATGAGGGATCAAAGGTGTTGAAAGTCTAGAGAAATGAAAACATCAGTTTGGAAACTACAAGGTGTAACAGGTGCGGTGTTGGCTCTGTGTCAAACTCCAGTGACAAACTCCGCATCATGTCTTCATCAGAGTCCTCATCCATCTTCCATCTGTTGCTGCCAACCTTTATGCAGTCAAGGATTCAAGGCTTTAAGTGTTTTCAACTATCAAGTTGAAGGCGTCGATAGATGTTCGAAAGAGCTGATACCTCTGCTCGATTGGGACTCGTGGCGTGGTCCTGTAATCCAGCTTCATGGAGGTCAGGTTTTGAGGATGATATAGGTCTAAAGCGGCTCAGATAGTCTCAGTGATAATCTCTGATGATACCCGCATCAACTCCTTCATCGTTTAGACATATCAGACCATCACCTGCGTGGTTCGGAAGTCACGTTAAGCCGTTGGTCCTTGTATTTCCATTGGTCATTTGGATATTAAATAATGACCCATTCTAAGGAAGAGTCGGCCTTAGTTCGTAACAAGATCACACCTCATAACTCATTACTACCACTCATCACACTCATCCTTCACCACATATTTGCCTTAAAATACCCTCATGAGAGTGGTCGGCATCTCAAGTAGTGATTTAGTGAGCTCTTAACCAAAGAGTCCAATCAAATCGGTCAAAGAGATAGGCAATGCAGAAACAAGCCAATGAAGATCGCCGGAAACGAAATATGCGATGGGGTCCGCAATTTCAGAGGGTTTTAATCATTCGGAGCGACAAGAAATATTAAAACCCCGAGGTGTGAGGTATTGGTGTGACCTTCCCAATCCATTCCGTCCCTTGACATTGGTTAACATAACCTAATCGAAGAAATTCAACAACAATGTAAGATACCCCCAGAGGTTCTATGCAGAGCTAGAACTTGTATGATATCTACGTCCTCCGCATGCGAGATGGAAGGAATTGGAGAGAGAGAGCTGCAAATCAAAATTGAGCCAATCAAATACATCAAATATAGACAGTTTGACAATGCGTTTATTTTACCTGCCTTGGATAGACCAATGGTATAGTAATAGCGAACTAAAGCCAACCGCAAAATGTCAAGAAAGGAGACCACAAGAAGGGTAAAACTAATAATTATCCTCTGCTTTATGCTTCAGGAAATAATTATCCGAGACAGAAGGCGCGGCTGGTTGATTACCCGCAGTAATTAGTTACGTCGTGAGCTTGAGGTTCAAGTAACGAGAGTAGGGGTGGTACAGGAACAGTGGTGGTGGGGTGAGGGGTTGAAGACGCAAGACCGAGCTGGGTCGGATGTATGCATGACATTGTTCTTGCTTCTCGTTAATACTTGGTCTGTAAAATATCGTAAATACACTTGTGAAGGAATGACAATTTAACTTTGGCTGAGTAATTTGGTTGTTTTCTCTCCATTGATAGAAATACTTGGAATGTTATCCTGGTCGCATGTGTCGAGGATCGTTCAACAATACTAAGCATTTGTTAGACACGCTTTGTCTTTTAAACATTCAATATTTATTTATTTATTTTCAATTTACAAAATGCAAGTTTACAGGATATATTTCCCAATTACACAATTGCACTAAAGCAATAACAATTTGGAGAATAGAGCTCATTACAGCAGTTCATAATAATTATGTATATAAAACTAAATAAACAAAGAAATCTATATAATATAAAAATGAATCGCAAAATGTGTTGGTAAGCGCATAACTCAACAACGCCTGGACCAATTTGGCCAATTTTTTTAATGTTCGTTGGACTTCAAGGATGGTTTTTACGGCGAGAAAATTTAGAATAATTGCCGGACCCCTTACTGCCCTTTTCTTTTCCCATACAAACGTTTTCTAACTAAAACGTAGTCAATTTGAGCTTTATTGCTATTCGTTGCCAGCTGATATCCCTATTTTACAGACATAAAACATATGTACGGCTTAAAGGACTTCAAGTCAAATCAAAAAAAAAACAACAACAAACTGTCAATGTCGATTTGCCGTTGTACATTGTGTTGTTTTTCTTTGATTTTCTGTAACCTAATCTACTGAGTTTGCTTTTGTTTACTAGTACATGAAACAAATTCGTATATCGTGTATTGTGCAGAGTGGTTAATACGTAGGAACAAAAAAACTCCACATTACAAATCTTTTTGACAGGACGAAGTCTGTCGGGTCCGCTAGTAACATATAAATAAACTATAAAGCAGAACTATAGCAAATATAACAATAACAACAAAAATTATAACCATAGCAAATTACAAAACTAGAGCATTTTTTAAGAGGCTATACGTCTGTTAAACGAGCTCACATCTCCAGGCACCCAAGCGTTCCAGGGCTGGACGCCAACACAGACGCTGCCTTCAAAAGTAAATGGCAGCCGGCTTCTCGCCAGCCCGTACTAGTCATGATGTAACCAGATACGTGAGCACGAAACAAACTATACTTATAGCAATACATCAGTGTATTGAATTTTAACTTTGATTTATTTGATTGAATATGTTGGTATGTCTTTAAAATGTTCAAATAGCTCGTTCCAAAATCATCAACCATTTTGGGTATTGCATTTATTCTTGATTAGAGGCAATACAAGCATGAGGTATCTATCAACCTTGTTCAATTTAGTCTATCTATCAATGATGTATCGATTTAGTTAAGAAGCAATAGGCACTTTTAATGGAAACAACAAAACAATCAGAACTAATGAATTCGAATTGTTCCAAAGTTTTCTTGGGGTCAATCGTCCGCCCACATGGATTAGAATCTTCATTTTGTTCAGTAGATAAACCACTTTAGGCTTTTGCGCACCTATTTTTTAGTAGATGTACTACTAAAAATAGGTTTTGTCGACATTGTTTGTGGGTCAAACCTTTTGCGCTTATGGCAGGATATTTTATAACTTAAAGGTGTACCAGACCTTTGACAAATAAACTAGTTATTACTGTATATTTCAAGTTATAAAATGCATTCCACTTTAGTATCAATTGCATCACAAGAGTTTACATAATAAAACGATCAGACAGCACTCCTGCAATAACCCTCAACGATTACTTCCCCTGCAAAATCGATACCGGTTCTTAGCGATATCATTACGATCCCACAGGTCCCACTTGTAAAGCCCAATGAATTATTGATTTAGTTTGGAACAAGCGATTTATCAAGTGATTCAATTCAAGGGCCGCAGCATATCGCTGCTTTATAAATGAGGCCGACTTTGACACTTATAAATGCGTTTTGTTCTTAATCTTTTAGCTCATATATCACCTTATCTGAGCCATACTTGTAGGTTTTGTATTTTACTAACCGCTTGTTAAATTTGTAGCAACTCATGGCTCAGAAAAATGGGTTTCACAATGTTTGAATAACTTTTAGTTGGACTTTTCTAAGCGCAAGAAAATTAAAGTAATCTACTATTTTATGTTGACATTTTTTTCTTCAATTAACGGTTATTGTTCATTTGACACTTCTACAATTTGCAGAATTTGATTTTTCAAGAGTTAACTATTGCCGGATTGAGAGAATTTTAGTTAATTAACAATAAAGTAATCTTTATTCAAGATAAAGTTCTATGTAACTGTGACTTAAAAATAGTTTACTCCAGAGTGAATTAATTCAATTGAGGTTCAACACAATTGGGTCTGACCAATGAAATACACTAAATGAAATGACTTAAATGTATCATAATTTCTTTATACAAAAATACTCTGGGCGCAAAGTTCATTCAAAGAAGTTGCCCCTGTACTATCAAATCAGGCGACGTAATAGGTATACCGAGAATTCTCAACCACAAAAAGAGATCCACGACAAAGTACGACAGACCTCGTGTGGTTTGTTGATGGAACTCAGTGGTGAACGATAATGGATACTCGTTCTAGCGAAAGTTCGAAATTTATGTTTGTTCATACGACAGCTAAGGTAATGGCGAAATTACAAAAGAAAGCATTACGCGAATTCTGAAGGTTTCCTTCATGTTGTTCAGTTATGCTGAAGCACACCACCACTTACAAGCGTTCTTTCAACTTACTACTTCAACTGCACAATGTTAGGTTGTCTGCATATTTGCATCAAGTCTTCATACACACATGACACACATAGAAAACACAAAAGTTTAATTAAGGTGAGAAATAGTCGGAGCCAGTGGAGGTACAAGTGGAGGTTATTGTTATTGTGGACCAGGAACAACAATGGAACAAAGGCTTGCAAGACTCCCGCCATTTCCACATTATCGCGGGAAATTGGCTTACCTTGTACCTTCCCACTCCGAGCCTTTATCAATGGAATTTCTTACTCTTTTCTATCTTATTGAAAAGTTTGGCGTCATTTGTTGCCTTTCTAGCTGTATTGGTAAAGTATCTCGGTCATCAGAGTACGTACTTCTGACATGACCGTAGATTTATAATTAGAAAATACTTCTTCAAGAAATTAGTTAATAAATAATATAAGAAGTTTCACAAATCAATTTCTAGAAGAGGTTAGCCAGTGTGAACAATGAACTATTTAACTAAGAGGATCTGCAGTTGAAACTGAAGAGCTGTTGAATATGTATTGAGTTCGAGAGAACTTGTGAATGTTGAAACTACTTGTCTTCACTCAAGGAATTGCCGTTGTGGTTTTCAAGGGGCATTTTCCTTTGTATTATTCATGACCACTGTTTGCAGTAATTACAATATATGTATTTAAAATAAAGTTCAAACATTTTAAGCAAATATTGTTTGATTCCACAACATGTTTCGACAACATTGATGCCGTTGCCGAGTGGTTTGAGACAAACTAAAACAATGAAACTACTTATAGGTTTACAAATATAATTAAAACACATCTACGGAGACTATTGTAGCTTATTTTAGCAACAAGTTGGATTAAAATACTGTATAAATTTCATTGAAGTGGTACATATCAACAATGCTAAGCTAATCCTTCATCGACAAATAAATTACGTACAAGCTATACTAAGTGACTGAATTTTCCAGTAAACTTCGAACATACAACTAACCTAAATGTACATTAAATTGTTTCGTCCTAAACTCACGAGCTAAAATTTCTGAAAATTCTTCTTCATTATTTCATACTACAAAAGATAACGTTATGGTAAGTAGATTGCGCATGGCTGCCAAATGGCTGGGGCAGGGAAACCAACATATTTGCGGCAGCCCAATAACAGATAGTGTTGCGAGGGAATTATTTCAAGAGTCTCAAGTAGAGCCACTGACGCAGATGCAAGTTCGTTCGTTCTAAGAAATTGCACGATTTGGTCACCTTTAAGTCATTGTCATAGGACATACTCGAGCATCTGGAGCCGAAGGGGAGAAAGTCGACGAGATATGGCAGCGCTATCTGTGCTTGGGCTGCCGCAACTATGCAGCTTTTCCTGCCTCTACCTCGGCATCCATGAGAAATCTACCTACCACAACATTATGTTTGGTACAGTGGACTGTTGCAAAACTGAAAGAGCTAAGTTTACTGAAAGTTCTTGCTCATTATTCCATACTATCCGTCTTAAATTAAAAGTGATAAAGATTGAGCTAGGGTTAAATAGATTCAGTGTTAAGTACGTACTTGATCTAGTGTAACGTGCTTAGTTAAGTACATTCACAGTGTTGTTTAGCGCTAGAGAGAGAGATTTGTGCGAAGTAGGTCAAGCAAGGTTCTACATCAACCAGTACACCTCACAGTCATGCCAAGTCTCTATACCAGTCACAACATACTGGGAAATGTGTAGAAGAAAATATAAATGTTTGAATATTACATAGTACGTGTATTGTTAACTTTTATCAGGATTTTAAACAAAGATTAGTGTGCAATTGGTTGTAATTTAGAAGCATATACACATTCCTATTTATCTAACAATGTTGAAGATTTCTTAATTTAGGCTTCATGTAAACATTAGCTGACTAATTTCTCGGCATAACGCTAATTAGGGTTAGTCCAAAAAATGTTGTCCATCTACATTAACATTAGTTCAATGTCAATCACGGAAAAATGGTTACTAAAGGGTTACAGATAATTAGTATAAGCATTATGCAAAGACAAGCTAGCTTTACCTTTCATACACAAAGAAAATATCTAAGTTGTTGCTAATACTCGTAACATCTGTATATGCCCATGTAGACTTTCCCAAACCAAATCAAAATCAAATGGTATTAGCTTACATCAAAGTTTTTCGACTGTAGCTGCGTATACCTAATAACTTTAATAGTCGTGTTTGGTAACCAAACATCTTCCATAACCATATTATGTATTCAACACTTGTATATACAAGTAACAATAATTACTTCACTGGTATGAACACTAATATAAAGGTTTAATACACACATTACCACAAGGATTATCTCACAAAAAGAGTTATCGAAGAATGTATAAAATATGAAGATTTTGTTTGAAATTTCGTTATTCTTACTTAACAGTTTTATATTGTACGGTTTTAAATAGCTTTTAATTAATTTTCTGTAATGCGTACTTTCTATAAACTACATTGATTTGCTTTTTATCAAATATAATATTTTTTTAAATTTAAGTACCATAAACACAAACCTAATGTGAGTTCACCTCATTCACGTCAGCATGCTATATGCTAGACTGGCTCTACACCAATGGCAAAGCAGACGGAAGGGCATTGTTTGTTAATCTTCTATTTATTATTTACAGCTGCCATCCATGGAACCAGTAAGCGGCTTGGATTACGCAGGTAAGCTTCTATACTGCACTTTGAATCCAAGTACTGAACAGTGTATTGTTCTCGCTATGATTTTAGTTTTATTCAACTCTATAAATAGGAGGTGGCTTAGTGGTACAGTGCATGCTTCGCACCATAAGGGCCCGGGTTCGATTCCCCGCGCTTCAGTGTCAATGTTTTACTCCGACCGCTATCCTTGATTCAAAAGTCACGTCAAGCCGCTAGGCCATTGGTCCTTAGGCTATCGACTAATGATCTAATCTGGGGAACAGTCTGCACTAATTTGTAACAAGACTACCTCTCGCCATCCATAAAACACTCACCACCTCACTGCTCTTTCCATAAGAAATAACACTTTTCATATAGCCTATCAGATTCAATAAAATAGGAGCCTTTAGACAGATCGTAAATGATCTTCAAAATATAGCCATACGACCGAAGAGCAAGTTAGTAACCTCTCTCTGAAGCGTCAAGTCGGTTAAAGTGTTTATAATATGTGGATTAAGATGTTTTAGGTTGGATTATATATTGTATTTCCATTGGTCATTGGGCTATTAATTAATGACCCATTCTAAGGAAGAGTCGGCCTTAGTTTGTAACAAAACTACCCTCATAACTCATTACTACCACTCATCACACTCATCCTTCGCCTCATATTTGCCTTAAAATACCCTCATGAGAGTGGTCGGCATCTCAAATAGTGATATAGTGATATACGTTTCTCTATGGATTCTACAACAGATATAAACCCTTTTTGCCTAACGTTTTGTAAAACGTGTATAGCTTTAAAGCCCCTCATCAATACTTGCTGTTTGTTTAGTCTACTAGCTTCAAATAAAATGATCCAAACGTAAAAACAGGTAACAAATTAAGCTTTACCTGTGCCGTATTAATATAAGGATGTTTACTGTTTAGTAACTAGAACATGTTCTCTATTTTTATTTTATTGTCAAAAATAACAATGTTTAATTAAAATGTATTAAAATATCCCTAATGCCACCTGGTTTGGCAGTATCTTCTTTTACTTTGCTATAGAATAAACTCGAAAAACAATCGTAATATTGCTCTTGTACTGAAGGCTGATCTATAATATACAACAAAGAAGCCACTTTAATTCAACCGAAAAGCTTCATTTATATTACATGATTATCATCCAATACCACCGTACAAATTAAATAAGAGCTGTGCCCGTTCACGCTTTCTATTAATCAAAGCCTTTATGAATACTCCTATTCAAATATATACGCTAACAAACTGAACCTAAGATTTGACAATGGTGCGTGAATATTTAAAGGATCAGGAGACTATAAGCTCTCAGGAGCGATCTCAGATCTCAAGATTAGGTTCTGAGTTTCAAACAAAGGCAAGACGTTGATCCGCAAAGCAGCCTTTCTCTTTCTCTCGCTTCGCTGTCTTTCTTTGTATTCACAACTTTCGTTTATTTTCTCAACGTTTGTTTTTCTCTTTAAAATAGGATCAATTTAGGTATTAAAATTACAGCTGTGAACAACAATCAAAATTATACAATCTTAGTATTGAGGATCTCGGAGAACTATTTGAACTATTTTCATGTAAATAGCAGGCCAAACGCACATGTGTTCTAGCAAATTTCCATAAGGAATGGAGTTATTCATTTATACCGCAATAAATCACTAAATCACTATTTGAGATGCCGACCACTCTCAAGAGGGTATTTTAAGGCAAATATGTGGTGAAGGATGAGTGTGATGATGGGTAGTAATGAGTTATTGAGATGTAGTCTTGTTACAAACTAAGGCCGACTCTTCCTTGGAATGGGTCATTAATTAATAGCCCAATGACCAATGGAAATACAAGGACCAACGGCTTAACGTGACTTCCGAACCACGCAGGTGATGGTCTGATATGTCTAAACGATGGTGGGAGTTGATACGGGTATCATCAGATGATCACTGAGACTATCTGAGCCGCTTTAGACCTATATCATCCTCAAAACCTCCATGAAGCTGGATTACAGGACCACGCCACGAGTCCCAGTCAATCAAAACGTAGTGGAACAAAATTTAGCTCGGAGTAAGGTTAACGTTTTTAAAATTTCCTAGAACAGTTTTGAAAGGGCAAATATTGAGTTGGGTGTCGTATTAAAGGTTTTTTAGGGGTGAAAGTACCACAAATCCAGTCTTAATTAGTTTTCTGCCCAAAATGGCGCCGATTGAAAATCGAACCCCGTGAACTGAAAAAACTGCTATTTTATAATGGATTGTCTTTTTCAATCACATTCTTTTCTTTTAGTTTTACTTAAAACACTCTTATTTGATAAATCATAGGTCATAAATTCTTTTTGAGCTCACCGCTGACTCTTCTTTTGAGACGAAAAATGTAAGTTCCAACGAACGAATATGAAATATAAGTAGAGCCTAATAAGTAGAGTTCGTGAAAGAACCAGAATTTGTCACTGCATTCCTGTTTCTAGAACCATGTTTGAACGGTCCGATGTATTGAAAACACAACCTTGTTTCACTGCGGGAGGGATGAGACTGCGTATCATGTTCGGAAATCTAAAGTTAACAAGGTTTCTGCGAGCAGTTCACGATCCTACTTAAGATACTGTCTGCCACTCTCGGTTCAGATTTACGCGACTTTCATCATATTCTTTTTGTTTTAGAAACTTTCCTTACGCCATAATTTGAAAATATGTTTTATGTATGCACGTTAACCCTGATTTGGGTATACTTAACTTTGAGTCGAATTATGTTGCCAGTTACATTGTAATATCAAATATAATGATAACATTTATCAAAAATTGTATAACCTACGTGATCCATTTATTATACGTACCACGCCATCAAAGAACAAATAAAGTTTAAAAGAAATGTTTATTTTACAAGTGAGTAAAACGTGGTTAACTTGTGTTACGTTTTGAATGGAGTAATTAAAAAATATGTTAGGAGCCTGATAATGTAAAAGAAAATCCCAGTCTAAACATTTTGAAATTACGATGAAATTACGAATAGTTATTGGAAGAGATAACGTGATAATCTTAACTTTGACACAATACACGTACAATACTTCAAATTTTCAATAAAAACAACTAGTCTACTTTGAAACATTATGGTTGCATGTAATTGTCTTCAAAATAATTTTACTCGACAAAAACTTTTTTAGGCACTATGATATACCATTTACGGCCTGTTTCATACAAGGCCATTCGCTAATTCAGTTTCTCTGTTTGATCTGAACGACTTATTTGATAGTTGTAAAATAGTCAAATGTTGTAAACTAAATTATTTAATTCCATAAAAGGGCATGACGAAAATAAGTAGAGAACAAAGGCAGGGCAGTTACAATTATTATACAATTACAATTATTTACATGGACCAAATAATTGTATCGGAAGATACTCGTACTCGACTTCAAATACCGTCAGTTGGATGTTCCCAGATTAATCTCTCATTAGGATAAATAACAATAACCTTAACAGATTTTCCTCACATTTTTTGACGGTTAGTTGAAGTAGCAAACTAAAATCAATTTTGTTAAGACATTGTAAGTTTTAAAACCGACCGCAAAGAAGTCTTTAACACAAGTATTTAATAAAGCACGGTATTTCACACTTTGAATTCAACGATAGACGGTTTCCAAACTTTATACACGGACGATAAGATTTAACGAGTTTCCAACTGGACTTGCTGACCTAAACAGTGGACTAGACCGACTCATATTCAGAACTTGTGAATTGGCAAAATTGTCACCAAACACGTTGTGACATCTTGCTGGAGCAACGTCCACTTTGTTTGTACGTCAAGTTGTGGGAATTTAACGAACAAAAATCCTGTAAATCCATTTTACATGTCTTACTTTGATATTTCTTTTTGAGACAGTCTTACTTGGATAGTATTTTAATGTGATTATGAGATGAAGGATGATTGAGATAAGTGTTTTGATGGATGGTGAGGTGTAGTCTTGATACAAACTAGGACCGACTGTTCCCAGATAAGGTCAAAAAATATTATAAAAGACCAACGGCTTAACGTGACTTATGATAAAACGTACATGAACATTTTCTACGATAAATCTTTTAAAAAATTATTGGCAAATAACAAAAAAGGGCTTCTAAAAGTTCAATATTAGTGGGTTTTAATACATTAAATCTTGTGGTTAAGTGGAGGAGAGAGGCTTTAAAGTCTTTATCTTCACCACCAAGAAGACATTTTCATTTCATAGTAACAAGGTGTTCTTAAACGGGCAATGAAATGTTTCTCAGACTGTTAGGGGTTCCATCTTATTTTTCCTCACAATCAAAATAGTTCAAACTTCAAAAGGTGGCCAACTTGGGTATGTCTTATAGAAACTCTTGAATAAAATGAAAAAGTCTTTTTGGTGGTGAAGGTCAACACTTTTTTATTCTTAAAATTTGTCTTAGTAGCCCACCAAATGTCTCTAAAAGACCATTAAATATGACTGCATAAACTCAGGAGAGCTAGCTCTAGCTCCTGTTCGAGTACTACTTAGTTAAAGAAATAAAATAAAACCAACACGTTTTAATTAAACTACAACCCTTAACCAAAGTCCAGAACGTCTTTTATACGTACGGAAACGTAATTTATTTCCTGTACAGTTAAATTTTGAAAGCACACCCCGTAAGTGCTTTAGCTATTTTAAACGTAAAAACGTTGAGTAATCGTTAATTAACACGTTAAATACTTGTAAGAAACTAAAGTTACTATTACCCTCGTTAACGAGTCATTACAAATTAGCGAAGTAAACCTCACATTAACATCACATAGAGCAAATTGGAGATGAGCCAAAACATGATAGTTGTAATGTTCAACATATGCACATACATTAGCACCTGTTTAACCCGGCATATCATATATGTATGGTAATGGAAATGTTATTTGTATCATGTAACTCAACCGACCTACATAGATTGTACTGTGTTCCGTAATGTCACTTGTGACAATACTACTAGGCAATATTTTGACAGTAATGAACTATTTGTTGGTATTCATTTGTTATAAACTAGCTGCTGTACCAAAGACTTCGCTGCAGGCTGAAATGTCCGTTTGCATGAATCTGTTGTATAACATTTAGGTTTAGGACACAATTTATAGTATAATCGTCCAGTATATTAAGACTTTTGTACTGTTTTGCACACTTTTGTTGTGACGGTGTTGATAAAATTCTCAAGTTTGTAGTCAAGAATTTAAGTTTCTGGTTACTTTACTGCATTTCTTTTGCGTATAAGATTTAGCTATCGAGTCTTGCCAAGGGAAGGCTGGCAGAAAGAAGATTTTTATGATTTTTCTGGCCTGTGAAGTTATGAACCTCAATAAATTAATAGGTTAATTGCCCTAGAAAATCTGTCATAGTAACCCTACACGTTCCTGAGTTGCGACGTATACGTTTCAACCCCTCATATTGGGTGTCACCATCAGGCACACAAAGACGTAGGTTTTACATAATTAATCACCGTGAAAGTAAAAAAAAAAATTATTAAACAACACACGACCAAAACACGACGGAAAACATTGTAACTTTGTTTTTTCTTGGCCAAGTACAACTATTTCAACGTTTTCCGTCGTGTTTTGTGTATTATTCTTTTAATTTTTATTCTTTTGATGACCTTTACAGCGATTATTTGTAACCCCAAATAATTACGTCTTTGTATGCCTGATGATGAACCCCAATATGAGGGGTTGTAAATTGGTTAAAAATGTTGTATATTTACAGAGGCGTATAACCTTTTTACAAAGGTACTCATATAAAGTATGTACCCGACTACTTAACTTTTAAAAATGGTTTTCTATACAAATTGTGTTTATGATCCGATTATGATCAAACTTAGAATACACATTTATAACACCGTGCCTAATATGGTGTACTTAAAATCGAGAAAATCCATTCAGCCAGACCAAGATATAAAACCTCATTTTGGGAGGGAAACGCCCCCCCTCAAACAACAATTCCTGTGAAAATTATATCCTGTTACAGGAAATTTGCTAGGATTCACAGTACCGCTTGTGACTACGTGTCGGTTATGTTTTACTTATTTAAAGGTTCATATGCTAGCTTTTTTTATAAATACTTATCCAAGGTTAGAAGACTGAGGAACGGTGGAACGAAGGACACAAGAGCAGTGCGCTCAGTATGCGAGGCGAGAGGTGCTACAAAGTACGTTGCAAGGATCTGTGTTTTATGTTGTTCTATTCCTGGGTTCCTTTCTCGCCTTTGCATACTGATGTCCTTACATGCTTCAACCTCTATAACAGCGCCGTTCTTGTGTTTATTTCTCTTTTAGCTCAAAGGGGCTGGTGAATTGTGAGGAATGTTCGTATACAAGTTGACAAAATGCGGCAAAACTCTTAGATACTACGCAAAGTTGTACTGCTTTTGGCCGAAAAATAGTTATAGATTTAAATACTGATTAGATTTGCAGTGTGACTTATAAAAATAAAAGGTAAATGTAAATATTATCATCGGAAGGTCGAACATAAATTCTTTGTAAGAAGGATTGAAAATGTGTTAGGACTGATTTGTTTAGGCAACGAATACTGATCAAAACATGAAACAAAGTAAAAAGCGTAGAATGACCTAACTTTACGATGGACATCTAAAGATTGGCCAGAAGAGTCAAAAGACAGCATTAAAGTACAACACACGGTATAGCATCAAAATGAAAGGTTTTAATTGTATGTGAAAATTTTAATTTTATATGTTAATTCATAATAGCTACAGGAATTAATTTACAAAGAATATACTTTGGAATTTTCTGCAACATAGTTTTAATGCAGGAATGGAAGAAAAATAGTTTAATATCGTTGTGTATTTGCACTTCAGTACTAATGTAGTCTCTGGATGAGACTTTTCCTTTTTACTTGCTATGGTTTCTTTTCTTAATAACGTTTAGAGTTTATTCTTTGTGTTTACGATGAAGCTGTGTCATATATTATTTACCATGTGCCTTAGACTAAGTTTAGGTTAATTGTTTACTATAATAGGATAATTGTTTACTATTGTTTGTAAATGTGTTCACTAAAATGGTAAGGTTCGGCCCTTGACAACGACTATATTTTCCCAACTACCCGAAACGTAAAGTGCAGTTTTCTCCTGAAGTGGCCGGAATAGTCCAAGATATAGTTTTTTTGTAAATTTCAACAGTATCTCTAATCATTAAGGGGCTATTTATACATGCACTTATTTCACAAAAACAACTATCATCCAATCTTCTAAATTTTAAACCAAAGCTAAAATCGGTATTAATCTAGCTAAGTTAATTTATACTTACAAATACAGCAGTTTTCAGTACCTGTAACAAAAGAGTTAGTTAGAAAACTACTTAAATATTAAAATCTACAAAAGCCAATCCACTTAAAAGCACTAATAGGACAAAACATACATAAACCCAAGCAGTATTATAACGTCTTTTACAACAACCATGACTAAGAAGTGTTACAATGTTTGTTTACCTCAACAAGGGTAAAGTACAACATATTCATGTCGGAGAGAGTCCCAAGGAAACACGAGTACAAATGAACAGGCTTGTAAACAGCTTTGTTGTTTGTGTGTTAAACAAGGGTAGGAATTGTGTGGGACACCTAAGTGTGAGACCAGAGACAACTAGATAGTAGGTAGATTGCGCATTCAATGTTGTTATTTAAATGCTGTGGAGAACGTCTTTTTTAAGTTGAAGCCTATTTATATTGAAATCAGTGGCAAAGTCAAACAGGTTCTCGGTGAACTATTTACTATTTTGATTGAAAAGATCTTGTATAACATACAATTTATATAACATATGAAAAGAAATTTATATAAATAGCTCTATTTCTCAAGCAAACACTTCGATTGTTTTTCGTTTGTATCAAACATCACATGAAAACTACTAACTTTTTTGAATTTTTCAATAGTGTTTAATATACTAACTACAGCAAACTTGTAGTCGTATTTAAATCCTGGGCTTTCTCGGCCGGTGTCACAACTATAATCTAGTAATGCTAGTTCTTCCGGTTCTCACCACGTCCAAACTTCACAATTAGGTTGAGATATTTCGGCCTCTCTGTGGAGTACCACCTTCAATTACTGATTGACTGGAACTGAGCTACTTGCTGTCTGCTGTCCTATTGGTGGTAGGGCTGCCAACCGTCCAGACAGCAGACCACCAATAGGACAGCAGACAGCAAGTAGCTCAGTTTCAGCCAATCAGTGACTAAAGATGGTACTCCACAGCGAGGCCAAAGTATCTCAACCTAATTGCGAAGTTTGGACGCAGTGTGAACCGGAAGAACTAGATTACAGTTGTATGTATTTAACTCACATTTCGGCCACCACCACGAAAATGTTACTATCTGCCCACAGTGACCCAGATATCCACAAAGTGGGGAGAATCAAGGCTCAGCGTAAGTACCGGCCACAAATATGAAACATTGATGTTTTCTCGTGTTCGAGGGCAGTTTCTCACCCGGGCTGGCACTTCTTGTTGCTTTCTCTCCCCTCCCCCACCCTCTCCTAACACAAACAGCTGACTTACACCCTGTATACGTTGTGCATTCAACAGTTTACACCTTCACTTCGAGTGTCAACGTGATGACGTTGTGAGTAAAATCATAACGAAAGTTCCTGTGATTGAAGAAGAAACCATGTATGCTATTAAAAGAAACTTATGTGGGTGGGTGGAAATTAAAATTACTGCGCTGAGTTAAACGTTATTAAAGATATATTTTGTATCACAGTAGACGCTGCAAAAGTCTCTAATATAGTATACACTAATATTTTTGTATTTTTTATTGTTATTAATACAGCCGCTATTGTTCCACCTTAAATAATACTCGTTTTCATTAATATTATTAGGAATTTACTTCGAATGTAAATTAATGTGTACGTAGCTAGACAATCTTGTTATAAGACGGTTGTCACTTCAGTAGTTATTGTCCTTGCTTTACAGTACCATATGTAACTACCACAGCTTTTTACCTATATTACCGTTAAATTTCTCCTTTATTGAGGTTGTTTTAAGTAAATTTTGCACGATTCCACCCAAACAACTATAAAACCGTTTTAACATTTTATTGGAACCAGATTTTAGCAAACGGTTCCAGAATGTGACATTTCTGTAAAACGTTGACGAACCCGTTCAAAGTCAAACGGCCGTTGCTTCAAATACAACCATAAGATGAATGATATCTTACTAAAAATAAAATTACTAGAGGTTAGACTAAATAACGTCATGGCATAATTTATTTGACTATTTATTAATGTGTAACTGTTTAAAATAAATATAAAAATGTGGTCAGATTTATAAAATCATTCAAACTAGCTTTTGCTACAATAGTCTCAGGTTTGCTGATCTTTCATGAGTATCCTTATTTGTTTACGGTTTAAAAATATTTGCTTACAAAGAAAATAATTATCAGTTGTATACTAACAAGTTTTTTTTATTTTGCACTAACCTCATCTACTTCCAAAACCCCAGTTATCGTTTTCAAACTCGTAAAACTAACCCCACAAATCAACGGAAATTGAAACTTAATTGAAAAAATCTACTTTAAACGTTCTCAAATATATTAATAGAAATGATCCAGCAGTTAAATTGCCCTCAGTTGGACAGTTTCATGAGTTTGAATAAGACAAAGTAAACAAAGAGCCAACATTCAGACGGAAACAAAGCATTTGATAATGAATTCAGCGCTTCTTCTATTGTTTATTGCCGGCCAACTCCGCACAAACAGAATGTAACTTTGCATTTGTCAGAGGATAACTTTGGTATACAGATTAACTGGAAGAAAAGAACTTAACGTATGTTTTCTGTGTTATAGCATTTTTGTTTGATAGCTGGATATTATGAGATAGTATTATAAATTTGATAAGTGTTTTAGAAATAATACTTTCTGTGATGTTAATTGGAAAATAATTGGAAAATCTATCATGTTCATTTACACACAGTAGTGTGAGGAGGATGTAGAAAAGATTATCACGCCCTTTTTGTCGAATTTCTTTTGGAAAAATGAGATATTCATGCCGTCAGAATGGTAAGACCCGGGGCCGGGACCATGAAATGAGTACTGATTCTGACCCTTAAAACCTGTTTTGAGCTTGTTTACAAAAGTGTATGTACCTATGTATATATGTATAAGTGTATAGATCTTAATTTGTATATACGCTAAATAGCTAATTAATACTAAATAAATTTGAAGACAACAATAATTGGACCGAACCGGGATTTGAACCCGGGTCTCCCGCTTGCCGGGCGGTTATGTTCACCACTACACCATCCGGCCCAACTATTTCTGCCTTCAAATAAGTACTTAAACCTGAATGTTTATCCGAAACATGTGACTGTCAAATAGTGACTTTAAATCAACAAGCTGGAAATATTACAAACAGAATTTAAATACTGTGTCAAATGACTTATTATAGATCTTAATTTGTATAAACGCTAAATAGCTAATTAATACAAAATAAATTTGAAGACAAAAATAATTGGACCGAACCGGGATTTGAACCCGGGTCTCCCGCTTGCCGGGCGGTTATGTTCAAGTGTATATTCTTCAGTTACACAGACAAATAATAGAACACAAGTCTACATAAAAGATGGCTCATATTTCGTTTTTTTTACTGGGAAAAGTAACCTATCAAAGGTTTGTTATTTGATACATAAGATATTTCATACAAAATGCATGCAATTTCAACTTAATTCCAAAGTAATTATGACAAAAATATCAAATCTTTTCTTTTCTACAGAAATTGTATCCTAACTGTTTGCCAACAGTGTGTTTAATGATGATGAAGTGCACTGTAGTGATGGAGTTACAGGTGGCGCAGCCCTAGCGGAAGAATTAAGCACAACTGATGGTCGCGTATTCATCGTTGCTTAGTGTTTCTGACGATAAATGCCAATGCATTTGAAAGACCTCAGACAGTACAAGCTTTATTATTAGAATGTTTGCAGTTTTTCTGTTATTTATAAATTATCTAATAAGAAAAAAAGCTCTTGAAGATATTAAACACTTGTTTGGTCAAGCCAAGGGGAAATTAAATTAAAGTCAAATGCAGATCTTCAAGTTTTGATACAGGAAAGACTACAACTGTATAGATGGATCAATCATATAGCTTATTGTCAACTAGTGTGTATTCAGTAATTGTTTGTTTGGTGATGAGGTTAAGCTAATGTTGGTGAATATGTCAGTATAATTGCAGGGTAATTGTATCAAAGCACGACTGAGTTCTCTTCATGATTAGATTTTCCAAGTCAACTGAGAATAATCAATCAACTGCAAATTGCATCTTGCATGCAGTCGAGCTCATGTTTCATCGCAGCTTCAATTGATTTACCAAGTTTCCTGTCACTCATACTGAGGCATATATTGAGTGTACTATATCGTCACTACATTCTTCAAAAAGCAGTGCGAATCATTGCAAAAATTCAATGGAGAGAGTCGTGCAGACCAGCATTCAAAAGTCTCAATCTGTTGACCCTTCCCTGTCTCTATATTCTTGAGACATGCGTTTTCTTCAAAACCAAATGCGATCCCATAAGAGGTGTAGACTTACACTCTTATGAAACTAGAGGCAGGGAAAACTACCGGACTGGGCGACACAGAACGGTGGTTTACGAGCGTTTGCCTTCTCAGGCAGGAGCCCGTTTTGTCAACATATTACCAAATTCGATAAAAGGTGCTTCAACGCCACAGGCGTTCAAGTCTCGTCTGAAAGCAGTTTTGACCGCGAACACTTTCTATAGTTCAGACGAGTTCTTGGCACATCAATGGGAGACCTAGTGAGAAATGGCTACCGGCCTTCGAAAGCTGAAGTGGGAGAATTCGAATGAATGAGCCAGAATGATTGTAAATATTGTATGTATGAATGAGATCTCGATGTAAGTATGAGTGCCAAAATTGTAGCTTTCAGAATAATTGACGATTCCAATGCAATCAATGTATATTGTCTATGGAATAAAACATTTATTTATTTATTTACATAATATTGAGCGTACCCGCGCTTGTAATTCTTGAAAACAGGGCAAGCATAAATGCATAAAGATCCAAACATACGAGAATACAGTTGATGCAAACATAATCGGCCGTATGAACTCACAGTCAATAAAGTGCAGTAAAAAGGTCAAATTATTGTACGGATGGAAAGAGATCGTCACAATTGTGCAAAATACAGCAGTTGTGATTGAATCATTTTCTCATTCAACACAAGCTGCTCTGTTTCAGAGGAAATTAAAGATGAATACTTGATAGTGGAAATTTATCTACTCAGTATTTCCACATTAAATCTAACTTAACATTCGTGAAGCTAAGAATTCTTACTCTGTTCTTCCCTTACCGTATATATACATCTTTTCAGATGGTATTAATAGTTTATTCTTACTTTTAAGGTTATTTTTATGCACGATTTTTACACAAGGTGTTTTAAAATATTTGATAACATTGCGTAATTGGTTAATTTGTTAAATTTTTCATTTATATGAAACACATGCATATAAACATTGCATTTAAATTCGAGTAGTCACTAAGAACTCGAATGCTAACATCGCTGTTCCGGGTATAGGTCTTATTATGGCGACGCCATCGGTAGCTCATTATTTTAGGAAATTCACTGTAAACGAAACCGTTCAAAAAGTGTTCAGACCAAAAATGTTTGCTATTTTAGAAATACCACTCTTTAAAATGTGAAACGTTAATGAACTGAAATGTTTAGACCAATATTTGATGAATCTGTTGATAAGTAGACACTAAACTTGTTATTGCGTGTCATCAAAGTTCACTTATAACATTTCAATAAATATATCTTCAAGAGTGAAAAAATTAACATAAATGATAACATTCTGATATTCTTCATCTCTTTTAAAATTTCGAAGACATTCGCCCCATGTCACACTTAAATGTAGTGACCTGACGTGTATGTACACACAATCATGTAATTGCGTGATAACTTAAACAACGTTCACTGATCAGTTACAATTCACGACAACATCAGAACCTAAGTTCTGTACTTTCACAAGAGAAGTGTGTAAGCCTGAGACAGTGTCGAGAGTAGAGGAAGTGTTTGTTCAACTTGTCAGATTGTTTAGACAATGTTCAACTCTTTACGTCCAACTCGAGTTTGTCTGCTGCAAACAAAACCTTGCTTGTCTCTTCTCCAGATTTTCCTTCTGGATCAGCACTGGGTCAGGGTTTCCTAGTGAATCTGATACTAAGGTTTATAATTTGTGCGTTGATAACTATAAGAAGTGAGTGGTTACGAGTTAAGATATTTTATAGTCAGCAGGAAAGTAAGGAGCTGATCGAAAAGTAAGGTGTTAAGTGGAAAAGTTTTTAAAATTCAGTGTTTCAGCACCGTAAAAAAGATGATAAGCTTTTTAAGCACTCACAGTCTCAGCAGCTAAAAATATTTGGTGAGCCTTCTGTTAAAATGGAAACCCCCTTGTTTCTACTGTTTTTATTCTACTGTACTTGATTCTACAATTTTTCTTCACTATAATGTTTAGATTGCTTTACATTTTGTGCCCAGTAACTTCCAATAAATTTAGGTTTGCCGACTGGAAGGTCATCCTAGAGATTAAATGCTCACATACGTTACATAGTGCACAATGTTGGTTTATTATTATACTCTAATTTATTTAAAGTTATTTATAAAATGCATTGTAACAACTTTTGTTCTATTACAAGATAATAAACAATATTCTTATTCTGTTCTTATTATACTGCTCAATGTTTAAATGATTAAAGCACTACAACGCAGTACTCAAAAATCAAGAAAAGCCTGAACTTATCTGAAAAAGAAAGAATAAATACAAATCATTCTGATGGGACAATCTTTCTCTCTACTATCCTCAAGGGTCTTTACCGGGTTCATTTTTGCAATATTATCGGTATTAATGTTATGTTCTAATTTAATTTGAGTTAAATAAACTTTTCCAAACGACAAAGTAAAACATTAAAGAATTAACCTAACCACCCGTCCCAATTGAAGCACCGCTTAGTTTCATGGTTCTACCGGGCCCAAACGTATTCATACTATTATTAAGCAAATTAATTATAACATAAAACAATCTTAAAAAACTGTGTTTTAAAAATAAGAGTAATAATTCATTTGATAACATAATTTTCAAATTAATGGGAAATAATTTTTATTAATTATAAAATCTTATTTTTCTACTACCCCAACAATATTTTTAGTGAGCGAGGCCTAAAATCAATTAGTATTGTGGCTTTTAATAACAAAATGGATTTCCTAAAGCAGGGCCTAATTATATTTAGTAAACGATGTTTACACATATTTTGATATGTGAGTCAGTCATCTTCTAGTTTCTCCATAAAATTTACATGTACATATTTTACAAATGTTAGTGATTATTACATAATGGAATTAATCTTCAGAATCTACCGCGTTGTTTTGTTTATAACGTAAAAAGTTTTAGTTCACATAGCGTATTAATACCTCATCTAGCAATGACATGTCAAGAATATAAACGTATATGGTTGAATACAGCAAAATTCAAACAAAGTACAGTATTAGTGTCAAACAACACAGCAACCTCAATAAAAACCACACTCAACAAAGATTGAGACCATGGCCATGGTATCCGGAACATGTAACGAAATTTCTTCATAAAAACTAATTTAATCAAGGGTGTTTTGTTAATATAATTTTATGTTAACTCACTAAAATATATACGTATTACCTGACAACGCCACTGAACTAACGTATTAGACGAAAGCCACTTCACTAACACTATGAAATAACTAACGTACCAAAAGCTCCACACCTCGTATTTAAGGTAATGTTTGTCTTGTTTAACGAAACAAAGTCCGGACAACAAAGTCCTCTCTACCACCCAACCTCGACCTTTACCTAGCGTTACCTTATAGTCACTTTACAAATGTAAGTGGTGACTGCGGGATCGAACCCGCACCAGCGAAGTGATGAGCTCAGGAGTCGCGCACGATTCCAACCCGCCATGGGTCCGCTAAAAAGGTTAACCTTTTGCTTCGATCAATCACAAGAAAACATTTTCTACTTCTTAAAAACACATTTTCACTCACAACATCAACGGTCACCCGTGAGCAGAGGTTGGAAAACGCTGACCGCCGCAGCGTTGACGACCGACTACAAGAGTGAATATTGTAGTGAATATTCGCAACGTGTTGCTGAATATGTTATTCACGTGCTGAATAAATAACAGTCAGCATACCGTTCTGTGCAGTTGCTGATACTAAACCTCGGCACTGTTGTTGTTTGGTCAGTATCTGAGTCAACGGAGCAAAGTCTATAACTTGTTATCATCGAAGTTTTACAAACTAAATTTGTTTTCAATATTGATAACTATCGGATTTTTCATATTATATGTAGTCTATAGAAGTACAAGATGTAACTTATTAAGGTGTCTACTTATATTCTGTTTAGATTCTAATTGTGCAGTATATTTATTTGGGGTTTCCTCAGACGATTTACATTTTGTTACAGAGGTTGAAAGCAAAAAAGGGTTATCGTACAGTTTTCTAGAACCTCCCCCTAATACCTGTAATAGATATTGAGCAAAAGTTAATAAACACTCTTAAACTACGTATAGGAACATTACTTATATACACTTCATAGACTTTAGAAAAAATACTTATTCATAAATGAAGTAGTATTTCATGTTAGTTTAATAATGTTATCTCCACAAAACATTCAATAATTATTATGGACGTGTTTGCAGCCAGCACGGAAATTATACGTGACAAAAGCTTTGTTATGGTAAACACAAGCACCATTCGATATGACTTTTACTTATATAATTAAATTATTGTGAATTGTTTCCATCGTTATTGTACAAGGAAAACAACGACGTTTTGTTATCTGCAATCTAATCCCGTCTTCAGATAAAAGGTCATATACAATTTATACGTATACAGTAAGGCTAGTTTGATGTAAATAATTAAACATGTTAGAAGGTTAACATGATTATACACAGCGATAGACAAGCTCATAATGACAGACAGACGGACCGTTGCATCAGCTGATAACAATCCTATCAACGACAGTAAGCTTATCAGTTCTCTACAACCTAGTACTACTCTCAGCACCGTATTTGATTTTGTAATATGATGGGAAAGAATATAAAGATTACATGAAGAGATAATTATAAATTATGTTGATCGAAAAGGCAATTCAGGCAATCTGTTGTGCAAAGGGACAAAAGTGATATGAGTAATTTATTGAAGTTGAATCAAAGGTGTATCGCTTAAAATTTGCAAATAATTCCTCAAAGCGAAGGTGTTTTATTAAAATCTGTTCTATTACACTCAACCTTTTTCTCAGAAAAGAAATGATAAACCAGAAACACGATACTTGAAACTTTATCACTGTAATACTTTCAATTGGATCATGATCGTGCGTCCTGTTTTTACGGACATAGTATATATGTGACTGGGACTCGTGGCGTGGTCCTGTAGTCCAGCTTCATGGAGGTCAGGTTATGAGGATGATATAGGTCTAAAGCGGCTCAGATAGTCTCAGTGATCATCTGATGATACCCGCATCAACTCCCACCATCGTTTGGACATATTAGACCATCACCTGCGTGGTTCGGAAGTCACGTTGAGCCGTTGGTCCTTGTATTTCCATTGGTCATTGGTATACCCATTCTAAGGAAGAGGCGGCCTTAGTTTGTAACAAGACTACACCTCATAACTCATTACTACCACTCATCACACTTACCTTCACCACATATTTGCCTTATAATACCCTCATGAGAGTGGTCGGCATCTCAAATAGTGATTAGTGATAGTGATTTATCTATTCAGGTCTACAAAGTCTACAAGAAAACACTCAATGTCCAGTGATAGAAGCCGTTGTGTACGCAATTAACTCTTCAGTCTCAAAACGGTTTCTTAATGGTTGATTTTTGTTTAATGGTAAACAAAGAGTTGAGAAGTTGGGGCTGATTTCATCAACAAATGCTTTGTTTTGTTCCCCTCTGACAGCCTTTCTTCTTGTTACAGTTATGAAGTGTCTTTTTATCAAAATGTTCCTTTTCAATGAATAAGCTACAATACAAGTTAGTGAAGTGTGTTAATATCATATATAGATAAAGTATAAATATGATTTGAAAACTTCAAAGCCAATTTTATATTTTATTTTATTTTGAAATTTTAAAATCATATTTATAAGTTACAAGTTCTTCAATCGTTTGTCCTAGTTCAGATGACCTAGGCAATCATATTATTATATTGTAATTGAAAGAATAATAAAAGCTATCTTCGTTTGAAATTTACACGGTAAAATAAATGGAATATACTCGTATAATTACAAGAGAACATTGTTATTCATTATTGAGTATTCTTCTAAAGTATCAAACATGTCGTCCATAGTGCTCTGCGACTCTGGTGAGATACGAACACAGTTGGGAAATTAAGTACAAGTAGGTGTTTTAAAGTTGCGACGATCGAGATAATTTACAAAGCTTTGAATTATTTTAATTGCTCCTTTAGTTACACCATTGCATAAATAGATGATTTAACTTGATGTGTTACAAAAAATGATAAGCACTGGCTACATATTTGTTTGGATATGTTTTTGTAGTTCACTGGTGTTCACAAAATTAAACATATCCAAACGTATACAGACTTAAAGCCTATTTCAATACTATATCAATATACATCGCCATGTTTAAAGCACATTCTTCAACAGAAAACTCTCCAAATGAAGTCAATTGAAGCTGCGATGAAACATGAGCTCGACTGAATGCAAGATGCAATTTGCAGTTGATTGATTATTCTCAGTTGACTTGGAAAATCTAATCACGAAGAGAACTCAGTCGTGCTTTGATACAATTACCCTGAAATTATACTGACATATTCACCAACATTAGCTTAACCTCATCACCAAACAAACAATTACTGAATACACACTAGTTGACAATATGATTCAGTTCATTTGTAATCGATTTGATACAACTGTTTACTTTCTTGTATCAAAACTTACATGTACATTTCACTTTTGTTTGTTTTGCAGCATGGATGTGCGACCACCGGTTGTGCTAAACCGGTTGCGCCACCAGTAACTTCGGTCATCTACTGTGCAGCCGCTTGAAATCACTATATCACTATTTGAGATGCCGACCACTCTCATGAGGCAAATATGTGGTGAAGGATGAGTGTGATGAGTGGTAGTAATAAGTTATGACATGTTTATGTTATGTTTATTTTATGACATGACATTACAAACTAAGGCCGACTCTTCCTTAGAATGGGTCGTTAATTAATAGCATAATGAGGAAATACAAGGACCAACTGCTTAACGTGACTTCCGAACCACGCAGGTGATGGTCTGATATGTCTAAACGATGGTGGGAGTTGATGCGGGTATCGTCAGATAATCACTGAGACTATCTGAGCCGCTTTAGACCTATATCATCCTCAAAACCTGACCTCCATGAAGCTGGATTACAGGACTACGCCACAAGTCCCAGGAACACATAACAACGCGCACGTACAACTGGCTTAACAACGAGCCTTCTTTCAACTGACGCGGCCTAATTCTGCCACACAAAACGCTAGTAAGGGTGTACGGCAGACCGTTTTTCGCCTTCTAAAACCACTTTTACATTATTAAACATGATATATATGGAAACTAGAAGAGTTTTCTGACACGTCTAAATAGCTCGATTTCTTTTAAGTTTAATAGTTTCACAAATAAACTAGGAAATTGTCCAGGATTTAGTGGTTTTCAGCTCCTAAGTCCCATAATGTGGAAAAACGCTCTATACGAGAGTAGGTAAGCTACTTTGCTTTAAAACTAATGTAAAGCCTAACATTAACTTTTATAGTGTCGCCGTATTTTGGGTTATTGAGGACAGTTGCCGCGCAGCTGAGGCAGACCCTTAACCGAGATCTCTAAAAGGCCCACTCCTTCAACCCGTCACTGCATTCTAACTTATTCATTAAATATAGAAATAAAAATTCACGATAAAATTTACGAATACCAAAGTATCAAAAGTAGCTTGTATTTTGCACAAATAAAAGTATATTCCGTGAAAATATCGTTGAAAAATCTCAAATGGTTTAACATGAAAAACCTTTTTACTCCTTTATAATCTTATTGCCAGTAGATCCTAAATGTGTTGTGAATTTTCACACTGCATTTCCGTCCTAAGTTGCTCATTTTGTTTCTTCCTTTTTTTCACTAATTAGTCTATATACATATTACACTTCCATGAGTGATGAACCGGGAAGTGTAAATATGTATATAGACTATTTAGTGGTAAGAAGAAAGAAGACAGGAAGGAAAAACTTGAAAATGGGTAACTTATGCCCAAAATTCATAGTGTAAAATTCTCAACACATCTAGGATCTACAGGCAATAAGGTATTTATAGTATATAGTACATATACAACCGTGGACTTGTTTAATTAAAAACCTAGCTTTTCTCGAAAACCCAATTTAACACCCTAGTTCTTTCGTGACAAGCGGGAATGAATAGCAGACAGCTGTTTCCTAGACTGACATTACAATGCAGCCAAGCAACAATACACACACAATAGGATGCTTCTAGCTTGAACAATGCAGCTTCATGTACAGTCTAACAACACGAACCACGTTGTCTTACACATTTCTTCATATGTTTGCTTCTATATTTGAAATAATAATTGTAGAAACACGCAGCTTAAACTTGTATACAAGTCAAAAGAGAAACTTATACCATACACCTATGTTAAACAAGATAAAGTTTAATGATCTTTACTAGTCATATCAAATAAATAACTCAAGGAAACATTAAAAAATACGGGAAGTATCGCTTGAAATTTTCTACGTTAATCTAAAGCAAAAAGCCCTTATCATCCAGAATAATTAGCTATCAGCATGTGTATACACCAGTCCTGAAATCCATTTGTTAAAAATAAAAGCAGGTGCAGCTGTTTTCTTAGCTAAATTTCATAACACTTTTTGATTAATTTTGGAAAAGTGATCACCAACCAAGTATCAGGTTCCAACATCAACACGCAAGTTTCTAGCACAACTCTAATTTGGCTCAAAATTTAAAGAAATATGTTAACTAATTTTACTAGCTTTGTGTGCGTTTAGATTTCTTTATGTTAAAAATCAAAACCCATTTTAAGTCCAAAATTGTATTTTGGACCTAATCAGATAAAAACGTTTTTGTGTTTAAACCTTGGGTACTTCGTACCTGATAATTTTATCGTTCACATAATCAGCTAAATAAGATTTTTAATCGGGGAACCTGAATTGCAGTGGTTTAAAATTTAAGACAAGAGGAATTGTGTCTCCTAACACATCTCTAAAACACAAACCACAAGCTGTAATCTCTCCAAGTAAGTAAACTGCCTCTCTCTTATCTCCTAGTTGTGCAAGAAAGTAGAAGCAATTAAGTGTAATTACGGGAGAGATTCGAGCCACGACTTTAATGAGCGAAGTACAGTACAACAAACACGATGTTAGAAACTTTGAGTTATGTCTGCACGAAACTTGACGCCCTCGGCGAGCTTGGGTACGTTATTATCTTTAGTAAATCTTTGCAACTTGATTACAATCAACGTTTCGCTTGGATTTAGCTGCTAAAACTAAAACGGTACAAAAGTCTATTTCTGGTTTGAATTGTGTGGAAAGGGGTGTAGCGCAGAACATAAAACTCGTTGTATCAAATTAGCCTGTGGAGGAGTGGAAGAATACGCAGCTTTGGGCCTAATCAGACCGGTGGCGCAGGATCGATCACCGGAGTATTCGTACTGACGAATTTGCTAGTTACCATATGGAAACGATAGGTAAAGGTCGAGCTTTGGTGACAGCTTTAGGATTACTTTAAAGTAAGTCACAAAATATATCTATAGATCGTCGGTAAAGTATAACTTTTCAAACGTGCGCAATAAAACTGTATTTAAATACTAGTGAAAGTTTATAACATAATTTTAGAAACTAGTCTCAAACTAAATTGATGAATACGAAGTTACACGGGTAATAATTGACAAACAATGGTGAAAATTCGTATGAAAGTTAACTTAAGAGAAATAGTTTAAAACACCTCAAAGGATATGTGTTAATAGGCAATAAGGGAAGATAAAAGGCAACATTGTTAGTAGCTTTCAGTATGAGGGAGAATGGGCTAATCAAGTCTGTAGCTCATATGACTCAAAGGATATACCCGCCCAATCCAACCTTTTGCGAATACACAAATTTGATTATTAGCGAATTTCCATGGGGGTATTGATTCATTTCTATCGTAACAACAGACATCCAAAACACGTCGTAAAACAAAAAAATTTGCAATTTTGAGCTACCTATCACCTTGCGAGTCAAAAGGCAGAGCTGTATCTGCAATCACTATACAAGTCGCATTTTTGTCAAATTTTCACGAAATTGTATATAATTTCCTTTCTTATACAGTGTTCTTTTGTTACTCTCTAGGATAAGTTCATTAACCAGCAAAATAAGTCCACCGGAAGTTATATTTTTTGGGGTGGGGATGCGTTTCACAATAATGGATTTGGTGCTATACAAATTTTGAGCGATAAAAGCTACTCTGATTTTAATCAAGTTTAAAACACACATTTATAACAACACACCTAATATGTGTACAAAATCCGTACAGCCAGACCATTATGGTATGGTGGCAGACACCTTTTCCAACGTAAACTGGCGTATTTGTGAAGCCAACTTAGTCTGGTTGATTGGATTTGTTTTCTGAAATATGGAAACAAATGTTCAAGTTATCTCCATTGAAACACAGTTTTCTACACGACTAATGGTGTCTTGAAAATCTCTCTTTTCAAAGCATTACAAAGTGTATTTTCTGCAAAATTGAATAGAGTCGCAGATAAGAAATATTAGTTGAGCTTGTTTAGTTGGAGCTACATAAACTAATGGGGATGTCTACAGAGTTGCAAATCCTGGTGATTTATTGATGTATTTGCAAGCGGAAGTCTGTATATCCGATATTTAGGTCAACCGGAACTTATCGGCTCCTTCTCTTGAGATTGCTTCAAGTATTAACAGCAAGGCTGCACTCAGCAAAGACCGTGAACTAGCTGGTTTATGTTCTTCTCGTCAATAGTGTTTGCAATACCATGCATACACAAGTATGTATCGTTCTTTAATAGCAGTGGGAAATAATTGGACTCATTTTATTCCTGTATATTAAGTTTAACTTATTAATCTAATAGGACATTTTTGGGAAACCTTTTATACTAGCAGAAAAACATTGAAATTTACCAAGAATTTAACTGATATCCAATAAGGAGTTCAACTTATTTCCAGGAAACGGTAGACTTGTCTTTACCCTTTTAGTCAGCCTTGAAGTACCACAAAATAACTTTAAAAGAAGACTTTCTCAAAAATCACCCTCAGAACATATTCACTAGGGTGTTTTGTATTCAACCCAATTTTTCTTTGATCAGCTGTTTATTTGCTATACGATAAGAAATAAAGATATTTGACTTAATTTCCACGGAAACCTTCAACTTTGAATTCGTTAACTCGAATTTATTCATGAAATGTTCAGACCAACTGTTTGAAAATCGAAGAAAATTAGAAGGATGCTAGAGCCACCAAGTCCATGCAGAACCCATTTCGCATAAGACATTTCGAATTTTCACTACATTTCAGCAGCAACCATCTGTTCACACCCGTGAACCGGACCTGCTAAGTGTCGAATGAAACAATTAACAACTCACTTTCGGGTGACGTGATGTATCGCATTTTTAGTTTAAAAAAAGGTTCGCATAATTCATGGCTCACACCTTTCATCCACGGAAATGCTTTCCCTTTGCTCGCGGGGTTTCGTGATCATGTTCTGTTGTTTTGCAGAGGGCATCGAGGGCAGGTCGTTTACATGACACTGTGTAAATTGTATCCAACTTGCTCTGGATGTAATGCAGTATGAGAAGGCGGGAGCAAGGACACTCCTCATAGTGGTCCCAACCCCACACTCGACACTCCTTGCGGGTAATAAAATAAACTTACAAGCTTAAAACATTTATATTCTTACTTTGACAGTCCCACAGCCAACTGGAAAAGTTGAAAGCAGTGATTCCCACAAAAGCGTCTTTGCCACTGTTTGTCCACGCAAGTGTAGAAATACTTAGTCGAAGTTGGATCCACCCCCACGTCTCCTTCTCTGACACAAGCGCCTTCAACAACCAGATCTACTTTGTCCTGAGTCTTCCCTGTTGGAACAAGACCCCAGCCTGAATTTTCTTTGGCTTCTGTCCTCATAACGCGGGTGACATCATATTTCCTTTTAACTGGAGGGAACAGTCTGTATGATTTTGCACATATCGTTGTTTTCAAACTTCTGGAGCAAAAAGGTCTTCTCCAACCTACTGTTAATCTGACAGCTGTTCCTTCTGGACATTTTCGCCTCTGAAATCTTCCTGAGATGCAAACATAGAAGTGTTTACAAGATAGAGGGTCTATCACTCTGTCTAAATGCTGGCATTTAACAGATTCGTCGTCATTAGATACTTGTTTAAGAGTTTTGTTGTTTTTATTAGTGGTTTCGTCTCTATTGACTGGGTTATTAATTTCTCTATGAATAGTTGTGTTGAAAAGGGGTGTAGGATCTTGTGTTGCATTCTTGATTGATCTTTGATCAACCTCAAGGTTTGTTACCTTTGGTACGTATACTTCGTTTGAGGTTTCGTTTTGATCAGATAACTCAACAGAGTTTCCATTTATTCCAACTACTTTTTCACTAGTAGTTTCCAATTTCTCACCTCCCTCATATTCCTCATCCATCTGCCGTCCGGCCTCTTCCCCTATGACTACCCTCAGGTCGTCTTCATCGTCGTAGTAATCATCATCCTCATTTTCCACTCGACACACTGCTTCAGTCCAGTAACAAGTAGATGCCTCTGGGGAGAAATACCCTCTGGTGCACTGTAGGGTCCTCTTTTCTCCATCATAGCACTCGTAGTAGAGACTGCAGTTGTAGTGAGGTAGTCTAAAGTAGCTTCCTGGGTCACAGTCGAACACTTTGTCTCCGAATTGGTCTGCTAAGCCCTCCCACACGAAGGCTTTGGGCAGTTTGTACTTTAGTCTGTGGTTCTCACATACTTTGGGTTCCGACCACGTGCACCTGGAATAGATTCAAACAGTTTTACGAGTGAGATGGTTAATGTGAGCTTTGTTAACGGTTGTGTCTGCGGTGTCGTTAGCTTTTACCGGGAAGTTTAATTTAGGAGAACACACTCGAATGGCCGGAATGTGGAGGCTGTTCAACATCGGTGCTTTCAAACATACACCACCGTATAAGTTTGGTGGCTGAACGATAACAACTTAAATTATTGCGATTTAATAGTGTACGTAAATATTTGGGTTATTCTATACACGCTGAACAAATGTTTTATTCTACTGGTTGACAGTACTGGCGTGACATATCAAATTGAAAGGTCATGTGAGAAAACTCATGCCACAAATTTCAGTTGAAAAAACGTTTGAAACAAAATGATGGTGGCTTAAAGTTAAAGTCCTTGGAAGGACAGGTGGTTGAAACGTTTGGTTCCTATCAAAAGGTTGAAGACCTGATCTAACCTATCGAGTAGATGTTGGGTAGGACCAGTCTTTGCCAAGTGTGGTGATGCTAAGCGGCACTACTATAATAATTTGTTAAAAATAAGAAATATTTCGGAGTTTATTGGATATTTGTTCTATTTTTATGTTGTGTATAACAACGATTTTCATTTACTTCAGTATTACAAATACGTGCAAGAAAAAAGAAAGTTATTGCCATACCGTGAAGTTCTAATCACAAATCATTTGCCATGACTTTTCGTAGCTCGTAAGTAAAAGCTTTAAAATATATTGTTTGGAAATGAAAATCTTAAATTAACATATAAAAATAAAGTTAAATGTATTTAAGGTTAAAGGGGAAGCAATTCTTTGCTGATATGTTTTAAAATTAAGCTACAATTTATGAAATAACAAATAAGATAAAACTATAACTTTCCATAAAGTATCTTCTCTAGTTATCAGCGAACGACATTTCCAGGTTCCGTGATCTTGTTATCTTTAACTGACCAATCGATACGGACCTTTTTATTCAAATCTTTTACCTGGGATAACATAGTATTCAAGTGTTCTCTATTTTATTAGGCTTGCATTTATGACGTAAAAATGTCACGTCGTACGTTCAAAACGTATGATAATATTAATTTATAAATCCCAAATACTACCAACATTTTCATTTTAGGGTCGAAAGCCATGCCCTTGGTGCACTCCTGGCGCTCTAGGACTCCCTTGGTGCACCTGTACAAGTGGAAGCAGGAGAGGGGATCCTCCATCAAGGAGAAGCGAACAAAGGAGTCACAGACTGGAGTGGAGGTGTTGACCTCTTGGCTATCAACCTATGCAGTACAACTGATTGTAGCAAGAGGGTTATTACATAACCTAATGAAATGAAAGATAATAAACATCTACTGATGGGAAAAAGCTTTACTACTGATAAAGCCTTTAAACAAAAAATTGTTATGAGTGGGTTTGTAATTAAGACGGCTGCCAATCGTAAAAGGTTTAGGTGATGAACATTGTAAACAATACCAAATGTATTAATTTTCGAATCGAAGGAGTGGGCTGTGAACCGGGAAACAACTAGCGTAATTTCATATATTTCGAGTGTAGACTGACTTAAATAAGTCAATATTACTTACACGTATAACAATAAGAGACCGCTTTGTGGCAAGAAAGAAAAGGAGGCAAACAAGAGAAATCCATCATTCGGCTTCGCAGTAAAGCACACCAATTAAAAGTTTGAAATTATACATTTATTTCAATTAGTTCTGGCTCATTAATTATTAATTAAAGTTATAGAAAAATAATTTCGAACGATATCCGTGCAGATAGTGACTACAAGTTCATTCATAAGATGGGCTCTGAACCTTTGGATTTAACAGCCGCTAAGATAAGATTGTAATGCTTTATTTTAAGCTAAGATCATTTTCTCCCTTTAAGTACCGGTGGAACTGTCATTCTAAACTAATCATGTATATTGGTATCTAAATCAATAGTTTAATGGTCTTATTAGTAGTCTAATATTAAATGTATTTGATTAAATTCAAATTCAATATCAAACGATACTATTTATTCAACTCCCTCATTAATATAAGTATAGGTTTGGGTGAACCTCATGAGCAAAAGCGATTGTCACAAATAAAAGTGTTATTTTGAAATAAGTTAACAACTAATAATTGTAGAAGATCAGAGGGCCACAAGCTCCTCACACAAGACACCTGCTAACGCGCGTTGATGCGTTTAACATACAGCTATTTAGTTCAACAGTTCAGAACGCCTTAAACCAGAAATAGTCTTCACACATACTATTTTCTCAATTTTTGGATTAACTAAAACTACTTAAATCACAAGCGCAACTATCAGATACTTAAATAAATGTACGATTAAAAATATATTACCTCAAACATGAATGAAAACAGGACCAATATATGAGTACAAATGAAAAACATGATAGTGTACGATTTTCTTCATGTTGCTTACACCTCGAAGCTCTTAGCAATAGGTACAAACTATGTTTTCTCATTTCCCGAATCATTAACTTTTATTAAAGCATAAACTGTTATCTTTGCCACCGCCGCAAACCATTTAAATAATAATAATCATCATTTATTGTCAGACAAAGAATGGTAAGAAAATCTACTAGAATCGTATCTTGTACGCCTTTTGTAATTGAACGGTACAAACTGCGTTTATAGAGTCTATTGTAGTGTTAAATTGCTAGACTTAAATATAAACTATGTGATGTTCACAGTTCAATCATTTGTCGTTTAATCTTTGTTATTCGTTTTTGCGCTAATCTAAAACTTTTAAATTTAAGTGGTGAGACAATTATGCGAACAGTTTTATCGATGTACCGCTATAAATGAGAACAAGATGTTTCAAGACGTTTCGTCTCAACTATGTCGGACATCATCAGTTTAATTTTAAAATTGTAAAAAGAATAAAATTGTAGAAAGTGGCTAAAAGTATAAAGGTGCATATAAACTAGCTATTTTCCAGGCGGATTTTGGTAAACCTAATCAGATGACTGTTTTCATCATTTTGAATTCATCACTGTGTCCAAGATTGTGACAGTTTATATGAATTTTTTGTGGTTTAAATTCTTTGGGTGCCTCTTAATTTCAATGGCCTCTCTCACAATCCTGAACAAATAGTGATTTTCTCTAGCCAGTTGCTTTGTATCTTCTAATGCAATAGCGTGTTTTTTAATACAACTATGTTCGGCTATTCAAAATTATGAAAACAGCCGGATTGAATTTACAAAATCCATCTGGAAAAACAGCTTGTTTATATTTACCTTTATACTTTTTAACAACTTATACAATTTTATTCTTTCTACACTTTAAAATTAAACTGATGATGTCTGACATAGTTCAGACAAAACGTCTTGAAACATCTTGTTTTCGTTTAGAGTGGTACAACCGTACAACTGTTCGCCTAAACTTTGTTGTTGAAAATGTTCAGTATTTTCAGATGATAGGTTATTCTGTATAACAGTATGTCTAAGAACTCAAACTGTATAGCGTGACTACATTTTTAGACGATTTATAGTGTATATCTTATTATCATTCTTTATTATTTAGGGTTCTCATAAACTAGTCAAGATTCCATGAGAACGCATTACTTGATGAGTAAGGTGAAAAAAACTAGCGCGCTATTGTTCTAACGTGATAGATGTAAACTTGACGCTTAGGCTTTCGAGGCCGTGTTACAACTATAATCTAGTTCTTCCGGTTCACACCGCGTCCACACTTCATAATGAGACCTGTGAAGAACCAGATACCATTGTGCACGCCGGTAGTCTACGAAATTCATTGCAGTTGCGGTTCGGTATATATTGGCGAGACTAAAGATTAATTTCAACGAGAGTTCAGGAACACATCAGGCACACAAAACATGAAGATTTTGAAAAGTTGGCCATAGCAGAACATAGTTACAACACGAAACATGCAGTAGAGTTTGACAAAGCCGTAGTATTGACAAACATTTTATATTATTACCTGAGAGTCATCCGAGAACCATTGAAATAATTAAAAATGGTAATAACTCCAACAACAAAGACAAGCATTAAATTTTCAAGAAGCTGGCAACCAGTCCTTTTGATAATAACACAGCCGATGAGAACATCGACAGTTGGCATCCCTGCTCCATTGGACGGTTGGCAGCCCTACCACCAATAGGACAGCAGACAGCAAGTAGCTCCGTTTCAGCCAATCAGTGACTGAAGATGGTACTCCACAGCGAGGCCGAAATATCTCAACCTAATTATGAAGTGTGGACGCGGTGTGAACCGGAAGAACTAGATTATAGTTAATAAATGTGTTCCATTTATTCACTTTCGGTTAGGCTTTTCATTAGTTCTAATTCTATTTTTAACTTCAAATCAAACGTACGTCGACAAAACAAGACATAATCAAAGTTATCACAGAAAACCCGACGTCAATAACAAAGAAGCCTTTATTTTCAGCATCACGGTTACAAATTGTCTAAGGAACGGTCGAATATTCATTATGATAAAAATCCAAAGTATATCTCAAAAGACTCACTTTAAGTATTATTTCACACTAAGACAGATTTTAATCAAATCAAACGAGGAAATTGTTATCAAATTATCAGGTTCAACCCCTAACCACAAACCAAAAGGCTTCGTAGTAATAAAGAAATGGATTAATACATTCAGACATTATAAAACTAACAGATCTACGGCCATACAAAAAGAACGCCTTCTAGACTAAGAAACAAAATTATAGAGTTTTATACAATTAGACTAAAGTAGACACAATTAATCAGTATATGGCAGTTAAAGAGAATATAAAGCAGCAGATAACACACAAACGGATATATTTTATGAAAAAAAAACTTAGATACAAGTTTAAAATAATAATTATTTCATTCCTCGTGATAAAACCAGCTAGTTCACGGTCTTTGCTGAGTGCAGCCTTGCTGTTAATATTTGAAGCAATCTCAAGGGAAGGAGCCGATAAGTTCCGGTTGACCTAAATATCGAATATACAGACTTCCGCTTGCAAATACATCAATAAATCACCAGGGGCTTAACTCCAGTCTTAGACTATACGATCATCTTAGAGTTTGTGGAAAACCAGGATTACGAATATTCCGTTTTCGCCGCTTTGATATTTTTCACTAACAAGCTTTAAATCTCTTGTTTGCTATAAAAAGAAATATTTACTTAAGTTTAATATAGACAGCCGGAAAAATTTTGAATTATCCATAAAATTATATAAATTTATACATTTGTTCGTAAAGTTATAAAGAGGCAATGTGGATTTTCCTCCGAAAATATCATTACTAACCATGTTTCATCTAACTACTCCTGGAATTAAAATTCTCCTGATACGAACTTAAATTGACGATTTACTCTGGTTAAATTGGCGATTCAACCGAATTTCAGTTCACTCATACAAACTGTACAGTACTGTATATAAACGTGGTTAAAACCTGTTGACATTAAACTTTCGCTATTTTTGTTGTGTGTCATTAAATCGAGTTTAAATGACATTTTCCATCGTTGGTAAGCAAGATGATCAAGACGTTAGTGGACACTTTGCTGAGAGTCACTATTGAGTTTGGACATGTTTCTTTGGGGTTTATTCTTGTAGCTGAGTTTCAATGTGTCTTATGTTTGTGGTTTTGTTTTCTAGGCTAGCTTTCTTAAGCGTTAGTATTTTGACTTTTACAGTTAAATGTTGTTTGGTTGTTTTTGACTGGTTACTTTAGGCTCACTCGTTGTAATGTTCTGTGTTATGTTTTAGGTTCCTTTTCACCTGAAGACGGGATCAGATTGCACATCCCGAAACGTCTCGATCATCTTGCTCACTAACGATGGAAAATGTCCGCAACAAAAGTTTAAACTCCGAAATTCTTCCATCGTCAACAACAAACTTTAAACAAAGAATTAAATCAAGTCTTTAACTACAAAGATTTTGTCTCTATACAACAAGATATTTACGACCATGTATGGCTTTTTACAAGTAAACGCAATATTCTAAATAACTACTCTTAAGCGGACCCGTGGCGGGTAGGTATCGCGCGTGACTCCAGATCTCATTACTCCGAAAAAATTACTGACCAACAAAAATACTCAAATGAGTATAAATACCAAGAGCTTTCTAGCCACGCTGTATATTTACACAGAAGCTTGTTAAAGGTGTTGACTGTTGAATTATTGGTTGAACACGATTATAACTCATTCCATCAACGACAGCTTGTGCATTTATCAACCAACTGTCATGTTTATATGAAGTGATTCATGTTGAACGCACTGACATTCTGCCAGCTAAACCTTGTATGTTCTTTATGAGATTTATGACATAAATATTGGAATGGTCACTTACTGCTGGTGGTTGAACTTTGACTTTTTGTTTCTGATGTGGCTGATTTTGCTTACCTGAAAAAGAAAAAGGCTGTTAAAAAAGTTATTGATTTTAATTTGTATAAACGCTAACTAGCTAATTTATTACTAAAGAAATTGTTTGGACCGAACCGGACTTGAACCCGGCTCTCCCGCTTGCCAGGCGGTTATGCTGACCACTACACCATCCGCCCCAACTATTTATGCCTTCAAATTTAGAGAAGTACTTAAATCTGAATGTTTATCCGAAACATGTGACTGTCAAAATGCATGTACTTCTCTAAATTTAAAGGCATAAATAGTTGGGCCGGATGGTGTAGTGGTTCAAAACCCGGTTCGGTCCAAACATTTTTGTCTTCAAATTTGTTAGTAATAAAAATGTTATAGGGAATGGTCATAATATAAGCTATAAATAAAGGTTCCCTACTGGATTTCAATCTTTCTTTTCACCAAACCCTAAAATATTGTGGAAAAACTGCAGTTATAAGGCATTTCAAAACAAAAATTATCTATGAGCTATTTTCTGGTACACTAATATCGATCGAAAGTAAGTTGTGTTTATAAATCACTAAAGACCATAAGTCACTTAGAAATAAACTTATATCCGATAAAGAATTATGTCAGATGATTAAATTAGCGTAGACTATATGAAAAAATATTTTGGATCATATTTAAAATAATAATACAAAGGTGTGTATACTATGATCATTTGTATAAATATACGACACGAATATACCTTAACCCTAAGACATGTCTTTTAAACTTTAATCCAAAATGTGACGTCTATAATACCAACATTCTCTTAGAACAAAACGTTTAACACAAACAACGAATTTAAAACTAACCAACATTTAACATATAAATGGGTGAGTTAGAGATTAAATGTTACACAAAAGCCTCAAAGGCAACAAGGTTCGATCAAACCAACCCCTCTGATCTCTTTTAATCAACTTTTATATCAACAGCAATATCACTTAGCCCCACTCTGATCAATAAGATCGATAATGTGAGTCGGCACATTCTACGCAGCTTGTCAGAGTGGAGGAGAATTTTATTATTATTAACTTAAATATATTAAATGTATTACAATCAACCCAGATACCTTAACCCTAAATGGGCCAAGGGAGGGTTATTTTGTATCCTCGTGTATCTAAAATTTTCCGTAACAAACTATTATTTTCCGCCAAATTATACAAACATGTTTTGTGTTAGAAAACAGTTGTTTTACATGTCCTACTAACTCTTTACTCTCCAATTTATGAAGATAACTAACAATGGGACTAAAAATAGTAAGTGGACATTTTTTGACCATTCCTAGGTAACAACATAAGTGCTAGTCTTGTGAACATACTAAATAAGGAAAAACAAGTATTTTTGTGGTAGTTCAGGTTTTTTACTTTGACTTTTTGGTAATACTCATCAAAACTTACTATTTTCCTTTTACAGTTGTTTAGCTGAAAATCTAGATAGACCAAGAAAGAGTCATTTCGTGGCCATTTTTCACGAAATTAAACAAAATGTTTTGTGTTAGAAAACAGTTATTTTACATGTTCTACTAACTAACTATGAACTTGTAAATAAAACCTGATTTTAAATGTGTGAACAATTTTTGACCCTCCCTTGGTCCAGCACGACACACTAAATCTAGCACGACACCTTGCTCTATCTAGGGTAAATGCAGCAGAAACCTAAATACTAAATTGAATCAAAACCAAACAAAACATAGCCGAGCTTTTACCACAATCCAATCAACCAGACCAAAACTGCGGTGGGAGACAGGTTTCTGAAATAAATACAGTTTTATAGCTTAAAACTATTTTGGGTGGAAACTTCCCCTTAAGAGATCCTTTCCGGTGAACCAAGTTTGCTGGTAACAAGATAAAAAGAACGTATACAAAACCTAACTACATGTAATGTGTAAGCTTAAGAAGGTAAAGCTCATTAAACCAAGCGTTTATGATAATGTTATGTTGAGACCCTACTGAGATTCAAAGGTAAAATGTTCGCTATTTGAGTTTTGTACGAGATAACTTTTATCTATTTGTGTAACTTTTGAAAAAGAGTACACAAATTTGGTTCAGTGTTAAAACCCGATAGTACAAAGTTATCATTTAAATTACGTATTTAAATGGTTCCTGGCTGTAAAGGAATGTACACATTCTAATAACTATCATAGGTAAAATACGTAATTTAACCTCAAACCATAACGAGTTAACAACTGTTTATTGTTTTAATGACCATACGTCTAATTAATACTTTATAGCAACTTATGACAAACACTAATCATAAACACAACCCTGACGCAACGTTTATCCTGTGAAAAAGTAGTGCAACAGCTGTTACGCAAATGAGATTTTGAACACAAAACACGATGAGAAAAACGAATGTAGTTGAACTAGTTGGCGCCGGGAATCTCTCGCTTATTGTTTTCTCATTTTCTATCCACTAACGTTTCACAATGCATGCAATATCACACTAAACCTAGCAATTTATTCTTATACGTTTAAAACGTTTGCTTTAATATGTTGCAAATAGGGAACAAATCAGCTTCAACGCCAAAAATAGTTGTAAGAGAATATTTGCGAGTATATGAATAGCGTAAGTCAAAAAGATTTAGAAATAAATTTGTTTACCTCTAGTTTAAGCTACATTAAAATTATACGAGCGTACTACTTAATGAGCTGGTGATATTATATGACCCGGTTTTATAATTAGACTTACATTTTCGATGACTTAAGAGATCTATCTTGTTAGTGGATTTCTACAGGAAAAAAGAGCTATTCATGTCTATCACCATGTAGATAAAAAGGTCATAGAACAGAACGATTTGCAGTTATGAGCCCCCCAACACTTCCTGAGTGAAATGTTAAAACTTTATAAAATATATAGTTTTGAAAACACTCTACACGTGGAAATTAGAGAAATTTCGAAACTTGTAGAAATGTCCCTTTTGTAAATATTTAGGTTAAGTTTAGTGACCAGCAAAATCGGTCCACTGGAAGTAACCTTTTGGTGGTGGGGTTCCCTCCCCAAAATATTTATTTAATACAAACAGCATTTATGATCCGTGTTGTAAAATTATTTTCAGCCACATCTTGGTCTGAGAGAACGAGGTTTGTTAGCGGTTTAGTACACATGTTTCGAGCGGTTATATAAATGTTGTTGTCTAGTTTCATCTAAATAAGATAATTGGTGCAGATTTTAAAGCTTAAAACTCACTTTTGGGAGGCGCGCTTCCCTCCGTTGTTTAGAGGTTACAGTCAAAGCAAGGGTCCTAGATATACGCCTTAAGTTTTCGATGGTTGTTTATTCTCCTTTAGCCCAGACACTCCTTCAAGAAAATAACTTAGCAAGTGACTTCTTGGCATCAAGCGTTCACTGCACGAATACACAAACTTGTTAAAAATAGATTATTTATCTATTGACTCTTATATTATTCCGGGACTTGAAGGCTCAGTTTTATCACTTTTAACGAATCGCTAAACTTACATATGAATAACGTACACTTTAGCGGATCCGTGGCGGATTGGTATCGCACGCGACTCCAGAGCTCATCACTCCGGTGGCGCGGGTTCGATCCCCGCAGTCATTACTTACAATTTGTAATGTGACTATGCGATGACGCTAGGTAAAGGTCGAGGTTGAGTGATAGAGAGGACGTTGTAGTCCTAACTTCGCCTCGTTAAACAAGACAAACTTTACCTTTAAACTCACAGATCACTATGTTATCTTTTCCAAATGATAATTCGCATTGTGTCTAATTATTGCAGGGTGTAAATTATCGATACTGGTATCGTTATCAGCAAGGCCATTGACAACAGTTAACGACGTAGTCATCAGCACTGCACGTCCTGGCACTCAGCGGCCACTATCAGCACCCCTTCCCCATTACCCCTCGATACTCAGCACACCACACTTGTCTATTCACCTCTGGTTCCTGTTTCTACATCAAATAGTGTCTAAGTAAATGAAAAAGACTAAAAATAGGCTTATATTTCGCATTCATATAGTCGTAGCCTAAAATAAATAAATAAATAAATTGACAATTACATTATACATGCACAATTCATGTGGCTAAAATTTTACTCACAATTAGATATTTTCAGCTACAGAATTTAATAACGATTCTACATAGAATTTTCTTAGCCTGAAATGTAAGTAGTATAAATTGATAAAGATAAAACTATTTAACAGCTTTAAAACTTGGGCATTGCAACTGAATTCAATGATGTTGCTGATGATAACTGTATTGAAAACATACACTTTTCAACAAATGAAGTGAGTTTAAACTTTAAACCTGCACCAATGATCTGATTTGGATGAAACTTGGCAACACAATTTATATAACCGCACGAAACATGTGTACTAAACCGTTAACAAACCTCGTTCAGTCAGACTAACATGGTAGCCGAAAATAATGTTATAAATTGTAAGTTAATAGATGAAATACCTGTTGGTGCCTGTAGACCTTGTGAAGAAATTGGAACATTGGAACATCCATTTATTCAAAGTTCTACAGGCACCCAACAGGTATTTCATCTATTAATTGATATAAGCCTTGAGACTGAATATATTGAAATTTATAAATATGGATCATAAATACAGTTTGTCTTAAAAATATATTTTATGTTTTCAATATTAGGGTACGACTAAGCTGGAAATAGCAAAATACAAGCCTATTTTTATACTTGCTTTTTTCACTTACTGTGAACAGAAGAATATATGAGCCGATTGGCATCCAACCCTTGAGAAAATAGTAACCTAGGAAATATTTACAATGCCCTTTATTATTGGTCTTAAAACGTAATGAAATATGTTTTACAAGACTACTTATTTTGGTGGTGTGAATGTTAAATGACACCACATAGAAGGTTCTTCAATAAATAGTTAAAGTTTGTAAACGCAATGGCTGAGAATAAAATTCATACTATCAGTACATTCGGCCTACTTCAACCCCACTGTTATGGAAGTCCGTTTTAAATGAGAATTTTGTTCTCTTGATGTTTTCCTCACACTTATTTTCAGTTCATTGTTGACGATTGTAGAATTTCTAGGTTGAATATTACTACGTATTACAAGACATTTTCCATACTTTTTTTAGTGTATTGATATCTTGAATATGATTCAGTATTCAGCCAGCCAGTCAGTGGGCAGTTGTCAGCGTTCGTGGAATTTTGTCTCATTTTTTTCAACGTGTTTTATGCATGCTGCATTGTTTTCTAGACAATAAATACGGTTTTAGTTATCCCCGTCAATATGTAAAATTGTAATCGCAAACAGTAAGTTTTTTGTTTTCTAGATTAATCAGGATTTTTTAATTGATAAGTTTTAAAACAAGAAATGGATCTTGAATGATTCATGGTGAGAATGGATGGAGTTGATGAAATGGAATGGCTGAGCTCATCTGGAGGGCTATGGATCTGACTGTTATGTCTGACCGAATTTTTCGACCAGGAATGGACCAGTTCAGACCAGATTGAGGTTCTGATCTCGCTCTGTACACTGTAGAACTGGACTAGCCGGCGAGTATATAGAACACAGTGGGGCAGAGTGCAGTCCATGAGAGTTCTGACTCACCCTGTACACTGTAGAACTGGACTAGCCGGCGAGTATATAGAACACAGTGGGGCAGAGTGCAGACCATGAGAGTTCTGACTCACCCTGTACACTGTAGAACTGGACTAGCCGGCGAGTATATAGAACACAGTGGGGCAGAGTGCAGTCCATGTGTACAAGTTACTGTTATGTTGTTGCACTGAATAATTTAGTTGTATCGACCAACACACCTCTTGCTTCCACCTTCACAGTGGTCTTGTTCCTTTCTAGTTCAGGGCTAACTCGCAGATTACAAACTTTAAATTATACACTATTTGAGATGCCGACCACTTTCATGAGGATATTTTAAGGCAAATATGTGGTGAAGGATGAGTGTGATGAGTGGTAGTAATGAGGTGTAGCCTTGTTACAAACTAAGGCAACTCTTCCTATAATGGTCATCATAAATTCTATAGCCCAATGTCCAATGGAATACAAGGAGCAACGAAAGTTTGTGAAGAATCAGAACTAATGTGTGATGCTGAAAGTCGGTAGATTCGGCAGCTTTCGTTATATTTATTTTATATCAATAAAGTATTGAGTTGACGGTTATCGCGTTTCGGTTAAATTAGTACTTTATTTTCTTAAAAGATAGTGTTAAAAGTAGTAACAATTGAGTACGTTGAACGAGCGTTAGAAGACGATGTAGCGTGATCATTTAATGCAGCCCACTGGCAAAGGTTCTAGTTGAATGTTTTCGAGTGGTTAGACAAACCTCAAATCAACTTGAAACACGCACCTTTCATTTTTAAAAGACTTCCCCGCTGTATTGGGATGAGTCTTTTTGAGCATATTTTTATTAAATGTACAACAATGTCACACCTCTTTGAGGCAGATTTTTACTTTAAACTATCTTTCATGGAGCTCTAAAATTAGGCACCGCATTTGCCTTGTTGTAAAATAGTACAGTTTCTGAGGTTAAAATATGAGTGTGGAAAATTTTCATCGGTTTTTAGTAAACAAGAAGAACATGAGGTTTCGGAATATAAAATCTGATACCGTCTTCAGGTAGAAAGTAACATAAATCATAACATAAAACATTAAAAATGAGCGAGTCTAAAGTTATCAGTGTAAGCCAGTCAGACGCCACAAACAACACGCAAAACGCGTTGTGTCAAAACGTGCGTTGTTTACTAATTTAAACTTAAAACAAACCATTACCTGAAACCATGTAGGTATGTAAGGTATGTAAGGTAAACGTGAGATTGGGGTTATCGTTGTGAGAGGTCAGTGGTTGAATAAAACGAATTGGTTATTCGTAGTAACAAACAATATATTATGTCAAAGTACTGACAAAATTAAACAGTGTTAACCGATCAGCCCAGCATAAATCAAGTGGTTAAATTGAAAGGTAACTTGGTAAATTTTATAAATAGTGATTCAACAGTAAATAAGTTATTAGTAAAATAAATAATTTAGAATACTATAATTGGATTAAATTGGAAATTTGATTATTTTGGTATGATGTATACAAAATCTAGAGCGCTAAAATAATAAAATGGTAATACCCATTTTGGTGTTAATCCTAAACTGAACTCACGACGCACTTCGGAACTAATCACTACACGCTGTCATACAAGCACTTAAATCGTCGCTACTGCCGAATCCCAAGACAGCCACCTCATTGGTTGTCCTCCGGTCGACGAACCGCTGAGCGGCAAGAAGGTGGCGTGATGTGCCGCTGACGATGTGATTGGCTGGTCCATATGAAGGATCTGAAGCTGGTTCCACGAAGGTGTTAAAACCGTGTTGGTTCAAGGCTCTTAAATAGGTTAAACGTGTTTATACCTTGAAGAGAAATCATTGTTTTGTATTATAAGTTATAGCAAAAGTTACAAAAGATTTGCACAAAACAACATAGGTATATTTTGAAAAGAAAAAACAGGTTTTAGTCAAATAATTAACGAATCTAACCAAACCCCCTTGAAAGTGTTCTTAAACTTTGCCGTTAACGAGCTACTATTGTTCAACACAGAGTCAAAACAGCACAAAAACCTAGAGGAGTTTTGGAATCCACCTGTCGAATTAGCGGGGTTCTGTCAGCTGGTGATAAAAACGCAGCGAACAATTAAGGCGAGGGTAAATGAGGAACATTCAAAGTAAACATACAGCAACTCACTCTAGGGGCAGTTTGCTAACCAACTTGCTGCCCAAATTACATTTCCCACCCCCATCCAGTAACTGTTGTAGTTTCATTACATAAACATGTTTAGTGTACGGGAAACAGAAACAAGTCTTATAACTGCTTCACTGGATTCTCTGTCAGGTTTCCAGAATTAGTTGTCAAATTGGGTTTGTTGATACTATTGCAACATTAGTAATTGACATTTTATAACTCATTATTATTTGCATCGTGACAAAATAATCGTTTATCCTCGTTCCAAAATGACACTTTGGTACTCACTCATCGTCCTCAGCCGCGCCTCGAACGTTAAACTTGAGCTCCTATAGGACATAATGGTGATATACTATTCACCTTTCATAGAATTTGAAGAAAAAAACAAACCTTACATTTTCTTGATGTTATCTCCATTTACCTTGTGTTATTCTAACAATAAAATAAAGCATTTTGTACTTTTATCCACACTGGTTTTAATTATTATATCCTTCAAATTAATGTGGTTAAAAGTACAAATGCTTTCATTGTATACAAACTGTAAATATACTTGTATCAATAGATTTTTATAAATAAACATTAGAAATACTTCATCAGTAGGAGAGTTATGTGTATTGAAGGCTCTAATGGGCAGTTACCACCGAAAAGCGGTGAACCTTCTTTGCGCTTTAAGTTAGTGAGACTATGTGACAAATCATTTATACTATGAAGATATATTGTTTGATGACCTAATAAAGGTTCTGGCATAGTTTTTAACTTAATCGACAGTATAACAATTCAACAAAAACTTGAACTGTATTAAATTAATAGTAAATGAAAAATATATTTAATCCAACAAAATAATTTAATATGTAAGAAATAAAAGTGGCATTCACTTGAAAAATATCCATTTTACAACCAAATTCCTGAGATTCCTAGGAGTTAGTTCAAGCTTGGTTGGTTTGAATGGATTAGTTTTTATAGTTTTTATTTATACCATGCCCATTTACATACCACTTTATTTATTCAGTAAAACGTGATGTTTTTCTTCTGCTGAATTCTATTTTGACTCTAACTAAGCCAGTTCGACTGCGAAGCGGCTATTTCTGTTCAGCAGAGCATTGATTAAGGGCAGATATAAACTCAATTACACCTAAGCCCGTTCCAATACACTGATACACTCTGATCCGTAATTCAATTATTCTTAGTCTTTGACTGGCTGAATTGGAACTTATTACTGTTGATGAAAACGTGATACTGGAATATTTAGACGTCGTTACTGATGAAGTTATTAGGAGTGTAAATAAGGTAGAAAGGCATCTTCTTTAACGACGTCTCAAAAAGGTAATTTAAATATTTTACAATACATTTAGAGGTTTCCTGGCTTGTTTCATCAGGCTTTTGGGCAAATATCTGGCAGATACATAAAAGTGTGCGGGAATTTGTAGGAAACTGTCGACTTTAGTAAGTATATCTAAAAAATTTAAACCTGATTGTGATCTTTCTCTGAACACAGCATCTGTTTCAAGGCAAAACAGGGTTTGAATGTCCATCATGAACAGTTCATGGAAACAGCCAATAACAGCTCAAATTCGTTAATCAATTCAGATGAAAAGAACTCAATAGATAAACTGTGTGAAACATTTAACAAAACTAATCAATTTAAAGGGATGTTTAACATTATGTGCAAGTTAAAACAAAGAAAAACACCCCAGTTTCGCCAAATTTTAAGCGTCACTAGTTGTGATTTCACGATCGTGATTACACGAGTACCAAGAGCACCAGGAGAGTTTCTTTCTATTTCCTAGTTAATTTTTTCGTATTTCCTTTGAGAAAATGATATATTTAAATGCCATCAGCATGGTAAGATCCAAGCCCGGGACGATGAAGTTCGATTCACTCATGCCAGCGGTAAGTTGCATGTTGACTTAGTTTTAGGTTTTAGGTGATTTTAAGTAGTATTTATGACTCAAAGTAAAAGCTAAATTATTTATATTATTTTATAACAAAATGCAAAATTCTTAAAGAAAGAATTTGCAGCAGAAACAAGTTGAGAGTCAAAACACGTTTAATCCCAGTGAAAGCTAGGCGCTGTGGTTTCCCCTGGCTGCAGATTGTTTCTTTGGATTTGTGTATATGTTTTTTCCTTATTTAGGTCTGGTGTAAGATTAGTTGTTTTTTTATTTACGATATACAGGGTTTTTAAACGCAACCCAATGTTCAAACTATAGTTAGTCATTTTTTACGAACGCTTTATGGTCATAAGTTGTATCATTGGTTTGTTCACTTCAATATCTATCAGATGGTATGTATTGTTGCAGTAATATAGTGGTTTTGATTTCCTAATTTGATGTTATTGTAAAATAAACGCAATCATGATTTTTAGCAAAGACCAACGAGTATTTATAATTGAAGAATACTTAAGAGCAAGATAATTTTTTTGTGATAATGATTTATCTTTTTCTTAAGTATTCTTCAACAATAAATACTCTTTGATCTTTGCTAAAAATCATGATTGCGTTTATTTTACAATAACGCCAAATTGTACTGAAAAGTGAATATAAAACCTTGCCCCTTGCCTCGAGGAATACACCACGTATGCGTATCGAGAAAGAAGAAGGGGTGGAACGATGGCATCACGGGGGGGGGCTAAACAAGAGAACATTTCCCTGAGGTTACCACACTTTCAATAACAACTCTCTTTCAAACCCTCACCAGTACAGCCCAGAACATTTATTTGAAATTAAATTTGCATTGTTTATAACGATACATTTGTTTAATTAGTTGCTAAATCTAGGATGTTTATGGAATAGCACAAACCACGTATACATATTATATTGTTATCATAACTTGTAACTATTATGTAGCCTTATCATGCTATCATGTTAATTTATTATTATATCATATTCATATGCATGCCACCTTGAAGTAATTCACTATGTAATTATTATATGTAAAATCTGTTACCGTTGGTTAATAAATAAATAAACAAAGCTTATGGAAAAGTGGGACAACCCCGTGGCCTGCTTGGGAACCCGAGCCCTAAAAATCATACAGTTTTAAAACACGACAATTTATAGTTTTTCGATAAAACATATTTTAGTGATAGGGACTTTTATTTATAACACTTCCACTGATTTGTTCGTTCAATCTTGAACGTCCGTCCTAAAAAACAATAATATTAATAATAAATTAGAAGTGTGAGCAATACTGGCTTGTGCATTTAACTTTTTCTGATGGTGAATCTTAGTTTTATCGCTATCTAAAATGGTTTATCCTTTCCCTTTAGAGAGATATTGGATCATCAGTTAACTTAGGAAACAAATTGTGCTGATTCAAATTATCAGACACCATCTAATGGTGGTGGTTGAAATGATACAGTATCACATTTAAAGCCAACTATTCCACGTATAATCACAGGAAAAACCAACACTAGTACTGGGATGTTTATTTGGTAGTTTAGATTAAAAAAACATGACCGACGCGTAGCCAAAGCGCCAGCTTGAATCCTAGTGAATTTCTTATAAGAGGAAAGATTAAATAATTTTCACACGAAACAATTTCCAAAAGTGCCCAAAAGAGAGGCACGTTTCCTCCCTAAAACGGAAAGTTATCCCATGAAACTGTATTTTTGATTTGATTTGGCCAAAAATTAAATCATGTGCGGTTCATGCCAAGATTCAGCGAAGTCATATATAGAGTTTTTAAAGCACAAGCCCCCTTTCATTGCCCCCTTTTTGGGGGGAAATGACGCCTCCCCCAACAGGTTTATTTCAGTAGATAAATTTCACTGGGTAACAAACTTAACCTAGATGTTTATTAAATAAACATTAATACTTATACATTTCTAGAAAATCGGACAAAAATGCTACCTATTGAGTGGCTAAACAACATATTGATTCGTATGTGTATTTTTATTATTATCGTATATTTGCCATTTTACTCAGGCCAAGGAAGGCTCAAAACTGTTTCCGTTCTTATCTACGAATCTTAACCATAAAGCGATAAAAATAAACTTCCATTTCCCATTGAAATTCGTAATCTAGCCCCAACCCCCACCTAAATTACATTTGACACGAAACGTCTAGTTAATGCCAAGCAATACGCTTCTACAACGCAGTGTTCAGAACATAACACTGGTGTGTACTGTACAGTGTATAGAGGCCAGAACTGAATGAGCCGAGTCGGGTCGATGTAGCTGAATTATTCACCTCAGAACATAACCGTAACCTTTACCTTTACCCTAGCTGAGTAGTTTCAACACTTATATTTACCTCAAGCTATAATGTAGCAATTGTCGTTATGGTTATTCATAGGCATATCAAGTCAGACAATGCGACGTACGTTAACTTCGTCTTGAAAACTAGTTTTCTTCGGGGGCGGGCTTCATCTCAGAGTTTAAACTATTATTGTGGACATTTTCCATCGTTACTGAGCAAAATGAGACATAACATAATCATCCCTAAAAATAGCAGACTGCCCTATTAGTCAAGCTTCAGTTGAAATCAGGCCCCTCCGGCTACCACTCATTAAATATGAAATCAAACGTAGAGACAATCATAAACTTCAAGTTACCCTTCAGCAAGAAACAACACACAAACCCTACAGCATGGCATTAAAAACGCAAATCAGGCCACAGAGAACTTAAATTGTGCAAGATGCCGCCTTCTTATATTGGTTGTCCATAAATAGGGATTTTTGACCGAAAATTTATTAGAAAATATATTTTATAACAAAACCTTTTACGAAAAACATTCAAAACTCAACGCCATCAAACTTATTAACAATCTACCTCAAGAAATTAAATTTGAAGACAGCTTTAAGAAATTCCAAAAGAAATTAAAAAATTATCTAACTAATAAGACACATTACACCATCAATGATTATTTGGAAGATTATGAAGATTACATTAGTTTCTAGTTTTTGAATTCCATAGTAATTCCTCACACAATTTTACTGTCCATAGCAATAAATATTTATGATTTTTTTATTTTGTAATTGCTCTTTTCCATTGGCCAGCCTGCTGTTCACGTCATTGGTGCTCCCAACCCCGGCCGAACCAACCACTTTGCCGACAGCCTTCACCGAGTGTGAACGTGTTTCTTTGAGTTGTTTCTTGTAACTAAGTTTTTAGTGTGTCTTATGCGTGTGATTTTGTTTTCTAGGTTATTTTTGTTTTAACCTCTTTTTAACAGCTACATGTTGTTTGGTTGTGCATGACTGGTTAGCTTGCGCTGATTATTTTGGGCTAGCTCGTTTTTTAGTGTTATGTTTTAGGTTACTTTTCATTTGAAGACAGGATCAGATTGCTGATCCCAAACCAACATGATCATCTTGCTCACTAACAAAAAAATGGAAAAGTCCGCAATAATAGTTTAAACTATGAAATTCTCCCATCGTCAACAACAACCTTTCAACAAATGATTGCTTCATCTTTTCGGATATTTCATCAGTCAGGCTACTCCTCTGCTTGTAGTAACTTTTCTCTGATCAACTTTTCAATCGATCCCTTTTTGTCTAAAAGTTGTCTATCGTAAATGTTCATCTTTTTTGTAATATCTCTGTCACTTTTAAATTATCCTTAACTGCCTCTATCCGTTTAATTTGCCTTTGTTTGAGTTTCACAAAATTTCATCAATTTCTTTGTTAGTCAGGAAGATTGTATTCTTATACATAGCCTTCGAACTTCATTCTTCGTGTTATTTATACCGTATAACTGTATTCTATTTCCATATCTTTACGGTGCCCGTGTGTTTGTGGTTAAGTAGTGATTAAGCCTAATATATTCCTAATCATTCTCCTTTCTTTTTTTTATTTTATCTAAATCCATCTTTATCTTGAGAAATAAGTTTTCTGCTGAATTAAGACATTCTGGGTTTGAATTGAATCACGAATGGATTATACTGGTCAATTATTATTTTCTTGACTGATGAAGATACCAGAAACCTTCGCTATCGAAATATATTGAAGTTTTCAATCTAAAATGTTGTTACATAGCCTAAAGTTCCTACAAATGGTCTATAATATAATTCTTTGCCAAAATGAAGTCCTACCTCAACCCCTTATATTTTGTTGAGACATGGTTACATTTAACGCAGGAATCACAATGGCAAGTGATAGTACATAACAACCGTTTAAAAAGTTTAAACCCTGATTTTTTCTTCAAATCGCGATTTTATTTAATATAATATTTTGAATTGATGTGACATATAAACCCTGAACCTGTTCATTAGCACATCAATAATTTCTATCGGCTCAAAACCACATTGCAAAGCCTAGTTTATATTGCATGAAACTGCAATAATAAATGCAGTTTATCGATGGCCGATCCCCCAGCGTTTGGTGGATTTAACGCTACCGACTGACAGACGCTTTGAGTCCAGCTTTAGATTTATCTGGTTTCATAAATATTTCACTTTCAAAATAGTTCAATATGTTGTTTGTAGTTTGCATATCAGTTTTACTTTTAAGTAGTGATTCCGTCGTTCTCCATCAATACATAAGCTTGTTTGATGTCGTATCTCTGTTTAATCGTCTTTTGAAAAATAAATATCAGCTACAGTACTCCTTACGACGGCCAAGTTTTTTATTAGCCTATTTTTTAGTTTTCTAGAAGAGAGTTTTAGTACAAATAGCCAGTTTTAATTAAGCTTAGATCTAAAAGCTTTGCACGATGGCCACTCCGTGTGGTTCGGAAGTCACGTTAAGCCGTTGGTCCATTCCATTGGTCGTTGGGCTATTAATTATGACGCAATCTAGAAAACAGTCGGCCTTAGTTTGTAACAAGACTACACCTTATCATCCATCACTCAACACTCTACGCACTCACCTTTCATCCCATTTCACCTTAAAATACCCTCTAGGAGCGGTCGGTGTCCCAAATCAAAGTATCAAAAAAGTATGATGACATTTTTATCGCGCAAGAAAACCTATGCTTATTGTGTCTTAATTGTTTTGTGTTATCGATGCCACTAAATATTACTAAAATATACCTTTCGTCACCATGGGCATTTGCAGCCAGTACGGCGACCAAAGCGAAGAATTAACTACCGACCGTTAGCTGAAGCGGGTCTCGAACCTGCGAACTTTGTAACCGCAGTACCATGCGTTACCACCTCAGCCACTCCGCCTGCCACGTTTCCATCTATGAAACGTTTCAATGCCTAAACAGCTAGTTTTAACGTAAAAACTCCAAACATTTTACGACGCATTTAAATCTTAAGTACTTAAGCGTTTGAAAAGATGTAGGTCAATAAGGCTGTAAACAGCTTGTTCTTTCCACTCGTTTTCTAAATTAATTCTCACTGTGAACCAGAATTATAATCACCACAAACAAACTGAACAGCTGTGCCAAAGATTGCCAAGCAAGGTGGTAATATCATTGTCAGCTCGTAATAACGGCACAAAACATTAAATTAACACAGCTTTCTGTTAGGTTTCATAAGCGAATAATTACATCTGGCAAAGCAAAGCGTTAATTTCCCTCTTCCGTTGTTAAACTCTACTGTGTTTCTCGTGTGAATTATTTCTGGGTTGCAAAGAATTAATATTATTAATGGTATTAATTATTAGTAATAATTATTACTGTTATTGGTTATTTTATTAAAGACAATTGGTATGGTTTGGTTGTACAATGTACAGAGTGTTTTGGAACACTCTAAAAAAACTTCTGGAATATGTTGTTAGGTCAAAAATCTGTAAACCATCATACAACCGTGGGTGCCAACATAAAAGTGTCTGTCTGCCTGTATGTTTTAGCATGGTTTTAACTTATTGTGTTACAAAATCAATTAGTTTTACCAAAAGACATTTTTGAAAGTTTAATGTCAACTACACATTTTCTGTACAATACGTATGTCTATTGGTTACGATGTTCAGATATATTTTCAGAGGAATTTCAACGTAACAACACCCTTGAATCTAGAATGTTGCTAGACCCTGCTAGAGTACACATATTAGCCCCTGGTCCCAGTATATAGTATGGTAAACAGCTCTGGTACAACCCTTACGTTAGTACATTTCACGATTCTGAGTTTTGCCTATCAATAAAGAAATATTGTTTAAAAAACACAAATTTATTATTATCAAGTTGGCACCCTGCCACATTTTGGGTATTTTAATTTTGACATGATATTACAAGCACATTTTATTTATAGAATTACTTAAAAGTTTTACTTGTTTGATTTTTGATAGTATGCTAGTTTTTTTAACAGTAACATAATTATTACCAATTTGAAAACTCCTTTGGTTCACTTGAGCAAGCTCTTATAAAAACGACTACGTACGTCTTGGGAGTGAAGAACATTCGTGTCAAGTACATAAAAATAAGTACTTTGTACATAAACATTTAATAATACATAGCAATTGTTAGTGATTTAATACAATTTGCCTTCAACTGTGACAAACATCTCATTCAAACATACAATTTGTGTATACAATCTCTCCCATTCATTCAAATCTTACAGCTCTATAGTCCCTGAACAGCCACCCAATCTTAGGACCTATGAACTCCTTTGTGCTAAAGAACGCTTGAAACATCAGGATTGATCTTAGACGAGTTTCTAGTTTCTTAAGCAAAGAGATATATTTGGTAATCCGTTGACGAAGTGACCTCCTGCCAAAAAAAAGGCAAACGTTCAGTGTCCCCGAGTATGGTAGTTGTCCCTGCCTCTAGTTTTAGTAGAGTATATGTAACTTCCTCTTTTAAAACATTTTAAATTTGAAATGAGTCCTACATACCCCCATCGAGATTTTTCAATTCCACATGTTATGGTTCTTTATTTGACGAGTGAGTCAGTGGTATCTATATTCAACCCGGCAACATAACTCGACTCGTTAACAGTGGAAGCGCCGGGCCCGGGAGAAGGGGTTGAAAAGCCCGGGCTACTCTACGCTAGGGGTAGGTAGTGGGTGGGGATGTTTGTTCTTTGAACAGCTGATATACGGCCCTCCCCCCATCATACCCCTCTCAAGGCATCTCCATCACATTCACTTTAGACTTCGCGTTAGTGAACCACTTGTAGATTTACAAGCTGTCTTTGGTTTGGTGGAGATCAAGCAGGGGGTGAAGTTTGAAGTGTGTTCTTGTTTAAGTAGTTTGGAATGGTGTGACTGGATAATCGGTACTGGAGCTTTGTTATCGATAAAGCTAAACGCTGTTAGTGTTTCATAACTTCTTTGGGAAACACTTATAAAGTTTACTTTTAATATTGTGCACTGGAAGATTGTCCACAAATTTATAAGAGCTATAAGGTTAAATCCCATATTGAATATTGAACCCTGATTTTTATCTGTTAAGTCCCGAAGATAGCTTTTATTGCTAGAAATCCTCCTCACTAAGTAGCTTTGAGCATAGCAAATCTAAAGTGAAACAACGATTCGAAATATACAGGGTGTCAGAAAAATGTGTAGCGCGCTATGCAGAACCAAATTCTACATGCAAAAGTAAGTCGACAATATTCAGTAACATGTTTTTGATTTCGGCTTTTAGCCGTAATTCGCCATTTTGTAAATTTTTGAAAATAACTAAAAGTCAAAGCCCTTTGAGATATTTTTGTGAAACTTGGTACAGTCTTTAATCGTTTTCCTAATAACATTTTCAAACATCTTTTTTATCTAACTCTTTAAATTTCAAAGTGGCGGCTATTAAAGAATTTGACTTTTTTTTAAATGGCCGCCATTTTGAAGTTTTATACGTAAGATAAAAGTTATTTTGGGAAAATTTTATTAGGAAATGAATTAAGGATGATACCAGGTTTCACAAAAATACCTCATAGTTCTCAATCCGGTTCATCATAGTACTCAAAGATCTCAATACGGCTCTGAATAGTGCGCTACACATTTTTGTGACACCCTGTATACTAAATATTCCCTCCGTACTTCAAATTCCTTTCGAAAGGTAAACCACCAGCCACCATGGATGTATGCAGTCTGTTAGCGATGATATTAATACCAACCGTTGGCTGGAGCGGGGTTCGAACCCACGAACTTTGAATCCGGATACTCGTGCGCGACCGACTCATCCAACACTCCTGTGAACTGGCAATTATGATGTGGACGGTTTTGTTGTTTCGCTACATCGGGTGGAGGAAATTATTTCATTTTAGTTTCATTTAGTTTAACCGTAATACTATAACAAATAATATGTGGGATTTTGTTTATTGTACGTTCAACAGTTAATCAATGCTGTTAACTGAACGTCGCAATACTAATCAAATACCTTCTAATAGTAGCCAAATGCAACGCTTCCGTAAATGACAAACACAAATCACACAAAACCTGTGAGGCACAGATGGGAACCACTGTGAACAGTATTGGAAAACTATCAACAATGCTTATCTCAGTTAGCGTTGTACAGCGGACTGTAACGTCGACCTGACACGTCACAATGTACCACAACTCTAACAACGTTTTAAGTCATCATCATTCATTTCACTGTTAACACTGAAGATACCAACAGCATGCAAGGTAAGGTACTGTCAGTTGTAACAACAGTTACCAATTTCCACAAAATCAATTAGATTTTCAACATTGTATTTGAACCTGATCCAAAATATTACATAGCACCATTATTCCTGGTTTCTGGAAGACATCCTAGAGCAGAACGAAGACTTTAGTGACCGGACTATCGTCTAAAGCAGGAAATTTCAACATTCATCATCTAGAGATTCCGGTGCAGACCGCGTTAATAAACTATACTATAGTGCCAAAAGTTTCACTCATTTTTCAATCAAACCTCCTTTAGTGGACTTTTTGAGACTAGGTCAGTTGACTAATGACTATAGCTCTTCTTTACGACCTTGTCAGTCGCATCGCTGTCGACTGTTTCCTTCTTGCCTAAGGTGTACCAACCGTAGATGTTAGATACCTAATGATGTACAGCGAACACGATTGGATAAAGCTGCCACTAGCGACCAATAGACGCTGACAAATTTCACGATCACCAATGTCTAAGATTTCTCTGCACTACCATTGGCTCAAAGAAGAAAGTCTCTTTCAACCATGAAGATAGCTAAAACTCCCCTAGAATCTGGCAGCCTGTTGTAAACCAGTTTAAATCTATACATAACTAGAGCGCAGTTAAGCCAGTGAGAAACCCTTGGGGATAGCCAAATGAAGTTTATTGGAGTGAACACTAATGACGAGCAGAGACCATCAGCACGAAATCAGCAAAGAACACTCCTAAAATGTCTAAACGATTAGTGGCAGGAGCCGATAACTAATAACAAGTAAAAGTTAGTAAATATAAAATTATAAATTCAACCTAAATCCGGTCAACATAGAAACGAATTATAAATTTTATAAATTAACCATCGGGCTAAAACGAAATTTAATTAAAAGTAACTAATACTAAGGGCATGGTAATTTTTTAGTAACAAATGATCAAACCAATTAAAAGTACTAATTAGTGAAATTGAAAGTACCAATTTCACGTAAATTTAACAAGATATTTCTGGAAGTAAAAGTCGAATTTGGAAATTCAGCTTCCAATTCGCCCTAAAAAATATATTGGTTTTCCACTTATTTTGTTTTATTTCCAATACATCACTTACAAATAACAATAAAACTTTTTTCAGTCTTTATTAGCCTATGTGGCGAAGTTAGGACTATCATGTCCTCTCTTCCACTCAACCACCAAGCATAATATACAAAATTTACAATATATCAAATATATTCAATACACTTTTAAATAAAAATGAAACAAACAATGTATACAACTTTAAAGCTTAAATCAAACAAAACATAAACTGTGAAGATGTAAACAATTAAAATTATAATAACACTTATAACCCTTTAGCTACATTCACACACTTGCCAAACTACGCGAGCCACCAAAGCGCCACCAGCCCTACAACCCCCGTGTTAACCAACCCTAAACGTTAAAAGGGAGAAATAAAGCAAATCGCTTTGAACTATGAATGCTGGCAAAACCTTGCTGTAAGTTGTTGTTACAGTTTCGTGCCAAGTCAAAGAGTTATTAATAGTAAGACCAGTCTTTAACTTTGTCGGAGTATACTAGATCGGTGTTGTTTAGAGTCAGCTTAGGGATGTCTTGAGGGTTGAGTTAGGAAGACGTTGGATTCCCAACAATAATTGCCTGAGTCTTGTTTTCGTTTTAGTCGAAGTTGGGTGTGTTCTGTGCCCAAATAATTGTAATGGAGGAATGTCTAAGTTCAGTATAGTAACTGATGCGGAATATCTTGTGATAGGAAAATGATAATAGATTTGTAAGTCATCGGCATAAAGGTGAAATTAGAATGAAAAATACCTCAGCTACACTATTGATGTAAAGGAGAAAAAGAATGGCCCAATATGGATCCCTGAGGAACCCCCTTCGTGACAGGGACTCCAGTTGACCTCAGTCCCCTGCTTTAAAGTTGTCGGCGGTCTGAAAGGTAGGACTCGACCCAGTCAACACATCCAGGAGAAGCCACTTATAGACAATTTCAGAAGAAGGAAGAGATGGTATACACAATCAAACGCTTTGGAGAAATCGAGTAGAGTAAGAATAGTAAGTTCTCTTTTATCCATTGAAACCGATGTCTGTAACTTTCAAAGGGGAGGGGTTTCACAAAACAGCTGAGAAACCTCAACGCAAATCTAATGAGGACAGATAATTTTAAGACGAAATCCCTATTTACAAGGTTTTGGGCAGGTATTAAGACAGTTATAAAAGTAAACAGTTCATTTCATTGATAATTATACAAATTATGGCAATCGAAAGGCTAAAATTACTAGAAGTCGTCACTATTTCTATCAAAAAGCACTATTTTAAACATTCAATATCCAGGCGAAATTCATTCGTCTTCATTCATTTCAATTATACCTCCTAAGCCTTTAGTAGGTATGAGTGTTCTTTATCTTAGCACGTTTCTTCGATAGATTAGGTTTAGTTCAGTCAGGTTAGTTTAATGCTAGGTCAGGTTCAGGTATAATGTATGGTGCAAGTAACGTTAGTTCAGATTAGGCTAGGCTAATCTACGCTTAGTTAGGGGACTTTACCCTTAGTTCTAATTTAACTTAAGTTTACTTTAATGGTCTATTTTCCTTGTTTTTCCTGTTAAGGAGGTGGGTTTAGGTTTCAATGGCAAATCCTCGCCACTTACGTTAATTTGTCATTAAAAGCTAATGGCTGAATGAGACTAACTGCTGAGCCCTACTCCTATACTTTCTCTCGATTATGTGCAAGGTAGAGTACAATCATACCTGATGAGTAGACGCAATCAACCGCCTGAATAGTTTACACCAGATGTATTCCCATTAAGAAGGTGTTTTCACTTAAAACCAGGATTTTGCTATAAAACTGCATTAATTATTCGATTTGCGTGGAACCTGGTATAAATAGTTACGTCACGTTACCCAACAAGTGCAAAACAATCAACAAAATCCAATCATCCAGACCAAGATGGCGGTGAAAAACTATTCTCCTGACCATAGTGTCAACAAATTAAATGAAAACTTCTTTATTGGTTGCTAAGTTAGGACTTAAACGTGTCTAGTGTCCGTAGAAAGTCTATTGACTACATCTGTCACTGAAGTGCTGGGAAACATGAAGCTCAATGGTGCAGTAACACGGTGGCACTTAATGGAACTACGCCCGGGGTTGATTGTAGGTAATACGGGAGACAAGTGGCGCTATCTCAGTTGTTGGCTGAGTAACTAAACCCAGCCGCTGGCACAGCCATCGCATATATCCAGGCGTTTACCTAATATAAAACTGTCTTTGGTTGACAACGCAACATGTACATCAAGATATCGTGTTTCCAATATAAGCAGCCCCGAGGTTGTGAGAGGTATGATGGGAGGGGAGGAGAAAGTGTTTGTAACACGAACTTTTGATTTACACAGGTTTTGTTTCCGTCACCTGTTTCAACAGAAATGCTTTCTTTCTGAGTAAAACCTTGAACAGCAATACGTACAGCTTGACTTACTTATTGTATGTTTTCAAATCTTTAAATACAGTAGACTTCCACTAGAGCGGATCGTGATAATTAGGATACAAACTAATCCGGACCACTCGGCAACAAAAATTGAAACATACCAAAAACGTCAACGTCAAATATTAACACAGCGTTACGCAGTTGTAATGAAAAGAAGACAATGAAGGGCTGCCAATTCATCATATTATGTTGAAGAAAATTACTACAAAAATATGAAGTTCAATGTTTATTCCTTTCAAAAGCTCAAATGTTATCTTGAGCCTTTTTATCGTTTCTAGTAGGACAGAAAGTGAGTAATCAATGAGCTAGCACTTATCCGGATTTTTCCAAACTATTCTTCCGCTACATTAGTCCGTTCAAGTGAGAGTCTACTGTATGAATATTTGGCATTTAAATTAAAAGGTTTGGATTAACAATTCTCAAACTGATGACAAATAACATCAACTTTTACAGGCAGAGAATATTAATTTAGAATGTCAGAGGAAATAGTTTAGAAGAGATATAGAGAGAGTTAGTGCTTGAGGAGGAGCTTTGTCTGAGTCCAGATGATTTATACAGTTTACACTTCCACAGAATAGTCTCAGAATATCCTCTGTGTTGGTTTACTCTGTGTTGGTTTAGCAAGCGCGTAGCTGAGTCGGTAGAGCACCACTCTCTAACCTTGATCAGTTCAGGGAACCGGGTTCAAGTTCTAGTGATCACAACTACGTAAGAAATCCATGATCTTTGCACAAGACAAAATAAAAGATTTCTAAGTTGTGGTTCATGTAAGAAGCCAAAATGGAGACAAACAACTTGAGAATGACTAAGTTAGAGCCGAAATTCCAAAGTTATTTAATAGATAAACAGACTTCCATAGCCTTTCATGGAAGCCTGAACAGTGCCTCAATGCAGCTAACAAGTTGTCAAACAAAGTCTAACTGTCATCTTTCGCAGTAAATGGATTAATAATATCAACTGCGACAACTACATACTTCTCGTTGGGTTTAACAGCATCATCAAGAACAACTAAACTTACATCGCGTAGTTTGTGTATAAATTATCTAATCACCAAGTTTCCAGCAAGTTGTTCTGTAAAAACTGTGAAACAATCTGAGAAACGCGAAGCGATAGTTGCTCTTAAGGTAATGAATTTCTAGTTATAACTATTCATTTTAGTTCAATGTATCCATTTTGAAGTATTTCTAGCCAATATATCTGTATGAAATGAAACTATAGTACTTTTTGACAACATTCAATTTCATTCATTTGAATTGTTTCTTTTAGCCCAATTGTAGGTGTGTGAATTTGATCATCTCTCCCAAACTCAAGAGGTGGCGTACTATTATTCTACACTAAATCTAACCCACGCTTTTGGCACCCATTTCTAACAGGGGTGTAAAACCTGAAGTAAAACTTCACCTTAGGGCGCTGATGGTACATTTTTTCCAACTTAAATCAAGATTAATCTCCCATCTAACTGGTTTGTCAGAGCAAACCCTACGTTGTACCACGAACTAACTGTACTTTTGAACCCTTTTCTTGAGATGCTTAATCGAACTTTACACTTTTTAAGAAAGCAGTTGGTCAAATCCTGGTAAAGTGAACTGTTTTAAACAGCCTCTTTACAAAGAGAAAGTGAAGTGAAAATGTTGCACGGGGGGGCGGGGTGGTGCGAAGTTTGCTAACATAAATCTCCAACTCCGCGGGGGCGCTAAAGATTCACTGCTTTATTATTCGACTTTTAATTTATTTCATTTCACCTGCTTAAACCTTCGATCATTTAAATAAACCACTTTCACAGGTGAAATACTTTTGACGTTAGGACAATTGTGAGTCGTATCGTTAAAAGCGAAGCCAACACGCAGCTAAACGCTAATGCACCACTTACGTGAGTGAGACGAATTTCCTTTGCAACTCGTTACTCTAATTTGCTAATTGGAACTCTAGCTCGCTACCCTCACAGCCTCGCTTTGGCCTTTGGCCTCGCCTTGCCTCACACATACGTGACCGTCAACTGAACATTCTTTACATATAGAGAAGCAAAATCATTTCCTGTTGCCACCATTTTGAAATTAGAAACACAATTTTCATATAGCAGTATTTTGGCCACGACTTTAGTTGGTTTATTTGTTTTTAATTTTAACTTAATATGTAAATGTGTTTTGAAAGAAGCTCCAAACGTGTTCAATGGGTCAAATTGAATCATCAATTCATGAACCCCGGGCCTAGATCTTACCGTGCTTAAGGAAATTCACTTAAAAACTAAAAAAATTATAAGACCACTATTTTTTCTATACTTTTTAGAAATTTCCAATGATACGATCAAGATGAAAAGAAAAAGCCTACAAATAAACTGTGGAAACATAAATGGATAAATTGTCAACACGTTAGCCCGAAACTGTTTGTCTTCATCAACGGACATGTTACATCTCTATTAAGAGAAAACACTGCCTTTGAAAGTACAAAAACGAATAGCTTGTTCTTTTGTGTTCAAAGTTATGGGTTTGTCACGTCATTAAATCTTCACTTAAAGCACGACATACTACACAAATAAGAACAAAACAACACATGACTAACAAAGTTTATGCTTTGTCCTTCGTCAAAACAAGTTTCAAACACCAAACCTCATGTACTGGTAGTTCTAAAACGTTTTTAACCTTAAGAATAAAACTACTGAAAAATATCCAACGACATATGTATTAAATACAAAGGAAGGTTTTTACCGAATTACCGAAAATCGGATAGGAATTCAATCTCTGAAGGGGTTCTTGAAAGGGTTGACAACTATATCTTAAAAGTTTTACTATTTTACTCAGTAGATGTTAAGAAACCCAAAACCGTTTTTTTCTACGACGTTTCCTTGTACAGTTCGTTAGGTATAGGATGGCAAGTGGCCTTGAGATTTCCTTATAGCCCATCTCACCGGCCATGCTAAACCTGACGAACTGTATGTGGCGATAGAAGTTAATTATTTTCTACGGATATTAAGATAGGGGGCTTTTAAACATTCTAATAAAATGTAACAGACGAAACAGGCATAATTTAACACCTTATGTCGAAATGTATCAGCCAGAAAACAAACATAACCGACGCGTGGCCACAAGCGCTACCATGAATCCTAGCGAATTCCCTTTTACGGGGTAAAAATAAAACCGGTAGTGCCCTTTTTGGACCCTTATAGTCACTCTACAAGTTTCATTTGTCGTCCAATTTTACAAAATTTGGTGCAAATTCTTTCTTAAATACCTTGATCTTTGTTAACGATCGAAATTGGACCGCTAGAATCGGCCGCTATTTTGGAGAAGGCTTTTTCACAAAAAATGGGATTTTGTGTTAACAAAACTGTAGTTATGAATATTCTATTTCTTTATGGAAATCTGCTAATAATCGCACTCCTTCGGTGACTGAATAACACATGACTGAATGACAAATGAAGACGTTAAACAGGTGTCGCTGTTGATTTGATTGATTTCAAGCTGTTTACTGGATCATTACTCTGGTTTAGTTGATCATCTGTTACTGCAAGTACATCACGAGTTAATGCATTGTTTAACAGCTGTTTCACACACTAGATAATAGTGGTGACGTCGTAAAGGTAAATGTGATAGCTGGTGTCCATTTACTTTGCTAGCTTTTATTGCCTGCGGTGTTTCTTGATCATGGTTTTCTCTGTGTAAACGTTCTATTAAGGTTTTCACTGGTAAATTATGTAAATAATGAAGGTTCTAAATGTACGATAGATGTGAAGCTTTAACTGATTATACTTATCCACTATCTTACCATGTGTCTTAGAAAACCGCCAATAGTCGTGCTTACTATAAAACATTCGTGTTCATAGGTTCTTAATTTCAATCTACTTGATTCGTGATGTGGTTTCAAAACTTGTAATGTAGAAATAATGGTTATTATTAGGAATCCCAAAACCACTTTTTCTTTATTGACGCTTCCCTTTGTACAGTCTGGTAGGTATAGCTGGTGCCTTTAGATTCTGCTTGCTTATGTAACCCAGCTCCATCTCACTGGCCATGCCAAACCCGACAAACTATATATGGCGATAGAAGTTAATAATTTCTACGGAGAACGATACTGTAAAATATCATCACATATCATGTCGGTTATTAACTAATTCCATTTCACAGGTCAGCTCATGCAATAGGTTGTACATCTTTTCAACTCCCGCGATTGCGATGTCCTACAAGATGTTTGCCAAAGGTGCTCTCTTTTTAACATTGGCACAGAAAAATAGTGTGATTTTGTATAAACAACGTGTACTCCTCATGTATAAACCACACATAACCCTGAGCTTTGGAGTCATGTCTCTTTTTCAAATCAAATTCTACACCGTAAGAGGTTGTAAAACACATTCCTATGAAAATAAAAGCAGGGAGGGCTACCAGTCACAGAAGGGTAGTTTGTGAACGATTGCCCTCAAAGGCTTTTAACTGGACAGCCAATTCCGAATTCGATCTATGCTTAAACAATTTAAATCTTCCCTGAAAAATGTTTTAGTCGTAGAAGAATTCTACAGTTTAGAGAACACGGCCCATGACTTAGAGACCAGACAATTCGTTGACGGACTGGAGACTAGAGTGGAAAAATTGGAATGGATGGTAGAGAACTAATGTAAACCTGATGACTTAATAACCTCCTCGTTTTCTCTGAAGTCAGTTAAAAAGTATCAATGAAGGAATGAGTGGAAATATTTCGCTCTTTTCAAGTTTCTGACGATTGCAATACATGTACTGTACAATATGTATTGAATAAACGTTATTTGTTTATTTTACCTATATGACGTACTCTTAGTCCGTTTTAGCTGCAAGTTCCACTCGTACCACTTTGTACGCTATGTAACGTTTTTATTGTCACGGTGACAACTGAATCCCACTGATAACGCTTACCAAGATAACGGTTAACGGGTTTCCAATACATTGCACAGCGTTCAGCCCATTTATCTTGAGTGCATTTTTCATTTCAAAATAGAATCATAAAACTATCGTTTATCATGCATAACTACACGTGCCTTCTACTGAATAAACCATTTCGCAAGACCCGTTTCAGAACATTAGCCTGAGTCTATTATATTTCTTTCGGGAATATCAAGAAAATGTTTCTTTGGTCGATATAGGTCCTTGCACTTAAACCACTTTCTCATTTACCAGTGTCTTTTTACTTTATCTGATTTAAAGCTAAAATTGTCTGCAAATTTCTTGTAATCGAAAGGAAATTTGACGTAGTTTACATAAAAACTAGATAGTATAATGTATTTAAAATAATTGGTATTGCCTCAGTTACTTGACCTCTCCGAAGAAAATAGATTCACTAAGTTTGAAACTTTTATTTGAGAGATTGACCACTCAAAGAGGGTCTTTTTTGGTGAATATGGTATTGTGAATGGTGAGTGTGGTGAGTGTTTTGATTGGTGGATTGGTGATGAGGTGTAGTCGTGTTACAAACTAGAGCCGACTGTTCCCCAGATTGGTTCATTGATTAATAGTCCAGTGAACAAAGAAATGGACTAACGGCTTAACATGACTTCCGTACCACAGAGAGTGAACATCGTGAAAAATTTGTGACTGCAGTGGACACAGATGAATACGGATCCCATCCGTTAAGTACGTTGTGCTTTTCGTACTCTATTTTGTTTTCCAATAATTTAATTAACCCTTGATCAAGGTGTGCTCAAAAACTTCAATTTGTAGAATTTTTCAATTTCAGTGTCGTTCTACATGACGATGGGATATGATCTGATTCAGTTCGACGCAAGCGGAATTATTTACACGTAGAAATTGAGTAATAAATACACATTTTGTAGCAGATAGAAACCTCAAAACGTATTCCAGTGACAATACAAAACTATACGGAAACAGCTTAGGACTAAAACACAAAGTTATCAGGTAGAGGTTTTATCTGCAGAAACCCACCAACTAGGAAACCGCCCTGAGTTCAGTTGTACGTTTCTGTCTCTCTATATCAAGGTAGGCGTTTGGAGAATGTCCAAACCAGATGTTTTACTCCCTAATGTGCTTTTCATTGCCTCGACAGATTCTCAACCACCACATTTACTTGTTGAGCGTTGAAATTATTATATAACTTATCACGACTGCATAGTTAACTTGTAAACGTTTCGTAGACAACATGGCAAATTCAGGTTTGGTAAAGAATTACAAATGGATTTGTCTTGGTCGTGTTGCTGCAAAAGCTGCAAAGTTAATGAAGCAAATGGAGTTTTGTTATAGTACATTCGACATAATTACTAAATAAAAGTATGATTACTTACGTAAAAACAACCATTGTATTTTTCACTGCAATTACCTGGAACAAACATCATTATTATTAGAAACGGGTTTAATTTAAGATTTAATTCCTTAACACCCCAACGAGTTGTACATGCAATTAAAAGTTTGACTTTGGGTGAATAAAACTGCCCACGTCCAAAATTTCACAACCCTTTTCACAGCAAGTCTTGAACATACAAATTCGTCAAGAGTTAAATCACATTTTTTAATTTACCAAGAAAAATCTAGACTGCATTTTTGTTCACACATAACAGTCATTTTGCCTGAGAACAGGAAGTGGCTGATAGAGTCTGGTTTTTAGAAAGGTTGTCTCAACTAGTGTGCCTCCACCGGGAATCGAACCCATGACTACTTCCCTGATAGCTTTGAACGTAGGCAATTTCACTGTATTGCGTGAATGACGAAAGTATTACTTCAGTTTAGAACTTGGTTGGGTAAAAAGCAAACTTTATAAGAATCTCATTCACAGTTTCACACACTACAAACAGGTTTAACTTTAGAAACACGGAGAACCAGTTAAGCTCTGAAAGTTTTAACTCAATTTACTAGATTGAACTTTCTTCTCAAGTCGCGAGAGCACATTATTTTATGAATATAAATTTCTTTCACGGGATTAACACATAATTTAACAATCCTCTAGAACACAGTACCTTGACTGATAAATTCTGTGTTGAGGTGTTATCTTTTTGGACATTCCATTCACACATACATTTACCCTCTTTCTCACAACTCATGCATCCAAATGTTCCTTACTTCAGCCCTTTGGTCCGTCATTTGGTTTTTTCATGTGTCATAAACTCGCCAGTCCATAAAAGGCTTCTGCGATCAAATGTTTTTTAGACGAGCTTTAAATGCCTTGGACATTGGACCAAACGTAGTAGAGTTTGGAATTTGTGAACAAATTAAACCCCAGCAAAAGACATAAAACGGGCATAAACTACTGTTCTATGTCGTCCAGTTTTGTAGTTCTCTTTTTTCTAGTTTTGAGTCCTTACGAGATCGGATTTTATTTTTAATACTTGTTAATAAAATATAGAGTCATGATAGTGTCGACATGCTGGTCTGCACGACTCCCTTCCTAAGTACACTAGTAATATAGGATTAGTTATAAATTAAGTATACTGCATTTAATTAGTCATGTGATACAAAATCATCAACTCATATTTTTATAAAACAATTTTTAACAGCTGATTGACATAAGGAGAGGAGAATGATCAGTGTGACGTCGTGATGGAGTAGTACAGGTGCTCAAGTCTCAGAGACATAAGACACAACTTCGTCAATGTCTAAGTCTGCCCTAACACAATCATTAGTTACTGCGAGTAGCCTGGTGGCTTACTACTACCTAAGCTAATCCGTCTTAAGACTTATATTCAAAAAATAATAATTATACGTGTAAGAGTGTTTAGAAACTAAGAAAACTCGCGTTAACTTTGGACGAGCATTTTTATTGGCTGAAAATAAGGTTTTGTGCTAGGACAAAATCACAATAGACACAATTCATTATTATCAAAGTATCAACAATATAATTGAGAATTTCTTCAAAAAGGACTAAAGTTACCACTCAACCTCGACAAGGTCACATATTAGTCACATTACAAATGAAGTGGTGACTATCGAAATATGAGCTAGTTTTGTATGATCATAATTGAATTTATTGAGAATTTTCAAAAACAGCTGTTACAAGAGCTGTTATAAACAGAAGATCTTAAAAAAGCAGTTTTGTTTGTTTTGCAAATTAAATTTCTTTTTTGAGAAATTTGCCCTTTAAAAGTGTGACAACTTGGCGTTGTTAAAGCTCGATTAAAAATACTTTAAAATAAAACAAAAGTAGGCTTCCAAGCGCGTTTATGGAATATATTGACCTTTCATTTAAGATTAAGTGATTAAGTGTTATGTTTGGGAATTTATTATATAAGAAGATGTAGAAAGAGAATTTATAAGAAGTATGTAACATTACATAATTATTAAGAAAGGTTACTGTAGCAATCTTCTTGTAGGTAGTACACAAACTCTAAATAAACAAATTTAAAAATATTTGGCACAACGCTAAATGTTTGCTAATTGAATGGTTGTAAACCCACTGAAAAGTTCTTGTTTGGAAAAGGCTGCCAATGAGAAAGTAAAAGCCGTGTTTGGATTGGCGGCGCTTGCTTCAGTGAAAATTAACTTGGCTCTCGCTAAATGAGGTTTTGGTACTTAACCTTTAACAAGTTATTTGTCTTACTTTTCCCAGGTGACCGCTAATGAAAAAATAATATTACGTCTTATAAATAACAATCTATAGTTACACAAAAGTCTTTATAATAATGCGAATCCTAGTTGAAAATTATATCAATAAAGCTCTCCAGCCGAAATTTCTATATTCAATTGTTTGTCGATTATTTCGAATTGGAATCAACAACATAATCTTTATTTGCATTTTACAATAATAAATTGTGTGACAAAACTCAATATAAAAAGTTTGATGAACCCACTATCAAAATAGGTATTAACCCATTGACCGAATCATTGAAATAAGAGTAGTTTTAACAAACCAATCACACCTATTTAAAGGGATTTATTTACTTATCAATTTACTGATTGGCACAGCTATTTAAATTTATTTAAACTATGTATTTCTCTTAAGTTTTCAGGCTAAACGTGTCAAGATAACACCTAAAATACATTTTAACTTTTTAGTGTGATTTAACACGGCAGTACAAATCTGCCACTGATTAAAAAAAACTTTCAATTCAGTTATAAGAACAGCTTTTTAAGGGCACTTCGGGACGACCAACTAGATACAAAATGCAAAACCTGATCGATATTGATTAATACTATGGAACAAAATAAACGCCATTTTACCAAATACACCTACCAATTCAGTGTCTGCCGTACCGTATTAAAAATATGTAGAGTTAAAACTACATAGCATTTTTTAATTCTTTTGAGTTATTAAATTTTAAATTGCAAAATTGTTTTTATGTATTTAGTTGTTTGATTTTTTACGAGAAGACAAAGTCAACCGTTCAGAAAATATTCCAGTTTTCTATTAGAATGTGTCAGAGCTTTATTTAGTACTGTTCTTCAAAAATCATATTGCAATAAACGTTTAATGTTTTTCATAGTATTTTGTTTTTAATACCATCTCACATCATCTATGAATCAAACATTTAATTTTATGTTTCGTTGTTACACCCTACAGTTCACGGTAAGGAGTGTACTACCAGGGAATAGGATGCATCATCCCTATCCTGGGGGGACAATCAGTAGGCCTGGCTGCCGGAGTAAATCATTTGGCATTCTGCTGAGGAAACATCCCAAGGTGCCAATTAGTGTCGAGGTTCTCCTCAACTATTGTTTCTCAACTTAAGAAAGTATCGAGATCGCTCAATTGTTAGCGTTGCTTTTGTTTGTATGAGAATATAGCTTTTCATAGATGGACGATTAGCTTCACGGGACAATAGCTCTAATTATGAAACGAAATACGTCTTTAATTGTGGCAAAGTTAGGACTCTAAAGTCCATTACACAGCTATAGTTCCTTATATCCATAAATTGAAAGCTCCTTTGAGCATTTTTTTGTTTGGGTTTGTATATAAACAGGACAGTTTTTAATTGTAATAACTTCACTTGGTTTGTATAACAACCAGTTGATTTGATCTTACAATCAATTTAAACGTGCTTAGTTGTTTCCCTTTTTCATATTACATTCAACAACAAAAGATTGTGTTTTGTACGTTGCAGATAGAGTATTATTCAATGCATACAGAGTGTTCATTTTATACGGGCCACTATTGGAATCTTTCAGACTTTGTAGTTGAACATAAATGATAAATTGGGGGAATCCACCTTTTTATTCCAACAACCGGAAATATGATATCGTAAATTTGAAAATCGGCAACCATTTTCCAATATGGTCGCCAACTTCAGACGGTGTTGATGGGAGTTTTAAAATATATTTTCATATTTATAGTTTACTCGCTTTTTATGACAATTTTATTATTGAAATGTTTTATAAGTTTAAGAGCTACACCCTGCCATGGTTCTCAATAAATATATGTTTCTTAATGTATTAAAGCAAGTTCTATCTCCTGAAGGACTCCTGAAGTTCAAAAAGTAATAACCAATAAAGACAATTGCCTTAAAGTTTATTTCCTACCGAATTACGTCTCTCTTGTCATAACGATGGACGAAATAAATCTTTTCCAGAAAAGTAACATGTTTCTGGCTTAAATATTTGGGAAATAAAATGTTAAAAACATCGTAATCAAAGTAGTTTCTTCGTTATCTAAGTCGTTGAGTAGCTCCTTGTTACTTGCTAAGAAATTTGCTAACTCAACTGTCAAACGTACGTTTACCAATACTCAAACCGTATGAAAAAAGTCATTTTTTTCTAATTAAGAATGTGAAAATCTAAAATTAGTCCAACTACGGAAAAAACTCTTCAAACTGTTTGTAAAGAGCGGTGAACCCCCGTCCCCTTTCACAGGCTTTACGACGTGCAATGATGGCCTATCCAGTCACAAAGAGAGTAAATTACTTCACTCAGGCCTGATCCATTGTCAAGAAAACAGCCTCATTTTAACCTCAAAGGAAAGTTACGTAGTAATCCTACATTTATAACACCTTTCAAGTTGTGTTAACTGTAAATATATAAAAGGAATATTACATTTAAATTAAGTACACGTGCCATATTTTAAACCACTACTCACTGGAAAATGTTAGCCCTTTGACCACTCCGCTTTCGTTTTAATTATCCCCTTCCTTTAGTCTGATGAAATTTAATTGGGTCAAAGCCTTTACATAATAACGTTAAACGAAACTGAATCTCATCGATAAGTGCCACGTTATAGGTGCAAGTTAACCAACATTTCCCTTCAAAAGTTCTATTTTTATCTAGGGTAATTGCTTCCCAATACTCTTCAACACAACATAAAAATATAAACACTCAATTTTATTTATGTTACTACACCCTTTATTTAAAGGACGACCTCTACAGTTCACAAAACTACTAGTCCATTCTCCGGGTGTACCATCCCTATCCTGGGGTACAATCAGTAGGCCTGTCTGCCAGAGGAGATCAATTGACATTCTGCTGAGGAAACATCCCAAGGTGCCAATTAGCGTCGAGAATCTCCTCAACTATTGTTTCTCAACTTAAGAAAGTATCGAGATCGCTCAATTGTTAGCGTTGCTTTTGTTTGTATGAATATTGTGTTTCATAGATGAACAATAGCTTCACGAAATTAGTTTCTAATTAGGGTGTTCCTGTATCCGTAAGATGAGAGTCTTTCTTCAAATAATATATTTCCAAATGGGGCTTTCTATAATAAGAACGGTTCTTAGTTGTAATGACCTAAATTGTTTTTGTTGTGTTTTTTAAGTAGCAGCCAACTTGAGAACAACATATGTGTACCATTAAATGTGTTGGGAATTTGATATTGTACCCGCCATTTTATATAACCTTTTATTTTGTCATTTTTTTATTAACGTAATAGTTTAAAAACTACAGCCCCTCCAAGATTTCTAAAATTATATTTGAACAAAACGTTTGACATGATAAGCCAGGAGCTCCTGAACGATTTAATTCAAAATGAAATCACCAAGAATCACAAAAACCTTAAAACACCGAATTAAATTATACAAAAGTCGGGTTTTTCAAGAACAGAATTCTTTTGCATTAGGACGGACAAAATAAAAACTTTCTCCGAAAACTACGTTTTAAGTTGTAACGCGTAAGGAATAGAATTTTAACAACGATATCTTTGGTGATTTCTTAGTTAATTTAGTCGATCAGCAGCTTATGTCCTGTTTACTAACAGATTTGCTTACACATCATTCTGTCAAATTATCACCAATCGTACAAAACAAAGTCGACACCTCAAATGTGTTTCTCCAATCGTTTTGAAATCAAGGATGTGACAAACATAACATCAGTCCAATTAGGGAGTAAAAACATGTTCAAACTGTTAGTAAAGAAAGATGAACTGCCGCGTCCCCCTGGGCCTTTCACAGGCTTTACGACGTGCAATGATGGCCTATCCAGTCACAAAGAGAGTAGATTACTTCACTCAGGCCTGATCCATTGTCAAGAAAACAGCCTCATTTTAACCTCAAAGGAAAGTTACATAGTAATCCAACATTCTATAACACCTTTGAAGTTTTAATAAATAAATATCCAAAAGAAACGTCAGTTCTTAATTAAGTACATACAATTATGGAACCGAAAAAAACCCTTTGACAAATTATCTAATGAAATTTAATTGAGTCAAAGTCTTTACGCTAATAACGTTAACCTGGTACCAAATTGAATCTCATCGTTATGTTAAATAAAGTGAAAAATGTTTATGAAAATACGTTACAACTTTAACACGGTCACATTCAGTATTGGAAATAAGACTTTCTTGTTTAATTAATTTGATTCATTTACTCGAATAATTTTGCTGGATATGGGGTTTTTGTTAGTTTGATGGTAAAACAAAATAATCACTGAGTTCGATCTTGATTATAGATATTAATCGATACAAAACAGAGCCCAAGCGTAGCCAAGAGCACAACCGTGATTGCAGCGAATATTCTGTAACGAGGGTATAACTTACGATTATCATCGTTCTTGATTTTTACCCCCATTTAACCCCTTTAAAACCCCCACTGCAACAAAAAATTAAAAAACAATAACTTCATTAATTATAATCGATCAATAAGTCACAAATCGAGCGTCAAATCAACTCACGGAGTCGACAACAGCTGGTTGTTGCTAATGGATATTTCATCAATGCGCCACGTCATCAATGCTAATGACGTCATATCGATAGACATTACCCTCTCCACTACCACCTAGTCCTCCCTTCTCCACCACCACTATTCCTAACACCTCATATCACATGTATCTGGGTGATTCTACAAATTGAGGATGTTTTGACTTATTAAAAGTTAAAAAAAATTATAATTATTCTTCTTCAATGTTTTTTAAGAAATATATTGTTAGCCTTTTCAGGATGTAACTACATAACAGACAGAGCTGTTTTATACAAATTATAATTTTTATCTAATTTTAAAATTTTTTGTTGCCATGCTAATGACATGAGAGCCATGCTAATGACGGTTTCATAAATAACAACACAATACTTAATACATAAATGAGAATATATTTGAATAGACTTGTTATAACAAATAAAAAACCTTAATGGAATCTATTTTAGCATAACACTTAACGTACTTCAGTATTATTGAAAGCCCAACGGTACAGCCGTTAAGGATTGCTTTTGATGAACATATTAATTAATGCAAGGAATGTTCAACTATTTTCGATATTCATTAATTGCATTATTACAGAATTACTATTGCATGTGTTTAACTAATGTTCTGAACTTCCCAAGAACAATACCTGTATGTTTGCTTAAAATTTGCTTCTTGACAGAGTCTGACTCTAGAACCAATCGGGTTTTCCTTAAGTTTGAACAATATTGAAGTTATGTGTACTTAGTTAAGTGAGTCGAAACAGGATGTTAAAGTAATATTGTACAACATTGTACTATTTTTAATTATTTATACTCAATATTTACAGTGAGTAGCCTCAAAATGAAATTCATTGTAAGCCGAGACAACTTTTCAACAACAATTTTTGGGCGTTTACCAAAAATACGTTGTTCTGGCTGATACTCGTAGTAAAGTAAAAACGTCCGTTTCTACCCTATCAATCAAAAGGTAAATTTTTTTTACGAGGCGATGTTGGTACAAAGTCCTCTCTACTACTCAACCTCGAACTTACCTAGCGTTGCCGCAAAGTCACTTACAAATTGTCAGTGGTGACTACGGGGATCGGACCCACGCCACTAGAGAGTCACCAATCCGCTAAAATCCTGGTTTCGTATTTTAAGCTAAAAAATGTGAATTTCGAACGTGTGACTCCCGCTTATAGCTACTAGACTAAGAACACAAGAAGCTGAAGGGTTAACAAAACTAAGCTACTTTCAACGTATCGATAAGCCAGTGCTGTTGAGTACGGTGATCTCCTCACACCTCGAGTGGAAGGGTCGGGAAGTCTTCACCCTGGGTTTACGAGCCAATTACCCCTTGAATCCCACTTAACGCGGCTCACATGCGATACTTCGTGACTCCAGCTACACAAGGCCTTGCTTCCAAAGTGAATCTATCTAATTAACTGAATTCTACAGGGTGTTTCTAAATAAATCATCACCTAACTTTTGAACGGGTGGAATTTTCGATTCGCTTTAGTAATCTTGATATGAAAGAGATTTTTAGAGTAGATAGTTTTGTTAGTTTAGTTTCAGCCAATCAGAGACTGAAGATGGTGCTCCACATCGAGATCGAAATAGATCATCAGGCTAGTTGTGACACCAGCCGCGAAAGCCTAAGAGTTACGCCGGCCGCGTTTAGTTAGGTTTGGTTTAGTATAGCCAGGGGTCTTGCAACTTGGGCCTTTACAAGAAATTTGGGACTTATAACCTGAAACCTTAGGTTTTGGGTGGAGCCACCTCCCTAAGGATTGAAATTGTTCAAGTTTTAATCAAGGTTAAGATTTTTAAAGGAATTTTGGAACACCCTAAATACTGAAGGTTGGAATAAATCAGGAACGTTTCATGGTAGTTTCGTAGATCTAACCGTAGTTTCGTAGATTATTAACTTAAAATAATGTAAAATACTATTTCTTGACACTTCAAACGTCCAAGCAATAGTTTTGAAACAAGCTCAGCTAAAGAATGGCTTCTGGAAGCTTTCGGACGGGGGTATAAAGATTGAGCCCTGACAGGCCAGGAAGTAACGCTATTAGGGAGTTCCCGGTCCTGATCACTCAACCCCGAAAGAGTGTGGACCTTACAGGTATGGAGGAGTATTTAAAAGAAACCCTGATAATGGTCGTTATTTGTAAAAAATCAGATCTCAGAAAGTATTCAACCTTCGAACCTTATCAATAGTAGCTTACTGGATTAATTATTATTAAATTTACCATTATCTGAAAATATGTTGTATGCAATTATTTAAGTTTATTTCGATTGGACTGCATATATTCTCTCGTAATACTGAGTAAATACTGCATTAGCCATAAAACCCTTATAACTATAGGCATCCAGTTTACTTATAGAAGCCTAACTCAAACGGGTCACTTGTGCGTTGAGTTTAATCCCACTATGTCAGCATCAACCCCAGAGGGTTTAAGATTTGGTAAATAGCAACATTGCAATAACCAGCCGTCAAAAACTGAGTACAAAAATGTTAGTTGTGGGTTGAAATAGGAAAAAACAAACACAAAAAATTGGGGCAACTACAGGTATGAATCCTTACGTGAAAAACTACAGAAGGCTTTGAACCATGTATTGCACTCAGCTGGTCATTCACAACTAAATTCAACGATGCAATACACATTATTTTTAGTTCTAAGGTTCAGCCGCCCAGTGGTAGTTCAAGAATCAATTGCAAGTACTGAATCTGGAAATACAGACGAACAAAAAGTGGTTAAAGTGCATTCTATCCAGTTAGCAACAAGTTGGCCGGATTCAGTATCACTGGAATCGAATTCCTGCTTATATTGAGTGGTCGCCAGGCAAGGGGCCAACTAGGTGACCCGATTGTATGTGCTAAAGTTGTTAGCTCTGACTGCAGTACTTTCTACTTCCTTAAACTTGGGAAACGATTGGACATCGCGACCTTTTTAAGGTAAAGGTTAAACAACTGGGTAATAACAGTTTGAACTATTGGAAGGCCGGTGATGTACACTGTTGCTTTCCAAATTCATGTACTAATAATCATAGAAGGATCTAAAAATGTGTTGTCATTGCAGTTTTTATTTATAAGTGGTTGGTTAGGTGCTTATAACACAATTAATTCAGTGTATCAAAGTGCAAGTCCAGGTTTCCGACCAAGATCTCAGGTGTCTTAGAAAAAGTACTATTCACGTGAGAGCCAGCAAAGGCTACATCCAGATTTAATGTACCAGAGAATTTCAGATAGATCCAGATGAAGAAAGAGATTTGTTTGGAGTATTCCGCTTGATACGATTCCCAAAAACAATCACGCAGTTCTTCTTCTCATCACTAAAATTTACTTTCACATAATTCTGTTTATCACTGAGGTACGGCAGAGGTGTAATGAACACATCAAGAAACCACTTTCCTGGGTGAAGATTGATGTATGACACATGTCAGGGTTTGCGGAGATCGATCTAGCAGTCCATCAAAGTCGCAACCACTCTAGTTCCCAACAACTTGCTTTCCGAGTAGTGATGATGTGGCAAAGTAAACTTACTAACTAGAGTGCTTGCTTATATAGTGTAGTCTAGTAACTGTAGTTGGAGACCATAGCTCTGTGGCATTGTGTGTGGTGTTTCGGCCCGGTTCGATTTTTGGCGCAGCGTTGACGACTTTCACAATGGAAATTCCTTTTGATTTAAAATCGTTAAACAAGCAGATGGGCAAAACGAGAAAGAACCAGACCCCAAATGAGACTTGAACGTTGGACTATACTATTTTTAACTCATTCTTGGGAAAAGTTGAGTTTGCCTATCTATCCTCATTCCACTCACTCTTCTTACTGTACTTACACCCTAAAGGTTAAGGAGTGAAAACCACTCAGAAAGAGTGAAATGCCGCATTTTAGGTGTTGAAACCCAACCACTCTCATTAAATAGTGGCTTGATTTTCACTCTTTCGGATTGGTTTTCATTCTTTCATATTTAGAGTGTAATTGTTTACTACTGTTCTTTTCATACTTATTTTTATCTAGAAATAATTTGCATACTTTGATCTTTAGGTCATGTGTCATCCAACACTTAATTCTTAAATAATATGGATTTTTCGAAATTTCAGGCGAGCAACTATCAAGGGCCAAGTTTGTTCTTCACTTTGTTTGTAGATCCCCTTTAAATTCCCAGAGCATCCGTGATAGTCATCTCTCAACTATTTCTACCCTTATCTGTTATTTGAATAAGGTTTGATTTATTTAACCTTAGGCCAAGAATGACGAAAGCAAAATAGGTTGCCTAGTCGAATCCAGCCCAGATTGTAGTTAAATCATTGATCATCGTCAAAATTAGCATATATGCCCTTTCAGGCAGGGGTCACTATGACGGACTATCATAGCAGCTCTGCCTTATAGAGGCAGTAGTGCAACCTACTGTCAGAAGTCGTGCAATAGAACTGTCAAAGTTATTTTTGGCCAGAGTACATGATTAGACTTAAGTTCGGTGCTTTACGGAGAGAAAAATTGCACGCAAAAACTAATAGTTGTAAAGACGAGTTAAAAAATGATCCTAGACTGAACTGAAACTCATATTTCTCGATCAGTTTTACATATTATTCAACATAAAATTGGTATCATTCAATTAACAGACGGTAAAATACCACCTATTTAGGACCTCAGACTAGAAGTACCACATTTCTGTTATTTCAGTTATCACGAAAATAATCATCAATACAGTTTGATCTACATTGAAGATCCAACTCGCGAATCCTGACACGAAATACGAGCCACCACATCGTTGCTTTGGTACACAAATTTGTTTTCTGCCAGAAAGAGCTTTGCCAGTTTATTGAGCGTGAAATGGGTCAACAAAAGACCACTTTTGGAGAGGAGAGTACCGGTGTGTTTTATGCATGGCTCTGCGTTCTTGTTTTCCTTCCCGCGCTCCTCTCTCTGTTTACTTTTCTTTGTTTCCTCTTTTAATTGGGTTCAGCGTAACTTTGTTTATTCTGAGCTATTTCGCCGTGGAATCGAAATAAATTTATGGTCTTGCAACTTTTGAAAAGGGTTCAGAAAATGCATAAGTGGTGTTAGTCTGAGCTCTAAAGCGCAGGTTGATATCGACACTATGAACACTGAAAATAACTAGGAACTAATTGAAATTAGTTAGTGTGTGGAAACAGTCATATAAATACCCCACTCCAAGTAAATCATACAAACTGATAAAATGTTATCATGCCATGTTCAAATATGTTGGACTTTATGCGTACCTATTTTGAATTCAGTCAATTGTTTCTCCAAATTCCCATAAGACCTGGTATACAAGAGTGTCAAAACGTCGCATGACGCAACAAATACGCGATTTGATTGGTTCTGATTTTGAGTCAGCTGATTTTGAACCAATACAAAAACTGCTTCTTTGACGCGCATCACACTTTGACGTTGATGTGACTCGGGTCTTGGGAAACGAGGTTTGCTCGTAGGAAGCTACTCAGTAGTATTTTTTAGAAAGTCGTTTGGAAATAATTATGACAACTTATTTTTGTAAAAAAAACTTTAATTTAAAGGTAAAATAATTTTTTTTGACTGGACTAAAGGTGCCCAGTGAGGGCGTCAAAAATGACGGTGTAGTCTGACTGATTTTGATGCGAGCGGCTTTGAATTACGAAGCCTTGCGAGAACTTTAGGCAAAGGTGGCTTTGCAAACAACAAATGCTGTTCTTATGTTAAAGCTTTCTGTTTGTATCATAATGTTTACTTGATGTCAAACGGGTTATTTTTTAATTACCTTTCTTTATTGTATCAATATTTTAACAATTTTGGGTGGATTGGAGCCACAATATTTAAATTTTACTTTAGATGGGGTTTTCAGAGCTTAAAAGTTTATTTTACGTATTTTAAAGTGAATTTTTCTTGCAAACGAAATTGTACTACTGGTTTCTAAACTACCCTAAAAGTACCTTTCCTTTACTAACATCTTTGTAAAGGCATAGTTTGTCAGACTGAACCCTCAGGACTGTAACATATTACCAACCGTAAAAGGTAAAGTTTGTCTTGTTTAACGAGGCGAAGTTAGGACTACAAAGTCCTCTCTAACACTCAACCTCGACTTTTACCTAGCGTTACCGTATTAGTCACATTACAAATTGTAAGTAGTGACTGCGGGGTTCGAACCCGCGCCACCGGAGTGATGAGCTCCGGAGTCGCGCGCGATACCAGTCCGCCACGGATCCGCTGCGTAGCCTAAAGATTTCACGCAAGCCAATGAGATGCTAGGCCTAAAGCAACAGGAAGTACCATATAAATAAGTAGGTCACAACAAAAAAGCGCAAGATCCAAATTTAACTAGAAATCCTGAGAAATATAGCAAAGTGTATCACTTGATAAGGACAAGAACACGATAAAGTGATTTGGACTAGGGCCAGCAAGTTGAGCTCATGCAATGTGATATACTTATCCTCGAGTGAGGCTAGGAATAATGTCTGATCAATTTTCATCTAGAGCAAAGTTTGTATTTGTTTACTTGAAATACTTGAAGTCTTCATCTTTGACCGACAAGTCGGATTGATTGCGTCAAAATAATAAAATAAATATCTAAAACTACTATTTACATCCGCGAGCAAGCTATCCAGGATCATTGAGTTCACTTTGAGTTCCTGGAGTGCATAAAGGGGCCTATTTATTAGCAATCTCTTAATGCGCGTCTTGAAGGCCACATTGTCCAGCTTCTGGCAGGACATTAAAGATTTTTATTGCGGAGTAAGGGTAGGCTTTCGGACTTAAGCTGAGGCGATAACAGCTCACTAAATATACACACTTTACAACTGTTTACACAGTGAATATGTTTACACTAAATATATAGGGTTTTTCAAGAGAATTTCTTTTTGAGGCTGGATGGAAAAAAGAACGATTCAGAGGGTTGCAGCTCGGAAGCGTTGTCGTTATAAATAGTGCTATAAATGTTATAATATGGATTCAAAATTTTAAATGAAAGATCAACATACTTCAAAGGTAAATTAAAGCAGATTTTTCAGTTTTATTTTTTATTGAAAACTTTCAACTTGAAAAACGTGATATTATAGTAGCTACTTTTAGAGCACTGAAAATCCCATTTAAAAGGAGTTCCAAAATTCAACTTATTGGTTCACCTTTTGAATTTCAGTGTAAATGCCTTTTAAATAAATATATCTTCAATGAAAGAGGTTCGAAGTAGAGGAAATCAAAGAAGCAACGCTCTGCATGTCGGGGAGGTATTTAAACATTCATAGCCTCAATGCCGTGACTGTTTACCATTTGTGTAATTGGCTGCGGTGAATCTAATAAATATAAACACGTTTATCCGCACTGTCAGAGCAGGAAACTGGTCGGAAACACGTCTACCAACTTAACTTCCTCTATTAGTTTACCTAAAACTCAATTGTATCGGGTTAACTATATAAAAAGTGAACGATTTTGAGACAAACCATCGAAATGTACGTTCAAAGACAATGACGGTTTTTATGTTTGAAAACATATAAGTTTTCTGAAATCATTTCAAACAATACTCGTGTAAGAGACTTCTCTATCAATAACGGAAAGTGATACAACACGTGAGCAGGGTTTACATGATGAACAGTTCCCTAGACACTACAGGGTAGAGTAATGGTGTTGTTGTGGCATTACTGCTGCAGTACAATCTGTTTTGAAGTAAACGTGCGCTCGCAAGTTAAATCGTAACACCTCAATCGTCTAAACGACATATCTTTGCGGTTTTAGTGCAATAAAAACCAGACCGACACGCAGCTAAGCCCTAAAGCGCCGCTTGCATAAGTGGATCGAATTTCCTTTGCAATATGTTACTCTTATTTGCTGTATTCACAGCCACGCTTAGGCCTTAGACTTGCAGGCCACTGGTTCGCTGCGCTCATAGCCTTAGACATGCAGGTTTTTCTGGATGTTTTATTTTATCGTGAAAAGAAAACAAATTTTAAATTTCAATAACATTGGACTACTCATTCAGTTCTTATATTAAAACCACTTAAAGACGCCGTTTTAAAATGACGACAGATCTTCATAGTTTTGGTATATTGATGTATAACTACAAATACATCTATATTTCAAATGATAATCGGAAGAAATTTACTGATTTTAGATTTTCATTTTTGGCAAATTCGTTCTGATAGTTATTCCGGTTAACAAACTCGTTAGATATTTAGGAAAGGAACATTGTTATGTGAACATGTTGTACTTAATAATCACGATGATAAATACATCTTTATTCAAATTAATTGAATATTATTTCAACCTAATTTTTGGAAAAGAAAACAAATTTAGATCAAAATTTAAAACATCATTTGTTAAATTTAGTGTTACAGGTTCAGAATTTGTGACATGTCTGTAAATTGAAAACTTTTAACTTGAAAAACGTGATATTATAGTAGCTACTTTTAGAGCACTGAAAATCCCATTTAAAGGAGTTCAAAATTCAACTTATTGGTTCACCTTTTGAATTTCAGTGTGCCTTTTAAATAAATATATCTTCAATGAAAGAGGTTCGAAGTAGAAAATCAAAGAAGCAACGCTCTGCATGTCGGGGAGGTATTTAAACATTCATAGCCTCAATGCCGTGACTGTTTACCATTTGTGTAATTGGCTGCGGTGAATCTAATAAATATAAACACGTTTATCCGCACTGTCAGAGCAGGAAACTGGTCGGAAACACGTCTACCAACTTCCTCTATTAGTTTACCTAAAACTCAATTGTATCGGGTTAACTATATAAAAGTGAACGATTTTGAGACAAACCATCGAAATCTACGTTCAAAGATAATAGTTTTTATGTATTAAAATAAATAAGTGTTCTGAAATCATTTCAAACAATACTACGTGTAGAGACTTCTCTATCGGAAAGTGATACAACACGTGAGCAGGGTTTACATGATGAACAGTTCCTTGACACTACAGGGTAGAGTAATGGTGTTGTTGTGGCACTACTGCTGCAGTACAATCTGTTTTGAAGTAAACGTGCGCTCGCAAGTTAAATCGTAACACCTCAATCGTCTAAACGACATATCTTTGCGGTTTTAGTGCAATAAAAGACCGACACGCAGCTAAGCGCTAAAGCGCCGCTTGCATAAGTGGATCGAATTTCCTTTGCAATATGTTACTCTTATTTGCTGTATTCACAGCCACGCTTAGGCCTTAGACTTGCAGGCCACTGGTTCGCTGCGCTCATAGCCTTAGACATGCAGGTTTTTACTGGATGTTTTATTTTATCGTGAAAAGAAAACAAATTTTAAATTTCAATAACGTTGGACTACTCATTCAGTTCTTATATTGAAAACCACTTAAAAGACGCCGTTTTAAAATGACTTGACAGATCTTCATAGTTGTTGGTATATTGGTGTATAACTACAAAATACATCTATATTTCAAATGTTGTCAAAATCGGAAGAAATTTACTGATTTTAGATTATTCAACCCCCTTTTTGGCAAAAAACCAAAAAGAGGGGTTCCGATAAATTTTTCTGGTTGACAAACTTGACCATGATATTTAAGAAAGGAACATTTGTAACAAATTTGTTAAAAATCGGACAAAAATACCTGTAGATACGATAACATATTTACTCATGTATATAAAGCTTTGAAGAAAAGCTCAAAACCTGTTATGGGGTCAGGATCGGTGCTCATTTCGTGGTCCCACGTCTGGATCTTACCATGCTGACGGCGTGAATATCTCATGTTTCCAAATGAAACTTGATAATAACATCCGAGTTACCTTATTAAAATATGTTTAAAGTTGCAACAATTTATGTTGTCTATTAAGCGGTTTTAGGGGTTCAGCGAAAGCTCGATTTAGCAGCCTATATATACACCATATCCTACGCAAACTATTTACTGTTGTCTGAATAATCACTATTAAATAAGACTGCTGAGTGGAAATACTTTTGATAACTCGTTCCTTGAGACCAGCAAGAGTACATCTGAACTCTTTTGGCGAAAGTAATGTAATTTATCGGTTTACTGAAGTGTCCTGTGTGATAGAGTGAGGTTGGGACATCTCAACAAGATTTGTTACTCTTGGCTGGTCCGAGATCGCCTTTCAATCGAACCTATCAACTTGATGATACTTCTGTTAGATGTGTTGTAGTAGTAAGTTAGCAAGTCAATTTATTGATCTTGACATTTATTTTTGTTTTAAATTTCTCGGTTTTAGGTAACCTCTCGCCTGACCTCTGATAGCAGATCCCAAAACGTCGCAGCTTCATTACTAACAACGAACATTTCTGCAATGAGAGTTCAAACGTAATATGTTATAGCTTCGTATTGTTATCAAATACGATAAGTATTGTCGCCAATCATAAAGGAAAATCTTCATTTGATCGTTAAGGGAGGGTCTAAATCACTAAATCACTATTTGAGATGCCGACCACTCTCATGAGGGTATTTTAAGGCAAATATGTGGTGAAGGACGAGTGTGATGAGTGTTAGTAATGAGTTATGAGGTGTAGTCTTGTTACAAACTAAGGCCGACTCTTCCTTAGAATGGATCATTAATTAATAGCCCAATGACCAATGGAAATACAAGGACCAACGGCTTAACGTGACTTCCGAACCACGCAGGTGATGGTCTGATATGTCTAAACGATGGTGGGAGTTGATGCGGGTATCATCAGATGATCACTGAGACTATCTGAGCCGCTTTAGACCTATATCATCCTCAAAACCTGACCTAAAAGAACTATTTGGTAATAGGTAGAAGCTGTCAAGTTTGCCGACGCAGGATATAAGAAAAGAGGAGAGAAAGTGAACAACTTAAGGCGATAGAGTAGACTAATAGTAATCTAAGAGGACACAGATATAACACAAGAATAACAAACATAAGACGTGAAAGAAGTTTGAACATGATTAGTCGAAACAAGAAAGAAAGAAAAAAGAAGAAATTAAGATATGAATATATATATACTGGAAGAAATCAAGTGAAATGACTGGGAGTCAAGGCTAAATGCGTCAACTGAATCCTACTAGATGTAGGCCTATTCCAAATGTCAAAAGATACTTTACAGTGTGATCAAACCGTTTAAAAACCCAAAGAGTACAGCTCGTTACATTAAATAGCTCGATTTCAGTATTCTCTTGACACTACTAAAGACTTTAGTAAACATAAATGATTAGTTTTTCAGCAGTTTCATATCTTAAACTTATTTTGTTCCCAATTTGCAGAACCTTAGAAGTAAGACGATTAATCTGTAGCAAATAAAAAACTATTTAAAGTAAGGAAACAAAGATTACGCTATCTATTTATGGCAACCTGATACAGAAATTATAATCAAGACTACTTTTAAGTTCTGATATCAGGTCAGTGAAAGCAACAGGGTTAAAGAGGTGGGTTAAAATATTGATCATGAAGCAGAGGAGTTATTTGTGTCTTTGTAGAGGGTAGATTGGTGAGGGGTAATGGGTGTCATGAGACACGCGATATACTAACGCGTTCTACATCAACCGAGTTCATTTGGGTTTCGTCACTGAAATTTGGAATGAAACATTTTTTACAAACAAAGTTTTGGTTTAGGAACATATCAGACACAAGGGATACGAAGACATTGCTGAAAAGTTGGCCATTGCAGAACATAGTTATACAACCCGATACATGGCTACGTATTGGCAACAACGTATTACCTGAGGGTCATCCGAGAACCCACTGAAATAATTAAAAATAATAACTTTAAGAAAGAATTCAGCATTACACTTTTGAGAAACTGGCAACCACTCATTAAGAAGACTTTTCGATAGTGTTACAGCCAATGAGAACATCGACAGTTGGCATCCCTGCTCCAATGGACGGTTGGCAGTCCTGCCACCAGGATAGTGGACGGTGAGTAGCTCAGTTCCAGTCAATCAGTGATTGGTGATCGACTAGAATCGAAATATTTCAAGCTAATTATAATGTTTTGATGCGGTGTGATCCGGAAGAACTAGGTTATAGCTGTGACACTCGCCAAGAAAGCTTAAGAGTCAAGTTAATCTGCTTGTGTTTAGGGCTGCAAATAAACTTAAATCTTTCATGACATCGAAAAATCCTCAAAGAACTATTTTGTTACAAATTACAACTACGTAAGTTTAGTGTGTACTATTTTAAACCGTTTATAAATTGTCCTTATATAAAAAGCACGGCTCTAAGTCATAGCCAAATCTAAAAATTAGTATGGCGTGTAATGGTTATTGGTATAATCTTTCTTTAGGGGTTTGGGTTAAAATGTCTAAAGCCCTGAACTTGTTTTGATATTAAAACTATAAGGTTTAAAAAATTACTGATATAACATTGAAAATGTGATCCAAACTCTGACGTTTTCACTCAAATACTCAGAACATTCAAATACCTAAGTAAGATTTCAATCGCTTCAAACAAAGGGGATAAATTAACCGAAATGTTTTCTTGTTTATGCATTAACAAAGAACACGGTAAAAGCTATTGCCGACAACAAAACCTAATAGAATTATTGTTCTCGTACCGCGTCATGAGGAATGGCGTGGTGTTTTGTAGTTTCGTTAAAGTTATAGCATCGTTTCGAAGTTACAGCAACTTCCGTGTTCAGGAGTGGTTAAGTCTCTAAAACTCAACTGTTGTTAGCGGCAAGAAGAACAGTCATAATATTACTCAATTTCGTGTGGGTGTTTAGAGACTTCACTGTGCTCAAGAAAAGTATACAGCGTGTTGTAAAACTCGCGCACATAATCCCATTTATTTATTTTTCGAACTCCCTTTGTGATTTGAATAGTCACCGTTTTAAGGGGTTATGTTTTATTTTGGAATAAGATGACTTGATTTATGAACTTAAAATTGTGTATTTACTTTAACAAGACACTGTTATGAAAGTTAATTCCAGTTGTTTGGCAATCATAAACAAGACGGCGGACGTTTAAACCTTTCGAATGACAATAGATCGAAAGTATTAGATTTTACCAACTATTAAAGCAAGCGTTCATTTTTTATTACTCGTCTTTATCAACCTTACTACAATCTATTCATAAAAACGAAAATACGAGGGCGTGAAACACTAATGTTTAGACACATTTCTAATATGTAAACACTACGCAAAGACCATGGTTAGCACCACAATTTCTTTCATAGATCCAACAATCTTCAGCCTATTACATCAACAAGTTTGGCAACAACAACAAGTTCAGATTTTGAAATGAACCAGTTTGTAATAACATTTTCTATGTCGCACAAAGTTGGATAATTTCAATAAAGTATATTTTTGGGCTATTACCATTCGACAGGTTTAAAGTTCGTTGTTTTGTTTTCAATAGTTGAACAATGTTTAACCATTTTATACATGTGTCCGTGTTATTATTAAGAATCTTACAGTATTTCACTTTCAGGCATCAAGTCTTATTTAAATTAAACCATTCAATACGAAAAATACTAAATAAAGTTTGTGCAAATCTGGAACTTTTGAGACAAAATTCAGATTATAGTCTAAGTTTTCTGCCATGAAAAATACTTTAGAACTCTCGATCCGAGTAATTGAACACCCTCTACACTATAAACCCACTCTGTAGAATATTTCAACGTAACGCTCTACAAACAATGGAAGCCTTGGACTTGTATTACTGTACTTCTAAACTAGAATGTTAAATGTTCAATTTACTTTGAGCTTTTCTGCACCACCTTGCATTATCATAAAGCAAATGAGCCCGCTGTTAAAGCTGAACGGTTCGGTGGTTTTGTGGGAAGCTCGGATGATATTACGCAATTTCGATGCATGGACATGCTCCTATCAACAGTCTGTCCTAACTGATTGTTACTTATCAGTTGTAAGCTCTCAGCTGACCTGTTGGGTCTTTTTGGACTCTACAGGGTGGGTTTTCAATGTCCCCCACCTTAAGTTTTGAAAACGAAAAATTTTAAAACCTCCTTGGGAATGTTTTTATAGAAATCTGAAGTTTGTTTTGACGTACTTTGCGTCACTCACCCCACCCAAAGTCCGGGGTGGGGAGGGCCTTCCAAAATATTTACAAAGCCCCCTCTCTTTGTGGCACTTCAAAAGAATGGTTATTTCAACAAAAATTCAACATCGCAAAAAAACTTTTGATTTCGACTCGTTTTTTGTTATACATATTTTAAAGATAAAAAAGGTTCAAAATAATACATTTCACATAAAAAAGTTTTATGAAACATATTTCATAACAATACTTTATGGGATTATGTTATAGGGTTGTAATGTTTCCTGTTTGTAATGCAGGTATGAGATGTGAGGTGTCCAGCTTAATCTTGAGTCAATGTAAATACCAAGAAATTTTGTATGTTCAGAAGTATCAAATTCTGGTTTGTTCAGGTTAGTGTGGTTATTTCTATTAAAAATTATAGTAGATGTCTTTTGATGGTTCATCTTTAACTTGATATTGTTAAGTGTATTTTCGGTTCTTGAGACGGTTCCTGAAATTCTTTGAGTGAGATCCTCCGACTTCTCCGCTGGGATAAGAAGTGTCGTATCATCTGCGTACATTAAACAATCCACGCCTACCGGTAGTCCAGACGGTAGTCAATTAATGTAGATTAGAAAGAATAGAGGGCCTAGTATAGATCCTTGCGGAACGCCTCTTTTGATGTTTTTTGGTGTTGATTTAATAATTTGTAGTTCATTATTTCGAATTATCCTAATTTCTGTTATTTGGGTCCGGTTTGAGAAATAATCTTGAATCCATTTGAAAGCTGGACCTTGAAATCCTATGTCTTTGAGTTTTTGAAGTAAAATGTCCCAGCTTATACAGTCAAAAGCCTTTTGAAAATCAATAATGACGCCCACTAAATTATTTTTATTTTTCCATTCATTTAGAATAGATTTGACCAGTTTTGTGATTGCTCTTGTAGTATTTTCCCTTTGAGGAAACCATGTTGGTTAGGATTAAAAAATAATTTTCTCCAGGTATGCCATGATTTTGGAGTATGCCAGCTTTTCTATTATTTTTGAGAACGATGGCAACACAGAAATGGGGCGGTAATTTTCTTTGAGTTGTTTGTCTCCTTTCTTAAAAATGGGTTTAATTTCCGCAGTTTTTAGTTTTGTAGGTACTTGTCCTTGTTCAAAGGATGTGTTTATAATATCCAACAAGGGGGTTAAGATCTCATCTTTGCAGTATTTTATGAGCCGGTTTGATATCTCATCAAACCCAGTAGAGGTTTTCGGTTTTAAGTTTTGTATTTCCCTGTAAAGATGTAATTTAGTCACGCGAGAAAATTTATAACATCTTGAATTCATATTTAAGTTGGTATCCTGGTTTTTAGAAAAGGATTTTTGAGGTGTTGAAGAGTTTTCTCCCACATTTATAAAGTATTCATTGAATGTTTCTGCAATATCTGTAGGGTCTGTTGTTAGCCTGTCGCAAACTTTAAGAGTCATTTCTTGATTCTATAAAAGCAATCCCCGAAAGGGGTATAAAACATATTTCCTTTTTCTAAAGTTAACGTGGGTAAGGGCATTTAAAACTCATGTCGAAAGTATACAATTAGTTTACATAATGACAGGACAACGAAAAAGCAGCAAGCTCCGCCTCATGTGTTACGCCTCAAGGCATAATGCCTCATGTGTTACGCCTCAAGGCATAATGCCATGTATCAAAGTCGTCGACCACTTTACACAAAGATCGGCAGACAGATTGTCCACTCATTTGCATTTTTATTAAGCCCACGTTGGGGGTTTCATGTCCAAACTGGTTAAAACTGTTCTTCCCTTCATTGAGTAAGCTTATGATACAGCTGGGATATTTTGAATAATATGTAGCCATCAGTGCAGATGTCGGATTATTATTGATACTATTGTGTTGAAAATACAAGATGAAATAAAAGGAACATTTATTTCTGAGATACAAAATGCACAGAAGTTAGTTCTGCACATAAAACTAGATTGGAAACTATTGTTGCAGACTACATTTATCTTTTAACTTACTGCTAAACTTACAAAACTATTTTGAAAACTTCTAACTACGAGTAATACAGATTGCAATAGTTCACAACAGATACGATGGTTAAATAAATTTCAGAAACATAAGACTAAAATAACTACTTATCGGGACTAAAACAAACTCACATAAATAAAATAAACGTTTTTAAATTTTCTTTTTAATAAAATACACGGGTCGTCCACTCGCAGCCTCGCTTTAGCCTTCGGCCTCAGACGTGTTCTTTTACAGCTAGTTTTATTACATATCGTGAAGGTAAAACGTATTTTTAAGTCGATTGAAATAGGACAACTAATTACGCCGTTATAGCGAAAAATCACTTTTTGGCCGCCATTTTGAAACGACCTAATGCATCTTCATAATTTTTAGTATGTTGGTGGATAGCTAAAATATACATATTTATTTCAAACTTCATCAAAATCAGATGAAATTTACTTTTTTCGATGTGAGGCACATTGTCAAAAGTGGACAAGCCTCTCAGGAAGCTCAATCGCCAACCTGCTCCTAAAAGGGCCTAGCAGGGCGCTCTCCAGTAGCATCTTAAAACTAAAACGCTCTGACATCAGATTCTTAATATCATATTTAACTGGACATGGGCACTTCAGGCATCATCTACAGAAACTGGGATTGCATAATGGTAATACTCTATGTAGACTTTGCGAGCAGGCAGTAGAAACTGCTAGGCACATCCTATTAGAATGTCCCTCTCTGGAGACTAGGAGAAGATGTCTTCTAGAGGGACGTAATTGGGATGAAGTTCACTTGTCTGAGCTTGGGGGAGTCATCTTGAGGCTTTGTGGTCCCACAGGGGTGGGTCTCCCAGGCTAAGATAACCGGGGCAGTACAATAAACCTTTGGTTGACGTGCAATTGGCTCACTACCAGCCCTACTTAATCTAATTTAATCTACTTTTTATATCGTTAAAACTACTTTTTACCAACATCCCCCCTAAGAGGGGTTCCGGTAGCCTGATTTCGCTGGTTAACAAACTTGCCCAAGATATTTACTAAAGGAAAATGTGTACTAAATTTCATGAAAATCAGACAACAATGCGACCTGTACAGATTTTATTCAAGTTTTGTGAAAATTCTCTAAACGTGTTCTGGGGGTCAGGATCCGTGCTCATTTAACGGTCCCGGGTCTGGGTCTTACCATGCTGACGGCATGAATATCTCATTTTTCAAAAGGAAATTCGATAATAACTACGTATCGGGACTAAAACACACTCACATCAATAAAATAAACGTGTTTAACGATAAAATAAAGTACTAATTCAGTTGTAACTGATCCTAAGCTAGAACATCAATCAATAATTGTTCTCTTTTAAAAATGAATGTAAATTGTCTCTTAAATACTTTGTCATATTAATAGATTGTCAATACAGTAGTCCAGTTTGAGTGAGAAAAAGGATGAAAACAATTATAATTGAACTTGACAGTCCGTTCTACAGCTGTCAATCTCGATTGAGCGACAGCTATTGAAAAAAACTGGTGTTAACCAATTAAAAACATGCTGTGAAATTGAACTTCAACATTTCTTTTTTGTAAACCATTAAACCCCGATATGTATACCCAGGCATTTATTTAGTAAACTAACAGCAACGTGAGGGGAGACGCTTATTTTTTTGAAAATTTTAAGAACTGCTGTGAACGTAATCTTACTTTGTTTAAAGTTTGTTGTTGACGATGGGAGAATTTCAGAGTTTAAACTATTATTGCGGACATTTTCCATTGTTAGTGAGCAAGATGATCACGAAGTTTCGAGATATGCAATTTAATCCCGTCTTCAGGTGAAAAGTAACCCAAAACATAACACAGAACATTAGAAAACGAGCTAGTCTAAAGAAATAAGCAGTTTTAGGTTAGTTTTCACCTGAAGACGGGATCAGATTGCAGATCCTAAAACGTCGTGATCATTTTGCTCACTAACGAAAATGTCCGCAATAATAGTTTAAACACTGTAACTACTATTCACAGCATTTTTAAATATTGTAATCATGTTAAGTATAGCAAAGCAAGGCATTTAGGTCTGAAGTGTACAACAGTTACTGTCTCTAGGTAGATTAGTTGACAAGGAGCCTATAGTAACCACTGTAAAGTATTATTTCATTAACTTCATTTCAAACGCCTAATATGTTTTATATGTAAAAAGCCACGAACAAAAGGTTGAGAATCCAATAAAAAAGTTCTTAAAAGTTTGCGATTAATTTTAAATTATTTTCTTTAGATTTAACTATACTAAAACGCTTGTGACAAATGTTAATACAACAGCAACACGAAAAATACATCAAGCTAAGCTATAATACATATTTAACGGACTATATTACAATTGGCGGTACTGAAACTGGTATATATTCCAGGCTTACTTACAAATCTGCATATACTTAACAAGTTCACGACTGTATTGCTTATACAGCAGCGCAACGCAAACGCGAGGTAAATAAACAAGAAATACACAAATCGTTTCTCAGATTACGACACTACCGCTATGAAACCGCTGACAACAACAGAAATCTAGGTTGCATTTTCATGTTTACTAACATACATACGTTACACGTTACAAGCGAGAATTACGGTAGTGAACGTAGTTCAAAGCATTGTAGGTTTACAGTAAGGCTGACTACTCATACTATAAGATTTTAAGACGTTTTGTATCTCTGATTAAGGGATTGTCACAAGACAACTTAAGGATTAAGTGTTAGTCAAATTGTTGCTTTTTGTAAGTCGTATTTAGCTCATAAACTGCATGTTTTCTGGGTTAGTACAGTTTTCAAAGCAGTAACACTATGTACGGATCCTCTGTTTAAAGCCTAACAACAACTGAATCCACTTTGTAAAGCCCTAAATAAGAACATCTAGGTTTTGATAAAACGGTAATGCTTCCCACTATGAAGGGTATTAGGTCTACATTTATTTATTTATTGTATACAACCTTTGTACAGCCTTGTTTTTTTATTTGATATTTTTTATTTGATTTTGTGCGCAATACACCCAGGTAATAGGTATAACAAATAACCTGTGGTTGAATTTATTTAACATACTTTCAAAATATCGAAATGCAGAAATAACCACTTATTTAGGTTAAACATAGATTAGTGCAATTAGTTTAGATTAATGGCCGCTATAAATATGTATTCAGCTAATAACACATACTTTGTGTATTAAAGGCACCGGACATCTTTTTAATTCGTCTATACAACTAAATAGTTAGCCAATAGAAACTATGAATACAACTATTGAACTGTTTATCCCAAACAGCACTCGCTACGCCACTACACACACCTACTCATAAACTGGTAAATAATAAATCCAAAGGTGTTGAAAATAATGGTTTAATTTTAATTTGTATCCAAATCAATGAATTTCGTCTGTTACTGTGGCTTTAATATAATTCGCTTGTACAAATCGACAAACATCTGAAACATCTATCGACAACATTCAAACTAAAACAGTAGACCGATGACAAGTATCTCTTCTTGTCGAAACTTTGCACAATGCCAGTAGAACTTTTGCGGACACCTCGTAACTTAACTGATAATTGTCCAGCGAATAGAGTTTAGTGAGAAGTAATTGGGAATGTCCCTGGAGCTCATCTATTCTCAATGCTTCTAGTTCCTGATTGATATTTGACTGAACGATTTCTGTCGCAAAGTTAGCAGAAATATTGGGGACCAGGAAATAAAGTGAAAATGTACGAATAAGGTTTAGTAAGAAGTAGCAGTATGAAAGTCTCTGGAGATTAAGTAGTGTCTATTTTAGTCACCTAGGGTAGCGAATTACATAGTATATTTCTGCAATGTTAGTATAAATATTGTGATCTTGATTCTAAACTGAACTGCCGACTGTTAAGTAAATATAGTAGAGTAATACGGAATCGGTCATGTCCCCAAAGCTCATCTATTCTCAACGCGTCTAGTGGTTGGTTGATTTTTGGCTGAGAACTCCCTTTGGAAGTACACACGCAACGTTAGTACAACTATTGTGGACCCGGAACTAAACTTAAAATGTGTGGTTAGAGTTTAGGAAAAGTTCAGTGTCATTTAAAGTCTTCAGAGAAGATCTGTCGCTTTTCTCGTCAATTTGAGTTATGATAGATCTTTGCCTGAATGATTCATCATCGCAGCTTTCTGCAATGTAATACTAGAACTATTGTGACTCGGAAACTAAACCTTTAACTGTCCAGTGAATAGTTTAGTTATTGAATATTCCTTGGGGTTCAACTGTCATCTGTTATCTACTCATATAGTTGTCGATAAAACCGCCCCATTTGAAAATTTGTTTAGGTAGATAAAAGGTTTTAAACTATCGTGTTGTTGGACAGCCAAACCAACTGTATAGTTGTGAGAAACCTTCTTAACCATGGTGTTCAAAGAGTTGACTTCACTTAAGGAAAAATAATAAATAGAAAGCAAACTTAATTTGATCCATGCTGTGGTAAAAAGGTTTATGTTATTTAGTTTATTTACTTATTAAACCAATACACATTACGCTTTAAGATACCTTTAATTACAAACTACAACAACGTTGTATCTGCCAGCTCACGTATGTTGTTTCCTTGACAATAAACCGGGAGTTTTAAATGTCCCCCTTACCTTAACCTTTGAAAAAGGAAAGATGTTTTAAAACCGTTTGGGGAATGTTTTGTAGGATTCTGAAGTTTGTTTTGACGTACTGTACGTCAACCTCCTAAAGACCCCAAAGTTTTTAATTACAAACCCCCCTTTGTAACATCTAAAAAGGGAATTTTTTGTTTTGCAGGAACACTGCAGACCTGTTTTCCTTGACCTAAATATTCCAACCGTAATCTCCCTATACATTATCCAAACTATCATTTACGCAAAAACACATCCCTCTAACTATCAAAGATCAATACATAACTACAACACTAGAAATAAATCAAATTATAATCTCCAACAACACAGACTAGACATTTTCAAAATTAATCCAGAATATATAGGATCTAAATTCTACAATTGTATTCCAAACAAATTAAAAACGGTTTTCCCATTGAACAAATTCAAAGATTCCCTTAAGGAATATCTTATAAATCGTCCATATTACACAATAGAGGAGTTTTTTTATGATCATGGGCCTAGAACCTAAATGTTTCCTCTCACCTACAACCTATTTTATAAACCTGACACCTTCCTGTGCTATAAGGAAGACGACCTGCTTGACAACCCTCTCATCCTGGCGATGACGACGGAGCAGATCTACGTAAGAAACGTAGGAAATCACAAATCTACGACGATACTCTCGCTGAACTGAACTGACTGGCTTTTGGAAATTCAAGAACGCAAAATATCTTGTGTTGAATGGGCAGCCATATTGTTGGTAATTAAAAGCGGAAATAACTTCTCAGTATACGTAAATAAAACTTTGAAATTTCTTCTTTTCAACCGTATGTAAATTATTCATGAAGCACTCGTACCATAAAAGTTACAGAAGAATGAAAGTAGGACATTCTTTTTCAATAACCATGTATATTATCAAAACATAAAACTAGCTGCTGGTTTTGAACAAGTAAAAATTCACCACTTTTGGGCTCTAAATCAGAAAATGTTAAATAACTATGAAAAGAAAAATATTTAAGCATAAGAGCTATATCAAACCAGTAACCTCGTCACAGTCTTACGACTCCCAAAAAAGAATGTACTGTCTTAAAAAACTAGCCTACGACGATAATACTACTATAAGGATTAATATACTTCAATCTTAATATGCAATAGCATATCTCAAAGTATAAATTGCAGTAAACCATAAAGTCTAGAAATTTCCCCATTCTGGGACATATGCAATAACCGCACACCGTGTTTGAGTGACATTCTGTTCGCGTGCACCCCCCCACCCTACAACCCCCGTCAACCCCTCACCCCCAACCGTGACACCCCAAACAAAACACAACAAGTAACCTTTATTTAGTCTACAATCGATATCACCACTGCTGACATCTCAACTTCTCTGTGTTCTAAATGTGATTACAGCTGCATTTCTTTTTGAGGAAATGATACAGTAAGTGGTTTTTGTTTTGTTTTTCAGAATTGGTTTGCTTTAACTTCCTAAGTAAGAATTCGTCGATTGGATTTACTGTGAGATGAATAGTGATAACACAAAAAATAGCCATACTTAGACAATTATAATTGAGATTACATATATTTAAACAAAACGTTAATGCTAATTTTTAATATCTAAGGCTTCCGGTTTACACCGCGTCACAGTTGAAATAATAATACTGCTAAACGTTTCGATCTCGCTGTGGAGAGTCATCCTCAGTAGCTGGTTGACTGGCTGAGACCAGTCGTGTCTCAGAGATGTCTCAGAACTGTGACGCGGTGTAAACCGGAAGCCTTATATATTAATAATGACACCGGCCGCGAAAGCTTAAGAATTAAGAATGCTAATTTTCTAGCATGTATTGTGCGATCAGCGTAGTTTGCTATAAATTATTTATTACTAGTCTACTTACAGTGTCTACATCTTCATCGTCACTGTGGAAACATCCTCAACTTGGTTGACATGGCTGAATTGTTTGATATTCAATTATTTAAGTTAACCTTTTTAAAAGTGGTGCCCAGAGAGGGTCTCGGGGCCACTCTATCTGACCACCTCTTAAGTTGTAATACTTAGACTCTATTGTTAAGTTCAAATTGGCTTAACTTTCTATTTGATTTATGATTATTCAATCACATTCAATAGCACTTAAATGTCATTTTTTTGTTAAACTGGTCGTCAATATAATGTTTTGGTGTTATTGCCAAAACCAGTTTTTATTATATTTTTGGTTGTATAAAATTTGCAATTTTATGTACAATCGTCCATAAAATTCCGTTACAAGAGTTTCTTAAAGCATGTCCTAAGGTCTATAAAGATCAAAGCACTGTTCAAAGCACCGTACTTTCCTTCGTGGGTAAACTACCTTCAAAAAGTAATAAAATAAAAAAAATAAAAGGATAAGCTAGATGAAGGGAAACATTTAACAGGTTAAAGATGAGTGATGAAACTCGGGAGAAGGCGGGCTGAGATATAGGGGGTGTGAAGTAACGCTGACAACGCCTACTTAAGATCAAAGATTGAACCCCTTCCACCTGACTGCACGTAATCTCTTCACCCATAATGCATTAGCTTGTTTTCATTTAACTTTAGACTCCCTTATAAGCTTCTCTTTGATCGGGGTTTTATCATAGTGACGATGGAGGCGTTTCAGGCAATATTTTGAAAATACTAGGTTTTAAGGCTGCACAGCATGGTCGGAGGTAGAAGGTTGCTGTCCAAAAACACCGGCGTTCTAAGTTGTGCTGCTCAGAGTTAGAAGGATATTGTCCACATTATATTTTTGTTGTAATTTCTATTTTGAAAAACGTGTAATAAATTACAGCTCTGAGACCCCCAATTTAAAAGTAAACTATCATAAATGTGGCTCCAACCTTGACTGGGACTCGTGGCGTGGTCCTGCAATCCAGCTTCATGGAGGTCAGGTTTTGAGGATGATATAGGTCTAAAGCGGCTCAGATAGTCTCAGTGATCGTCTGATGATACCCGCATCAACTCCCACCATCGTTTAGACATATCAGCCCATCACCTGCGTGGTTCGGAAGTCACGTTAAGCCTTAGTCACGGTAGGTCCTTGTATTTCCATTGGTCATTGGGCTATTAATTAATGACCCATTCTAAGGAAGAGTCGGCCTTAGTTTGTAACAAGACTACACCTCATAACTCATTACTACCACTTATCACACACATCCTTCACCACATATTTGCCTTAAAATACCCTCATGAGAGTGGTCGGCATCTCAATTAGTGATATAGTGCTTTCCATTTTGTTCTGCAATGTTTCGTTCTACTTAAAGATAGAAATTAATAACTTTACGCCCTAAGAAAATTCGCTGATTAAAAAGACAATTAGATTCCAAAAAAATTAATCGATAATTAGCTCCCAAAGATTGATAAATGCTGACCAAACCGCACATTCAATAATAAAAACAGTTTAATCTCTGTGACTCTAAACCTGATTCACTAACAAGTTGAAAACTATAACGTTTATCATTGTTAAACAAAATCACATCATTAAAAGGAGCAACATCTTAAAAGCTTAGTGAATGGAAACGTCTTGACTGACAAAACTTATAATTAAGATGAACAGTTGAAAAGCCTCTTCAGAACGTGCTTTCCATTCTAAAATGTTCATTCAATTGCATCTATGTCTTCGATTTAATGATCACTAGTTCTTGTTTGTTGCTTTGATAATATAGAATATATTATTGTAAAACTCAATTGATTTATTACAAGTTAGAATTGAAAGGTGTTGAACTTTCGGTCGCTTTGTTCAATTGGTTTGGTTTTAGCGTTTTGTATCATTCTGAGTTGTTGGTTTTGTACTATAGAATTAGAAATGTTTATCGAATCTTGTTGTTTTTAAATTTGACTTCAAAATGTGTGTGAAACAACTTGGATGTTCAGTGGTAGGAGTAGTTTTTTGTATAGCTTCTGCAAAACTTATGTGTTTTTATTTAAGTATAGTTTTTGTTGTAGCTCTTTGTACAATTGAAGGTACTTACAATTTTAAGTTCTTAAATTTGTTTTTCAATATAAAAATAAATGATTTTTATTGAGATTACTATGGTGGACATTTTTTATCTTCAGTGAATAGAAAGAACACGGCTTTTCGAGGTCTTGTCTTAGATTCAAAAGAAAACTAAAACCCAACACAAAATATTAGAGCTAAACAATCAAAGATAGTACCTTGTTTGTTTCTTGGCTATTTTTAACGATTTTGGTTTTATTGCCAAAACGCACAAAAACCCTAACTATTGTTTGATTGTGTTTGAATTGTAAGTTTACGCTGATTACTTTAGGCTAGCTAATTGTCCAATGTTTTGTGTTATGTTTTAGGTGACTTTTCACATGAATACGGAATCATATTCTCGATCCCAAAACTGTGTGTTATTCTTGTCTAAAACTGTTGGAAAACTAATAAATTCCCCTATTGTCAAAAACTAATAATACTTTTAAAATGAAATAAGAAAATACAAAATTATTTTATCAGTTTAGATGTGATGGTAAAAAGCCTAGCTTCGGTTACTGACAAATTAAAAGCTCTGTTGGACTAGTTTTGAAACTCCGCTAAAATAACAACACACATTCTTTACAACAATAAAATATTCAAACAATATCTAGTGAACCTGCACAAAGTAGTCTAGAACTAATAGAATTACAGTCTCTCCAGCTGATATCAAGTTGAACTATCTACTGAAGGACTGTCTGGAGGGTTTGGCAAATGGCCAGTACTGATGGAAGGTAGCCAATTGAACACTTGTCATTCAAGACCTAATTTCACAATTAAATCAATGCCAGTTAATAACAGCTGTAAAAATGGTAAATAATTCCCAAGTAAGAGGTTTAAAATGAATTTTTAGTTTGGAGTCATATTAGGTTATTGCCTAGTGTAAAATACATCATTTGCATCAATTTAATTCGTTATAAATTCAAAACTAGTTTTTAGAGTTGTATAATTCTAATGTAAGATGTAGTAAATTTTGGAGAACCATAATGCAATTTGCAAGTGTTCACTAAGTTTCGTTATAAATATGGATTATTCTTGTCATAATTTGAATATTTTATAGTTGTTAGGATAAAACATTTTATCGTAACCACCATGCATTGTGTATTGTTTTAAAAGTAATATATCTTTACTGTATGAAGTAATTTTATGAATTGGTTAACTAAATAAGAATAGTTAATAGCTAAAACTTATTACACAAATTTAAGTCTGAAAATATTTCTAAAGATATCTGTTGACTTGACAAGTAGAACTTGGCGTTTAGTGCTTATCACTAAATCACTATTTGAGATGCCGACCACTCTCATGAGGATATTTTAGGGCAAATATGTGGTGAAGGATGAGTGTGATGAGTGGTAGTAATGAGTTATGAGGTGTAGTCTTGTTACAAACTAAGGCCGACTCTTCCTTCGAATGGGTCATTAATTAAAAGCCCATTGACCAATGGAAATACAAGGACCAACGGCTTAACGTGACTTCCGAACCACGCAGGTGATGGTCTAATATGTCCAAACGATGGTGGGAGTTGATGCGGGTATCATCAGATGATTACTGAGACTATATGAGCCGCTTTAGACCTATATCATCCTTAAAACCTGACCTCCATGAAGCTGGATTACAGGACCACGCCACGAGTCCCAGTCAAAGTAAGCTTAGAGTAACATTTCAAACAGTAAATCCACTGGTGATGACAGTTTGGTTATATTTATGAAATTTATAATTTATAGTTATAGAAAGCTAAGTGGAAGCTAATACATATTCTCAGCAAATCATTATTAGCGTCTAGCGAGTTCCCATTGGAAATAAAGCTAAATCACTAAATCACTATTTGAGATGCCGACCACTCTCATGAGGGTATTTTAAGGCAAATATGTGCTGAAGGATGAGTGTGATGAGTGGTAGTGATGAGTTATGAGGTGTAGTCTTGCTACAACCAAGGCCGACCTTCCTTAGAATGGGTCACACTGCTTAATCTTTCCTATCACTAAAGAGGACGAAACGTCGTAGAACAACGTGGTTTGCAGTTTTGAGCTTACCAGTCGCCCCCCCCCCCAAAGGGCACTAATTTATACGCCACGTCACTATAGGGAATTCGCTAGAACTCACGGTAGCGCTTGTTGCTTTATGTGTTTTCACAACATGTTTATTTTTACCTGGTAATTGCAATAGACTATTTTCTCTATTCACCACATTTTCAAAAGTTTTGACCTACGCCAAAACCGTGATGAACACCCAATGCCTATATTTGCAGACAAAGAATAAAAACACAAATACAGAAACCACCATAAGGTTTCACTAGGTTTGTTAATCGATTCACAATCTTTATTTGCTGCAACAGAATGGAATCTGTTCACAAGTTGGCTAACAAGTAGAAGAAGTAAGAGAGACATCAGAAGAGTCTCAAGCGGAAAAGTGGAAGAGATACCACTGCCAAGATCTGCCCAGGTGCGAAAATACATTTACCTTCACAAGCCGTGAGCTGAGCTGTAGCTGTGTCACTGTCCTCCTCCTTTTCTTGCGGTTGGTTAATACTTATTCAGAGTGTTTTGGGATAGTGTTTTTGGACTTAATGAAGCCAGAAAATCGTATTTATTTCACCGTAAGTCTATTTGCTATTTCTTAAGCTTCCATTTAATTTTTATTTAAAATACGACTTGTTGTTGCTAGTGGACCTGTGGCAGGTTGGAACCGTGCGCGACTCCGGAGCTGATCACTCCGCTGGCACAAGTTCGATCCACTCAGTCACCAATCACATTTGAAGTGTGACCATACGGTAACACTAGTTAAAGGTCGAGGTTGATTGGTAGAGAGGAATTTGTAGTCCTAACTTCGCCTCGTTAAACAAGACAAACTTTATCTTTTACCTTTATTTGTACAAAGTGTGCTATACAATTTTAAGATATAAACAAAATGTCATGTTCAAACGCTAATTCATCTTTACGAACGACCTAAACATATCTCAGTTCAATTCAATAATACTCGTATGATTATAAATCTCTGATTGTAGTTTTGAACTTGATTCAATTATATTCTAATAAGACGTATTATAAACTCACGTCCCGTAAAAAAGGGTTTCAAACATAAAAGTCAGGCACACCCCTAAAATGTATTTGTATTTTCCATCTGGTAATGCAAATTCCTGAACCTATAACCATACACATTTACAAACCGAAATGTCTGAAAATTATTCACCGAATAACTAAGAATAGAAGACAATCGAATCAGCGAAGAAAATTGAATATGTGCAGAAATTGGATTTGCGGAGAAAATTAGATATGAGACTCTGAAGGGATCCACCTTGCGGGAAAATCTGGCCTTTGCATGGAAATTGAACATTTACAAGTCAACTTTCTGTTCTAGTTCAATACTCGCCTGTATCGTGGAAGATTGCGTTCTATAGTCCTGCCAGATTGAAAGCTACCTGAGCAGAAGCAGCATTCTCCGTCTATTCATGGAGAAACGCGTGAAGCAATTAAACAATATGTGGACTATTGAAACGGCTTTTTAACTTTTGAGTTGTGCAAGATAAAACTACAATTCACTGCACTATTAATAGTGGTTGTGAACTAAATTTATTTTTAATACGATACTTAGTAGACTTATGTCGCCTCCAGGGTTTGTTGTGCGAGGACTCAGAAAGATCTTTCAACAAAAGCGTAAATCTTTTAGAATATAAAGATAAATGTGTCGAAGTAATCAGTCTACAGTGCCTTTATGGAGCAGAAACCTTGATTCAATAGAAGAACAGAGCTATAGCATCCAAAAAAGAGAGAGAAAATTGTTTGCAACTTATTAGGACCGATCAACACTGACCTCAAACATACAGACGTCGTAGTGATAAGGAAATAAAGGAGTACACTGACATACATTCAGGTAATAAGAAACGAACATTGAAATTGTAAATAACATAAAAATACCTTATTTAGTACTAACAAAGCTAATTTCCGAATTGTACTAAACAACAACCCAAAAAACAACGTAATATCTTGTTGACAAAGTCTTGTATAAAATTTCGTTTTAATTTCCTGATTCTAAAACCATTCCTGTCTTGGAAATAATTGCTGGGGAAGGACAAAGCAACTATAATCTGACCAACGTCGTCTAGGATAACCATGCCACGACCATTTAAGCCAAAGCGCGCTGGCGTAAGTAAAGCGAATTCCTTTTGCACTTTGTTACACTGATTCGCTAATTGTAACACTAACTCCTCTCTTCACCTTCTGCCTCAGCGTTATCTTATATATGATCACTGGCGTTACGAGGCTGTAAAAACGTACTTTGCTCAAAATTGCTCTGAGGGTCAGGATCGGTGCTCATTTTATGGTCCCGGATCTGAATCTAACCATGAATATCTCTTGTTTCCAAAGACAATTCGCTAACAAGTGATACGCGCAAGGTGGCTCGTCTTGTCTATCAGCTGTTGCCTAAAACACCGTATCGACCTGGCTGATAACACACTGTTAAACTGTTAACACAGAATACAGTTTACAGAGTGTTGGTACAGGCGACATCACTTGGCGGATGTTAGAGGTCATATAGAACTGATATCAATGCATGAACACGCAACCCACCAACAGGTCCCCCCAACCACCCTCGAGCCCCCCTAATCAGCACCCCTTCCCCTACCTTCCTGTTGCACTTATTGGAGGACTGTAGTTAACGCGTCGTCATCAGCTGTGTGGATTGTGGAGGGAGGGCGCTTTAGAGGGGCTTTAAAGTGTGGGGAGTATGGTCTTGAAAACGATTCTTGAAATAATCCAAATACACGGTGACATAGCTATTATACATAGAGGTTTTACATATTAAGTTCCAACCTTGGCTAAACAGACCTTTAAGATTGATGTAGATACTAGAAAGTTGGTACACAATTATAATCTTGAGTCAATTTCAGCTTCATTGCTTTTTACAACTCACAAACAAAATGGCGCCTTCAGATTAAACGAAAGCTGTGTGTAATCAATACTTATTCGACATTGTGGGCTATACAAGGCGAACAAGTTATTCCACAAAAGATGTGATGCAAAGTCGGTGGTATTGAAACATTTTTGTGTTTTAGGTGTTTTTACTCTCTTCATTAGTTATTGAAAAATTCGTAACCCACGTTTAAAGTAGCTATGTAGAGTAGATATGATATACATTCTATGTGTTTTATTACTTTGCGTTTTAAATTAAGCTTAAAGTACCCTTTTCAAGCAAATCGGTTCATAAATGTGACGAAAACTTCATTCGGAAAAAGGAAATTAACAAAATATCAAACGTTTGAATTGAACTTTAGACTCAACTCGGTCAACTGTTTTTGGTTATTTCCCTCTTAATCATAACTGTTTATCGTAAAATGATGGCTCTTGACATTACAATATTCCGAAAGTTTGAAAGTTGTTCAACGTTTTATTGTAGTTGTCAAGCGCCAGTCACCAGATAACATTGAAACTTTCAAGTGGCGTGACTTAATGTCATTAAAATATGTCAATTCCTTGCGGCAAAAGATAGTTAGATAATCGTGGGTTTTGCTATTCTAATTTTTAAATATTAACTTTGGGCAGATTTAAGGTGAACATAGTCCATTATAATGTCCAGCTGTCAAACGATAAGTTGGCGCACCAACAGAAATCAATCTAGAACTATGCTAAAAATTACAATAATGGGCTGCAAACAAATATTATTTTTTACTCGGGCTTCTATAAGTAAATGCAATTCTTCAACTACAGAAATTTTGTTTGAACCCGGCCTTTTCACCCTTTGCAAATGTTGGTTCAACCTTCTTAAAGTTTTTTTATACACACTTCAGTTAGCTATAAATGAACAGATTTTGTTCTCAAACATCAGAACAAGCAAAATGGAAGTTTTGTCATCTGCAAAATATTTATTTTCTGTTTATCTATCGTGCTATTTCCGTAGACTAATACGTCTACTTTTGTAGAACGTTCAAACATTGGGAAACTCACTAAATTTTAAAACCTACAACCTCTTCTTTATTGAAGGTACTATAAGTACTCAAAGATCTAATTATTGAATCTATAAATCTTTCACCATTCAAATTGTCAGTATTCCAAGTTTGGAAGTCAAGATTTTGTCCGGGAGTGAAATACTATTTATTTATCTCTAAATTGTATTTAAAATCTATGCCGTTCAAGTAAGAGAAACCCCTAGATTTAATAAAATCCTGATGAAGTAGCTAAAAGAAGAATAACGCCAAGGAGTGGAAATGCATGAATCCAGCCCTAGGTTGGACCGCATGTTTAGGGGTTTGTGACATTTCGTTCGCGTGACCTCACTCACCCCTCCCCCACTAACTCTACACCCCCCTCTGTGGAAACTACAAGCACCCTTTAGACCCAGATCGATAATGCCACGATTTCTTTACATTCTTTATGCTGAATGCTAAACAGAGCGAACAAGTAAAAGACGCGACATGTTGCAATCTCGCGTTTCTATCATATTTCTTTTTTATAACAATTAAATACTACGTAGAGTTCAAAGCTTTAGTAACAGCGTACGCTAGCCTATTTTATGCTAGCTCTTGTGTTAACAAGTTGTGTTATGTTTAAGGTTACCCTTCACCTGAAGATGGGATCAGATTGTAGGTTCGGAAACGATGTGACCTTCTTGTCTACACAAAACAATGAACACGTCCGTAGTAATATTTAAACTTCAGAATGTCTACCATCGTCAACGAGAAACGTCAAACAAGCAAGTTCGTCGCTAAAATAATGTATCATACAGTTAATAGAACTGTGTGAACCAATATTTTATACCAATATTAACTGAGTGTAAAATATGTGTGTTATATTTAAGAACAGTTCTTAATTTATCAACTAATACTGAATGATAAGTTCAGATTAGATACGCTGAATTTGTATCATTCCAGAAGCAATTATGTAGAATTATTTAGAACCTTACACATTGACCTCAACCAAAGTGTTCAAGAGCTCAATAACGCGTCATATGCTCTAAGGTACTTTCAAAATTAACCATTTCACTAACTAAATGCTTGAATCATATTTCAAAATATTTTGATAACAACACCTCAACATAAAGGTAAACTGTGAAGAAATATCTTTTCATTATACTTTTTTGTTATTTAAATAATAGGATTTTTAACAATTTGGTCATCGAAGTAGCATTTTCGAGTGTCCTTACAATCCAAAGAAACAAAATGGCCGACGGGTACTAAACTCTCTTAGGACATGCCAGTACAGGACCCCACAAGATCCACTATTGGTAAATATTTACTGCGGTCCCACGTGGTGGTACTGATGAGTAAGGGGTGATAATGTTACACCCCTAGCATAAACAACAAGCTCGTAACAGCTGTTATCTAGCCTGAGTGATGACATCACTTACATGTTTACACCCTTACACGGTGCGGTAACACTGCTACACTGTCACCGTACAGGTTAACGTACGGTACAAGAGTTAGAACCTACCTCATCTATGGAAACAAGGGAGTGAACTTGTGACAAATAAAATAAAATCAATGGTTTCTTGCATTAACATTTCACAATGCATGGCAATTGTCAGTTAGAATGTGTAACTAAAATTTTCCTTTCACTCAAACATCGAGAACTCATTCAAACATGACACAAACTGTTATAAGATTTCACTTTGAGTGCACACTATACAGGGCTTTAGAAAAAGGCTCCCCTTAACTTTCGAACGGCTGAAAGTGTTCAAACACGTTTTGTTCTAGATTTTGAGGTTTCCTAAGATACTTTTCCACATAGTTCCTCCACCCATTACGATCTCTTTCCAAGAGCCCAAAAAAGGGGCAAAACTGTCACATAATGAACTAATTAGGATCAAACTTTCAGCATTGCCTTCTGCAAAGTAGGACCCGTAACATAACCACACTCAATCTAGGCTCTTTCAGAAACTTTTTTTTTTTAATTTAACAGATTTTTTCAGAAAATCATTTATAAAAGTGTATGTTGCGTTTAATAGACTTTTAAATTAAAGGTCTATTTATTAAAGTGCAACGCCGCAACCTCAAGCTCAATAGGTTCAATTGAGATCACTAAATCACTATTTGAGATGCCGACCACTCTCATGAGGGTATTTTAAGGCAAATATGTGGTGAGTGGTAGTAATGAGTTATGAGGTGTAGTCTTGTAACAAACTAAGGCCGACTCTTCCTTAGAATGGGTCATTAATTAATAGCCCAATGGCCAATAGAAATACAAGGACCAACGGCTTAACGTGACTTCCGAACCACAAGTGATGGTCTGATATGTCTAAACGATGGTGGGAGTTGATGCGGGTATCATCAGATAATCACTGAGACTATCTGAGCCGCTTTAGACCTATATCATCCTCAAAACCTGACCTCCATGAAGCTGGATTACAGGACCACGCCACGAGTCCCAGTCCATCAAATTGAACAACCAACTTCGAGGCCGTTTTGAAAACTCCAAACCTGTCCATCACAATTTTCCTGCCCATACTGCGCAAGCCCCAATTCCATGTATTTAACATACCGCCATTTAATACACCAAATCACAGCTTTTTGCACTAGAGGAGATGAAGGTTCCTGACTATGTAGAATCAAAAAAACGTTACGAATTCAAGGTCTAAATAGCGCTTGTTTTGGACAGGCTCAAGAATAAGCTACAGGACTCCGATGGGTTAGGAGTGTCAGCGTTACCCCCCACCAACACCACTACAACAAGCTCGTAACAGCTGTTATCTACCCTGTGTGACGTCATCACTTTCATCTTTATACCCTCTCACGGTGCGTTAACACTGCCACACTGACACTGTACACGATAAAGTACGGTAGACGGACGGTTCTTATTGAAGAGTGGTAGAGAGGACTTTGTAGTCCTCACTTCGCCTCGCTTAACAAGACAAACTTTACCTTTACTTTTTTTAACTCCTAGAACTGCTTAACAGACGGTGACGTCACGGTGAGGCTCAGCAGAGCGCTTTCCGACCAAGTTTGAGTTTGTGCCTCTTCCCCTCATATCCTTGTCCTCCTGAACGTAACTGAGAGATAATCTATCCACTAGAAATGATTGAGTGAAAAACACTCATTATGTTTAATAAGGTTGGGCCTGATAGCCATTATGTACAATTGAAAATGTTAAAGATGTACAAAAGAAATGTGTTCTGGATTAATGTAACGTAAATTGTGTTGTTATAATAATCATTCTTCATGTAATTTGTTTGTCTGTAATCCTTAAAGGCTTAAGTTTTTAGAAATCAACTAAGTGTGTCATCGATGTACCCTGCACGTAACATATGTAGGTAGGTACCATATAGCAAAAGAAAACCCTGTGTACTATACCAAGTATTTTATCTTTCGGAACTAATTTATCTTACAAAACAGCGTACGTAGTTTTAGACATGTTTACCATAGATAAAGTTTAATTATATCAAAAATGTCAATTCTTAACATTATAACGATTAATCTTATTATACAATTATCACTGTACTTTCAATTGTGAAGTGATTTATTTAATTATCGAAACCTTGAACTGTAACAGTGGGATCTATAAGTTGTTTACATAAATATACTAAGAAAGATTTACAAAGTTTTTACCACTCAAGTTACACCATTACATCTTCAACCTTTCGGGCAGTCAACGTAAGTGTTCAATTTATATTCAATCATGGTTTTATATAAATTTATTAATCGAATAATTAGTCGATGATAACATGAATATTTTACGAATAAGTTTTTCTCAATATTAACTAATATATTTGTAAGAGAGCAAATATTAACTTGGTTATGAGTGCTTAGCACTAAAACAATGTTGCAAACTGAATTTTCAATGGAATATTCCATCAAAAGCTATTGCCGTTAAAACTTTAAATGTTTGAAACTTTAAACTCCAATAATATTTCCAGAAATGCGGTTTGTGGTATTGTTTGTGTTCCTAGGTAGGTGAAAACTACCTCAAAATTTCTTCACTTTGACATTCAGAGCACTGGTCAGATTTCCTCACATCGAGATTCAAGGCACTGGGTAAAAATTAAATGCTTTTGACCCCTCCAAAACTAACCTAAACTTTGGAATTTAGAACGATCCTTTCTTAGTGGGTGTCTATATGGTAAAAGGCGAGTTCATACAAAATTTAAAGTTTCTAAGGCCTTGTAGTTTTGGCTCAGCGATGATGAGTGAGTGAGTGAGTGAGTCAGTCAGTCAGTCAGGACAAAGCCTTTTATAAATATAAATAGTGTATTTAGTAAAAATACTGGGCCGACCCGCAGCTAAGCGCAAAAGAGCCGCTGGTGTGAATAAAGTGAATTTTATTTGCAATGTGTTACTCCAAATAGCTATTTTAACTCAATTCAGCCTTCGTCTTCACCTTTGCGGGCTATTAACACAGGCGTTACAAAGCTGTGTAACATATCACTACGCTAACAACATTGCTTTTGCTTCAGATTTACGTTGTCCCTTAATTCTAATTTTAATACATATCATTTAGTAAAAACTTATTAAAATCGGAAGTTTTGTTAAAATTGGATATATCTGTCTGCTCTTATAGCAAACAATTGGTTTTTGGGACGCCATTTCGAAACGATTGGATATTGAAATAGTTGGGTGACGCAGAGTACGTCAAAACAAACTTTAAAATCCTATAAAAAAACATCCTCTAAAGGGATTTTAAAAGTATTTCCTAGTTCACAAGTTATGGGGTGGGACATTTATAACTCACTCTGTATAAATGTGATAGAAGGTTGCCCATGTCAAATCGTTAGATAGGTTATTTTCGTTAATTTCATGCTTTTATCTTGTGTTTCAGTGGATCATGAAGTTACTCGTGTTGTCTGCTTTAGTAGCTGTGGCCTTGGCTCAACCTGTGGAGTTCACAGAAAAGGACCTCCAAGAGTGGGAAAACTTTAAGGTAACGTAAGAATAATTAAGTATCTTCATTATAAGACGTAATTTAAGTCACGAATAAAATAATACAAACCTTTAACATACGGTTTTTTGGTGTTATCGTTTTGTTTTATTTTTAGCCTTGTTTTGAATCGTAAGAGGGGTTAGAATCGTGCTTACTAGGGACTAATAGTGTTCTCAATTTTATTAATTACAGGTGAAGTTCACCAGAAACTATGAATCTCTTGAAGAGCATGACAGAAAGAAGGTTATATTTTTTAACAACCTGAAGAAGATCCAAGCACACAACGCAAAATACGAACGAGATGAAGTTAGCTTTAAGCTCGGCGTCAACCAGTTCTCTGATTGGGTAAGTATAACGCAGCGCTTACGGAAAACATAGCCAACGCACTACCATGAATGCTAACGAACTCCCTATATCGGGGCATAATTTAGACCGGAAGTGCCCTTTGAGGGGGCATTTTCCCTTAAAATTGGGTTAATGCTATAAAACTTTATTTATGATTCGATCTCAATAAAACTTAGAATAAACATTTATGAGACCGTGAACCAAAACTTGTGTACCAACTATTAACATGTGTAGTAAAAATCAAAACAAACAAAAAATAAACCGTAATCGGCAAAAAATCGTTATGTTTGCCGTCATAACGGTCTGGCTGTACATTTCTTATAGCCTATAAACTCAATTTTGGAGCCTAAAAACGCTACCCTCCCGAAAAGGTTATTTCGGTGGATTGATTTTGCTGGTTAACGAACTTATCCAGATTTAAAATGGACATTGTGTACCAAATTTCGTAGACATATACAAAAATGTGACTTGTAGAGTATTTACACATATTTATATTTAAAGTTATGCTATTTGAATCAGGAGGTTTTTGGTACCTCACAACAGCAAACAGTTTTGTTCTCTGGTATTATAAATAAATAGCCCTATTTCCTATGGAAATTTACTAAAAATCCCCCCGATTAGCTAACTTGTTATTTCCGTTTTAAAGTAAAAGACCTTGTCATTGCATACACTTGAACTTTGAACAATTTTCGTCTTTTGTATGTTTTATTGCCTAGGATGATGACAATAGAAACAATATCTTATCTTCTGATTTTGTGTGACAAAATGTTGCTAAACTGTGACTATTGTGATGCAAGCGTTAAATTTGGCATTTTTAGAGGGTCTCATTTGAAATGGTTGAGCCGTTTGGACATTTTCCACTTCTTATTTTGCATTGTTTCCCTTAAAACAACCCTGAAATTTAAAATTGTTTCAGGATTGTTCTATTTGAACTAATAGTATATGGACATATGATGAATTTATTTCTGGCCCCTGCCATTCAGCAGCCATTTCTATGCAAAAATAAACGCAAACAAAATAAACCAATTGTTCAAATTGATTCAATCCTCTGAATCGAGTTTCAAATTTAGCCGGACGATCTGTAAAATAACATTCATAAAACTTATCTTGGAATGCACACTTGGAATTTACACTTTAGCCCCATAGGTAATTCTGAGTTAAACGAACCACAACAACCACTTCCAAGCAAAAGGTCGTTCAAGGGGTTCAACGGACTAATTCACAAAGCAACCCAAAAGACAACTAACACGTAAATATTTGAGCCTATTATGATAGAACTGAACTTGTGTTGAATTAATTATTGTTGTATTATTTTCAGTCTGAAGAAGAACGCTCAGGTCGTTTCAAGGTGAAGACCCCCGCCCCAGATACAACTTCAGTGAACGTGTTTGACATGCCCGAGGACCTTGACCTCCCCAAGTCCGTGGACTGGAGGGATTATGGGATCGTCACACCAGTCAGGGACCAAGGCGTTGATTGTTATGGAGCCGGCTGGGCGTTTAGCGCTGTGAGTCGCAAAACAAATACCAAGCCACACACGCTACCGTGAATCCTAGCGAATTAACTGGAACGGAGGGATAGTTTATCCCGGATATGTCCACTTCCCTTTACTGATGGATTTTATGCTATAAAAACTGCATTTATAGCATACCGCTGAACCTTGGTATACAACGTTATTCAACATGTACCAAAATGATACAATGCATCAACAAAACCTAAATGGTGGCAAAATAATTGTTTTCGTCACCATCTTGGTATAGTTGAATGGGTTTTGTTGATTTTTTGTTCACTCTTTCAGTAGATATATATACCAAGTTTATTGAAGTCTAATTATAAATACAGTTTGTATAGCACACAATCCTATTTTTGGGAGAAAAGTTACCTTCCGGTGAGCCGATTAACCCAAAGATTAACAAAAAAGAAATGTTTACAAATTTTTGTGGAAATCGGAAAAAAGTGTGGTTTGTACCAATGGTCACACACATTTATATTTTGCTTTAATATTTATACGTTAAGTGTCTAGATTTTATAAATAAATGAGTCTATATGTAAAGTTTTGCCATTAGACTCAGGAGGTGTTGAAAAGTCCAAAACTGAAAATTGCTTTGTTCTACGACTTTTTGTTTTCTATGGCGATAAAAAATGAATAGCAATATCTCCTATAAAAATTTCTAACAAAAGCCAATAGCTGGAGAGCTGAAGGCGAATTTTGGTAATTTGCATGAAGTACTACAGGAAAATGCTTATTGTAGTCTTCACTGTGCTACTAACCAGGACGGCAAGTTCATAGATTCACCACGGCCTCGGTGCCCGTTTTGTAAAACTTTGTATATTGTTTATTTATGTAAATTTATAAAATTGCAGCGAATAGAACAATGCAATTAAACAGCTGTTTTGAGAACCTGATGTATGGGCTGCAAAATCAGCGGTTCATTTAAAAGAAAATCTTTCAATAACAGGCTATGCGATAGAAAACTTCTTTCGTTGCCATAGTAACGCTGCAAATAGTCAAACTTCGGCGGCTTGCAAGCGCCCCATGTCTATAAAGTATAATTCAAATTTCAGATATTTTTTAAAAACAATGATTGCTAAATTGTAATTTGTTTGAAAGGATTCTTAACAATATTTAATTGTTAAATGTCGTGCCATTTTTAAGATTTTTTAATGTTTTACCCCCACTTTTTAAACCCCTCTTCCTCCCCCCAAACAATTTGGTAGACAACCAATATATTTTTGAAATCAGCATAATATTCCCCTTTTTTGATACCCCATATCGATTTTTATTTTCTTTATTTCCTGCCCCCCCTTTTTAACCCCAAATCCATATATTGTGCCCCTGAACCCCAAAATCAGTAGGAGTCTTTGGGTTAATGGTATACAACTATGTGTCGAGTTTTAAACAAATCCGTTGATATTTACTAAGAAATCTTTACTAAAAAATGGAATACAACATGAGGAATTGGGGACCTCAAAAACCAATAAAAATAAAAAATTACACCATCCAGATTCCGAGATCTCAACACTCCGGACAACCCTAACCGAAATACTAATAGTATAGATTCAATTAAAACAACTCGTTTTATCCAACCCTGATTATTTTCTGCTTAAACTAAATCTTTAGTCACGTTTAAAATCAGCCTTTTTACATTTAGTTAGAAATACTTGCCATTTTCAGGCAGGAGCTCTTGAGGGACAGTACTTCAAAAGGCCAACAACTTGATCCCTCTTAGTCCTCAGAACCTGATAGACTGTTCTGCCCTACAAGGCAACGAAGGGTGCGACAGAGGCTGGCCAGACTATGCTTTCAACTACATCGTCGACAACAAGGGATTAGACACAGAGAACTCTTACCCATACGAGGGAGTTGTGAGTACTTGAATCTTGATTGTACCGAACTTTAACGTTAACTTTTCTTTTGTCATTAAAGATGGAAATGTCTGGTGGATTTCTTCAATCATTGTCTAGTAAACATCTTTAAGAAAGAATTACTCAAAAATTGGTGTTTGATATAATGTATTTTGTGTGTTATTCTATAGTGAACCAAACGAACGGTGTTTAGTATGGCACGAGACGCTTCAATAAGATCAATTAGTATGACATCTAGCTTACTTTATTCTGAACAGTTATGAATCGATTTTGGACGAATTAGGGAGTTATAGAAATGTAGTTAACTACTACCTTAAAATCTAGATCTATAGAAAAGGCTACGCTCACAGCCTCTTAATACTCGTCGTAATAGAATATAAAATCTGAGGCCGAAGGACAAAGCGAGGCTATGAGCGCAGCGAACAGCCTCGTAACGACCGTGATCACACAGGAGGCCAAGCTGAGGACGAAGGCCGAAGCGAGGCTGTGAGTGTAGAAAACAGTCACGAAACACGTACCGTAACAAAACATAAAACTGAGGCCGAAGGTAGAAGCGAAGCTTTGATTGGAGTGGATGAGACAAAAAAATTGCAAAGGAAATTCGATTCACTCAAGCTAGCGGTGCTTTAGCTCCTAGCTGCGTGTCGGCTTAGTTTTCGGGTCGTTTATGGGTTTAGCTCAATGAAATTAATGTATTTATTTACGTGGCAAAGTTAGAACTTTTTAGTCATCTCTACTACTTAGCAACGCTACATATATACATGAAATACAATATTGGAAAATTAAATATTTGATATTTAAAAACTCACGACTAAAGTAACCATTAACTAAGGGGTCGGAACATCAAATTCAACTCAAAGTTTCTTTTATTGCTATACAACCAATAATACTGAACCAACAACTAAATCAAATCTTACAAAACAAGACTTTTGAGTATTCCTATTTAATAAAGACCAGAAAAGGTTCCTGTGTCCAATAATAATTTGTATGTCCGTACTGTTTCTATCCACACCCTTTGGTACTTTATGTGATTTCTTAGGCTAGAAAGTAAAACTGTGAACAAATACTGTTATGGGTCAACATATTATACACACCTAGGGTACAATTTAGACGTATGAGTTCTCGATAGCTAATCCATGTTGCTCTGGACTCTAGGATGGAGATTGCCGATACAAATCTAAGTCAGTTGGTGCCACCATGACTAAGTTAGTTGACATTCCGGCAAACAAGGAGAAGAAGTTGATGCAAGCTGTTGCCAAGATAGGACCTATCTCTGCCTGTATCGACGCCAACCATGAATCCTTCTACCTCTACGGAAGTGGTGAGTAGTAACTTCCGGTTGGAGGTGTTCACGCGACATCTTCCGGTGACTGGTAAAGGTTTCATTTTATCATTGGTTTTATAGTGGTTTGCAATTTTGAAGGTTGGCTGCATGGAAATGACGACATTAGGGGACAATGTTATCACCAAACAAATCTTAGTCTACCTTTTAAGGTTATGTGTCAGTACCGCGGTGACGTTAAAGAGTCTGCAAGAGGCCAAGTTACCGTCAACAGGTTAAAAGCTAAGTTGACTATTTACACTCATCATAATGCCAAGGAAACTATTCTCACGCTATAAGGCGCTTTTGTCTAAATTGTATTTACCAAGCCTAAAACCCGAAAATAAAAACAATGAAAATCAAGCTTTTTCTAAATAAATTTGTAGAAATCATACTTATCGAAAATCGAGCTCTATACAAGAGCAGAAACGCTCTTTTAGTGTCCAAGAATATAAAGTTTGTTAATTTATAAAAATATTTTGATAGGTGAAAACGTACCCGCGTAAACCCTTGCAAGCGCGCGGGTTGTGCACATCCCCTTTGAAAGAAAGCCCGTTGTTTAGTCAATATTTATTAAATTGAGCGGTGTCGTGCGTTCCTTTTGCGGACAAACTCAGTTACCCTGCGGTGACCACTGAAGCGTACCATCAAACTGTGTTAAGCAATGAACCCAGCGGCACATTGAAAAACACTCAGAATTTCTGTACGCTTAGACTTCTTCGAAACATTTATAACAGTGTACAAAACACTCCTTCTAATTTCGTTGTGTTTTAAAAAAGGTTTATCATCTATTTTTATGATTTTGTTTAGTTTGAAGTACAATAAATGACTCTCAAACTTCACTTTCTCAAGTATTTGTGATTTGTTCCAGGAGTGTACAATGAAACGCAGTGTAACAAAGAGGTAGGATTTATTGACCACTGTGTGTTGATTGTCGGATATGGAACTGACGAGAAGGGAGGAGACTACTGGCTGGTGAAGAACTCTTGGGGAACATCCTGGGGGATGGACGGATACATCATGATGACCAGGAACAACAAGAACCAATGTGGAATAGCAGCCAAGGCTCAGTACCCCGTCGTGTGATCCTGCATGCATTTGCAAGATCCTGTGAGCGTCTTGCATGTTTATATATGCATGGTTGACTATTGTGATAGAATACAGCTGATAAGAGCAAACAACAGTTAAACTTTTTATCCTTAACCTCGTCCTATAACTCTTTTCAATATTTTGTACGGATTGTTTAAGAATTCCTGCTTTCTGATTTGACAGCGAGGATTTCAAATGTACTTTGGCACACATCGTTGCAATAGGCCAGAGTACTCTTTGTCTCATCAAACCTTTCATATTTAGAAACTGTGGACGTTTTGCAAACTTCCCACGTATGCGAAAAATAGTTATCAGCCGTTCGAAATGTACTATAGATAGTGAAGTTTTACTGTCACCCTTGCACACGCAAAAATCAGGAATACAAATCATCAAACTCAAGAATATAAAATTTCCAGTATACAATGTGTGGCCATTTTACATAACTGTTGCACCTTTTGGGAGTTTTGAGAGAGTCAAGGTAGGACAAACAGGCATGGGAAGGTGATTCGATCCCGGTACATAAATCCAGCAAAAATGTACCTTCTACTAAATGTGTTTCAACATATTCACCTGGCTACTAGTCACCTCTTTATCCGCGTGGGATGCAATATTATCCGGATTTATATCTAAGTTCATAGGATTAAGTTGTATTAATGGAAAGGTATACTACGGTAAACAACTTTAGCAAATACCTTTTTTAAGTAGTATAGTGTATTTCATAGCTATATTCTAAAGTGAAGCGTTTTAATACAAGCTGATTTTAATGCTTAACCATTTAAATGAGGGCGTTAAATGAGCGAAGATCAAAAGGAAACTTTAGCAGCGAGTAGTAAACTATATTTACGTCATAATCAATTAATTTAATTAATTACCGTTTTTAAGGAATCTGGAAGTAAGCCTTTTTTTAAACTCAATAATCTGGTTTTAATCGCGTCCAGGACAATTTGTTTCACTGGTTTACAATAAGCCCGTGTTAAGATTAAAAGCAAACTCATTGAACATAGAAACAGCTGGTGCCTCTGTTGTGTAAATATCATTAAACTTATAATTTCTTCCCAGAGACCAAAATATCTTCAAGACAAACCTTTAACTTTCAGGACATAAAAGTGCAATTTCAGCACGTACAGAAAATGTGTTTAAGAAGAATATTGCAAAAATAGCTGTTGTTGACAATAAAAATGGTATTTTTAGTTTTTTTATAACGAAGAAAGCACCAAGTACCAAAAGACGTGCTTCCCTGAAGAATGTGTATATTTTTATACGGTATATACATACTCCTATAACCTTCCGACTAAAAGCGTTTTCGGCTATCGATTTCGATTGGCCGTTTGGTGTTCTACATCAAATTCTTAAACTATCCGTGTCTGAAACGTTTTTGTAATAGCTCTTCTCCCCTGAAAGTGGCATTGTAACATCAAAAAGCGTTCAGTTTTTTCTACCATTAGGACAATTTTACTAAAAGTAGCCATGTAAAATTTACAGGATGGCAAAAATAGATCATTTTGGAAACCATCTTTTTAATCTAGACATGACAAATTCAAAAATGTACTCCTATGATACTGCTTTTGATGGTGTAGGAGTAAATTTTTGAATTTGTCATGTCTAGATTAAAAAGATGGCGCAGAAAACATACCTGCTTTTGATGAACATGTTTTCTTTTACTCGCTAAGAAATCGCATACCTCCCTCCAAATGAAGATATTCGGAAATCATGGACAACAACGCAGTACAAAATAAATATATATAGTATTTTCTGAATACACGAATACTCAAAAAATATATACTTTACTTTAGTCATTATTTTTATCCATTTTATTTCATACTCTCTTTGTTTGAAGTTTGATGTTTACGATGAAACAACTTCAGAGTACAAAATATCAGTTGTGTCAAATTGCAAATCCCGTAACGTCTCTACTAACGATGAAAAATGTCCACAATACAATTTCAAACTCATTTCAAACTACTATTATTTACAGCCATTATAGTCAACACTATACAGTATTGTACATTAAGATGAAATAAGACGGTTAAAGTTGGGCGGCCTCTATGTCTCAGCTCTGAATTGCCACATCAAAATGGGCATCGAAAAGAGCTAAAAAGGGCATCCTTCTTTTGATTTATTTTCCTTTTTACAAACAGTTTGTTAAAATCAAATAGTTACTGTACAGATTGATACTATGTAGGAGATAGTTCAAAATGTTCAAACAACTTAAAAACAATAGCGCTAAATTCCACTTTAACATCGTCAAATATTTTCATAGACGAATTATAATTTGATACAATTCTCAAGACCGTTGAAAGATGTTGAACAACTTTTGACCTTGTTGTTTGTACGTATGGGCGTTTTCAACAGTTTTCTACAGATTATCAACTTAAATAGTCTTAAGAACGAAGACGGATAAAAAGGTAATGCAATTCTTAACTCTACGACGCCCCTGCCAAGTGTGGGACATAAGGGCTGCTTCTCTACTTTAACTGGCCGCTATTTTGAACTGGGTTGTTGTGGATAATAAAGGGGACATTATTTCCGAATCATCTTACCCGAATAACCTTTTACGTGCCCCAGGAAACATATTTTTTATCTTTACGTTGTATTAATTTTGAGGTTCTTTCAAATGGCCTGTAACCCTACTATACAGTTGTTTAACTCAAATGCACAATTCGCAGTTTAGTTAAACTGCAAATTTAGTTAAACGGGTAAGCATTTTATCAGCTAAAAAACTAGCTATAAAACAATTGTTTAGCTAAAAAAATGCTTAACCGTTTAAAATTTACGATTCGAATTTAATTTTAAAGTTTGTTAATGGCGATGGGAGAATTTCAGAGTTTAAACTATTATTGCGGACATTTTTCATCGTTAATGAGCAAGATGAAAACATTTTTCACCTGACGACGGAATCAGATTGCAGATCCCGAAACGTATCACCTTGCTCACTATCGATGGAAAATGTCCGCAGTATAATAGTTTAAACTCTCTAACGTAGGTTTTACGAGTATATTCTAGAAACACTCGCCCAAAGCCACCTTTCATTTTTCGATCAGACTACCACTGCTAAGTATCTTCTTCCAAACAGCTCAAGTCTTCCAATTCCCAAACATTCATAGAAATGTTTCCAGAACATTTTATCTACAACTCCATAAAGCTCATATAACTCCACAACTCTACAACGCTGAATTTGGGAAAATTCAGGGTAAGCGTCAAATCGTTAAAAATGTTTACTACAGTGTCCGTGAATTTCCTGGCGAGTCTCGTATTGTACTTTAGTAGTTTCCTTACTAAGTTCGTATTGTTAGTGGTGTAACCATTTGTAAGTATTTGTTTTAACTTGGCTAAAGGCCCTATCACACATTACGACTTAGTAGCTGCTTTGTAGCCACGAGTGTGAAAGTTTTCGGCATGTCAACATTGCTTACCATTAAAAATATCAGCTGATTCAATGTTTACATGCCGAATTTTTACACACATGGCTTGTAGCAGCTACTAGGTCGCAATGTGTGACAGGGTCCTAATGCCAATGTGTTTTTGTTAATTTTGCTATTAATGAACTATTTTGACTTTGAATCTTACGTATTAACACTTTCTACTATCGTGACAATGCAGATTCTTACGAAATTAGTCATATCAGACGTGGACTTCGACAATAGGTACTTTAGTTTGTTTATTAGCAGCTGCTACTTCACTGCATGTCACCAGGCGTTATCACTGATTAAAATCATGGTTTTGACATGACTTCGACTGACATGGTTAGACACGAGTATAAAAGAAAAAGGCACCTTGCAGGAGAAGGAACTTCTGCCTGACAGTTTTTAGGTGAGTTTTATCGAGTACAGTACAAATTTAAATGCATAGCTACATGTATAGTTTGTCTAAAGACTAGCTACTTCCACTAAACGGAACATGTGGCAGTCCGGATATAAGTATTTAAAAAATTTAATGTGACGGATAAAAATCAATTTGAGTTGAGTCGGCTTTACGTTTGTGTAAAATTTAGACAATAGTTCTGCGAAAAGCTTTTTAAGTTTTATGGTAAAAGATGACAATTTTACGCTCCATAAAACTATAATAAAGAAAATTAATCGCGTAGAATAAAGGCTTTAAAATTAGCGTCCAATTTCCAATCATCGCCTAACGGGCCAGATGATATCCATTAACCAAGATATGATTGTATTTGTTGACTATGTTGAAAAGTTCTGACTAAGCTTTGCCTCGTACCAAGTTGAAACCGTGTTAAAATTGCGTAAATTTCCTACACAACGGTATTTTATACTAAAATCATCTGTTAAGGTGTGCAGTACAGACGCCGATGTAGTTTGACCGTTAACTGTAGTCTACAAGCGTTGAAAAATTGTTTGTGAGTGGCTAAAAACCACGAAACCTGGTGTCGACTTTAAGCAAACGTTTGTTAGTGGTTTTGCAAAGGTTTGCAATTCAACAAACACTGTTCTCATGTGATGGCTTTCTGTATGTCAGTTTTTATACGTCAAACCAATTGTCTACAGCGGATTTAAATATTTTTGAATCGGGGTTTCAGAGCTATAAATGTGCTGTATTGTCATGTGTTTTCAAAAACTGTTTTCTCCCAATAAAATTTAATTTAGAAGATTGTATATCATAAGATATAATTGAAAATTGGTTTTAGTTTTAATTCCCTAAACAATATCCATTTTAAATTTTAAACCTCACCGTAACTTTATTTGTAACGGTGGAGATTATTGGACCAACTACGCAGTTTTAGTACATCTCATCGTTTCAAATTCCAAGTCAATTTCCTGAAATTTCTTTTGTGCTTTAGTATAAATATGTGCTCTGCATTAAGTATGTGCTAATTTCTATGCAAGCCCTTTTTATTTTGAAGGTTGTTTGCAAATATTTAGATTCACGTTTTATGTCTCCTATAAAACGATGATCTGTTATTTAAATCAGTATTCTGCAAAGAACTATATGTATTACAAATAAGTCTGTTTTTTTTTAATACATGTATTGTTTTGAGTATTCAAAGAATCTAGAGTAATTTAAGCCCCAGTAACTGTTAAAAAGTTTTAAAAAAATAGTTTCCAGAATATTAGCTTATAATTGCAGATCAATATCTAAACATTGAAAAATAAGTTAACAAATTTGTATTTTGAGTATTTAACGCGTTTCAAATTTTTAGCTTATGTGTGTTTTTATGTGCACTTTAGTTGACAATGAAGTTACTGGTTTTGGCTGCTTTGGCAGCTGTGGCTTTCGCCCAGCCTTTGGAATTCACAGAAGCTGATCTCCAACAATGGGAATTTTTCAAGGTAAACTGAATTTCACATGAATTAAGTACAATTAATGCATTTATGTGTCTTTAGATTTGTCAAGAACAAAGGATAAAGTTAGTTTACAACATGATATATTTATTTAACATAACATGTACGTACCTAAGGTAGAACCACAGTTTCTACTGACAGTATTAGGAAACAATGTTGTAATTTACTAAATAGCTTTCTTCTACATCGTCACGTACCCTACAGATGTATCATCGGCCTACATTTGAAAACAATATATTACTGGTAATCCTTATATGTGTATTTTTATCTTTTAAATCTATTTTCAGGTTGTATATCAGTCACTTTTGTAATTTTACAATGTAAAATGAGGCAGAAAAATAGAATTTCGTAACTAGTGTAACAAATGTCTAATAAATTTTCTAATATTAAAATTTTTGTCGTTTAAATTTTTAATATGAAGCATTAAAGCGTTCCCAAATGTTCAAATAAATATTTTGACTAGCGGATCCGTGGCGGATCGGTATCGCACGCGACTCCGGAGCTCATCATTCCGGTGGCGTGGGTTCGATCCCCGCAGTCACCACTTACATGTGTAATGTGACTAATACGGTGACGCTAGGTAAAGGTCGAGGTTGAGTGGTAGAGAGGACTTTGTAGTCCTAACTTCGCCTCGTTAAACAAGACAAACTTTACTTTTTGCCTTTATTATTGTAATGCTTCAATGCATTAATTTTATAATACGATTCAATTTTATGAGTGGTTTTTTAAAATAATTAATGTCTTAGAAACTTTAGCTTAACTGCCACAGATACTATTAACATTGCGGTATCAATTGCGCTGTACACAGTGTAGCGTGGTTTGTGAATGCGGTCTTTAAGACTGGTGGCGCAGCCCTGGTGGGAGAGTTGCGCGTGACTGGCGACCACTCAACATTAGGTCCCGAGCACGGGTCAGCAGTAAACAGACATAAATGACGTTTGCATGGTTGCAGGTAGAGTTTGGCAGGAACTACGAGACAGTTGAAGAACATGACCTGAGACAGTCACTCTTCCTGAACCGTCTGAAGAAAATGCAAGCGCACAACGCCAAATACGACAGGGACGAAGTCACCTACAAAGTCGGCGTCAACCAGTTCTCTGATTGGGTAAGATAAAAGATTTTTAAACTGGGCTAAAGCTTAAAACAAGTTTCAGAAAGTTCTGGGTTTTATATCAATGTCAATTATCAATCAACAGCAACAACTACGCAAACCAATGCGTAATATGTCACACCCTGAATCTTTACCAATCGTATTTAATGTATTCCAACAGACTGACGAGGAACGCAAAAACTACTTGAAAGTGAAGATCCCCACCACAGAGAAGACCTCAGAGGACACGTTCGAAGAGCCCGACGTCAATGCCCTCCCCAAATCAGTGGACTGGAGAAAGAAGGGAGCCGTCACTGCTGTCAAGGATCAAGGAAGCTGTGGATCCTGCTGGGCCTTCAGTGCTGTAAGTTTAAACTCAAACGCAATAAAAAATTTTATCAATACTTTAACAGGGTTGATGATACTTGATGATTTTCCAAGGATAGTGGGGGCAGTAACCGAGGGCGCTATGATGCTCTTCTAGAATTCGTTGGATTGAATCTGGGCAGAATCACTGTTGTCAGAAAATACGATAAGGAAACTTAAGGATAAAAGTTAGAAAGGACTTTGAGTGTTAAGGTTGCCTCTTAAAATTAGACATTAACTGATTTTTAAAGAAAGAATGTTTCTTGATTCCAGACCGGAGCTCTTGAGGGACAGTACTTCCTTAAGAATAAGAAGTTGGTGTCCCTGAGTGAACAGAACTTGGTAGACTGTTCTGGTTCCGCGGGTAACGAAGGATGCGATGGAGGTTGGCCAGACTGGGCTTACGCCTACATTGTCAAAAACAAGGGAATCGACACAGAGGCATCCTACCCCTACAAGGGCTACGTAAGTACCACAAACCTCACATAAATACTTCAAGAACCAATTAAAAATGTCAATTCAGTATTTTCAGTATTATGCCAAGTCTAACAACAATAAAAATATATGTTTGTTTTCGCGTTTAGGACCAAAGCTGCAAGTACACATCTAAGGGCATGGGAGCTTCAATGAGCAAATCCACCGATATTGCCCACGGCAATGAGAACAAACTTCAACAAGCTGTTGCCAATGTTGGACCTATCTCTGTGTGCATCGACGCCAACCATGACGGTTTCATGGACTACGAGAGCGGTGAGTATGAAAGCTACCTTTGCCTAATCTTCTAAGCCTATGGATGAAGTTCATCACAATGAAATAAACATATTCAAGATGATTCTTGCAGAGGACCAAGCTATTGGAGATTAAAACCATGAATCTGCTTTTATCATGGAACAGAGCCAGAAAGAGTTTTTATCATGGAGAATGATAATCATTGACTAAGGAAAGGTTATGAGAACCCTTTAACGTCATGAAGATTTTCATCGTGGACTGTTGTGATCGGCGTATTATTGAATCTCTGATGAAAAGACCATAGAAAATCCACTTATCGCATTTGGATTAGGACGACCTTTGATCTTCATCGACTTATAAATCTCACCGGTGAACAGTGATCAGTATGTAAACTCAAGATCTTATCGTCTTCATTTTCTCAATACTTATAAATTGTTATATTTCAGGAGTGTTCAATGAGCCGGACTGCTACAACGACAAGGAGGATCTGGATCACTGCGTGTTGGCTGTCGGATACGGAACTCAGAAGAAGGGAGGAGACTACTGGCTTGTCAAGAACTCCTGGAACACTTCCTGGGGAATTAAGGGATACATCATGATGTCCAGGAACAAGAAGAACCAGTGCGGTATCGCTACACAGGCTCAGTACCCTGTCCTGTGATCGTATTTATAATTATGTTAAAACATCAACAATGCCTAATTGATTAGTAAATTTGTTTTACAGCCTGTACGGTAGTTGAATTTATATCCTAAATAGCATCTCACAATGGGTAAAGGAGGTTCAGTATAATATTTCCACGTACTGATTATCGACCATTTTCTCTCTCACTTTTATTTTGCAAGATATTTTCTCAACCAGACTTGTTTCTCTTTTATCGCGGCATAATGTTTCTTTTTAACAATATAATTTATAAAAGGACTAAATGTCATGTTACAGTCAACAAAGTTCTTGAATCTGTCATTAAAAGAAATGAAAAAGACAGGCACACTTCAAGTATTAAGTATTTAACTAAACCTTAAGATTGTGTCACCTGCGGAATACAACTTGATAAGCTGATTGTGTATTTTGTAATTACTCGTAGTCAATACTTTTATCCAATATACTCGTACTAAATCAATTTGATGTTGAAATTGTTCACTGGCTCCGATCATTATATATATTTAAATACCAAGAGGCAATTTAATGGTAGCCTTTGAGTGAAGATACAAATTTTAATTAACATATACTACAATGAAAATAACTATACAATTCATAAATAATAATAATAAAAACCTATTCCAAATCGTTGTTTGAAGCCCTGGCAGAAATGACGCAGGCGGCATTTCCTTTTTGTATGCCATACTAATTCTTTGTAGGAAATAACTCCTTGCCTTTGCATCGCCTGTCTTTTCTATTTGCCGTGTCCCTATTTCGTGAAACCACTCTATTCCCTCTTTACACATGACTCCTGCAGTTTCCACAACGACCATGCAATTTCTTTTATCCTTGAGTATTTTTTGGTGCTTTCTTTTGAACTGCTGCCTCTGCTGCTGCTCCAGCAAGGTGTCTTGTTTGTTGCACGTTACTCTTGGCATAGGTAATTGTATACACATCACCGAGAAGATGGGCTCAGTCCCGAAACCGGTCGTGTAACAAATTAAAAATGTTAAAAAAAGAGTACTATTCTGTTCACTTCTTTTTGCTAGTAACATTAGTAGCCCTAAGTGAATTTTATCTATATGATATCTAAATACCAATATTCAGATCTTAATTATTTCTGAATTTCAGTGTTCAATCTTAGAGGCACTATTTTGTATGGTAAAGACAAGCTATCATGTGGGTTTGCTGATGATTCTTAATTTGTCCTTATTCGAGATTAATCGTTTAGTCGGAGGAGTTTACTAAACATTATTTTTAGCGGGTTTCCAATTGCGCAAAATCATCTTAGACTTTCACCAGATTTAACTAATCTTGTAAACCACTTCTTTTTTTACTAAAAGTTGCATAAAAGAGTGAATGTTAACTTATACCTTCCTTTGACCTTTTGTTTGTTGGTTCTAACTTGAATAAGTAGTTTAATGTGCTCTATAATTCTGTAACGGGTTTTACACTTTTTCAAAATTAAATTATGCTGATTCCACTTTTACAGCACGTCTTCAAATTCAAAAGTAATCTTTAAAGGAGAGTTTGATTTTCTATATTGTTTTTGTAAGTTCTGATCTAAGAAAAATAACTCTGTCGTTATCATTTGTAAAAAAGTAATATTATCAACAGACCTAAACACTTAAAATTAGTGTAAAAGATAATAGTAGAATGGTCTTCTTAGAGAAACAAGTAAAATAAAATTTCGTAAAAATGTGTATTGTTTGTTTGACGACTTTGCTTTTTATTAACTAGATAAACAGATTCTTAAAGCATAAGGAACAGATATAAACAGAATCAGACTATAAACAGATAACTAGATTCTTGGTTCACTTAAAAATAGTCAAAGTATGGTGCATAGCAGGATACTTATTGTTTCTCAAAAGCCTTTTCAAGGTTCCTTAAAAATTATTTTAGTTGGATAAATGGAAACACTATACAAGCTATTCGAAGGAGCCTGATGAAAAGACCATAGAAAATCCACTTATCGCATTTGGATTAGGACGACCTTTGATCTTCATCGACTTATAAATCTCACCGGGGAACATTGATCAGTATGTGATCTTATCGTCTTCATTTTCTCAATACTTATAAATTATTATATTTCAGGAGTGTTCAATGAGCCGGACTGCTACAACGACAAGACGGATCTGGACCACTGCGTGTTGGCTGTCGGATACGGAACTCAGAAGAAGGGAGGAGACTACTGGCTTGTCAAGAACTCCTGGAACACTTCCTGGGGAATTAAGGGATACATCATGATGTCCAGGAACAAGAAGAACCAGTGCGGTATCGCTACACAGGCTCAGTACCCTGTCCTGTGATCGTATTTATAATTGTGTTAAAACATCAACAATGCCTAATTGATTAGTAAATTTGTTTTACAGCCTGTACGGTAGTTGAATTTATATCCTAAATAGCATCTCACAATGGGTAAAGGAGGTTCAGTATAATATTTCCACGTACTGATTATCGACCATTTTCTCTCACTTTTATTTTGCAAGATATTTTCTCAACCAGACTTGTTTCTCTTTTATCGCGGCATAATGTTTCTTTTAACAATATAATTTATAAAAGGACTAAATGTCATGTTACAGTCAACAAAGTTCTTGAATCTGTCATTAAAAGAAATGAAAAGTACAGGCACACTTCAAGTATTAAGTATTTAACTAAACCTTAAGATTGTGTCACCTGCGGAATACAACTTGATAAGCTGATTGTGTATTTTGTAATTACTCGTAGTCAATACTTTTATCCAATATACTCGTACTAAATCAATTTGATGTTGAAATTGTTCACTGGCTCCGATCATTATATATATTTAAATACCAAGAGGCAATTGTATTCACATCACCGAGAAGATGGGCTCAGTCCCGAAACCGGTCGTGTAACAAATTAAAATGTTAAAAAAAAATAGTACTATTCTGTTCACTTCTTTTTGCTAGCAACAAGTTATCTTTGTGTAAAATTAAGCAGACGTGAATAATTAAAGGTGGTATTTAAATGTGTCCAGCTTAGGAGGAACATTCGCACGTTATTTTGTATTTAAGATGAGAAGCATACGATTTTGAGCACAAGAGGAAGACTATTGTTAGTGGTTCCAAGTTGGTTGACAAGAGCATTATAATGACTAAGGAAACATATCCAGGACTGACCTCGTCATAGATGAAGTTGTCGATCTCCTCGAGCGGCCGGCCGTACAGGCGGGTCGGGAACGGTTCGAACTTGCCAGGCAACACCGATCCATCCTCGACACTGAGCTTCCTCCTGGGCTGGAACCCGTAGTCTCTCACCAGCTGCACAGTCTTGCTCTCGTGCTTGTCCAAGGACTCGCGGGTGAAGGGCGGACCTGCACCTTGAGCGGCGGCTTGGCTCCCGAGGGCCCGGGCAGTGCACTGGCGCCCGCATTGGAGCCGCCGGCGACTCCGGCCGCTGACGGCGCGTGTGTTGCCGCTAGCGACGCCTGCCGCTGCAGTTGTTGTTGCCGCTGGTGGGCCTGCACCTGGGGTGGCAGCGCCCCCGGCAACCGCACTGGGAACATTAGGTGTTCGTCACTAGACACTCGCCCCCCATCACTCCGCGCGCACTATTTACAATATGTACACACGTATTTACAGGGGTTGTTTATGGGGTTGGCGGCCGGCGGGCGAGTCGCAACGTTCATCGACACCACCTGCAACATAGAAACGAACACGTTAGAACTTTAAGGTCTAAAATAAACACAACATGCCCGTAATAAATCTGTAAAAAGTAATATTCCGAAGCACCCAAATGCAAGTAATATCCTTAGGAGTTGTTTACCTTATAATGGTGTTTTCCTAAGAATATACGTTGTGTTTCAAAGTTTCACTTGTACGGTAAAAGTATTCAAGACGCGTTTCGCACTTTCGCAAAATGATAAGAATATCCTCAAGTAATATATTATGTCATTGAGGGTGACCCTTCTCCCCCTACAGTCTCGAAAACGGAGTTTTGGTGGTATATCACTATATTACTATTTTTGATGCCGACCCTCTCATGAGGGTATTTTAAGGCAAATATGTGGTGAAGCATAAGTGTGATGAGTGGTAGTAATGATATATGAGGTTTAGTCTTGTTACAAACTAAGGCCGACTCTTTCTTAGAATGGGTCATTAATTGATAGCCCAATGACCAATGGAAATACAAGGACCAACGTCTTAACGTGACCTCCGAACCACGCATGTGATGGTCTGATATGTCTAAACGATGGTGGAAGTTGATGCGGGTATCATCAGATGATCTCTGAGACTATCTGAGCCGCTTTAGACCTATATCATCCTCAAAACCTGACCTCCATGAAGCTGGATTACAGGACCACGCCACAAGCCCCAGTCAATATACCGAGTGACCTCTCAATTTAAAAACCATACTCAACCAAGAAGTTACATAACCTAAGTTGTATTTTCGTGGAAAGCTATCTGTTTCTTAAAACAAAGAAATCGTCAAAATTGTTCATAACTTTAAATTAAACCGATGAAAGCTATTTTTCGCTGGAACGAATTCCGTAAAGGTTGTGTCCTGCCCCGTTTAAGAAAACCCCGTTTAAGAATGTCTGGTTTTCTACTGTTATGTGTTCAAAAGTTAAAGTGGAGAAGAGACTTTTGAAACACCACGCATATATTTACTTTGTTGTATTTCTTTATTATATAAACATACAATTATTATATAAACAATTTGAAAATAAACAATTACTATTATTACAAACTATGGTTGTCCACTTTTGTTCTATAACATTCACAAAACTCCTCAGTGCTTATATTCCCACTGCGACAGTTCCATATATGAAGGAAAGGACAGAGTAAAAAGCCATGAAAGTTAAGAGCTGAAGTTAAGGGGACTATTATTGAGTAAAGTTTAGAAGACATTGCCTACATGAACGCAAGCTGCGCCAACTTTGCTAAACTCGCGACTTTGATGCTATCTCGACTCAATCTTATACCCATTCTCTACGTTTACATATTCAATATCTTCAAATATTTTTGTTTCATTTAGAGATAAATAACTAAACAACATAACTAACCATCCTTGGACATGTAAGTAATTCTTCACGCCTAAACTGTTTAGTTTAACTTGACATATGAAAAATTTCAAGTTAACAAAGGTTGCTTGGTTTGAATGTTTTAGGACAATCAAAATAATTATACTTAGATGACACTACATTTTTAGGATACCCATTCTACCAAGCGATAATCAAATTCATTTTTCTCGGGTTGTTTCATACTTTGATTTGAGACACCGACCACTCCTAGAGGGTATTTTAAGGTGAATATGGGATGAAGGGTGACTGTGTTGAGTGTATTTTAATGGATGATGAGGTGTAGTCTTGTTACAAACTAGGGCCAACTGTTCCCTAGATTGGGCCATTAATCAATAGCCCAACGACCAATGGAAAATAACGCCCAACCACTTTATTTGGTAACAAAGCGGTGTTTCATAAATCATCAGTGAGGAATCCTCGAGGTTAGCTCAAATCCAAAGGGTTTGTTCAAACTAAGTTTGGTTCTTACCCCATGCCCATGTTTTGTTTTGAGGAGGGGCAACTAAACCAGATGAGACACTTTGCCGACAAATTGCGTTAAAAGAAAAGCTTCTTGAGTTAGTTATAGAGTAAACCTGTGTCATATTTATCTTTCCCTATATAGTCCACACGTTTTGAGTACGCCTCGTTCTGTCTTTTCCTTAAGTTTCATAAGTGTATCGTATCAGTCACTTTGCTTTATTTGATGTTTTGTTTTAAGACACCGACCACTCTCAGAGAGGTTTTTTAAATGAATATGGAATGATGATGAGTGTGACGAGTGTTTTGATGGATGGTGAGATAAAGTCTTGTTACAAGCTAGGGCCGACTGTTCCCCAGATTGAGTCGTTAATTAATAGCTCAAAGACCAATGGAATGGACCAACGGCTTAGCGTGAATCACTACGTCATCAGGGTAACTTTCTTAAACATCCTGCCATTTCAATTCAATTGTACAATACTTCCAACAGCATCCAGCAGCGGTGTTTTTGGGAATATATACTCTAGAGAGATACTATAACTACTACCACGGTTCAGCACAAATTTTAGCTAACTTCATCCAACTAACTCGCAGGCTACCTCAAAATTCACCTAAAATATAATCCACCCCCTTTCAAGCATATTTTGTGGATGACTCATACATATGTTTATGAAATGTGTACGTACAGGATCAGCTGACTGACGACACAGAGTAGCGCGTCCCCAGAGAGTAAAGTCTGTTGCATGTTACATATTCATCCCGGACGCAATGTATATCATTTGTGCCACCATGAATACGTTAGTGTTCACATAATACGCCATCTGAATCCGTTACCGCACTCCACATTCGCGGTCCATCTGCAGATTCAACTAGTCTGTGTCAGTCTGTGTTAAAAGCATGACATGAATAATTGAAATGTAAGTCACTATATCACTATTTAAGATGCCGACCACTCTCATGAGGGTATTTTAAGGCAAATATGTGGTGAAGGATGAGTGTGATGAGTGGTAGTAATGAGTTATGAGGTGTAGTCTTGTTACAAACTAAGGCCGACTCTTCCTTAGAATGGGTCATTAATTAATAGCCCAATGACCAATGGAAATACAAGGACCAACGGCTTAACGTGACTTCCGAACCACGCAGGTGATGGTCTGATATGTTTAAACGATGGTGGGAGTTGATGCGGGTATCATACAATGATAACTGAGACTATCTGAGCCGCTTTAGACCTATATCATCCTCAAAACCTGACCTCCATGAAGCTGGATTACAGGACCACGCCACGAGTCCCAGTCAAAAAAATGAAAGGTAAAACTGGAACAGGTGAATTATATCCATTTGTACTGGTTTTTAAGACTTCAACCTCTATCAATGTTTGCCACTCGACGTATTTTCCGCCATTAAAGAGGCATTTCCTAACAACGCACTTTTTACTTCTTTTTGTTTAAGGTTGGTTGTTACAATGGGAGATTTTCTGAGTTTGGAATATTATTCTGGTCATTTATCATCGTTAGTGACCAACAAGAGCCCATATTGTTTGGCTGCGTTTGACTGGTCAGCTTACGCTAATAACTATAAGCTAGCTTATTTTCTAAAACTTTGTGTTTTTTGTTTAGGTATATATACTTTTCACACGAAGGCGGTATAAAATTCAAAAACGTCATGTTCTTCTGGTTCACTAACGATGATAAATGTCCGCGATAATATTTCAAACTCAAAACTTCTATTTCTTCCGGCAAAGCATTTGTTCGTTATTAAGAGTGCACAGTACCTGGCGGCCATTTTGTTTTTTGTCCCCTAAAACAATGTAAAACAAGCATTTTCTTGAGACACTTCACACGCCCACAATTTTCATCAGATTTTTTTGAAGTATGTTTTATTTGAAAGATGACAATGTACTGCAGAGTCTCCACTGACCACCTTTTTGAAAATTTTATTAGCTTAGTTGTAAAACCAAGACGTTTAAATACAACGTTTTTTTTTTTAATTTATGTCACAGTTTATAAATGAGAAAATGGAAATTTGACTCAGCGTAATACACTTTAAAACAAGGTTTATTTCATAAAAGTCCGATAAAAACTGTTGGCGTGAAAAAAAATACATATTTTTACATTGCTTTCATGGGACGAAATTCGAGGTCACAGTCACTACTGCGCACCTATTTGAGAACTGTAGACTTCTGATGTATTTTACGTCTGTCGAAAACAAAAACAATAAATTGAAACGTTGGAAAACTGTGGCTATAAAATACAAAGCAACATGTTAAAGCCTTTACGTAGACCTTTGTGTTTGGTTACTGTGAACAATAGGCAATGTTTTCATTATCAAATGAAAGTGCGATTTTTCACAGTGTTTTCTAGTGTTTCAACTACTGCTTTATGTTGATAAAACTTGAAGGAATTGTTAACACAACGAAGAGACACAGTTAAAAATAAATATGGGTGATTAAAGGTTTCAAATTTCAACCAATCCAGCCAAAACTCAAGGCTTAGGCGCGAGTAAGCAAATGTTTGTCACGCCGACGCCAAATTCAATCTTTTACTAATTTAACTCTTAGTTAAATCACCCCTCATTAAGATAAAGACCACCTGTGCAATCGTTCATCCAGATACGTGACTCACAAGTTCTGCTATAGCAGCATCGTTGGAGAACTGGGACTCGTGGCGTGGTCCTGTAATCCAGCTTCATAGAGGTCAGGTTTTGAGGATGATATAGGTCTAAAGCGGCTCAGATAGTCTCAGTGATCATCTGATGATACCCGCATCAACTCCCACCATCGTTTAGACATATCAGACCATCATCTGCGTGGTTCGGAAGTCACGTTAAGCCGTTGGTCCTATTTCCATTGGTCATTGGGCTATTAATTAATGACCCATTCTAAGGAAGAGTCGGCCTTAGTTTGTAACAAGACTACACCTCATAACTCATTACTACCACTCATCACACTCATGCTTCACCACATGTTTGGCTTAAAATACCCTCATGAGAGTGGTCGGCATCTCAAATAGTGATTTAGTGAACATTACATTGTTTGTGATATTCAGACACAAAGCACTACTAAATGTGGTAGAGGAGGGCGAACCCGGCGTTGTGGTGAGCGGAGAGCGGCTTAAAGAGATCACAACATGTAAATCTGCTCCAGTCTAACCATACTCTTGCCAACTTGCTCAGCTCGACTTTGCACGTCTATATCATCTGCTTCTTTAGCTGAAAAGCTAAACAAAGCTAGCTTAAAAGCTAAACAAACCTAGCTGAACAGCTAAACAAAGCTAGCTGAAAAGCTAAAGAAAGTGATCAAGTACGATTTGATTGAAATACCTGTTAAATATTATTAACCTAATTATCGTTTCATCGCTCCTTTTTCGTTTAAAATCGGAATTTTCTTTAGCAAAGTGTACGTAAATATTAAAACCAACTAAACGTTTACAAAAAACTCTAAATTATACAGGGTGTTAAACGAAAAAGGGGCGATGAAATGAAAGGAAATCATTTGGTTCCATAATTTTGTCCATGAGTGTATAAGAGCTGTTCAATGGATCATAAAGCCAAGTATAAATACCGCGCGGACCCGTGGCGGGTTGGAATCGTGCGCAACTCCGGAGCTGATCATTCCGGTGGCGCGGGTTCGATCCCCGCAGTCACCACTTACATTTGTGAAGTGACTGTACGTTAACGCTAGGTAATGGTCGAGGTTGAGTAGTAGAGAGGACTGTTTAGTCCTATCGTGTCTCGTTAAACAATACAAACTTTAATTTTACCTTTTTTTACATAAGTACCATGAAAACCATTTTTCACAAACAAAGAATTTAATAAGACAAACTGTGGGGAACAATAATATACCTAACGCGATTAAATCTATCTTGACGTAAATATATTGGTCAAATATTAAATAGATGGAATTAATTTACGACCGTCACAAACGAATTTGGTAGCTTATTTACAAGTTGAACCCCTACTTAAGAAGGTAAACGTTCGTGAACTGCCGTTCTGTTTCTCCCATTTCGATAGTTTTCCCTGCCTCTAGTTGCATAAGAACAAAATAAAACTCTCTCTTAGGAGATCGCACTTTGATTTTTAAAAGGATGCGTATCTGAAATGTACAGGCTGAGTAGGTTCAATCATTTCACTTTTTTATGGTGGCTTACACAATTTTCTCCAGTGTAATTTTGCAACGGTTCGAACTGTTTTCCAAATTTTTATTTTGAGCATCCAGCCCACAAAGCCCATCTGTATTTAAGGTGAAGGTACATTACTCCGTAATAGAACGTCATCAGTATCTGAATTGGGCAGTAAAAGGACGATTTCCTCAAAACATAAATGCACATATAACTCACCGTAAAACAATCCGAATATAAGCGCGGTAATGAAAAGATTGTATTATTGAATGAGACTTTTATTTACGATAAACTATGAACACGCATAAAGAAGAACATAACCGACACGTAGCCACAAGCGCTGCGGTGAATCTTAGCGAATTTCCAATAAAATAGACCAAGTTTTCATTTGTTTATTTTAAATTAGACGAAATTCCTTAATTCACTATAACCACTTGAACTCAATGTACGCTGGTGTTCAAAACGCTAGGTAATGGTCGAGGTTGAGTGGTAGAGAGGACTTTGTAGTCCTAACTTGGCTTTGTTAAACAAGACAATATTTATCTTTTTACTTTCTGTATCCAAGGCAACATAGGCTAATAAGTTACATAACAGCTCAATTTATGCCCAGTGCTCTGAATGTCAAAGTGCAGAAATTCTGATTAAATAATTAAACATAAATTACTTTAAAAATGTAGGTTCTAGAGCAACGGGAGTTTTTTCGATTATGAACGTAACACTCCACTGTACAGGGTTAATTTTGTGTTCGTTTAAGTAACATCACACTTATAAAACGTCCCACAATACATTGTTTTAGTTTTATTTAGGCTACCACACACAGAGAACAGAGAATATGCCGCCAAGTACGAGACAAGGAGAATTGGTAGAACAAAGCGTCTATGCTCGCGGTTGCACAGTACAGTTGTACACAGGGACTTATTAAGTGTTGGAATGTCTGAGGCACAAAGCTGCTGTGACGAAGTGTCGAGGCTTTGTATTCATGAATAATGAATAATTACTGCTCGGCCAGCGCTCACTCTGTTCTATACCACGTGACCTTGTGAATAAATATACAGAGTCCATCAGCCGCGTTTGAGGACGATTATGTTTAAATGTTTTTGACATTGCTTGTTAGGGTAACCCGATGGATTTCTTTTCAAAATTGCAATCGATGATAATCTTGAACATTTGTACCAACGTTTTGCCCCAAGTGAGACTAATGGTACTAAAAGTACAATGGCTACATAAGCCACCACAGATAATCACAGGCTTCACAAATAATCTTACATCAAAGAAACATTACAAATTTCTCACCCAAGCGTTTTTGGGCTTGACGCCAACACAGACGCTGCCTTTATGTAAACAAAGACAGCCGGCTTTTCGCCAGCCCGTACTAATCACTCGTTTTTGTCTTATCGCAGGGACATGATTTCTAAAGGATATCATTTGTGAGATATCCCTAAAATGATTGTAGGTATTGTTTTTGTGGTTAAAAGCCTGATATTTATAAGCTAAAAAAAAGGGTTGAATTTATTTTCGAAGATTTCATATTTTTGAAGTAGCACTACTTGCTACGAGTTTACCTACGTAGTTAGCAATTCTGGGATACAGATGTCCCAAAACTACTCTTCAGAATGGCTTTCCTAGAATAAACGAACACAAAGTAAAAACAAGGTTCGGTATTTGTCAGTCCTATCGGACGCAAGGTCGTATCGGTGGAAGAAGAAAACAATCATATGTCTTACTTGAAGTATTATCAAATCAGCACCATCTACTTTAAACCAAACTTTATAGTTTCAACGTGATGTGCAAGTCTAACTATCTTCGAACTGACTGCTTGGAAATAGAAGCAAACAATTGATAAGAAGACGATTGTTTAATAGAATAGATGAACAATTGCCAAACAAGCAACTGCAAGTACGATTTCGTTCTCACCACAGAGTGACAAGACTTATCTTAATATTACTTAATATATGAGCACGTTAACAATCTACAACCTGATAAGATGGCAGAGAAACTCTCAGGTTTGATTGAACAGTTCAGAAGTCATGTGAACATGTCCGCAGTTCACTAACAAGAAGGAGGAGCTGATTTCCTAAACCAAACTAACTCTAGTCTTACTTTATAGTTTCGAAACTTCTCCACGTCTTCCTGTTTCCTCCCAATTGTGTCACGCTCACTTAATTTGCTTAGCTTCTTTGTTTGGTTTAGAAAGAATGTTTCAGGCGTCTTTTGAACTACAACATTTCTTTATCAAAGTTATTTTATAACAATTTTCGTCGAGTTTCTTTTATTAAAGAACTTTGATGACCTCTGATAAACGATATTGCACTGTGTATATTTTATAAAAATATATTCGATAAAAGATGGCAGCTGGCTCTTAGGTTACAAAGACATAGCTCAAATTCGGTACTATATTTGAGTGTGATATTAAGAGATTTAAGAGAAATGTCTAAGTTACTAGCTTGGTTAAAGGTTCATCGGAAAGTAGAAAAAGAAAAGTACATATGAATCTCAAACAATCAATTTCAGGTGCTGCTAAAAGGTCAGTTAAACACAATAATTTCAAAATTATCGATATTTTTAAATTTATCGCAAATTATTTTTAAATAAGTAATAAAATAAGCTTTTGAGTAGTTTCTAATTGTTTCTCTCTTGTTTCAAAATAAAGCTGTTCAGTAATTAAGTACATAGAATAAATAAGTAGTTCTTAACAGTTAGCCACAAAATTATTATTGGTTTGGAAACAGCGAAACCACTAAAACCATTTTCAAAATCTCTTATGTCTGGCTAGGCTATTGTGAGATACAAATTTTGTACACCAACGTTTTGCCATCTTATTTCAAGACGTTTAAGTCCGATTGCTTTAAAGTTTGAAATAAATACCTTCAAAACAAATACATAGTTGAGTGAGGTAACCTCAGGGAAATACTTTAACATGTTAAAAGTGTATTTAATCATGAACAAACAACTCTAAAATAATCTTAACTCTTAGGCTTTCGCGGCCGGTGTCATCACTAAGATCTAAGGCCTCTAGGTTTACACCGCGTCACAGTTGAAATATAATTACTGCTAAACGTTTCGACCTCGCTGTGGAGAGTCATCCTCAGTAGCTTGTTGACTGGCTGAGACTGGATTGGCCGGCCGTGGCGTCTCCTTCGTAGTTCTTTAGAAGTCCTATTGAAGCCAGCCAATCCAGTTCGACAACGAGCAACAGGCTCCGCCCACTTCGGCCAATCAGGTGACAGGACCCCACCCATTGGGTTATAAGAAGACGCCACGGCCGCCCAGTCTCAGCCAGTCAACAAGCTACTGAGGATGACTCTCCACAGCGAGGTCGAAACGTTTAGCAGTAATTATATTTCAACTGTCACGCGGTTTAAACCGGGAGTCTTAGATCTTAGTAACTCTAAAATAGTTGAATTTATTACATCTCCCCACATGCCCATTAGTAAACATTTACTACTCTGTTGTGTATTAAAATATTTTGATTTCCAGGTTGAAGTAAGCTAAAACGAAAGCCTTACCGAATCTAATCCAGTTAACCTACAAGTGAAGCAACTTCCTCGGATCAAAGAGGATCTTGAGTCAACGTTCCTCAGTTAATGAGGCGCGAATAGATCTTTCAAAGGTGACGCTTTCTTGAAGCAAATCTCAGACTTTTCAAAATCAACTTCAGAAACCTGTTAACGAGTCGTTAACGTGTAATTTGAACGTTTATATCTGCGCTTTGTTCCGTAAAACATGCGTATTTCAAATTAATAAAATATTTAATTGTATTTATATTATTGTGAAGAATGGCTTGCAAATATATATATATATATTGTTTTGTAGAAGTGTTTTATATAGAAACTGTGAATTCTCTTGTCCTGAATTTCAAAACTATCTTCAGTTTAAGTCAAAATATATTACGTTCATTTAGAATACAAAATTAAGAAACGATGTATGTTAAAATTACATCAGCACTGTATACCTGTGTGTTTGTTACTATAGACACAGCTTACAGTCGGTATATAGTCTACTTAATTTTGTTTTACAATACTGTAATCTAAAACTAAACTTGAATTTACAGCAAAACTAGTCATTAATGAAATCATATGCTCTAAATAAGTTAGCATCTACGCAATAACGTAAAGCCTGTGAATAATTACGGTGCTAGATGGAAGGTAAAACGTTAAACATGACTACAATGCTGTATTTCCACATATACTTTTCTATGTATGGCATTGTCTATTCAGTGACGTATTTGTTAAATCTAGCTAAGCTTATTCGGGGTAGTCAAAAAAACAAATCTACTAAAAGCCATCCAAAGGTTCACCGTCCTACGAACTCACAAACAAATCTATCCTGCCACAATCAACAAAGAAGAACTGATTTATTATTTGCTCTTAAGCAAAGCTGAGATAGAAGAGAAGAGAGAGAGAGAGAAGTGAGTGTATTGTGCGTCTGCAAGAGTTCTCATGAATACAAGATGTACCAGAGACTGGAAACCACAGTGTAGACCTCAAACTGAATACGCTAACTCTTTCGTCATTATACAGCTACATTGTGTGTCTATATCATTATATCATTACAAAGCTAGCTAGCTCCGCTCTTGTGCAGGGTGTCAGTAGCTCTTGGGTCATTATACAGCTAGCTAGCTACACTTGTAAGCTATGTCAGTAACCACTCACTCTAGTATAACCACAAGCTATGTCAGTAATCACTCTATCATTACACAGCTAGCTAGCTACGATCTTGTGTAGGGTGACAGTAGTTCTTGTGTCATTATACAGCTAGCTAGCTACACTTGTAAGCTATGTCAGTAACCACTCACTCTAGTATAACCACAAGCTATGTCAGTAACCACTCTATCATTACACAGCTAGCTAGCTACGATCTTGTGCAGGGTGACAGTAGCTCTTGAGTCATTATACAGCTAGCTACACTCGTAAACTATGTCAGTAACCACTCTATCATTACAAAGCTAGCTAGCTACAGTCGTAATTGTTATGTCTGTAACCAATCTGTCACTATACAGCTGGCTATCTATTTTCCTAAGTTATGCCAGTAACTAATCTGTCATTATACAGCTAGCTATCTATTGACGTAAGTAATGTCAGTAACCACACAGTCATTATTCAGCTAGCTATCTACAATAGTAAGTTATGTCTGTAACCAATCTGTCATTATACAGCTGGCTATCTATTTTCCTAAGTTATGCCAGTAACTAATCTGTCATTATACAGCTAGCTATCTATTGACGTAAGTAATGTAAGTAACCACACAGTCATTATTCAGATAGCTATCTACAATAGTAAGTTATGTCTGTAACCAATCTGTCATTATACAGCTAGCTATCTATTGACGTAAGTATGTCAGTAACCACACAGTCATTATTCAGATAGCTATCTACAATAGTAAGTTATGTCTGTAAACACTCTGTCATTATACAGCTGGCTATCTATTTTCCTAAGTTATGCCAGTAACTATAACTCTGTCATTATACAGCTAGCTATCTATTGACGTAAGTAATGTAAGTAACCACACAGTCATTATTCAGCTAGCTATCTACAATAGTAAGTTATGTCAGTAACCACTCTGTCATTATACAGCTAGCTATCTACTCATTACACAGCTTAATTGCCAGTAAGTTTGTTAGTAGACCTTTCGACATTACACAACTAGCTATCTGGACTCGTAAATTGTGTTATTAACCACTCCGTCATTTTACAGTTAGCAAACACACTTTCGTCATCATACAGCTAACTAGCCACACTCATAAGTTTGTATAAACATTTCTTGATTAAACAGGTTCTAGCCACACATGTAGGTTAGTTATGTTGGTAGAGCTTTTGTCAATATACAGCTCGTCACACTCCCAAACTGTACAGAAACAGAATGGCTCGTTATTATCGAATTTCCTTTGGGAAAAAGATATTCAAGCCGTCAGCATGGTAAGAATCAGGCTCGAGACCATGAAATGAGCACCGATCTTGACTCGCAGAGCATGTTTTGAGTATTTTTTCAACACTGTATGTACATATGTATAAATGTGTATCATCTCTACAGGTAGCATTTTTTGTCCGATTCTCGCCAAATTGACTACCGTAATCCCCTTATGGGGAGGGGGGCTTTCACAAAAAAGGGTTCAGTTATCTAAGTATATTTTAAATTCGGCCGATTTTATGAAATTTAAAATAAATATGTGTTTTAGTATTTATTATACATCAATATATACCAAAACCTTTGAAGCGTGATTTTTTCGCTATCTGTTGGGTTGAGTAGTACGATTTTATTGCCATTTAAAATGCGTTTTCATTTCATGATATGTCGCATAACCTTTAGTACAAAAACATCGTCAGTCTGAGGCCAAAAGCCGTAACATCCCTTGTAATAGAACAAAAACATATGAGCCCGAAGACAGATGCGAACTAGAGTAACAAATTGCAGGGGAAATTTGATTTACTCGTCCCAGCGGCGCTTTAGCGCCTTAGCTGCGTGTCGGCCTGGTTTTACTATCCAGATATTTAGCTTTTTTCACGCTGAAGAACTCGTTAATAGCTCATTACACAGCTAGGTAGTAATAGCTTGAAATCGATTAGGGAATAGTAACTAATCCCCTCAACATACAGTTGCATTAGCTTGTATACAGGGTTAGCAACGTTCTAGCTTTATCTCTTACACAGTACTGTATCAGTATAGCGAGCTTTTCATCTTGCAGCTAGCTAACTGTATTTCAATCTTCATTCTTCTAATCTTACTAGCATCAGAAACAACTTTCATCAAGCCGAAAATCTTTCACAATATCAACTTTTCAACCGATTTGATTAGACGTTTAAAAAAGACAAATAGGTTAAATGTTGTTGCTAATCAAATAAAACTTGTCTGTCAGTTCAATAAAACGCCAAGTTGCTTGCCAGTATTGTTTCATACTGCTTTACTGTCGCGTTTGCAATACATATCGCCCAGTGCATACAGAGAGGATGGAGTTTATTATTTATGTTATTCAATAAAACATATCTAGGACAAGCTGGAATATATAAAGTTGAAAGCTACAAGTCTTGCTTTACAACCCCGCTGTGTAAGAAATGGTATCCAATTTGCTACAACAGAACAAGTCACAATAAATTTGTGATTTTCCTTTCCGAATGTATTGGTATCGATATAATATCCGACCAAACTTTGAAAGCTTTTAGTTGAATAACTGTTCTGTTGTAAGGATTATTTAGAAAGCAGTTCCTGGTTTTCGCTAAATTTAACCGGGATAGTTTTATAAGGGAGTTTTTTTTATCTTACTGTTGTTGGTTGTTATTAAAATGTTACTCTTTGGAAAAGATTTTTTCTCTTATGTATTTTATGTTGAGTTATTGTTCATATCATCGCAAACAGTTATTATTATATCGACATGGAAAAGTTTTGGTGACTTACTATTTTATTAGTGTTTATGTTCACCGGGATGCTCAAACTAGACGCTGCTATAGAGCTGTTTAATACTCAAACTCACAACATATACAAAGGAAAGACAAACAATAATAGACTTTAACAGTTTCAAAAGTCTATTCAAGGTGAATTCATTCACCTGATTAACCAGTATTTAAATAGATTACAACCTACCAAAAATATATATTTTTTACATTGCTTAAAATATATATTTGTCACACATTAGCAGTTGGTGTATTCTATTCCTTCCAGAACAACTTCTATATGTTCGGCCAAAAGAATGTATAGAGATGCCTTGAGCTTAGCAGTACATCTTTCAAACTTCTGGGAACTTGTTTTATTGTAGCGGTGAAGTGGCAAAAGTACTTCAATAAATAAGAACACATTGCAGCGTCTAAAAACCGCTAAAAAGAAACGGACCTTAGTACTTATCTTGATTAATATAAACAAAACCATGTTAACAGATAACGTTTGACGAAGAAGCGGCCCGTTAAAAAAGCAGTTATCTTGATAAAATAAACTCTTTATAAAATCTTACGCTCCAGAGGCCAAAAAATGTTACGCTACGAAACTATTTAACCAACTTGCTGACAGCGCGCCTGGGAATCGAACCCATGCTTTCTTCGCGTCACTCTACCGACACGCCACGACTACTGAACGATCGCCGATAAATCAACGATAGAGTGATAGTTTGCTTAGAAGAACGGTTAATCTTTGATGTTGATGGATCAGTAAACATAATCTTCGTTCAATGCGGATAATATCGTATCACAAATATTGCTTTAGATGTGTAAGCTCAAGCTATCAATTCCTTTTAAAGCCAACGTATACAACCGTTTCAATAGTTGAAATAAATATCGTACACTACCTAACGATAGTATATTTCCATTGGTCACTGGGCTATTAATTAATGACCCATTCTAAGGAAGAGTTGGCCTTAGTTTGTAACAAGACTACACCTCATAACTCATTACTACCAGTCATCACACTCATAATTCACCACGTATTCGCCTTAAAATACCCTCATGAGAGTGGTCGGCATCTCAAATAGTGATTTAGTGATAACAGATCAAGTACATGATACCAAAAGGTTGCGTGTATTCCTCTTTATTTATCTCATTGGTCAGACCTAACGGCATCAATGGATTTAAATTCATTAACAAAGTAAAACTTGTAATTGCTAGAAAATGCGATTTTGAAAGAGCCAGAGTACATTATATCGGCGGGAGGGTGGAGGGGGTAGCGGAGACAGATGTGATCTCGTGAGAGAGATATTTCATAGTGAATGTAAATATGTCCCACTCCGGCCCTCAAATACATCACTTACACCGTCAATACACTCAGGGCCCACATCTAACCTATCTCCGCTCTGTCGACGTTTCGCTGGTGAAGTTTCTAGTTAATTCTAGAGTAAAATGGGGTCTACTTCAGTGTGAAGGCCTCGAACAAGCACCGCAGGCGCGAGTTATAGGGAGTGAGTGTCAAAGATGTAAACATCTTAAAATGAATAGACATAAAGACTAGCTGTTGTAACCTACACAAAGAAATAACCAAGTTCTTTCAATTATTTTAGCGGTTTTTAACGACGCTCCTTTTTCAAATCGGAAGTCGAAATTGCTCTTATGGGTTGATTGAACATTTTAATTTAACCTTTGCCGTGAGAACCTCTCTTACATTTATGGAAATCTGCCGATGACTTTATTGATCTCTATAGAAGTCCACACTACCGTCGATCATTTTGCTTCTGTAGCATACTACTACGAATACCCTATGCATGATGTTAAACAAAACGTATTCAAATCATTGAACCGTTTTTCTTCAAACATTTCCTCCACCATATTTTAATTGAATGAGACCTGTTTCATATTTAATAATAAGGCGATCTAAATAAATAAATTACCGACCAACATAGGTTGTCTAGTCAAGTTCAGTCTCGACCTTTGATAACTTTACAATTGTTAGCTTTGACGTACTGAAGTAATTCCAAGACACCGACTGACAATATACTTACTAGCTATTACACATACCTTAACGAAATTTCTTTTGACTGTACGACTGTACAACATTTGAGTTCTGACGATATGTTGCACTAGTGCACCCTATAAGGAATCTAAGAGCTAATTTTGACGAGTTAAAATCATTTAAACACAGCCAAGCTAGACTGAATTTGACTAAACAACCTATTACTTTCTAAGCTTTGATAAAAACCACTCTCATACAAAGAACAGATCATATAAATCACTAAATCACTATTTGAGATGCCGACCACTCTCATGAGGGTATTTAAGGCAAATATGTGATGAAGGATGAGTGTGATGAGTGGTAGTAATGAGTTATGAGGTGTAGTCTTGTTACAAACCAACGCCGACTCTTCCTTAGAATGGGTCATTAATTAATAGCCCAATGACCAATAGAAATACAAGGACCAACGACTTAACGTGACTTCCAAACCACGCAGGTGATGGTCTGATATGTCTAAACGATGGTGAGAGTTGATGCGGGTATCATAAGATGATCACTGAGACTATCTCAGTGGCTTTAGACCTATATCATCCTCAAAACCTGACCTCCATGAAGCTGGATTACAGGACCATGCCACGAGTCCCAGTATAAACGCCTATGTAGGGTTTACGTTATTTACTTAGAATAACTACATTCACAGTATCGCATCCTGGTGACTAAAACTGGAACCGTGTGCGTGTCGGGTTCACAGCGAACTACTAAATAAGTGTACCTTTTGTTTGTAAGATAACGTCAACTCATACATTGCTACAGTTGCGCACTGATTATGTCGTTATCTGGAAGACGACAGAAATCTGTTGTTTTATTTTTGTAGTTTCCACCTACAACTAGTTTTTGTGGCAAAATTGTTCCATATGTACATATGTTATTATGCATGTATTTTTGATGGAATAAAATATATTCTTATTCTTAACTAACCACTCGCCCGATTCAAATTACGTCCAGTCACGTGGTCCTACTGCCCAACAGTGAATTATTATTATATTAGCACAATCATATTTAATTTCGCCGTTGCTCGGTGGATTAAAACGGCAATATTATGACTCTTATTTATGGTTTTTAAACTAGTCCTTAGGCCTTACTAACCGCTTAACCATACAAAGTACGCGCATCTCATGTCGTATTGAGCTTTGTAGTGTAGTGGTGGACTAAACTGTATGCGGTATCAAGACCCAGACTCAGTTGTATCCAGGTCATACTCAGACCACACACTTGGTCTCTGACCCACCCATATATTCATGACCTTAAACTCTGCTTTATGTAGATCCCTCCGCCTCTTTTATTGCTGTTTTGCTTAAGTCTCTTAATTTAGAACTCGGCTCAAGGTTGAACCTTCACAATAAAGGAAATTTCTGTTGTTGAAATTAACTAGAAGTAAAAATTCAACGTGTTTGATATATCTGCTGAAAGAGTTTGAAGGCACTAAATTGGCAATTTAAGCAATAATTGGTTAAAATAATCAAGAGCGTTATAATAGAAATCCTTTTTTCTAAATTCATCTTTTTTATGAGCAGCACTACTTAGACTGGGTTTGTAGGACGCGTGTTTTAAATGATTAAGAAGCCACTATAACTACTTTCTAGAGCTCTATTACCTAAATTAGTTAGTAAGTTATGAAAAGTAAGTATCCTTTTTGTTCAATATCGGGTGCCAAGTGATTGTTTGACCAAGCTCAAGCACAGTTGAAATATGTGTGAACCAAGCCTGTTTTGACCTAATAAGGAGCAAATCTTAAACTTAAAACTAACCCCTAGACATCAAGAACAAATTCTACATCTTAAAACTGGTGCATTAATGACAAAAATACTTACAGATACAAAATCTGGGGGGGATACTATTCTACGTACGTAAAATAAATGGGAGAACTTTCAGATCAATTTAAAAATAAAACAGGGGACCTGTTCATTGTTCTTTAGTTGTCTTTTTGTATTCAGGTATAACGAAAATAAATAGTTGAAACCGTAGGTCAAACCGTCAAGTTAGGTAAAACCCGTATCAAAATTTACTGTTCTGCTTTTGCAAATGACCTTTTGGTTTTACACAACCACTGCTCAGAAAACAAACGGATATTGTAAAAAACGTATGTACACAGATTGTATTCCATACAACAGAATTAATTAGGTACCAATCTAAAATATTTCTCCTAATATATGAACACCAAATATTGTAAAATGTGTTGATTGCTGTTTTTTAAATTGGAATTTAATGAACCTTTTAAATAAATTCGCTTACAGAAACGTAAGGTGGACGTGTACTATTCTGCTTTTAGTCGATACAACAAGATTACATTTGTGGCGTTCATGATAATATTTAGCACGCCTTTATTCAGCATTGTCTCAATATATACGGGCCGTACCTTATCGGTGACCTTGTTCATCCAATAATTTACCAACTAACCTCTAGAAGAAATAGGTAAACGCTTCTTAACCCTTTATAAATACGCGTCCTACAAACCTAGTCATAGAAATGCTGTGAGAAGAATTGACTGTGGGACAGAATTGTCGGTCACATTTGCATAGATATATACAACAATGCGCTGTCCTAATAACTCTATGACATGCTCCCAACAATAAACCTACTTTACAACTTTGAAAACACAACTTTACAACAAGTTTTATTGGATTTGCAGCCCATAAAGCTATTCCCTAGTAGAGCAATATTAGCTGAACAAGATTCTTAGAAACTCTGTTGTTTTACTTGCAAGTAGTTACTGTGCACTCGGTTCTCTTTATAAGTGTATTGCTGATATTTTGTTGTTTTTATTTTGCTTCTTCTCAACTTATTTCACCAAGTGGTATTCCCTGCATCTGCCGCACTACAAATCAGAACTGTTTTGAGCGCATCTCCTCCTCTGAGATATTCATGCCGTCAGCATGGTGAGACCCAGACCCGGGACCACCGAGTGACACCCCATCCTGATCCCCAGAACCCGTTTTATGCTTTATATACATATGTATAAATGTGTTGCATCTATACAGGTTGCATGTTTGTTCGATTTGTATAAGGTTTAGTACAAATGTTGCTTTTGTAAATATCTTGGTCAAGTTTTTTGGCCAGCAAAATCAGAATACCGGAATTTCTCTTTTGTTTGTAAAATGGGCTTTCACCAAAAGGCGGTTTTTAATTATTTAATAACACTAAATTTCATCCGAGTATGATGGAAATTGAAATGAATATGTGTTTTTACCATACAATATAGTTATTTTTCACTACAACAGCGGACTGAGTAGATGCACTTTCCTTTTATGATATCTATTAATTTTACAGTTAAAGCCATGTCCGGCTGATCTTTGACTGTGAGCGTAGTGAACAACGCCTTTGATAATATACGAAAAGGTGAGGTCAAAGCCCGAAGCTGTGAATGTAGCTAACTAGAGTTACTAATTTATATAGAAATTGCAACAGAAATTCACTATGCTCATTTATACACCAACGGCAATATAATGCTTAGCTGCGGGTCGGCCTGGTTTTATATATATATACCTAAATATTCTTAAGCGTCTTACTTCCTGTTGAAATTTCATTTCCAACTAATTTCAGAAACTTTAAAATGTACAATTCTTATTCTAAAATCTAGGGAGTAGGGTTTACACCAAAATAAGACTACTACTACTGAAGATACCTTTGAAAACTGAAGGTACAGTCTTGAAAGTTCAATAATTTATGGCCAGCTCGTACCTGAAACAGATTCATTTTATTAGAAATCAAAATTATTTTAAAATGTGAAAGTAAGTTGTGCCATGGTAATTATGGCACTGTAGCTTTTATGTTGGCTTTGTCCTTTTCTTTTTTTGTGCTTATGTATTCTTTTGTATGTATTGTACGCAAATAAATAAATTGGTTAAATTGAAGGTGTATTGATATTGTTTTAAAGACGCTTAGGGTTAACAACAAATAATAGATAAACATAGCCGACATGTAGCCACAAGCGATACGGTGAATCTTAGCAAATATCCAATAAAACAGGATAAGTTTTCATTTTTCTATTTTAAATTAGACGAATTTCCTGAGAATATAGGTAACGCTAGGTGAAGGTTGAGGTTGAGTGGAAGAGAAGACTTCGTAGTCCTAACTTCACCTCATTAAACAAGACAAACTTAATCGTTTTACTTTCTGTATCCAAGGAAACATAGGCTAGTACATTACGTAACAGCTTAATTTATGCCCAGTGCTCTGAATGTAAACGTGCAGAAATTCGGATTAAATAATTAAACAGAAATTACTTTAAAACGGTAGGTTTTAAAGCAACGGGAGTTGTTTTGATCGACTAAAACTCTACTATATAAGGTGAACTTTGTATTCAATTATGGTATTTGGACAGTATTATACATGTCTAAACCATATATTCTCTAGGCTTGTCTCGAGCGACTTAACTCAGTCAAACCTCGCTTGTTTGACAATGTATTTTCTGTGCAATTAGACTGTTTCGACATGTACATCGATGCCAGGGACCGACCTATAGAATCGCTCCAATTCAGTCTGTTACCGTTGAGCTTCTGATCACGCTGACTCCCGTGCATCGCGGTCCCATTTTCATGAAGACATTTCTTCTTTTTAATTTCTTTTCGCTTCGCTTTGCGTCCATGACGTAATAAGTGTCATATACACTGTATATACGCACTACTGTACGTGTTTTATGCTATAAATACTTAAAAGTGATTTTTATTTTCGGCCACGTGCGGACTTCACGTGAATGGACAAGTTTAAAGTAGGAAAGTCCGTTTTTTACCGTTGAGGAACAGTTTTACGTTATTTTTAAAATCCAAACAAAGGTGCAAGTTAGTTTCTAAGTGCAGCTCAGTGTTCAGTGCATTTTTGTGGATATTGACACCTCTTCAGCATCCCCTCATCATCTACGGCTCCACTCCCCGCCAGCTTCAGGGTCCACGGCCATGGCTTCCCACTGTCTACTGGTCTACGCAGCAGACATCTCCCCCTTCATCTAAGTGCCGTGAACACTATACACCAGGCACTATTTGCCAATATATTTTTGTGTCAAGGTATCAGCATATAACCATTGTACTGTTGCGGTTCTTTACAAACATTCGTCTTAAAGTGAATAAGTACCGGAATTTACTGTATGAGTATTATCGCTGTACAGTTAACCTTCCCTGCTTGCAGTTATAATTTGATAAAATCGTGGCGTGAAATTGATTGCCCCTATTCAATATAACTGTCACATTCTTCAGTATTGATACAATTTTATAGCTAAATCAAAACTTTGAATGGCACCATTTTTAGACTGTTTGACACAGACACAGACTGTTTGATCTAGTTGGTACACGAACTTAATTTATATATTTGCAAAAGAAACATTTGTACCTGTGGTCACATCATATTCGCTAATAATTAAATCTAATGACTCTAATGCACCCTCAATACAAACTTAAGCTAAGCAAAGGTATGATGTAGCATAAATCAGCTGGAATATAACTAGTGTGAAACTTCCCAATCTATTTAAACAGCTGAGTGAGAATGTTTTAGCGTGAAAACAACTTCCACAACATCGTCCTTTTGCTACATCCGTTGATTAAATCTGAACCTTTGTGTTGGATTCAAAAGTTTTAAAACAAGATATTGTTTTCATGATTTTAATAACCAAGAGCTTTTAAGGAATGATAGCATTTTATCGTTTATTTGACTGTGAAGTAGTTATTGGCGTGACGACTAGTTAAATGGAAAAATGCAACATCAAACTGAAAAATAATACATTTTTGGAAATAATTCTAAATTTTTGAAACTACTTTATATCTTTAACATTTCCCAACCATTTGAATTTGTTTGTCTCATTGCCCTAATCTTGTAATAAAATTTCAAAATATATTCCGTATGACCTATATACAAGTAGATTTCAAATGTCCCCTCTTAAGACAAAGGAAATATTTTGAAACCCCTTTGGGAATGTTTTTATATGATCCCAAAGTTTGTTTTGCGTACTTTTGCGTCACACAATCGATCCATAAACTGGGAATGAGGACAAATTTTTGCAATACCAACCGGCGGGCCTTGTGGCACCTCACTTTAAACTCAGTCAAACCTCGCTTGTTTGACAATGTATTTTCTGTGCAATTAGACTGTTTCGACATGTACATCGATGCCAGGGGCCGACCTATAGAATCGCTCCAATTCAGTCTGTTACCGTTGAGCTTCTGATCACGCTGACTCCCGTGCATCGCGGTCCCATTTTCATGAAGACATTTCTTCTTTTTAATTTCTTTTCGCTTCACTTTGCGTCCATGACGTAATAAGTGTTATATGAACTGTATATACGCACTACTATACGTGTTTTAAGCTATAAATACTTAAAGTGATTTTATTTTCGGCCACGTGCGGACTTCACGTGAATGGACAAGTTTAAAGTAAGGAAAGTCCGTTTTTTACCGTTGAGGAACAGTTTTACGTTATTTTTAAAATCCAAACAAAGGTGCAAGTTAGTTTCTAAGTGCAGCTCAGTGTTCAGTGCATTTTGTGGATATTGACACCTCTTCAGCATCCCTCATCATCTACGGCTCCTCCCCGCCAGCTTCAGGGTCCACGGCCATGGCTTCCCACTGTCTACTGGTCTACGCAGCAGACATCTCCCCCTTCATCTAAGTGCCGTGAACACTATACACCAGGCACTATTTGCCAATATATTTTTGTGTCAAAGTATCAGCATATAACCATTGTACTGTTGCGGTTCTTTACAAACATTCGTCTTAAAGTGAATAAGTACCGGAATTTACTGTATGAGTATAATTATCGCTGTACAGTTAACCTTCCCCGCTTGCAGTTATAATTTGATAAAATCGTGGCGTGAAATTGATTGCCCCTATTCAATATAACTGTCACATTCTTCAGTATTGATACAATTTTATAGCTAAATCAAAACTTTGAATGGCACCATTTTTAGACTGTTTGACACAGACACAGACTGTTTGATCTAGTTGGTACACGAACTTAATTTATATATTTGCAAAAGAAACATTTGACCTGTGGTCACACATATATATCATATAAATTCGCTAATAATTAAATCTAATGACTCTAATGCACCCTCAATACAAACTTCTAAGCTACAAAGGTATGTATGTAGCATAAATCGTAGCTGGAATATAACTAGTGTGAAACTTCCCCAATCTATTTAAACAGCTGAGTGAGAATGTTTTAGCGTGAAAACAACTTCCACAACATCGTCCTTTTGCCGCTACATCCGTTGATTAAATCTTTGTGTTGGATTCAATCAAAGTTTTAAAACAAGATATTGTTTTATTTCACTGATTTTAATAACCAAAGAGCTTTTAAGGAATGATAGCATTTTATCGTTTATTTGACTGTAAAGTAGTTATTGGCGTGACGACTAGTTAAATGGAAAAATGCAACATCAAACTGAACAGTAATGTTTAAATAGAAAAATAATAAATTTTTGGACACAACGGCAGATATTCCTGTCAAACCCCAAGGAAAAGAAATAATATTGAATCAATTTTGAAACTACTTTATATCTTAAAGGAACTTAAACATAGAAATCTAATAACTATGTATTAAAGGACAGAAAATAGTTTTTGTCGTTTTGTAAAGGGAATTTAAACACAAACGCAACAACGCAAAGACAAGTGTTTTATCTCGACTTGTTTTTTTTGTTGTGCCCATTTAAAGGTATAACATAAAATCAAATTTAAAATCCCACATTTCGCATACAATTTAGTTTCAATAAAGCGTTTTCTTCACAATACTCTATGGGAACACTATGTTTCTATGGGGCTTTCTTCACAATACTTTTTTAGGGTTGTTATTTTTCCTCAGAGTGTTTTCAAGAAAACAGTGTCATTTAAAATAAATTGTATGTGAAATGTGGCATTTTAATCCTGACTTCTTGTAATCTTTAAATGGGTATAACAAATTTGTGTTCTAATTCCCTTTCTTTTGAGGTGCACAAGGGGGGAGGTTGGTATATTAAAGATTTGGGGGCCCTCTCGTCCGTTTTTTGTGACGCAAAGTATGTCAAAACAATTCAGTTTCCTATAAAAACATTCCCTAAAGGGTGTTTCAAATTACTTCTTTTTTCAAAAGTTAAGGTGGGGGAAAAATTTAAACTCACCTTGTGTAATGATAAACGACAGTCCAATATACAACATACACATGCGCTGTTTTAAGTTTACAAGAATATTTATCCTTCAAAAACAAGCGTTGCAAATTATTTCAAATTTGGATTTTCGGGAATCTTGTTGATATCTATTTAAGACCCAGGTAATGTACATACTTGAGTCATGTACATTCTTATCTGTGTGAATGTGATGTGCTCAAGGTCAACATAATACCAGACAAATGTATACGTTTAGACCAAATTCTCATATATGCATATTTACGTAAAGCTGAAGCACTAAGGCGGAAATAAGGCTGTGAGCGTAGGGAATTACGTTTCGATTTAGCTCATTAAATTACAAAAGAAATTCACTTTAAACGCGGTGTCTGTTTTTTACTTAAATATTGTCAAAGTCTATCAACTTTACTCACACTACTCTTCCTCATTGAGAATGCGTTGCACTAAAAACTTCCTTTTCTCGCGATGGGTTTAAAATTCCCTAAAAGAACCTATTTTATAACCAGCACAACAAATCTCCTTAGTAAACTGTACCCATTTAAACGTTAGATTATGGGAATAGTTTAGGACACCCGATACAATGTTATCAATAGATGGAACCCATAACATTGCAAACACAATAGATCAGTTAATTACACAGATACCTCCAAGGACAAGGCCTAGGGTGTGTGGGGGATAAGGTGTTAGATATTGCTTGTTTGATATCCATCGATCAATGCTATGCTGTGTTAACCGGTTAGGGAGGGTTATATATACTCGTGGTAGGTATATAACATAATGAGTATGTACTACAAGTTATGTTATTCGGAGGTGTAGTGTATGGGCCTTTACCAAGTGTCATGGTTTGGGAGGGGGTCAGGTTCTTAAGTCTCCATCTAAAGTCTATAGGTTACGTTCTAACAATATATAGTGTTAGAACATTTCAAGAGTATTTTGCAAACTATTGATTTAACAATTATAAATAATAATAATAACTTTATTTTTCATGTACAAAAAAATGTTGTGTGACAAAAACAAAAACAAATGTAAATATAAAAAGAAATAAGATATTATCACCAAAATACTGTTTATAGTACTACTTGTTACATATGTGAAATGTTGTTGGAAAAATTTGTTGTATTTGAATCATCCATAATTTACCAACAAATGAATTTTGAATTAAAATTTTTTAATTTTGACTTAAAGAGTTTATATTGTTTATATTTTTTAAATAGTCTGGTAATTTGTTAAAAGATTTAATACCAATTTGGGACGGTAATTTATGAGATATTTCAAGTCTATGATATCCCAACCTATATTGACTATATTTTACAAGCCATGGTTGTGGATATCATAGCTATTTATAAACTACCATTTGTTATGGAAAAATTATTGTTTCATATATATATTGTACATACAAGGTAGGGTAAAATAACCTAATACTTTAAATATTTCTCTACAACAATCTCTTAAACGCAATAGATAATACAATAATACATTTTGAAAAGTCTAGTATATACTCTCCGCCTGTTTAAGCACAAGTACTCGTAGTGACATTGTCAAAGAATCTGAACATATGTTATCCTGATCGTCAATAAAACGCCTGATCACAACACTGTTGTATTGTTTAAATCAACTTATGAAATCTTTTGGGTTTAGGGTAAAATAAGTTTTTCAATAGTCTCAAAACTTACCATTTTTCATCAAAATGTAAAAGATGGCCAGGCAGAGCTCCAGGCTCCTTTTCCACCGTGGACATTTTAATTACTTTTTGGCATTTTCTAACAGTATGAATGAGAGCTCAAGCGTTAACTAGAATAAAATATTTTCTTTAAGTTTCAAAAACTAATAACATAATTTTCGATCACGTTTTTCCGAATATCAATCAAAACTAAGCTATATTAATATTTAAAACTTACTTAACGGTTTTTTCTAAAATTTGACAGTAACAGTGAAGAAATATTAAATATACGTTTAAACGATTGAACGATTAAATATCTGCAATCCTACTTAAACTGTTTGAAAATATTTTACGTCCAAGGATTACAGGAAGTAATTATATCAGCCAGTGTAGGACCACTTTAAGAACAAAAATAGAATAGTACTATTTCCACCCAGAGCTATGATCACAATGAAGATATACGTGTTATTGTACAGTCTGGTCACTACAATCATGTACACTGTACAGTCTGTCTACGTGAGAAGAGAGCACCTGTCTGTGAACTGATAGTTAAGCCTACAGACCGAACTCACAACAACTCTCATTAGAGACATTCTATAGTAGCAGAACATCAAGCACACAAAAGGCCATCATTGCGCCTGTTAGCAAGTTAAAGTTACAGTGCAATCCGCCATAAGGTTAACATTGGTACATTAAGGGTCCACGTCAGTGGACACCGCAGAGAAATTCTAATTTGTCCGCACAGGGAACACATAACACCAACGAGCCTCCTTTCAACTGATGCGGCCTAACTGTCAAGCCAAACGCTTGCAAAGGGTACGTTTTTCTACTTTAAAAAATTTTCTACATTAATAAACATGAAATATTTAAAACTATAGGAGATTTCTGACACGTATATGAGCCCGACTTCTCATAAGTGGTTTAATAGTTTCACAAATTGTCCAGGTTTTAGTGCGTTTTCTTTTTGTTAAAAGTCATTTTATACACTTAAACGCATAATTTCGAAACAACTCTTTAAACTCATGTAGGTAAACTTCTTAGCTTTATAACGTATATTCTTAATCTTAACTTAAATAGTGTCTTTGGAAGCCAGATTTACCAGTAGGTTGACATCGATATTTTCCTTGATTTAAAAGCAATAAATAAGTTAAAACGTTACGGTAGGTCTACTATTCCACGTATTAAAAGTCAAACAAGATAGAACATACAATATTTTCAAAATTTAGAGCCAAGACATTGTTATGGCTGATAGATAGCGCATAGATGGGCTGAGGCGGGAAACTAAATATAGTTGAGGCAGCCCACGCATAGAATGCGCTGAGAGGGAACCCTTTTAGGAGTCTCAAGTTGAGCCACTGACACAAGTTCGGTTGTTCTCGAAAATCGCACGATTTGGTCACATTTAGTCATCGACATCGGACAAACTCGAGCATGTGTTGCCGAGGGGAGACGGTGAGAGACGGCAGCGCTCGCAGCGCACTCTGTGCGTGGGCTGCCTAACTATGTCGAGTTTCCTGCCTCAGCCATGTGGTATCTATACTCTATCTACCTTCCACAACATTGTCGTTGGTAGAAGATTTCCTTTAAGACCCTTTCCCATTTTGTGACATGTATAAAGCGCACAGACAACAAGCAATGAGTAACTACATATAAACTAAATTGACGACATGTAACTATATTAACTACATAGGTAACTTGTAACTGTATATAAACTGCACGGACAACATGTAACTACCCTCTCGGTACCCCGGTCACATGTGAACCAGTTAGATGATTCGGTTAGTTCACCCTCCACCCCCAATATACTGGAGCACTCAAGTGACCAAATATATCTCAACCCACTCTACTCTACCTAGTAACTTCCTATATGTTTGTTATTTTTAGTTTTTTCGGTTAAAAGTCACAAAGCTCAAAAACCCTGCTATGAGTTTCCATCCTTATCCTTATTGAGAGGTGCTTTATATTCAGGTCTGTATGGAAAACTCCTAGGTTGCCTTAAAATATCAGACGAAAAAAATTGTTATTGAAATTACGTTATTGACATGAAATTACTAATGGTACACTAATCGAGACTATTGGACTAGCGAACTTCTGTAATAATATAAAGGATGGAAAGCTCAGGCCGAAGGCCTAAGCTAGTTGTGAGTGTAGTGAACAGCTCGGGATAATATAGCACGAAAAGTTGAGGTCTAAGGCCAAAGTGAGGTTGTGAGTGGAACGAGTTAGAGCTCAAATTAGTAAATTAGATTAACAAATATCAAAAAACATTCATTAATTTAAGTCAACGGTGCTTTAGCACTTAACTTCGTGTCTGTCTGGATTAAGTTTTGAAAAAGTCAACTTTGGAACACGCAACAGTACTATACTTTTATAGAGCTTTGAAAATCTCCGTTTAAAATTGGAAGATCGTGGCTCTAGTACGCCCTAGATGAAACGTTTTGCATCATGTACAAATTAAGATAATAGAAAACCATCACACAATATCAGCGTTTAACTTATTGTAAACCCTTTTAAAACCACTAAAACGCGCTTGAACAAAGTTGACACGAAATTCCTTAGTTTCCAACCACTCAAAAATACATTTGTTTACACCCGTGGACTAAAATAATTGGTCTGACTGTAACAGCGTCATTTAAACACCCGTACTCCAAATGCACAAGCCACCAAACGGATTTACTTTGCGGGATCGGTTGTATCATATCAATATCGACAAGATGGAAATCACATGATCAAGAGATATTGGATTGATATACAAGGAGCAAGGGAGCTGAGATATTTACATGCATTATGAGATATCGTTCCCGGCAGACTTCAATTCCTCCCTGTTGATATCCATATTTCTTCACCAACACTTTCTTTTCCGTTTGCTCTACTCTCTTTCACTTTTCAATTTTCAAGAAATTTCGTAAAAGGGATGTGTTAGTCCAGATTAGTAGGATAAGTGAGGTTTGTTCATTTGAATTGTTATGTTTTGAGATAGGAGTTTATGAAAGTAAATACGGGATTTGTAAGGTTTTCTTAATAATGGACCCTTTTTTGTTATTTTTAGTTATGTAAAAACTAAACTAATAAAAGTGTAATTAAAGTACCCTAAACAGGTGGGGTGGCCTTATCTCTTAGGGTTTCGCGGCCGGTGTCACAACTATAATCTAGTTCTTCCGGTTCACACCGCGTCCAAACTTCAAAATTAGGTTGACATAATTAGGTAATAATTGTCAACAAAGGTACACATTGTAAACTTCTTTTCAACTTATACCCATCATTTTAAACTCAATTAAATTACAACACCTTGAGAAGTCTTTTAACATTTTATTTTCTAATTCAATTGTGATGAACAAAACGTGTATTGGCCGTGCCGAGTTGAAAATGTATGCATCAAATTGTAGCTATTTTGCAAACTGACTGATTATTACACAATTTTAAAGCTCTCGGCACCTAATAATACAAATAAGCAATAACTTTTTATAGTATCTCAACAATGCCACTGCCAAAAGGGTGGTTTGTGTGCTTAAATACATTAGATTGTATTATACAGGCAACTTTGTGTTCATATTCAAAAACTATATGGATAACTTGAATGCCCTCGATTATAAATTTATAGATTTATACAACTATACAGTAGTTCAATCCAAACCATGTAACCATTTAAAAACTCAAACCTAATATTCATAGTATCGGCGTTTTTTCGACTGCAACCGTCCGCATCGTCAATTTCTAAATTACTGCATTGCCTAAAGGTAGACATTGAAACGCTTTTTACTCACCTCCCCCCTGAACGTCCATTTAACACAAAACATAAAATGATACCACAAATTTGAAAAACTACCTTTAGACAGGTGACTTGGCACGGTTTAACATGTTGAGTTGTTCCAAATTTAACAGAGGTGGCAGTTATACACCACATGGGGTGCCTTCAACTAACAATGTTTTTATTTCCTTAACAAACAAAAAACAGTTGATATTATTTCTCAATATTGTACAGCAAAACATGTAGACTACTCATATGTTCGTGTTTGGGCCAGACACGGTGTAAGAAACAAGACAAGCTGATATATACGAACCTAGTTTCGACCTCCAGAGAAAATAGTCAACTGGCGTGACGCCCTGTATATCGACTTTCGTAGACCCAGCTGTGTGGTTATTGGTCTAGGGTTCTAGGCTATTGTAAAGTGGGGATTTTAGAAGTGTTTAAATTACCGTGATTATTACAAAGAGGTAACGTACTGAACGTGTAGCATACAGTGTCTAAAATAACTAATAAGCTATTTAGGCCTAAATCTTTAAATAGGAATTGTAAACAATACATTATCATAAGTACAGTACGCCTTATTGGCTGGTTAGAGAATTAAAATTCTGCAGTTAGAATGGTTTGAATTGAAAAGTCCTGAATCGTAGTAGATCCATTATAATCGTAAATTTCAATTTGAATGAAGATAAAATATAGCTTACGCGCGCCCACAAATTCTACAGTGACGCTTGAGGATTTTTCATCAACGGGGGCGGAATAATTGACCACAAAGGTTTTCCACTCTAAAAAATGTATTTGTGATCCAATATAAATGAAAGTTATAAAGTAACTGTTTACGGTCTTAAGTACATCAACGCCTTCTCATACCCCCAACAGAGCATTTCCGGTGGACCGACTTTGCTGGTACGAACTAAAGTTAGAGATTTGCAGAAACATTGGTATCAAACTATGAGAATTCGCTAACATACCTTTACGCTGATGATTTATTGTTACGTGTTTTTAAAGCCACCTTATAATTTCCAATTGGGTAATAACCTCTAAATATTGACAAAAGAAAGCCACCATTTTTAAAATACGCAAATTGTTATTGATTATAATAAACAATCGGAAAATACACTGTTTATATCACTAGTACTCACTTAATCCATACAATCAACTGAAACTTGCAGAGTTTACAAGCCAGTAAGGTAACGAGATGTACTGTACTGTTTTGGTAATTAAAGAAGGATGGGTAGGATAGCTCATTAGGCAAGAAGATTGTAGGTCTCATTACGCGTAATTGGCATAACTGATGTTGTTTCATACCTTTCCTAATATGCTCGAACAAAGAAAACGTAATCAAGTTTCCACAAGTATCATTTTTATGAAAACTACCACTGAACCGTCTGGATTAACTAAAACTGAACTCCGACTTTGCTGGTTAAAGAACTCAACCAAGATATTCACAAAAGGAACATTTGTACCAAATTTGGTGAAAATCGGACATAAATGCGATGATACACTTGTATATAAAGTTTTGAAAAATTCTCAACACGTGTTCTGGGGTCAGGATTGGTGCTCATTTCACTGTTCCAGAGGGAATTCGATAATAATTCAACAGATTCGAGGATCTTCTAATAAAACCGTTATTACATCTTATTACAAGTGTAAAACAGAAAGCACACGGTTCTGAACGCCTCGTTCATACGATACTCGCGAGAAAAGGTCTGCAGGATATTGGATGAAAAGTTCAAAGGAGAACCACGTGTTTTCATCCGCTCGTGAAACTGTACGCCTCTGTTACTGACTTCACCTCAGTTTGATTTCAATATTTGCTTCTGTCTTAGGTGTGAAATGAGATCTTTAGTTGTAATTCTTGGTGAAAACCGTTAACGTCCAATTGAACTGTATGGGAGTTATTATTCAGTAATATTAGTTCTACCTACTGAACGCAGACGCTGTATTGTAATTGTACGAAATGGTGTAATTGTGCAAATGTTTCAAGGGGACCTTCTACATTTGTTATATATTCAGGCTTTGTTTACTCGTACATTCAACAAAATCTGGTTATTCCAGCAAACCGTATTCTAAATTTGTGGTATTAGAAGTCTGAAATTGCACTGTTTAGTTATAGTCTGATGACTGATGACGAATTTAGGTGACTTGAAATACGACAGTTGGTCTTCATGGATCGGCAAGTCTACCAGTGCATTTCTATTAAGTCTACTGCGCAAGTTTAGTTAGGAGGGTACAAATAATGACATAAAATCTTTTGAGGTAAACACAATGTTTTTTTAGAGCGATCTCCGTTAAGTAGGACAATAACAATGCCAGACGATTAGGCCGGTTAAAAGTTTCTGATAGATGACTTCAAAAAGGATTTTCCAACTGTGAAAATATATACTCATTTGAGGAAAGCTGAAACTTTCACAAAATACTCACTAGTATCCCTTGAACAAAACCCTAAGTGTGTTTACTATACAGATTGAAAACCTTTTAAAGATCTTTTTATTTAAAGATCGTTTTACTTTTCAGAAAGTTAGTGCTGTTTACAAAAAACTTGTAGAAAATTTCACCTATTCGGGAGTAGTGGTACACCACTTAACTATTAAAAAGAACTTTAAATCCTACAAAATATTTCCAACCGATGTTATCTTTAGCCTGTCAAAACTAAAGTAACTATCGATACCTTTCAAGCGTGCTGTACCTTCTTAAACGCATTAAATGCAACTGTAGTTAATTAAGATTAAGGTCCTGTGTTTAAAGTTTGTTGTTGGCGATGGAGGATGTCAGAATTTGAAATACGAGTATTATTTGGAACTACTGTATCATCTCGTATTATTGAGGACATTTTCTATCGTTAGTGAGCAAAACTATCACGACGTTTCGGGACCTGCAATCTGGTCCCGTCTTCAGGTGAAAAGTAACCTAACACTTAGGAGTAAGATTAAGGGTTCTAAAGCCCTAACTTTTGCCTTGTGTACAGGTTTTGTTTGTCAATAAGCTTTTTGTTATAATCATTCTCAGTTCCTTCTTTTATTTAAACCCGCCGATAGTAAAGCCCCTGAGTTGAGAGCACACCAGTGTAAGATAGAAGGTGAAGGTGGCAATGCCATGACGAGCTGGTCTGTGTCTGTCGTGCAGCACGAAACTGTGAACTGCTCGTGCAACTCCAGTCTTCTGTGAGATATAACATTGCCTCGTACAATTCAAGAGATTCTGACAACGTAGTAACCGATAGCAATATCAATGTTCAATCTTAGGTGTTGGTCTACTTCTTGTGAGACTCGTACTTGGTCAAGGCTGTGCGGAAAAGATACAAAAGATGTGGTAAGTGACGGTGCAGAGGGATGCAAGCTATAAAACGTTGAATTAGTGAATATTGTTAATATCACTATATCACTATTTGAGATGCCGACCACTCTCATGATTTTAAGGCAAATATGTAGTTAAGGATGAGTGATGAGAGGTAGTAATGAGTGGTGAGGTGTAGTCTTGTTACAAACTAAGGCCGACTCTTCCCATCAATAATTAATAGCCCAATGACCAATGGAAATACAAGGACCAACGGCTTAACGTGACTTCCGAACCACGCAGGTGATGGTCTGATATGTCTAAACGATGGTGGGAGTTGATGTGGGTATCATCAGATGATCACTGAGACAATCTGGGCCGCTTTAGACCTCTATCATTATCCAAACCTGACCTCCATGAAGCTGGATTACAGGATCACGCCACGACCAGTCAATCCAGAAATTTTAATTTGGGCTTAGTACTCTTAAATAAAAGGGTAATATGTATATTTGATATCCGATTAGTACCGAATTTCCATAAGGAATAGAGTTATTTATTTCAATGAGCGAAACGTCGTACAACAAAACGGAAAGCAGTTTTAAGCTTTCAACCTCCTGAGTCAAATTGCAAAGTCGCGCGTACAAGGTTGACGAAAGATTCATAGTTTCTAGTCGCTCGAAAACATTTGACGCCCTTTAACTAAGTTGATCGGTCATACTACGTCGTTTGTTAACGCCCTAACTACGCACCTTTAAGAGAAAATGAGACTTTGAGATATTTGTTTGCTATATCTTGTACCGTACATATTCTGGTTACGTTTTTTATTTGAAAACGAACTGTCAATTCACCTCACAAAATTTAGTCAGCCCAACTAAAAAACTTTTTTATCTAAATTTAGCTCGTTACAATTTTTTTTCAAATTGAACCAGTTAGTTACAGATGTTTTACCATGGATTTTACCGCCACAAAACTCGTATTTCCTCAATTCCGCATTCAGGTCGATCATAAGGAATCTCACTACAAAACTATTCGCACAGCCCTAAACAACTCGTAAATCAAACTAAACTTCATTTGAACCATTCATATATTGGATAAGTACTCAGTTAGCTACAAAAGAGTTACACTTTGACACAGAACCCGAAGAGAAAGTAAAGAGAAAGGTAGAGAGAGACAGAAGAGTCCCCGGGCACAAGCTGATATATACAAGTCCTCTTTGTGACAGTCACAGCTTTGATATTCGGCGCCAATTAACACTGCACTTTGTACTCACAAACACACATTCCCTTACATTGTAGAGTCTTCTCGGCAGAACAAACTGTACGGGTATGGGTAGAACAGTGGATTTGGGAGCTATCACTAGGAATTACCTCACGTTCTCGATTCGCACGTTTAGGCACTTAAGAAATCAAACTAACCGGAAAGTAATCTTTGAAACGACTTATTTCAATCAAACTATTCCATGAGTCGAAAATAAATAAAAATCATTTTTTCATGCCACTTTAGCTGCCATTCAGTTTTCTATGTTGGTTTGAAAGTTCATAATAGTGGCGGAGAGCAATTTAGTAAAAGGAAAGAAACGGACTTTTCCTGCCACTTCCGGAGAAAAACTACTACGTTTAGGGTAGTTAAAAACTCCACCCGTATTCAGAGGACTACACTAATCTCTGAAGACGGGTGGAGTTTTTAACTACCCGAAACGTTAGGAGTAGTTTTTCTCCGGAAGTGGCAGGAAAAATCCGTTTCCTATAGTTTTCTATGTTGTTGTACTTTGTTATTGTTTTTTTTAATACCAACACAATGTCAATTTGTATATTGGTAATTAAAACTGTTAGTCTTTTCACGACCTATTTTATCAACGGTCCCGATTTTTAAACTTGGTAGCTTAAAGTGAGTATCTAGTATTTGTATCTTCAGAAAAATCAACGTCATTCAATATCAAGTTTTCAAATTGCGTTCTTTTGTTTTATTTGTATTCCCTATATTTCCTTATTGCTCATACGGACGCAATATTGTTATTTGAGGATGCGTTAATTGAGGTATGGTAAAACAAGATATGTATGCTTAATTTAATCTAAATCGTAGCATCAATACAGTTTTATATCATCACAACATTTTTGGGGACCACCCAACCCCTCCCCTTAAGGTCATCCTCCCGGTGCAAGTTATCCCCGTCACAGTAAATTCGCTATGACTCACTGTAGCGCGTCGGCTGTTTTACCTTTTACGTTCTTATTTCTAACCCGTAGCGAAGCACGAGTACATTACATTGGCATAGGTAAGGAAACACGAGGGTACGTGATGTTTCAAGGGGGTGCAAGTTGAAGAGGGTGAGGGGGCGAAGTTTAGTGCCTCTCATAAAACCCTTTATGAGAAGGTTGGAAAACTCGACGACTTCCATGAATTCCTTCTTAATTAAACAGCTTCGTTCAGTACTAAAACATTCAACACGCCGCAATTTTAATTCACACGACAATAAAAAAGAGTATTACTTGCTTTGTTTTCGTGCTTTTATTTGTGTCGGTCTGTGTTTCTAGTGCAAACAGAAAATAAAACTTTAGTGCAGTGAGGTTTTTCTGTTTAGGCTTTTGTTATTGTTCAGTGAATTGTAGAATTTTCTTTCGCGCAGAGATGAATCAACGTAAAATAAATTAACAGAGTTAATTTAAATCGTCTCATCAAGTGTTTATGAAGTTTTTGTACCATAAAACCACATTTTTAGAGAGAATCTTCATCTCACCCCCTAAGGCCAATTCAGGTGTAACTTACCCCTCGTAACAGAAAATTCGCTACGAGTCATAGTAGCATTTGTGACTACGCGCCGGCTATGGTTATGAACTCCCTTGCTTATTAAGCACTTCCTTGATTGCGAGTATACATAAAATAATCTTTAATTGTAGATTCTGCACTGTGTGTTCCCTACTGCTGTCTAATGAATCCAATAACTTAATAGACTTTACGTTCCACCACATAGAAAAGTTATAAATTCCAATTTTCCTATTTCAACAGTTATTTCCAGGAAAACACTAAACTTAGTCAGCTGTTGCAATTATTTTTCCACGATAAATCGAAGTTTAGAAAAAAAACGCAGTATTGAATTAATAGCTCTAAAAGAAAATTATTTAGGCCGAGACTTCGATATCTACAATCTACTCGTAACATGAAGAACACTTCGAGATTGACATGAAGTCACATAAGTAATCAAGTACTTTGTTGCATCACTAAAATTATTGACAAGTGATAATGTGTACTATGTTATTGCCACTGTAACAGTAAACACCTATATTAAGTGCCTTTCAAGGTCTTTAAAAGCCTCACATTGGGAAACATCATGAAATGTAAGACAAATTGTTTCAATTTTGATTAAAAGTAGGCATTCTTTTCGTCAACAAATATAGCGGGTTTGGCAATAATTATTTTCTTTCAGAAATAAAGAAGTTTATGGTTTTTCACTACAACTAAGGGAAAAGTAGGACAAACTAATAAATAATCTCCAAACATTAAAAATATATTGGCCGTTCGAAATCTTTGAACGGTACAGTTCGTCAGGTTTAGCATGGCCGGTGAGATGGGCTATAGGGCCATAAGCGGCCAGCAGGAAATCTCAAGGCCACCGGCCATGATATACCTAACGAACTGTAGTAGCTTCTAAACAGTGCATTAAACCAAATATTAACAATGTTATTTTATTAAACTGAATAACAAATTTAACTGCGCCACGTTTATTAGTATGCCTTAGTGAATAACGGAAATTAGTGGAAAACGAGACCTGAAACGTATGTTTTTGACACAAGAATGCTTTTAATTGTGGTAAAGAAAATCATTAAAAGCAAATTTAGCTAGAAACGTAGATTGGAAATTTGTTTTCAAAATGGCGTCGAGAACTAAGATGCGTCAAAATTGTGTTTCGAGTCACGTTCTTCCACGTATCTTCGTTTTTTATGAACGAGTTTTGAAAGACGTGATGTAGTTATGTTTTCTGTTAGAATAATGGAAATGATTTATTCTAGGAAGATGAGTGTTAAATGCTTAAGGGTTGTTACCGTTTATAGATTTAAATAGACCGCCATTTTGTTTTTAATGATTAGACAGTATTTATTTTTTCTCCTACCTTGGCAATATTTAAGTGTCAAAAGCACGTTTATAGGTTTAACAGTTTGTCCAATAAAAATTAAACATACAGCAATTTAAATGCTGGCTGCGTGATAACCAAGGTCTTATCGAACGGTTTCATTATGATATTTAAATTCATATTATAGGCCCAGAACAAATCCCTTAAATATTGGTACAAAGTTCTGGGACACCCTGTACTTACAAGCTATTTTCTCCCGGATATCTGGGTCAAAGTTTTCTCTTGCGGTTATTTCTGGAGTTATTTTCCCCCTTTTACCTGAGATGGAAGAAGGAAGCAACTGGAGCATCTAAACAACATTTAGCTAAGTCAACATCTCCAGCTTTTCAAACAACTACGATTACTTGTTTACTGAAACAGTAACTTTTATATCATCCGTTCCCTTAGTAAATAACAAGCAGTGTACAGGTAAATAAGTAATCCGGTGGTTTACGTACGTTATTTACCATCTTAAAATTGTTACTATAGGTTGATAACATGTTTTCCGATACTGTTAAAAATAACGGGCAACGAATAACATTTTAACAACACTTTTAAAAGAACCCTCCGGAACCTGTTTATAGGTAGCCTTAGTACCATGTGGACACCAAGTTACGTACAAATTTGTCATTTGTAACAACTGTATAACAACCAAGAGTAACATACAGCACCTTGCTGGAGCAGCAGCAGAGGCAGCAGTTCAGAGGAATCATCAAAATACTCAAAGATAAAGGAAAATTACATGGATTTGGTCGTTGCGGCCTTGGAAACTGCAGGAGTGATGTGTGAAGAGGGAAGAGAGTGGATTCACGAAATAGAGACGTGTCTAATAGAAAAGACAGGCGATGCAAAGGCAAGAAGTTATTTCCTACAAAGAATTAGTATGGCAGTACAGACAGGAAATGTCAACCGCATAATTTCTGCCAGGCCCTCAAATGATGATTTGGAATATATTTTTATTTATAAATTATATTGTCTTTTATATTTTACTTTATATTTATTTATACAAACTATTTGTCACTACACAACTTTTCATCCAAGTCTTTTCCATTTAGTTTACAAGAAAAGCTACTCTCTAAAAAAAGTAGGAGAAGGCAGGAGTTTTCTTCTGAAGTGGCTAGAAAAATCCAATATAGACAATTTTACAATTTATCTTCCACAGTATGATTAACTTTCAATCTAAAACTGGTAATATAGAAAATACGAGTTATGATTTGGTGAACTCTGAATGGCGATTCAATCGGGGACACTTTAGAATTGTTGGAGCTCAACCAAGCGTTAAGAATAGAGATATCTGAAATATATACGAGTGGGAAAATAGAATGATTTCGCCCACCAAGCGCTTTTAAACCGAAATGTAACATTGCAGTTCTGTGAAGTAAAATACCTTAGTTGCTGTTCTACCAGTATTAATACTGTTTGTGTTCTATTATAAACCAATGTGAAAAAGCGTGGCCTAAGCCGGGGTTCGAACCAGTGACCTGAATTGCTGAGAGAAAAAACGTTAGCCACTAGACGTAAGCTTAAAACTTTTAGCGGACCCGTGGAGGGCTGGAATCGTGCGCGACTCCGGAGCTCATCTCTCCGCTGGGGCGGGTTCGATCACCGCAGTCACGACTTACTATTTTGTAATGTGACTATACGGCAACGCAAGGTAAAGGTCGAGGTTGAGTGGTAGAGAGGACTTTGTAGTCCTACCTTCGCCTCGTTAAACAAGACAAACTTGACCTTTTTCTTTTAAAAGATATGTTTGTTTTTATATGATACCAGTTTTAGTATGGAAATATGTTTTCTTGTGTCTATATAAAATACTTACTCGTTCTTTTCCATGATAAACGGAAGATAGTAATCCAATCTTTTTTAGTCATAACACTTTTTATGTCTTGACTAATACTTAACATAGGTCTAAAGTAGTTGTAAGCGGCTAGTTTTAAGTATTGTTATTACAGACAGTTGTTTTCACAAACAACGAAAGAGGAAAGAGATTTTTGTAGGCTTTATCTGGCAGAAAGAGTTGTCAACTTGGGGAGATTTATTCTGTGGCTTTTAGTCTGAATGTGGAATAATTTATCATAAGAGAAACACTAAATGACATATCACTCTGTTTTACTTTACCTCTATAGTTTTCAGGTTAAGTGAAGATTATTTCTGTGCTTATAACAAAATATGGCTTTTAATCGGAGCTAAAGTACGAGCACTTCTCCGTTTGTAAAAAATAGTACACAATGCATAGTGGTATAAAAAACACCCTATATAAAAACCGTTACTACTTTTCTTAATTATATTTTATTTTCGACATTTCATCACAGCTTCTTTAATCTTTGTTATCTGAAATCTAACTTCCACACGTCTGGAATACTTCATGTTCACAGCATACTTCATAACTTACTTCCTGTCATTCTAACAGTGAACAAAGTTCAGCCGATTCAACAATAAAAATCGCCAAATCATCGAGAATTGAATTGAATGGAAAGAAGTGACTTCTATTCCTCTAGTCGACAAGGACTATCGATTAACCAATCACCGTCTACACTTTCCGTTAGACACTCCCAGTTGTGGATGCATCAATTTGATTGGCTCAAGTGGACACTGATGACGAGCGAAGGGGATCAGCAAAAAGTAGTCTCCTAGTAATCTCAAAACCATAACATCCTACACCTAAGAAATATTCTAAAAATATTTTTAGGATTTCTCATTCCAGTGGATTTCTTTTCGTCCAAAATTCTCGAATGTATCCGCGCAGCATAACGGTCACTGATTGCAAGTGCAGTGTTATGTGCAATTTTGGATTATTTTTGTCCATCAGTATGTGAGTGTTTTGAAAATGTCTTTAATACGAGTCATCAGCAAAGGAAGTTTTTGAGTAACAAAATAAAAGCGGCTCTCTTATATGCAAACAATACGTTTCAAGTAGGTAAAAGTTTTTAGAAAAAGTCTTTTTTAACTTATAAGTAACACCTATTAAGAGAAAGTTTTGAAAAAGTCTTCAGGGGCTCTTAGTCCTTGATTAAAAGGTTCCTACTTTAAAAACAAAAACACCTGTGATAGTCTAGTTTTAGCGTTGTATTTATTTTTTATCTCTACAATTAAATCTCTATTATTTCTACGACATATATTTTTAACATTATTGTTTATATATTATACAATCAAACCCTCAATAACATGTAAACATTGATTATTGAAGTTGACTTGACCAAAAAGGGATAGAGATTACAGTTTTACAGGGATCCACTTGATGTCACCTTTAAGCCTGGAAAAGCCATCAGTTTAAACCGTTCCATCAATTTATATTCCGTCTACCTCCACTATAAATATCTTATTCAGGAAACTACGTGCAAGGATTTCACTCAGCGCACAAGGTGCAAGGATCACTAAGGTCTCAGAACACCGAGCAGTTATCTCCGCCACTATTAAGAACGTTCAATCTAAAACCAAATTCGTTTCAAAGTTCAAATAGCTCACGTGCTTTGAGCTCCGTTGAAAAGTGCTTTAGGAAAATACTTCTAAACTATCTGGAAGCCTATTTACTCCAGATTGCCACTTTGCTATCAAAGCTCTCCAATAAAGTAAACACGACTCGCGGCAAAATCTGCAAGTTTTAATGTGATCCACCAACTTTAGCAGAACCACGGCAAAGGAAGCTTTCCGTGCTTCGCTCTTTGTTTGTGAATTAATTAACGCTATAAGTTCAACAACGTGTAGACTTCTCGAGTAGCTTTAATGTTCCAAGGAAACAGGGTTACAAAATGAAAAACTGCTTCGGAAGTCACTTAAAATAGGCCTAATCAAAATTTTATAGGACGGTAATCAAAGTTCACTTTTGGGTGACATTATTAAAATGTTAAGAGCAGGTATGTTTGGTAATGTATGTGTTTTACCGTTGAAATGACATGCCTCTCTAAAGAGTTTGTATACAGGGTGAGTTTCTAATGTCCCTCCTTCAACCTTAACTTTTGAAAAGGAAATATTTTTAAACCCTTTGAGGAATTTTTATAGGATTCTGAAGTTTGTTTTATTGTACCTTGCGTCACCCACCCCTACCCAAAATCTGGGGAGAGGACCCTTCCAAATTTTGAAATACAAACCTCCCCCCTTTTGTGGCACCTCAAAGAAAATTAAACGACGCAAAGAAACATTTTTTATCTCCACTCGTTTTTCATACCAATTTAGAGATCACACGAAATCAGGTTTTAGAAAATTAGAAATTTCTGCGCTGCGCCTCTAAAGTATTGGTTGATCGATTAAGAATACAGCCTTGAGCCTTTATTTTCAATGACCAGCTAGAGCTATTTCATTTTACAGAGATAATTTTAATAGCATACAAGTTTAAAAGCTACACGTATAACTGCTCGCTAAAAATGTACGGAATTTTATTTTTAACTTCGTTAAAAATTATTTAACATCAGAACAAGTACTGACTACTTGTTTGTTGGTTGTTCTATTAAATGTTGGCAACTTTAGTCCACAATTGGCTACATAACCTCTAAGAAGGGAATCTTTATTTAGGCAAATTTTGAATTTATATAAAACTTGAAATAAAGCGAAAATAGACACAACTAAAAGGTTGCGGCAGATAAAGAAAATTAAAAGCAACAGTTATCACACTAACGAAAATTTAAGATAGAGAGCAATTAGTCAAAAGTATTTGATTATGGAAAGTTGATCAGAGGAAGTTACTACGAAAAGGAAAAGTGTACTAAGATCTAAGGCTTCCGGTTTACACCCGTCACAGTTGAAATAAAGTTACTGCTAGACGTTTCGACCTCGCTGTGGAGAGTCATCCTCAGTAGTTGGTTGACTGGCTGAGACCAGCGCGACGAAAGCTTAAGAGTTAAGGAAAGGAGTAGTTTGAACTGGTGAAAGAAAAAGAGCTCGTTTACAAACGACTTGAATTATAATAACAACTTCAATACATGAATCGATCTCTCATGAACATACAGGTTTAATGTGGAAGTTGACTGTACAAGTTATTAGTGGACCGGATATTTGTTGCGGAAAGCCATTAGTTTCTCACCCAACTCAGTATATTGGTCAATGGAAATATCCCCACTCACTACGATCGGTGGCTTGCTTCTACTCAATCCGATCAAACTCGCAATAATCAGAAAATTATTTGAGGTACAAAACGTGCAGCATTTGTAAACAGACCGACGTATAAAAGGTTTTCTTGTGTAGGTTCACTCTAACAATTCATTGATATGTAAAAACTTCAAAAGTAATTGCAAAATTGAGACTTATAGTCCAAACAACGTCTGTTAAAAGGGTACTATGTTTCTTTTCTGTAATTTTAATTTATATGTACTTATAAAAATCGGACGGATTCCGACCTGAAGTGTGGGTAAAATTTGGTAAAAATGCTTCGTTTGTAAATCTCTAAGTTAAGTTTGTTAACCTGAAAAATCGGGTCACCAGAACCCACCTCTTGGAAGGGGTGGTCGTTTTCCCCGAAAATTGGTTTTGATGCTATACCGTGCACTAAATAACTACAAACTTCTGTTAAAAGGGTACTATGTTTCTTTTCTAGTCTCAATTTATGTGTATATAATTTTAAAATCGGACAAAATTCGACCTGTGTGTACAACTTGGCACAAATGCTCATTTTGTAAATACATACCTAAGTTACTTTTTGTTAACCTGAAAAATCGGGTCACCAGAACCCACCTCTTGGAGGGGTGGTCGTTTTCCCCGAAAATTGGTTTTGATTCTATTACCTATAGACTAAATAACTACAAACTTCTGTTAAAAGGGTACTATGTTTCTTTTCTAATCTTAATTTACATATATATATAAAAGTCCGACAAATGTTCAAATTTTAGAGTGGATGAAATTTGGTACAAATTATCCTTTTGTAAATCTCTAAGTTAAGTTTGTTAACCTGCAAACTCGGGTCATTAGAAGCCACATCTTGGAGGAGATGGTCGTTTTCCCCGAAAAATTGGGTTTGGTGCTATAAAACTGTAATTATGATCCTATTTCTACGAGCATTTGACCTGGGAGGAACATCTACGACAACTATAGGAAATTCCCTGGGATTCACGGTAGCTCTAGTGGCATCAGCTTAATTTTTATATATCAAATATCACCATAAAGGTTTGGTGTGCAACTTGTTCAAATCGTTCAAACTATCGTTGAAAAATTACAACCCCGACAACCCTTGTAAATTAGTTAATAAATTACGCCTGCGTGTTATTGAAAGAAAGTGTTCAGTAAGATCATAAACGTCATTCTCTCTAACACAATTATCACACGACAACACGACTCAATATTACTAATCAACATTCCACTTTCACATATTGATTAGATATTTGATGTGTACATTTGCGATAAGCGTAGTTGTGGTTGAATGACAACTCATTAAAATTCTAAAACACAATGCACTTTCCGGCAGAAATCGTGCGACATTAATTTCAGTTTATTGGCTGTGAGTTCAGTTTTGTGATTATTAAATAATGACGGGGCTGCTTTATCATTCTAAACAACTAGCTGCGTTGTTTTACTCGCCATTTCCGTCCAGAGTTTTTCTATATCCGTTTCCCTGTTGAATTTATGGTGTGCAGATAGATTCTTTTGTAATATGATGTAGGTCAAACTATTCACGTTATGCTTTGTTATTGTGTAATTGATATTGTTCTGGATCAATTATACCAATTTCACCAATATTCATTACGTTATTGTGATAATAAAGCCGTGTAACGAGCTAAGTAGTGGTGAGAAGGGTAAATTTGGACCCTTACCCGAGAGTCTAGGCTAATGGTACTAGATTAATCATACCAGGTGTCTATCATGACCTAGGCTAGCTAACAATGTTAACGATTTTTTTCTTTTTTTTTTAATTTACATAGGGGCGATGATGAAAATGCTCAATATTTTTGGAGTTAAGAGCTGAGCCCACAACAATAAATAAAATAAATCTTTCAATTAGTTGAACGACACGGAGCCCTAAATTAAAACCCAGCAGTCCGCACTATCCGAGCTCACAACGTAACTCTTTTCCTCGCTTGAGTAGCAAGTCTACTACCCTTAAGGAAACAGTCCGTCGCAAGCGAATAAATTCTTTTGATGTTATGGGTCAGTTTATATGGAAAATTTAGTCAAATTTGGTCATGTAAGGTCAGTCAAAATTTATACGCCATGGTTTTGTCATGGTGATATTTGATATTTAAATTGAGACACTTACCAATCTAACAGTGTGTTTTAAGGTGAGTATGGTATGAACGGTGGGTGTTTTAATGGATAGCGAGGTGCAGTCTTGTTATAACCTAGGGCCGACTGTTCTTAAGGCTGAGTCATTAGTTAATAGCCCAACGAACTGAAATAGACAACGGAGTGACTTCCAAAACCACGGGGAGCAGCCAGGTAAAAAGTTGTTACTGCATTTGAATCCAGACCGTTTTCTACGAAGTGTTTTTAGTTTAACCTATGAAATCTACATTCGCCATTTGGGATTAAAGGCCCACCATTTAGGCTTAGCTATTTTGAACTTCGTAGAGTGTATCTAAAAAGAAATTTCAAACAAAATTTCACGAATATTTGTTATTATTGCTATAGTTGCGTCGCAATCCAAAATAACGAGCATCAGACGAATCTCAGTTCGACAAGTTGAAACAGAGACCTCGCTTTGCTCGATCAAGTAACGACCTACAATACTGAAACGTGCTTTAAAACTAAGTGATGTTAGTTTAACACTGCCACATAACAGCAACAAGGCACTGAAGTAGTGTAACAGGTTATGCTTGTTATAAACTACACTCAGACAGGGTTTATAACTGGTAAATGTCTACAAGTAATGGCTAGTGGTGAACTGTACAGTGTATTCTCTCTGCGAACCTCATTATCTTGGGTTGAGACTATTTATTTCACCTTTTTATATATTTTAATTTAGATTCTGATAGTTATTGCGAAATTTTGTGACTAGCTTTTGAAATTTCCGTTCTTTGTGCGTTTAAAATACTTCTTGTTAAGTTGTGGGAGCCATATATATTAAGTCACACTCATAACTAACAAAACATGATATCCTTTTTAGAAGTCTTTCAAGATATCTAATATCGAAGTGTTTCATTAAAAATAAACTTAACATAGGTCCATGACACATTTTTAGTGGATTTCGTTTGGGATAACAAGATAATAAGGTGCCCTCAGCATAGTCAGACGAAGACCCGGGACCATGAAATTACCACGGATCCTGCCCCCAGTTCTTTTAAACTTTAAACGTATATGTATATTTTGTTACGTAACTACAAAACGTGTTTTTTGTTAGATTTCCCTGAGATTTAGGACAAATGCTCATTTTGTAAATATTTCGGCCCAGTTCGTTAGCCAGCGAAATCGGAATACTGGAACGTCCCCTTTTGGTGGGAGTTTTGATCAAAAATGCCTCTAGTAACAGATCACGAAAGGCTTAGGCCGAGGGCTGAAGCAAGGTAGCAAGCGTAGCGAATTAGTTTTAGATAATCCATACAAGCAACCATATTTCCTCTTTTAAAACGCAGTAAAAAGGTATTAAAATCCAATTATTATATACAGTATGTTGTATAACTAGTATTGACTTCTAATATTTAAAGATACTTTCCTCGTTTTGCAGTTTTCAAAAACTGAATATAAGCCTATATCTGACTCATAGCATTTTTAACGTCAAATTGTGTCTAAATCCTTTCTATTCGATTACAAAAATTCGTTCGCGCACAGAAACTAGCATCAGTATCCTAACATGTAAATTGTATATATCTCTTAAAGTTAAGTCTGATTACATATTTAATAAATAAAATTCCTTAACATTTTATGAAGTAGTATTGTGTTTTAAATACATTTTAAAAATTATGATTTTTAAAAATTGCTCAAACATTCTGTTTTATTTCCAACAAAATACTGCAGTCAAAGCTGGCCTAACAAGAGCCACGGCCAGTGCCACATTGTATCGCGTGACGCGGGGTTGCGTGCGGCGTTGATTTTATTGGGTTTTGCAAAATTGCCTTGAGGGTGTTGATCGTATTTTATTCTATTCATTAAAACCATACCGTATAACTCCTTCATTTAGTGGAAAGGTGTATACTTTGTACGAGTTTTCTGTGATTGTATGAATATGCTTTGAACATTTTAAAATATTGATTTCTTAATTTTTGTGGGAAAAAGACCGACAAATCTTGTTTTTTAGGAAATATTTGTTTTATTATTTATAAAGGAATAAATAACACTGACGCTTGATTTTAAACATTGATAATGTTTAAATACTCTGATAATATATCATGTTACTCTAACACTACCACTAGTTTAAACATCTCCAATTAAACGTGATTTAATAGCCAATCAAAATACGCATACAAATCCTTTTATTTTGAATTCATTAACGGTGGGCAACACTGTATGGGTTTTAGTGTTGAATGAGGGCTGACAACTACATTCGTTTTCTTTAAATATAAAAATAATTGCGAATTTTTAAAATTAAGTTAGGTCGATGTTATTTGTTGAGTCTGGCATACTAAAACTTCAAAGGTAATCATTATTAAAACACATTAAACATGCAAAATAAAATAAGTTTTCATACAGAACAATATCATGTGTAGAGTAGAAGGCATTTGTCGAGACTCGAGAGATAATTTCTAATTTTCAAACGAAAAATGTTCGTTAATTATTTTTTCAATACATTTTTTATACATTTATTTTAACTCTTCTTCGTCTCTACAACTGAAGATGTCTACCACAGTAAAGACGAAACGTCTTGCTTTGTTATATTTTTATATAATAAAACATTATTCAGTGGTTGAATCCAAAAATCAATTTTATTATGACTAACCACTTAAGCTTAAAATTGAAAATATTTTTCAAAATGTTTGAAAACAACATAAAGCTTGGATGTTGCTTAGTTTTGTATCATTATTAGAATTATTGTGACTAATCTTTCTATATAAATATCAGAAAATTGGATTTTAAATTGAAGAATTTCGTCTAGTTTAAAATAGACAAATGAAAACTAGTTCTGTTTTATTGGAAATTCCCAAGATTACAGTAGCGCTTCTGGCTACGTGTCGGCTATGTTTTTCAATTTCTTTTTCAAACCATTGGAGTAAGCGCGATACGTCAAGTTTATGCTTACACCTACAAATCAAAACGTCAGTAGTTTTCCAAATCAATTATCAGATAAAGATCCATCAGGATGAAAACAAATCAGTTAGTGGCAATTGGTTAGAAGACGCAAGTTCTGTAAGATTATCAGACACTGAAGTTATATTGATAACATCTCTCACTTGGGCTAACAGCTGATTTCTTGTTTGTGTTCCACTCTCGCTTCTTAGACTGGAAATTGACTTCAGATTGCGATCGATTTATTGACCTTGAGTGTTTATTGTGTTTTGCAGAAACTGGTCAACACTTTTGATAATATAAGGTGTTATGTTGAAGTGTTATACGTCGGAAACGTATTGAATAGAGTTTTCCTCAACAAAAAACGAACCTAAGGGTATCCTCTGTCACACTAAAAAACGTAAAATCGAAAGACAACTTAATTTCAAAAACATGGCTCACGCGTATCCATAAGTTCTACTGTGGATCCTAGCAAATTTCCTGTAACAGGGCGAAATATACACCGGAAGAGCCCTTTTATGTAGTTGGAGGGGGTTCTATTTCCCTTAAAAATAAGGTTTTATGTAAAGAAAAAGTAAGGCATGGACTAATTTCAATTTAAATTGCGTATACAAATTTTTGGAACTGTACCTAACATGTGTACTAGAAATCTTAAACTCTCAGGAAATCCAAACAGCCAAACTAAGATGGAGACGAAAACCGATTTCAGCCGCCATCTTGGTCTGGTTGAACGACCTTTGTTAATTTTTAATACATATGTTAAGTAGGATGATATAAAATGTTATTACTTGGTAAATCTAAATCGCCTCATAAATACAGTTTTTATAGCATACAACCGAATTTTAAAAGGAAACGCCTTCCTTTCTTCATCAAGGTCACTTCCGGTGGGACGATCTTGCTGATTAACGAACTTTACCTAGATATTTACAAAAGAAATGTGCACCGAATTCCGTGAGAATTAGACGAATTACGACCTGTATAGAGTAGTATCATACATATAAATATGAGTTTATCCATTTGACTTAGAAAGTGTTGAGAAAATCTCAACAGCTTTCCTTTTTATTCTACGACGTTTCGTTCTACGAGTATATAATGATTAATAGCTCTATATTCTATGGAAATTCGTTCATTATGGGTCCATAGAAGTAATTAAAATTCATATTTTCTGTCACTTTCTGTCTTAAATTTAATCAATCCCTACCGTAGGCTTCAAATGTACGACAAACTCCATTTGAAGCTGGTAGGCAAATGTTTAATCACCTAACTGATACTTTACGAAATAAAAATTTAAAAATATTTAAAACGCCCAAAAAAATCTACTGTACATCAAATGTTGTTTATACTTTGAGAGAATTCATGGATGCTTAAAACTTTAATGTTAATTGTTTTGTTTTTCTTATCGATCTAAGATATTACCAGTGGTATTGTATTTTTAAATTTATTGTTATATCAAATGAAACAAAATTATTTTGTAATAAATTTGACAATAAACTTAACGTTGCTCTGTTCTGTTCTTTTCTTTCTACAAAACTGCAAAGAATTTTCACGTATTCAATTTCCAAATAGATTTTGAAGTTAGTAAAAGACCTTGAGGAAGTAAAACGGCTCAAATATCTCGCCAAATAGTAAGCAATTGTATTACTTATTCTGAGGGTAGAAAAGATTACCAACTCACATTTAATCCAACTAAACTCAACTCTGTAGGATTCTTTCAAAGCTGATTCTATCAAACTGAAGGGCTTCTTTTAATGATGTTCTTTCAACTAAATCTGAAATGTTCAATCGACTAATTACAAGAGGTCTATTGGTTGTTCTCTAAAATCAATAGACTTCAATCTTAACTAAATCCGGGGAAATTGTATCGCAAATTGTAGTTCATTGACGTTATCAGATCAAGATTATATTAATAACAGCATAAATTGGAAGTGGATTTCCTGTTTAAGTCTCATTCTAAAGTTGTTGCTAAGCCAACAAAAAGTGTTAAGACATTAGTGTTAAGACAACCTTGTAATTCCATACACCTTTTTAGATTCACCTCTTGCCCGTATTTATGAAGTTAAATGAGCTCTCTGTCCAGTATTAATTTGCATCGTCAATACGTCATACAATAACAAAACCTGCTGATGTTTAAATATTGTTTTGTGCGTTTTCCATAGTGTTTTAGTAAAAAGAAGAACACGACATTTCGAGGTCAGGAATCTAAGCGCGTCTTCAGGTTATATATCACCTGAAGATTGTCTACAAAGATTATGGAACACGCATGCAAAATATTTCAACTTCAAAACTTCTACCATCGTCAACAACAGAATTAAAACCGAGAAAACAAACGTAGCCGATTAATGCCCTTCGAAATTCTAACATGAATATTAATTATTGTCCAGCATATTTCTTACTTAGACTACCATATGAACCTGTATTATAAATGTGACATTGCATCCTACAATAGAACGCTACTGGAGGGCTAATAGCTTCATATTTTACCCCAAGTGCCGTTATACAGCCATATGTGTACGTCTCCTTTGAATCTAATGTGATTGCCCTCCACTGTCCAGATATATCAAAGATATTATTTTCTTCACAAATAAAATATATTGTTTCAATCTAATAAGACGATCAAATATTTCGTTTTTCACTTATTATTTTTTAGTTTCAAACGCTTAGTCTCTTAGTTTTGCATAAGGAAGTGTTGACATCTTAAAATGTCTCCCAGATTCATAATTACTTAGATATTATTTTCCTTCTTTATTTGACTGAACTCTTTATCTACACAAGAACAGGTATGAAACTCCAAAACTACCTGAATGTCCACAGACTTAAGAGGTGTTGTAATCCGATAAGAAATGGCGTCAAAATCACAAATACTCAACAAACACCTAATGAATCGATAGGCGCCTTCATTTTTCTCCCACTATACTCGCAGTACAGTTCTGTGCTCAGATTGCTTTTAGCGCCGTGCTATACTTGTGAATGCCATGTTTATCGGACAATACTGTTGTAAATTTGCTTGAAAATGTTCAACATTACATGTATCATTATGTGAATATGATAGAATTGCCTAGCCTCATTCACGCTTCCATTCAATTGTTTCTCTACTTAGAAATATTTACAGAGAAAGCACATACCTAGAAGGAAAACTCTTTTAAACTGTAAGAAAAATTGTATTGCTTTTATACAGATTCCATAGCATTCTTTCAATCGGACGAGCTTGGGTTTTTAAATGACATTTAAAAGCAATTGAGTACAGGAAAACCAATTGAGTACTGTGAAAAATATGTTTATGATAAAAAGCCATTAGGCAATGCTCTATTGTAAGGTTTAAAGAAGGCATATAGCTCAATTTAAAGTTATCTTCTGTTTCAATTAACGAACCATTTAGTACAATTAGCGAACCCGTGGCGGGTTGGAATCGTGCACCACTCCGGAGCGCATCACTCAGTTTGCGCGGGTTCGATCCCCGCAGTTACCACTTACATATTTTGTAATGTGACTGTACGGTAAGGCTAGGTAAAGGTCGAAGTTGAGTGGTAGAGAGGAATTTGTAGTCCTAACTTCGCCTCGCTAAACAAGACATTTCTTTAGTTTTTACACCACTGATTTTAACTCAAAATGGCAATGGACTATAACTATTGCCATTACGGCTACTTGCACATTCAAGTCTATTTATTGTTCTTGAGGGACAAAAAGCAAGATGGCTGACAAGTATTGAGCACTCTTAAAACTGTACTGATAATAAAAACAGAAATACGGATTCAGAAACAACAACATCACAGTTAGTTTAGATACAGCAAAATATACAACTCGGTTTCAGAGAATGGTTGGGGGATATGATAAACTTGTCATTTATACTGACGCCTCGTAAAAAAGTATCCGCTCCCATTTCGATAACAGTAACGGCCACCATTTCATGGTAGAATAAATACCAAACCTTATCATGACTTTGTTTCTCGATGTTTGCAACTCCAGTTGTAGTTCGTTACTAGTAAAGCTTCAACATTATTGTACAGAGTGATTTTGAAATTAAACTTCTCTGAATGAGAAAATCACCAAAATTTCCAATCTAACTCGTTTAACTTGTTTCTTAGGTAACTGAAAGTACTGCTAATTTTGGTTGGGGATTTTCCCTCTAAAATTGTGTCTAAAATTTCTATTGGGAGTCTCTACCAAAAGACTCCCTTACTATGAAGGCCTAATGAGGGCCTAATGTAAGGGGTTCACATTTTGAGGGCTCTTGAATGAAATGTTGAACTTACTTCCCAAAGCCCCAAGTAGACATTGGGGAGAAAAGGCTCTGATTAAGTTTTAAATTATTTGTCAATGTACGTTCGGAAGTTGTGGGTCATACGAAAAGCTAAATAAGAATCGAAGAGGTTTTTATGAAGGGAAATTCAAGGTCTTTGAAACAATCTAATTCCATCTGACCTTTCCCAGGGATCAATAAATTCACATTTTCGTGTAACTAATATTTCACGCATGAAAATCCTCACCGAGTTCTCACAACTTTTGAAAAGCTAGAAAACTTTGGCTAAAAGCGGGGAAGGGAAAAGAAAGACTGAATAAACCATTCACTGATGTAAAATGCTTCTTAGTCCAAACTTTATCTTCAAAGTCTTACTTCCCAGCTGAAAATCCAGTCCTTTTACATCCTCTTTCTAAACAAGTAACACTAATGGAGAACGCTTAAAAGGATCAGGCTCAAGTAAGGAATGACCTTTTTAAACCAACAGTTCTATACGGGTAGGATAGCATTACAGTATTCTACCTAAAAACTGTTTGACTGTAGTTTTATACTTCCGTATTTAAAAGTAATCATGCATTTCAAATCACGCTTTTTCATTCTTCTGAATGTATAAGTTTACAAATGTTTTAAGTCACCACCAGACCCAATGTCACACGGCTATGAAAGATACATATTTCTTTTCAATGTTTAAACCAACCCAAAAATTATGTTTAATTGAAAGTATTTATGTGCTAGATACGACCAACGTAGACAATCTTTACAGACTACTCGTTTGCTATAAAACTATGACTATCATTCCGAAAAAATATGCAAACAACAAACGTGGTATAAGTGATCAACAAAGGTAAACCGTACTGTGAAAACACTAAAATACCACAACTATAATAAAAATGTACTAGATCCTACCATTAGAAAAATAGTGGCCTAAAAAGTTACTTCCAAGGGTTTCTAGACATACTTTCGTTTAACAAAAAAATCTCCAAGGGACAAAATACCCAGTACTCATAGACCATTCACTTTTTGGATGGTAGATGTAGTGAACAGTTAAGGTACAGGCTCATAGTTTATGAAGCGCTGATGACAATGTATACCAAGGTTTATAAATGACTGGGTTAATGTAACTCTTGATATTTTATTAAGCTTAAAATGTACCCCGTAACCAACTTCATGGATACGTTCAATACGTAACCATTTTTGTGGAAAGTCAGAAACTATTTTATATTTAGCATTTGACCTTGAACTTACTAGTTACGTTAACAAATCAACCTTTAGTTGGTTACAAACTTTCAATAAATTTGGTTCCGTCGGATAATTTAAGTATACTAACTCTGCAAATGGATCATGCTTTAGGCTGTATTACGTTCACCCTTTTTCACTAGTTTGCTTCCATCAGGAAGTTCTATTTTATTCCTATCAAAATTCAAGCTACAATTGACACAGCGTTTGTTCCTGCACATAAGCTTGCAGTAACAATTGTTCCGAGTGAATAGTTACGTTATTCGAGTGTAACGAACTGAATAGTTTCCCGTCAAGTTACTTGTTGTACTCAAATCTTCTTTCAAAGTAAACTGTTTTGTAGTTTTGAAATTTATTCACACAGATATACATTCAAAATTACGACGTTTTCATTCAAATTTCAAGGACTTGTTTTGACCATTAGGCTTAGTTTCGGTAACAAAGTGCAAATATAACTAATAAGTCTAAAACCAATTTTACTATAACATATAAAAATAAACCACAAAAACAATACAACTATTAAATTTTACAATTCAAGAAATAATTGAATCCTGAAACTTTTACAAATGTTTTATGAATTATATTGTTGATTTTAATAAGTATTGGGCTTTTAAGATTTAACATGTCAAGTATATTCTCTGGATTATCCATTTTTCAAATATATATGGAGATCTTTTTTACAATTCATCATTAGGATCTTGTGTTCAACAACTTAAACGGTTGTACGAGTATTTTGTTATAAATTTGTGTAAGTATGATTAGTATTTAGGATGTGTTTAGTAAAATTTTAGTGTACACTTGTTGAATTATGTGATTTAGTTAGGAGAACTTGGGTGAATTTTTGAGTCCCTAGTACAAATTTAAGTTCTTGATACAATTCTTCCATTCCTCGGGATGTTATCAAACTTTTCACCGTGCATTGTCATGATTGCTTTTCGCATAGGCCTAACTCATTGAAAAGCTGAAGCTTCAAATAAACTTTTTAGTTGGATACCTAGTGTCAAAATATTAGTTACAGTTGGCAAAGCGCAAAGTCAAAATTATAAAAACGTCACTGGACCAAGAAGAGATACCATTGTTCAAACTTTGCGGAACCTGAGTTTCAGCGTTCTTTCTTGTGACTTTTCACCCCAATAGACAGCAGATACTGAACTCACAACGAATAAAATGAACGGTTATCGATATACCTTGACAACTTTTCCATGAATTTTCAAACAAGTAGATTGATTGATGATTGGACTTTTGCTAATGATTGGGCTGGTTTTCGATTGGTTAAAAGTTCTCTCGGTTAAAAGTTGTTGGATGATCAATGGTTTGAAGCAAGTAGCAGTTTGGTAAGTTCTTTGGGTTTTAGTTGCCCGGACACCACCAATCATGTCCCCAACCACTGCCCATTGGTGCATAATGGCTTCACCGAACCACTAGTCACACCAGTAGTGGTTGGTTGGTTGATGGTTGATCACTGGCAATCGTGTACTCGGTCACTTCCAGCTGGTCGATAAATTGACGTCACTGCACCACGCGAGACAGTTATAGTGCTGTCACACTCTGCTACCTTAGTAGAGGGTTTCAGAACGTCAACATTGTTTATCATTGAAAAGGTCAGCTGATTCAATGTTGAAATGCCGAAATATTCGCACAAATAGCCAGTAGAGCTCATTGAGACAGACCCATTACTTGGTTGGTTCTTGGATGGTTGGTCAGAACTAACTCGCAACCAGTGACAGGGTCGAGAGTGACGTCACTGCACTTCGAGAGGCACACGCAGTCAGTGGATCGGCTAATTGTTGGTCAGTTCGTTGTTGGTTGGTATATGGTTGGTGGTGACCAACCGTGTACCCAGTCACTTAGGCTTAGTCGATAGTGACGTCACTTCACCTCGAAAAGTACACGCGGTCAGTGGACCGGTCGGTTGTTGGTCGTTTAGTTGGTTGTTGGTTGGTGGATGGTTGGTGGTGACCAAGCGTGTACCCGGCCACTGCCAGCTGGGTCGATACGGTGACGTCAACACTGCCGCTACCACTACACCAGAAGTGGTCCTTCACCCACAGTCAGTCTTGTTATTTAAACCTACCTACTTTTGTCTCAAGTTTTGTATTTTCACTTTTTAAAAAAACTTTGGACTTGCTACTAAACTTCTGTAAAATTTAACATTTTTTATTTCCTCTAGATGATAAATTACTTTTTGACACTAGTTTACTACTTTTATAAACCATTTCCTCCAAATCAACTATTTCCAAACCGTTTAGAATTCAGATCCTCAATAATCACGCGAAACATAAAACACCCTTTCATTCATTCGACCGAGCGCCAAATTCAATCAGCCTGCCCCAGAGAGTAACAAACAATAACCGTCGTTGTTTTGGAGGACCGACGTCAACATTGTGATGGGTCCGATGATTGCATTAGCGCCCACTGAAGTGGCGGCTATCGGATTTGTTTGCGTTCAGTAAAACTACTTGTTGATTTTCGTTCCTCTAAAAGTCGCAAAGTTGTGATTTACATTTATCGATTTCGAGGTCAAAAGCGCGCTCTTACAGTTACGCTATAGTAACAGGTGTTTTAACTAATTTTAAATTAAAATAAATGCGATAAATATTTAAAAATTCGTCTTTTAATTTTTTTATGGGGTTATGGTGTTTTTTTGTATATGTATTGATTTCTTCAAGCAAACACTGCACCTACGGCGCCGCAGGGCACTCAAAAGCTCTAAAAATACAAATCCTGCAAAAATCGATATTTTTCGCAATTTTTCTCCCAAAAATTAATTATTTACTGACCTTTCTGGAGTGTTGGGAAGAATTTTTAGATCCAGGCGATAGGCGCGGTCACACACTTCACTCGGAAGGCACGGGCTCGACTGAAGCGCCCGCCGCCCGGTACCCTGTGACGCAAGCTCGACCCCCCAACCCCCCGTGTACAAAGGGGTAGCCCCCCCCCCCAGCACGAGCATAACCCAGCCATACACATACCGCGCCGTGCCCTACGCACAAAAACTGATTAAAACTTTAGCCTAATTCCCGTCAGCACATCGCATCGCGGTCCGGCTACTGAAATGTTGATTAAAACATACGGTTGTGAAACTTTCTACTCGGTGAGGTGAACTTTAACACCTTTGAAATGTTTCTGGGTGTTTTTGGAATGAATACAACTTATGGGAATGGATTTAGATTTTCGTTCTGAAGGGAAGGTCTAGTTTAGTACAAGAAGTTAAAGTTTGAAAAATATGTATCGACTTTTGTATCGATCGGAAAAATAGTATGGCTTGTCGAAAAAAGATTAATAATTGAAACCGTGTTAGTAGTTTTTTGTCTCGTGATTTTACCGACCTTCCAAAATATTTTTGACTTGAAAATATGGTGTCAAAGAACTAGAAGTGAACGAGGCAAGTAGAAACATTCATGAAGTAATCTTTTCTTATAATCAAGCAGATTTCCAAATTAGTTCTCCGGAAAGAATTCAAACACTTTACTGTCACTTACGATAAAAATGTGTGAGTATTTACGTTGGAAATGCAGTTAATACGTTAACGAAACACTAACTAACGTATATATAAAATAATAATATAAATTTATTTATTTTTCTTTAAGTGGACAACAATAAAATAAATTACTACAAACATTCCATCACCATCGATGTCCTTATGCTTGTGCATTCACCAACAGATGCAAAGCAACAGCGAGGGTTTGAGCTTAGCTATTTAGAGTAGCAAATAACAAAGAAATTCACTTCACTCACGACAGCAGAGCTCTAGCGCTTATCAGTCTAGCTTATTTATAAAAATAATTTAATACAACACATCGAAATAGGAGTTGTTAATCATGTTATGAAATTAGCTTCCATTTTTGGTGTTTAAGCACACGCTTCAATTTTTCTGAAATAATTTTACAGCCTAAAACAATTTTTTGTCATTCAGCTCCGAAAACAGCTGCTTTAGACACATGCATTGACAGTGCTAAAGTTTCACTTTTTAACCCAGGTAAATAAAGGATTGTTTTGATGATCTTTTTTCCTAGGGAGAAAAAGATCATTCAATGATCTTTTCGTGGCATGGACATCAGCTGGTCCAATGGTTTTGTTGAAATTGAATGATTTGTTTGATTATTGTTTATAGCAGATACAACGACTAAACTGTGAATATCAATCTAAATCGCAGGTAATTTAACGTTGAAGTGAGTGCGATGTGTCGATTTAATATCTAATCATAACACTGACAATGGTAAATCAAATGAACAAAACAATGAAAAATAAAAACTGTAGCGTTTGACACCATAATTCTCTAAAATATTTTACAACACGTTTTTAAATTAACTAACTACCACTCCTTTTACTCGCATCATGACAAAAAGTATCGTTCATCACTCGTCCCTAAATTTTCTTTTTGATCCTCGCTCATATCAACTTAAACTTGACTCATATCAATTTTAAACTTGAACTGATATCAAAAGTGCCACTTTAGGACCTAGTGATGAAATATACTATTATTCCTACAACATAACCAGCTTTAATATTTATGCCTCTACTCTCTAGGGTTTATAAAAAGTGTGGAATGATTTCAGGTTATTATTTACCAAAGGTAAAATCTAAACCTTCGTAAAATTCAAAATTATTTTTGATTGCGACCAATAATCAAGCCGCTAAACGTGTGACAAAATGTCAGAAGACCCCAGATTTCCAATTAGGGAAAGTGCGGAACGCTCCCGGAATCCAACACAATTATCACCGTATCCCACATTTGACTGAAAGTGTTGGGTTCAATAGGTCCTACAGCCGCTCCCCTTCCCTCCCCCTCCTCATGCCTCTTAACTCCTCTTTTCCCTCTAGAAACCTCTTGATCCAGCTCAAACTCGAGTCTCTCAACTCTTCATATCTTCGGTCATTAATTCATCACTTCTTCGCTTAACTGGTTTTAACTTTTAACTTTTCACAAAACGTAGTGTGTATAAAGGCGATGGATTTGGCCATTTAGGAAGTATCTTGTGTCTCCACAAATTATTAGGCATCTACATTAATGCTTCTGCTTTTTTTAGTTTTCATCGAATTTCCTTTGGAAAAATGTAGCCTATTATTGTCGTGTTTATATTATTTATGACGTCGGCATGGTAAGACCCAAACCTGGGACCATGAAATGAGCACCGATCCTGATCCTGAGAATACGTTTTGAGCATTTTTTCACACTTTATATACATAGGCTATGTATATATGTGTGTACTCTCTACAGGCCGCATTTTTGTCCAATTGTCATGACAATTAGTACAAATGTTCCAGTTCTGAATATCTCGGTCAAGTTTGTTAGCCTGAAAACCGGAACTTTGGGGGGGGTTCTTAGAAAAAGGGGCTTTAATGCTTTAAACACAGCACATATCTTCTAATGTTTATGAAATTTAAAATAAACATGTATTTTAACAATATCTATCAATGTACCAAAAATTATGAAAATCCATTAGTTCGTTTCAAAATGTCGGCCGAAAAATTGATTTTTCGCTTTAACAGCGGAATGAATAGTCCGAATTCAATGAAATTTGAAATTAGCTACCGCTTCAAGATGTGTAATAAAACTTGCAGTAAAGGAATTCGTAAATCTGAGGCCGAAGGCCGAAGCGAGGCTGTGAACGGAGCGAACTAGAGTAACAAATTGCAGAGGCAATTCGATTCCCTCTTGCAAGCGTCGCTTTAGCTGCGTGTCGGCCTGGCTTTTAGTAACGCTTGCTTCACAGGTGAATTCTAACTATCTTAGCTTTCAGACTGTTTGGTAGCAAGACAAATTAGTTAAGACTTGATGAAACAGTCGATAGTTGAATCTTACACCATCTCCTTCTTTAACTCATCTTCTTCCTCTTGACCCTTTTATACAAAACGGCTGTCTTCACCCATAATTTTTAATCAACCACACGCGCAAAGAAAGAGGCTACATAATTCTACCTGACATCTTTTTGTTTATATTTTGCTCACAAAAACTTTTGAACGTGGTTGAGTTGTTTTAAACTACAAAGTTCAATGCTGTGATTTTTTACCTAATAAAATTTAAAAAAATGTTACATTTGGTGGCGAATAAAACACAGAACTGACAAGGATGCCAAGTGCTTTTCCAGTGATTGCTTGCTGGCGCACTTTAGATTTGAATATAATCGTAGTTATATTGAATATATATTTGATTCAACGAGCTAGCAAACACTAATTATGGACCTGAAGATAATATCTTTTATATTGAAAGGACTCGTCCAAATAGTTATTAAATATTTGATTTTCTGAATTTCTAATTTATTTTATTTCATTACTAATTCAAGGTTTTCCGCTCTGATAACTTTGTATTTCTTCGATGAATTCTTTTCACTTCTCCTAAAGTATTGTAACAATTTCTAAAACTATGCCCGAATGCCATATCTTGGACATTAAACTCTATCAAAAAGCCAAACTTTGGGGCCCAGTGATAAAAACACTATTGAATTCTTTTCGAAAATTGAGTTCACAGAAAGGGCTATTTATTGTATCAATGATACTTGTAGTTTTAATTAGCTTATCATTCCAAAAGTTTGACTGATTTTCTAATTCAGCTCTATTTATATTATTAGTTTTAAACACTGCCTGTTATTAGGTTTAAGTTTTAGTTATGACGTTAAAGTAGATTTAACTATTAAGTACGGTTGTTAAGTATTTAGTCCTGATAGAATGATTACAAAGTTCTCTTATTTGTACGAAGTTGAAATATTATTACAGACATTTGGTTTTTTTAGTGAACAAGAAGAAAACGACATTTTGTATCTGGTCGACGACGTTGACGTGTAGCTGTAATTGTATTTTAATTTCTTGTCATTTTCGAGTATGTTGTTTCTAGGCTAGTTCTTTTAAAACTAAATAAGTTTAAGGAAAAATACCCACACACAGAAAAGTCTGAAGAGACTCATGTTGTTTGGTGTTGGGTGATTGGTTTATTACTTTTATAGGCTAGTTCAATTCCTAATGATTTGTGTTTTATGTTACTTTAAACTTGAGGACGGGATCAGATTCCAGATCTAAATACGTCGTGTTCTGCTTTACTAAAAAATTATAGAAAACGTCCATAGTAATATTTTAACCTTATTCTGTTATTTGGTTAGTACGGTGTAAAAATGTGCAGTGACTGGTTAAAATTACTTAGTCAATAGTTTTAGTTACTTTATATAGGAACTCCCCGTCCACGCACAGACTTTCTCAAGGTAAGGGGTATTGCAAAAATGTCCGTACAAACTACCATAAAAATATTAATAAATAAAAATTTTCAATACACTTTGATGCACTCTAAAACTATCTAAATTTTACACGACTAGTTTTGAAACTATTTAGTTAGTTCCAATCAAAATCATGGGCTAACTTTCCCAAAATTTTAAATTTAAGATAAATTTTTAACTTTATTATTCAAACGTTTGCTTTGTTTTATGCATTGTTATTTTTAAAATTGTTTAAACCCCTATCAAATAGTTACTTATTTATCAGCAAATACCTAACGCCCTTTTGAAGTATGCTATAATAATCTAATTTTCAAAGTCAATTCGTTCTCATGCACCTTTAGACATCGTTAAACTATAAACAGAACCTGCAACCTTCTACAAAACTTTACCCATTAGACTGGAAATAGTATTGAACTCAATGATTCCTACTGTTCACTCCTTCCCTCTTCAACTCTTTTCCCCTCTTGAAAACTCTTGCTGCATTTCAGACTCAAGTCTCTCCCCACTCTTCCTATCCTCTTCACTCTTAAGTTCAACATGACATAAATTCCCGTTCATTCGATCGAAGATTTTACTGAATAATTGGGTTTAGTCGCAGAATTATGACGATTTAAATGCATTAACATTGGTTTGAAAATGAATGTGACCGTGCCTTGGGTGTTAAACTTGAGCTCGTATCAAAAAGCTTTTCTTAAGGACTAGTGATGAAATATACTATTCTGAATTGAGTTGAATTGAATTAGGCAGTATACGAACGCCAGCTACTCATAAAAACGAGCTGAATTTAATTTATTTTTACATATAACATTTTGATGATTAATTTGGCTACGTTAAAAGCTATGCTAACGGCCTAATAATTTCAGTACCCTTGTGTGCGTAGTGCGTTAGTTAAAGCATCATGTGTTCCCTAAAGCTAACACCCACTTGAATATTTGACTTGGACGCCATTGTTTTAAGGTGAATATTGAAGGAGGGGGAGTGAGATGAGTGTTTTGATGGATGGTGAGGTGTAAAAAATGGTAAAAGGTAAATTTTGTCTTGTTTAACGAGGCGACGTTAGGACTACAAAATCCTCTCAACCACTCAACCTCGACCTTTACCTAGCGTCACCGTATAGTCACATTACAAATTGTAAGTGGTGACTGCGGGGATCGAACCCGCGTCACTGAAATGATGAGCTTTGGAACAGCGCGCGATACCAATCCGCCACGAACCGCTTTCGGTCTCGTTACAAACTAGGGCCGACAGTTTCCAGATTAGTCCTTACAGTAATTAAAAACCTGGAAATGGAAATTGAGCGACAACAACGTGACTTCCGAACCACGGGGAGCAACCAGGATCTATATTTGACACTGTAGCTCCGAAAATTGAACCCGGGCCGTTTTGGTTCGAAGCACTGTACACTGAGCTATGACCACCCTCAATGATACTATACTCCTCAAACCTGGTGTAAAGTGATTGAAATCCAGTCTGCCACTACAAACCTAAAACTAATGTCGTAAACAACCAGTTGATGGCACAATAAACGAAAATCCTAGAGCTCGTTTACAACCGAACATCAAGTTTTATATTAGCAATAACACTGTAATGGTGGTTGTGCTCAACGATTTCAACATCCGCATCTTATTTCGCGTAGGAGACGGTCGTGTTTCCTTTCAGATTGGATTTCGGAAGCCTCTAAGAAGTTTCAAACAGTATTAGCAGAATCTGCATATGAAATCAAGTAGTTAGTACTCATTTATATCTCCAAATACAGAGTGGCCCATAAGTCAGTTGACAAAATGCATGTTTGTCAACTGACTTATGGGCCACTCTGTATAACGAAACGTGGTAGAGCAAAAGGGTAAGCAGTTGTGACCTTCGAAACACCGACTGAGTAAAATGGGAAAACTCTATAAGTTTATGTATATCTGTCTGACATTCTACTGATCGCAATTTTGGTCAGATTTTCATGAACTTTGGCATAACTGTCTAGGTTCAGTTTTTAACCAGCAAAATTGGTTTCGATAGTACTCGTTATTATTATAGTATATAGCATTATTATATTTATGATGCCGTAGTCAGCATTTGTACCGAAAATCAGGAAAATCCATTCAGCCAGACCAATATGGCGCGGAAAATTACAGTGACGCTTAACTCTTAGGATTTCGCGGCCGGTGTCACAACTATAATCTAGTTCTTCTGGTTCACACCGCTTCAAAACTTCGTAATTAGGTCGAAATATTTCAACCTAATCACGAAGTTTTGAAGCGGTGTGAACAGGAAGAACTAGATTATAGTTACAGTGACACGCTGCAAAGGAAATTCACTTCACTTACGCCAGCGACGCTTTAGCGCTTAGCTGCTGGTTTTACATTCACTTTGACCGGTTGAAACACTTTATTCGTGTCACAAACTTTAGACGTCATCAAAAAAATGTTATGTTTGAATTTTTATATTTGATGAAAATTTGAATTTTACGAGTGAAAAGCGTAGCTTTAGGTGACATGTTTCGGTAGAACACTGAATGTCTAATTTTTTTTCTTCCGTATAAAGTAGACGTTTTTATTAAGTACAGTTTCGAGTCTGGATCTAATCTTGACTAACGAACAGCCTATATACGCACTTTTCAGTGTGCACAACTCGGGTTTATTTTGCCGTGAAAACTGCACAGGGATGAGCTCCGCCGCCTTGTGAAGTGCGGCAGGTAATTAGAATTAAAAAGAAGCACCTGGATGTCAGGGGGTGTGCGGGGGAAGGGGGTGCAATTACCACAGACAAGACGCTCTTGACCTCGTGTGGTCACCTCCGCCCAGCTTGTGCATGCTTTACCTTGCCTTTTCACTATCCTGTACCCAGCAGCCTCAGGCTAATCCACGTCACATTGCTAGTTTCAAGTTTTCTTTACAGTGCACCTGTACAGGGTGTTTCAACTACCCCTTCCTCGCCAACCATTACTTTTGGACTGGCGTGGGAATATTAGACCAGACGCCAACGCTAATTAATCTTGAAGAATAAATTAAGAAAGAAATTTTTACTTGATTACTAAAGTATTCTTTGACATGATTGGGGACTTCTCCCCCACCCCCCTAAAGAAGGTTTTGAGTAAAAGTACGAAAATTCTCATAAGAACCCCTAGCTTGCGACCACTCATTGTAAAGGTCTTGCAAATACAAAACCGTTGATACTCTCGAAAACCTTTTCCGACGCTCCATTCTCGGTTGGTGGCCTAAAACCGATATTTTTCTTTAAGTATTTTACCTCTTCAAGTTTAAAATTAAATTATACCAAGAATCAAGTCTTTTACACTGCAGATGATTGCTCGAAACATGTATGATGCTTTTATCTTGGAAACCATACTGATTTTTAAACACTATGTTGATTGTTAATTGTGTATACTGAGTGAGATTGGCTTGAGCCTCGTACTTATGTGCTCATGAATCAAATGGCGATAAACATTTAAACTTTGACTTAAACTTAGAACATTAGCCAGTATTATGACGTTTACATGGTAAAAAAACCCCTAGGAATATCTATGGAAAATGAAAGAAGGCAATCCTATATTAACTGACAATTGAAAGAAGGTTATTTGAACTATCCTACATAATTATCTCAAATTATCCAATGCGTAAATATGTGACTAGTTCATAAAGGCATAACCAACTTGCTACAAAATTAAAACTGCATTTGTTTCTAAGGTAAAAATATTATTACGGACGATTTTCACAGTTTTTTAGTGAACAAGAAGAACACAACGTTTCGAAATCTACAATTTGATCCCGTCTTCAGGTGAAAGTTATATGCATATTTGGTTTGCTTCTTAAGAACCCTAGGCCAAACATAAGTGCTAGCAGCTAACCAATAATCAAAAAACAACTGTTGAAATAAAAAAATACCAACCCCTTTAGATAGTTAAAACGTAAAACTCATCTCGCAGACGTGGTGGAAATTAAAAAACTGTGTCATTCGAATCTAAAGATAGAGTCATTCAATAGTTACTTCGCTTTATGACGATACATAGACGAAGAATGTGAAGGGGGTGGATTCTTCAACCCCCCACACCCTCCTTCACCCACTTAACAACCCTTGAATCAGACTTGTTACCCCGTTGCAGCATACATTCTAGAGTACATCTCCATTCAACACCACTATCAGATGTCTCCACGTCACCTGGTTTTGAAGAGTTGATAGGTATCATTTTATAACTGTGTTTGAATATTTCAAAGGTCATATATACTAATAAAGGTGGTATGAAAACATTTTGCTCAAAATAATAAATCACTAAGTGCTTTTTTAATAAGCCTCCACGGTGTAACAAACATAAAAAGGATAGAAAAATCATCATCTTGCAGTGAGTTAACTAATTTCGTTCTAGAAAAGAGAATATTTCGGGATCGATATTTAAGTTGTTATTTATTATATACGACATACGCCATATAAAAAATGTTAAAGGAAAAACTGTAGTTGGCGATAATACATCACGTATACTCGTAAAGCTAAACACACAGATATTTGTAATGATCTGGGTTTATAACAACTCGTCAAAGTCAGTACAAACCAAAATTCTCCCGTCGCTGGTAATTGAAATTATTTTTCTTTGTAGTAGTCTGACCACAATTAATATTAAAACCAAATTAAAATTAGCTAATGTGACAACTAGAAAGTACCCTGGACATATTGTATTATAAGGTTTCGGGCGAGCCTATCATTGGGTTAAACACATAATCCGTGGAAAGGACACATAACAATTACTGATAGGGTTTTGTAAGCCCAAATCATGTAAATGAATGTCGAGTTGGCCATATAGTTATATTCTGAGAGATAGGTTTAAGATACTCTTTAATATATACAAATATCTATTAAAACTGGTCGTGTGGTTTTCAAAGACTACCGTCACACGAAGACTTAAAACAACTTAGCCTAGTGGTGACAAAGTTATTCTTGTAACTCCACCAATATCAAAACTCGACAATCTATAGGTCACATTACTGTATTTGTCACATTACATCACTTTACATTACTGTATTTATTGTAGCCATTGCCGTTTCCTATAGTGTAGTTCAATTAGGTTATATTCCGTTACACCTTAATTTCAAGTATTTGATATGTTGATATGTATTTTGTAACTCGTTTTCGATTGAAAGTAAAAACTTGATCTAGCCTAGATAAGAATGAACGACCTAGACAGAAATGTAAAAGTCCTACCTCGATTCATCTTCTACACTGCAATGCAACAGGTCTTGGGCCGTAAGTAGATGTATCTCTTTGAAAACAAATCAACTAGTCTTAATCACAATTATTACTCACAAACGTAAAACACAAAATATTTCGTCACGCACTAAAAGAAATCGATACACGAAAAAGCAACTGGACTGATAAAACAAAAATTACGACTTCGACGACAATGGTCCGCCAGCTGATTGACTAGGTAAGATGAGTCAGAGAAAGCGTAGATACCGCAGATTTTGGTAACCAAATATTTGCAGCCAGTAAATTAGTTGACTTATTGCGATGTTTTGACAATGTTGCATTACTTCGTACAATTAAAGTTCAAGTACACTTTTAAGCATCAAACATAAGTTCATTTACTTTTTTCCTCGAAAATATGTATTATAATTAAAAACTGTTCTACGTGCAACCATTTTTAAGTATAATGTATCTTGAATAAATACATCGCACTTTTAATTGTTCAACCCAACACCATTACTGCAACTGCAACTACGTTACATTGACTATACAGGGTGTTTCGAAATTGCCTATTAAGTATTACCATCGAGTATTATTATATTAAACTTAATTTTGGACAACAAATTTGACTGCAATAGAGAATACTTTTTGTGCAAATGTGATTTCGTGTTATTTATAGAATACTTGTTGGCAGTCAACTTCACATTTAACTTGTTAATACTAGAAATATATATTTGCTTCAGACGATAAAAAAATAGTGCACAACAAACACCATACAAACAAGTAAAAGCCTTTGACAAACACATAAACCCATAAACCTATACATTCAATCTCACTGTTACGTACACTATTTGACTGACATTACAAATTCAGACCTGGTTTTATTTGGGGGGGGACTAATTGTTATTGTCCGAAAGTTATTCTAAAGATTTATAAATCACTCATCCATCGAGTGGTTAATGGGCTCTGCTTATTAACCAAGTTTTCATTCAATATTTAAACACTTGAGAATTTTCTACAATTTTTGAATTTTCAAAGATGTATTTAAAGAGTTGTAAACCTACTTGTATTGGTAATTGCTCAAATGTGGATATTCTTTGTCGTAGATTCTGCAGTAGTTCTTTTCTCTTGTATGATAAACCTGGGTGACTCTCTAGATTGATTAAACGTTTAATTTGACAATACAGAATCACTTCCAAAATAATCAAACCAGGAAGGGTCTAGAAACCTTGATAATAAATTACCCTCTTTATTTATCGAAGGATTTCTGATTGAATCTTACAAAAAAGTACCTTTAATACTGTAGTAATATTTACAAACAATGTCCCCCCAGTCAGTATCTGTCTGGTTAGTACCTGCTCAGATTACTTTATACTGGGGAACATAAAAAAAGAGTTGTTTACAAAATTACTGGGCAGCTTTGTAGTTGTTCAGATGTTGAACACGCTCCGTTCCCCACCAGGGGAGGTTGGATCAGATATCATTTTAGGGGGACGCGGCAGCAGGGTAGACCGCGACTTCATGGGAGGCTTGCCAAGTTGCCATAATCTTGGGGAAGGTCCACCGAGTGTTAGCAAGGCTCTCCATGTCTTGGGGGTTAGATTCCCCTCAAGTGGTTGTCAGCGGGCTTGCTTGTCGCTCTCTCATGATTGTCTGGTCAGCCGAACCCAGTTCAATTCCTCTACTGAATCCAGAATTTCTTTCATTCTGGTGGTAGCGCAATATGCCCAACAGAAGTGGCAGACGTGCATAAAAGTAACCAGTTCCTAACCACTTGATCCCCGCAATCTAACATCTACAAACAATGTCATCATAGTATGCCAATGGAGCTAGTTAAGTAAAGAAGGAAAAACTTCTAGAGATTAAATTTTTTACAACTATAAAGTTGGGCCATTTTTAGACTATTAAATTAGCGCCTTATAAGTTATTCAAACGTGATGAACAAACTAAAAGCGTTCAAGCAAAATCTACCATTAACTGTCAGATTAAAATTTAAAACATGTACAATCGTTTGAATAACTGTCACTTTTATTAAATTGACAATAAATTATAAACAAAGCAGCTTCTCCCAAGACACAAATATTTGATTTGAAGAACAATCTTGTCGCGAGTTGGATCCAGCCAAGTGTGAATATAAAGGAAAGTTGACAAATCGTTTTGACATTCCCGTTTCAACTCGGAAGAAAGTCTCAGACACTTAGACAATCGCTGTGCATTTCATTCCAGTTTTGTTGGAAACTTTTCTTTCAGCCCAAGTGCTTTCCGGGTTTCCGCAAATCTTTCCCAGTTCTCGAGAAAATATCTTGTCGCTGGGGGTTGTTTATGTGGTGTTTCTTTTCTGTTAAGAGTTTCGTAACAATTTTTAATTAATATTTTTTACAAAGTATCTGTAACCTATAACCGTGTATTTAGTTTAAAACTATGGTTGTATGAGCTGATGAAAGTTAGTGAATGTTCACCATTGAGTTGGTTATAATATTGGGTTTTGATTATTAACGTAATTTCCCTTGGTTTGTTTGTCTTTGTATTTAAAGAAAGGGTGCTTGAACGGCTATATGCTATTGGGTGTACATTTTATACTTTATTATAAGTAAATTCAATATAAATCCTAAATCAACTCCAGAGTTGATATTAATAAGAAAGTTATCTCAATTCATAATAATATATTACAAATCATGGTAAACTTTGTGTTCATGATTTCCTTTTCATAGACTAAAATTCTACACAAAAAAGCCAACCTATATGGGTTTAAAGTTTCTGAAATTCATTCCACACCAAATTAAGCAGGAAAATCAGTACAATAAATTTAAAAGACAACTGAAAGAATACTTATTAAGTAAAGCTGTATATTCATTAGACGAATTTATCAGTAATCAAGATTGTTAAAACATAGATTTGAATTTAATTTTATATGTATAAATAATTGTAAATTTAGTAATGTTTTGATTAAGATAGCGTAGCCTATAGGATATGAATCACTCTTATATGTAAGAAATTAATGTTATTTTGTTGGTGGGTAAAAGGTTTGTTAAAAGGTAAATATCTGATTATTGTAACAATTATGACACTATTCACATGTTACTATGTAACTTTTATGAATAAAGAATATTTGACTTTGACTTCATAATCTCTTGCTTGCATTTATACTTACGAAACTGTCATATTTTGATTAAAAATGTTATGCCACCCAACTGAAATAGTTTTTAGTAATATGGTAAACTTCTGTTGAAGCCGGTAGAGTATTACTGCTGTATATAAAACAAATTCCTGACGATGTTAAAAATTACTGTTTAAATCAAAACTAGCCTAAAAACTAATTTTGTACAGTTAAGAGAATTTATAAATACAAGAAAGTATCATAACCCGATTATTTAATTAAACTTAAGAAACTTGTATCTTAATAGGACATTGTCAAAAAACTATCTTCTCATTTAACTCATTATTATTGCTATAGATTAATAGTTACCTTAATTATTTCACGTATACACGTAACTTCTCTCTCCTACGATGAGACCTGTATCCACACAGTGAGTGAGTGAGACGGAAGGGGGAGAGAGGAGAAGAGGTCACAACACTTGTGAAGAGGTCACAACACTTGACAGCAGAGATTGCTACGTTTCCAACACGATGTTGCTTCCGGCCTTTCTCATCAACAGTTTCCCGCAGTACTCTCATCACTCATCAGCAACTTGAATGAATTCTCTTTCGCTAACCGTCAACATCTTTTGTAAGTGTAATTGGATAAAAATCTAATCAGAAAAGAATCAACCCGAGTTTTTCTTCTGCGAGACCTGTCCGTTCCAGGATATAAAAATGCTTACTAGTTGTAAACACTGTTTACTATACTTAAGAAAAACCAAACATCTTTAGTAGAAGTCTAGAAGTCTAGGTAGAATAGTGTAGATTAATTAGTTTAGGCCTTTGAAAACATGTGGAGTTACCCAACTGCCTAAAACGTAGGAGTAGTTTTTTTTCTTGTGAAATGGTTGAAAAGTGTGTATTACTTTGTTGTAAATTAATAACTGCCACTATTATGACTTTTTTACACTACAAAACACAAATGTTTAAGTGCTACAACATGTATTTCCGTGTTCAATTTCCAAAAAAATTGTGGGCGCAACTCGTTCTATAACTTGTTTTTGTCCGAAGGCACTAAACTACAGTAAACTTTGGATTTAAAGACAAAATAAGAGTTCTGAGAAACCTTAGGCAAAAAATGGTATATCGCAAAAGTCAACAAGGTTATTTTTTGAGCGGCAAGATCGTAGAGCAACCTCTTATTATTTTTTTCTATTGCAGAACACGGCAGACAAAGCATTTAAACCTAAAATCTGACTCACATTGAGTTGAGAGTGAGTGACCCAACGATGTAAAACTTGCCCCTTAAATGTACTGTACTTACTTAAGTATTCAAGTAAGTTTTGTAAGTATTCATCATACCATCTAGCCAGATTTTGTACAATAGATATTTTGTGTATTAATAATACCCTAATTTTTATTTATAATTTGTACATAATGTTATATTCATGCAGGTAAGATTAGCCTACAGTCTAACCTCCTTTCAACCAAATGGCAACTACAGTACAAATTTACAAAACTAACCAAACTTTTCATTGCTTGTAAACAAAATATTAACCTGCAGAATTTATGTTATTTAAACTACTTGCAATTACTCTTTATTTGGTCAAAAAGAAAATAAAATTCAATTAATACATTTGTCTGACCTTTGCAAGGTTGATTAACCAGGTTTGTTTGTCTTCTTGCCACGGAGCACTTAACACATTTTCATTTTGCAAGCAGTTTTAAATAAACTGATAAGACAAAATACTTAAGACACTGATTTTTATCACAATGTTTTTCAAAATAAACATTAAAACTTTGCATAACATCCCAGTCCGAAATTTAACAAATACAGTAGATAATTTGATTATGTTAGACCAGTAGTATAGCTGAACAATAATTAATTATTATGCTGAATTTTGATATCAAGTAAAAAAAAATGAGTTATCGTGAGATTTCTTCCTTGACTATCATATGTTTCTTCATGTGTGTTCAATCTTTGTGTAGCCAGTTAATTGGTTAAAAATTAAAATGTACATTTACAAAACATGAAATTACTATATAGTACTATAAAAAGATTCAAAACAAAAATCAAAATATTACATTTTGTACACTAGTTTACATATTTATATCAAATTATTTAATGAAATGTACACCTTTTCATTAGCTATTGAAAAGTTGGATATTGTAACATTTACTATTGTTGAATTCATCAGTGGATTTAGTTCCATTAACAAAATCTTAGGAACCAGCAGAAAAAAATGTAATAGGTATACACAATTTTTCTCGTTATTCTAGGTTATGGACTTAGTATAAGGTATTTACCTCCGTCATTAGGTAAATACCTTATATTAAGTCTAAAATACTAATTTAAGGTGCTACAAACGATGTTTTATAATCCTTACTTCAGGTTAAGGTGACCAAGAGTAAGCGTACATATATGAATCTAATTTGTATTTTTTTTCTTTGATTCTATTTTTCTTCAATAATTATTAATAATAATGGTCTTGGGCCTTGTCATTCAACATTTTTCTACACAACTTTTATTTTTCATTAATTTCTTCACTCTGTTCATCAAATTTGCTTAAATATCTTCAATCTTTTTCCTAAACAGCTTGCTTTGCTTTTTTTGAAGTACACCAAGCTTAACAAACTCGGATTTCAATCTGTTAGTCTGGCTGCTTAGTCAGTGATTGTTCGTACTTTAGGTACACTGGTTCAATGAACACCCTAGTCAACTGCTAAAAATTCACCGCTGTGCACAGAAATAAATATTTGTTATCTGGTTTTATAAAATTACAATCTCTGTGAAAATCAGTAACTAATCTCGAGCGGAAGCTGTGAAGCACATAAGCTTCACCAATATCAGCTAGGCAGTAGGTCAATTTGACGAGTGAATCATTAAGACTGGACGAGTAAGGGTGGAGGCAGGCTTATGCGAGTTTACTGTGAAGTTTCCACTGCAGATCAGAACAGCCTTAGCCGATCGGAATCACCCGGGAATGTTCGGCTTGTCAGCTAAAACTAGCACCTCCATCACCACAACTTCAGCTCAGCTGTTTACGGTATTGGGCTTGGCACTAGCTCCGCTGAGTTCCAAAAAAGTTTGATGATTTCAACAATTTCTGTCATTACTTGAAGGACCTGAACTCTTGCAGAGATGCTTTCAACGAACTTAAGATACTTATAGTAGTTTCACTACACATTGTCAAATCTGTCCTCTTCACTTAGCTAACTTGAGGGATTAACAAGCTCGAGGGACACCTTCGTAGCCATGTTCTTATATTCTTTAAAATTCACTTCAAGAGAGGTTGTCTAACCTTTAACTGCCACCCTGAAAATTAGAAGAACGATGTTATGAGAAAGCAATTTGAGAAATCCTTAGATATCCAATTGCTAACTAGATCCAATTCCTTGTACTTAATTTTTTATTTTGTGGGCTAGTTTATTTATAATTTAGGACAAGGGATCGGGTGCAGAATTAATTACTAAACTTTAATAACAAGATATATGTATTTTATAAAAATCTAAACAGTTATAACAAGAAGAACAGTCTATAGAATAAAAGATGATCAATTCTACTGTTCAATACAACTTTGAGCCTTGCCATTTGATCGTTCAAAATATGAAAAGAGCACCAACTTTTGTAGATTGTGACATTAAATAATAAATATTTATTTTTAAGTTGTCTACCTACCTGTTTTTAGTTTTACAAAAGTTCTAGTACTACTTCTTAAGAAACCATTTAATTGTGCAAGACCAAAACCTCAACGTATGTATTGACTTGAGTATGTACAGGGTTTTCATACAGAGAAAGATAATCACTATAAAAAGATGGAATGGTAAGAGTACCGGACTGACTTTTTTTGTACTTTGACTGTTTTTACAGTTTGGATTCGGCGGAAATAAGATTTTTCAGTTTCTGAGTCAGCATAATGTTGCCCTTAATTTTCAGCTTTCCCTTCATGAATGCAGTCTGTGGATTCATTTTTCCTAGAGCCTGAAACGTAAAACAAGAACATGAGTAGTCCAAGAGATGAATATCTTAATACACTTCAAGGTTGAAATCAAGGTGAATGCCTGTTAAAATTTGAGCATTTGGAGTTTGGCAGTACCTTCAAAAAGATACTTTGCATCTTAAAAAACTGTATTTAGTAGGCTAGATGTAGATGAGTCCAGATAGTTTAGGAATTATCTGGGAAATTAAAACCCCAAGAATCGGGCTAGAATTTAGAGCCTGTTGGAGTTATGGGGTCGTTTTTGGCCAGTAGGGTATTTTCTTGGAAATTATTGAACCCTTATTACAAACATGAATTCCCAGGTATATTCTCACTACAAAATACCTAGCATATTAAAACAACTTTAATACAATAAATAGACTGATTATTGATTATTTAAATCTGTTTGGATTCAATAATTTAAATCTGTATAAATTGATAAGTTTCAAATGCACAAAAATACATTTAGTCTAGTACATATTCTTTGTTACTCATAGGCAGAATGTGCAAGCATCGTAGAATATATACACTTTTATTATTTACTGGATTTTTAAACTCTATCCCTACTTTCTAGACACACTTGTACACTAACAGGGTGTCCTCTAAACCCTGAAAATAAAATGTACTGATTTTTAAGGTATTTTACAGTCTGAAACGTTAATTTTCAGGGTATAAAAAAGGGAAATTTGGTACATTTGAGAAGTCATAGTTACTCTTGCTATTAGTTTCAAAAGTCGTAGTTACTTTGGTGTCTCGCTCTGCGTGCTGTTTCACTCCTGTGATAATTTCCTTGTACAAATTTAATCTGGCGATACGCTCTGGGTGCATGTATAGTCACGTCATCTGTTTGAAGTACTGGTTTTGTTCCGCGATAACTTCTGAACTAAGTTTTACTCATGCTTTTTTAGTTCCACGATATAATTCTAGCGCCGTTTGAGCCACACAGTTTGTTGTCACCAGTCAAAAGTCCAAAAGCTATTTATACTCCCAAATTTTACTGGTGGGAGTAACTATTACCCTCATAAGGTAGTTTTACCCCAGTTATATACAGGTTTCCACGGTTGGCTAAATACACAGCTTATTTACAGTTTCACTGTTGAGTGGAAGCCCTGATTATTCTTGTATCTGTTAGTATAAGTTACTCACCAGATCCACCATGTCCTTATCGTCTATGGTGAGAGTTGTGTCTATCTTTGTGCCTTTCTCGGGAGCCCCCGCGTACACGTCCCCTTTCTTCAGGTCAAGTGCTGAAACATTCATGCGAATAAATCATTCAAATCCAGGCTTAGTTCAACACTGCAAGGTATTTTTGAGAAAAAAATAACTAGCTTTAAGTTCAGTAGGTAGCAAGATAAAATAACGTGAATTACAGCACTCTGTTGGGAATGCAAGCCAGTCAAATTCAGAGACATACCCCTCACGCTTTCCACCCTATTCAACAACTCTTGCTACACCTTCTGTCTTGACATTAGTGAGACCAGCCACAACCAACTCACCAAGAAGCTTTTAGATTCAAGATTTTAGATTGCGTAAAAGCTTTAGACCGTTTTGGTTAAACGCTTTTCCTTTAAAAGAGTTTCAGATAAGAGAGGTTTACCACTCTGATGATTTTATGCTACAATATATTGTAGTTATACAATAAAAAATTTAAATCGATATATATAATTATTTAAATGTTCATGCCATGCAAAAAACTACAGCACTAAATTAGTCCCAAATCCTCAGGTATTGCTGAATGATATTTGTGTTTTTGACATAGGCCTAAAGCTAAACTACTGGTTTTGAAGCTGGAAAAGGTCCCCAAACGTCTTTTCCTCATATTTTCAGATAATCCAACCATTTTTTAGTTTGACCGAGGTGGCCAAACAAGAGGGAGTCCATTGTAACCGTTTAAACGCCAAGGGGAAAACCTCTTTCTGGTGCACACAGTACTTATTCATTGACGCTACTCACTCCACTGGCCTTCCTGCTTGCCACCGCTGGTGATGTTCCACAGGAAGATGCCGTTGACGGAGGTCGCCTTGTCCTTGTTAGCGTCAATCTTCTCCTTCATGCCTGCGAACACCTCCTCACTCTGCAGCTTACCGGCTACAGGGTGTGGCGCAACCGCCGATGAGGACACTTTGGCTAGATCCATGTAGGCACCTGCAATCAGCAAGCAAGCAACTTCAGACAAAGTTGAAGACGATTTCTCACACTACATCTAGAGACTCTGTACGGCTCACGTTGATTCTGCCTTCAACCGATCTGACTCAACCAAGGTGACCAATCTAAAATGAAATAATAAATCATATTCAAGGTTTCTCATGGATTTTTAAGGCTCAGTTCCAACTTCTTTAAAGAATAAAGCAAAAGTAAAGGTTTGTTTTGTTTAACTAGGCAAAGTTAGGAACTACAAAGTTTTCTCTACCACTGAACCTTGTCTTTTACCTAGCATTACCGAAAAGTCACTTAACAAATTCTCAGTGGTGTCTGCAAGATTGAACCCACGCTACAAGAGTGAAAAGCTCCAGAGTCTCCTGTGGTACCAATCAGCCAAGAGGTTCATATGTTAGACAATTTTAGGAAAAAGATCAAGTGAGGAACTTTTTAAATGCGCAAGGCTATCCAGAAAGTAAGTTCATTAAAGCATAATTATATAAATTGACACTGCTGATTTTCTATCAAAATCAAAGTGCTAATTTAAAACAATACACATGCTTTCCTATGCAAGAAGTTTCACCACAATTCTTGAAAAATCTCAGTTGGGCCTAATAGCGATTTTCAGGTAAAAGTTTTAGGAAGAAACAGCAAGTTTGACTAATCTAATAGCAAACCAATCTCATTCTTTAACTTACACGTAAATTTTTGAAGTTTAAGACAAAACAAAAAGCAAGGCTCAAAAAAGTAAAAACTCTTTGCCAACAAATTTAATGCCAAAATATTTTTTACGGGAAAATAGTTTTAGCAGCTGAAATATAACCCATATAGTGGCTATTTATAAATATAACCCATATAGTGGCTATTTATAAATATAACCCATATAGTGGTTTCGACGTCTAGAAAACAATTCATTATACCATTGGATTCAGATTGAGTTAGGCTATACAAAAACAGGATAGAAAAACAAACTATGTTCACTCCTAGGAAAACTAAAATATGCTTACCAAATTTTCAAACTGGAATTAACAAATTCTTCTCAAGTTATTAAGTAATAAAATAATACTAACACTATTGTTTGGATTAACTGAAAGCGAAAGTGCTGAGCCCGGCTCAATGCTAGCTGCAATACAATAGGCTACAATGCTAATTTGAGCTCTGCCATGGATTAGAAATGTATTTATTCCGACCATCTGAGTCTGATTATTCTCATCAATGACTAGTGGAATTCATCCAAGTATACCTTCACGCACAAAAGTGATGAAGTATTTTCTTTAGTTCAACAATATACTTACAGATTACGATGAACACTTATCGGGCCTACTATTTTATATTTATATTAACTAAACTTGAATATCAACTATTGAAATCCTTGTAAAGAAGAAGGTTAGGTTGTATTGTATAACATACCCTTTTCATACAAACCAAGTCTGCAAAAATAATGATTTTTCAATTTCAATCAAATAAAACTGAGTTTTTACACAACTCTCTAATTTGAATATTTTCTTGGTTTCTCTATTTCAAAGGAAATTTTGGAATAGGATGGCCCACCAAGTCAATTTATTTTCATACCTAGTTTTTTTGCCTTTCTCGAGTACATTAGACCTCATTAAGAACCGACTACTACCAGAACCACTACTCACCAGAAATGACCGTGTCGCCGGATTCTACAACTGAAGTCTCAAAGTGTACTCGGTTCCCTTCTTTCCACAGATCCACCTTCAGTGTCTGGCCGGGGAAAACCGGTTTCACAAACCGAGCCTACAACAACACACAACTGTCACTGAAACTGTCAAGGTGTGTCCCCTGTCCCTGCGGAACAGGGGTGTTTTGTATTCCACAGAGAACAAACAGGATCCTAACAGACCTAATGTAAAATTAGGTTGTTATAAATGTCCAGTAACAATCTAAAGGTTTGTTTAAGCAAACATACATGAAACACCTACAGATACAAGAAAGCTTTTATTTTACAAGAATTGCTACAAAAGTTTGAATTGAATAAACTGTGCTTCAACTTTTAACAAAACAATATTCTCAACTAATAAAATTAACATGACCCAGCATTTGCTGGACGGGAAAAAGATTTGTTTAGGAATTTTCAAGACAAGAAAGTTTTTATTGCTACCTTCAAGTCATAGTTGCTCTTGCCAATAATCGCAACTATTGAATTTTACTAGTTTACAGCACATGTTTATTAACAATCGGACACCATTTGCATTTGCACTGTCACACAGTTAACGTGCCACATTCAAAATCATCACTGACAATAGGTCTTGCAACGTCCAAAAACCGATTTTGGACCGAGGACCATTTCCTCTTGCCAGATGATCCAAGGCTCATTTATTTACTTGAGTATTATATGTTTCTAGCGGTATTGCTTTTGAGGAACGATTGTTATGTAGCACATTCAACACGTCTTCCACAAATTTTGGGGAACTTTTTGCTGACAGAAGTAACTAAAACCCTTTTATGGTTGTCAAAATTTGAATTTTTCCTTGAAGGTATAAAGTTTTTGATGAGATTTAGGAAATAGGGCACTAGGCCAGAATATACTATCAAACATGAATAGAAAGGTGAGCAAGCTCACCTGGATATCATATATGTTTCTACTTTATCCAGGTGAGCCTGCTCTCCTTTCTATTCCTTTTTGATAGCATAAAGTTTTTGATGAGTTTATGAGTTAAATGATTTCTTGTGTCACCCTGTCCATAAAAAATATTTCAAGTTTCCTGTTCCATCCCAAAATAAAATACACCATCCAAACCACCCGTACAAACTAGAAATCAAACTCACTTTGAAGGCTTGGCAGTTGGCAGCGTTGTTCTCTCCGTAGACGAACAGCACCAGTCGCAGGGAGATGCCGAGAGAACACAGTCCGTGGAGGATGGGACGTGGGAAACCAGAGACTTCGGCAAAGCTGGGGTCGATGTGGAGGGGGTTGAGATCACCTGACAATCGGTAGAGGGCGGCCTGTAAACACAAGTAGACAAGGGAATTGATAACATAGCCGAAGCGTTGCCCTAGAGTGAATTGCCCCGACTGTGAATCCTAGTGTATTTCCTGTAACAGGGAGATAACTTACACCAAAAGTTCTCTTGTGGTAGAACGTTACTTTTTTTAAATGGGTTTTATGCTATAAAAACTGCATTTATGATCCAATTATGATGAGGTATAAAGTTTATGTTACCTTTCCAAGCATATGTACCAAAATTTAACAAAATCCATTTAGCTATACCGGCACAAAATAGTTTAAATTGTTTATTCCACCATCACCTGAGGGACTCAGACTAAATGAGGTCAGGCTCATCACCGTCTCTCAGAATTATTGTTGGATTGGCAATGAATTAGGAATAAAAGAATTCAATGTTTCATCTGTAGCCGCAGTTCCACACTTCTGCAGGGTGTGGAAAACATAAAATATATATATTTTAAATTTGACACAGTCTATCTGACCTCGGTCAGTCTTCGACAACGGGATAGGTAATAAGGTAATAATAAGGGTGAAATTGGAAAAAAATGGAAACCGCTAATATTTACGCACTGCAGCCTACACGCTTTAACGGGCTGAGAGACGTAAGATAAAAAGGTAAAGTTTGTCTTGTTTAACGAGGCGAAGTTAGGACTACAAAGTCCTCTCTACCAAACAACTTCGACCTTTACCTTGCGTCACCGTATAGTAACATTACAAATTGTAAGTGGTGACTGCGGGGATCGATACAGCGCCACCGGAGTGATGAGCTCCAGAGTCACGCGCGATACCAATCCACCACGGATCCGCTAAAGATGGACATGTCTTGATCAGACTCGGATACCATAGGTCTACCCTGAGTGGGCTGATAGTTCGGGCAGTTAAACGACACACCTAGATCACTTATACATATTGCTTAGTGTCAGTGCACTATATGCCGAATCTGTGGTTATTTCCTAGAAGTGGACCTACTATGTAAGGTTTGACATACATCGGGCCTGCCCGATGATATAAAGAGGTATCCTCATATCAAATAGGGTCATTACAAACTTACTGACAGCTGAGTAATACTATTAAAATTATTTGGCGTACTTACAGTGTCAATTTATAGATATCCACTGAACTCACTGAAATATGTACGTTTCACTTGAAGAGTTACACTCAACTAGTGGACTTTATTCCACATTTGCTGTCATGATCTTATCTTATCTCAAAAGCCATGAATGAGCACTTATCTAACTCTTATCTCTCAGATAGCATGACTCTTCAGATACAATAACTCAGGGACTTGATTGCACTGATTCATACTAATCAAGAATTTTCAACTAGCAATATTAAAAAAGTTTATTGGTTTTCGACCTATAGTGATATTAGTTTTTTACCTACTCTCCTTTGAGGCATTATAATTGTACATGTTTTAAAAACCTGGATTAATTAATGAAAAACTTATTCCTTATAGAGGAAGCATCTTAATTAAAATAAAAATCAGTCGCCCCTTTTTGGGGTTGTAAATACACAGAACACATATAAACTAGTTTGTAATACAATTTTAACATAAAGGTTTTGTTATTTCTTATATAAATGGCTTTTAATTATTCCAGTAGAACCTTTTAAAATCTCACGAATAATAATTTTAAAAGTTTGTCCAAATTAAATGTGTTTCAAAAATCCACAACAAATTTTGTCAACGTTCCTCTTGAATGTACCAAAAACCTAAACAGCTATACAATTATTAAACTTTAAAACAGTATCATATATAAAATGGATAATTAATTAATTGAGACATGATTCTAATAAAATGTTTTACGATTTCTCTTCAGTACAGTTAAGTGATAATAATATAAAACATTCATTTTTAAATAATGGAAACTGAGTAAATAATGTTGTCAAAAAGAAAAAATTCTCAATATAAGACAACTTTATTCTGTTAAGCATTTACAGCATACAGAAGTGTCAGATTGAAAAAATCTTTACATACAAAAACTTGCATTTGTTTTTCCATTACAATAAAAAATTTGGCTCTTTTAAGAAGGAGAAATTAAGACTACACTCAACACTCAACCTTGTAATTTACCTAGCGTTAGTACTATAAAGTTGCTTAACAAATAGTGGTAACCACAGGAATTGAAGCCTAATGTATTTCATTCCATTGTTCCAAAAGTTCTCAGGAGTTTCCCTTACATATCTAACATGCCCCTTACAAATACAACGTCGCCAGGTGTATATACAACTCAAACAAGACACCAGTACATCTCAGACACTCACCAGACTGGGGTCCACCTTGTGCTTGACGGAGAAGTCTGCCCGCCTGGAGGGTCTGTTGGCCGTGGGCACAGCCTTGGCAGAGTCTCGCTTGCCTCCGAAGCCTCCTGCTCCCACCACATACCCGGCCAGCTGTGTGTACGCCACCTTCTCCCCACTTTCATCAAACGTGTCAACTGCACACAAGTTATTGTTTTATTTGTCAGTATGCAAAAAGTTGTATCTCTTGGGTACAGGATATTGTTTTGAGAATTTTTATGAATAATTAAACAAATTTATAAACATTATTTCAGCTACCGCTTGAGAGTTACGGTGACTTACATTCTAAGATTGTAAATGATTATCATGCTGATTAATGACCACTGACTCTGAAAGATTGTTGTAATCATACTATCAGCAATCGTATGAGCTATGACAACAGCAGGAGTAACTGTATTCTCATCAAGTAACTCCAAAAACTCTTTAACCTCTTAGTGTCTTGTCTAGAAATCAATCGCTAATTTCGATCAAAAGAACTACCGATTACTTGTTGTAAAGACATTAATAAAACTGATACAGACCCAACACAACAATTATTTTAACACAGAGAACTATTTGTAAGCCACAACTGCTACGCATTAATGGACATTTTGATCAAATAGCACAAGATTAACCCTTATGGTTTACGTGATGTGGAATTTACCGTCGTAAAGGATGACAGCTCCCTTCCCCTTGTCGAGCACGTCAGCGACAGTAACCTTGGATGTTAGAGTGCCACTGCTTGGCATCGGCTTCAGTAGCTTCACGTACTGCTCTCCATGCAATACCTGGACATTTCAAAATAGCTTTAAACTAGGGTTTGCAAATCCTGAGCAATCAGGATGTTCCAAACAAAGATTGGGCCAAAATTTCTAAAAACAGGATTTTTTCGGCAGGAGGAATTTTTTGCCTATATGGCAGGACACAGAACAAATTTGCAACAAACACTGAGTCTCTTAATTGTCATACCGCAACAACTCACCTGCCTTACTCATTTTGGATCATTTTTAGGTCTATTACAGTCACTTGAAACTCAAACTTTAAAAATATCGCAAAATACTTTAAGGTTTTTGATACTTTAAAATAGTAAAGAGACAGTCCTAGTTTTGTCCAATTTACTTGAAATCAGATCTTTACTGTTTTGAAAATAATTCCCTCAAAATGAAACCATTAATGGATTTAATGATAGAAAAATAACACTGCTAGACCATTTGTATTTGATAAACGCTTTACTCAGATTTTTGAAATATTTAGGTTGATAAATTGAAAAGAAAACTTGGAAAACTCAAGCTTGATGGTAGTTAAAATCGCAAGGCTCAACTTGACTCTTAATTTTTTTTTAAATCACTACTCACACATGTGTTTCAACTACTTCACACACTAGGTTTGAAATATTTGTCTCTGAGTTGACTGGGAAACCTAGTAGAGCCAAAATGGAATGGGGAAGTGTTGACACTCTGCTGAACAATGGCATATGATGCATCAAGTTACCTACTTAGCTTGTAGCTACGACCCATCAGTCCTCCTTACCTTTCCAGTTAATTTCCTCCCCTTCCGCTTATGGTAAGCAAAATATCCAATTTCATCTTTGTATAGTGTTCTTTTAGAGAAGATAGTACAAGCTTCTTAACCCCTTCAACTTCATACATCTACTAAGTGCCTCTTACTAACCCTAGAAAGGTCGATGGTTCGGCCAGGAATGATGTCGCCCTTGAAGTCCGCTGTCATGATGGCAATCTGTCCAGGGATACAAGCGTACGACGGAAGCGCACTGAATTCTTCGTGATTCTCGTACAAATACTTCAGGTTGGAACTCTCCGTAAGATCAACTCCCACTGTAACATACTGTTGATTTAGAATACATTCGTCAGTCTTAACACTCTTTCTTGACTAGTAGCGTACTGCTGTTTTGTCTACTGCTAGCTTATAAACCTTTGAGCTATTAAGTTACTACTTGGAATAGAACACCTAGGTGACAACGTACTTTAGAAGAAATTTGTCAAAATTCGGCAATTTCAAAAGTAAAAGTGCACGTAACAGTTTTGGCAGTAAGGAGAATAAAAATTCACATTATTTATTTTTATTACATATTCTCTAGTCTTCACCCAAAGATGGCCGAGACCATTAGTGACGGGCTACCCGTTTGACTCGACTCGACTTGAGAAATACAGGGCCACCAGACATCTATTGTTTTGTTAAAACTTGCTGAAAAACCAAAAAGATAGAATAAATTTTTTTTTTAACTTACGTCCAAGAGCGTACAGGATAGTGTCTCGACTGGTAACTTCGTAAGTGGCTTCGCTCTCAAGCTGAAATTATAAAACACTTTAATATTCTATACAGCTCTGACTAAACTCTAAACTCTAGTTTGTTTTGTACATTGCTTGTTGAATAATAATCTAACACACTCAATATGATAGCTTTTTAGGTTTCAATTTAACTTAAATACACCAAAAGTTATTTTGAGTTACTAAAAGAGTTGAATATCAAAAATATTTGGAGTAATAAACATGTAGATTTAAAATATTCACAAGAATTGCCTTTTGCATGCAGCATAATCAAAGGAGGTGCATTGTTATTTTTGTTCACAGGCTTCAGTTTGTTCCAAAACAAGACAAAGAAATCAAAACTGTGTTGCTAATAATAACTGAAATGTAATATGCATACTGTACCTGATTTGAACTAGGCTTTTTATTTTCATTTTCTTTCATCTGCTCTAATACACCCATTAACGATCCTGTAGCTTCCTGTAAGTTAAAATAATTATTAGCATTTATTCATTAAAAATGTAAACATTTTTATTTGGATTTGTTAAGTGAACAAATTGTTCACAAATTGCGTGAATATTTGTTATAAAAAATTGCCTCCAAAAACTGATCAGCAATTAGAGTAAAATGACCAAAAAATGACAGATTGTTTGAAAGTTCTTGAAAATTAAGTACCCTATTTGCGACAAATTTTCAAAAAATCCTTCTCGACTGAAAAATTTTCCATTTCTAGTGAATTATCACCTAACTTTTGGGATTTGAATTTTTGTTTTGAATTTTCCGATCCCTCAAGCCCAGCCAACCCCAAGACTAGAAGACCCAAGACCAAGACTAGAAGTACATAGTGTCACACCCCCACCTGTATAGACTCCAAGTGAGATGATTTGCTCATGTCCGTCACTCTGCCCCAGTTGTTCTGAACAGCCTCCGGAGTCACCGCGTCCGACAGTCGAAACCTCAGCGCACTGCCTTGGTTACGCACCAACTCATCTGTATCCACATCATACATGTCAAACTGTATCCCTTTCAAACTGCATCGCTTTCCACTATTTTTTTATTTTATAATCAAGAAAATAAAACCACCTGCTTGTCTGTTGCTGGGTTGGATGATGATCATTTATCTTTCAGTAGGTGGCAGGGGGCTAGTGAATCTAAAAATCAATCTATCATAAACGGAACTTCTTGAATTGACATCCCCTGAATAATATTGCCAGTTTTTAATACAATAGTCAACTTCTGTATTACATTTAAGACTGAGAATATCTTCTTTAAGAAAAATATAAATATAAAAATTTAAACAGGTACACAAGATTTTTGAATTTTTCAAGTGTGTAGACTACGTTGTTTAGTACCCAGTCCTGAAGTCACCTCGTCAAAGCATTTGGATCAGTGTTTTGAGGACTTGAGGCAGAACAGTGGTTTTGTCCATCAAAAGAGTTGTTCTATGGGATGGGAAATCAAAGTTATCTGCGAGTCAAGTACAGCAGCTTCAGGGAAACCCCTGTGTGTTGTTCAAGAGTGTTTTGATCCATACATCTGCTTTAATGATGCAGATAGGCATTACCGTTATTACTTTAAGAGTTGCAAAGCATTTCTGCAAATGCCTCTAAAGTTCAGTACAGCCATTATGCAAACTGTGTGTTTTAGCAGGATAAAAACTTGTTGGAAAAGCTCCTGCAAAATACAATTCCATAACAAATGTAAGCTCACAAGCTTGGATACTCACACTTGCCCGCCCAGCCGGCAGCGGACTCTATAACGGCTCCCGTGTCCTCACAACTCTCGTGACACAACCAGACGACAACAGGTGCAATCAGCTCTGGCCGCAACTCTGCGAAGAAATCTACAAACAAACCAAGTCAATTTAACATTACGTAAAGTAATCTAGCTTATAAACAAAATAAAATTGACCTCCAGTGACCGAAAATTCAATTAGGCCTAAAAAGTAAATTTGGGATGGTCCCGCTACAACAACAAGCTCAATCATACAGACAATTTGTTTACAGTTTGGTACTTCCAAAACAGATTTCCTGTTCTCCTCCTTACTTACGTTTAAAGAGGTCCAACTTTACTTTTTCTGAATCTTCTACCAAAAATTTAGTTTAAACCCATAGCTATGCAGGCATTATTGTAAAATAACAGATTTGTTTCCATATTAGATTAAGTTTTATAAAAGTTAAGATGTATAAAAACAATTAAAGCCGTCCAAACTAAATAAAATATCCAGTTTCGTCCCTAATTCAAAACACTGCTCTCATGGATTACCACTTCCCTTATATAAAATTTCAAACATAAAAATTGTCTAATAATTTTGAAATAAACCCAAAATAAAATTTACCTGGAGGAAGGATATCCTCCGTAAGTCTGGAGGCGGCACAGGGGACAATCACATTGCAACGGATGTTTCTTTTACGCCCTTCGATTGCTATGGTGTTTGCCAATCCCACCAATCCCATCTTCGCAGCACTGGAAACATCAAATTCAAATAAAAACTTATTGTTAGAACCGCAATACAATTGTAGTAAATCTTAACAATTCTATTTTATTTCCAGCATTGCAACTAAACAAAATTTTAAAAACATCAATTAGAAGATGAAAAATATGTTTCTGAAATTGAATCATCAGTCATTTTGCATGATTATATGTCAGGCGATTAATGGAAATAGGTCCAAGTTAATCACCTGTAGTTGGCTTGGCCGAAGTTGCCGTAGAGTCCAGCCGTAGATGAAGTCATGATGACCCGTCCGTAGTTCTGTTTCTGGAAATGGGGCCAAGCGGCCTGAGTCGTCTTGAACGAACCTTTCAGGTGAACATCCTGGATCAAATCTGAAAACAGAGTGAATATTTTGCAAAATTGCTGTACTAATAAACTACTTATGTTTATGTGCTTAAATGTTCTTTTTTTATGGAAATTGCTTAGTGGCGATGGGGCAAATTAAGAGTTGGACAAATTATTGTCTATTATTTTGTGAGCAAGATTTTATAATACGACCCTCTGTTTCTAATGGTTGAGCAAAACCGGTATTTTTATTTTTTCATTTACAGTTGGCCATCCTGCTAAATATGGGCATTAGCAGCATCTGCCTTATTCAGTTTCCTCAACGTTAGCTATCGCTTTAAGCAGCTAATGGTTTTGTTTGAAGATGTTACATGTCAGCTTTTATTGATTGCAGCAAAATCCCTTTTAACTATCTTTCAACTACTACTGTTATGATCAGGTTTCTTCTTGACCTTTGGGTCTTCTTGGAATCGGTTCTAAGATTCCAAAAAGTCATTCAAACACCTCAGTAAACAAACCCTACCGACGATTTCCAGAATAATGTTACAACTTGTAAACGGAGAAGATTCTTTAACCTTCTGGAAGGAATTCCAATAGGTAATATTTAAACACCGAGAATCAGTGAGAACACCTAAAAACCAAGAGTACTTAAATTTAAAGCTTCAATGTTCACTCCTTGACTCTGCAAAATCTACTCACTCCAGTCGGTGTCACTGATGCGTGCGAAGGACTTGTCACGCAGGATGCCAGCGTTGTTCACCAGAACGTCGATTCGGCCGAAAGCAGACAACGCAGTTTCAACGATCTTCTCACCTTCCACCACTGAGTTGTAGTCTGCCACTGCTACACCTCCTGCACAAACGATAAGCGACACATAGTTAACATTCTACTAAAACATGGTTCACGCAAATAGAAACAGATGTTCATTTTCATTACACATGAAAAGTTTGTTCTATCAAAAAATGTATCACCTAGCGTGGTTGCCCTATCATGCGAGTACTGCCTTTACCAACGCTCTATTCTCTGTGGGTAGTTTCACTCCATTACAAATATTGTTTGCTCCTGTGTACATCATTTTGACCGTAAAATAGGTTTTCAGTTACCTCCACCAATATCCAAAAATTTGTTTTGAGGGTTGTTATATCCTTGAATGTTTACATATGGGATTTATTTGAGTGATTGTATGTTATGTGGACTGCCAATCGACAGAGGTTCTCGATGTATAGGGCCCTTTTGAACAGCCACCCATTCTACTCTATGAATGAGCACCTTGACGATTACCTCAGTGACCTTCCAGATCTTTTTGAGTAGCGATGCACTTCCATCTCACTTGCGAATCCAGTGACATAATTTGTATCTTAATTTACGACACACTGTTATCTTGAAGGTGAATGACAAACTGATGGAAATGGTAAAAATATTGATCTGAAATTACTAATAAGCAAGGTTTTAATAATTTCCCACGTGTTAAAAAAACATTAAGTTAAATTATGTTTCATTTCTATGTTATCAAAATATAATGTTTCCTTTCTACTCAAGATCAATCACAATTATTTATCAATACTCAATGCAAACTACTTGACATTTGTACAATGGAACAACCTACAAAAGTTATCAACTTGTCAATTGTCTCACTATTTGACCTTTAGATGATTAACATTTATGGCATGAAAAATAAATTGCTTAAAAGGTATCAATACAAACAATATGGTCCAATTTTAAAAGTAGGCTAATTTTCTACAAATAGAAAATCTTTTGAATAATGAAAGTATTTTAAAAATTTTAAATAATTATATTTTAAAGTTAGCTTAAGGTTTAAAGTTAAGTGCTTGTAGGTTTAGGGATATTTTGACTGTAGGTTCAATTCAACGGTTAAATTATAGCATACACAAATTCAATATTTTACTACCAAGGGCTTAAAAACATCAGGTTGCTTCAAAAGATAAAAGTTTCTTGTATTCAGTAAAATCTCGTTTAAATTTACAATTGTTCAAAATCCAAAGTTATTTGCACCTTAAGTTTGGGTTTTTTATTTTTAAATACTGCCATTGGGAAAACATTATAGTGTTGACCCTAAATGCAGACATTAGAGAGCCAAGCTTACTACTTCAGGATTTAGTCAGTACTCAGTATACTCATAAAGACACTTACCTTTTAAATCACCATCTCATTTACAAACAATAGATCAGTGTGCATAAAAACATGTAAATTATACTTAGAATTATTGCTGTTGTACAGTAGTTTATAAGTGATAAAATGGACTTTTTTATGGTTGATTTTATTTGCAAATCATTATACGTTATTGGATAGTGTAACTCATGATGAATTAGATGGTAGATTTTCTAGACTTCAAACATAAAATAATCGCCTCTACATAAAATATTTTCCCCACTCAAATTCATAGCCCTATGACCACAAAAACTCTTCTTACATGACATTTATCTGCAACAGGTTTTTTGAACTCGTTCTTTACCAAAAAGATTGCCATTTTGTCTTTAACTTTAAAAATATGCATGTAATCCAGCATCGTAATGACTAAAGCAAGTTCAAGAGCCGGTTAAGTTTGCTATTTTACTGGCGGTGGAATTTCATGCAATTGCGTTGAAATATGTCAATGGTGGTTTGGCAAGTGCTCCGTCTTTGGTTTTGAATTGTCAACATAAATATCTTAACATAAATATAACAAAATGTGTAAACAATTAGTGAACATTTTTGTCAGTGAAACTTGCTTTCTGGACAATACCCTCTGTGTTTGGTTCAAGTATAATATTTACCTGCTCCGGCCCCTGTCACCACCACAACTCTGCCGTCGAATCGAAGCTCAGCCATTGCTCAAAGTTACACTCAAAGATAATCTGCAGCAGAATCTAAAACATAACAGAGACCAAGTTGAGCTTCCTGCCATGTAGGCCTATAGATACATCAGGCTAAGAATGTGAAAGGTTGAGTCATTTTAATAAGCCCAATGTTGAAAAGTATCTTACTACTAATGATAATAGGACCAATCAGAAAATATGGTTTTAATGACTGTTTAGTCATTCCCACTTGAATTGTCAGGAATTAGGCGGGCTCTGGAGTTACAGCGTAACCATATGTAAATAAAGAAGTATGCTCAAGAAAAATTTAATTTCTGTTATTATTTATCACAGCAAAATAAACCTGGCCTTAAAATGTTTATAAAAACCTCCGCCATGTTTTATTATACTTGAGCATTTACTATAAAGTTTCAGGGTTTTAGCGTTTTTAAGCTTTGAAAATTTAGTATTCTGACCGTCATTTTAAAAGTTTGACAAGACCGTAATTACTGAACAACCTGTTTACATATGTATGTAAAGTTTCGAACAAATGATCATAACATTCTAGAGCTCAGGATCGGTGCTCATTTTATAATCAAAATCTTAACATGCTGACGACATAAATAGCACATTTTTCCTAAGGAAGTTCACTAAATATATGAGAAGGAATTAAATTATAATAACTTCCTGCTCTAGTAGTGTCATACCCATCCAGACCAATTCATTCTCGGGGTTGGGGATGCTAACCTGGAGAGGCTAACCTGGTGAGAGGTTGTAAGCTCTTGTAGCAGCCATAAACAGCAAGGCCTATTTGCTATTTTTGTAAATAAGTATGTTTTTGATGGGAAATACTACCCTAAGCTTACCTAGCTCAAACAGCCTCATGAAGAGAACCCTAACGTAACCTAAGCCTATCTTTCACCTAAATATACTTCAAAAAATTATGTGTCCTAGGCCATCCGCCATCCTATGAGTTCGGAATTTCACACCATATTGCTAGGTCTGCAATAATTATCTATGAAAAGAATGTTAGTTGAGCTAGGCTAGATCTAAATTATGTAAAAATAGTCTAGTCCATCAAGGAGATCGTTTGGCCTGGGATCAAAGAAAAGTACAGACTGCCTTAAAAAGCCGTTGGTATGGCTGGACATTAAAGATTGTGTTCCTAGAATATTAAACTCTTTTCTAATTTGACTTACTTCAATATTGAAGTTGAAGAGCCGACAGGCGACGACTACAATAATCAAAATGTCAGTCTCTGTTTACACTTTGATAATGAATGACAAAAATCAAAGATTCAGAAAAAGGAAAGAATATTACTTTTTTTGTCAAGTCATGCCTATCATCTTCACATTTTGCCAACAGTCAGAAAAATGCAGAACAGTACCATGAACCTTGAATACTAAATAAGATGATAAGTCTATGTCTTTATGTAGTAAACAATATTATAGCGTATTATAATTTGTCAAATAATATTACTCAGAGATATTGCAAATTATAGCATAAAAACCTATATACAAGTCAAACTACTATAAACGTTATAAAAACAGACCCACTTCTCTAAAAATCTAGTTCTTCCTGTTCACATAGCGTCACAGTTTATAATAATTAGCTTAAAATATTTCGGTATCGCTGTGGACCGATCGGCTGAAACATCAATGACTGAATATGGTACTCTACAGTGGTATCGAAATATTACAAGCTAATTATGACGTTTCGACGTACTTACTTACTTGATACATTGACTTTAAATTTAAAATCAATGCTTAATTCTTCGTCTGTGACCGCGAGGGGATTGACTGCGTCGTATGTCTTCCTTGTCATGTCATCTCGAGAAGAGGAGCGTCTCCTCAACTTCTCTCGTAGAGTACAGCGGCCAGCACATGCGGTACACTAGCAGTGGTTACCCTTAGTGTGAACCGGAAGAACTAGATGTGACACCGGCCGCCAATCAGTGACTGAAGATGGTACTCCACAGCGAGACCAAAATACTTCAGGCTTATTATGAAGTTTTGACGCGTGTGAACCGAAAGAACTAGATTATAGTTGTGACACCGGCCGTGAAAGCCTAGGAGTTTTTAACCACTTAATCCGATGGTTTTGCGCTACGGGGAGGGGAGTACTCTTCTCTGTCACATCGGCTTCGCGCACCTCACAAAAGGACCGAATTTCATGCGCACGAAGAAAATCACTCCGGGCAGTAGCGTAAGTATGTTATAATGTTCCCGTTCCACGGCGCCTCCCCGTAGACCGCTGGTTGGCGCCCCTCCGGCCTCCTCACACCTCAACCAAGGCGCATTAGATACACCCTCAACCTCCTGTATGCCCTAGGTAGGTTGCTTGCACTCCATTTTCCATTTTAAATCATAAATGAAACAGGTACAATGACACTTGGTTAACGTGGAAACAGAGTACATTATTTATATTATCTTTCGCGTTAACAAGCTCCCCTTGAGCTCAGAATGTTCGCTATTTTCCCAGCGACCCTCGAATCTCGGATTGTGGGAGGGGGGTATTTACGCCACTGACTCCGGGCCGTAAGGCTATGTAACTAAGAATAGAAAAGTCTCTCTGCAATATGCTGAAGCCTGGTAAGGAATTTGTTAACTGGATTGATGCATGCTCATTGGTGAAGCTGCTCTCCCCACGGTCTTGTCTGTGTACATTGCGGAATACAGTGCAACAACTCACAAGTGGCAAACTATTGAACCTCTGTGTAGGCTTAGTACAAATACAACCCTTCTTCATTGGGGTGGGGTCTGGTGGGACAGCTGTGAACTATTAGAGCAAGGCTTTAGTAGTTGTAAACTTATCGGCTTATCCACTAGGTATTATGAAGATGCGTACTTTAGAATTTAGTGTCCTGTCAGTTGCGATTTCCCTGCTAGGTATCCTATCCTGGGACATGTTCAGCTTAGGATGTCCATAGGATAACGTGCATATCCTGTCACAATACCTTCGGGACTTCATAAAGAGAAACTTGTGCTATATGGGTAGATGATTAAACTCTTTAACATTGATATTTCAGCGGATCCGTGGCGGGTTGGTATCACTGGGCTACTCTGGAGCTCATCACTTCGTGGCGTTGGTTCGATCACCACTTACAATTTGTAATGTGACTATACGGTGACGCTAGGTAAAGGTCGAGGTTGAGTGGTAGAGAGGACTTTGTAGTCCTAACTTCGCCTCGTTAAACAAGACAAGCTTTACCTCTTTTTTTATATTTGAGAGGTAAACTTTAGTGGTTACAGAAGGTTTAATTTGGTTCATGTGATGAATTATTGTTAACATAAAAGTTAAGTTTTCAAATTTAATGAGTTTATATTTTTTCAAGCTATGCAAGTTATGAAGGTGTACAAATCAAAAATACTTTTGCATAAAAATGTTGATTGTATTCATAATAATACCAATGTTAACATCATAAACAAAATTTTCAAGTTTGTATAACAAACAAAATACAATATGAATGAGTGTAAATACTCTTTCACTAACTGGTAGGGCAAAAAGGCACATTAACTTGAAATTCTCCAACTCCAGTTCTTACCAAAGGTTTGAAGTAATAAATCTATAAACTAACTCAGTTATCTAGTTATAGATTAAGCAGACAAACATCCCAAGACATTCGTCGTGTCTACAACACACCGAGTTTGTGGTTTTCTACACCCCACGCCATGGTTGAGGAGTGTCGATGAACACTAAACACTTAGAACTGTTTAGCAAACTCTCACGGTGTGTGTAAGTTTGACATGAACCACTGTGTAGAATGGTACAGTAGATACAGTACAGTATATAAAGACACATACTTGTGTGGGGGTGAGGTGGACGAGGCTGGCTAGGTGTTCTCTCTCCGGCGCACTCAGGTATTTCTGCTGCTTGAACCTTCTCTCCAGCTCATAACGTTATAACTTCATTTATGATCCAATTTTTGTTTGAAATTGGGCATATGTAATTTCACCACATAAAACCCGAGTTGAAAAAGAGAAAAAAACTTTTGAGCTGACCCTATCTTAAGTAGCAGTGCTTAATATTTGACTGTTGAAATTTAAAAATACTTTTAACAGCCTGGTTCGGTTCAAAGTTTTTGTCTTAAGGTTTAGTTGAGTATTTTTTCTTGCTCTTTTATGAAACAAAAACCGGGAACAAAATGTTGTTATTTAAAATTGTCTTCTCATACTCTGGCCTTTGGGATTACAATTTCAAATATGTGATAGAAATCTTCTGATCTACCAATCCAAAATTGAAATATCTCAGCAGCGAACAAGTGGCTGATGGTACTCTATTGTTCGAGCAACATTTTAAAATACTGAATGTACTTTCGGCATATAGCGGATTTGACTCAGGAGGTGTTGGGAAGCTCATAAGAGCTACCATTTTGGTATAAGACGTTGCGTTTGATTGGCGGTAGAAATTAATACAATAGCTCTATTTCCTATGGAAATTCACTAACAGTCCAAAACTAATATTTAAATACTGCTTCAACATTTAAATGATTCAACTTAAGTCAGTAATTCTACACACTCTTAGATCTATCACAGCCAATTTGATCTACTTGAACACATATTTACGTTGTTATTGCGTGTTTCAAGTGTTACTAGAGCCGAAGGGATCCTGTGGCAAAGATCTAGATTGTGTTAAAGTCAACAACAGAAGCGAGGGAGAGTTTTGTGACGGAGGTAACTGGATAGTTTGAAATGGCTGAGGATGAGACTTTGCTGGTGAAACGGTCAGAGTGTTGGAGAGTAGCCTCGGTGGATTCTGGGTTGAAGGAACACTACAAGTCGGGGAGACTTGGTTGTATTCGGTCAGACGTATTTGTTTCCGAGCAGTATCAGTGGGCTGGTTTTTACCTAAAACAAGAAACTGTTTTAAGCTTAAAGACATAAACAATATAATCCATATCGACAAGCCCCTAACAGAGTTTTGCCTATTATAATCTGTGTTCTATGTAACAAACCTTGACTTTTACTCCTCTGGTTTTACTTTCTCTTATCCTCCTACCCTTAAATCTGCTACCTATCCACCAATGGGTGAAAGTATATTTGTAAAACAATGAAAATATTAAAGTACCTGCTTACTTACTTTCTGTAGATGACTTCCCATTGCACAATTTTCTGCGTCCATATCTGCGTTTTGTGTTTCGACTGGATTTGGCTGTCTGTTAAAAACAAAATAACAGATTTTGAGCATGAAATATGATTTATCTAATTTCACTAGTATCCAATCATTGATTAGTTATAAATTTATAATTTGCTTTCGTTTTCCAAATAGACAAAAAACATTGTTAAACATGTTTGAGAATTTAACCCTGCGCAGTATAATGATTTTTGACTTTTTTATCTGTATTGCTACAAACCCATAATTTTTTTCTTTTTAAGTTAATGCTAATTTGTTTTCTTTTTTCCCAATAAATAAAATGACATTTGGTGAAAAATTTTTTTTAATTATGCATTTAACAGTATAATAACTTTATAAGAGTATTAATTACATGTTTCAGCTCAATTAGATTTGAAACTCTGATATGTCTGCAATTATAGGCCTATATACAAGCTAATACTAGTTTTTTCCGCATTTTATAAATTGGAATAAGGAAAAACATGTATTTGTTCAACATTGTTTATTTTACAGCTAAATTATATACATTGCAATTATAAAAACAAAAAAATGAAGTATTGATTATTTTTCTTTACATTTGTATTGTTTATGGTAAAAAAGATGACACATTATAAAAAACAAATTTTGTACATTATTATCTATTGGTAAAGTCATTTTTGGAGTGGTAGGTCTTGAAGCAGGTATCCGGGTGTAAGTTTGGCCGCGCGGCGCAAGTCTTGCAGAAGTATATGGTTTCTTTCCGCATACCGCGCTTCAAGCACACTACACAGCGTCCAGTCCCCTTCTCTCTCCTTGCCACCCAGTGCTGCCTACCATCAAGCCTTTCTTCAGGGGGTCCCTAAAAATAAATAATTTCCTTTGTAGTACTTGGATTTCACAAATGTAAGAATCAAGATTATAAAAATCCAATGATGTAAAAAGCTATCAGCAAATTTATTGTTATCTGTTATGTTACTGCAAAATATTTCAAAGGTAATGTAGTACACCTACATAACTAATGATTCCTACCTGTGCTTGACGTCTTCCCCTTTTCCTGTCAGCTCCCCGACGACGTGCAGCTCTTTCTGAGATCGAGGCTTTTGACCAGTGCTTGTCGGAACTTGTGGTGCGTCATGGGTTTCATTCCAGCCGCAGTTTGCACTTCTTGTAAAGTAGATATGAGTTTATAATTGCTACTTCCAACAAACAAAAGAACATCTTCCTGTACCACTTCTTTGTTCTCCTCATGAATTGGTAAGAAGATACAAAATGGTCACTTCTGTCCACTCCACCCATGTGTTTTATGTAATCAATAACCACATTTGGTTTCAACACTTGAGGTCGATTAGGCCACCTACTGTTTACAAAAGCCATTTCGCGTGTGCTTCCTTTGTGTTTTGTGCTTAACATGTGGACAGGCCTCTTGTCCCTCCATGTTACAACTACCGTTGATCCTTTTCAAAATGAACGGAGATCGCTTTTTTCATTTTTTCCCAAACTCTTTCATCTGTGGAGGTAGTCCAGTCCTATTCGTCATTACCGTCCCCGTCAGGTAGCAGCCAATTTTCAGCAGCTCCTCGGCTAACTCAGGACTGGTATAATAACGGTCCGTATAAACATGGACACCCTTTACTGGGTTGTCCGGGTTTTTCATGACAACAGACTGACTCAACACCTTGACTATTTGTGTTGTCTTCAACAAGTTAGTGTTTGGAATCAAGTCCTCACTGCCAAAATAAGGAATAAAATCATATATATATCCGTTGCTACTATCCAAAGCCACAAAGATCTTCATGCCAAATTTTACCGGTTTTTGGGGATTGTAGCATTGAAAATACACTTTTCCTTTAAACGATATCGTGCTTTCATCTATTGCCACTTTATCTCCAGTATTGTAGAAAAGTCTGCACATGGCTTTCATATGATCGAGAATGGGGCGATGAGGAATCCTCTTCATGGAGTTCATTGTTGTTTCTGTGTCAAATGCTGAAGGAATAACTTACTGGTCCTTTATTTATATTGTATAATGAGTGTTGCGATGGGCCAGGATTACTGACCGTGACATCCGTCAGGAGGCCACTGGGCTGGTTGTGCTTCCTTGTGGAGCTTGTCTTCGTGCAGGTGCAGGGACAGATGCAGGTGGAGGGGTGGTGGTGAGCTGGTGTGATGTGCAGGGTGGCTGGGCGTGGGGTGTGGGGGGAGGCGGGTGCCGGGGAACAGTGGAATGACAGGGTCAGGTAGTGGTGTCACTGTCACAGCACTAGAGGTGCTTGCTGTGTGTCAGGGACTGCACTCTGTGTTAGCAGTGTCTGTGGTATATCGACATCAACGTTCATATACTGTGCGCATGTACTTCATATTCATCGTCATAGTTCATGCACATCAAAAATCATCAGTCTAAATCACTATCGAGCATCATCTTTGTAATTGCTACTGAAGGAAGTGTTCAGAAGCATCACATTGAACAAAATCTTCAAAATCCAAATTGTCTGGATTTTCCATTTTACACAATTATTCAATTCGATTGGTAATCAACATTCACAAATTGTACAATACATAATGCATATACATATCAATCTTAAAATTAATTTGTCTATCTATAAAATACAACATTAGTATTTACTATTTACAAAAACATTACTTATTCACTATCATAAAATAATCACTAAACACTAAAAACTTAACGAAAAGATAAAATATACAACATAACAGGAACAGAGAATAAACACCGACAAAGGAACAGGCGTGACACTGTAGTAAGCGGCGGCTCAGACTGAACTGGTCCCGGCGATATAACTTCGAATTAGCAGATGTGGTGCCATCTAGCGTATGCCAGTGTAGTGGGTAGCCATTGTTGCCTCCCACGAAGCGGTAAACAGGAACAGCCGCCATTATTTGGCGGAAAAATATGTGTTCTAACTGCTGCTGAACTCTTGCGGCAAAATGAACACCATTACATGAACAATATACTGAGGCAATAATAGCTCTTACCAGCCGGTAGTTTAGTATAATGCCTTACAGTAAGTTTACAGGAGGCAAAATACTGCTCTTACCACGCTAAGGGTTAAAAAAGCAAAGCTGGGAAATAAAGACAGGAAATGTGCCCTGAGAAAGTAACTTTCAAAGTTTCAATTACCTCCAAGGGATCACGACATACAACTACTTCGAATGGATCCTTCACCTCTGGTTTGAACTCTGGATCTTCCTAAAACAATAATAAAAGTAAAAAACTTGATTAATTTCACCATCAGTTAGTTTCATCTAGTAAATCAGGTTAGTTCAATTATTATTTTTAGAACCAAAATAATTCACCATAAACTTTAAGGAGTACATACATTCCCTTAGCTGAATTTCAAATCTGGTATTCTACAATTCGACCAAATACCAGTAATACAAGAGCTAAGGCAGTAGAACTTTAAATTTACTTTAATTACTGTTAGCTTATACTAGAAAACTTTAAACAGAATTGTATTAATTACCTCAAAGTCAATCTCTGAATGGCACCCTTCCAAGATCCTGAAAAAGTAAACATTGAGATATTAAATTTGTGAGAAACCACAGTACAATTATCTTTTAATAGGATAACAAGTTCAAGAATCGTAAAGTAATAGTTTTATTAAAATATAACTTTATTTGTTTCATTTTTCCAATTTTTATGACATTACATACTTAATTTGATTTAAATGTTGTTGTTTCTAATATTTTGTCTTTTACAGCTTACTTTAAAGTTGAAAAAAACATAGTTTTTTTTTTAAATAGTATAACAAGCTTGTAATAATATCTTATTTTACTTGGTTCGAATGAATTTTAAATACAATTTCTGTGATCAATAATATATATACTACATACCAGTAATAACGTTTTTGAAAATATAACTTGCTATATGACAAAGTTGGATGACACTAGAGAAAGTTGAGGCATCTATTCTAGAGTTTAAAATTAAAACATAACGTTTGTAAAGTTGTTGTGGTTTAAATGTCTGCCAAGCGTGTTTTGTTTGTCAACTTTGTGTTTAAATGTGTTTAACTACTTGACAAGGTTCAATGGAGTGATTGACAAATGATGCTTTGTACTTAAGCTCGATAATTTAGTGATGGAAACCTAGGTCGCCTGATATAGGACATCATAGATTACTTGGATCTGCCAGGTTATTTAAACAATTCTCAAAATTATCTTGACAACAATCTTGTTATTGTCACAGTTATTACCACCACCAATGACTGAAACTAAATTACAAAAAACAAACTAAGCAAATATTACACAGCCCTTGCTTATTTTATCATAAAACTATTGAAAATTCTGCTTTTTAGAAGGATTCTGTTGCAACTTACGAGCCAACTGTAGTTTCCTCTCCATTGAAATCACTGGACTCTATATAATCTATCACTTCTTGCTTTATGTTGGGGAGAGTAACATGTTCCAACCTGAAGAAACAAAGCATGGTTTCAACATGTGAATGTAACAATGTTCAGAAAAATTATATGTCCATTAAACTAAGTTGAGAAATTTAACAATAATACCAAGCTGTAAATATGCGTCTTGTGACTTGGGGGACATAGTGATAACCACAGAAAGCTACTGCCCAATTAAGAAGAACACAATAAATTAGAGCTGATAGCTTAAATAAAAAAATTGAAACGACATCAACCGAGATTTCTTCAGAATAAATTTTTAACTTACTAAAGGACATAGTATAATTGATAATTATCCCTTCAGCGATGATAGCTTGGGAAGTAATTAATTCTGTAATTAACATGTCAACTTACATTATTGCAGGAGATTCTTCCTCAGCTGGATTGTTTTTTCTTTTCTTCCTACCTTTCTTGGCAGGTAGTTTCTCTGTTGTTTCTGCGTTGATAACTGGATAGACTGGGGCTTGAGGCAGTGGTGAAAAGCTGAAACCATAACGTCAAATCAGAAGACCAGAAAATAAGTAGGTTTCGGCTTAACAATATTTAAAGTTGATAAAAATAGATTTTTATTGATTTGAATAAGTCTTAGGACGATTGGAATATTTAGAAATATTGGCTTATAGTCAACGTTTCCATTCCTTGTCACTAAAGAAATTCTGAGACCTAAAAGAAATACAGTACAGTCTCTATAATCTGGCCGTTTGCGACTCCGACACGTCCAGTAATCGGCGCTGACGGCGACAACTAACCTGCTTTCAAGTATCTACTTGTCTGTTAAGCACGTGGCACGTATGTTGTCTGTATCGATTACTTCAGTTCACTGCAAACAGCAGAGAAAAGTGCGATGTTTATTGCTAATCTGTGCTTCTGCTCAGTATAAGCTGTGAGTTGTTGCAAAAACGTAAACATAGTACTTTGGCAATAGATAAAAATTACGTCATTAATAATTTGTTTAAAAGATTAGAAAGTGGTGATAAGTTAGCTACTCTATCCAAGGAATTTAACATCAGCAGATCATAAACTCACAGACATAAGAAAGAAAAAAAAATGAAATTGGATAATTTTTTAAGAGAAGTGAATCATCTTCCAACGTAAGAAAGATTATTCCTGGCAAATTGAGTCTTTTTTAGTAAACCTGCACTAATCCGGAATTTTCGCTAATCTGGCTTCGATCCGATATAGGGCCGGATTAGTGAGATCGTACTGTAGTCCGGGTATAAATATATCCCAAAACTACTTGGAATGGCTTTTGGTCAACCACCACGGCAAGAAGAATTACTATGTCCCCACGGATAGTTCATGACTTTCGGATATGTGGTTAAAACTCAACGTTCACTTGCAATGGCTTTAATCTAAATCCACTCTGACTCACCAGTTGCGTTGAGGAGATTTGGACGGGTGTTGCCTCTCGTATTCCAGCTTGGCGTCGATTGCTACGCTAATGAACTGCTGCTGTAAGCTGTACGACGTCACGACTGGCAGCTGACGCAGTATCGAGGTCATGTATCGACCAAACAGCTCATAAGTGTCTTGCATAACACATCCCGGCTTTGTAATTTCGGGGAACATCTGTAACAAAAAAGTACATTCTGGCTTTGTTGTCAGCTTTATAACTTGAGAAAACTGTTCAGTAGGATACTAGATTTTCCTCTGCTATCTGAGAATTGTCCTCCTCGTTTTCAACCTCTAAACTGTGACATTCTGCAACAAGAGATCCGCTGAGAGTTATGCCCCAAGAAGACAACAAAGAATACAACAAAAAACTCTGCTTTCACTTTAAAGTGTATGTTCATAATTTTCATTAGTGTGTTTCGAAGTTTTTTGTGTCAACAGTCATGACGTTAGTCAGTATACCTCACTTCTACTTTTATGAGGTTATACGACTGCACATACATATTTAAATTAGAGCCTTAACCTTAACTTAGGGAACATCCTATCTTCCAAAACTAAAGAAAGATCACATAATTCCTAGAGTGTTCCAAAACAAACATGCATCTGTTCAGTTGACCAACTTCGCTAAGTTGATTACCTGCTCCTTTTGGGCAGTGCTGCTTAGTTCTTCATCATCCGTGTGCATATTCTCTTCTGTGTGCATTTCTTCCAAGTAAGTGTCTTCATCTTCCAACTTGACTTCTTCTTCCAAATTTAAATGACTGATATCCCTGCAATAAACAAATTTGAAATTAATTCGGTGATTCGGTAATCTGTTGACAGGTTAAATCTTTTTATGTTAAGAACAACCCTTGAGTATTGGATTGTTCTCTTAACTTGGCACAAACAACTTAACTTAAAAAATTCAAACAAAATTAATATTTTAATATTATAGTGGATCGTTTGAGTGGAGATATTCTCCATTGACAATTATACACTATCCAACATTTGAATAGTGTCAGAATACATAATAATACAGTGTTGTAAAAGCATACATCATGATGAGAAAAAAAGAACAGTTCCTTCCAAATATTAAAGAATATTATCAAAGTGCTATAAAAATTTAATCTACAATGACATTAGCGCAATAATACACATAAACAATAAATACATAAATAGACCAAAAACTTGTTTACTCTATAAACATGAAAATTAGATTAGTGTCCTTCTTTATACCAGAATTCTTCTAAAGAATAAATTGATTGGTTTATATCTTGAATTTGGTTGGATAATTTCCAAACTCATGCGAGATCTTAAGGATTTTTTGCCTGAAACTTGAATGAATTATGTGGGAAAACCAAAAGAAATTCAATTCCTCCAAGGAACTGATAAATTTGCCACAGTGTATACGTTGTCCCTGACAAATCCAGTTAATGTGCGGAACTCCTCAAAGTACGCCATATTCAAAGTTTTTTTTTAATTTAGCAGAGCATAAAGTGGTCTCACTCCTAAGAGGCCCACCAAGATGTTGATTCCTGATCAGAATTACTTATTTTGCCCGGCCCAGGACTTGAGACCTGGCTTGGAGGGTTAAAGCGCTTTGTGCGTCAAGAACTCTCCCCTCACCGGGCATCCACTGCTCGGATCTTCTCAACCACAACCTAAGATGCTTCAAGTGCTGCCTTGGAAATTCTTTGTAAGAATAGGTTCATTTGCCTTCTGCTAAGTAATAAAGTTCGCTGACTTCTGCGAGTGTCTACCAAAGCTTCTCAAACACCACGAGGTCCTCGCTTACCTGACAGGAGACTGTGAAGCAGACCCAACCTCATCAGCGGACATCCGCTGGTGTAGAGTGGGCTTGGTTGAAATTGACGAGACGCCTCAGCTGGCATTGAAGTAGACGGGCAGCCTTTTTCATTTGCATCTTTGCTCTACAACACAAGAAAACCTTTTAATGCATTAGTAAATTCACAGTGGCAACAAATGATGATTATTTACTTATAAATACAGCACGCTTTGTCGCCATTGACAAATACTGTAGAACCTCCCCAATCAAAAAATAAACAAGTAGGTTAATTTTGATAATGCAAATTTCAAATGACAAAAACAATGTGTGACTTCAGTGAAACGGCAGGCCAGGATTGAGGTAGTTGCAGAGACTCACGCCACCCTTTCCAAGATCTCTCTTTCTGCCACTTGCTTTGTCAAACTTAATTCTGAGCTATCTTATTTAAAAGCTCAACTGTATGTCAAAAGAGAATCCATTAAACTAGTGAATTATCCAGTGGTTAATTTGGAGATAAAAAGTGTTCAAGTGGTTCAATGTCTGTAAGTTTCCAGTGGTTAAGTTTTAAAAAGCCTACAGATACTTTATAACCCTGCATCGGGACAGTTTCAATGGAGGTCATCCAGATGAACACAAAACCTCATATGGATCAACACAAGTTTCAATTATGTTTAAACATATCTTTTGGCAGACAGGCATTTGGACAAACAAAATTACTTTTATTCAATGATTTTCAAACTAGAACTGGCATAATTATTATATGTTAATAATAATTATTATATATTATACATAAACAAAGCAATTAAAAGCAAACAATTCAAGGCGGTATTAATATACTTCATGTAGTCTGACTGGCCCCTTAAGTGAATAGGCTAACATTAATTGAAATTTACAATTTATAAATGCATTATAGAAGGCATTTTAAGAATAAATTATCCTAAAATCTCCTTATCATTTCAAATCAATAAACAGTAGAACATCGATTTACCGGGGTAACAATTAATCCGCCAACAGCCAATGAAATTTATATGTATGGCAAAGATTGTCTAAAATAATTGTCCTATTGTTGAATTTGGTTGGATAATTTCCAAACTCATGAGATCTTAAGGATTTTGCCTGAAACTTGAATGAATTATGTGGGAAACCAAAAGAAATTCAATTCCTCCAAGGAACTGATAAATTTGCCACAGTGTATACGTTGTCCCTGACAAATCCAGTTAATGTCGGAACTCCTCAAAGTACGCCATATTCAAAAATTTTTTTAATTTAGCAGAGCATAAAGTGGTCTCACTCCTAAGAGGCCCACCAAGATGTTGATTCCTGATCAGAATTACTTTTGCTTGCCAGGACTTGAGACCTGGCTTGAGGGTTAAAAGCGCGAAAGCCCCTCACCGGCATCCACTGCTCGGATCTTCTCAACCACAACCTAAGATGCTTCAAGTGCTGCCTTGGAAATTCTTTGTAAGAATAGGTTCATTTGCCTTCTGCTAAGTAATTGACTTCTGAAAGTGTCTACCCAAAGCTCTCAAACACCACGAGGTCCTCGCTTACCTGACAGGAGACTGTGAAGCAGACCCAACCTCATCAGCGGACATCCGCTGGTGTAGAGTGGGCTTGGTTGAAATTGACGCAGACGCCTCAGCTGGTGCGATTGAAGTAGACACGGCAGCCTTTTCACTTGCATCTTTGCTCTACAACACAAGAAAACCTTTTAAGAGAGGAGAGAATGCTTTAGTAAATTCACAATGGCAAACAAATGATGATTATTTACGATAAATACAGCAGCGCTTGGTCGGCCATTGACAAATACTGTAGAACCTCCCTCAATCAAAAATAAACAAGTAGGGTAATTTTGGATAATGAAAATTTCAAATGACAAAAACAATGTGACTTGTGTGAAACGGCAGGCCAGGATTGAGGTGGTCATGGTCAGAGACTCACGCCTCACCCTTTCCAAGATCTCTTCGCCACTTGCTTTGTCAACTTAATTCTGAGCTATCTTATTTAAAAGCTCAACTGTATGTCAAAAGAGAATCCATTAAACTAGTGAATTATCCAGTGGTTGCCTCTAAATAAAAGCTTGTTAATTAGTAAACATAGGTTTACTAGCCTTCAAGGGGAATCAGTAGGAACACAACACATACAGACAGCGTTGAATAATTTATTTCTATTATTATAGCTACTAATGAACATGTTCTAATCTGCAGACGACACCCTAAATATTTATAAAACATTACAAAGTGAGTAACTTATACTATATAAAGATTTGAAATAGAAAGTCCAGAAAGCAATGAAACATTGTGTCCGAAGTTTGTTGTTGACGATCGTACAATTTCTGAGGTTAAAATATTACAACGGACGTTTTGCATCGTTTTTGTGTGAACAAAAATTACACCACGAACCACCATTTTTGTATGCATTTTTAGTTCACTCAAAAAAGTCTGTAATAATATTTTAACCACAGAAACATTAACAACACGTTTCCAATAAATGAAATTCATTTTCTTGTAGTAGAGAATTTATTTATTTAAAACATGTTGTGGTAAAGCACAGTGTTTTATTGCTTTTCTGGACTTTTTATTTCAAATCTTTATATAATATCTTGGCAATCAATGGGCATCATGAACGAGTAACTCATACTTAATTTTAGACTACAAATTTGGTGCCAATGGAGACAGCTAAATATTTTACCCTCTCATAAACCCATATATGTACTTTGCAACTCTCCTCCCATATAATTGTTGCCAATAAAAATGAGATTCTTTTCAAGATCGTAAACAATGCTTTAATTTAATTTAGAGATAAAAGTGTTCAAGTGGTTCAATGTCTGTAAGTTTCAATGGTTAAGTTTTAAAAAGCCTACAGATACTTTATAATCCTGCATCGGGGATGCTCACGGAGGTTTCCTCCAGATGAACACAAACTCTCATATGGATCAACACAAGTTTCAATTATGTTTAAACATATCTTTTGGCAGACAGGCATTTGACAAACAAAATTACTTTTATTCAATGATTTTCAAACTAGAACTGGCATAATTATTACAGTGTTAATAATAATTATTATATATTATATATTAATAATTATAAGCAATATTAAAAGCAAACAATTCAACGGTATTAATATACTTCGGTAGTCTGACTTCCTTTGTGAATAGGCTTACATTAATTGAAATTTACAATTTAAAAACTATATAAATGTAAAATTTACAAACAATAATTACACTCGATCTTTTAATTCTTCAAGTGTGTTAACTGTGTTGTCTAGCAGGCAGTCTTGAATAGTTTCGCTCCAGCCAAAGGCTTCTTGGTGGAAAATGGTTTATGGTATAGTTGTCAGAGACTGGTGAGACGATATGGATATTAGGTCAGTTATGGTCATGAGTCAGTTGGGCATTCCAGAGCTGTTTTTCAAGAACATTTTGTAGCTCCTTACTTTTGTACATTTGGATACCAATATAAACTTGTTCTCAGTTCAGTATATTTTTTGAAAATTGTCCGCTTGTCACAATGCTTCCTCTCAAATGCCTGGACCTGTTTAGATGTAACGTGGTTGTTGTGACACAATAGCTCGGACGAGTTATTGCGTGATCATCATCATATGAAATGCACCACAATTGTCAACGATTTAAGGGTCCGCCTCAGTTGCGCGGAGACACTCGATACAAAAGTCTGCAATGTGCCTACACTATTAAAGCTAAGATTAAGTAGTTAGATTTGTTTTAAAGCTAAGAATTTTACCTATATGTGTATTTTTTGACGTTCTGTGTTTTAAGTGTACAAAATGTAGATGAAAAACTCTGACAACTTTAAAGTTTATTTGTGAAGCTATTGAACAACTAACTTATGAGAAATTGGGCTCCATACTCGGGACGGACAACTTCTCTAGTTTCCAAATATATCATGTTTATTAATATACAATTATTTTGAAAGGTGAAAAAGAGGAAAACGGTTTTTTGTAGGCCTAACCCTTGGAAGTGCTTGTTTTGACAAAGCATGATTGCCAGTTTTGTAGCCAGTTGTTACACGTGGCTTTTCCACTGAGGAGGCAGGATCGCCGTTTTTCATCGTCGTCGTTCGGTCTAAAATCACGTATTTTCGCCGGACATTTACCTCGGTTAATGCTCAAAATTGGTTCAGCCGTTACCTTTGAATGAGGTACAATACAGTTCGTCAGGTTTAGTATGGCCGGTGAGATAGGCTATAGGGCCATAAGCAGCCAGCAGGAAATCTCAAAGCCACCGGCCATGCTATACAGAAGGCTTGTCTGAATCTGAATGGAGAGACTGCATTAAAATGATAGCAAATATGGTGCCTGTACGTGTTCTCCACGGCAGAAGTCAGGGCAACAACCGCTGCAGGCGTGCCTATGGCAGGATTGAAACCCTTGCTCATGTCCTTGGCTTCTGTCCGTTTGGAGAACTTCTGCGTAACACGAGGCACCACACAATAAGAAGTATGATAGCAAACTCCTTCAGACAGCAGTACTCAGCCTGGGAAGTACACGAAGAGGTTCACTGCCTGTCCTGTGATGGAAGCACAAGAAGGGTCGACATTCTGCTAATTGACAGATCCAAAAATTGCGCCATAGTGCTTGATCCTACAATCAGGTTTGAAGTGGACAAGAACCAAGCCTTGGGAGTAAATGAAGAGAAACAAAAAATTTATGAACCCTCATCGGATTACTTCAAAGAACATTTCAAAATTACAAAATTAGAAGTTATTTTGTTGTTTACTGGTTCAAGAGGAACACTAACAAAATTGTTTGTGGATTTTGGAAAAAAATTTGATTTGGACAAACATATTTTAAAAATTATTATTCGTGAGACTTTAAAAGGTTCTACTGGAACAATTATAGAAACCATTTATATAAGAACTAACAAAATTTTCTGTGTCAAAATTGTATTACATACTAGTTTATATGTGTTCCGTGTATTGACAACCCCAAAAAGGGGCGGATAATTTTTATTTTAATAAAGATTTTTATATATATATACGAACTGTAAGTAATTATTAATTTACTAGCTAAAAACTGAACATGTTTAATTTTTTTCGTGTATTACATTTCATAGTTTAAATAGGTTAGGCCTAACTCACCAAATTTGATTGAGAATCTCGAGTCACAAACACACTGTTGAGGAATGAATCCGCTGTCTTAAACCAAGGTAGCTTTGGAGTGTAAACGTCTTCAAGCCCAGCTCCGCTTGTTTTTGACGAGATAACTTTAAGTAGCTCGGTTCTGTACGTGGTTTTGATTGACTTTATTCTGGCTCTCAAGTAGGCCACATCGGGAACAACCAGACCCTGACTTATAAGGTCTTTTTTTAGATTCAAAATACTAATTTCTCTTTTCTTTTTGTTAGAATAATCTTCATGGCATATATTCCACATCAGTTCATAGTTTTGAAAAGTGTTTAAAAATGTCTTTATGTTGGCTGACCTCCACTTAACGTTCTTTTTTTCAACCGATTCAGACATGTTAAATAATAATTATCAATTCAAAAAAGTAAGCTAAACAAAAACAGATACTGTCTGCACAGCTCTTCCCCCCACGGCAAACAAAACTCTACTCAGTCTACTGACATCTGGTAGCCATAACACTTTAAGAACCGGCCAATCACCGGATGTCACTATATCACGTGACGGTTACTGGCCACTGGCCAAAGAGCACTTCTAGCCTCACGGTCTTGTAAGTTGAACAGGTTGGCCGGGAAAGTGCCAGTACTCCTATATACAAGGCCAGTAGTGCGATAATTAATGGCGGCTAGTACTGGCCCAGTGCAGTGGCGCCACTACTGACCCTTGTACAACGACCTACGAGTATAATGTTTAGAAATAAGCACAGGAAAAGGTTGTTTGTACCTCTCGTTGGACTAGCAGACAACATACTAAGATCGCGACACGTCGAAACTGCATTTATGTTAAAGCACGTAGGTCGAAGAGAAACTCGACCGAAATCACAGAATACTGGCAGCCACCTTGGTTGCGACTTGGCCAAACAGCTGATCTTCACTATCCAACATCGGGACCTCGGCTCGATTCGATAGTCGATGTTAGCGATGTATCGATATCAACAGTAAACAAACACGCAACTAGATACACCGCACGAGTTCCGTCAGAACAATACCTACTTGGAGGTGTTTTGACTTTTCAAACTCGCTCGGAAATACTACAAGTGTGCACTAAATTTCCAAACTCAATTACACTGGTTTTTACCTGACGATTTTACCTCGATCAGACGCTCACTGATTGAAAGAGGGAAGCCTTGATAGGACAAACGTCAAGTTACCGAACCGAGCAAATTACCGACGTACGCGGGTTGAACGCTTTGTCGGCTCTTTTGCAGAGCTGTGCCCAATGTTCAAATTACATGACGACAGCTGACGTTCAACTCAACAGCTGACGAGTTTTTACACGGCTTTTACTGCACACCGCCACAGCACAGCGTTCCCCGGGCATTTTACAGACAAAAATCACTGAAAAACTATGATAGTACTAGAAAGAACACAACGAATGACGAATCGTTCTACCAGACCGCACACGGCACACTCACGCAATGTTATGAGTGTGATCATGTAGTCTAGTATAGCGCGGAGGGAGGGGTGCGGTAGGTCGGCTGACCTGCGTGCGCACTCGTTCAAGGCCACCTCCTACAGCGAACACGGAATAATGCTTCTCTGTATTCAATGACCTGCTACTACCGTCACTTGACGTTACTGACAGCCGCCCCAGCGCATGCGCAGTGCCAGTGGTCTAGTTCTACCTCCAGCCGTCAGCCCGTCACTGACACCTACTAATCATCCCCCCAGTGCTCCACCGCAGCCGTCAACCGCCCCGCCACTGTGCTCACCGCAGAGAAAGGCTGAATTCGTCCGGCCAAGGAACACACGACACCGCGCACGTAACAACTGGCTAAACAATGGGCCTTCTTTCAACTGATGCGGCCTAACTGTCAAACCCTCCGCTTGCAAGCGTTTCGTAGAAAGTAAATAGCGCTCTTATATGAAGGTTTAATTCGGATATGTTAATTTGTATGGAAAGAGACAGAGTTTATCTGTGTTTGCCGGTGATTAGATTTTTGATAAACCTATTTTTAGCTTCTTAAATAGGGTCTTAAAACACTGTTAATAGCATAAAAACTAAAAGACATTTTGAAAATTGAACTAGTGGCAAACCTAGATAATATGTATCTTTCATTTAAGAGTTGTTTCGTCAAAATATCATTAGTACTAAAGACTCCATTTTATTTCCCGCAAACCTCTGCAACGATGCTCTCCCAAGGAGCTGTGGCGGACCCTTAATGTTTTCCGTCTGTATCAGACGCTAAACAGAAATACCATTGTGTTGTCGTTGTCCGTCTGTCTGTTTTAGTTTTTACTGAAATAGTTATGTCAGTAAAACTAATGCTCTGATTCACACCAAACTTTGGTCAAAGAATTGAAATATCATTTTCTAAATAAGAAAAATAGGTACATAATTTGTTTTCAAATTACTAAATAGCCGTTTAAAATGTTCTAAATTAATATCCCAAAAACAAGTAACTTCGCTAAAACATTAACAAGAACGATTTCTTTTTGTGTATTTTTCCAAAAGAAATTCTAATAAAGAAATTTGATTTCGTTTGGTTGGCGCGCCTGCCAAACTCGGATAAATCGAGTGTCGAGCTATCGACTAGTGTCAAAACACCGAAATGTCATAAGACAAACGGTAAACGTCCTCGTTTGTTTATCGGCTAGGTAGAGTGACAAAGTGCTATAAAATATTTTTTAAAAAATAACACAAACCCTGGGACCAAATTGTATTTATCCATTGTTAAGACTGTAATCTGTGGACTTTAGAGGGACACTTGATAGCTAAATCATGGGTAACAAATAAACCAAAGCCCATCACAAAAGAAATTCAGATACTCTTCTCAGATAGGTGCATTTCGATTTTTTCTACCTCGCGACATTCATAGTTACTCCCGCCGTTTCAAGCTTTGCTCCGGAAACTTTATTGTTTTAACTATAATTATTTATGACTACAAACTATTATTAATATCAGTATTTTTTCCTTGGGCAAAGTATTATTTGTTATTTATTTATTGACCATTACAAAAAATAAAATGTTTTGTTTTGGGCAAATATAACATTATTTAATTAAAAATACAAACCTCTAGCCATTTAACTAATTTACTTAATATCCTATTAATCAACACAATAAGTTCCAGACCTTTCAAGCGGTAGGCGGATGATCTAAAAATTCTTCCACACTATAAAAGATGTTGGAGGTCAAGTAGTTCTTAAGTTTAGTTTTGAATAATTTTGACCCATGAAGATTTTACGTTATACGTTGTTTATTATACGTCCATAAATTAAACTGTACTACAGTTTTATTATAAGAATTATTTTAAGACCCTTAATTTCAAGGCTCATGGAGTCATGGGTCATGACCCTGTACGGGGTTAGCGTTGGTTAGGTTGATACTACCGCACTTTGAGAACATCAAAGCATCGAGCTGAGAAATCTCGATAGTGCGAATCATCGAGAGTGTTAGTGTAAACAACTGATTAACAAACTGTTTAAACGTTACGGTATGAAGATGAATAATTATTACATCTCTAAAGAAATGTAACATTTAAAATGTCCCTTTTGGATTACGATACTTACACCGATATTACTTGAAGCGCATCCGAGAACAGTCCCACAGCTCGCAAGAACGTCCTTTGTAGCACTTTTCCCCGGCAACTTACAACTTGGAACCACGTTCGGTTTTAAAAGTTTTTTCGGCTTAGAATTTAGCAACTCCGCTCTTAGGTCGCGCTCGAAATCACTCTCGTGAAAATGGTCCGAGCAGACCCTGGCGTTGTTGCCGACCTCTTCCCTCTTGCAGGCGTGAAGCCACGCTTTCCGTTTAGCCTGTTCCGTAGGCAACCGGTGGAAAGTCACGGCCGGTTCCCTATCCGCGGAGACTCTCACACGGTTCTTACAGCCTCGGACGACACAGGAGGGCATGTCTAAACCGACGAGTTCACTGATATAGCCGGAGCACGGGAGCAGATAAAGCTGCAGGACTGTACCGCCCCGACTGTACACGGACCGTTGACGTAACACGAGGTTGGCGCAGACAGCTGACACGGTGAGCACCCGTGACGTCATATGCGCACAGGTCTACTGCGCACACGGCTCTGCTCTACTGTATTGTATTGAACTTATTTAACTCAATGTTTTTATACTTTAGTGTTCGAACTATGACTCACGTATGAGTGAACTTTGCTTAAGAAAGTCGCGGAAATGTTAACATATCATTAATTTAATCCAAGGTTAAGATGTTCACTGTCACAATACAAAATCAAATGTATTATACAGACAAGAAAGCCGTAGATTGCAATTATTTGAAAACTACCAATACAAGCAAGCATCAAACTTTTAAATAAACTTCCAACAGAAATAAAAGGTCTTTTGCCGGACTCAGCTTTATGAAAAAATTTAAGAACACATTTGTTGCAATTGTTATTGGCTTCTTACTCAGTAGCAGAATGTATGGAACATACATAAAGTTTCAATATTATTTACTTATTTTTTCATCAATATACAAATTAAATACTTTTATTGGGGTTTTGAGTTGGTTTATCTTTTCTTTCTTAGTTCCCAATAATGTGTAGGGATCGTTGTTATGTATACTTCTTTTGTATAATACATTTTATTCTCACCAGTAGCTTCATTAATTTGTCACGGTTTGTTATTCATCCATCCATTCCATACGAAAATATCATATTATTATCATATTTAATAATATAGTCAACACAATGTTCATAATTGTTACAACTATATTCTAGGCTTCCGGCATCATACCGCGTTTTATAACCAACACTTAGGTTGTCAGACGTTTCGCCCATACTGTGATGTGGCATCCTCAGTGACACAGCTGAGACTGAAGGGAGAGAAGCGAGGTCAAGAATATAGGGGCGCCGGTGGGTGAGAGGAGGCTTACTACAGATAAAATGATCCCAGTCTTAAGGAAACACGTTAAAACCTATCTTCAAGCAACCTGTAAGATAAGAAATCTTCTAAGACCGGTAAAGGACACGTTTCCACTAAGCAACCCTGGAGTGGATGAAGTACAGTGCAGCTGTGGAGCAGTCTACATCGGCGAAACAAAACGACTCATCTCAACTAAGACTCAAAAACACATTAGAGTTTAGACATAAAAAGAAAACATAGAAAATCACCCACAGCCGAACACAGTTTCAAAACTAAACACGCCATTTCATTTGATAAAACCAAAGTACTGGCTAGAGAGCAGTCTTACCACCCACGAGTCATCAGGGAAGCAATAGAAATATTTAAAAATTCAAACAACTTTAATAGGGATGATAGTGTGAAAATATCTACCACTTGGAAACCAGTACTGGCCAACATGTAGCTGCTCTACTAGGGGTATTGACCTGCCAGGCGCGTACGGGACCCTGCGCCTCTTCATCTACCGGCCCCTTCGGGTCAAATCAACAAAGCAAGAAAGCCGAAGAGAAAAGGGATGCTTACAAAGCATATTTTTCTAACAGGAGAAGAAGCCGGATAAAATTATTCACTAGTTATTGCTGGAATACGTTGTACCAGTAAATCATTTAAACACATTTCTATGTTTGAAAAAAATGTTCTATGTTGAAAAAAGTGTTGCTTTAACCTTACTCTGTAATTTCTTTTAGAAACATTGGAATTGTGTTCATTATGTACGATTTTCAATAAACGATAATAACTAATACAAATACGTTTTTTATTTGCCATAAACAATGGTTTGAATAGACATATTACACATTTTTAAATATAGTAGTAGATAAATTATGATTTATTGTAAAGTTTGAGGTGTCTTGAAGGTAGTAAATAATTTATTATAGGAAATAATCTTGATGATTATCTAGATATTCTAAAATATTGTAGTAGCCTAAATCTTCTTATGATAACGGTTTTTAAAGTGTTGCTAAATAGTTTTAAATTATTTCAATTTTTCATACCAAATGGGATGTATTATATGGTTTGATCACAATATAAATTAGATAATTTTTAATTAATTATTTATACAATATTTGTTATGAATAAATGGATTTAAAAATTGATCTTAATAATATAATAAACAATAGTTCGAATGCTGTTTACTTACCAGAGTGCTTTTAGTGTCCCTTGTCAGCCTTCCTTTTGACATCACTTCCTTCATAACGTTAAACCACTTGAGGGTCGGCACGTACACATCCGCTGATCCACAACCGGATTTAGCACTTTTTGCCTGTTTTCCCAACTCAATGTTAAAGGTACCGCGGAAAGACTTGATTTTAGATTTTACCTCAGCTACACCAAATCCTTGGATGTTTAAATTTTCAGCAATAGCAACGAGTGCGGTTTCGCGAGCGTTTCTGTCCTTATAAAGTTCATCTTGCTGATCCCACAAACACCTTTGCTTTTTATAAAGTTCAACGAATTTCAAATTCAGTTCGTCACTCCATTTCGGTGCCATGTTTTGCTGCAGTTATATACCGAAGTGAATAACTATAATAACCACCACAAGAACAAATTAATAACCGGACTTAAACACAACACACGTGTAAGCTCGACTGACATTAAGCAAACTGGCACAAAAACAATTCAGCGCTACTGGCCTGGGCCCTACTAGACCGTTCTCACGGTGCCAATTGTCGCGACAGCTGAGTTTTCCAGTGGTGGGGGTCCAGCTGGGCGCAGCTGATTGTCGTCAGTCTACTCTCGGAGACAGCTGATTTTCAGGACAATTTTGAGGACAGCTGTCAAGGCAATTGGCCTGAAGTGTTTACACGAAGCCAATAATTTCATGCCAGTAAGTTGTATTCTGACAATCGTCCCACCAACTGGCACCGTGTACGCGGCTAAACAGTGCGGGTGAGTTTCAACTCCTCTACCAAAAAGTGAAAGTGTAGGGCATTCCAACTCCTCCACCGTAGAGAGAGAGGAAATAATTAAGAACGCTTGGGCACACCAGTTGACACGCATCCCTCAAAGCTATCGCAAAGGATGGGAGAGGGGCGAGTGCATCGGCCGTAGTTTTGAACAATTAACATAAAACTATTAAGTAAATACTTTCCACCATGTCTAGGTATTTGTATGGTTTTTAGCCCCTATGTATAAACAAAGGAAATTGGAACAAAAAACTTAATAGTTTACAGTATTTTATTTACATACCATCAAATGTTGTAAATCATAAATTCATAGGCCCTAATTATTTCAAAAAACGTTTGCTGACTTTTTCTACATATTCTTTTTGAGTAATTGATCCAGATATGTAATCGCTTTTCGCGGCACTGAGTTCGTTAAGAGCTTGTTTTCAAGCTTTTCCGGGTTTTCTTGGGGTTTCGTTGATTGAGTTTATTTTCACATACACAAATGTTTGAGTATTCAAAAGTTCTCTTGAAAAAGTGTACACATCAGGATGCGCGTGGTAAAATTTCTTAGCAAAGTGAGCATGGAAGGACTCACATGAGTTTGTAGTTACACAGGTCTTTTCAAACGATGCCCAAAGTTCCTCTGGGAATAAGGCCTCACTTTTCAAATAGTTCCAGATAATTACTACATTTCACAATTTTGGTATAGTTAGGTAGTTCTGCCATAAAATCCTACGAATAGGCGTCATGAACATCTTCCGGCTTCAGATACGGCAGTCCGAAGATTCGGCGTAACCAACTGCTTTGCCAAGAGTCAGGTCCAAGAGCTGCCAGGGTGCGTGTCAACTGGTGTGCCCAAGCTTTCCTCTCTCTACGGGGGAGGAGTTGGAATACTTTATCACTTTTGGTGGAGGAGTTGAAACCCACCCAAACAGTGCAACCCCACTAGGAGACAATGACCTGTCAGGTAGACGGGACACCAGCAGGCCTACGCACACTGCGCCTCTATAATCTCGACCTCGCTTCTCAGTTCTCTCCCTTCTGTCTCAGCTGTGTCACTACACACTGACGATGCAACATCACAGTATGAACGAAACGTCTGACAACGTTAGTGTTGGTTTACGACACGGTGTGATACCGGAAGCCTAGAATATAGTTATGACTCCGGCCGCTCAAGCCTGCGTTTTAAGATTTCATAATTGTTATCTGACTTTGTAAAATAAAATTACCCTAAAACTAAATTTAGCTTTTTACAAATAAAAAATATTTAGTTGAAGTAAATATTCTGTGAGAACTTGTTTTATAAATTCGTGGGCAAAAACGACTAGGGAATGTCAATCAACATGTTCAAAAAACGTAAATACAATTCTACAACAAAATACATGAGAAAAATACACTCTTAAAGAACTTTAGAGAAAATTATTTTTTCACTGGACTTGGACACACTGATGTTTCTTCTAGCTTGATAGCAGCAATTAATTCTAAAGAAATATGATTTCAACTCACGGTGCATACAACGTGGCGACAGACATTAACTCCATCCCCATCAAATTGAAAATGTAAAGATCCTAAATCTTAAAATTATCATGATTTTATTCTTAAAATTTTAAGAAAATGGTTTTGAAGTCACTAAAAATAATATTTGTAATATTGAAGAGGATTAACTAACTGAAAAAGTCACTTGTATAATAATTAGATCCTTTCGAACTTAGCTCCTTTTCCTTTCATCAGTAGCCTGGGATACTCCTCTCTTTTGAGTAACTACCCTCTGACCAACATTCCAATAAAACGTTTTTGTCCAATATGTGTGTATAAAATCCAACCATAAAAACATATTAAGTAGAATGTATGAACCATTCCAAGCACTTGTGTTGCAGTGAGAGATATGACATCGAGGTGGAAAGGCTACCGAGACGCCTACATCAAAACCTTGCGGAAATCACAACTCAATGGGGAAATGCCGAAGTACATTCATGCCGACCTCCTCACGTTCCTAAGCGTGACTATTCGGAAATCTGTATCCATGACAGACTACAGCATCCACGATGAGAATACATCGCTGGACCCTATAGAAGAGTTAAATCTGGAACCTGCTGTCACCATCAAGATGGAAGACTTGGAATGGACAAACCAAAGCGAGCGGAAGAGGTGAGAGGTTCTTTGCTTGAATTTGTGTAACTTAATAAAAATATGATTTTTCTATTTGAACCATTACTTTTATATCAAAACACTCTTAAAAACTTTAATTTCTATTTACTATAGATTTTTTATAACTATACTTTCAACAACTAGCAAGGACGTATTTTCACTAATTTTTTCATTCTGGTTTAAAGGAAGTTAAGCAGTATGAGAATGGTTAACTAAAATACCAAATATATGTACACATGTTTAACAAAATTAAATCTTAAATCAATCTTATTCCAGATCTTTGGACCAATCCTACGAAAGTGACAACGACTCGGAACCCCTGCAGAAACGAATCCACCAAGAATCCGAGAGACATCTGAACGACGTTAGTTTTGCTGTAGAAGACCCTCGAGGCCCCGAAACTCCCTCCGGGACCTGCCGTCATTTCACCTCCCTTTGTTCCCACGCCAGAGGACGACGACATGTCTTTCTTCAAGTCTATCATGCCAGCAGTTAAAGATCTCAACAAATATCAGAAAATGTCCTTCAGGATCCAAGTTATGCAGGTTTTACAAAGTTTTGCCAGCAATACATAACATGGCTTACGTAATTTGTTAACGGTTTTTATTTTATGAATTACTTTTTATTCTGTACAATTATTTAGCGTGTAGTATATTTATTAAGAAACGTTCCAAATGGTTTGTACTGCCACTTTTACTGCACAATGTGAATATGTGTAAATAAAATACATCCTAGTAAAACTTAGTGATTGTATCTTTATTCCTAAAGTTTTAACTAAATACAGCATAAATGTAAAAAATAAAAAGAATGACACAGACGTGTCTACCCTTATGCAGTATAGCCGCTATAATTTTGTATCTGGGATTTGTTCAACACGGCAACATTAAATATTGTACAATATAAGTTAAATGTTATTAAATTAAAACTCTAACAAACAGATAATTTTCCACAAGCATTTATCTTAAATTTTCAGCTTTAGTCAACAATGCAAACTTTTTTGTTAAATGTGCTGAATAAACAATTTTGACTTGAGAGCGGTGACCGTTAATACACAATTGCATACAAAACAAAATTTACCGTAGTTTTATGGCCGTAGAAAACGGTCACCGCTTCTCTATAAAACTGTTAAGATCCATAGCTACGTTAGGTCAATTTAAGTGTCGTTAGATCAATAGGTGGTGTGTTTTTGGAACTAATCATGTTTGAATCCGTCTGAATTTGTAGGGGGGCTTGTAAATACGCAGCAAAGGACCAAGGCACTCTTGTAAATTATCCCTCTGTTACAAGATATTCACAATTATTTATGATAGCACTTGTGGCTACTTGTCGGTTATGTTTTAAATTTATATAACTTTCTAGGAGAGATGATCGAGGGATAAGATATATCATAACAATCACTTTATAGTCTAGTAAAGAGGCTCAGACCGAGACCATCCCTATCACCGCAACGTAAAAAATAAACTTTTTGGTGCTACAGAATTGAATTTTAATATTACACACATGTAAATGTATGGCAATAAAGAATTATTATTAAACCATGATAGGAAGGTACCTGAAATTTTCACCACATATTCTTTATAGTCTAATACATAATTAGAATTGACGAAGTTTTAAAATTTTAATTAACTACAAAACATAATTTGTTTACATATAAAATGTTAAATATTTTAAAATTCAAAATTAAGATGAAAACCCTTCATGTCTGTAGTTGTAAAACTTATTGTAGAATATGTGATTAAATGTTCAGGTATATCATTGTTACTGAGAAAAAAGTGCTTAAAAATGATAACCTTACATTCGGAAAAACTAAAAAGTGATGCCCCTCTTATTTAGTAAGCTCCAGTTGCATTTAAGAGACACAGGCCTAGCTTTGGGAATGGAACCATCACCACTGGATGCCCGACGAACTGGTTTCCTTCTGTTATTACGTTAAAAACATGGTCGAGTTCCTTTTCACACAACACTGAAAGGATTTATTTCACAACAACTACTATATAATATTAAACTGACTCAATTCCAAACTAAACAACTAACAACTCAAGAACTTCACAAACTATTTTTTATTTTGATGTTGGTTAACTAGCAAAAATAAAACTGACAGTTGACAAAAATACATAAAAAAGCTACACACAAATACAGCTGCTAGGCACAATAGCACAGATGACACTATTATTCAACAATTGAAAATGTGTACTATGTGAAATGTTGAGCGCCCTAACGGCTGCAAATTCATAATACATAAAGCGAATGAAACAGGAAATCCTGCAGTAATGTAACAAAAAATGAAGATTTGTTGCTACACTAATTTATTTCTTTGAATTGTATAAAAGTTAATAAAATCGATACTAATTCTGGTCAAAGAACCCCTTAGTTTTGAACGCAGTATTTAATAAGAATATAAATGTTAGGTTTAAATATTTTGCATTGTATTTTATATAGACAATTATTTTACGTTTGTAATTTTTCTAAAACTAGATTTATTTAAAATTGTCTGACATGAATGTTAACCTGGACCGTTATTAATCTATTCATCATTAATATTATTTTGTGTGGTTTTTGACCCCTGTAACTGCTCCCTTCCCGACGTCCATACGCCACACGATGCTGACCCCAATCATCGGTCAAATAATGTGACATTTAATAATTTGAGCTCAACTGGATTGATTTTTTGTTAACGTATGCTGACATCCTGCTCGCAAAAATGTGCAATGTATATATTTTTTGATACACATACAGCAAACCACTGAACTTGAAGAAATAGTATATTAGTATTTATATTATCAACCAACAATAATGCATCGTCTGATATAAATTATATATCATTATTCTAAAACTCATTCTCCGAAAAAATCATTCCTCTCCCAAATATCGATGAGAGAAATACACGAGCTTTCGATCAATTGCTGAGAAAATTTTTGGGGGGTTTTAATGGGACAGTTTGAGTTACCTAGAAGTTGTGTATAAAGTGCTTCACCCTCCTAGAAATATTTGTATGGTGCCGGATCTGCGAGGACTGAGGGTTCATGGTTCCGTTTAACTTATATAGACAACTTGTGTATTTTTCAAAGGTTTATAGTAATTAACGGGAATCATCATATTCAGGGAATCTGGTTTAACAGTCAAAGGTGTTGGCAACGGCTACGAAAGAAAGCAAAGTATATTATAGTGATCAAATTCTAAAAGAAATTATGCAACGCAATAGGATTGAGTTGGCGTCTTGGTTTAGTTTTTGTCGTCTGTCTTGTGAGAAAAAAAGACGCACACGTGTTGTAGTCGGTCGTGTTTATACTTCTTGTTTATATGTTAGGTTATAATTTATTAAGTTCTTAAAACTATTTGAAAATTGAAGACAACTTGGGATACCTCTGTTTCTACAATGTCTTCCCATCGCATTCACAGTGTGAGGTTTTACAAACCTGAACCAAACGCAATTAATTGTCTTTGTTATGAGAGTGGATCCAAAAAGTTAGCATTGTCAAGGTAAGATAGGAAGGTACCTGAAATTTTCACCACATATTCTTTATAGTCTAATACATAATTAGAATCAATGAAGTTTTAAAATTTTTAATTAACTACAAACATAATTTGTTTACATATAAAATGTTTAATATTTTTTAAATTCAAAATTAAGATGAAAACCCTTCATGTCTGTAGTTGTAAAACTTATTGTAGAATATGTGATTAAATGTTCAGGTATATCATTGTTACTGAGAAAAAAGTGCTTAAAGTACGATAACCTTACATTCGGAAAAACTAAAAGGAAGTGATGCCCCTCTTATTTAGTAAGCTCCAGTTGCATTCAAGAGACACAGGCCTAGCTTTGGGAGTGGAACCATCACCACTGGATGCCCGACGAACTGGTTTCCTTCTGTTATTACGTTAAAAAAACACGGTCCGAGTTCCTTTTCACACAACACTGAAAGGATTTATTTCACAACAACTACTATATAAGATTAAACTGACTCAATTCCAAACTAAACAACTAACAACTCAAGAACTTCACAAACTATTTTTGTTTTTATGTTGGTTAACTAGCAAAAGTAAAACTGACAGTTGACAAAAATGCATAAAAAGCTACACACAAATACAGCTGCTAGGCACAATAGCACAGATGACACTATTATTCAGCAATTGAAAATGTGTACTATGTGAAATGTTGAGCGCCCTAACGGCTGCAAATTTATTATACATATAGCGAATGAAACAGGAAATCCTGCAGCAGTTTAACGAAAAATAAAGATTTGTTGCTACACGAACCTATTTCTTTTAATTGTATAAAAGTTAATCAAATCTATACTGATTCTGGTCCAAGAACCCTTAGTTTTGAACGCAGTATTTAATAAGAATATAAATGTCACGTTTTTATTATTTTGCATTGTATTTTATATAGACAATTATTTTACGTTTGTAATTTTTCTAAAACTTGATTTATTTAAAATTGTCTGACATGAATGTTAACCTGGACCGTTATTAATCTATTCATCTTAATATTATTTTGTGTGGTTTTGACCCTGTAACTGCCCTTCCCGACGTCCACACGATGCTGACCTCCCCATCATCGGTCAAATAATGTGACATTTAATAATTTGAGCTCAACTGGATTGATTTTTGTTAACGTATGCTGACATCCTGCTCATAAAATGTGCAATGTATATATTTTTGATAAACATACAGCAAACCACTGATTTGAAGAAATAGTATATTAGTATTTATATTATCAACCAACAATAATGCATCGTCTGATATAAATTATATATATTATGAAAACTCATTCCAAAAATTTCATCTTATTGCCAAATACAATTTGCTATAACAAAGAATACTGTTTAAACATTTAGTTACCTGTTGTATAGATGCTTCCTTAATATTGTATGGTGATTTTTCTCGGACTGAGTTCATGGTTTAATTAATGTTTTGTTATTTAAGTGAAGCTTAAGCCAAAAATCATGAAAATTTTGGAATTGTTGCCGGAGATCAATGGGCAAACGGCTATTATGAAAATTTTAGTCCGATAATTTTGATTTGCAGTAATTGATTGTTTGGTTTGTTTATTTGTCTTTTTTGAATGACCACATGTTGTAGTTCGTGTTTATACTTCTTATTTTAGGTTATAATTGTAAGTTCTTAAAACTGAAAATTGAATTGGGATAATTTTGTACAATACCAAAATGTCTCATCTTATTGTAAGGTGAGTTTTACCAACTAAACTAATTGTCTTTATGAGAGTTCAAAGTGTTTGTTGTCATAAGATAGTTGTCTTTGTGCTGTTTCTTTCGATTCTTTATTGATGTTCTTGAAAAAGGGTACCAAAGACATTGTATAATTAATCCGCAAAGTACTCAACGTAGCCTAATGTTTGTAATCACAATGTTAAAAAGTTTGCCGAAACTGGCCCGCCTTTGTGCCTAACTGGTGCAACGCCCCACTTCACAATTGCTCACTTTTGTTAGTACGCAGTGTTGAAATAAAAATTGCCTCTTAACTTTTTGACCAAGTAGTCACCAATTGTTATACTGTATTCTTCTTCTTAGTTTTTTCGAAGTATGTGAACGTCAATTTGCGAACTTCAACATTACTTCTATTTTTTATTTCGGTTCGACTGTACAATCTTGAATTTCAATGTGAAAATTTTCAATTTGGATAATAAACATGGTTTCTTTTATCATGGTCGCCCCTGAATGTTTATATGCTGTAGTAAAGCTTCCAAGCTTTTAACATAATACATAAGCCATGTATTGTTTGGAGAATACAAAATGGAGGAAGCAAAATCATAGGAAGCTCAATATTTCTTTAATTCCCTGAACAAAATGGGGAAATCATCAGTTAAAACCTGTTTCTACTTGAATATTTTGATGATAATTGTGAAAAGTTCTTCAGCGATGAAAAAATGTTACAGGCAGGAACAGAAGATGGCTACATCAACCTTTTCCAGATTACAGAGGACGCTATAATGTATGACAAAATTTTGGACAAGCAAGAAGGTAAAACAGTTTTATTTAATTCAAATTTTTGTGATTTGTAAAGTATGAAAACTTTTAACTTGAGTTATTCAGAATATTTAACAATATTCTACTCTTACTGCCAGAAAACTATTGCGCTAGTATAATTGTGATGTTTAGAAACACTCTATAAAGGAGTACATATTGGTTGAATCTGTTCCTTCTAGGTCGTATAATGTGTCTGGCCTGGGCGGCCAGTGGGGAAAGGATAGTGACGGGATCAGAAGATGCGGTTAGGATTTGGAACGTCAAGACCGGTCACGCCATTCACAAGATGACGACAGGCCGTGCGATGACCAACAAGCCGACCATAGTCTGGTGCGTCACAGTCACTGACGACTTTACCATCATCACTGGCGACTCCAGGTATTTATGAGAATGCATACTTTGGACCCTAAGCCTAGTATTGTTCAAGCCTGTCACTCCGTTTGATGCTAGAGCCTAATCAATTTATTGTGACTCTCATTCCAAAAAGTGTTGTTATCATTAACCTTGGTCTTAACAATGCTCCAGAGGGAAGCTGTGCATGTGGGACGGCAACTCAGGAACCAACATTGCTAGTCACCAGAGTCACAAGGCTGACGTGCTGAGTGTTTGCCTCGACGAACTACAGACCACAGTCTACGCCACAGGTAACCGCCTCGCAGTTGTTTTAGTTTAACTATTGGTAAAGAAGTCAGAGTATTTAGGTTTCGGACTAGTTTGGGAACTAATATAGAGTCAGGGTATCCCCTGAAATTTTAGCTTTTCAAAACTTGATTTCAACATTTCTTGGGAAAAGTCTACTTTTAATGTTAGTAGAAGTGAATTGCAGTGGTGATCCTCGAGCTTTGTAAGCAACGGGGGAGCTGCCTAATTAGGAGAACAGGAGCCAGCACAATAAACCAAAGTTGACGTTCGAGTGGTCACAAACCCACTTTTATTAATCTAGTAGAAATTGAAAAGAAACAAAAGTGGTCTTAGCCTTAAATGTTTCTTCGGTGGCTCTTTACCTTAGCTGTTTTCTCTTTTTTTCTTCCCCAGCTCTCATCTTCAATCTTTAACTTCTCTATCATTTTCCTTGTCCATCAACTCTTTCACTTTCTTTTGCCTGGAGGGCTACTCACCAATGCCTGCCTCTTTGGCGGTTTCTTTTCTCAAAGTGTGCTCTTCCATTCAACTAGAGTATGTTGTGTCCCAGAGTGGATCCGTTGATAGCCACCTTGGCGCATCAGATGAGGAACGGACGGGGCAGCAAGTGGTGAGATCGATCAGAGACGCATTCACGACCAGCGTTCACGCCTTAGCGTTCTGTCACGGTAGACTCTTCTCCGGAGGTAACGACAAAACTGTAGTGGTGGCAAATTTAAAATAAAATGAAAGTAAACACATTTTGTGCTGTTTGTTTTAGAAATATTTTTGATTACAAAAATTGTTATGTGACATCATAGAGCTTTATCTGACTGCATTTGTTTCTCTCATTTTAGGGGTTGGCGGTTTACCTTTGCGTAGTAGTTATCCACCAAAGTGCTTCTTAGATATCCACCTTTACTGCAGGTAAATAATATTTTTTATTCTATTTATTAATTCTACTACTGTAGTAAAAAACTTACATTTTATATTACCTTTAATATTATTATTATAGTTAGACAGTTGATTATATAAAAAAGAAAAGAGCTTTGAAAATGTTGATTATCAGTGCCATTTTATTATTGCTATTATTTATAACAGGACTTTCATTAACTGGTGTGCTGTGAACGGTTTTCCCAATCCAAGTTCCTCTGCACAGGGATCACTTTGAAAGTTGATTAATGATTACTTTTATCTCCATCCCAAAGTTTAGCAGAGATCTTAATATAGCATGACTCTGGAGCTCATCACTGGCACTGGTTCAATCCATTCAGCCACCACTAACAATTTGTTAAATTGGCATTGCAATGATTGGTAAAGGTTGATTTTGAGTGATAGAGATTGTTTGTAGTCCTAACTGTTAAACAAGACAAACGTTTTGGTTCAATTTTGTTACTCCTCGTTTCAGCGCCCGAATTGGTCCTGCCTGGTGCTTTGGGACTGCTGTTCCTGAAGACCCTGTGGTCAAGCTGGTTGCTTTGCTGGTGGACAATGTAAGGAAGTCTTGATTGTGTGCAGCAGTCTCCCGCGTAGCTGGTTAGCCTACTCCACAGACTCGCTATTCAGGCTGTACACGCTTCGACAGTGGGTAAGCAGTGTTAGGTTGAGGAATAAAAAGTAAGCAAAATCTGTAAACAGGGAATTTTATCTAAACAGTGTTTGGTGACCGCATATCATCCACTAATTTTTTGCCTTGGAGATAGGCTGTTGATATAATACTATGAATTTGACAAATGTGAGTTTGTTTGGTAAATTTCCTATTAATACATTTTATATTTATACCAATTACTAAATGGATTTCTCATCTTCATTTCAGTGTTTCACTTCTAATGTTAGTTTAAATTGGCATAAGGCTTATAACAGAAGGGGAATGTTTGACTATAGAGTAAAATTTTCCTTTAATTGACAAGAGGGTCAAATTGGAAAATTTCAAGATAATCTAGCAAGTAATGCTGTAAAAAATCAGTTTTCTTCAGACATTTTGTGTGTTTGGAATCAGGTATTGGACTTGTACACATGTTTAGGTCTGTATGAACAAAATTCACAGTACAGCATCGAGGTCTTGCACTTTCTGAATACAATATTGGTTGATTTTTAAGTGTGTTATTTCTACTAAACTTAGGGTAACCAGTACTATGATTTTGCTTCCTTTGGACTTGTATATGTCGGGAAAAATAGTACAAATATTACTTACAATTATTATGTTTGTTTAGGCACAACTGTACATTTAAGTGAAGACTGTTTAAAAAAAAAAAGTGAAGGCACAGACACCTAAGTAGTAGTTTTGTCTAGGTCTAATAAGATTTTCTACGTTACAGGACAAGGAGCCTAGACTGAACAGAGTGTGGGGTCTGAGTGCAGAGTGCTGCGCCAGTACATTGCGCAGGTTGCGCGACGAACAGTAAACACTTGTGTGCGACCTCTTTGTGCACACTCATGGTATCTGATCTCTCAGCTTGGAGGACGGTCCTTCATGCCTACGTTCACTGCTGGCTGACAACTGTGATAGATCTGCTGCAGAGAGAGAAGCCAATTATACAGGCAGTGTTTGTTTTGAAACCACTTCTAGTTTAAATGTTGCTATAAGTTTCAAGTGTGTTTATGTAGAGGAAGAAAGTTAGTTAAACCTACCTAAGGGTCTGTACCGGCAACATTAGAACTTCGAACAAAGTGAACACATGGACGAGTGCTGAGAAACAACAATCAGCAGAACCAAGAGGGTTGTCGTCTTCACAAGACACAGGAGAATTTCCCTTCAGAGGCTTAGGGTTGTTGAACAAATTTATCAGGTTAGGACTTCCCGAAACAGGAATTTAGGTAAAACCAACCAGGGTTTAAAGCCGCATTCCTTTACTCTCTGTCTGAGCTTTGAGGCAATTTGTTTTTCAATAAGTTTTCTTATAAAAATAAATTACGGTAGTGCTATTTACAAAGAAAAATGTTATCTTGATATGTGTGCAAAATTACCACAGCTGCACATACAAGTATTTAATGCCTAATGCCATCAAGTTATGTAAATAGTTAAATATATAAAAAAAAGTAACTATTCAGTGTGTTGGTCATCGATGAAGAGAATGGTATTGACTTAAATATATATGTTAAAGCAAAAGGGCAGCTACAGATCATAATTTAGTAATTGCAGGAAGTATCAATTTACCAGACTGGAAAACCGGGAAATTCAAATTCTGAGTGTATGGGAAAATAGTTACAGTAAATACAGTAAAGATTTTTCACCGGAGAGTACCGCGGTGTAAAATGATTAAAACTATTCTTGAGTCTAAAATGGTGGTCAATTTATGCTGGGGTTTGAACTGCTCTTTCGTTCTAATTTAACTGGCAATGGTAGTATTACCTAAAAGCATACCTCGAATCTTGACATTAAAGTGATCATTTCATCTTGGGTATCTGGATTACCACGGGTCAGAAACATTTCTCCGGAACATTATCGCAGTTGTAAAGAAAGATGACTGATATATATCGAAAGTGACTTGGGTAACAAACTGTGTTCCAGAAGAACAGTATTTCCCACGGGCTTAAAACGTGAAAGTCTTCCATTGATTATTTACAGCTCGGAAAAGTATCGTGGGATTTAAAGCGATCAGAAAGTGTCAGGGTAATGGCTCTCGATTCATATCCACGGAAGGCGTAAAAGGCAATAAAGGAACGTCCAGGGCATAAAACTCGATCGGTACGTATCAGAGGGTGAAAAGAACGATAGGAACTTCAGAGGCGTAAAGGCAATCAGAACTTATCACGAATAAAAGGCGGGGAACGTCAAGGGTCACATAAAGTGCTATCGGCACGTACCACTTTGTGGTGAAAACATAGGATTGTTCCTGGGGGCGTGAAAAAGGCAATCTGAATGTAACATGGGTAATAAACAGCTCTCAGAGTTGGGATAATGGCTCTCAAGCTCACAAGTGTTCCAGCGATCGGAAGGGGTCGCAGGCTGTAAACAGCAATGGAGCTTACAAAATGTGCACAAACAGAGATCAAGGAAAGGGTTACCAGGCGTAAGTAAGCAATCTGAACGTATGATGAGCATCAAAACAGTGATCAAGAAGGGTCGCGGGCATAAATAGGCAATCGGAACTTTCCGTGAGCTAAAACAGAGATTTGACTCTTTCACTTTCTTTTGCCTGGAGGGCTACTCACCAATGCCTGCCTCTTTGGCGGTTTTTCTTTCTCAAAGTGTGCTCTTCCATTCAACTAGAGTATGTTGTGTCCAGGAGTGGATCCGTTGATAGCCACCTTCGAGCGCATCCAGATGAGGACCGACGGGAGCAGCAAGTGGGTGAGATCGATCCAGAGACGATACGACCACGACGTTCGCGCCTTGGCGTTCTGTCACGGTAGACTCTTCTCCGGAGGTAACGACAAAACTGTAGTGGTGGCAAATTTAAAATAAAATGAGAAGTAAACACATTTTGTGCTGTTTGTTTTTAGAAATATTTTTGATTAAAAAATTGTTATGTGACATCCCATAGGGGCTTTATCTGACTGCATTTGTTTCTCATTTTAGGGGTTGACGGTTACCTTACGCTGAGTAGTTATCCACCAAAAGTGCTTCTTAGATATCCACCTTTACTGCAGGTAAATAATATTTTATTCTATTTATTAATTCTACTACTGTAGTAAAAAAACTTACATTTTATATTACCTTTAATATTATTATTATAGTTAGACAGTTGATTATATAAAAAAGAAAAAGGCTTTGAAAATGTTGATTATCAGTGCCATTTTTGTATTGCTATTATTTATAACAGGACTTTCATAACTGGTGTGCTGTGAACGGTTTTCCCAATCCAAGTTCCTCTTAGCACAGGATCACTTTGAAAGTTGATTAATGATTACTTTTATCTCCATCCCAAAGTTTAGCAGAGATCATTAATATCGCGCATGACTCTGGAGCTCATCACTGGCACTGGTTCAATCCATTCAGCCACCACTAACAATTTGTTAAGTGGCATTGCGGCAATGATTGGTAAAGGTTGATTTTGAGTGATAGAGAGGTGTTTGTAGTCCTAACTGTTAAACAAGACAAACGTTTTGGTTCAATTTTGTGCTCCTCCGTTTCAGCCGCCGGTGGTCTGCCTGGCCGGTGAAGCGCGTTGTCTACTACGCTACCCCAAGCACCTGGAGCTGTGGCGCCTGGGCGACTCCCACTCTCCTGCCTCCCCTCAGACAAGCCACCCCCTCTCCCTGACCCAGGACGTGGTCAAGCTGGTACAACTGCTGAGCAAGGACAATGTGAGAGTGCGGTGTGCGGCGGTCTCCCCCGACGCTAGCTGGTTAGCCTACTCCACGGACTCGCTATTCAGGCTGTACACGCTCGACCTTGAGTCGGTGAGTAAGCAGTGTTAGGTTGAGGAATAAAAAGTAAGCAAAATCTGTAAACTTGGGAGATTTTATCTAAACAGTGTTTGGTGACTGCATATCATACCGCACTAATTTTGCCTTGGAGATAGGCTGTTGATATAATACTATGAATTTGACAAATGTGAGTTTGTTTGGTAAATTTCCTATTAATACATTTTATATTTATATCAATTACTAAATGGATTTCTCATCTTCATTTCAGTCATTTCCTTACTTCATTGTTAGTTTAAATTGGTATAAGGCTTATAACAGAAGGGGAATGTTTTACTATAGAGTACAATTTTCACTTTTACAAAATTGACAAGAGGGACAAATTTTTGGACATTTCAAAGAGAATCTAGCAAGTACGAGAATGGTGTAAAATTCAGTTTTCTTGAGACATTTCCAATAACATGTAGTGTTTGGAATCACGTAATGGACTTGTACACATGTTTAGGTCTGTATGAACAAAATTCACAGTACAACATCGAGTCTTGCACTTTCTGAATACAATATTGGTTGATTTTAAGTGTGTTATTTCTACTAAAAACTTAGTTAACCAAGTACTCTTGATTTTGCTTCTTTTGGACTGTATATATCGGGAAAATAGTACAAATATTACTTACAATTCTGTTATGTTTGTTTAGGCACAACTGTACATTTAAGTGAAGACTTAAAAAAAAATGAAGGGGCAGAAACCTGGTAGAAGCCAAACGTGTAACTACAAGAGTCTGATGATGTTACTAAACGTAGGTTTTCTACGTTACAGGACAAGGAGCCTAGACTGAACAGAGTGTCGGGTCTGAGTGCAGAGTGCAACGCGGTACATTGCGCACAGTTTGCGCACGACAGTAAAACGCTTGTGTGCGCGACCTCACTGTGCACACTCATGGTGTACGATCTCAGCTTGGAGGACGGACCTTCACTTGTGCACACGTTCACACCACTGGCTGACAACTGTGAGTAGATCTACTTTGCAAGAGAGAGCCGCCAACATTATACAGGCAGTGTTTGTTTTGAAACCACTTCTAGTTTTAAATGTTGCTATAAGTTTCAAGTGTGTTTATGCAGAGGAAGAAAGTTAGTTAAACCTACCTAAGGGTCTGTACTTGCAAACAACAGTAATAGAACTTCCGAACAAAGGGCGAACTTTATGGACGAGTGCTGAGAAACAACAATCAGCTGAACCAAGAGGGTTGTCGTCTTCACAAGACACAGGAGAATTTCCCTTCAGAGGCCTTAAGGTTGTTGAACAAATTTATCAGGAGTTAGGACTTCCCCGAAACAGGAATTTAGAGTAAAACCAACCAAGGGTTTAAAGCCGCATTCCTTTTATTCTCTGTCTGAGCTTTGAGGCAATTTGTTTTCTTCAATAAGTTTTCTTATAAAAATAAATTACGGTAAGTGCTATTTACAAAGAAAAATGTTATCTTTTTGTGGTAATAACTATTGCAAAATTACCTGGCTACACATACAAAATATTTCTAATGCCCTAATGCCATCAAGTTATGTAAATAGTTGAAATATATAAAAAAGTAACTATTCAGTGTGTTGGTCATCGATGAAGAGGAATGGTAATGATGACTTAAAATATATGTTAAAGCAAAAGGGACGAGTGTAAAATGTTATAATTCGTTTACACATCTGCCGTAGGTGTACAATTTGGCATTTGGCCTTCTCTCCTTTTGATTCTGTTTATATATCCTAGTTAAACAAAAAGTAAAGATTTTTTAATACGCGAAAGTTAGAAGTCATTTGGTGTTTTAAAAAGGAGTAAAACTATGTGCTTTCTAGCCAGTCGTGTCAACTATAGAGTTTAAGTGGCAACATTCTTTGATTTCAATTGTGAGATTTAAACAAGTGAGTACTCAGTAGTAACAAGTTCGCATTGTGATTATTCCCCAAATCTTTGAACGTCTAATGTGAAATTTAAAACTGATTTGTTTACAGTGATGTCAGATCTGATTCATCTGTTGTGCGTTTCTCCTGACAACAATTACATCATTGCAGCAGACAGAAAAAGCAACATCGTCGTCTGGTCCCAAGGAAAGGTAACATTCCCAACCTTTGCTCTGGATATTTGTTTAACCTTAGACATTTCAGGTGACCCATTACCAATGTGCCATATTAGTGCTTATTGTAATTAGGATCCTCCAAAATCAAGCTAGAAATAAAGTCTTTCTAAAAATTGATAAACTAAGTTGTTCTCCTGTTTCAGTATTATTGTTCGCTTCCAAAGTATAACTGCCCTCCGACCGCCATGGCTGTCCATCCACAGTTCAACAATCTGGTTGTGGTATACAGTGATCATAAGGTGAGAACATTGTTCCATTTTGTCTTTCTTTTTTTAACAACATTTGTGTGCTTATTTGATTTATTAAGCTCAGTCAACATTAAACTGTGTATAATTTAACTACCAGCTGTTGGCTGAGGCAGGACTTGAACTTGGGAACCGATCCAGCATCCACGTGCAAACTTGAACGAAACATACTTTCCGAAAAACCTTTCTACAATTTCAGCTGATTTTTAAACTGACTTTCCATTGCTACATCCTATTTTTGTTTGTCAGGTTGTGGAGTACGCGTTGGACAAGCGGAAGTACACCAAGTTCTCCCGGAACTTGAGTGAGAACCACCCGAAGCAATGGTTGAGTCGAGGGTTCCCCGTCATCAACGTAACGTTCGACCCACTCAACAGCAACGTCGTCATCATGCACGACGACTCTACCATCTGTGTCATAGACAAGAAGAAGGTAAGTGAGCGTGATAATTAATCGTAGCCGGATTTTGAGAAGTTGGGATATCCAGGAAACGGATGAAATAAAAAAGTCCCTTAAAAAATGTTTTTTGCATGGAAATTTCCTGTTTTTTCAACTGGGTTTTTTTACCACAACCTTGATTTAACGTTAAAGTTACTTAACAAATAGTTAATAGTGACTGCGGAATTGAACCCTCCTCTGCCGTTGTGATGAGCCTTGGTGTACCAATCCGCCAAAAGCCCGCGAAATAGACAGAAAGTAGGGAGTAGGAGACATTTATTTTTATGTTACCTAGGATTAAGAGCTTGCAAATTTGTCATAGTCTTGGCCTTCCATTTTCGGGCTTTTCCAGTATATGTATTATTTAGTGGATACATACTTTGGTTCATTCAAAGGCAAGGTTGTGTTGTTAGAACTACTGCAAGTTACATTGCAACTACGAGTATTACTGAATGTAATGTTTCAGAGCTTGCCGTCCGCCGACGCTAAGATTCCCAGACTGGAGATGAACTGCCATTCCCCGCAAGACTCGGCAGATAACAGCAATCAGTATCCTCCCAGTAACAGACCCCAACACGCCTTTCATGTTGTTAAGAAGTACAAGGTAACGATTGTTTCACCATCGACTGTTTGCTTTTAACAATGGAAAATTTTGTGACTGTCGTGTTTACCGATTAGAATCTTAAAACATAGCCAATAGTGCTACTGTGAATCCTGTAAGTGGAAGGATAACCAAGCACTGCAAGTGGTCTTTTGCTTTTGGCGGACGTTTCCTTCCATAGATTTTCTGTCGCCATTTTGGTCTATCTAGATGGATTTTTCTTATTTTTGGTACAAATATTGGTTACAGTAACTTAAACAATGATACCAAGTTTCATTGGAATCAAATCATAAATTCAGTTTTTATAGCATAAATCCCATTTTGTGAGGGAAACATCTTCCGAAGGGCACTTTCGATCGGTCGATTTTGCTTGTTCATGAACTTAACCTAGAGATTTACTAAAGGAAAATTTGTACTAAATTTGGTTAAAAACAAACAAAATGTGCGACCTGTAGAGTATATGTATAAAGTAGAGTCTTACTTATCTGTCCTTCACTTATCCGACATTCTGTATCATCTATCATTCAACCAGGACAAAAACAATGTAAACAGTAAAAAACTAATGTACTTCCTTTTCTTGGTGAATGTTGTGTGTTATATGATTTCTTTCACTTTTGCATTACTTTTTTAAGTGATCAACTTATTTTTCCCACAAGGTTTCCATTATATTCTGAAATTGTTTGATTAAAAGCGGGTATTTTAGGTAGTTTGAACATCTACTGACCTTGTAAAAGGAGAAAGTGTGTACAGGTTTAGTAACGGGATCTGGGTCTTGGATTGAGGTTCAGGAAGGGGAACAGATGAGTTTGTCCATTTCTGGGTAGTCAATCTTATAGTCTTCCTGAAAAAATAAATGTTAATTTAAATCCATGATTTGAAATGAGGTCTTGCCACGAAAGCTACAACTTTAACTGTATAGCATTTTAAGTTTAGCTATTTACAATATTAGTTTACAATAGGTTCTCTTTTATTTTGCGCCAGTCCTTGTTTAGTTAAAATGTATTTTCCCTTCCTCATTTAACTCCCAAAGCTCCACACTAGAATTATTCTCGTTACTATACAGTTTTCTGTTAACAATAATTATTGATTGTGGAATCCATTCTAGCATCTGGTGTACCTGGGGAATCTGACAGAGGGGGAAATGGTCGCGGTGGAAGTCAACCCTCTCACCCTCATGGAGAACCTGCCAGCCACACTCAAGCAGAAACACTTCGGTGCCATGTGAAAGGTGAGTGAATAGCTCAACTTTAAGTTTAGGATTGATTAAGTTATTCAGAGTGAATAGCGTAACAGAATTTTTGATATACTCAAAAATTCTGGATGTATGACTAACTGTGAAATTTGGAGTGAATGCCAGCAGGAGTTCATGAAGTATTGCGACAGTGACAAATAAAATTTCATTGCACAAAAGTAATTTAGCTGGGAATACCAACGGGAAGCTGATTGTAACAAAAGTTGCAGTATTGTTTTGACGCTAATGGAATCTAAAGACCACTGCCTTCTGCCTAAAATCACTTTCCACACCTAACTTTGTCGGGAGTAATTACTTAAACCGAATTCGCTAGTTAAAATACCGTAATTGCCTAAATATTGTACCGCAGGAAATTGGTGGTACAGTTTCCAATAATCTGTTTGAATATAAGTAAGGCTTTGGTAATAACACATTTTAGTGAAATCAGCAGATAATTATTTATTTATGTGACAGCTTAAGAGTTAAGTGTAAAATCTAACACCACTGAAATCTTCTAAAGATGGATACAGTTTATTCCTAAATAGAAAAAAGATATGTTTATTTTAACCTGCATAAAATATTACAAAACTAGGTCAGAAATACTGAGCTTAGAAAAAAATGTTGTGCCTTACATAATTCTTCAGTCAAAAACATGTACCAACCTTCTTATTTTGTTTCACTCAAATAATTCACTTTGGAATTCTTGTTCTAAATTTGACACTTGCCTACATACATCTTATTACGTAGAAATATAACAAATATTCAGTCCAAATAGTTCAGTCATTAAGAAAAAACTTTCTGAAAAACCACAGTTATCCTTAAACCAGAGTTCATAATAAGTACTTGCAATACAAGCCTGGGAGTCCTAAAAGGTTTTATTTCATCACTGTTCTTATTTCTAAATTCCATTTGAACCATGTTGTACCACTTTAGTAACCAAATTGAAAACATCACTTTGCACACCTTTATCTCTAAGAATAGCTAGCACTCACTCTACATCCTCGTGTTTGCAGGTTAGCCGAGATGGATGTAGGTCTGATGAAGAGGGAGGTCTTGCTGACGACGTGGCGGATCTATGGTCGACGTCGGTGAAACGTACAACGGCCCGACGACTTCCAGAGAGCGTTTGCTGTTTGACGACCGCCAATCAACCATTCCTGCAAACAAATCAGAAGATTGGTTGCAGCAATCATTTATTGGTTATTTTTTACATGTCACATGACACTTTTTTCAATTAGTAAAAATCTCGAGCTGAGTAAAAATTATCCTAAACATTCTGTTGAATTGAATTTAAATCATTATGATGCCATTAATTGATTGTGACTTTTTATGGCTTTACACTTTTGGTGGTCTCTTGTGCGAAACTTTTTATTAAATTTACTCTACCTAGTTTTAGGTATTATCTAAGTCACTTTGATATCACAATTTACTTTGCTTGACATTTCTTTTGTAAACATTTCATTGCATTTTGATCTTCCGCAGAGATTGTTAGTCCTGCTTTTTGATTTGTTCTATTTGTAAATATTGTGTACATATTCTTTTAATAGAAAAATATTTACCAATGAATCATAGTTACATTTTATTTTCCTTATTGCTAATAGCTATAAATGTTGTGTTTAATTTGATCAAAATAATATTTACATGATATTTATGCTCATGTTAAACCAACAATAATTTTTACTGTTATCCACATACAGGGATAAGTTTTAAAAATATAACATAAGTATAATTAAACCATTCATTACAGAAATAACCCATTCTTCTAACACCTCAGGCCCGCTAGTCTAGCCTAGAAGAAAAAGAGAATTTTGTTAATGCCCGGATGAAGGACTTTTGAAAAAAGTAGCTTATCATAGTCACTTGTCTCTGATTCTGAAGGTTTTTCTTGCCATAATTACTAAAGTACAAAGCAATAAAAAAATCAGTCAGTATAAATTGCAGCAAAGTATAGATAGCATTTGAGTATTTGTATGTTTATGTATAAACTAGCAAATTTATTTGAGTTAAATCTGTTGTTATTCAAATAGGCTTTGGTCTTGGTTAGTCATGATTGATAAGACTCTAGGGTATTTTTATTACTCTGTTATTTTCTTTTTTTTATATTACCGGAAGAAAGAGTTGGTACTGGCGGAGAATCGAGCAAAGGTTGGCCGCTGTACTCTCGCACGAAAGTCTTTTTTCTTCTTCGATTAATCATGAAGTTAGGGGGCAACTTCAGATCAGTAGCATTCTCTTCATAGATCTGACAAATTACACAATAAATCTTAGATACTAAACTTCTATGAAACATCATCTGTTCTGGATGAAAAGAAGATTAGTTTATTGATTTGAAATATTAATGTCAAATATTTCAAATCAATAAACTAATCTCCTCAATTTCCCTCCTGTATCCTACGCTCACAGCCTTGCTTCAGCCTTCCATCTCAGAAATACATGGTCTTTTACTGCAAGTTCTACTATATACTATTATGAAAGGAAACACATATGCAAAATGCATGTCAAATTCATTAAAATCGGACAACTCATTCTGCTGTTATGGTTCCGGGACTAGGTCTTACCAGGCTGACGGCATAAATAACTCAATTTCCTAGAGAAAATTTGTTAATCATTTCATAGTTATTTAATTTGTGGTTAAGGACAAGAAAGGACTTTACATACCTAAATTCGCTACAAACAAAGACTTATTTCATTTCATTATTAGGAGTATTAACTTTATGAACAAGTAAATATTTATGGTAGGATCTTCAGACTGAAATTTTCCTTACCTTAAGAATGTGTTCTTTATTCATGAAGCCCCATCGATTGTCGTAAGCATCCCGGGCTAGCTCTTGCATTGTTATCATCTCCTTACTGAAACAATAACATCAGGATAAGCATTCCACACTCTCCTCCTGTTATCATTTTATACAGAACTAGTCGTGCGGGAGTTAAAACCTAGAACTACCTAGGGGCCATCAACATAATGATCACTGGCATATCATTTTCAGCTCTTACAGCCTTGAAAACTTATCTGCAATTATTGTTTTGATATCTTGTAAAATATGTGTTAGTAGCCATTTTAGTAAAAAAAGTTAAAGTTTGTCCTGTTCAAAGAGGCGAAGTTAGGACAACAAAGTCCTTTCCACCACTCAACTTTGACCTTTACCTAGCGTCACCGTATAGTCACTTTAAAATTGTAAGTGGTGGTTCTGAGAATTGAACCGGCAGTGATGTGAGCTCGGAGTCAAGTGCGATACCAATCCGCCACGGATCCGTTAAATTTCAATTAGTAACTAAAATTAAAACATTTTTTGGTAAAATAGATGATATTGGACTGAATTTTGTGTCAAATATTTTTTCCCCACTATGTTGGTGAGTATTTTTTTGTCACATCAGTCAAAGCAAATTTTAACTGATTTGCTCTAAGCGTGATTTGGGAGGAAAGATTACCCAAGGAAAGAGGGAGCGGAGGCCCGGGTAATCTTTTGATTAATATAGTTGAATCAAGCAATTTAAGGCCTCAAACTGATGCAGTTGTTATTTTTCTGATATATTAACAAATTTTACATTGATTTTTATGGGAAACTTTAAAGTTTTGTTTAAGTTCATCTTTTAAAAACTCGTTGAGCTGCTTGTACTCACAACTGTCCATCGCATTTAACCATATCCGTCAGAAGGTTTCTTTTCTCTCTGAGAAACATCTGAGCCGCCTCTTTTGCCTTTCCAGCATTCGTTGAAGCCATTTTTCCCTTACGATCTGAAACAAATAATATAGCCTGTCAAATGTAAACAGGCTACTTTCAAAGTACTGGTATTTGAAAGTATGTCACATAATTATTATTTATGAATTATGTCACAGAATAATTTGGTCTAAAATCTCTACGGACCAATTAGCGAACAATCCTAAATTCTTGGGCTTGACCCTCGACCCAATACTTAGTTGGCGTCACCATTTAATAGTCAAAAATAAATTGTTGTTGCATCACACACAAACACCTGGGTGGTGAATGGATCTGGATGGCGTCCACCGAGTTTTGCTTCTTTTCAGGCTCACATCATTTACAGTCTTAATGTTTGGGTGGGACCTCATGCACCCAAACTCAGATTTAACAATACTCCAAACAGCCTTAGTTTATCTTCAGAATCATTGATAAAAAGTAAAATTAATCATTAACTTTGCCCTGTTGCAAACAGATCTGAAAACTTTTTTATAAGCCTTAACATAACACAAAAACTCTATATCATTTGACTCCTTAGCTAGCCTGCTAAGCTCTCTCTTTCTGATGCTTGATACCCTAATACCTTCAGTTACCCATTTTTTACATTTAGGTTTTTGATGTTTGTTTTTATTGCCAAAAAACTGTAATGGAAAATTTTCTTCAAAGGCTAATTGAAAAGACCCAAAAAAATTAGAACAATTTGTTTCAAATGTATTTTTTAAAGACACATTCCACTGGGTATGTTTTAAAGTATGTGAGAACATATTAATATTTTGTTTTGAAAATAATCTAGTTTTAGAAATCTTAATTTGACTTTTTTTAGATTATCATTTGAGACATCTATAAAATTGCTCTATGATCTGACAAACCTAGCTCTAAGTTCATGGTTGGCTTGAAAGAAGAATTAAATTTTAGTGATAGAACATTATCAATACATGACTTCCTAGTTTTAGTTATTCGAGTTTGTTCTAGAAAATTTGTTTTAAACCCATATGACTCTATCAGAACAAAATTCAAATCTTAGACTACAATCTTCCAATAAATCAATTTTAAAATCTGACTCAATGTACATATTTGCAATATTTTTTATCTTTAACAAAAGCTGCAATAATGATTCTAACTTATTTAGGAACAATTTAAAATTACTTAAATTAGGTACTCTGTAAATAGAAACAACAATTATATTCAATCGATTATTTCAATACATGATATTTCAAAAACATGATCATCTCCCATAATACAAAGGTCCTCTCTCACTTTAAATTTTAAACTGCTACTGAGCAAAATACAAGAGCCACCATGACTTCCCTCAGTTCTACAATAAAAGTGTGCCAGAGTCATGTTTGGTAAACTATTTAAAATTCCTATATTATCTTTATTTAGCCAATGCTCATTTAAGCAAACCACTTTAATGTTGGAGTTTTCTAAAATAATTTCCAAATCATGTTTTTTACTAACTATACTCCCTTGAATGTTTAAATGCATTAGCCAATTATCATCACTTAATTTTACTGTATCAAATATTGCCTTTTTAAATTTAATTGTTTTGCTTTCATTTACTGATGGAAATGTAAACTATTAGTGACTAAGGTACAGATATTATTAGCAGATGCGAACAGTTTTCCGTCGCGGAAGACTCAGTTTAAAACTGAGCCCTTGGAGGTTGACAGCTGGAACCACTAACACCAGATTAGCCATAATTGTTTCTTACTTTCACTTGATGTGGCTTAGCGGGAAGCGCTTAGTAGCTGGTAGTGGGTTTGGCTGTTCCTTGGTGACACTGTGCTTCCATCTCCTGGGTCGCCTGGCATCTCACGGACACACCCACTGAAGGGGAAACAGTCTCTGGTGCCAAAGTCTGGAGTGGTAGATTACCTTGTAAATGCTCCAACAAGATATTGTATCTCAGCTCAGAGATGAAGTCATCATGTTTTAGGCCATTCCATAAAACTCTTGAAGAGCGTTGGTAGTAAGATACAATCTCCACTGGGACTTCGGTGACTTTAGAATTTCATTATGTTTTTTGAGTAAATCACAAATCTACGATGAACCTCTCACTGACCTGAACTGACCGGCTTCTAGGAAATTCAAGAATGCAAAATATCTTTTTTTGAATGGGTAGCCATTTTGTTATTATTAAAGCGGAAATTACTTCTCAGTATATGTAAACAAAACTTTGAAACTTCTTCTTTTCAACGACATGTAAATTATTCATGAAGCACTCATACTATAAAAGTTACAGAAGAATCAAAGTAGGACATTTTTTTTGTATAACCCTGTATTATAAAAATAGATTTTCTAGAAACCAACATTTTTATAGTTTTTTAAAATACTATAATGGTCTTACTGGTAAATTTAAATTGACATAGGTTGTAGGATCACCAGTGCCTGGGAGACTAATTAATTCATAATTTGGGTAGAATTAATAGTACCAAAAGGAAAACTTAAAACAACTAGTTTCCAAAATAGAATGACACTTATCTACTCACTCAAACACTTGTTTTATTTAGTGCCTTGCTTTACAATAATTGTTATGAAATGCAACAAAATTAGTTACAACTATAATAAATACTCCGTGGTTACAACATAAAAACAAATATCCTAACGAGTAATAATGTAGCCTGGCAACAAAAAGTCCGGAAGATGCCTTTTAGATTCCAACATTATTTTAATTAACATGGAATGTACGATGTTAGTACTATACGAAAATACTTACAGACGTACACATGAACAACAATATTAAAAAATCAAAGGATTCACCTAATGTTTCCTCAATATGAACATGATATAGTAGCTTGGTTTTGAGTTTAATATAATGGAATTCACTTGAAAAAATCAGTTATAATTGCACTCATCTACAAACACTCATTTACAAGCATCATTTACATATACATTACTGGAAAACTTTCCCAATTACCAATTGATTTTCAAAGCTAAAGTCATTAAATTCATCAACTGAGTAAAATGACTAAGTCGTTTATTTCAATACGTTTAAAAGTACATACGACATGTCATAACTATAAATGTGTATGCATAATTATTTATTAGCCTTAAAACTATCTTAGAAAATGTAAGAGCTGTAGTATTGGTATATAAATAAAATACATATTTTTAATTAAAAAATTAATTTACATAATTTACATTAAAAAATAAATACATAAAATACATAATTTTAAAATACTCAAACCCCAATATAAAGGTTTTCAATATGTGTTTAAAAAATTGTTGTTTAAAACATTTGAGTTGGTATTTGAGTATTTTAAAACTATGTCTTTTAATATAAAGCTAACTATGTTTTCGTATAGTGCCAAGAAGATGTTTATGTTCATCTTCTAACATTTTCATGAAAACGGCTACAGCTGATTTGAAATGACATGGCATGTCAAAAAAACATAAACAAAGTAGTCTGTCACTCTGTCAGTGATATAAACATAACCTATCCACATCCATAGTGCTGTTCGGTAATAATTATTGTATTTTTCTATACAAAATGTAGCTCATTAATTTTTATTGTAATTGGTTTGCCCTTTGAAATAGATTGATTCAAGAGGGTCTATCTGTCTGTTGCAATTATTCATCGAAACAAACGTATCTGCTGATTTATTTAAAAACATGGTAAGGCCTTATCCTAATGCTGTAGCCTAGTAAGCCTCTTTACTAGATTGACTAAATAATACTAAAGGTAGCTTAAAGCACAGTTTATATTATTAGTTTGAATCTTTCTGCAGACAAAATAAACGCCATGAAGTAGGTTGTTTTTATTTCTCAACATTATTCACCCTCTTGGTATGGGTCAAAGATATTCTTTTTAGAATGCCATTGCCACTAGCCTACCTGTATGACTCATTCAATGTTATCGTTAAAAAAATGACAAAGTAAAAGTTTTATTGCATGTATACAACAGACTATATGTGTAATACATAATTTTCTAATTCCTGTCTGCTACAATGTTCAGGACACTCAGATACTGATATTTGTTCAAATGTTGTACGATAGAGCCAGCCTGGACTCCCCGTAAAGGCGTGGATGAGGTCAAACAATGATCAATTTCAACTGATGTGATTGATAAGACATAATGTAACAAAAAATCTTTTGCAAATAACTAAAAATAAATACTAAAAGCAGACTAAATATTTTTGAACTCGAGACTATAAAACTATTTAAATTTTTGAAATACAATTGTGGGCATTATCCATTGTTTTTAGTGTTCAAGAAGAAAACGACGCAATAATTCTGCAATAGTATTTTAACCTCAGAAAATTTACCATTGTCAATAACAAGCTGCAAATATAATATAATGTGTGAGGGAGAGAATTATAATTCTAGCAAACATCTTTTGAGCCAACTAAAAAAGTAGGAATTCTTATACATTTCCCCAATGAAATCACTCCTGGAAAATATGGAATTTGTATTACAAACAAAACAAATTGAAATTTGTTGTCAGCAATTTTGCACTCAGTAAAAGTAAGTTAATAGTTTGATCGATGGAAAAATATGGCAGCTAAATCAATGACAGCGTTTGTTGAATTGCAAAGCCACTAAAAGGCGCTTGTTAAAGTTGCTTTCGTAGTTTCTAGCCCCTCGGAAACGTATAACTTTTTTATGCCTGTAGACTACAGTCATAGGTGAGCCTACATCGGTATTCTTTAGTGACCGTACTGCACAGACTGTTTGGAAAGCCGCTTACAATAACTAGCTACAAGACACTCTTGCTCTGTTGAGTTCTTTAAGTCCAGCCTTGAAGGTTTGTCAGTTTTATAGTGCTTTTTTCAGGTATTTGTTTTGTTTTATTTATCTCCCTTCTGCCAAGAATTGTCTATGATAAAAATTGAACTAAACTGTTAAGGAAAAGTTTAGTATATTACTTTATCAATTCTGCGTTAGTTCTTCTTGACATAGCCTGGTGTGAAGAACTGAACGCCCGAATAAACATGAGTTTCCTTACACAGGTGCTGCAAAGTTTGCCGAGAGTAATGCGAGACTCGGAGATGTTGCAGCAAGAAGCTCTCTCGCTTAGAGAGAAGATGCAATCGGTCCGACAAGAGATTGCCAAGGTTGGCTAAACCAGGTTCTTTTCCTACAAATGTTCTCTTCCCAAAGAATTTTAATTAGTTTTCTATGTGCATGGCAAATTATGGATATTTAGTATTACCAAAACTTGTTTGGCCTCAAATAATATAGGATCAGTCTATTTTGTATGTTTTATTTCCCATTTAAGAGTTGTAAGAGTTGTGTCCTTTCACATATTGATCCTCGTTTTAATATAATCCTAGGAGTTTTATCCATAAAGTGGTAGTTTTCAGCTTAATGTGTAGTTTTGTTCCTTACAGTTAGGATCATTCAGTAGGATCATTTAATATAACTTACCAAGAACATTGTCATTGCTCTGAATATTGTAGGCTGAAATCTTGGCTAACCACCAACCTTTTACCTTTAGGTTATGTCATACAATAGTAACCTCAAGAAAAGTTGAGGTTAAACGTTAGAGAAAACTTTGTGGTTTTAGCTACACCTGGTAATATAAGACCTCCTTACGTATTACCTTTTATGAAACAATGGCACTAATAGTATTAAACCCAGAACTCTCGAGACCCAAAAGCCCTCAAACTAGCCTTGTATTAGCAAAAGTGACAAAGTTCTTCTGATCTACTGTAGGTTGAAAAGGACACGGGAGACGCTATGGCTAGTTTGGAGCGTCTGGACATTGCCAAGACTCGATTGCAGACTTCCAAGGAGGCGCTACACGAGGCAGATAACTGGACGATACTAGCCGCCGACATTGAGGAGGTAACACCAGTTAACAATGTGTGAGAAAACTTGGGTACATTTTGTGATAGATAACTACTGTAAGTCTTTCAACATAATTTCAAACCAATCCAAAACATTTTGGTAAAAAACTAAAGGCCAGAAATACCAAAAGTAGCTTAAAAGTGGCTTCAATTTATTTTACTCAAGAAACAATAAATAGGCGTTTGATGTAGGTTTATACTTCTAAAGTTTCAAGAATTATTTGAAGGTAATGTTTACTAGAAACATTTCTACTTTGGAGATCAGCAATTCTCAGAAAATCCTGTTATTGAAAATATCCTTGGTTCTGGAGAAATATCCCCTACAGCTAGCTTTTTCTGCTTTTGTCATTTTATACATTAATAATTAAAAGCAATGCTACCATTGCTACCAACAAATACTACAAACATTAATGTTACTAAACAAACATTACCTAATAATTCTTCGGATCGGAATAAATAAAACACAAATCCTCAATGACATCCACAGTAGGTTATCACTCTTTTAAAGAACCTGGACATGTAAGTTAAACAATAAAATAACTAACATTTTTGCCAACCAAGAGTGCACTAGAGTTGTTTAACTGGCCTTAAACATATTCATTTAACTTTTTAAGAATCTTGTGTTTTGGTCAGGTGTTTGAGAGTAACAACATAGAGCAAATTGCCGGCAAGCTGGTGAGCATGCAGCAGTCGCTGAGTATCCTGGTGAGTGTGTCAGACTACGAGGAGCGCAAACTGCAGTTGGAGGGGCTCAAGAATCGTCTGGAGGCAATCGCAAGTCCCCATCTCGTCCAGGCCTTCACCTCTGGCTCTATTGGTGTGTAACCACGATGTTTTTGTTGTGCTTTCCTTATCAAGGATCGGTGTAGGATTTTTCAGTTAGTTTTGTTAAGTATTCTGTTTATTTTAGCTGCAGCTAAATTTATAGGTAAACAAAAGTTTTGTTTGGGGTATTGAACAGATGAAACATGTCAAAATACTGTTGATGATCGTTTCAAGTGTTTTAGTTTCCAACAGTTTCTCCCATACCTTAATCGTATCCAGAGTTTGGTAGGAGCGTGTAAAAAGTAGTCTATTAATTTTTTTTCTCTGAGGATGTGCTAGTGGTGTTTTTTCAAGTATTAGTTTTTTTGGCATCAGTAAGATTATCCAGTGTAACTCACACCGAGTTAATCCGTTATTTTCAATGCTAGAGGGGTCAAACTAAATAGCCAAGTATTGCACGATATGAAACTGAGATGTGAACACTGCCTCATGTGACAATTAATCTGGCACTCTGGCGCAATGGTTGGTAATGCACTATAAGTTTAGAGCTAACGTCTCACTCTAGCTCTAAATACAATTTTGAATCTAGCTCTATAAGTACCTACAAAATTTAGTTTTAGCTCATAATTAGGTTTAATATTAGATTTAGTTTTAGCTAAGCTAACTTTCTATACAAAACTATAGATTTAGTGAGCTTTTTAGGAAATAAGTTTTCTCAACTTGGCTAATACCTTCTTAACTTGAATTGTTGTTTAAGAACCTGCCAATTTCTATTCCAATCCGTCCCCGAGTGCAGCTACGACAGGATCAGCATTAGTTTGTAGTACCAACATTTTACACATCTGCCATCCGACTAGCCAGGTCACATGATTGCAGAACAAGCTGTCAAATTTGTGGAGATATTCTCGGCGATGGAGCGGCTGCCGCAACTACTCAAGTACTACCACAAGTGTCAGAAGGGAGTGTTGTGTCAACAGTGGCGCAGCCTGGTGGAGGAACAAGACATGAGTGTGTCAGAGTGGATCAACTCCTTCTACGACTCACTGTTGCTCAACTGGCAACAACAAGTAAGCGATTTAGTTCTCAGTGGTTGAAGGTCGTCCGATCTTTGCCTTGGTGTATTTATTTATTCTGAGTACTTATTTACAATTGTGTTTTATGCTAACAAGATTTAGTCACAGAGAATAAAACTCTACAGAAATCTAATGGGATAGTTGTTCTCAAATTCATTACCAATTGTCATTGCCATAATGTGCTGAGTGCAGAGTATATCTTAGGGGAGGAGTGGGACTGTTGGGAGTGTACACTCTACAGTGAGGTGCACGATATGGTAATTTCGCTTGATGATGGATTTAGAGGTAGAACTAATGTTTCAATTGTAATATTGGAATGGATCTCTGTAGATGTTTTATTTTCTGTTGATTGGTATAACAGGGGACAGGATGGACAATTTTATTTATGGAGAGGACAGGAAATTGTAAGTTCACAGGATGGGATAGAACAGTACAAAATATGCTTACAAAATTCATAATGTAACTTTTTGTGTCAAAAATCTATTTTATTACTTTACTAGGCTCTTAGTTACTGCGCAAAATGCAAAATGTTGTGATCCATGTATGTTTATTTTATTCACCACTGCTTTGTGTGATTGTCAGGTGAAGTGGTACCAGCAGGTGTTTGGCTCGGTGGGCTCTTTAGGTGAGGTTTACGCAGATGTGCTGCTCAGCCTAGACCCGAGCTTTAACGTCTGCATCGACGCGGCACTGAAGCAACACGACCAGCCGCTGATGGTGCTCATGGAGCTCAAACAATCGACAGCTACCTTTGCTAGGAACCTACAGTCTGCTATCAACTCACAAGGTAGGTGCCTTGATGTCAATTTGTGTTAGTCATGTGTGCTGTATGGGAATTTTCTTTAACAGTAGAGTCTCACTTATCCGTCCTTTGCTTATCGACATTCTGTATTGTCCTTCATCCAACCAAGACAAAAAATATAAAATCATGTATCCCTGCCACCTCACCATCTTAGCCTCTTCAAAAGGAAACCATTTTACAAAGGAGCTCTTTTCTTCAACCACCTTCCTGAACATCTGAAAGCCCAAGACCCGCAACACCTCAAGAGAAAACTGACCTTGTGGCTTCAAGAGAGACGCTCCTACTCCGAGAAAAAATTCCTGACCAACAGAACTACATAGTGCAACCTGAACAGCAATCCAAATGATGAATACATATTGCATTGTATAACAATCCTTTTTCTTAAACAAATTTTGACGCATGTACTGTTCTCCATAAATATGTAAATAAAGAATATTGTCTATTGTATTTGCTTTCATAATGAATGTTGCGTGTTGTGTTACATTGTTTCCACTTTCTTTAACTTTTTGTTCATATATTTTCAATTTGTTCAATATTAGAAGGTTTCTATTAGCTGAAAGATATCCAGTTTAACCCATTTTTATCCAGTGTTATGTAACCTAATTTTAAAACTTTTTCTTAAGGTTTCCTTTTTATGCAACATTTTTGGTTATCCACCCTTCTGCCGGCCCATTTATGACGGATAAGCGAGACTCTACTGTACCAATTTTCTTTTCCCCTTCGCGTATGCAATAAAATGAAACGGAACAACAAATAATATTTTAATTACCTTCTTTGTAGCCTTGAGATCCTGATGAAACATAGATGCTAGATGTGGTGCTGAGTGCTGACGATCATTTCGGTCTAATAAGACCATTTGCAGAGCACAACACTAAACTAAACTAACACTATAACTGTTTATATACACTGTTTATTTACACAGGCTCCGCGACGACCTGGATGGACAGGCTAAAAAGAAGGTAATTAACTTCAAATAGATCCTGAAACTGGAAATCATAAATTATTGATATAATATTTCTGGTCCAATTGTTTTCAACACCTAAAAGGTTCAACACATAGATGGGCGTTAAAGTGCTGGTGTTTTTCTTTTTGCGAATTATCAGACCAAATATGACTAAGATTGTCTGTTACACTTATTTTGAACCTGCTGTTTTAAAATATTATGTTTTTAACTTCAATCCCAAGTACTTAAAAAGTCCATAAACCGTTTGAAAATAAAAATTACAACTGAAGTTCACATGCCAATCTGTTAATTCGATTACTGTTCTCCAAATTGACAGGAAAGACTGAAAGCTGGCCAAAAATTGCCAAAGCGATCTACGCTCCTTACATTCCTTACGTGGTCAAGTACTCCAGCCTAGAGGAGCAACACCTGAGTCAACAGCTGGCTACATTAAAGGTGAGAAACAACTGATTGTGGTGAGCAATAATGTTCTAAAAATAACCTGTTCCTCTCACTTGAATAAAGTATCAAAAAGTAATAACCCATTTAAAATAGCTTGTAAGATACGGGTAACATTTAAAATATTGTCAACTATAGAAAACAAAACTCCTTGAAACCAGTTGTAATACTTCAAGTTAGATTTAAGTCAGATTAATCTTAAACTCTTTTAAGAGCACCCAGCAACCAAGACGCTACAATTTACACCCACACAACATTAGACACGCTACAGACTTCTCCCTGCCACCTCACCACCTCACCACCTTCAAAACGAAACCATCATATAAAGGAGCTCTTTTCTTCAACCAGCTTCCTGAACATCTGAAAGCCCAAGACATGCAACTCAAGAGAAAACTGACCTTGTGGCTTCAAGAGTACACTCCTACTCTGAGAAAGAATTCCTGACCAACTCAACTACATAGTGCAACCTGAACAGCAATCAAATGATGAATACATATTGCATTGTATAACTTCCTTTTTCTTAAACATGTACTGCATGTACTGTTCTCCATGAATATGTAAATAAAGAATATTGTCTATGTTAGTTGGTTACAGCTTTTTGAAGTGGTGACCTATAAATTTAGGCCAACACACTAATTTCCTTTTAATCCAATAACTGCTAAATTCAGGTTTGCACGTCAACAACATTTTTGCCTAAAAATACAAAGAATTGTAGTGCAAAGATCCTCGAAGTGTACCTTAGTATAATAGTCACCCTCATGGTCCAATTAAAATGTAGCTGTTTAAACAAAAACTCTTGCGTGTATATTTTGTGAGGTTTCTCAGTTAAGGTTTACATTTTGGCACTGGACAGTAACGTGAATGTGTTGTCTGTGGAAGGTTTCCAAGGATGACTTGATGGACTCTGTGCAAGGACTGGGGCAGTCGATCACTAGCGCCTCATCGATATCGGGGGAAGCGCTCAAGCGTTGTCTGCAGTTTACGGAAGGCGCTGGCTTCTGTGGATTGATTAAAGCTCTTCAGGTAAAAAACCTAATCCCTCACAGGAAATACTGGACCGCTTACTACAAATTCTTTAAAACCAAATTCTTCAAAATGCCATTGGCGTAGACAGGAACAAAAAAAAACCTGTTTGTTAGGGTGACCAAGTTTATTAGAGAGGACAGTTAGATGTTTTGTTTTGGGACGACAAATTCAAAATACTTGATTGGGACAGGTCAGAGCAAGACCGATTAGGAAAAGAAGTTTCAATAACTTTGAGTTAACAAACAGGCCAAAAAACATTTTTGACATTTTTAAAGATTTTTTAAATTGAGATTTTTTTTAACATTATGATATCTTTCAATCTTTGCTGATAGCTCATTGACTTAATCTCCGGCAACAAATAACTTCCTTCCATAATTTTCTGCTTGATTCTTCAAGTCACCTGATGAGATCAATCTCTCTGATTGTATTCCCAGTTCCTTTTTGACAGTGTCAACTCCTTCCTCAAATTGGTTTGGTAACCCTGCTAAATGTAGTTTAGAAATGCTCTGCTTGTATTTCAATTGATGTTATGAGAGGCACAGCTTCTCCTTTAATTGACATTAGTTAAGCCTTGAGATTGATTATAATACATTGTCCCGATTGTTAATAAGTGAGTGCATAAATAACAACAACGTTGCTCATAATTTCTTACTTTTCCATTGAAGATGGACTTACCATCAAGTGCGTGTACACTCTGCTGAAGTGGCGTATCAAGATGAGCGAAAGCAATTGCTTTGTGTTATGGTCCACACGAGCAGAAACATTGGTTCATCTTCTTTTATCTTTTTCCGGGCGGGTGGTTGAGTCGGTAGCTAGACTTGGATCCGGGTTCACAAGTTCGAAACCAACGATCGGTAGTTAATTAATGGTCACAGGTTGCATAAGCCCATGGTGACTGGCAAATTAACTTTAAAAATTGTATGACTTGTGCAGGTGTATTGGCACAGTTACATGGAACAGTGCAGCTCAGTCCTGCGCCAGCTGGAACCGCGGAAAGGACTGCAGCAAGACTGCACCACGTGTCACCAAGTGATCCTGGCACCGATACATGTGCAGCTGGAGCTGACTGTGGAGTGTGACAGCCCCGGACCTGCCTGACTATAGTTTTCGCACCTCAGGAGTTCATGACGCAGGTATTGTTGGCAAAACACGTAAGAATCTGGCTTTTAATCGCCTGTCGGTTGAGTGGTAGAGAGGACTTTGTAGTCCTAATCTCGTTAAACATGACAAACATTACCTTTTTACCAGATTTGGGAGTAACGACACAAAATATTGAACGCCTTGTAATCGCTACATTTTCCTGTAACTTTGTAACGCAAACCGCTACATTCAAAACATTGTAACGAATAACGGGTAATCGCTACAAATTGCCGGTAACGATTACATGTAACTAGTTACATTTTTCAGCTTGGAATCAGAAAATACGCTACATTCAAAACAAGTATTTTAATATGAATTTCACTGATATATGTGCTAAAGTTATTTTGTACAGTTATACAATATCTAAAATGGGTTATCTATGGACTGTATCTGTCAAGTTATTAAAAAGCAAAGAAAACAAAAGTGAACATCATAACCCCTAAACGGCAGTGTTTGAATGTAGTTGACTAGTCGGATGCTGTTTACACTTTAGCCGCTGTCTGCATTGTAATTTTGGCAATGATATAAAATATTAAATTCAATTTTTATTATTATAATTTATAAAGTAACCCGCTGGATGTAGTTTGAGTTAGATGTAATCTTTTGTTTTGTTAGTTGTTTCAGTTCGAGTAGATGTGTACTCATTTCAGTGATTTGGTAGAATTTACCCGCTAACGCTAAATGGCTATCACTGACAGTTTGAATAAGTGTTAACCTTTTCCAACTTTACCAAATTCCAACACTGCAATAAACAATAACTACTTGACTAAATACGCTAGTTAACCTCCCTCTACTGATTTTCACACAGTAAAGACTAATCATCGCCTGGGGACACTCTACAGCTACGCCGATATATTGTTTTGCAAAAGAGGGCAATAAGAACTATATCTAACGCTGGACACCTAGACCACTGCAGGCCAATTTAGAGAACTCAAAGTCCTGATAGTCACTAGCCAATAATGGTATAATATACTTATTGCCCTCAAAGAAAACCTGGGAAGTTTTGGAAGAAGGAGCTCTTCTAACTTAGGTTTTAACATTTAACTTTAAATAATAATTTGTGTCATCATACTGGATCTTCTCTCCGTCTATTAATGTTTTGTATGTAATCATTTTTTTTATATAGTATTTTTCAAGATCACTATTAATTTTGTACTTGAAACCAAAGCAAATACAGATTGTTTTATAATTTATAACACACTGATTAATATTATATCTTTATTTTTCTAATTGTTCCTTGTATATCAATCAATTTAATCTTTAATAAAAGTAAAAAAACACAATAGAAATACCTTTCTAAACAAATTTTTGGATAAAAATATTATTATTTAATTTGACCGCGGAAGCCAGTTGTAACTGAGCCCGATGTAACTTGTAACTGACCAGTTACATTGAATAACTGTAACTGTAATCAGTTACATTGTTTTCTGTAACTTGTAACTGTAATCAGTTACATTTTATAAAGGTAACTGTAACTGTAATCAGTTACTGTATGAAAGTAACTTCCCAAGTCTGCTTTTTACCTTTTAAAGACCTAAATTTTCGATTATGAGTTGCTGTTTATGGCAGCGATTCTTTGCTAGTAACATTGGCTAGGTGGTAAGTAGTTGGATGGTTTAATTAGGAAACCTAGGTTCCACAAATAGGAGATACAAGGTGTTCAGCTTAAGGGCATTCTGGAAAAAGTAGAAGTCATATTGAAATTTTTTCTGAAGAAAAACTCTAGGAAGTATGCAGGACTTTTTTTCTCCAAAACCGGGAAATTTTTAAAACGCTGGTTACTACTAACTTTAGCCTCCACACTTTCTCCGATTTACTTTTTGGTTGCTAGAGGAAGGTCAGAAAATATCATAAAAATGGTGGATAAAAATTGACTTGGATACTTTAAAATTAGTGATTTTGTTATGGACATCAACAGGAATTGTTGTCACGGATGGTAAGGAAATTTGTGATTTTGCGACAAATACCAACAGCAGTTTAGAAATCAAAATATCTTTGCAAAAAAAACATCAGTTGTGATTTTGTCTTAGACGCTTATGAAGTGATTGTTCCAAAGGATAACAAAAGTTGAACTGCACCAAAAACTCTAGAATTTTTTTTTTTTTTTATCACAAAACTTTTTTGATCCTTTTCTTACATTCACACGAGAACTAAATCACCTAGCACCTTCCTACAAAATATCATTAATTTACATCTAGGATGAAGTCTAACCATATTGTATCTCAAACCCAGGAAATTGGCAACATTTTTCTGGGACATACATGGAAGTTTCTTTTTCCTGAACCATGTTTACTCAGAAATAAATATTTGTATAAGGTTGATTTCATCTCATACCTTTTCTTCTCTACAGATCGGCAACTACCTGATGACACTGCCTCAGCACCTTGAGCCATTCCTGTTACATGAGAACCCCTCGCTGACAGCAGCGCTGAGGGTGGGGGGTGAGGCGGGGGGAGGCTCCGCTGAACTGTTGCTGGGGGATGTGGCCAAGGCAACATGTAACGCTTTTGCCGACAGAGTGCTTTCCGCCGCCCACCTGCCTCCCAACACCTGTAAACAGTTGATGACTGATATCGGTGGGTTTCTGAGGACTCTAACAATAGTCGTGTTCTAGAGATCTTAGGAAGTTATGGTGGGAGTTACGGTGGCTCTTCATAGGTAGCATATCGACGTGACTTGCCAAATTGACATGCAAATTGAAGCGTATTAAACTCAAAACCTGTTATTCTGTAAATTTTAACGGGTTTTGTGCAGGAATTTAATTTTTCTGTAAGCTTTAGACAATTTGTTTTCTTACCTAAATTGTGAAAAGATTGTTTGACATCTATGCAGGCTACAAATTTGAAATATTTTATTTAAATTGGTCAAGGAATATATGAAACTATTGTTTAAATAGTTGTATGAATAACATTGTAAGTACAAGTTTGGGTACAGACTGGTTTTGTGGTTGAACATTTGTTTTGTGACATCTGTTTAACAAACAAAAATTAAGCCTTTTTTCCTTTTGTTATCTATATAAAGTTTAGAGTTTTGCGTTGATACTTCGGAACAATGATATTTCAAAACAATATAACTATGAACTAAAAAATATTAGATACAAACTCAAAAGAAAATTTCAAAATACTGCTCATTTTGCAGGTTACTTGGGCAACGTTCTAGAGGACCTTGGATTCTCACTGACGGACACTTTGCGACAGATGTCGATCCTGCTGCAGCTCCCAGCTGACTCCTACCACAGCCAATCAGCTGGTTGCTCTGCCAAACTTGTAGCAGCTGTCCGGCAGATGCTCAACATCACCTCGTCAACACAATAAATGTATATACACAGCTGGTTGATGTTCTTTACCTGTTCCTAGAGTAAGCTGATGCTTTCCAGGAATGAACGGGGTCGGGTCATGTTCAGTGGCATGGGCCACTGGAAAAAAAATATTTTCTAACCTTTAAAGTGAGATATTATTACCACTGTCTCATGTGGCCCTATAGTTGAGTTTATAACGCAAAACCCATAATTTAACATCTATATTTAAATTTCATTTTTTTGTCCTCCTGTTTTTTGGTGACGATATGAGTACTTATTGAAAACAACTTTAAAACCATTGCTGGCGCGTAGCCGGAGGCATTATTGAGAATCCCAGTAAATTTCCTATCACAGGGTATAATTTACAAACTTAACCTAGAGATCTACAAAAAGAAAATTTGTACTGAGTTCGTAAAAATCCAACAAAAATGCAACCTGTATTGTGGATACACATATACAGTACGACTGTATAGAGTTATAGCCATGTTCTTTATGGCGTTATACTCTGGGGACACTCCAGTGCTTGTAGGAGGATACTGTTCCTTCAAAAGAGAGCTCTCACCTTCTCGCAACGTCTGGCCCATTGCAGACCTGTCTTTGTTGAACTGGGTATCTTAACTGTTTACAGACAATATGTCTACAACTCCCTGACTTACATAAAAGATAATCTTCAAAATTTTTTCACCCGGAACACAGTTTATACCATCAATACAAGAGGAGCAGCCAAACTGGAAATTCCAAGATGTAGACTCAGCAGGACCCAATCATGTTTTCTCGTCTCGGCGATGAAACTCTACAATAGACTATCAGAAAACATAACAAAACTCAACACTGCTCAGTTCAAATCTATAATCAATAAACATTGTTGGACACACTTCGCTCTACAGCCTCAAGGAGATTGAAGAGTTTCCTCTATTCCATTGAGAGCTAAACCAATTAAATTGACGCAATCTATCGGGGAAATCCTGCCAAAGATGAAGACATCAAGATTAGCCATTTGATTCAAGAGGTGTTAGAAAGTTCAAAACTGCAAACCATTTTGTTCTCCTAGGTTTCGTTCTATGCACTAATAGACATGAATAACTCTATTTCCTATGAAAATTCACTAGTAATGACTAATGAAATACACTGGAAATCACAAAGACCAGCCAAAGTTCCAACACACTAAAATAGCAGATTAGAAGAAAGATTTTTAGCTGATGTGAGCGTACTTTCAGAAATTAGTGTATTAATTCAAATCAGAGCTTATCTGTAAACCCTATTTCAGTACAAGTAATACCATTAACAACACATCCGAACATCTTTTATCAAATCCAAATTTTAGGAAGCACTGAATGTTCTTTACTTTACTTTGATACTTTGATTTGAGACACCGACCACTCTAGAGGGTATTTAAGGTGAATATGTGATGATGGGTGAGTGTGATGAGTGTTTTTGATGGATGATGAGGTGTAGTCTTGTTACAACTAGGGCCGACTGTTTCAGATTGGGTCATAATTAATAGCCCAACGACCAATGGAATGGACCAACGGCTTAACGTGACCTCCGAACCACGGGAATGGCCATCGTGAAAGTTATCACTACCGGAATCGAACCCGGCTGATTTATGCACGACTGTACCACTGCAGAGCGTCTATAAAATTCCTGATCACAACCGCTTATATTCCTACAATCAGCTTATTTCATTTGTTGGGTTTCAGGTTGAAATTTGTCCTAAGCCCTGACTTTGCCTTTTGTTGAATGCAATAAAGACGATTTATTATTATCCTCGTGTTCTAAACCAAAACAATATACATACATATTTTGTGTATGTATATTGTCTTTGTCTGAACTATCTGTGAAATCATTTGAAGAGAGTCGTATCAAAGCCTCGAACCCAGTACCCTTCTATCTTTTATTTGGTCAGGGAAAGGGGGATATTCTTGACAATTTCAAGGGGGATGAAAAGATGTCCCACATCCCAGCGGAAGAACGGCCAAAGAATCTCGGTTGGTGATACTAATTGGAGTTACCCTAAAAAATATCCACAAAAACTACACAGGACACACCAAGAAAAATAACGGAATAATATAGTTGTAGAAAATATTACAAAAAATACAAAGCTACCATGCAACTGGAAGTACAATTTTGAAAAAGGGCTTATACGATCTTGTACATTTTGTGCTAATATTATAACCTGAACAAAAATATGTATTTAAGTCATCTTTGCACTTAAGTTACTCTAGAGAGGGTTTGAAAACCTACAAATTCAATAAATAGTTTTATTTCCTAAAGTAAAACTTTTGTCTTCCCCCGACAATTTAGACACGTGAATATCTAGCGCCCCCATAATTTAAAAATATATGTCATCACTGACATGCTTAGCAATGTGAGACCCTTACATTCATGAAAAGGTTTTGATATTATATTATACATTAGAATACAGTAGAATAGTTTATAGTAGGATTGGCTTGGTTCTATTTGCGTTTGTCTTAAAATGATCAAGAATGTAAACGTAATACCATTGACTTAAATATACCCTAAGATAACAAGTAATATAATCTTAATTCATACAATATAGTCTTCTGCGGTTCCCACAAAAAGATATCATTCAACGAGAACTCGTTATAGTATGTTTTCAAGGTCAAGGCACCCGTGGAGATGATAGTGAAATTTACATTATACTGTAGAGGGGTTTATATAAATGTTTTGGCCGAAAGCCTCGTTTTCTAGTTTTCCGTGGCGGGATGCGGCCATATTGGATATTTGTGGTCGCGAAGCCGGTCTGATCCATTTAATTTCTTAATTCTTCTCAGTTGAGGGCATTATTTATGAAAAATACTTGTGCGATTTAATTCTTCAATCTCTATTTAAAGGATCTGCAACAATATTGTTCTACGGAATGTGTTAGGTAAGAGAGAATAGTCTTTTAAATAGGGTGTTCCTTCTGTAGTTGCGCAAGTAATGGCGTGTTCCTCAGATTTGGGCACTGCCTTTTTCAGTATAATTTTTTGATACAGACCCCTGGTTATCCATCTCAAGTTAGGTGCCGAGAATCAAACTTATTTTTAATTTGTAATACTCTCAAAACCCTTTTTTATCCCTCTAAAACACCCAATTACCGTAAATTGAATGAACAAGCCGATGGCAGTACAACGTTCTAACTTGGTGTAGCCGAAGACGTGAAGCCAATACTGGTAACCTTGGCCTAATTAATACGTTATTTTAAGTTCGGAAACCTTAAGGATTGATATCTAGACTTGTAGCTTATTAGAATTAGAGACTACCGTTAGCCCACTGTCATTTAAGCTAGGCTCAATTTCCAAGGACTTGCCTGTGCCTAATCCTTATTAGTCAAATCCTTGGACTTGGTCATTGTTAATCAAAAGCCTTCCTCTCCTTAAACATGGAATGTCCTATTATTTAAATATTTAGGCAGGTTTGATCAATTTAAACAGGTGTAGCATTTCCATCTATATACCTCAGAAACACTCTTGGAAATAACATGTGGGCCGGTCACTTAGTATACTTGGAACCCCCACTCCGAGAGACAGGGGAACCCAAGCCAAGTGTTGCTTAGTACTAGCCTAGGACATTGTTGTAATATACTAACAGGACTTGAGAAAATAATGGTTTTTGTAGTGTTAAAAATACAAATTTGAGTGGTGGGAATAACTGTAGACCATCTTTAATTTTATAATCGCACGTGTATGCCTACTTTCCTAGAACCAATAACGATGACAAGACGCTCTGTGTTATTAACGCCACTTATGTTAACAATGCCAACCGTGTTTTTCAGTTTGACCAACCTTAAAATTCTTGGTTATGAAAATGTTACTTTGGTGGCATTGTTCATACGAACTTTCCTGGCCGTAATATCGGCCAGGGGAATTATTATTCGATTAATGGAGGCCATAAAATCGGCTGTGTGATTCTTGTGCTCTCGAAGCAATTAAAGGTAAATTTCTATTTACTCAGACATACCGCCCTTAATTGATTTGGCACGTTCTTGGATACAAGTTTTATCTTAAAAATTTTCAAAAGATGGGCCTAGGATTTGATTTAAATTAATAAGCTACGTAAATTGCCACACAGTCCAAACAAATCTTAAGATTAGAAGTCTAAAGCGTGGTAAAAGCTACCCTGTAATATGTGTTTTGTATTCAGGAAGACATACACATGCACACTTTGCAAGGAATTTTTCTACATTCTTCTGCTAGCACTCCTTTAGCTTAAAATTTCATAGCAGTCATGTACAATGATGTTTTAACCTTGCTATTACCGGAGCAATTTGAAAGTAAACTTCTTGTTAGTCTGAGTTACACCGATTTTTTTTTCAATGTATGCAAGTTACACAGATTAAATACAATTGTCTCGGTCTTTAAAGACTGTTTACAGTAAGCTGTCCACTGCGAAGCATAATTGAAATTTTGCCACAAGTTCTCATTGTAAATTTTACTGGCTTTTCCGACTGATTAAGTTATTCAGAAGTTGCCTTTTGTACTATGAGTACAGGAAAACCGAATTAGACTAGTCGTTTACTAAATACTGACTCGGTTTTGCCCAATGAAACCAAGTTCCCAACACAAATTGGACCATATATGTAATTCATGTAAATTAAATTTATACAGACTGCTTTTCTCATTTTGATTATGAAAGCCTATTACTAAATTAGTAAAAAATATGTCGGTCTGTATCTGATTAAAGGGTATTAATACGAATTTACTGACTTAAATTGGATTTGACTATTCTGGAAAATGTGTAACTTAGGCCCGATTTCCCATCTGTTTTTGTGCTTGGTATAAATTGATTTGTTTGCTAAGTATAAAATCACCACTTCAACATGTTATTAGTGTCATTTTATCCCTTGCAAAAAATTTATACCAAGCATTGAAACGGATAAGAAACCGAGCCTTAATGTGACACAATTTATTTATAAAAGTTTTTTATGTAAAACAAAATTGGTTGCTTTCTAGTTTTTTCTATTCTAAATAATTGGGAATAGTCTGAGCGCTAAGCCTCTATCTGTTTTTAAACGATAAGTCTCAATCCAAATAAAGTGTTTCAAAGATCTAGCTCTTTAATTCCGGCATATAATCCAACTTCTACCATAGAGAAAGCCTCCTGTTTTTTATTCTTTTCTTTTACTCCAATCCACCTTTCCAGAAAATATTAAATCGTAATATTGTCCAACGCAATGTCACCACTAGCTGATAGATAGACAATAACGATTCTACCAGGCGGTGAAACGAGGCAGTTAAGGGGTTAACAAAATGAGTGGCTTGTAGCTGTGGGTGCTTTAGTGATTTTAATAATAGGAAAAGCATGCCGATATTGTAGATTATGTAGGAAATTTAGTACAGTAGACTCCCTCTTGTTTGACCACCTGAGGTCCAGACTCTCAGCTGAACCAAAAAAATAGCCGGACTATCCGAAAATATGAAGAAAAGATGTTTGGGGACCAATAAAGCTTCAAAACTAATCTAGTTTAGCTTAGGCCTAAGTTAAGTGAATTATTATGGTCGAAAAATTGTTTTATAATGCAAATACCATTTGGCAAAGCCTTGGAATTTGGGATCAATTTCGAAAGTACATATGTATTAACTTAACAAATTGTAGATGTAGCCTATATTTAGGCCTCGGGCTGCCGGCCAGAACATCCAATGGCCAAACCATTGTAGGTCGATATATAGTCTAGCCAAGGTGAACGACTTGCGGATACAGCCATGCCTCCTAACCCTGCGCGCTGACAACTGACGGCTTTACTCGATTTCAGGACACGTGTGGCTGACGAATGTGGTGAAGCAGAGTTGCAGAGGAGGTCTAGCAGCAAGTGTACACTCGACTCAAGGCACGATGGCGCTGCCCAGCAGAGCTCGGGTGTACTCTTGCGGATACAGCCACGCCTCCTAACCCTGCACGCCGACAACTGACTGTTTTGCTCGATTTCAGGACACGTGTGGCTGACGAATGTGGTGAAGCAGAGTTGCAGAGGAGGTCTAGCAGCAAGTGTACACTCGACTCAAGGCACGATGGCGCTGCCCAGCAGAGCTCGGGTGTACTCGGACGTCAACTCCCACAAGCCACGCGAGTACTGACCTGAAGTCCTGTTGACTGGGGTAGTTGTTAACTAGTTACGAGATCTAAGATGTACCCTTTTGAAATTCGGTTTTCATTGTGGTTAGCGGTATTTGCCCATACTGGGCATGGTAATTTCTTTAATTGTAGAAATTAAACATCTTAAATTTTAAATAAATTAATTTATGGTAGGAACTGAAGTTTTGACAGAAACTAATTTTTTAAAGGCATTGGCAGCACTTAAACGAGACATTTCCAGTTGAATTTCTAGTGGAACTACCATAATTATTCTATTACGTCTCACCACCTAGAAGCCTTCACGCTGCTGTTGTTTCACTATCAATATTATTTGTTGCAAGTCATACGCAATGTCTGTGAAGAAGGACTTCTGATTAGATCAAGATCATTCTTAGCCACCAACTTGCAGGACCACATAAAGAGTTTACTGCAGTGACTCTAACTAAAATCTGTCCATCTCATTGACCATTAAACCGGGCACATCAAGAATAGTTCAGTGTAAAATTATCTGAGGAGATCTTGATCCAACAAAAAAGCTATGTGAGGGTTATCACATCTGCTAGCGGTTGGCTGGACCACTGTAGGCCTCTTTTCACAGTGCTTACATACTGACCGCACACAGTCAGTACATTTTGGACTGTGCTGTCTACATTAGCACCAACATTTTGAAGTTTGAAAGAAGGGAGGAGGTGTAACAGCTATGGTACCAGGAGACGGGAGAGATCAAATTTACTCTGCACGCCTCTAGCAAGACCAGAGACAGTTTCCTGTCCTCGCCATAAAAAATCTTTAATAAGCTACCAGCTACAAGCAAAAATTGACCACAAACAGTTCCATACCGATCCCAAGAAGTGGTTGAAGGATAGGGCTGCACTACTCTGTCACCGAAGTTCCTTAATGACAATGTTGAGGGACTTATCAAGATCCGCCAAGATCCAAAATTTTAATGTTGACAATCTTAACAAAAGAGCATATCATAGTATAGTTTTATATTTTATGACACAACCTAATCCCGAAGGGTCCTAGAAGAAAGGTATATAAGGTATAAGATTAAGAAACCTACTTACAATTGATATTTGTGTTATAGTTTCACCTGTAGATGGGAATTCTCTTATTATTATTACTTTTAGTACAGTGTATTGTTTCTTATCATCCTCCAGACTTCATTTAAGCTGAAAACAGACTACTGCTTAGCAGTTTAACAATTTAACCCATGTTATTTGTTTCAGCCAACAAGATGATTACCAATTAGTTAGAAAACTTGGCAGAGGAAAATACAGTGAAGTGTTTGAAGCTATCAATGTAACAAACAATGAGAAGTGTGTAGTAAAAATATTGAAGGTAAATTTAAATTTGACCCTCTGTATTGGACAATCTTGTCTGTTTTGTTAATTTTATTTTGGAAATTTAATGGCAAGAATTATATAAAATAGAAAGTGCAAGTTTCCACCTCAAATTAAGTTTAAATTAATCAGGTGTAAATTTAAATTGAGTTTAAAATCCGTTATAAAGGTTTTGGGTTCATGCATTTTTAAGCTGTAAGGATTAAATTAAACTTTAAAGCCTTGATTGATTGAAATACAAAATTAGCCACGCCCACTCCAGTTGGCCTACTCCTGAATGCTGCAGTTGTCAACTTTTCTAAATTGATGTTATATCTTTATTTTCAACATGAGTGTTATAATTAGTGATGAATAAAATTGATTATCTTTTATCAGTCTATTGGCATAACACTGTAAAAACTCGCTACCCTAAGAGCTATTGTTTAACATAGTTTTTTAATTTTCAGCCTGTCAAGAAAAAGAAAATCAAAAGGGAAATAAAAATCTTAGAAAATTTGCGTGGAGGAACAAATATAATTAGTTTACAAGCGGTGGTGAAGGACCCTGTGTCTCGAACGCCGGCTTTGATATTCGAGCATGTAAATAACACCGACTTCAAGCAACTTTACCAAACACTCACCGACTATGACATCAGATTCTATCTGTACGAGTTATTAAAGGTGAGTTGGAGGGTTGTGCTTTCTTTCCGATGCTGTAAGTTTGATGGCAGTTATAGAAAGCGACTTTTCAAGCAAAAGCCTCTTTAGATAGGTTATCAATGTTTTTATACTGATTTTGTTAAGGGTGACAAGGAAAGAGGAGGTTGCCGTTTGTTTTAACAGAATTAAATGATTTTAATTGAATAAAAAGTTTAATCTAAATAAAGTGTATAAAATATCAAAAGTAGATTGTGAGAAGTAATGCATCTAAAAAAAATTGAAAATAATGCAGATCTCAAATTGGTTTGACTCATCTAAGTTTCATTTAACTCTAGGTTTAAGGATGCATTTTTTTCCATTTGGATGATTGAGATGTATGTCTCGATTCTATTACAAATATTAAAAATGGAAAATTGTACATTTCGGGAAAACTCTCCAGCCAAATCAAAAATGTATAAAAAACAACTAATTCCTTTAAAAGATTCAAGTCTTACTTAGAATTTTCACCATACACTTTCAAAGCAAAAATTTGAAATACATCATGATTTCAGTTTCTTTTGACTTTGTGTTTGGCAGGCCTTGGACTACTGTCACAGCATGGGGATCATGCAGCGGAAGCCACACAACGCGGATGATCGACCATGAGAACAAGAAGTTGAGACTTATCGACTGGGGGCTTGCGGAGTTCTACCACCCGGGCCAGGAGTACAATGTACGCGTCGCCTCTCGCTACTTCAAGGGGCCGGAGCTGCTGGTCGACTATCAGGTATGTGTATGGTCTCCAACAATTTTTGTGAGATTTCCTTCCTAACCTGTGTCAAATTGTGACCGTCTACAGGGTCTGTACAGCCAACGCTGTAGAGAGTCGTTGGAAAGCAATGATTTATTTTTAAATACAATTTTCTGGAAAAATACTTGGGTTTGTTTAGTTGTAGTGACGGTTTCATGTAGGTAATACAAGTGTATTATTTTTTCTGATACTGCCTTTTAGCAGCAGTAATAATTTCATTTTCTACCATAAATGTGCATACAATTTGTTTTTTTACAAATTATCACTGTCGCCTATTCCAGTAGTGAGATGGTTGTCATGACATCCGGTTTTTGATGATGTCTTTCTTTATTGAATCTTGACATAGAGGAAATAACGTTTTAATGAAGTGTAAACCCAGTTTAAATTACAGACAGATGCCAATGGCGATTGTTACAGATGTACGACTACTCACTGGACATGTGGTCGCTGGGCTGCATGCTAGCCAGTATGATCTTCAGGAAAGAGCCGTTCTTCCACGGACACGACAACTACGACCAGCTGGTCAGGATCGCCAAGGTGTTGGGCACTGAGGAACTCTACGAGTATCTAGACAAATACCACATGGAGCTGGACCCCAGGTTCACAGACATCTTAGGAAGGTATGCACATTTTGATGCACAATTGTTTTCGAAAGTAGTTTTAGTCAGATATTGTGTCCCAAACTATTTCTCAGAATTAAATAAGTTAATGAGATGGAAATTTCAGGAAAATACTCTGCTGGTTTAACAAAATTTTAGGAATGAGATGCACACATTGAATGAAGTGAATGAAAATTTAGACAAGCAAGATGAAGCCAAGCCAAAATCTCTTCAAAGAGCAATGTTTGCAAAAATGAATGATATGTTAAATACTTAAAATTTGAGGCACATTTCTTTGGAAGTATCCTTCCTGTAATAGTTAAACTGCAGGGGTAGGAAGCCTTGAAACAGGTATTACTGTCTACCTTTGTTAAAAAACTAAGTATTTCGTGAAGCGTTTCATCTTAGTTAACACGTCTCTGGTTTGTATGCAGACATTCGCGGAAGCGGTGGGAACGCTTCGTTCACAGCGAGAACCAACACTTAGTGTCGCCCGAAGCCCTAGATTTCCTCGACAAGTTGCTGAGATACGACCACTACGAGCGGTTGACGACGCGGGAAGCCATGGAACACCCTTACTTTTGTGAGTAGCCTGAATGTTCTTAAAGTGATTATCGGGATAGTTACTTATATTATTTGAGAGTCAGTTTTGTGAAAACCAATGATCATATCTTAAGTATTTTTTTTTATAGTTCTTTGCATATTATGATTTTTTTTAATCCTCACGTACTATATTAATAATAACTGGTAGAATTATGATTGACCGAAGCTATATGACCTAATGTAATTGTTTGGAAATGTCCAAAATGAGGAACCTTTTGGAGCATTGATTTTTAAGGAATAAAGTGTGTCTATGCTCAAAGCACTTCCGTGTAAAGCACTTAGGACGAAGAACAGACAAAACAAAAAGCACCACAGGCAGGATTGGTAATAAAATATTACATGTAACAGCTATGTTAGTAATAGTTTACTATGAAACATGCCCCAGAAGTCAAATACAGAGTCCTCATCCGCCATTCGGGTTATCCCACAAAGTTCGCTTTATCCGCCAAACCTGCAGAATGTGCGCCGTAAGTGCTCTATTGTGAAAGGCCATTGACTGTGCTCTATTGCCGAACGCCACTGACTGTACTGCAGGAGTTTGACCTTGACGCTTCCCCGCTTACTGTTCTTCTTGCCAGCCTACCGCTGCTTGTTATTCAGTTCAGTTGCTTGTTCGCCCCGCAATACAGTACCTACGTGTGTTCAGTGTAAAGTAAAGCTATTCGCTTGTTAACTGTTTTTAATTAGATTTAGTGATTGTATTATTGAGTGTTTGTTTTCAATCTTGCTATGGAAACAAAAGGAAAAGATTGTTTTATCAATGCAAGAGAAACTTAACGCATTGAGGAGACTGGATAAAGGGGAAACACTGCAAAGGTAGCTTGACGACTTTGGGTTGGTCGTCAGACGGTTGGAGATTGGAGGAAAACCGATCAGAAATAGAAAAATGGTGTTCCTCGCGAAGTTACTGAAATCGACTTGAAAGACAGAAAAACAATGAAGAAAAGTGACTTTGAACAAACTAGTGAGGCCTTGTACATTTGGTTTGTCCAGTTTAGGGATAAAGGAGTGCCTATATCTGGGCCTATCCTAAAGAGAAGGCGCCAGCACTTTCAAAAGAAATTTAAAGAAGGTGATGAAGAGTTTACAGCAAGTATCGGCTGGCTAGACCGATGGAAGAAACGCTACGGAATTCGCCAACTGTCTATTTGTGGTGAGAAATTATCATCTAATTTTGAAGGAATGGCATTCAAGAAAAAGTTTCACGCATTGATTGAACTTGAAAGTTTAACAGGTGATCAAATATTTAACTGCGATGAAACAGGCCTTAATTATAAATTGTTACCAAGTAAGAGTCTTGCAGCTAAAAGTGAATCAGCAGCTCCAGGTTATAAACGAGCAAAGAGCAAGTGACCATTTTGGCCTGTAGCAATGCTACATCAAACCATAAAATGGAACTCTTAATGATTGGAAAATCTAAGAATCCCAGAGCTTTTAAGGGGATCTCAAAACATGCTCTGTCGGGTCAAATATTCCAATCAAAAAGTGCTTGGATGAGCAGTGAGATTTTTAAAGACTGGTTCTTTCAAGAATTTGTACCGCCTTACAGAGAAATTTTTAAGAGACAACAAATTACCCAGAAAAGCACTTTTACTGTTGGATAATGCACCGAGTCATCCTGATGACAGTGAGCTTAAGGATGGAGATATAAGGGCCATGTTTTTCCCCAAACGTAACTGCATTATGCCAACCTATGGACCAAGGAGTTTTGGAGACACTAAAAGAAATTATAGAAGAAATCTCCTATCAACCATGATACAAGAAATTGAAGATGGCCGAGATTTTATCAGTAAGCTAAAGCCATTAACTTGAAAGATGTATCCTATTGATCCTGAAAGCCTGGGACAAAGTCGGGGACAAACAATAGCAAGGTCATGGGACAAGCTGTTGGGAGAGGATGAAGAAACCACTGAAATCCACCCAGATGAAGTTCAATGGAACCATTTTGCCCTTAGTGCAACGTAATCCCTGGATGTGATGCATCTTTGGCTGAAGTTGAGAGAGTGGCTCTCTGGAGATGACCAGCATGAAATAACGGACTAAGAAATTGTCAATCTTGTTAACAGTAATGGTGCTGAAGACGCTGAAGAACCAGAGACTGTTGAGCCTCAAAAGTTCCCCACAAAGAAGGAGTTAAAATTTTCAAGCTGCGATTAGATATGAGCAGCAAGAAGAAGCCCATGCTGTAGACATTATGATGCTCCAGAGATGGCGTGACTTGGCAGCAAAGAAAGAGATTCATGTGAAAGACAGACCAAGATTACTAGTTTTTTGATCCAAGCCACAATGGGTAGTAAGTCATTGTTAAACTGAATTTATTTCAATACTGCTTTTTATTTTACTTTAGGCTTACGCTTTTATATTGTTCATTACCTGTACAGTACTTTCTTTGTTCAACATGTTTCTTAAATTACTCTTTCGTAATTTTACTGTTTAAAACTTTATGTTTGAATGTTCTATTGTATTACAGTATACATCTAAAACGATTTCTGTTCAATAAACACTGTTTACTGTGTAATATATGTGTTTTTACTTTACCCTCCTATTATCCGGCTTTTAGCTTATCCTTCCTCACGTCTGCTTATGGCGGATAACCCAGGACTCTACTGTACTTTGAAAATTGGACAGTTGTGTTCTCTTTAATTAAATTGGATGATGTCAACGTGGAAAAGTTTCCGATTGACACCTCAATATTGACGGTGCTGTGATGGTGTGTTGCAGTCCCGATAGTAAAGGAGCAGGGTCGACTGAACATGGTGTCGTCGTCGTCCCCCACCCCCATCGCAGGCTCCGGTCCCGCTGGCGAGTAGCGAGTCAGGTAAGTCGTCTGCTAGCTCTCAGTATCTCTGTAGTTACATTACCCTTAGAATCCTCTCCTGGCCTAGAAAGCCTAAGCCTAGAAACAACAGTGGCTGGCATTGTACAGTGGCCAGTGGCTGGTTTCACTCCTTCCACTAAACCTCCTTTTGTGGAATCAAGGAGTTACCATCGACTTTTCTATCTCATTACGTATAGAATAATGGTTTTTCTACTATGGATTTCTGATCAGTTCTATTCTTGTTTACTGTTTATTCAACTTTCTTTACTTGTTGCTTTGTTTGAGAGATTCTAATGCCAACTTTCACTGCAATATTGGCCTGAACAGATGGTTTTCACATCAAGAGCTTCTCAGTTCTGTGAAAGAGAGATCTCTGAGCTAGTTGATCGATGAAGCAACTTGGGTATTTGTGAATACTTATCCAATATAGTTCGAAACGTAAATGATAAATCCAAAGTAAAGGATTTAAAGGTAAACTGTACAGGCATAAAGGTGGATCTCGCTTGTTTTAATGGGCCACAGGAATATCATTGAGAGAAGGTTAACTGTTCAGCGATAAGTGTGGTAGTCATTTACCAGTGATATAGTTCCTTACAATAAACAATATCTCTATTTCATTTGTCTAAAAAAATAGAAAATGATGAAATATTACAGTAAAGCAAATCCTAAACTCGAAAATCTGCAATGGTGGGAGTTAGTAACTAGGACTCTTGTAAAGTTGTAATTATGAGTTCATCATTTGGAATAAATTGTATAAGAAACAAGGACGTTTAGTAAATATTGCAGTTGTAAAAGATGTAATATTATTTATTTTTATGCTTAATAATCTCCAATATTTTGAAATAATTTTCTTTTCCTTCTTCGGTTTCGTCTACAGGGTTGCTACAGTCGGGAAATTCATGTCTTTGAACAATTCAGAAATGTTTAAAGTAGGGACTTTTCGGTTCCAATTTTATGTCAAGGTTATCTGTTCTCGAGCCATTTCGTTTTAAAGGTTCCAACGGTTCTTCCGGTGTGCGCGAGTACCGATTTTTCGAAGTCGAAATGAGTATTCTTCCGACACCGAACCTCCCTCGAAATGACCGGCAAAAGTTCAAATTTGGTCGAGTAATTTGTCACAAAGGTTTCGATCGCATCTTTACCGCTACGCATGGAGTCAAGAAATCGCCGCTAACGAACGCGGCGCGAATTTCACGACTTCGATATTGGCCTGTACCTTGACTCCCGCTAACGCCTGCGGTGAATTCACGACTTCGATAACGTTCGCGGCGATCTCTTGACTCGTTAACGCCCGCTGGTGAATGTCTCCATCACGACTTCTGATACCGTTCGCGGCTATTCCTGATTCCCGATGAAACGCCCGCGGTGAATTCTCGACTGATATCGTTCGCGGCGATCTCTTTGACCGCCAAGCCCGCAGAATTCACGACTTCGATACCGTTCGCGGCGATCTGACTACCGTTAACGCCCGCGGTGAAATCACGACTGGATATCGTCTGCGGCGATCTCTTGACTCCCGCTAACGCCCGCGGTGAAATCACGACTTCGATACCGTTCTGCGGCTATTCTTTGACTGCTAACGCCTGCGGTGAAATCATGATTCGATATCGTTCGTATGGCGATCTACCTCGCCACGCTCGCGGTGATTCACGATTGATTGTTCGCGGCGACTCCGATTCCAACGAACGCGGCGAATTCACGATCTCGATATCGTTCGCGGCATCTGACCCCGCTAACGCCTGCGGTGAATTCATACGACTTCGATACCGTTCGCGGCGATCTCTTGACTCCCGTTAACGCCCGCGGTGAAATCACGACTTCGATGTATCGTTCGCGGCGATCTCTGACTCCGTTAACGCCCGCGGTGAAATCACGATTGATACGTTCGCGGCTATCTTGACTGCTAACGTGCGGTGAAATTCACGACTGATATCGTTCGCGGCGATCTTTGACTCTGCTAACGCCCGGTGGTGAATTCATACAGACTGGCTATCGTTCGCATCTTTGACTCGCTAACGCTCCGGTGGTGAATTCATCACGACTTGATACCGTTCGCGGCGATCTCTTGACTACAGTTAACGCCCTGGTGAAATCACGATTCTATACCGTTCGGTGGCTATCTCTTTGACTCGCTAACGCCCGCGGTGGAATTAGACTTCGATATCGCTCCCGTTAACGCCCGTAGAAATACGACTTGATGCTCGTTCGTGGCTATTCTTTCTTTGACTCAGCTAACGCCTGCGGTGGAATCAACTTCGATACTGCGTTCACGGCAAATTACTGCACCAAATTTCGAGCTTAATGATCAGTCAGCCGAGTTCGGTAGCAAATACTTCAAACTCGGACTCAATACATCCAGTACCACCCCTAACCCTCATTGTGTTATTTTGCTATCGGGGCCGGTTCCGGAACCGACTTGTCAATTCTTTTGAGCCTCTTGTTCCGGTTTCTGTCTGAGAACCGGAACTGAGAACTGGAACCGAGAAATGACTTCCGACTCATGATATTTTTTTTTCTCGCCTCGAACTTTTCGAGTAAAAATTTCGCCGAGAAAATTGCTCGACCAGAAATCGAGATCTTAACACCTCTACAAAATAGAGATAAATTCTCGTTTAAAACCAGAGGCAGGGATTCCTACCGAACCGTGATTCACATCAACAGTTTATAAACGTTTGCCTTCACGGGCAGGGCATCAAAATGTTGACAAAATCGATGAACTGTGTCCCAACGCTCAAGGTGTTTAAAACTAGCTTGAAAACTGTTTTGGTCGGGAAAGCTTTATAAGCTTCAATGGGAAAATTTGAACGAATGGGATGTGTAAAAGGTGATGTTGATATATGCCTGGCAGTGATTTACATGTCCTTGGGAAGTTTTAGTGACCTTAATAATTGATAGTATATCCTAGCCTAGGCCCTATTTCCTAAATTTAACCTAAATTGATGGTTGCTATAGCCTAAATTGTAAAATGTGAATGACATCGGTAACGATTATAAAAAGCAAAATTGCATAATATATTTGGTTTGGTCTGATTGCAGGACGTTGCCACGGAGACTGGCGAAAACGTGCCTACGAGTGTTTAATCTCCAACTTGGACATTTATTTCAATTGGACAGTGTTTGTACAGTCTTTGACAGGCTCAAATTGGATTTTCCGGTTCTAAATTTTACCCTGAGCTTTTCTTGTTCATAACTTTTAACACGCAATAAAAATTAAGTTGTATGGATTTCAAACTGTGAGTTGAATATTATTATCGTGGGTGTATTTGTTTTTAATAAATCTGCCAACACTGTTGTGAAATAACTTTTTTAAGTGGAACTTTGAAAGTTTAAACTGTGTAATTGGTTTTGTGTAATCAAGAAAAAAGACGTAAATAATGTCGGCTGCGATTGCCAGTGGTCGTGGACTCATATTTAACTAGGATTTGTAATGTATTTGTAATTACATATTTTACGTCTAACGATTGCATGGTGGAATACGATTACGAGGCGCCGTCACACATTAGTTGTACAGCAAACTACTTAAAACAATACATTCAGAAATTGTTGATTTCCTGACACTTCAGTTGTTGAATAGCATTGTAGATTGTATATATTGAACGTAAAGTTTTAGAATTTTAATTTATTGTTTGGTTACAGTAAAACTGAACCAGCCTTGTTACATGGTGCATTAAAAACCCATTTTCATGACGGTTCTTTATTAAATGCTTGTAAAAACAAACGTCTACTTTGTTATCGTAACAGGAGGTAGCGATGGAAAACAACGGTCGAAAAGTTGAGTGTAAAAAGGATGGTTGCATGAAATTGAACTGTACTATGTAAATTAATATTATAATAATTAAAGTGTATGATTTGAAAATGTACTGAAATAATTATTTCACCCTCCTAAACGGAGTTGTTTTTGGTTCAGTTGTGAATAGTGTATATTGGACGGGGTTTTCTAAAAATGCATAACGTGTAGGTAGGGAATTAGGAAAATAAATTATTTAATACAAGTTTTTTGTTAAGCATAGTAACGATTTAAGCACTAATGATGGAATATAATTCATTAAAAATAAATCTACTTAGCAAACTTGAAAGTAAGAAAAAACCCTATGGAAAATACTTAAAACCACCTTTTTACAAGAGTCTACCAAGGGTTGTTAGAGATAATTGAATAACTGGAATTTGCTAAACAACTTCTGTCGCTTAAGAAAGAAATATTGTGAACAATTTTGATTCATAAATACCTCACTAACAAGGTTCAAAATTTAAAACTGACAACACTGGCAGTTATGAAAGTAATTAAACCGGTTGTTACAAAAAATAAGTTGGATTGGATTGCTGCTCTGATGTTGGAGCTTTGACTACAGGTTCTTACGTTCCCATGTAAAATACAAACACTCGCTTGTTTATAGGCTTTGTGAATTTTCATACTCGCAAGAAATATTAGTACTAGACTACGACATACTTTATACTATCGATAGGTTCTTATTTGTATAACGGCATAAATGTTACTAGAAGAATCACAAACGTGAAGAATATCGTTATTATTTTGTTATCGGCTTTATATTTTTACTTATATTTTTGTAAATGTTTCTGATCAAGTTAAATGTTCAGTAGGACAAACCATTGGATGGCTACACATAGTTTGACTATTACTTTGATAAAAGATTTTGTTTCAAATTAAATTTAATATATTTTGTCATTGATTTACTGCTTATGTGTAAATAAACTAGGAGTTATTAATCATTGTGTGTTTTAATGATACCCAAAAGTACTAAATTGTAGACAGAAGAAAGTGGATTTACCGTAAATATTTCCTTGGATTCTTGTAAAATGCAGGGTGTCCCAATCGATTGTGAATTTCTACATAAAATCAGGATAAACTAAAGCTACCTTACAAGAGTCATAGTTACTCCTGCCAGTGGAACACAGGAATAAACTAACTTTGGGATTCTCAGCTGCGGTCCAACTAAAACAGCATTTCGACAGTAAAACCATGAATCTGGCCAATCCCGAAAAAGCCGTGAATTTCTGCCTAAAACTGGAAAAAGGCTACCTCATTAGAGTTGTAGTTACTCCCGCCGGTGGATATTGAGAATTAAAACGGCTATTGGATTCTAGGCAAATAACAACCAAATTGCACGACTAAAACGTTGCCAGAAGCGTATCACCGGACTCAAAATGCCAAAGTCGGAAGTTATCTCGTGGCAAAACTGGCACTTCAAACATATGGCGTGCCTAAAATAGCACTAGGAACGTATCTTGGGGTGAAATCTGAACCGGAAGCTATCAGGGGAGTAAAACTACAATCGGAAGCCATTGCAGGAGTGAAATGCCTCTCAAAAACAATATCGAGAGTGAAACGAGACTCAAAAGCCATCGTGGGAGTTGACAAAACAGCTTTGAAACAAGTAGTGGGTGTAACTATGATTTCAACAGTATCAATTCGTTGCTAATACTAACAGTGTCTAGATGCTGTCATGAACACCATCAAAAGTCGTAATTTCGTTATGGACGGTTACAAAGAACTAGAGGTCTGTGCTGTCTTCCACAAATAACTTTTTAAAATCCGAACCTGGGGGGGAGTAACTAGGATAGCATTTCCATGGTTTTTGTCAATTTAAATGTGAACTGAACAATTTAAGCCAAATACAAGGGGTACCCAAAAATAACGAGAATTTCACTATAAAAACCATATTTTATTATTTTTTTTACTAATTTACATGTATACCTTCAGTATACTCTATTTAGTGTAATGAATTTGTTCATTTGATGTCCCATGGTTTTAAGCACCCCTCATACCCCTTAGTCTGAATGGCTGCACGCCCATCCTCATTTCTTGCCTTTTCACTCCTTCATTGTCATAACGGTGATCTTTATGTAATTTTTCATCATGCGGAACATAATAAAGTCAAGGGGACAAGATTTGGTGAGTATAGGTGGTGGGGAAGGGTGGTCGTGCTGGTATTGGCCAAAAACTAGCATACTGAAATGGCTACATGGGCAGGCACATTGCCATGATGAAAGAACCAGTCACCATATCGCCAAAATTTGTATGGAGTGTGTTGAAATTCGCTAAACTGAATTTTAACACCAGAAAGCAAAGAAGCATTCCCAATGGTCCTCCGACAGTCGCCTTGCAATATTGACGGTTTTCGCTAAACACTTTCACCAGTCCGAGAATTTGAAGGTCGCCCAGGACGAGTCTTGTCTTCAATCGACATGGCCATCTTGAATTTGGGAAAAATACTCTTTTCACTCTGGTTTGCTCAGAACATCACATTGTAAGCATTTTTTAATGAGTGCAACCGCTTTCTAACGCTTTTACTACGAGAAAAAAAGCAAAAACTCACTGCTGAACTTTGTTTATTTAATTAAACCATCAAACAAAACGAGGCAGAACAAAAACTACTTTTGAAAACGCACACAGCCTCCTCTCAGACTGGCCACACAGAGTGCACTGAACTCAGGAAGAGTTGGGCTTTCGTCCCCATCGGCCAAAATGTGAACTATGCGCTCCCCACCTCGCCATTGACCGATTCTCGATACTTTTGGGTACCCCCTCGTACTTCAGTACACTAAAACTGGGAAATAGCTGATAGGCAACATTTTTCCTTGAAATGCGGGAATTTCGTTTTTTTTAATGCTAAGCACACTAAAGGAATACTTCTTTGGTTTTCCTCGACAAACTAGAAAATATTTAGGAAATAGGGCACTAGGCTAGAGCAAGGACAGTACAAAGGCCACAGTAGGGCCGAAAATTTGACTTTGTTTCTATGTTTCTACTTAATGCAGGTAAGCCTGCTTTCCTCTCTACTCTTTTTCGATGGCATATCCTGGCCTAATGCCGTGTTTCTTAAATCCGCCGTACTATTAAAAGAAATAGAAAGGAAAGCAGTCTTATCTAGATAAAAGTAGGGAAAACAGTCAAATTTTATACATTACTGACAAGGACATGGAACTAAAAATGAACTCACAATTACACTTTCAAACAATATATTATATTTAAAACAAAAAAGAATAAATATTCATGGTACAATACATACTTCCAAAATAACACTTACATTTAAAAATACATTCCTTAAAAATTAACATGTCCAAACAAATATGTTGTGGAGTGCTTCAAAAAATACTGGCAACATTTATTTACAAAATGTAACAAATAAAAAATCGCACCTACAAGCAAAACTTGTCATTTTCTAGTATTAACTAAAATAGGATAGAAAAGAGGTTTTATTACTTTCACTTACGAATGTCAGAGAAAATTGTGTACAAAAAGTGTGGTAAATTTCAACAACTTCTTAGGTTTTGGATTTTTAAAAACTTACAATGAGGTAAAATTTAATCTTGTTCCTTGAATGAAACAATAGTGTGACAACCTAGCAAATCATTTACCTTGAGTTCAACCAACAAATAGCCAAAAATGTTGAGGAATTTTCTAACATGACTCATATTTTACCTGCTTGCAGCGTAGAAAGTTAAGCACCGATTTTTGTCAAAGTTTCATCCGTGACTTTGAAACATGTTTACAAAGAAACTTATTTGTAGAAAACATGACCTAAATTGTGTGTTATTAATATTGTGAGGAAGAATTATTTACAGAAAACAATCAATATAGCTGGAGGATTGTGACCATTTGTATCCTCCTTCTAGGAACTACACACATGATGAAAAAGAAAACACTAGATGCTTTACTATTTATACACCTTATGTTAGATAAAATTAATAATCTTCTAAGACATTCAGGTAGCTTTAGTTTGAGAACAATCCAGAAATATACAAATCAATTTGGTAACTTTTTAACAAATTTTAAGAATATTAATTGCTGAAAAGTGAAAATCTTTTTAAGAGTGACACAATTGTGCAAATCAATAGCTCAGTAGTTTTTTTACACTAACAATTTATTTTGTAATATATTTAAAATGTGATTATGTTGGTAAAATTTCTTATATTATAAATCTTAATTGATCACATAATATGAATTATCTAGATTTTATCCCATTGGCATCATCAGACTCTTTAATTCTAAGATATTCCCATTGTTATTATCCTTAATATTATCAGTATATTTATGTATAGTTTTTAAACATTTGGACTCAAAGTAAAAAAATATTTCCAACTTATTAGTATCAAAATGTTCAAATTTCTATCACTTAACCAAAATATATACAAATTTCTAAAGGTTAACCTAACAGTATAACCTTTGTAAGTTATAGAAATTTGAAACTTTTAACACTTTTTATCTTGTAAATAGAGTTTAAAATTCAATGTTTAAAACCACCACTTTCTGGAATCTGACTCTCTTCAGGCCAGAATACAAAATAATTTGAATAAATACAACCAATTAAAACAACTAATATAAGAAATGTTACCAACACATACAATTATTTCTAGCAATCTGAGGCTAATCATGAGTTATAATAAAAATGTATGAAGTTATAAATGGTGCTAGACGGTCACGAGAGTTAAACGCCTCGGGTCGAGAGATCACTCAGAGCGTCGCAAGAGAGTGCGAATACTCTGCGCCTTCGTGAACAGATCCCGGTCACCGAAGTTCCTTGCCTTCCACAACATCGTTTCCTCTGCACAGATTCAACAAGTTAGTAGGTCGACTATGTGTGGCAGTGTGAAACACCTCACACATGCAAGTTAGTCACATAAATTACTTTCTAGGCTTTCGGTGTCAAACCGCGTCAGTGGACTAATTTTTAAATTGTCAAACGTTTCGCCCATTCTATGATGTGGCATCCTCAGTGACTACACAGCTGAGACTGAAGAGAGAGTCCAAGCGTCAAGTATACCTGCAGTACCCCTGGTGAACACCTGCGCCCCCCTTCTCCTGCCTGGACTATATATACTTGACGCTTGGACTCTCTCTTCAGTCTCAGCTGTGTAGTGAGGATGCCACATCATAGAATGGGCTTGACTTTGAATTTAGGAATTAGTCCACTGGCCGTTTGACAACCAACCTAAATAATGATGACTCCGGCCGCTCAAGCCTACGCATTAAGATTAGTCACACAAACTCACACAACATCAAACGGTGTTAGTTACAGAATCAACAAGGAAGTAGGTTCCAGGGAGTGTTTGCTGTATGGATCGTAGAAAATTGACAAGTGTAAATTATAAATCTTTGGACATGCTGATTCATTCTAGATTGAAATATCTGGAAGGTGTTTTGTGGGCTATGAATGTTAAAACTAAATGGCCGCTACATGAAATAATCCCTCCACTAGAAATGTCAGCTCTATTGACCTAAAGTACTTTTTTCGGCAAGGTTCTTTAAAACCCTTTTTTGCCAAAACCATATTTATTTTGAACCGGGAATCAGGATCGGATTGATCTAACAACATTAAGTATTAACAGTATCCTAGCCCTGAGCCTTCAATCGCCTGAGTGTCAGTTTCCCCGAGTGGGCCCTATACTTCGGAACACCATGCTAAATATTACCTGAGGGATGTAACTGCTATTTTTTTTCACGGAGATGGTGGCTTTTATCAGGTTTCTTCACTAAGTTAACTAAAATACAAATAGAGTCTGCCCATGACTCCTGCCACTTACACCTTCCACCAAGACAATTTTTAAAATATCAAGATACAACTTTTCTTTTGTTATTTTTGAAACTGCAGTTTTTTGTAGGTATAGTTAGCAAAACCTTTATTTGTTATCTTACTCTTGATAGTTAGACTAGCTTCGATTATGGTCCGTGGTAGTTCTTAGCATTACAGCAAGAACAATCGTGAGTTTAAAGGTAGTTGTAATAGTGAGGCTGAGCAATTCTGTCAGAGGTTTATTGTATTATTTATAGATAACCCTAGTTTTGTTTTAGTTCTTACTTCTTAAAGTGTTTCCTTTATGGATGTATATTTATACATACCCATGTATAATTTGTTCGAAAAAATAATGAAGACAAAACAGTAAACTGATTCAGAAAGGTGGGACACACATGCCCTGCATTACAATTCCAGTAGCTTCGGACGTTGCGATGGGAATGTGTCTGGCAGAGGGTTAACAAGTGTAGTGAACAGACTCAGTCTGGGAAGTATACTGTTAGGATTTAATAAGGATAAAGCAAACACCCCTTCCAAACCACAAAGAAGGCTCTTTAAATTTGAAAATATTTTTGTTACCCTTTTCTTATTTGTTGGTAAATGTAATGGTAAACACAAAGATCCAAATTACGTTATACTCAACAACAACAAAAAAACACCCTCATTTGAAACATCTTTATTATAATGTAATATAACAAGAAGAGTAAATGTAATAAAGCTGAAAGGCATTAAATGAAGAAGAAATGAATTTAACAATGATTAACTGACTTGATGACATGAGATGCATGAAGTTTTAAACGATTAAATTAAAACTAAACCAAAGGTGATATTAATTGTATTGTTGATCTGCTCAAAAGCGTTAATTGCACATCATGTTCTGTTACTTTCCACAAACAAAATATAAACTTCCAACAAATAAAATATCTAAAAACTCTTGCCTCGTCTACCAACTAAAAGATCCATCCGGACTGTTGCCTTTGATATCGTTCTCTTATTTCTTTTAAAAGCTTGCAGTTAGGCCTGTCTTCGTAATGATCTGAAAATTCAATAATTTTGTTTAAAACAAAGCAAATTTTGAAATTTATAGGTTTTTACTTTGTGCATAAAAATAACGTTAGAAAAAATATTTCAACCTAACTAATGAACAAAAATACAAAACATAATATAGGATATGGTTTCAATAGTGTTTGAATATATGTATGACTTAATGATAGTGATCAAGATAACCCTGGGGTTTTGGCAATACACATGTACAAATGTTTTTATTAAAAGAAAACCGAAAAGGTCTCAAGTTGAAAGGCATGTAAAATAACTATAAATCAGTAGGCTAGAGAAGTTTACAAGATCATGAATAACATCTTGATACGCATCCAACTTCAACTTGTAAAATTAACTACCAAATGTACTACTGGAATATAGCCACTAAGAACTAAGAGGAAGTAAATATAAACGCAATAACTATAAACATGATGAACCAGGGTGTCTACTCAATCTTGAAAATCAAATTCACTAGTTGGTGTTTGGTCCGAAGATGGAAACATTGTTTCTGAAAGGCCTCACCCAGCAATTAAAAATTTCTTGGATTGTTTGTTTCAAACTTGAATTTATTGTTTTTTCAAATTCACTAGTTTTTAACGCCTACACGAAAAAATAAACTTTACGGTAGATAATTAAGGTTAAATCTGGTGCAAGTTACACTCCATCTACAGGTTTTCTATTATTTTTCCACCCTTAATAAATTCTGAGCGCCTCTTTACTGATGTGATACGTTCCAAGGGCAATTTACTTCTTGTTGGCAGGAACAAACACAAACCACAAGTTTACTAAACTGTTTTCCTTAGATTTTTTGTAAAAATTCACGTTAGAGTGGACCCTGTAAATGCAATAGCAAAATAATAATGCACCATGAAAGAAAACCCTCTCGGTCAGTCTATTGATAATAACTCTCAAAGCATAAGCTGATTAAATGAGCTGTGGTTCAACATATGAGAATGAATGAATGAGTATGAGATATATTTGTTTTCCTTAAAATACAAACCATTTACAAAGTTTTGCAGAAATTATTCACCAAAAAAATTCAAGGTCCCTGTGGTTGATTCAATGAAACAAACATAAATTTTACACTTAAAGTCTGCACCTATAATTGCACTTAATCCTCACGCACTGTGGGATGTATAGCTTTCAAGGAGTCTGTGCCTAGTAATATCTTAGCTTTGCATGTAGCCTATTTGAATGCGGATGTATGACTTTTTGTATCACTTTGCAAATAAGTTATTTACCAACAAATACAATGTTGAATGATCTAACTTTGAACTTCAGTTATTTTAAAGACTAATTCAAATGAGGGTGTTCCAGTCACGACTACGTCTCACTGAATCAGATTCAAACAAGCTTAAAACAGTATTAAAATCTACACTACAAAAGCCGATTTCGAATACTGAAGTATACTCACTATAGTTTTTCTCTCTGTAGCACGAGTGGCGAAGATTCGTCACATACTCTTCTTCAACAGAAGCTTCAAGCCGGCGCAGAGAGCCTTGGTAGTCGGTCGGGAAACTGTCCTTGACGTAGTACGGGATGCGCAGATTCACTGTGTTACGCAGTACCGGGAACTTCCTGTAAAATACACCCCAGTGAAACTCATCACTTTGTGTAACGCACTTATGGCTTCCAATCCCAACCGGTTTTTCTGATCTTTGACAATTTTGCCACAGTTCCCTTTTTAAACTACTAAAATAGCTAATAAACTATGAATAGGAACATCACAAAACATTTTTAAATCCTTTTTTACCAATCACAATTGTTTAATTATTTATTGAGTTAATACCCTGAAAGGATCGGTAGTTGGTTCTTCAAACCAACTACTTACCACTGCTACTTTTCTGGGCCACTAAAGTACCTGGACTGATTCTATTGATCTTGATTATCGGCAGATGAAATCGGTTTAAGATCCCAAATACCATTATTTGCAGCACTTTTTGCACTTTACTTTGTAAATAACGAACATAGTAGTAACAGTGGTCTCTCGCCATCTTGGGTGTAGGTCGAAACAAACGTACCTGTCTTTGATTCTTTCCTTAAGCTGATTTTAACTTAAGATGAACCTTAGCGTGGTTCACACTATGAATCAAATCGAGTAATTATCAATAAGCATTAAACACGGCTATTTCACAACAAAATGACGAATTGTCAAACATCTTCACATCAAAACAAACAATTGTGCAGTCGGGAATATTTGTCTACTCACGAGCTTTGTTGAAGGCTGTAAACTGGATCAGAGATAAAGAGTGAACTCATCATGGACAAAACCACTATCAACATGATCGGCAACATCTGGAGGAAAATTGTATATCCATTCGCCTGTAAAGAAATACAAACAAGTCTGAATGAATTTAGCATTAGATGATCATGTAATTTTAATACACTAATGTCTTATCTGCCTTAATGAATTATGGTTCTTGGTTCTGTGATCATTCAGGTTTATATTTAAGTTTCTGCCACAGTCTCGCAGCGTTTATTGGACTGTAACGCTTTGCATTGTCATTTTTCTTGTAATACGCAGCCTTAAGGAACTAGACACGATTAATATAATAATAATCTTGAGACGCATGTTCTCGCTAATCATGAGAATCATAGACTTGAGTAAGTGATTATTACCTCTCTCTGGGGCTGAGGTTGGGTCTCCTGGCGCCGCCACTGGTTGCCTCGGCGCACGTAGACGTTGTTGGCGTTTGAGAAACCCCCGCCGAAGAACATGTTGAATAACTCCTCAGCTGTGATGTCAGCTAGAAACAGAAACATACGTTGTAATTCTTCAAACTATTAATATTATTTATTTGGGTGTAATGTAGAGCTAGTTTTTTTTATTTGGATCTAATAATAATTTCCGGATTAATAACAACATTACCCAAAACAACGCCAAATTTGCAACAAAAGCAGACATTTTAGAATATTAGCAGAATATTTTCAGTACACAACGTGGTTTTTTACGTACAAGCGGTTCTATTTTGTAAAAAGAGATAGGCATGATTCTAAAATTTAATCCAATACTAGAGAATTGCGTTTTGTTTTATTTGAGCTGAGATTTTCAACAGTAGGAGAAAACAACAGATAATAATTAGGATACAACACTTTATTTTTTTTTAAATGAGACATTGGCTGGGTTTTTCTTCAATGACAAAACGTGATGAGTGTTTAGAATTCTAGCATAAAGCCTATTCATTGTTGAATAGTTTATGAGTTCAAATCATGGCTGGAAAGCACTAACTTTGAGTTACGATTCAGCGAAGTTTGAGGTGAAGTATTCACCTGCTTTTATGGGCTGCAGGCCACTACGAGAATTGGTGCCACACGGCGCTAAAATTCAACCATTTATAACCTGAACCAGTTACACCTACCTTCAAAGCCGCGAGTGTAGTTGTAGTCATGGTGGGAGCGGTTGTTATGTCGGAACTCTCTCTTAGTCAGCTCAGTACATGTCATACTGCTTCCTCTTCTCCACATCCGTCAGCACTGCCACTGCGTTCCCGATAGCTTTAACACAGAACATACATTTCAGAAGACTATAAGAGAAGAAATTCTATATAGCCTTTTAGAATTAGTTACTAGATCCCTTCAGTTTTTATCCAAGGTAGCAATAATTAAAATTGTCACATTTCAATTGTCACATGTGGCTCCTGTAATGATTCCCTTCATGCATCGTACATTTCATATGATAACCAGCATTTAATACAGCATAAGCTCATACCGCTAATGACAAAACCAAATTACAGAAGGAGCCAATAGGAAGCTGGTGAAAACCACTGTAAAAGAAGCGTCTGAACGGTCTGATAGATATGGCTGGTGGATGCAGCTTCAGCTTCTGTTTGAAAACTAGGTAATTTCTGCATAATGTCCTTATTAGACCAAATCTTTGAATGTTTTTTCCATAAGATCGCCGCAGTAATTCGGGGCTTAGGGTAGAGACCTATCGGGAGAATCTATCTTGTAAATTCCCCAATTTATAGATCCAATAAATTGATAAAATAGAATCCAATAAAATAGATCCAATATAAGACCACCTTAAATAACAACAAATAGCTATTTAGTATATAAAAACAAAATCTACTACCACTGGTAAGAAAAGATAGCTAAAACATCTTTAGCTATATGGTAAAATATTAGTATATAAATTAAAATTTAAATGCCATTTTCCATGAATTCTCATTGTATAAAACGAATTTGACAATAAAAGTTCTTTAGTTCACACTTAAAAGTTTTAAAATTTTGAATTTGTCTGATATTTTCTGGTAATTTGTTAAACATCTTTTTACCAGAATTTATCGGCAATTTATTGAACATTTCCAAACGGTGGCTATTAAAATTTAAAATATTTGCACTACGGGTATTTTAAGAGTGACTTGACTCTACCAATTGAAATTTTGAAAACAGAATATTAAAGTTTCTAATACGTAAAGTGACGTAATTGTCAGTATTTTGGTTGATTTGAAGGCATTTCGACAGGATTCTCTTATTTTTAATTTTGCAATTATTCTTACAGCCAATTTTTGAAGAATCAACAGTCTAGACATTTTTGTGTCCCCGTATTGTTTCATTGAAGATTTATTGAAGATCATTATTATTATTTTATTCGTTTTATAGAAGATTATTCCTGTAATAAAGGTGTTTTTTTTCCATTATGTATTGAATTTAACATGTGTACGTTATGCTAAAAATGTTAATTACAAACTAAAAAGCAAAATCAAAACAGGCAAAATAAAACTTAACCTCAAAAAATATCCAGCTTTCTTATTGGCTGGACGCTGGTTAAATTTTAACCGCCAATTAAAGCTGAATTGAAAAAACGGCCCTTAGAATTGGTCTTCAATGTTCATAATTAATTATAGTCCGAGGATATTGCACCCCATAGTAACGCTTGGTTTAGCTTTTAGCTTCTAGCTGGCTATTATTTATTAGTTATCTACATGAATGATTGAGGTTATGAGCACGCTTTCAAGTCAATTACTTAGTCATTAGATTTAGGAAAAAAGGCCTTACGCCTCCCTCCTAAGTGTCCAGTAGGATAAACTTTACCGCGGTATTACACATATTTCACGAGGACTCCTCACCTTTGAAAGCCTCAGCGGCTCCCGGGGCTTTGTTCTTGTCCGGATGCAGCTGGAGAGCCAACTTCTTGTACGCTTTCTTGACATCATTGTCTGTAGCTTCTTTGTCCACTCCGAGGATCTCGTAGTAGTCCTTGCATTTCTTGATTCTTTAATCAAACACACATCTTATTAACAAACAAATATTACTACCTCTATGAGGAAATCATGTTCCATCAGTCCAAAATTAACCATGGAAAAAAATTAATTATTATTTAGAAGAGAGTCGGAAAAGTTCCTAATCCTACTTTTAAAAATGTTTTTGTAAAATTCATAATGGTTTTGAAATTATTATACAATTTGAATTTTTTATAACAATAATTATTTAAAATTTGTTATTTCAGATTAAGTTAAATTAATCATTTAAATTTCATTACCTCTTTACAGCTTCTAATTGTTCCTTGGTATAGTCATGGCTCGTGGAAGCTTCCTCCTTTTTAGGGGCTAAAACACATTCAAACAAAACAGTTAATTAGTTTCCTCGGTAAGGTTACAAGGTAAAAAGGTAAAGTTTGTCTTGTTTAACGAGTCGAAGTTTGGACTACACAGTCCTCTCTACCACTCAACCTCGACCTTTATCTAGCGTTACCGTAGAGTCACATTACAAATGTAAGTCGTGACTGCAGGGATCGAACCCACCCCAGCGGAGTGATTAGCTCCGGAGTCACGCACGATTCCAACCCGCCACGGGTCCGCTAACACGCAAGGTTACATGCGTTTTATAAGAGATTTCTACATTTTTACATTCCAAATAAACTTTCCGCATAATTCGGGAATAACATTATGAAAATATTTCACATGCCTAAATTGTTGCTTGATTAGTTGACTTTTTTTTAATTTTAGCTAACTCACTTAGTAAAACAAATTTGATCTTAACGGCATTAGGAATTTGGCTAGTAATTAGGGGATTTGGCTTTAGAAAAATAGAACTCACCTGTAAAACGTTTTCTCGGAATAGATTCTTCTGCTTGAGGTGAAGATGGGTTTTTAGATGCACTATTCAGTTGTTGAAGCCTTTGGAGAAGATCTGGAAATACATCACAACAATGAGTGTTTAAATGAAGGTTAAGGTATAGTTTTGTTCAAAATTATAGAGCCAAATTTTTCTTAGAATCAATTATTAACAATTTTTACTCTTTTTTTCAGGAAAAATTGTTACTGATTAACTCATTTTAATTCAAATAGTTTATAACCGAATAATAATTAATTTAACATACAACCAAAAATACATTACCTAAATATCACTTGCATAGACTGTGTCTGTTTGCTAACAAGAGTTTCACACTAATTATTTCATAACAAAACAAATGATAAAATTTGTAGAACAATTTATGAAAAGAGATAATGTATACATGATGAGGTAATAGAACTGAACAATATTTCTTTTATACAATGGGAGACCTAACAGTTATTTGAAGACACAGAACAGAAATAAACTTTACTAACATATGCTTGGATATAGGTGATACTGATAACGGTTGATATAGTCTAAATAAATTATTAGGATTGGCTCAGACATAGACAAGCACTAACACCGATCTTAGAAGTCACTTTTTTATTGTACCCTGTGCGCTTGTAAAAGTCTAACGATGCTACCTCCCCGACTCTGTTATCTATGGTGGAATGTTATAATACAAAACTTTAGATAAGTAACAGTAATGCGTTTTTCCTAGATTAGGAGATTTCATATCCAGAATGATCAGTGACACTTATCAAATAGCCTATGTTGGACAGGATAATACATCTTGATTATTGTTAAAAGGAAGAGTAAAGTGTGTTAACACAAAATTGACAGATATTAAACACTGAAAAATCTTGTAAAAGAGTATAGTCGGTATCTTGAAACCTTGCTCATAACCTTCTTCATCAATCTTCTTCTGGCAACAACGAGAGTCTCTAAGGTTGAGGTGGATAATCCTTCCCATAAACACTAACAGAGCCTGCACATAGGCTGGTTTAAGTTTTTAATACTTTTCAATAAATATACTTAAGTACTTGTTAAAAAAACAAATTTGTATTAAATTTTTTCCAACAGTTGCGATGTCACGTCCTGTGACATACAAGTGGATAGGCATCAAGACAATTTACTGGCCATTTAGGTTTGTGGGTTTAAGATAATTTGATTACAGTATATTTTACAATTCATTCATTATATTGCTTATTTGTATTGGCATTGAATCATGTCCATGGTTACGAGTCTGAATGTTATTGATTTTGATGCATTGCTTCAGAGGCCATATTGGTTCTTAATCCTATCAATGTCTATTTTTACCGCTTGCTATCTAACTGACCTCCTTTCTGTGTTCTACTATTTAAAATATAATGCATTAGTTATGGCTTTGTTTTCTATTATTTTTTAAAATAAAATCTTATGTTGGTTTATAGTGAATAAAATATAACGAAGAACATTTATGAGCTAAATTTTTTCTTGGTACATAAACTTCTTTCATAATATTATAAGGACTTGAATACAACAGTATTCTTGCGTATGGGATCCTCCTTTGGGGGCATGCTGCCCGAAGAGATGAAGTGTTCATCAAGCAGAAAGAGATCTTTAGGATTAAGGAGTAAGGAGTTGTAGACCGCTGCTTAAGCAGTAAGGGGTGATGACTGTTCCCTGTCTGTATATCTCAGCCTGTCAGTTGTGGTGTAAAGAAAGGGAACATGAGCTTGAGGCTAGGACTGACATCCAAGCATATAAAACTTAAATGTCCCTAGATTCAGGTTGGCTAAAAATGTTAAATCCTTCAGGTATGACTTTCAATAGTCTACCAGAATCTTTCAAGACCTGCAGTCTCTCAGAATTTAAGAAGAAAAAAAGATTTGCTGTTTTTAGCTCAAAAGAAGAATTCTACTAGTTCATGGCACGTAGGCATCTAAGCTAGCCAAACTGCCAACAAGTTAGGTAAAAGCTTTTTTTCTCTTTTGTGCGTGTGTATTTAAAAGTTGTTTTTGACAAGGCCCATTCCAGTCTAATTGTCAACAGCTGCTGTCTATAAGGTAACAAATTAAGCTGTCTTGCATGAACTAACTAAGCCTGTCAGGGTTTGGATTGGACTGGTATAAGAATGGTATGAATGTATTAAGTATGTTTGAATGAGATTCAGATGTGTGTGAATCTAAAGTTTTAGTGTTAAATACGATGAATGAATTAGGGAATAGGGATTGTCCGATTAGATACCTTATTTTGCAAAGGTTTGTGGTGATATTTGCTGGTAGCATAACTTACACTCAGGGGTTAGTTAGGTGACAGGCTCAAAACCTACATTGGTAAAGTTTTGACATGTTGGTAGGCCTCAACATGAAGCGAATCGGTTGGTGGTAACATTTTTAATAATCAGCCAGCCAACCACTGCGTACCGTGGCCATATAAAGTTACTAGCCTACTTAGCAGGACCCAACTGTTATATTACGTACTGTCTCTGGCGCAAAACTAAGTAGATCTGTTATCATAAATCAGCTTCTGCATTGTGTAAGTTTCACAAGGAGTAAATGTGTAACAGCCTAAACAAGGAAAACACTAAGTCTACTAACAGATTCACTTGTTTGTGTCTTCATTAGAGGATATATACGTTTAGATTGACTGTTACGTTCTTACCTTTTGCTTTTTGGGTAGAAAATAGCTTTTCCGCTTTCTGCAAAAACTTTTCTGCTTTTTCGCGATTTCCTTCCAAGATACATCTCTCGGCAATTTCAATACACCTTTCAGCTTCGTCTTTGTTTACTTCCATAATTAACACTTAACTTTTTCCTTATTACTGAATCACCTACCAACAAATTTTGACCAATGAAACGTTCGCGTTTTAAATCTACTAATTTAGAAAACAATTAGATAGTAACTAATTATTGCGAAATAAATTCGCAAAATACTCGGACAGAGATTCTAATCCATTAGAAATAAATTGCTGATCACCATCGTCACACCAAGACAAAATGACAGAGTCGTGACAGACGATAAGAAGATGTGACGTAAAAGTAAAGAGTCAGCTGACAATACTTTAAAGAGAGAAGCAGCCGATATTTAGCATTGTAGTGGCACTATACAAAATTTGAATTTTAATTTTTGTTTAGCTAGTAACTAATAAGAAGTAGTCAATTATTGTCTATAGTATCGAGTTCGTTGTTTATGCTACTATCTGTCATAATTATGCTTTAGCACGGTGTAGTGCTGCTCCTAAGTCGAAAGTATTTTAGACAGAAAGAAAACAATAATTATCCCTTTTCACATATATGAACCAGCAAAATTAACTATTTTTCTTTCAACAATTTTAAATCACTTTTATTTTTAACATCTGGTTTAGTTTGTTTATTTTCAATTTGAAATTATTTTAACTTTGAATTTTTTATACTTCTATACATTTTATATTTTTACATGTTTTATATATATATATATTTTATACTCTTCTTTGTTCTTCAACTGAAGATGTCTAGCATAGACTAGACGAAACGTTTTGTTTTGTGTTTTAAATAATTAAAACATTCTAAGTGGTTTCCATCCAAAAATATTTCATTATTATGACTAACCACTCAAGTTTAAAATTGAAAATAATAATTATCTGAATTTCCATGTATGCGGCGCAAGCCCCCGTAGAATCAGCAACAACTATTTCTAGAAATACATATTATCGAATATCTGCTATTGCTATGTTGGCAGCCATGTTTAATATATACCAGACCGGTTCTAGTGCAATTGTTTATGTTTACAGTTTACAATTTACTGACAAACTTGTGACAAGAAATGGAAAATGGAAATATCTAAAGTTTTGAGATGCTGTAGAGTTATTGTTGTGAGCGTTTTTAAAGGGATTTATATAGTTCTGTCTGAAGCCGTTAAGTTATCTATAATAGTACTACTGTAGATCTTATTAAAGCAAGATAGTATTAACTGTGGGAGGCAGGCAGGCCCATTGGCTCAACAGCCTAATTCTCAATATTTTTATGCAAACAAATTTAGTTTGTTATCGTTTAGTTTGGTTTTGAGGTATTCAAAAAGACAACTCCATGCTCGGGCAGCAGTTCATACTAAATGCTGTAAGTACAGTTATTGTAAAAGTTTCTGGGTTAATGTTAACATTTTAACAACAATAATTAGTTATATATCAAATTTTACAATACACAGGGTTTTGACAATATCATAAATACCACAAGTAAGATTCTAGCCTAATTAAACAAGTGGGTTATGGTACTTTTACCTCCGTATCTATAAACTCTCTAATTGTATATAACAAATTTTGGGCAAGATAATTTGTTAGGTTAGTTTTGAATTGGTTTGAAAAATAACTTTTAACGTTGTCAGGAAATTTATTATATAATATTCTACCGGCTTCAACAGGAAGTTAATCACATAACTGGAGTCTATGGTAGTTTGGTGGGATATAATTTTAAATTTCGTGTGTTGTACCGATTACATTGATAATTGTTTACATCAATAGAACTCTTAGCTCTAAAAGACAACAAAGTTTCTAACATGTTCAGAGAGCAATATGGATAAGGTTTTAAAATGTTCCCTGCAGGACACCCTAAACTTTAGCCTACCTATTATTCTAATTGCTCGTTTTGTTGAACAAAAATCCTGCGAATTTTTGTTTCAGAGCAATTACCCTATAAGCATAATCCATTTAAGATAAGTGGGGATGAACTTATCCGTAATATGCCAATTTTAACCCTTGAGCATCTTAAACTGTTATATTGTAATGCATGGCTAGTTTGCCCAAATAGGACGGCGTCAGTTACAGTAACGCGCCAGGTCTGCCGAGTAGATGCTGCTTTCTAGCGGCACCTAGCAGAGAACATCGAAACTTTGACTGCCTATGGAAAACAGCCCGGTGTTTTATTGGTTATAATGACGGACAGTTGGCCCCTGTCTGTCACAGTGTGGGTTCGATTATGGATACTATCGCCTTAAACATGACTGCCAGTATTAAAACCGAAGTTAATATACCATGTTTTGGACAAGTTTGTATTCAAATTAAGTTGCTTAAAATATTCTAAACAACTGTGATTTTTTTAATAGCTAGCCCTCTAAGCTCAGTCTAGCTATTGCCATTAAAACTCAGAGTTGTGTCATCAGCGTATTGTAAAATATTGCAACTGTTCATAATATTACCAAATAATTTTCTTTGCATTTTTAAACATATAAAATGAATAATGTAAAACGTTTTGTAGTTATAAAAAACCATCAGACCAATTCATAAACTATTTTGTTAATGGTTTGGCGAGTAGATGCAAGCATCACTCGTAAGATCTAACCAATTAAACTAAAATACTATTGCTTCCATACAAAATTATATATCAGCAGCCTGAAAAAAACATATTTTAGGCCTTACTAAGTTATTATGATGTTTTTTCCAGATTATTGTGGGTGTTGTGATAGTTTCTTGGATTTATGTTTTGTCTGCTGCAAAGACTGTTGAACTGAGGAAGCTGCAGAAGAATTGACTTAAAGAAACATTTTCACAAGTTTGATTCAAAATGCCATTTTCCCCTGATCAAGCTGCCTTTGAAGTGCAGGTAGAGTTCTTTGCATTTGTTCTGTTAAATACTACTAAGTCTTATCTCAGTTCCTAGTTATGTTGGTTGTTTATAGTCACCTAGGTTGTGAGCTTTTTTGTAATTGTGTCTCTTTTTACATCTAAGTCAATCATGATGACTGTATTATTAAACAAATAAGGTTGAATAAAAATAATAATTATCTAGTTAATTTCAAACTATATTTCATACTATTTCAACAGTTTGATGAAAACCAATCTAGAGCGATGAATTTTACATTACTTCAATTAATTTTCAGGAAAGGCTGAAGTTGTTACATCGAAATGTGTTTGAAATTGAAGAGGAGAGAAACCGAAGTGACCACACTTTAAACAACATTACCAAAACTCATGACAAGATCACTTTGGAAGGAAAATTGACACCCTATTATCAGGTTTGACTGACTATCAATTATTTTTTGTTTCCAAACACAAGATAAAATTTCAGAAGCTTCAGTAGTGAAGCAAAGTACTCGAAAAGTTGTCAATAAATTATGGCTTTATTAACACTCATAATATGTGTTGGTCGCTCCATTTCTGATTCTCCTGTGACTACTGATCAATAAACTCCCATTTCCAATGTTGGGTAGTAGTGAGATAAAATAATACTTAACCCGTATGCTGTCGTGGCCGGTGTCACAACTATAATTTCTTCCAGTTCACACCGCGTCAAAACTTCATAATTAGCCTGAAATATTTCGGTCTCGCTGTGGAGTGACACAATTAGTGACTGAAGGCGGTACTCCACTAGGAGACCAAAATATTTCAGGCTAATTATGAAGTTTTGATGCAGTGTGAACTGGAAGAACTAGATTATAGATATAAGTATAACTTTCTTTGTAATTTAGGAAGGTTGAGATTAGATTAATTATTTAGGAAGGACTTAAACTTAGCTTTATCACCCTACAATAATTTTTTAGCTTCATCACGCTACAATTGGAGGGATTAGCCAGCATGAATCACGCTCCTTTTGATGCTGAAATAGTTTTAAAAAACATTGGCTGCACCTGACAGTCACAGGGCGGCCCCAGCATAGTGCAAAAGTCACAAAAATATTTTATACGAAGGGTGTTTTCTGTTATTTATTTATTTTAAACTATGACATCCCTTTTATTTTCAAATTTTTGCTTATTTTATTTTTGTGTGAATGCCGACGTGTTTCAGAACAAGTTGAAAGGGCTTTACACGACGGCTGTTTCGGACGCGGAGCAAGAAGAGAACCTGCTGCGACAAGCTCTCACCTACATCAGTGAGATCAGAAACATCTGCAACGACCAGAGAATCCAGGTGAACATCTCACATTCTAACTTACATCAGGGCTCACAAACTGAAACAGGATTTTGGGAATTCTGTATGTAATAACCAAACAATTTTTTGCTACTACAGGAGAGTTTTTCTTACTCCTGCTAGAAAAAATATGCTGGGAAGAATTTATGAAAGGTGCCTTCATAGTAGTTCAATTTTTTGTCACGATAAGTTTGACAATACTCTGAACATATCTAGTGTTTAACAGTTCTCGTAAATATATCTTAGAGTAATAGATTAATCAGAATGTATCGAAAGAGTAAAGTGGTACTTCAATGAAAGCGGTAGGCTTAAGTAGGACTCCCAGAAGTTTGCTATTTAACTTTAAAATGTGTGGAAATCAAGGAATTTTGCCAAGAAAAGTTCTTGAATGTCATAAAGCTTTTCTTGCAACTATGCTGAAAATTCTGTTCGAAGATATTCTTTAAAAGGTCAGTACCAAGATTTTAAACAGCAGACAAATTTCATAACTTATTTAAGTAGAAGGACCCCATCTCAAAGAAATGTGCTACAAGGGTCAGTTGAGTCTGGAGTCTATTCATCTTATTTGTGAATTGATTGCCACAGAGTAGATTTGGTTGGTGGACCTACAACACCAAATTAAATATTTTTTGTTCAAATCGACATTGATTATACCTGAGAAAGTTCAAAGCACATGTAAGTTCAAGTAGCCTTCAGTAGCCTTCTAAGTAGCCTCTAGTAGCCTACAGTTTGGATTTTGTTAGGACCACCTCAGTACCAAAGTTCGGTCGTAGATTCTGAAGTCATGTTAAGCTGTCGGTTCTTTTCCATTATCGTTAGGCTATTAATTAACGACCCAATCTAAGGAAAAAATGAACCCTAGTTTGTAACAAGGCTACATACACCTCATCATCTATCAAAATACTCACCATTCATCTCATACTCACCTTAAAATACAGTACCCTCTGAGAGTGTTAGGTGTCAAAGTTTGGATTGTCTTCAAGGTAACTTTAAAATAAGTGTAAGTAATGCCAAATTTCAACAGTTCTCATTCAAGAGTTAGTGAATTAAATGAAACATGCCTCTTTCATACTTAACTTATATGTGGTGATTATTGATAAGTCATGCACCTACTTATCCTACTGATAATAATCTTGATTACAAAGTTTGGAAGAGCTGAAGTAAATAATTAGTTAATTGGGTTGTATTTCTTGCCTCCCAAACTTAAATGTCTCATCACTTAATTGACTCCTGATCCCATAGTACGGTATATTAAACTCTAATCGTTAGGATTCAAATAATTATTTAAAGTTTCATCACCAATTTAATGAAGAAAATCCTAGTTAAAGGTGATTGTGTTGTTCAGGCTCGCAGTGCTGGCAACAAGGAGACGTTTGGCCGCGGGGACATGATGAACATGTTGATCACTTCTGCACTCACGCTGCCCCTCTGGGTGTCTAGGGTGGGGGAGAGACCCCCTCCGCTCTGTGGAGCTATACCTGCCGAGAGCTCTTACATCGCCAAGGTAACAGTGATACCGGGTGTTTTTGAACTCTGCACATACTGTGTGAGATTGTTTCCTGGGTCCGACTTGTTTTGTATTGACCGCTAGCAGCTATTTTTTAGTTTTGACAATTTCTTAATTTATAAGTCCTTTAATGTTATTTTCTTAAAACTTGGTATAATCTGATCTGACTAAGATTAGTTGGTAAATAATTAAGCTCCATGCAAGCTTTTAATTCTTAGCAGTAACCATTTTAAATATTTTATCTTGAATATAAAAATAAAAAGTACATAAAATAAAAAACAAGAATAACACTTTCATCTATATTTAATTACCAATTCAATGATTCAACTATTCTAAAAAAACCAATCACACTTGATTAACAGCTAAAGGTATGTCAGTAAACACGAGTAAAATCATTGATTTTCCACAGCTGAAGCTAGTTTTAAATTGTTGTCAATACCTGAAAAATCAATGATTTTACTCATGCAACAAATTAACGTTTATGATTACTTATTTGATTGTAAACGGATCGAAAAGAAGGGCAGGCTCAACTGAAACACATAAAAGAACACAAAATGTCAAATATTCAGCCCTTGGCTAGGGCCTTTGTCAAGACAAAAATGACGTATTGGAAAGAGTAGTAAAAGCAAAGTAGGCTTAATAACAAATCCTAGGTGAGCCTGCTCTCCTTTCTATTCCTTTTTTATAGCATATTCTGGCCTATTTCCTAAATATTTGATTGCAAGAAGTATTTCTTGGCTTTTCACTGCCTTGTTCATGAGGCAAAACCTTGCATTTTGTGTGCCTCTTGTAGTGAAGTTTCATTTTTCCTAATAATTTCTTACTAGTTGTTATTTATGTATCCTAAATATTGATTTTGTTTTTTTATTTAGACAGGGGATATGGTTGCAGCCCTTGTCAAGTCTGAAGAAGAGAACTGGATCTTAGCGGAAGTTGTGGCGTTCAATTCGTCTACTAATAAATACGAGGTACGATATTTTATAATGTCACAGCTTTAGTTTTGCTCAGATTTGTCATCTTGTTTGTATAATGAAATCATGGCATTTGCCAAATTCACAAATAAAAGAGGATTTTGATGGCATTTTCACATTGTGTATAGGCCTAAATAAGAATCTTTTCTTTTGTATTTGGTTGGAAATACATATATAATCTAGTTAGGTTCACACCGCGTAAAAACATCATAATAATTAGGGTGAAATATTTCGGTCTCGCTGTGGAGTACCATCTTCAGTCACTGATTGGCTGAAACAGTTTCATTTTTTGAACTAACGCTTATTGTTTTAAGTGCTAACAGTAAATAATTTAGTTAAAATTATTCTTGTACTTTTTCCTGAAACCACAGGTGAAGTGTTCCTTAACTCACTTCACCTGACGAGCCGCCACTGCCAAATCCAAGTTATGAAACTCTCAGCACAATATACGAGTCTTGCAAATGCTCTATTCCCTGTCTGAACAGAGATAGCAGGTGTAACTCTTCTCAGAGCAGACAGACTTCCTGGTCTATTCTGCCTGTGGTGTTTGCATCCTCTAGTGATGTCCCCTGTTGTATGTTGGCAGGTAGACGACATAGACGAAGAGCAGAAGGATAGGCACATGCTGAGTCGCCGAAGTGTGGTGCCTTTGCCGCTGATGAGGGCCAATCCTGAGACTGACACCAACGCTCTCTTCCCCAAGGGATCTGTCGGTAAATACTGCATGATCCAGCATGCGGGAGTTCTGGGTGGAGGGGGAATGTTTCATGTTTGGCAATCCCCAAGAGTTTTGCAGGAATTCCATTGGTAGCAACGTAATACTGGTATTAATTACCTTCTGTGGTTTGTCACTAACTAGTTTCTTGACCCGACTATACAAATTGAAGCGTACCATGCAAAGCTGGGAATCAACAATTGGCTTGGGAAAAGTATAGGAACTTATTTGTTCTGAAACCGTTGAATCGTTTTAGGGCTGTTTTTTCAATTGCCTGGTTAGCAGCTGGTTAACTAACCACTGGTTAAGTTGTTTACAGTCTGCAATGTTTACATTTTCGCACTAATGTTCAAAGTACTTAAATGAATTATTTGAAGATCTTTCATGCAATAAAGGTATAGTTTTACCATTTTATTGAATTTAACATGTACACATTATGCTATTATAGCTAAATACATATTGTAACACCAAAATAAAAATCAAAACAGACAAAGTAAAACCTAACTTAAAATAAGAATAAATAAGATAAAAAATAAAATAGATTGAGGAGCAAACCACTACCATCACAATAAAGTAAAACATAATAATACTAGATTTAAACTGCCCTTTTTAAAGGTACTTGAAAATTATTGCAAGATGGAAAAAATAAATCAACACAAGGAACAAACACAAAATAAACGTTATAAGTGTTATTCTTAAAAGTTTGCGTAATGGCATTGAATTGGTATTTTTAAATTTCAAGCTACCTGCTCTTTTGGCCACTTTGAAAAAGAAAGTTAACACATTTGAGATTTACTTTATCTGTTAATTTTTTTTCAACTCTAGTTTATTTCTTACATTATTTAGGCCTATTTTTATGTGAAATATTTTATTTCTACGTTTCTTTTAGTTTTATCTTAAAGTTTGTTGGTTTTATTTCACTTTTTATTTTCTCCTGATGATTCCGTCCCTCGCTGCTGACCTGTTCTTGCTCCTCAGTGATGGCGCTGTTCCCGCAGACGACGTGTTTCTACAAAGCCGTGGTGAACCAGCTTCCGCCGACGCACACGGACGACTACGAACTGCTGTTTGAGGACTCGACGTACCCGGACGGGTTTCGCGCCACGCTCCAGCTCGCGATCAAGGACAGGGTCAGGCATGGCGGCAGGAGTCGCTCAGCGAGCTGCTGGCCATCTAGTGTGCGGACAGTGACTGAGGAATGAAATGGACAAAGTGTGGTTTCCGCTGCATGTTAGATCTACTAGAGTGAAACCTGGAGGTGTGCAAGAGCTGGTTTATAAGGTCGTAGGAAGACCCAGAAAAAGTCAAATTCAAAAACAAAAAGAGTAACTGAATTGAATGTTATTAGACTTTTTTCCAATTTAAAAAAAGAACCTGCTCAAGTAGTTGAGCATAATTTTAAAGGCAGGGTTTTATTACTACTATATGTTGTTCTTATTTAATTTTTCAGGTCATTATATTATTTGTTTTATTATAATAAATTTATCTTGTATATGAAGTACATTTTTTGGGCAGAGGTTTGTGACTCAAGTTTATTTAATTTCTAGAAGAATTGAATGGCTTTTAATTTTGTATTTTAAAAGAGGTTTTGGATTATTTTATTTACATTTAGCTTGAATGATTGTTTATCTTTGACCTTACTAAAACAAGGCAAACACTCCAAAACCAAATTAGCAGATTGTTTTTAGAAGAGTATTTTAGGTGTGTGTACAAACTTTAACAATCTACCAAATTATGACAAGAACTGTTAGATAACAATCACTAACAAGTAAATCTCACTTGCTGAACAGCACTTGTGGCGTGGTCCTGTAATCCAGCTTCATGGAGGTCAGGTTTGAGGATGATATAGGTCTAAAGCGGCTCAGATAGTCTCAGTGATCATCTGATGATACCGCATCAACTCCCACCATCCTTAGACATATCAGACCATCACCTGCGTGGTTCGAAGTCACGTTAAGCCTTGGTCCTTGTATTTCCATTGGTCATTGAGGTACTAATTAATGACCCATTCTAAGGAAGAGTCGGCCTTAGTTTGTAACAAGACTACACCTCATAACTCATTACTACCACTCATCCACTCATCCTTCACACATATTTGCCTTAAAATACCCTCATGAGAGTGGTCGTCATCTCAAATAGTGATTTAGCACTGGCGGGAGTAACTATGTCTCCTCAAGGTAGCAATCTTCTTGTCTAAATCTTTTATAGATAAAAATCTCGGTGAGTGAAAAATAATAATACTTCATCTTTGGGATTACAAGATGTAACTCACCTCTTTGAAGAACTGAAATTTTCTTACTTTCCCACTGTAGAGAACTTTTCCAAGTCTAAAAACTCCTCAGTCTGAGCTGAACTCATACTAGGTGGTTAAATATACGCAACCACTTTGACTTACTTATAAACCTCATGTACATAACTAACCACACCATGCAGTTGAAACCTTTCGCCTCTACTTATCCCACCCTACCGTGAGACGAACAACCCACCCATTAAAACATATTTTCAACTCATGATTTCAGCATAGATCAAGGCATGTGGGTTATGACAGGCTTAACTTAGGCTTTTAAGTGTTAAATAGAAGCTTCTCTAATTGTCTGATAAATTACACGTGGAGTGGTTGACTTACTGATCAGATGTTTTTTTTTATTTGAACCATAGTACAAATTTTAAATCCTTGAGTGACTTAACAACTTTCAATTGATTAATTCAATGTAAATAAGGTGATTGTAAATTTAATTTAGCCTTCGTACGGTGTGTTAGTAATTTGTTACACTTATCTTAATAACTCATATAAACAATCAAATAATGGATTAGGGATTTTTACACTATATCATTTTGAACTGTGTGTTTGTTTTTACAGCACTCTAGCAATGTAATGAGTTATGAATAAAGAGTGTAACTTTTTAGTCCGCTTAAAGGAAAGGTTTTAATTTATTTATTAAATATACCTAATTTTGGTTTGAATATAAACAAAGTAAAACATACCATAACCATCAGTCAAAAGGTTTCTCTTTTTTGAAGCTCACAACCATTTAAAAGTTTTGTAGTAAGAAACCAAAAATTGTACGTGAAATTTAGTGCTAAAAATAGTTATAAGATTTTTATACAATACAATTATAAAATAAAGTTACAGTTAAAAAAAGTTCCAAATTATTGTGTGCTATTTCCTCACATCTATTTTCTCTGTTGCCACGCTTGTGGTGAGATGATCTGATGCAGTCAGCTGTTTCCACGATAACCTTTGATGAAATACTGGAGTTTACATCATTCTTTAGCTATTGTTTCTTATGAAAGCGTAATGTAGCGGTCAACATAACAGTGACAGTGGACATATCACAATATTTAAACAGATGTAGACAAAAACAACTTTTGTAAATGTTGTTTATTTTAGTTGTCAAAGTTTATTTATGTAAATAGTAATGGAGAAGCTAGACGTTTGTTCACAAAACAAAATGCGTCACCTGGCGAGAAAAACCTTAACTAGTTTTCACCGCTACTTTACATCCTACGCTTCTAGGAAAACACTCTCATCTGATTTCATTGAAAACAAAACTCACCGTCATATTACGGCCGTAACGTAGCGGTCACTGGTTTAGGAAACCATAGCTTTACAATAGTTCTGTATACTATTTATTTAGATTTTCAACCAGTTTTAACAAAGCTGCCTTTTAGCGGCAATTATTCCAACTTCAACCACAATTGAAAACAGTCGTTTTTGTTTGAGTAGCATTCTTATCGTGTTTCTAATCCCTTTACCGGTTTCCAGACGACATCAAATCATAATGTAGTCTAATGGAATGTTATCACCTGCTGTTTGTCAGTGAAGTAGAGTATTTCATTAACCCTCATCGTAGTTTTCCATGTTGTAATAAATTATCAGGGCCAGGAAAACGATCTTTGGCATGTTATTTAAGTTAGTTTTAGTGAATTTCATAACATTATTTTTTTCTTTTTGTTGGGTCTTTTGACATAGAGGAAGGTAAGAAATAACCTAAGAATGGCTTTGGATGATTAGTAAGAACTACTAATTTGCCAAGCCCATTGTGGAAAGCATGACAGTGATGCATGTGGGTAGAGATAGAGGGTTACTTGTTCAAGTTTATTCTAGGATGTAAGAAAGCTCTCTCCGAATGCTTAAAGATGATGTACCTCTAATGTGACTGGGATAAACCTACTCTGTTGATTGGTAATGAAAATGCAACCATTCGAGTTTTGACAATTCTTTTTTTCCGGTTATGTTTGATGAATATAGTTACACAATGAATAGTATTTCTATAATTAATTCATTTAGTTTGAAAGTTCATAATAAAGGTGGAGAGCAAGTTGGTAAAAAGAAAGAAACAGACTTTTCTTGCCACTTCCGGAGAAAAACTACTCCTAACTTTCGTGTAGTTAAAAACTCCACCCGTCTTCAGAGGACTACACTAATCTAAAAACTACATTTAGTTATACAGTAGAGTCTCGATAATCCGAGGTAATTGGGGCTGATGGTACCTCGGATTACACGGAAAACAGAGACAGAAAGTGTTTTCAATGTATTAATAAGTCATATTTAATTTACATAAGTATTACAAGTACGTATACATAATACAGGGTAGTCTCAAAAGTAGCATGATAAAATTCACGATATTTACCGTTTTCCCGGCAATATACATATTTTCCTGGTGCACTTCCACTGTAGCAGAGGACCGTTTTAGCCCTCAGTCTGCACCAATCCTCGTTTAAAGTCCGTGACCCTTCCCGACGCGGTTTTACGCTCGTATGTTTTCAGACCCGTTAGACCGGTTTGGCCGACGTTTTTTACGCCATGTAATGCTCCGTTCGCCTTTTAAACCCTAACGATACTTTTCGAGAGCCGCTTTATTACCCGCGACACTTCCGACGCTCTTTACTACTCTGGAAACCTTACGGAGACAGTGACAGGAAGAGCGACACTGTATCATCTATTATTAGTGAAGAGCGTGAGACAGGTTCCAAGGTGACTCAGAAAAATCAATTGTACTTACTCAAACAGCTGTCTTGTAAACAGCGTGCCACTAACAAATATAGGCACTCACGAAATTGAAGGCGTATCGAACTCATAAAAACTTTAAAAATTTCTGAGTACAGTACAGTAATAATTTTTTTTTAATGGCACCTCGGATTACACGGAGGCTTGGATTACCGAGTCTCCAATTATCGACTCTACTGTACCTATATCTAAACTTAAGATATAACCTAAGACTATACCAAACAATATTTAAAAATACCGCTACATCTTAAGAATTGATAGCTTGTCAAAATTACAATTAAAAATAGAAACCATATAAAATGAGGAATAAATTACATGCTAGGCCTTAATATAAAACATAGGTTTCATTTAATTCTCAAACTTAACTATTCAATAAGTAGAATGAAAAAACACTCTTTAAGTACAGTTTAGAGATTTAATCATGAAAATATCTCAAGTTAAGTTTGAGTTTTGAATGTTTAGTGTCTTATTTCAGAAATATTATAATAAAATACAAGGGCCAGTGAACTCCAGACTTTTATTGAGCTGATGACATAAATGATTAGTGGCTATTGAAGTGAGAATTCTTTAATTAGTTACAAGCAAGAAAAGAAGGAAATAAAATAAAACATCTTCTAAACTTAAAACGTTTATTTTCACAATCATGATTGTACAGAAATATTTTAGGGTTAAATATTCTCAATTGAATAACTTAGCCTAGATTTATTTTCCAAATACTCACAAACCAACCAAAACTTTTTCAGCTAGTCAAAACTCTTACAGACTAGCTTGGAAATTCAAGTTGGACAAACAATAACCAACCAAAAGGGCAAATTTCACTTAAATTTGTATACGAAAAAATATGTATCTTGTTTTTTTCTTATGAAAACATGAATAAAGTATAATTTGTACTGTATTAATATTGTGTGGTATGTTCAAACATACTGAAATTTTAATATTGTATCAAGGAGGTAGCATTCTATACGTTGACGCCTTAGTAGAAAATACAAAACTAATACCTACTTGAGTCAAAGAAAGTCAACCTTAGCTTAATTTGTGGGAAACTAAGAGAAAGAGTGATTGTTGAACCAAAACAATCCTGTCCTAGATTGTAGTTCGGAAGAGGTGCACTTTAGTAGGGGAAGTAGTAGGATCCGCGTCTGTAACTCCTGCAACAGGAGAAACCAGTTAGTGACTGAGACTGGTGGTGAACTGAACCACAAGACATAAACTCGATGAAACCGGTTGCTGGAACAAACCACTAGTGGAAATGTCCAGGCAACTCTCACGTACTGCGGTATTTTCTGCCGTGAACTCACCTGTAGGACCCATTGTGGACTCATCTGTCTCTGTTGTTCATTACCCCCAAAGAGGAAAGAAATAACCCTATAGCCTAGTTATTTTATCCTATATTCTACAGATTTGTGTCTATGAACTGACATATTTTATTTTCAATTAACTGTATATCATTAACACAGAAGTAATTTATAAATAATATGTCACTTTATATTTATGAAAACAATGGCAATTTAAAATTTTCTGTTTAACCCTTTGAGGTTGTGAGCTATAGGTCGACAACTATATTTCTTTTGAGCGCTTGGATGTACAGTATAGAGGCGGTTGAAACCGTCTCTGATATCTTGAGGACTACACAACACTAACGGCCCTAGCAGAGAAAAGCGAAACTACCACTCCCTCCCCTCCTCGGCAACTCAAGTGTGAGTTTGACCCCACGACAAACAGCCGGTGGTTTAGTGGTTACAGTGACGGACAGCTGGCCCCTGTCTGTCTGGCGTGGAACCGAATCCCGAGGTGCGCTCTGGTGCGGTGCAATGCTAGTTGTTGGATCATGCCAGGTGCGGGGCCACAATGACCAGCTGAGGATCACTGAAGAGAAAATGGCTCATCAAATCCAGTGAGGCGGAGAGTGGCACTTTTGAGCTTAGGGAGGCGCTAAATCCCGCTTAGAGGTGTGGTTCAATGACTGGTAATGCACCGTACCAGAGAGGGGTTTGCTGAAATTTTGCTTACAGGGGACTGGGAAACCCATCTGAGGCTTTTACGAAAATTTAAAAAAAAAATGAGACATAAAGGGTTAAAGAAGAGAGTTTTAAGAAGGGTCTAGTTTTCCTATTCAAAGCTGTTTACAAGTTTCAAAGCTCAAAAATCAGCCCTTCAACGCCCCATAGCTTACTCAATAGACATCTTGAAAAATTCTGATGTAGCTATTTATCTCTGTAATTATTGTATCAACTAAACAGATTTTAAGAACCTCTAATTTAAACAGTGGACTTTCTTGGCTTAACAGCCTTAACCGACTGATGGTAAATGAAATTTGCAAACAATTGGCAACACTTTCAGGAGACTAAAATGACATTTGGACCCTATTGTTAGAGTAAAAATGTCTTTCTGAAAATATTTTAGGAGTAGAAGAAAATGATCAAGACAATAAAGCAGTGCTTGGAAATTATTGTGGGTGGCACTTGACAAATATTGTGGGAGTAGTTTATTTATTAAGTTAGTTTCACTGCAATTAGAAACAATGCCAGGTGTTAAACAGTTTGGAAACTACCATTGGCGTAGAAAAGCACTTGTAAACTATCATGTGTGAAACGACAACTTGAGAATTGAGTAACAATGAGATTCATAAGTAGGCTACTGAAAGTCATATTTACAACTTATAACTGTAGGCACCTGTAGGACTGTGTGTGACAGTGTTAAAAGACAGCCACAAGGTTGTATTAAAATAAAATGGAAGCTGCAAAACAAACATTAGCTGGGTAGATCTGACTCCACGGGACTATTTAAAGCAATGTATCGACGTACCTCGGTCTCCTGGTGGTAGCCGTAGTAAGCGCCCTAGCGACTCGTGCTCCCGCTCTGCCTCGCGGGAACCCCCCTCTATTGGTGCTACTCAGGCCTGGCGGTTAGTCCGTTTGGGTTCACCTGTAACCAACATTATCAGTGTTTTATAAACATACTCAATGGATAGTGTTAGTTTAAGTCAATCTTTTAATTTGAAGTTATTTGTCTTTTAGAATTTGAAGTGAGAGCTGTTTAGTCTTAAAATATCTTTACTCATAAGTTAGGCCTAAAAACTACAATTTGAGCCAAACTGCATTTTAGTTCGGTGCAACACTAGAAATCGGTCTACTCCCTTAACCAAACGATTATTACCCTGCAAAGCTCAAGATGTGCTGTTCACCACCTCATTGGAATCAATGAGTCATATTCTCTTCAGTGATCCTCAGCAGATCATTGTAGTTCTGCTCACGGAGTAGACTCAATGCCTGGAGGTTGCACTTCTTAAAGCGTACCCGGGTGGGAACTGAACCCCGGAATATGAAATGCCTTGAGCCTTTCACTGTTATCACAAAGCAGGAGCTCTCGGCACCATGCTTTGCTGCCAGCCAGGAGAGCTAGTAGAGCCTTGTAGGGCCGGCATTGTTAACCCTGACTCAAGGGAAAGTTGACGCATCTCTTCTAGGGTTAACACTGACACTTAAGCTTGGAGTACGCCTGTTAGGCTCCGACTCAAAAAATCCCAACCAACTTCTTGGCAAGAGTTATATTTAAGTTTCAAACACAGACATTCAAGAGTCGAACCTAAACAAATTGTGAATACCTTGATTTGTCGGCCGCGGAAGAGAGATTCGTCCAAGGCCATGGCTGTGGATACAGAGTCACGGTCACCGAACTCGATATACGCAAAGCCTTCCGGGTGTCCGTCGAACTTGTTGCACAGGATGGTGACTCGGTTGATGGAGCCACAGCCGTGGAAGTGCTGCTCCAACTCTTCGGCAGTTGCTCCGTAATCCACCTGCCGGGCAAACGGGATTACATTCACATTGTTTGGCCAAACACTTCTAAATCTCAGGCAACCGTTAGTACAGGCCGCGCCAATTAGGATGAATCCCGGAGGAGAATATAAATATTTTAGCAACATGAAAATTACAACAGATTTTAAAAGAAAATCAACCATTATTACAATTAATTTTCTCTTCAATCTATTTAGTTCAATTAAAATTTGTAACCTCAATTAAGAGTTGATTTTTGGTTATTTAAAAGTAGTTTCTCTTCGGTAAATGTTTTGGTGTTAAAAAGTTACATTATTAGAAATCTTCTAGCAAAATTCAGTTTTATTTTGTTATAATATAAATTTGAACCTTTTCACAATTTCAATTAATAACAACTTACTTAAATTAACCTCTTAAAATCTAGCCTTAACGTTGACATCTCGATTTATTTTGCAATGAGACAAAACCCCAAAAAGCAGAATTGAACATCAATTAGTTCAAAATTATGAGTGTCACAGTTTAAAACGGAGTTAAATTACAATGATTTTCACTTTTGATTGGATTCACCATAAGCATTTTCATTTGGTGTATTGTTTTTCCTTGCAAATATTTTCTATTTCAAAAAATATAGTGCAGTTTAAGAATTTCCTTTAACATTTCAAATGACAATCTGGAAGTGGTGACACACACAGTTTGCTGAACAAATTCAATTCACTGTTTTAACAAAAGTTGACCCACTATACGCTCATGTTGGGCTTTTATTTAAGGTTGTATTAGGTTTGCTGCACTTTGCTCTTTTTTGTTAGAACTTTCAAATTGTGATTAGCTTCGTATCCTTTGTAGGCTGCATTGAACATACAACTTTCCTTCATTCACTTAATAAAAATGCAGCTTAGTATAGTTTGTAACTGTGTTTCAGATTGACTCCATTTCTTTGCCAGAATTTAGCACAATATTTTGCATTTAAGATTTTTACTCTTGCCCTTTTCTAAATAACTACACAAAAATGGCTATGAACTAAAGGTAACTACAGCACTTACCTGAAAAGTTGTAATTGCTTGAAGACAAAACTTTCAAACAAATACTTTATTAATAAATTGTAAGTTGTAGGCAGATTTGAGCGGAGATGCAAGAGGGGGGGGAGAGAACGCAAACAGAAGGAGCTGGGCTAGCGGACAGAGTGTAGATGTGCATATTGTCAGTACGGCTGATGAGATAATACTGCATATCAGAAATCTATATATATATTTACTTGCAAAATACCTTACAACCGGTTGGTCAAACTCTGTTTATGTCCCTTTCGATATGTAAGTTGCATTTCCATTATGTGGTACAATACCGTTAGTCTTCAATTTATTTTTCCAGTCAGAGTTTGTCTTACATTTTTAAATTATCCCTTGAAATAAATAAAATCTGAGCAAATACTTACATTCCCAACATATATCGACCGGTTGTCCACTTCTATTTTTTCTTCCAATGATAAATTTAACGGACTCGCTGAAATAACATCTTGATAAAGTAGAACTCAAACCAAATCTCTTAAATAAACATGAATTACAATGTATATGCTTACCATAGAGTATATGTCATTGCCATAGTAATACATAGAGTACTATGTCATTTTGATTTATTAAAAAAAGATCTATTTTAGCCAAACCCTCTTCCTTATCAAAATGATTTACCAACTATACAAATTAATACCAAATTACCATAATTTTAAGATGTTTATAATACCATAGTTGGTTATTAAAACCCTGTTAGCAGAAGTTATATTACTCAGAAAGCAATAATTAAAATTTAGCTTTTGATTCAAAAACATTTTGAGACAATAACTGATTTATTTTAAATTTTGTTCACATTTCCTCTTTGATAATAATTATACAAGTTACTCTGAATATTACGAGTGAAAGATTTTTTCTAACACATAGGTGTTGTTTCTAAATATATAACTTATAAAGAAAGAATATCCCAAAACACAAGAAGTTTTAATGTTTTATAATTAAATACCAGTTTTAAGCTTTACTATGAGAAAGCAAATACAAAATGTACGCTGTACTATGCTTACACTTCTAAATTTAATACATTTAATTACAGATTAATACTCATGATTAGTAAATATTTTAGCAACATGAAAATTACAACAGATTTTAAAAGAAAATCAACCATTATTACAATTAATTTTCTCTTCAATCTATTTAGTTCAATTAAAATTTGTAACCTCAATTAAGAGTTGATTTTTTGGTTATTTAAAAAGTAGTTTCTCTTTCGATGTAAATGTTTGGTGGTTAAAAAGTTACATTATTAGAAATCTTCTAGCAAAATTCAGTTTTATTTTGTTATAATATAAATTTGAACCTTTTCACAATTTCAATTAATAACAACTTACTTAAATTAACCTCTTAAAATCTAGCCTTAACGTTGACATCTCGATTTATTTCGCAATGAGACAAAACCCCAAAAAGCAGAATTGAACGTCAATTAGTTCAAAATTATGCGTGTCCACAGTTTAAAACGGAGTTAAATTACAATGATTTTCACTTTTGATTGGATTCACCATAAGCATTTTCATTTGGTGTATTGTTTTTCCTTGCAAATATTTTCTATTTCAAAAAATATAGTGCAGTTTAAGAATTTCCTTTAACATTTCAAATGACAATCTGGAAGTGGTGACACACACAGTAGTTTGCTGAACAAATTCAATTCACTGTTTTTAACAAAAGTTGACCCACTATACGTCTCATGTTGGGCTTTTATTTAAGGTTGTATTAGGTTTGCTGCACTTTGTCAAGTTTGCTTCTTTTTGTTAGAACTTTCAAATTGTGATTAGCTTCGTATCCTTTGTAGGCTGCATTGAACATACAACTTTCCTTCATTAATAAAATAAAATGCTTAGTATCAGTTTGTAACTGTGTTTCAGATTGACTCATTTCTTTGCCAGAATTTAGCACAATATTTTGCATTTAAGATTTTTTACTCTTGCCCTTTTCTAAATAACTACACAAATGGCTATGAACTAAAGGTAACTACAGCACTTACCTGAAAAGTTGTAATTGCTTGAAGACAAAACTTTCAAACAAATACTTTATTAATAAATTGTAAGTTGTAGGCAGATTTGGCGGGAGAGGGGAGGGGGGGGAGAGAGCATAAACAGAAGGAGCTGGGCTAGCGGACAGAGTGGATGTGCATGTTTGTTATGTCAGTCTGGATGATGAGATAATACTGCATATCAGAAATCTATAATATTTACTTGCAAAATACCTTACAACCGGTTGGTCAAACTCTGTTTATGTCCCATTTTTCCGGATATGTTTAGTTGCATTTCCATTATGTGGTACAATACCGTTAGGCTTCAATTCACATTTATCTTTGAAATGCAGTCCTAAGAGTCATAGTTACTCCCGCTAAGGTACGGACTGGAAAATGTTATCTATGAAGACAGCAGCGATCCCTAGCCTCCCGTCAGTCATTACCAATCTCTACAGTCCCGTAAGCGTTTGCGACGATATCGCGATATTCATTGCCATTCGTAACAATTTCTTGACATCAGTCAGTGTCCGAGGCAAAATACGGTTTTAGTTACATTTTGTGAGAATCTGTAATCTCCCGTTAGCGTTCATTGCCAAATAACCACTTTCGATACTGTTCCCGAAGATTTTTAGACTTCTATTAGTGCCTATGACGCAATCACGACTTTTGTTGCTGTTCACAACGATATCTAGACTCCGTTTGGGTCCGTGTCGAAATCACAACCACCGTTACCATACTTAGAAAGTTCAGAATTCACGGACAAAATTCCTGCATAACTCCTGATTTTTCCTCTATATTAAAAACTCCCATATAATTCCCGTGCCAAACACCCTGTAGAACATTGCAATGGGAATAAAAAACCGAAAGATTTAAAAAGACCGATTGAGGACAATTGGCAAGGCACTTAATTTTAAAGGTTTTTAAATTGATCTTAGGTTCAATCAAACCTTTCGATTGCACCAAACTCAAACACCAGGATCTGTACCAGGATTCACTAGAGAAAGATCCAAAACATACTTGAAGTTCATTTTAAAAAAAACACTGGCCATCGAAAAAAGTGTATTTGGGTAGTTATTTGACATTTCATGGAATAAACATAATTTTTGTTTTGAATTGAACCGTTTTCAAAGCTTGCATTGGAACTACATGTTAAATCAACACATGTAATGTATATCTAATAATCAGCGGCATTTCAACATTTTTATACAAACATATGTAACTTTTTGTAAATATTGACTTTTAACTTTTAAGTAACATTAGTAGATTGTGTACTGGCATTGCACTTTCTACTCAGAATTGATCCTGCATGCTAACTTGAGGGTTAACAATTAAAATCAGACCTACAAACAAACCTACAAAATTTTGGCTTCCGCTGCTCTTTTTCTTTTTTTCTGTATTTTAATCTTTTCTGTTCTTGTGATTGGCTTCAATCACAGAACTGTAAATTACTTACATAATTCTTTGCTCCTTGAACTGTATTTAGTTATTTACCCTGAATTAGGTTTTCTTCAACGGCAAGCTATATTATCCTTGTACAATTGATTTTAGGAACACAACCTGATAAAAACTTTATGGAAATTTTAAAACGGAATGCACTTCTAACTGGTATTTTATATATCTGTTAAGAGTATACTGTTTGAGATTTTACTGATATCAAATTGAATTTTCTAGAAGATTGGTGTAAGAAGATTTAATCTAAAAATTGAGTAAAATTAACAAATCACATCTTTGAGACACTCAGTTTGAATATCCGTTTCATTGGAATATGAAACTTTATACATATATCAAATAAATGACTGTAAAATTTCTAAGTGCTCGTACTACCTTAACTAAATGGAAGGAAGAAATAAACTAAATAGTTTTACACTTTTGACTTTCTTTTTTTTTGGTTTTCTGCTTCTTTTTTTGCAGTTGTGTTGCTTTTCATTTCCTTTGATTTAATGAGTATAAAGCACATTATACATGAACAATTATAAGAGAGTTTACGCTACAGTAGAATTCTGAAAACATGTTGCTAACATAATCTATGTAAAAAAAATTACAATGTGCAAATTAAGATATTTGTCACAACATATTTTAAGAGGGTTAAATCCAAGAAGAAAAAGGTAAAGTTTTAACATGAAATTAGGACTACAAAAGCCTCTCTACCAATTCAACCTCACCTTTACCTAGCTGCCACCGACATCACCGTTAGTCACATTACAAATGTAAGTGGTGACCGCGGGATCGAACTGTCCCACCGGAGGATGAGCTCCAAAGTCATACCAATCCACCGATTCTAAGTATTTATCCGAAGTATTTATTTAGATAAGAAAATCAATTGCTACTTAAATCTTGGTTGGTTTGCACGCTATATTGTTAAGATTATGAATCTTACTACCAAGTTTAACGTTGTCTGAGCCTGCTCTACTTTAAAGTCAGCGTTCAAAGTCTATAAACAACCTTACGCCTCAAAGGGTGAACAAACGTTTTGTTACTTTGTTAAGTGTTTTCATTCTTAAATTGATCGATAGACTAAAACGAAACAAAATCAATTTAGTGATTATTTATGAGTATTCAGACTTCAGAGTAATAATCTGATATGAGTTTCAGAATAGATACACAATGCTAGGATTCTGGCAAATTTCAATCTTGACTAGCGAGATCAGAAATAAAATGGTGAAAAATAAGATTTAAAGGACCTTAATCAATAATTACACAAACATCCTTTTGGTTTAACCCTCTTAAAATAGTTAACTACAATACATACAGTTTTCAATCTAAACATTCTTCTTTCAAAATAGTTTAGTCCTTCATTACATCACAAGTACGGAGAAGGTTGCTTGGTCTGTCTAGGACAGTAAAAAAGGGAGGCCTGTTTAACATAACTATTAACCACCAAGTATTTCTTTACATTATATTATGTTTTTCCCATTCTCTTTTATTATATTGTTTTGCTTGTATTTTTTTATTTTTATATTATTTTTTGTTTTTTTTTTATGAATTTTTTAATTTTTTATTTTTGTTGCTTTTTTTGTTTTTTTTTTAATGAGAGTACAAAAATATGTACAAAGCAAAATAACTTAATATCAAGCTCACAGCCTTACTTACAAGAGCCGTCCAGAGAATAAAACTGAATACAAATATTTTAGGCCTATAAAAACGTCTGTATCTTTCAAGCTCTTGCTTTAACCTAAAACAAACTTGTAATCAATGTGTGTTCTGGTGTAATGGTGAAATTTTTTCTAATTTGAAGTTTTCATTGCTAGCAAAACCTTTCTTCCAGAAAGTGTCAGTGATCACTACAATTCTCAAAAGAAAACTACAATTGGTACTTAATCAGGGGAAAACAAGGATTGTTTTGAAAGACCGAACATTTAAAGCCTTTAGACAACACCATTGCACACTTTGTATTTGATAGGACTTAAATTTGGAGCCCTCATCTGTAATGATACAGAAGTGCCACGCCCTAACCTAACCTTACACTCTCCCGGTCACGTTCCTACAGCCGGAATATTTTAATTTATTTCTTATATTTTTAACTTTATATTTAGTAGATTTGTTCATCAATAAGATAATTTAGAACTCTCACTTCCCCCTATGTTCAAACTCATGACTAATTTAAGTATCACATAAAAAATACCACCTGTTCAGGCTTATATAAAGGAACTTAATATCACAAACAAAGCAACAAGTGAAATAAATAATGATGGGAACAGTAATTAAGAAGAAAACTTAAAAGAAACCCATTGAAAAAGACATTTCAAAAGTAATACCAGCACAAGGAATATCTTGATATTTAGTAGGCTATTGAGGAATCCATATGAAAGTTAATAAAATATATCGAGTAGTGAAGAAGGAGTCTTAATTAATGAATTAGCCAACAAGTTTCAATAAAAACCTCCTGAATGCAACAGTTACTGGGCACTGCGTTTTCAGGCGAAGGGCTGACTTGGGCCTCAAGTTGTTCCCGCGTAAAGGCTTAGGGCCGTGAGAGGGTTAACAAGGTCCTGTCTGTAATCAAGGCAGGGATGACACGTAATATGCGGCAGTATCGGCCGTAGCATTCAAACTGTTTAAACTCTGGACGACCCTCGCACTTAGATACACAAACTGTTCAACAACTTAACGATGACAATAAGTGTAATGAATGTGAATGGGTCTCACTGATAGACGGCGGGCTTCCCAGGTTCATCTGTTTGTCCACCTCGGATTGTAGCTGCTTTAGTTTCTCAGCTTCCTCTTTCATCTCCCGGACTCGCGCTTTGATAGCCTCCAGTTCCTGGAATCATTGGGGAGAACATAAGTTTCAACCGAACCAAGACAAAACCTTTCTTTCGTGGCCAGTCCGATAGGTGTCTACCAAAATCAAAAGATCGAAAAGCACTCAAACTTATTAGAATAGATTTTTCTCAATGCCTAGTCTTGCATTTTTATTTTACTGCTACTTTTTATTTATTTTTATCTTAATTTTACTACTTGTATTGGTGCATCCAGTTTTGAATCTAGAAGGGGCGCTTTAGCACTAAGGGAGGTTCCACTTGTGAAAATGTTAAAAAAGAATGCATAATGACGCATGTTTAGGCTGATTCACATGTTGAATTTCAATCAAAATTGAAAAGAAAGGAGAGTAGGCTCACCTGGATAAAGTAGAAAGAGATAAAAGAACACAAACTGTCAAAACTCCACCCTACTAGGGGCTTTGTCAAGAAAAAAGAGTACACTTGATAGAACTTACTTAACAAAACAGACTGAACAAAAAAACAAAGCAAAAAGATGGAAACAGTGTTGCCAACAGTAGTCAGAAGTCAAAATAAAAACAGGTGAAAAATATTTATATATATATAATAATAAAATGGAAGATCTACAAACTTGGCCTGCAGAACCTGCTGAGGAAAGGTTGTAGGCTATCTAAGATTGAGGTTTGGGTGGGACAAGGGATTTGGTAACCCATTGATGGGCTAGTTCCTTCCTGCGGAGTTGGGAACCATTTGCTCGAGAGGGGGATTGGCTTTATACAACTTTGCTCCTGAAACAGTCCTCAAAATTATTGTTATAGAAAACAGTGCGAGCAGAGACGGGTTTGAAAATATTTTTTGTTTGGCAGTAGTTTTTTTGGCCGTTTAAATGTGCAGGGAGGGTTTGGACCAAGGAGGTAGGGATGTTGTGGGGATCTGTTTTAGGTTTGGGAGGTAGAGTTCTGGATTGGGCAAGGCGGATTTGATTTTTAACAAGATTGGGAGGGTAGATTAAATTGTGAAAGGTTTTAGCGAGGTGGTTGTTGTACGATGTTACGTCGCAGATGATGCAAGAGGCGCGGGTACAAGGCTGAAGGAGAGGGAACATTTGGTATTGTTGTGTTGGCAGCTGGTGTAATGTAGGTATTGTAAGGTTTGATGTTGATATATTTGGACCTGGAATGAAGAAAGTATTCAAGAGCGGCTAGGCCATGGTTGTGGGGAAGTGCTCCCTTTTTGCCTTGACAAAGGCTCTAGCAGGGCTGAAAATTTGTGTTCTGTTAGGTGTTTTTACTTTATCCAGGTGAGCCTGCTCTCTTCTCTTTTCCTTTTAGATGCATAAATAGCCTAGTACCCTATTTACTATATCTATGTTAAATTTAAAGGCAATTGGCGTGTGAAAATTATTAAAAAGGTTTCTCCTTAATGAACAAATTTGACCAGCAAGTCACAATAGAAACTTAAAAACTCCTTACAGTGTGCTCGACTATCTCGTAAGAGCCCAAATTTACTTCTGTCATTTCAGTGACTGTGCATCCGAAACTGATGATTCATTCTGTCTCGAGTATTAGGTTTGACAATTATTGAAACAAGAGACAACTTATGATCTGCTCAATGAAGGCTAGAGTTCTCTCTGGATACACGACTCGCTTTCCTTGACTCTTTTGTTACTTACAGGATCATCCAACTTGCTTGGCCCCGGCTCCTCACCATCAACTTCCTCCGATGTTTCATTCTCTTGTCCGTTCTCCATCTTCTCGAAAGTTTCTTCAGACCCAACTTCTTCTGCCATTTTCAAACTGTAAGCAAAACCATTTTTAATATACAATTAGCTTCTATTGTTCAGTTGAGAGAGGGTTTCCTAACAAATTGGTGAAACTTAGAGGAATCTAAATGTAGTATAGTAGAACCCTCAAATTCGACTACATGGGATAATCTTCAAAGTCTGTATACTCTCCCACGACACACCAGCCAAGATAAGATAGTGACTCATCTGCTCTACCCTTTGTTTTCCATTAGCTTTAGTTTGTTGGTGCAGAGTGACATAAAATACTATTTACATTTAGTTAAATATAATGATATTAGCCTACCATTTATATAACCATTTTTAAATAACTGTACAGTAAACCTTTTTCAACCTGTTAAAACTTTTGTTCCTCTTGATCTCCCGACCTCAGTCAGGCCCAGTTAGGGTCGGATATGAGGGGTTCTACTGTACTATACTAAATCTCGTTCCTAACTTTACCATAGTGCTAGTCTTAGACTTACCATCCTACCTACCTTAGGATATTCAGCGTAGAGCCTTTGTACACTAGAGCAACAATGTTAATGGTATTGCCTAAGTATCCTCCTTTAATACCTAATAGGACAACTAAGGTTTAAAAACCTGAAAAAAGTGAAACGCTTGGCTTGCTCGCCAAATCGTTCTCCTCAATCGACCAGTAACTAAGAAGTGGATAAGTCAAACGTCGACTGTTCTAATTGTTTGCAGTATTGTTTTGACAGATGTGTTTGCTATTGTTCCATTACGTTAAGATCTACAATGATTAAGCTCAATGAGGGTTAACCTAAACCAAACCTAATGCAGAGTAGATTGAACTTTTCATTCAAAAATGCATCCGGTTACCTTAACTACTGAAATAAACTGTCTACTTTACCTTAATAAAGACCTAGGCATATCAAATTACTTGATTTAACTAGAAGAGAGATATTAAAATCTCTTCTTTGTACATTGTTTTATCTTAAACTGGGTTAATTTTGAATAGAGATGAAAACCCTTGATACCACATTTCCTTCTGAGTTTGATATTGATACCGTTACCTAGAGTCATAGTTACTCGTCCCATTGCTTCTTATTCGAACACTATGGTTATCTTTCTCAGAGCTACTTTAGAAAGTATACTTTCCATAATATACACAATTGCCACTGATTTTATTTTACAGAATTAATGTTGTGATTATTGCCGAGTACTTTAGTTGTTAACTCGCTGATCTTTCCTTGAAATAAGCCCATTCCAATGTTATTATAGGATGCCCTTTCGAACGTATACTCAGAGTAAAGGAGAAACCTTAAGCTTACCCATTTTCATACTTCAGCTAGCATAAAAGGGATTGAAACTCACAAATTGTCCACACTTAGTTGATTAAAAGCTCGTTTATTCAATAATTTACATACAATCTGGTACTTTGTACGGTACAGAAAACAACAAAGAGTAGTCTAATTCAGATGACTTCGAGGACTAAAAATTAATTTTTATTTTAACAGAACCTTCCTTATTAATGTTGTTATTTACAGATATTGTAATATGTGTTTGGACAATTATTCTATATTTAGTCTATTTTACTTTAAATGTTTAGTTATTTATATTTGACTTTGTCCATATTGCTTGTACAAGTTCAAAGACAATACAATTTTATTTATTTATTATTTATCTAGATTGACTGAGACTAAAATAATCTTGTCATTGTGCGTAAAATTGTAGCGAAGCCAGGATTTTGGATCCCTCCCCACTTGGCTAAGCTCTTTAATGGTAAAAAAGTGCCAACACAAATGCAATGTCTTATAAATTGAGGCTGCAAAACACTCAAAATTGTCCTTTAGAACCCAGGCATAAATGGTCAATTTAAAACTTGGGAACATTTAGATGACGATCCTAAAAATTTGGGTAGTTTATTAGAATTTCATTAGGCTATATTGACAATTTGGTGGGGAGAAATGAGTACCGTACAATTGGTGTACAGAAGAGCTTAAGAATAATTAATCGTAATATAAATAAAACAAATCAAATATAAAATAATATACATATTTATATGCTAAAATACACAATAAGAATACAAAAACTTACATAATATATTCACACAATCAATATAAATAAAATATTTGGCAAAAGTATTTCAAAAGCTAGTAAAAAAGATAGGTGTAGTGCTGCAAAAATCTGAGAGTATAAAACCATTATCAAGCAAAAAAATGATTTAACGTACTAATGTAATTAAAGCTAGTTATTCTAATAGCGAGTGAACTGGACAGAGTGGCTAAGCCTACCTTTCGGAGTTTAAATAAAAAATTAATTAAAACCAGCTTGCTGATTAGTACACAGCTGATAACTGTACGCCATTGGTAAATTTGCATTGTGATAGTTTGCAAGATCATCACTGACACCTACAAGAACAGTTGACTCGCTATTGGAATAGACTATAGGATTAGATTTGACAATAAACATGTTCAACTATAAGCAGAAAGTGTTAAGATTGATTTTGATATCTTAAAATAATGTTGTAGCTTGTATAAAATGGCAGTGAGACCAATGGGAATATATGATTGGGACATGTCAAGAAACTGTAACTACCTAATAAATTAGTAGTTATCAAATCAATAACAATGTAAAGAAATCAAAATGGAATGATTGTTGTGCAATGCATGGTCCTATTTTATTTAGCAATTATTTCAGAGTTTAATAAATAAGGTAGCTTGTTTTAGTTGTAATTAATACTAAAACCAACACATGGTGTATTGCAATACTAAATTTATTTTTCATTTATAAACAAGTTGAAACACCATTTCTTTACACAACAACGTAAAGATTATATCCTAACATCACTTCACATTTAAATGCATATCTTTGTCAACTCGGTTGAGCACCAGTAAAATAATTTGGTAGATTTAGAATCTCTTTAAGAACTCTTCAGCGGAAATTCTCGCTCTTGCATTGACAGCCAGTTTCATCTCGCTGATTTCCTTGTCGATCTCCTCCATAAAGTGGACGACAAAGTCGACTAGTTTGTGTTTGTACATCTGCTCTGCGTGGAAGTTGGTGATGAGGAAGCTGATGTCGTAGCCTTGGACCGCTTTCCGCCTGATAACAACAAAGTTTTCCGCCCGCATCATCATGAACCGCATGAACTTCTTGCACAGGATGCGCTCGATATCGTCTGCCTGCTTCACGGCTATGCTGATCCGCACTGAGTTCACAGAGCCCTCGATGAGCACACGTTCACGCTCGTTGCGGCTCACCACTATCGGGTTCAGCAGGAGTTCCCGGTTTGACCGCACCTCCACCTCCGGTTTGTTGTGTCGTTCTACTTCTTGGGACGAGAAACTCTCCAGACACATGGCAGCGGTTAGGCTGTGACGCACTGCGGTCAGGTAAGGTCGCAGAGTTGCTGACATTGTACACGGAAAAACACCTGGAAAACAATACTTGACTGAGAATCCAATTTTCTTTACTCGAAAGCATAGCATTGTTGGGTAAACATTGATTTTAAACATTTAAAGCATTGATCTCAGGAAGACTTGATCAATTTTGAAAGTAAATTAGAAGGTAGGACTCTTGTTATCCTACCTTTTGACAGTAAAATGCATTCATTAGTCTAACTTTTGACAGTAAGAATGCATTATCTACATGCAAAAATGATTACCATGCCCTTGTATTGATCGCGAGTCTTTAAAGTTTCAAGTAACATCAAAATGAAATTTATTATAATTTTGATCCTCAGTCAAGTACCGGTATGCCGATTGTTTTCCAGGTAAACCTTCAAATCTACTTTCATAGTAAAATTTAAATATGTTTTAGTTATCAAGCTGTTTTAAGTTTATTTTCATCCTTCCTAACAGTTTACCTGTTTGATGTCAATTCCATAATAGGATCTAAGTTGTTTGTGTGCATATTTTTCATTTGAGGCATAAATGGTGAAGTTTGAACACTACTTGCATTTTAAGTTACTAAGTCTAACACACAACAAGAACATAACATTTGACGGCCAACAATTGAGTAACCCACAAATGGGGCTGAAACAACCCTTAAGTTCCTATTACTTTCAATTTTCTTTGTACTCTATGGGGAGGCTATGCTACTTTACATGTCCTTAAAACTCTTTTTGCACAAGCACCCAAACCACACATTTACAACTTAATGATTTCCAGTTCAGCATTCGAACTTATGTATTGCAACTGTGATAACTGAATTATAATACGCTTAACAATGATAGAACAGGTTAGGACTTATTATAGCTTCCTTATGTGTAGGATGGGCTGTGCAATGTGTCAGCCTAGGCCTATCTATTTTACCTTGAGCAGTTTGAAACAAGGTATTTGGCACTTCGTCCCACGTCGATAACGAGTTAGCTTTTTGTTGTATGAATGAATCATCTAGGCATGATGTCAAATAGATAAGTTATTCTAAGCTTAAAGATGAACATTGAGTACAAGAAGTTACACCCAAGCATAGACACTTACCCAAAAGTAACTGGTCAGAGCGAGATTTCGGTTCAGTAAAACGTGAATTCCTGATTAATACTTGGGAAAGGTTAATAGTTATTTTCTTCGTACCACGAATTACCGTTGAAACTATAAACTAAATATAATTATTTAAAAAGTTGTATTTACTAAGAACCGGTGGCAAGATGAAATGACGGAGTTACGGCGATGAGCATCAAAATCACTATTGCCAACACAACCGAATTACCTGAAATACTCTGGAAAAGGATTCAATTCTCTGTAGCTTACTGTTGTATATAACTCAATTTTAGTTTAATTCAACTTAAACTCAGACCGTAGAGTTAGGAGACATGAGAGATAATAAGAGGTTTATAAAACTCTCTAATATATAGAATCAACGTTAATACTACTGTATTGCACAGTAACTTCAGATTTGTTGTCGCAAAAGTGACATTGCTCACGGTCAACATAGTGCGGGTCAAAAGCTGATAGGCGCGTTGAAAAGCAGTGGGTTGCCAAGGTAGGGTAGAGGAGATAATAAACGTATTTTAATAGGCTACGTTTAGAAAAACAATAACATGTGATAGTAGTAAAAGCTCTTCCTTTTGTGATATTAGTGTTTAATTTTTTCATCGACAAAAATCAATTATAGTACCGAGAACCTCTAAAATTTCTCTGGATGTACTCTTGAGGAACTTGAAGAAATCCTCTGCTCAAGTTGCAGCTTAGCTGCGTTGACTATGAACATCAAGTTTAATATTACCATTTAAATTCAAGTGCAATGAAGTACAAGAGTACATTCTTGGAATGGAGCTTGTTCTCATTAGATTGCACTAATATGCGTTACAATATATAATTTGTTGAGATATATGCTTTTTGCGATTTCAAATAAATTTACAATAAGTTTTACTTTTACTAGTTGTAATAAAACTTGCAGTAAAAGAACACGCAAGTCTGAGGCCGAAGCGAGGCTGTGAGTGGAGCGGACAGCCTCGTAACACCCGTGGTCACGCCAAGAGGAGGCGAAAGGAGCGAATAAGTGTAACAAATTGAAAAGCAAATTCGATTCACTCATGCAAGCGGCGCTTTAGCACTTAGCTGCGTGTCGGCCTCATTAGATTCCCTCTAATACGGAATCCTTCTGTAGTTTTTGTTGAGCGGAGTAATTTAGTTATTCGGCATAATTTACTTTACTAATAATGCACTAAACTAACATGAAAAGTATTCGCCGTATTCCAGAGTATCATCCCCTAGAGTATCATCGACCCCCATATTAACATATTTTTATAATGTTAATTTTTCATATTCTATCAAATGCATTATTACGCATTTAAAACATATTTTATCAAATAGAGAAACAACGACACTTTAGTATGTTGGCTAATAAATAATATTACTAAACAACTATATTCATTCGTAATATAATATTAACAAACAAATAAAATTTCCAGAAAACTAAAGTCAATAGTTATCTGTGGTATAGAATATTTATTCCTTTTGCTGGCTGCGACAATGCAGTTTTATCAGCTGATGAAGAGATAAGCGAAGCCGCGACGACCAGTTCATCTTACCTTACATTCGGTAAAACTAAATTATTTAACGAATACCGTACCACGTTAGTATTTTAGTGAACGTTGTTACTAGTTTATAATAATCTACAAAATGTGTTGATTATAAGACGTGTCGGGCTATAAGTTGTGTTCTGATGTGCAGTGATTGTGTCGAACATTTCCACGGATTTTACTTTGGACTTTCGCTTTGGAATAACATGGTGAGTAAAACCAGATACGTAGGCTTAATCAACGATTATTTCACTTTTAACATTTGGTAAGGGTAATACAAGATATGTTATGGTGAATATTCTGTGTCTATTTCATGGTTCTAGCCTACAAGATGTATATGTTTGCTAGAACGGAATAATCTAGTTGGTAATAGATGTTAAAGTTACAGTTGAAGTTGGTTAAACATTGAATGGAATAATTATCCATTGCGCATGACCAGCTGTTTTGTAGCGTCCTGGAACGTAGTCTAGCATGTTTCTAGCATACATAACCTCTGTTGGCGCTTACGTTGGGTTCGTAATTCGTATATTGTCGGGGAATTTTAAGGAAAATAAAAATCGCGTATTATTGAATACAGGTAAAAATTGTTGACTGTTTTATTTTAAGAATATAATTATTTGCGAAGTTAACGGGTAGAAACCAACTGCATAAATAAAATTTGGCAACGCAAGGCATCTGTCAAATGACCAATTAGTCCATTAATTTATTAAACACTCTATTTTAAATAAATTTATTCATTGTGTACTTTGCTTTTAGATCTACCGAGAGGACATCGAATAATATCAAAATTACGTTTAACGGATTATTTTAGGAAAATATTTTAAGTAATTGTTTTTAATTTCTGTGTAGTTAGCCTACATATACGGATAAATTATTTTTCCATTACAATTAATAGTTTCGCAACGGGTCATATTATTAAAACAGCAACCATGACACTAGAAATAGCAGTTAATATATATTGGAATATCCTAGGCTTGAAATATCTAAGAAATTACCTTCCCAAATCGGCATTAATTTGTTTAATAAAAAAACATTCAAACACTATTGATAAAATAAATAATCTTTAGAAAAAATGGAAATCTTTTACTTAACAAACGTGTTATAGTGTTGCTGAATTTATGGACCATTCAAGTGTAAGAACCAATTTTTGTATTAAGTCTTCAGTTTCTTATATTGTAAATACTATAGAGGAACACTGGAACAGTATTTTGGCAATGGATTTGTCTTAATTATTTTTGTATTGTCATGCAATGTATTTTGTAAACACAAATAAAGTTATTATTATTGCGTCAAGCTTTCCAGATAAAAAGTATATTTAATATAACGGGCAAATAAGTTCAGAGGGCCAATGTTGCATATTCTTAAAAATTCGACTTGTTCTTACTTACCGCACGTAAGAAGTATCACTTGATGATGGGTAAGGATGTAAGTGTGGTGAGGGGGGGTAGTTTCCCAGGGGGTTGCGGACGTCTCAGACATTGCAAATGTTGCACATTCCACCTTCAAGACATATCTTATACATATATACAGCACATTACACCGCCAGCTCTGCTTTGACCAGGTACAGTCGAGGAAAATATGAAACTAATAAGTACATAAGAGCAAGTACACTTTTGAACGTGTATAGGTTACACTTGGGTTATAAATACATAGTTTTATTGCATATAAAACTCAATTTTTGGGGGAAAGCCACACTGAAAGGAAATGTCCACCGTCTATTATCTTCGTTACGGGGAATCCGCTAGGATTCACGGTAGCGCTTGTGGCTACACGTATGAAAGAGTAGCTCGTGATTCAGTATTCAATGAATGAGCAAATGCCCACGAACAAATACAGTTCACTCAAAGTTAGTTGACAGAACAGATCAAAGTCACCGTTGTCACGGGACCTGGCTTTCATCGTAGTTAATTGTTGATTGGTGTATATTCTGCTGGTTTAGCGTTTGTAGGGCACTTTCTGTCGTGAACTAATTTTAAATGCATTTTATTGTTGGGAAGTAGAGCTAAATTAACGTGTATCTAAAAATACCATTATTAACTAGGTTTAAAGCCACCATTTTGATTTTGTAACAATATTGCTGCTTAAGATGGGCAGTTAATTTGTGACAACCATTTCGATTTTTGTCGATTGCCTATCAAGGGATACATCTCGTGATTATTTTATTAGATAATTTATGTTAAGTAGTCAAATTTGTGGGTTTCATGTTTTGGAGGAGAATTAGTTATATATTATTTCAGTTCGTTTGGAACTAAAGTAATTGTGCAAGGAACTTTCATACAATGTACTTCCAATAATAAGTAATTATCGTACAATCTTTATCTCCAAATGTTTCTGAATCGATGTAGTTGTTTTGACTTAAGTTTAAGTTCTTAACATATCTGTTATTAAGAGAACTAACCCAAAATGTTAAACATTTAGTAAAATCAAAATCACTGCTATCTTCTAATCTAAGTAGGCTATATAAAAGCCAAATACCACTCACTGACTCACTCATCAGCCCACAGCCCAAACTACTTGATGGATTGTCTTGAAAATTTTGACACTCATTCGTTTTAGGCTCTAGACGCGCACTAAGAAAGGATTTGGAACAGTTTTGATTTTTCAGGGTGATTTAAGGGGTTAAAGTACGAAAAAATACTCAAAAGTAATAATACATAGGGGACAAGTCTTAACGGCATTAAGCTATTTCTAGATCAGATATGAAGAGGAATAATTTTCATTCGAATGCTGGGAGATTAGAGGCAAAAAAGTATGTCGGGATTTGATTAAGAAATGAAAGGAAAATTTTGATACACACAGATTGACATTGCGATAAATTATTTTTCCATTACAATTAATAGTTTTGCAACGGGTCATATTATTAACAACCATGACACTAGAAATAGCAGTTAATATATATTGGAATATCCTAGGCTTGAAATATCTAAGAAATTACCTTCCCAAATCGGCATTAATTTGTTTAATAAAAAACATTTTAACACTATTGATAAAATAAATACTTTTGAGTAAAAATGGAAATCTTTTACTTAACAAACGTTTTATAGTGTTGGTGAATTTATGGACCATTCGAGTGTAACAACCAATTTTTGTATTAAGTCTTCAGTTTCTTATATTGTAATACTATAGAGGAACACTGGAACAGTATTTTGGCAATGGATTTGTCTTAATTATTTTTGTATTGTCATGCAATGTATTTTGTAAACAACAAATAAAGTTATTATTGCGTTAAGCTTTCCAGATAAAAAGTATATTTAATATAACGGGCAAATAAGTTCAGAGGGCCAATGTTGCATATTCTTAAAATTCGACTTGTTCTTACTTACCGCACGTAAGAAGTATCACTTGATGATGGGTAAGGATGTAAGTGTGTGGGGTGAGGGGGGGTAGTTTCCCAGGGGGTTGCGGACGTCTCAGACATTGCAAATGTTGCACATTCCACCTTCAAGACATATCTTATACATATATACAGCACATTACACCGCCAGCTCTGCTTTGACCAGGTACAGTCGAGGAAAATATGAAACTAATAAGTACATAAGAGCAAGTACACTTTTGAACGTGTTATAAACGTGTAGGTTACACTTGGGTTATAAATACATAGTTTTATTGCATATAAACTCAATTTTGGGGAAAGCCACACTGAAAGGAAATTTCCACCGTCTATTATCTTCGTTACGGGGAATCCGCTAGGATTCACGGTAGCGCTTGTGGCTACGTATGAAAGAGTAGCTCGTGATTCAGTATTCAATGAATGAGCAAATGCCCACGAACAAATACAGTTCACTCAAAGTTAGTTGACAGAACAGATCAAAGTCACCGTTGTCACGGGACCTGGCTTTCATCGTAGTTAATTGTTGATTGGTGTATATTCTGCTGGTTTAGCGTTTGTTGGGCACTTTCTGTCGTGAACTAATTTTAAATGCATTTTATTGTTGGGAAGTAGAGCTAAATTAACGTATATCTAAAAATACCATAATTAACTAGGTTTAAAGCCACCATTTTGATTTTGTAACAATATTGCTGCTTAAGATGGGCAGTTAATTTGTGACAACCATTTCGATTTTTGTCGATTGCCAATCAAGGGGATCCATATCGTGATTATTTTATTAGATAATTTATGTTAAGTAGTCAAATTTGTGGGTTTCATGTTTTGGAGGAGAATTAGTGGTATATTATTTCAGTTCGTTTGGAACTAAAGTAATTATGCAAGGAACTTTCAAACAATGTAGCCTACTTCTAATAATAAGTAATTATCGTACAATCTTTATCTCCAAATGTTTCTGAATCGATGTAGTTGTTTTGACTTAAGTTTAAGTCTTAACATATCTGTCTATTAAGAAAAGAACTAATCCAAAATGTTAAACATTTAGTAAAATCAAAATCACTGCTATCTTCTAATCTAAGTAGGCTACATAAAAGCCAAATACCACTCACTGACTCAGTCATCAGCCCACAGCCAAACTACTTGATGGATTGTTTTGAAAATTTTGACACTCATTCGTTTTAGGCTCTAGACGCGCACTAAGAAAGGATTTGGAACAGTTTTGATTTTCAGGGGTGATTTAAGGGGTTAAAGTACGAAAAAATACCCAAAAGTAATACATAAGGGACTAGTCTATTTCTAGATCAGATAAAAGAGGAAATAATTTCATTAGATGTGTGCAAGTTCCGAAATTTAGGATTTTTTTTGCAATAAAATTGTCTGTATGCTCGGGCAGAATTATTTGGTTTCAGAATTTCTTTCATGCGGGTAAACAACGGGAGTAATTATGACCCCAAAATCGAAAATGTAGATTTGGTTTTAAATTATCACAATGGTCTCCGAAATTGAGTCCTAACTTACAGTTTTTGACCATCGCAATCAATAAAGTCAAACACAAGTTTTTATTATGCATGTAACAATCTTTTCCCACTATATTTAGTACTCACTCCAGAGCGAAGCACAGGTAGGACAGCTAGTTTAAGTAAAAAGGTTCATTTAAGTTTCAATTTTAAATCTGACCCAATATTTTTCATAAAAATCAAACTAAATTAGATAGTTAGTTTTCGATGAATTGGAACACCACCCACGTGTCTTGTAATTCAATCGACACCAAAGAGTACATTAGAAGAGCGAGTTTCTAAGAGCTAAGTAGCTCTAAGATTCTTATCCATCAAAAAGTTTAACCAATCAGAAGCTGATGAAAAAGTTCTGATCAGGGCAAGAATCCTCGCGCCTTCTTCGTGTACTGCGAAGAGAGAATTTCATCCAACAGTGAGATAAGGTGCTAATGACAGTTTGAAAATAATGTATAACTTTTTATTAGATTTAAACCAAATTTGGAGGGTTGTAGTGAACATTAGGGGACGTAGTAACTAAAAAACTCGCTATTCGAGTACTTTACGGAGCTCATTTTAAAGTACACCTTATTGGTAACCTCAGCAGAGGAGCCTAAATTCGTCCGTACAAGGAACACACGACACCGCGCAAGTAACAACTGGTTAAACAACGGGCCTTCTTTCAACTAACTGTTAAACCAAGCGCCTACAAGGGTTCACGGCGGTCCGTTTTTCACGCGCATACTGTTTCACCCCTATAAATAATTTTTATTTTAATTAACACGATATCATATTTGGAAACTAGAGATTTCCGATGCGTGTATACAGCCTGATTTCTCATACGCTGTTTCACAAATACATTTTAAAATAATTGTCCTAGCTTTAATAGACTACTTAAAACTTTTATTTTGTATTATTTAGAAAAAAGTTATACGCGTGTCGGAAAATTTCTATAGTTTCTAAATATTATTTTATATCATGTTTATCAATGTAAACATTATTTTGAAAGGTGAAACACGGGCCGTTCTAAACCTTTGCACTGTAGCGTTGCCGCGCAGCTGAGGCGTACTCTTAAATATTTCTGAAATTTGAGTTTATTCGCTTGAATATTGACTACTATAATATTTTATTCGGACGAACCAGCCCTGCAAATGTTTACCAGTTTAGTTTTATACAATATTCGGTTTGGGATTAGGAATGGCATTAAAAGTTCTACCATATAATCGGGCCTGACGTCTTTAGGACTGTGAGTTTTGTTTTTATCAACTTGCCATTTGGACACTAATTTTATTAATATTTCAACTCTTTTTTGGTTTTGACTTTGTTTTTAATTTACTTGAACTCTTCATATAAATATCCTGTTAGTCTTAAGGTTAAGTGGTAGAGAAGTCTATAGTCCTTCCTCGTATTTGGTCAATATACAGTAGTCCTTTGTGCTTGTATTTATTATACAATCAATATTTACATCGTGTTAGTGCAGTACGTGGAAATAAAAATGTATTTCTTTCATATTTTTTAAAGAATCTATTGAGAAAACATGAAGCATGGAAGGTGTAAGGACGGTCTGTCTGCTTTATTGATTGAACTTGTTAACAATATTCTTCAGAAGTTTTATTAAACTTGTAGAGTCTGCCGTAACTTTTGATTAATTTTCTGAAAATAAAAATGTTAAAATACCTTTGAATGGTAAGTGGTCCGTGGATTTAAATATTAAAGTCCGAAACGTGAAAATAAATATATATTTTAAGTCCATACTTTGTTTCACGGTCAATTTGCAGTGTGAATAAATATTATGATAATTTAAAAAATGCAAGAAATTTTAAGCTCAGCACTTTATGTGATACAAAAACTTGTACTTTTAGACCTCGTAAAATATTAACAAGTTTCGCCTTTTGGAAAATTGCGTTTTGTTTAACTTATAACAAAAATGATATTCTTGTATTTTAAGTTTACAATACATGCACAAAGGAAAATTTAATACACAATCTTAGCTTATCATATAAAACATTCGATTATGCGGTATACATTAATAACAAGTTATAGCAAAATGATTGCTTGCTTTGGTTTTTTATCTAGCTTGTTAATGTAGTTTTTACAAAGTGACAAATCTGCCATATAATTGTGAGTTTGTCCCACAAAGATACGGTCGATTCAAGTTGTAAGTTGATTGAAATGAAATGAAATGAAATGAAATGAAACACGTCTTTATTAGTGGCGAAGTTAGGACTTTAAAGTCCTCTCTTCCACTTAACCAGAGATGATAATATTAAAGATTAATATAGGTTAAAGATGATATAGGTCTAAAGTGGCTCAGATAATCTCAGTGATCATCTGATGATACCCGCATCAACTCCCACCATCGTTTAGACATATCAGACCATCACCTGCGTGATTCGGAAGTAACGTTCAGCCGTTCGTCCTTGTATTTCCATTGGTCATTGGGCTATTAATTAATGACCCATTCTAAGGAAGAGTCGGCACAACCTCATAACTCATTACTACCACTCATCACACTCATCCCTCACCACATATTTGCCTTAAAATACCCTCATGAGAGTGGTCGGAATCTCAAATAGTGATTTAGTGATTAAATAAAGGTAGTGCGAGTCGCATACTAAGGAATTGCACGCAATCTACTTTCTCCAGTCCAACAGCTCGGAGTGGCCACGCCCGATTCAATTTTCGCGCACTGCCAATACCCTTCAGTCGGTTTCCGTGGTGTAGCGGTTATCACGTCTGCCTAACACGCAGAAGGTCCCCAGTTCGATCCTGGGCGGAAACATTTACATTTTATTTTTTGTATTTGAACTCAAAAAATTGGTGAGTGTATCGAAATTAAAATGAGTTATTTTTACGTATTCTGGTATAATGTTAATTCCAATTTATTACAAATAGAAACCAACGTCAAAAAATACCGCCTCATTTAATACTTGATACAGTAACTGCAATTCAATAAAGAACGTGTCACAAATTTTGTAAATATTCAATAGGTTATTTTGCAAAAGGGATTTTCATACTTTCGAGTAACATTACAGTGTATTTACGTTTATAAATGACCGAGCACCTTTTGTCGCTTTTTAGCCTAACTTGTTATTTTTCCAAAACTTGTCTGAAAACATTAAGTAAATGTAGACATATTATTACCGTGAGCAGAGGACCTTTTATAGGTTTAAAAGTCACGGCGCGTGGCGATAAATTGGTGAGTAAAAATTGGCGGGAAACTGAGTGTCAAGTCAGCTGGGAGTGATGACAGGTTTGGCACCTGAGCCTGCACAAATTACCCTTCTTTACGCATCCTTGATAATTTGTCTGTTATGAGAAATACAGGGTGTTTTTTTAAACGCAACCCAACTTTCAAACTTTAGTAAGTCATTATTTACGAGCGCTGTAAGGTCGTAAATTGTATCATTTGTTTTTTCACTTGAATATCTATCAGTGATGTTATGTATTGTTGCAGTATTGTAGTAGTTTTGATTTGCTAATTTGATGTTGTTGTAAAATAAACGCAATGTAATGTGACTATACGGTGACGCTAGGTAAAGGTCGAGGCTGAGTGGCAGAGAGGACTTTGTAGTCCTAACTTCGCCTCGTTAAACAAGACAAACTTTACCTTTTTTTACCTTATTGTTGAATAACGCTTAAGAAGAAGATAATTTCTTTTGTTAAGAGGAATTTAGGGTCAAGTTTACAGGTGTTAATCTTCCGAACAAATCTAAAATTCACAGATTTGTAAAAAAGTTTAAACAAAATGGGTTCTGTAGGGAACGGAAAACATAATAGAAGGCGGACTGTACTGAATGAAGAAGATACGGACAATGTACTCGTAAGGGTTAGATTAGAAAATTCTCTTAAAAAATCTTTCAAAATTTTGAAACAACAAAGGCAGATAGCCTACTAATGCCTGGATACTTGATCATAACGCATTTTGACAAAACATATTATCTTGCTCTTAAGTGTTCTTCAACAATAAGCACTCTTTGATCTTTGCTAAAAACCATGATTGCGTTTATTTTACAATAACATCAAATTAGCAAATCAAAACCACTACATTACTGCGACAATACATACCATCTGATATGTATTGAAGTGAACAAACCAATGATACAATTTATAGCGCTCGTAAAGAATGACTTACTAAAGTTTGAAAGTTGGGTTGCGTTTAAAAAACATTCTGTATAATAATTATTGAACTATGGGCTTATAAAATGACTGTATTTCGATGCAGTTTTTACTACCGTATCATATTACCCGTTCTTCGAAACACGAATTTCAGTTTGGACGCTAAAGCACCGCTGGCGTGAGTCAAACGAATTTTCTTTGCAACTTTTTACTCTATTTCGCAGTTTTGTTTTGTCCTGTTCTAAGACGGACATTACGATGTTGTTTGCTATGCGACGTGTTCTGAGGGTGCTCATTTTCATAACCCCATATTTAGTTGATTCCTTGTTTTTTATTCAAAGATAAGAACAATTTCCCATACCAATAATGTTTATTTTAAACAAACTGTTGTTAAAATAGATTTTTTATGATTATGTATTGCTCCTGTTTGCGTTACTTTGCGTTGTTTTGTGCTCGCTTCCTTGTTCCTTGGTTGTTCATGTCTAGTACGGGCTGGCGAAAAGCCGGCTGTCTTTGTTTTATATGAAGGCAGTGCTGTGTTGGCGTTCAGCCCAGAAACGCGTGGATGCCTTGGTCCAGGGGGGTGAGTTTAGAAAAAAATGTGAAATGTCCAGGATTTTTATGTTTTTAAATAAAGTTTTAGTTGTAGGAATAAAATCATAAAGCACTACTTTTTGAAAGACCAGCAAAGAATTATATATTTTTAAAACTTCTGACCGTTGAAGAATTAATTTAAGTTGAATTAAACGGAACCTCTGATCAGGGATTTGCCTTAGAGGCCCTAAATTTCCTCCGTTTATGTTTATTAGTTTGTAACAGTGATTGTATATGGTTATGTAATTTAATTATGTTAAATATAACTTGTGAACAGTTGTAAATTGTAGTTTTAAATATACTTGGCAAGTCACCTTCCGAGAAGCTTTATTGTGTTCAACAAACTTGTATTAAATGTGAAACTGTATTTGAGGAAATAAACCAATTTGAATTTGAATTTAGTTCTTATCATGCCAACAGCCTAAGTAACAAAATGTTCCTAAGGAAATTCGCTTAAAGTATGAAACTGGAAATTTGGTTTCACGTTTTTATAAAAATAACATCTGCTATCTTAATGGTTTGTAGAAGGTAGGTGGCAACCAAGGTTAGTTGCCTCTATACTAACCTTGGGTGGCAACTACTTTTTAAATTTTATCTACACCATGAATGCCACAATAATGTTGTTCTTCAATATCGAGTAGGTGAGATTCTGCGAGAAGCTGTTGTGTACAACAGAATCTGCTTAACTGGATAGGAAGTGATTAGTGCTCGAGATTAACTCGACTTCCTCTACGAGATGGGAATAATTGATCCCCACCCGTGTGCGGCGTTTCTCACAAGAAAGAAACAACTATTATACACGTTTCCAAACAATGAGAAACCAGTCCGACTCGCAGCTATGAGAAAATTAAATTATAAATACCTCATTGCCTGTAGGTCCTAAAGATGTGTTGAATCTTTTACACGATGCATTTCGGCAAGTTGCCCATTTTCAAGTGTCTTTCTTTCTTTCTTCTTATCACTAAATAGTCTTTATACATCCCGTTCATCATCTTCAAGTTCGATATCATAAATACAGTTGCGAACAACAAACCATGGGGACGACGGCGATATTTGCGGAACATCTTGGCGGAATATCGCCGTCGTCCCCCATGGTTTCAATTTGTTCGCGAACGGTGACACACGTGTGATGAACCGGGAAGTGTAAATATGTATATAGACTATTTAGTGATAAGAAGAAAGAAGAAAGGAAGAAGAAGACACTTGAAAATGGGCAACTTATGCCCGAAATGCATCGTGTAAAAGATTCAACACATATTTAGGACCTACAGGCAATGAGGTATTTATAGTACTTAAAGAGGTCCTAAACTGGGATGAATAAATTTTTAAATTCTCAATTTTCGCTCCGCTCAACACCTTGTTTTGGCCTTCTCAAAAAGTAATCTTTACTATATAAAAATATCATATTCATTACTGTAGGCCTACCGAATTTCGATGCAATTTTCTTATTACGATTTTACGATTTACAAGTTATTACTCGTACGATTTTCTTTATAACACGATTTTTAGTTTGGACGCTTAAACACCGCTGACGTGAGTGAAGCGAATTTACTTTGCATATTTTACTCTAATTCGCTGTGCTCACAGCCTCACATTTATGTGTTATTTTACTGTAAGTTTCAGTACATAGCATGAAGAAAACACTCATTTTAAACTTTACTAAAATCGGTCTATTTATTCCGCTGTTATCTTCAAAATAACTGTTTTGCCACCATACGACCGAGTGGATTTTATTTTAATAGTTTTTAGTATAATAATGGGTAACATTGAAGTCATGGTCATTTATTTTAACATCAATCTAAATTGATTGTGATTTTCTTAACTCTTAGGCTTTCGCGGCCGGTGTCATCACTAAGATCTAAGGTATCCGGTTTACACCGCGTCACAGTTGAAATATAATTACTGCTAAACGTTTCGACCTCGCTGTGGAGAGTCATCCTCAGTAGCTTGTTGACTGGCTGAGACTGGATTGGCCGGCCGTGGCGTCTTCTTATTCATGTCAAATTGGAAATCGGACAAAAGTGCAGCTTACATGAAACATATGCATGAATATAAAGTTTTGATACAGTGCACAAAACTTGTTGTGGAGTCAGAATTGGTGCTCATTCCATGGTCCTATAGGGTCCTGTTTCACCATACTAATAGTACTGTAAATTAACGGCATTTAAACATTTTATGTGTATGCTTAACTCCTATATCATGTATTTTCAGAATACACATTAGCAATATACACCCAAACGGGCCAACCTTAAGTTATGAAGCAGAATGTTTATATGACGATATAAAAAACAATGACACGTGAAAGTAAATCAACTGTATTAACGAACACTACTTAAATGCCAGAGGAACGCTACGTCAACGTGTTAAGTAAAATGGAACACAAGTTTTGATTAGTGTTTTGAGTTTTTCATTAGTCGAGTAAAGGAAACTCTGATTACTTCTTTCGGTTCCATTCGTTCATCACAAAACTGTTCTAAACTCAATTTCTCCGGCCTGGGGGGATTATACACCGAGGGCTAAAGGAAATATTAACCAGATCTTGTCCTAAGAACTGGAGTTATTAGCCGGGCTTTCGTTGTTGTTCGAAATCGAAAATTTAAACTTGAAGGTACTGTCAACCTTTGACATTTATTCTCTCTTTCCATTTGTCTTTGATAGAAATATATTTAGCACACCAGTTTTTGTTAGTAAATAAAACAAATCAAAAGTCTTAAATTTAGGTACATTTTAATTGTTGAATACTATCCTGAGGCTTATATGAATGATATAATTATGTTGTTCCAAAGTTCATAATAGTGGCGGAGAGAAATTTAGTAAAAAGAAAGAAACGGACTTTTCCTGCCAATTCCGGGGAAAACTACTCCTAACGTTTTGGGTAGTTAAAAACTCCATCCGTCTTCAGAGGACTACACTAGACTAGAAACTACATTAAGTTATATATTATATCTAAACTTAAGATCTAACCTAAGTCAATACCAAACAATAGTGGCAGGAAAAGTCCGTTTCTTTCTTTTTATTGAATGATATAAGTTTTAATTATGACATGTATTTTTAATGTTCTAGTAAAATATTTTCACTTTAAATTATCGTTCTAGGCTAGGTAAGACGAAAAAATCAATTAAACCGAATACTCAAAATTGTTATGTATCAAGATGATAAGTCTGATTGTGTACCTAATTTGAACTTTCTACGTCAATTTATCATTTGTCGTTCATACTAATCTGTAATACATTTTGGTAGTGGGAATAATTTATAGCCAGTGATATGATAGGTACGTGGACGTGAAACAGCTGTAGTGCTTATAACTACTATTAAGATTACTCGACAGATCAACAAGGTAACCTAAACCTATATAATTATATTGATTCATAGTAATCTGGTGGCTATCATCATGAAGTTCATACTTCTTAAAAGTGTTAGGTGAAATGTAGAACTAAAGTTTGAGCGTCAGCCTAAGATACAACATGTGGCAGTTTGGGTCAACATGTAGTGTTTGCCGCCAATGTTGAATCATGCATGAGTGTCTGCTGCTTTGCCAGATTATTTGTCTGTATCAGCGTTTTAACCAAATGAAAGCACAAATCCTGGTTTTTAAATGAATAAATAAAACTTGTATTGAGTATTACATTTTATATGCGTGACGATGGTCAACTGGTGTTGTACTAAAACTTTCCCGTCGTACAGATCTAGAGCTCTTTTAAACCCACATAAACAAATACATACACCCAGCTTATCCATTCGAATTTTCTCCGTTTTAATTTCAGCCATTCTTCTTCTAACGCGTTGTCCCAGTAGAGTGATATTATAAGTTTGTCTGTGCTGTTGCATGTTTTTGCGATGTGCAGTTCTTTGATGCGCGAGGTTTAAATTACTTAAGCATTGGGACACTTTTAATCGAATTTGGCATTAAATCGCCATATTGACAAAAAAGAAACAAAATCGCCAAAAAAACACCCGTTAATGATCTATAGTTATGTACCTCCCAGGTCGGTAGTCGTCCCTGCCTCTAGTTTTGTTAAATAGTACGTCTATACCTCCTACGAGATGTTTCAAAAATGTAGAGGCAAGGTAAACAATTAATCAATTATCAGACAGATCATCATGAAGTCATCCAGTATAATACACAACAACGGGCGCAATGGCAAACAGATGAAGTAGTGCTGAGTGCGGTCGAGTTGAAACAGAGACTCCACTTCGCTCGACGAAAACATAGCCTTTAATTTTGCACCGGTCGTTTACTGAAGACCTGTGGATGGAGTGAGTATTGACAAGGCCAGGGAGAGTGAGTTCTGATGAACAGACTCGAGAGAAGATTATTCCAAGATGGCGTCCAATCATCTGAGTCTGACCCTCGTCAAGCCGCTCTGTCAATATTGCACGAATCCGGGGGATGTTATTTAACAACAGTAGTAAACATGTAAAGGGTAATGACATGTTCGTATAGTAGGGGTCATACGTGGCCGGATAAATTAGGAGACCCAATCTGGGGAACAGTCGGCCCTAGTTCGTAACAAGACTACACCTCATCATCAATCAAAACGTTCTCATCACACTCACCCTCATTCCATATTCACCTTAAAATACCCTCTAAGAGTGGTCGGTGTCTCAAAGCAAAGCGAATATAGGTTGGTACTGTAATACGAGTACACATGCACAAACTTCATTCTAGCACACAAGAACGTTCACCCTAAAAAGAGTTATTCAAATGATTCCCAAATTAAAACTGAGAGATTCGTGTAAGCCAGAATTTCTAAATTTGAAAGGGTTGACACTATGCTGGGCTATGCTGGCACAATAGGATTTGATTTAATGATCTCTAGGGAGAAAAAGATCATCAAAACAATCCTTTATTTCTTTGGGAATAAAAGTCCAACTTTAGCTTTGCAATACATGTGTCTTGAGCAGCTGGTTTTAGCAGAATAGAAAACAAGCTTTTAGCCGGAAGAAGAGCCAAGTTATAACAGAGACCCTTGCTTTGCTCGATCTGTATAAATGTTCCCACCATCAAGGTGCATCACTTATCTGACCAACGCTTTGATGGAAGTTGATTAAAGACAACATGGCCGGTGAATCAACGCGGGCTTAAACGACAGATCCATTTATAACAATTATCTTTAACTTGACCATTGTTTTCCGGCGCTTCCAGCTGTGAATTAATCTTCATTTTAAGTTAAACCTTAACCGGTAGAAATTAATTTGATGTTGGCGAGCAAAAACTGTTGAGGGTTTAACACGTTCAAGTCAAAGAAAGTAAAGTTTAATTGTTTTATTGACTAATTTGTAAAACTCTTTGATAATATACGAGTTGTTTGTACAATTGATTTGATGGACATTAATACACTTCTTTTGAAAGGTTTAGGTTCCACCATGGATATTCCATAATTTTTCTTATGGGCTCATAGACGAAAACAATAGTTTGTGCTGAAACTACCAATATTCATAACTTGTCTGAATTAACAAAACAAGTGTAATTTCGTTAATGACAACGTGATAGGCATCTTCTCTTTTATAGATAAATACTTTATTGTAACAGCAACAACATTCAATACAAATACAAGTCGGGAAAGGTAAATCAAGAAACTGGCACGTATCAAATTGAAAGGAAAACAGACACAAATAATTAACTTCCTTACGTTTATTCGCTCTATCATAGTTATCTCTCTTAAAAATCTAAAAGTGGGAAAATAAAAGTCAAAGTAATTGAGCCTCACAGTTTACTTCATCCATCACGAGATGTTTATTTATTCAAGGACAAAAATTCAAGCAAACTTTGGTCAGATCCATCAAAAGAAAGCAAATTCAATTTCACATTCAAAAAACTGACTTTTAAACCTGACACATTATTTCCTTACGCAAATGGGAAGGGTTATCTGTTGCGTCCAAAATGCAAACAGTTTTGATCGAGTTTTTAATTTATAGTTTGTTTTCTTAATACATACGTTTCTTTTTGTTTGATTACAATATTGTAAAGTACAAGTTTACAATTCTACGTTATTTTGAAACCAAATTAACAATTTAACTTAGGTTTTCGTGGCCGGAACTCTATTCTAGTTCTTCTGGTTCAAACGCACCAAAACATCATAATCAGATTGAAATTTTTCGGTATCGCTGTGGAGGAGACCGATCAGTTACTATCTTCAGTCACTGATTGGCTGAAACTGAGATACTTGTCTGTATCTTATTGGTGATAGGGCTGCCAACCGTCCATTGGAGCAGGGATGCCAACTGTCGATGTTCTCATTGTGTGTGACACTATCAAAAGACTTCTTCAGGACTGGTTGCCAGCTTCTGGAAAGTTTAATGCTTTCTTCTTTGCTATGATTCTTGAAGTTATTCTCATTTTCAATAGTTCAATTATTTCAATAGTTTCTCAGATGATTTTCGGGAGACGATTCATAATAAATAATGTACTAACTTTAACAAAGAAGACAGCATTAAACCTTCTAGAAGCTGGCAATGAGTCCTGAAGAAATCCTTTTGATAGTGTCACACCCATCGATAGGAGGCATTCCTGCTCCAATGGACGGTTGGCAGCCCTATCACCAACATGATAGCAGACAGCAAGTAGCTCAGTTTTAGCCAACCAGTGATGAAGATCGAGAACGAAAAACTTCAAGCTTATTATGTTTTGACGTGATGTGAGCCGGAAGAACTAGATTACAGTTAACCATCATGAATATTGCTGAGAAATTACTATTGTGTTACGTTTTGAACAGAGTAATCAAAAGATAATTATCCTTAGAGGTAATTAAATTTAGGGGTAGTTTCCAGAATACAGTTTATATTCCTTAAAATTTGAGCTAAAAGCCAGAATGAGGTTAGGATTGGGGAAACGCCAATTAAACCAGATGCCGCAGAGAGGACAGTGGCTTTACATTCATGAAACACACTAAAAGTGAAACCATCGGTCAGAGTTAGGTTTTGAGTTGAATAACGAACTGCAACCAAACCGAGACCACAGCTAACCACAGCAAAGCTATTAAGCCAATTACAAAAGATCAGTGTTTCGAGAGACAAGTCGAACACAAACTCATCAAAAGCGTTCTTTTGACGTCAATTAGTTGTTCGTTGCGCTTGAAAGAAAACTGAAGCATTAAAGAAAAAAAGGAAGTGAAATGTGCCTATCTTACGAAAGGATTTAAGGTTAAAATTCTCGAGTAGTATACGTTAATAAGTAAGCTATTATTAAAAATTGAAGATTCCAAACGAGAGTTATTGTATACAGGGAGACCACCGGGGTTTTACATGTTAAATTTACAGGATGCGTAACAAACTACTGTAGTTAGGACTGACGTAGAAATTTGAAATTTGCTACAAAAATACTCTTTCTTGGCCTTTGTTTTTTCACTTTCACAGCTCTTTTCATGGTAACCCATCCGAACTCCTAAAAAAATGTCGTCTATAGAATAATCAAGTTTGAAATTGTTGGTGCAGGATCAAACCACCTAAACTTTCAATTTATAAATAAATAAACGTTTTTTCATAAACAACACAGTTGCACTGAAATCGTCATAATTTATTTCTTTTGAAAGCTAAAATTCTGTTGCATTCTTACATTGAGAACTCTTCTTACATACAATGTTTACAATGATATTTGCTCATTATTCGAATTCTCCCACTTAATCTTTTGCTATCTTTAATAGTACTTTAAGTAAATTACGATTAAAGCTACTCCTATGACTAAATACTATACATTTTTAATTTTTTTAAATGGAAAATCTCATACTCCAATTTGACTAAGTATCCCCTTCTGGTTTTAATCTGTCATATTTCGTTCAAGCTCACTAGCTTCGTCCATGCTCACTCATATAGTATTGAAGCGGGAAAGAGGAGAGTTACTGTGCAAGCTCAGGTGGCAACCCTGTCATCACTCATCAGCTGCTGTGACAGGCGAGTTCCCGCCAATTTATTACGCGCCAAATTTATCCTCACTAACTTGGTTTTGCTTCCTGCCTACCGTTGCGCTAGTTGTTATTCGGTAAGTATGGTTTGCATTGGATTGTGCCTTTTTTTTATTGTTAGGCCGTAATTGAAGTTTAATTTTTTTCATCGAATTAGTGTAATTGTCTGTGAAAGCTAAACGTAAATTGGAAATGTGTTCTTAATGAAATGACGTGGTCGTTAACAAATTTGTTATTAACTTTATATCAACTGTTTGCTTTAATAATAATAATCCATTATTTATTTCAGTATGCATCTTAAAAATATATGGCAGTTGCCTATATTGAAATTACATGGACGCACATCGAACCTTCATTTAAATATACATGCCAAACTCATTCATTCATATCATTTACACCTTTAACACTAGATACAGTATTTCATTAACTTACAGTTGATTGTTGAAAACCACTGGATGATTTTGGTCAATCCGAGGTTTCCAAAACTTGCTGGCCACTGGCTTTAAGAACTTACCACAGAGATTCGTTTTAATGGGGTTTTAAAAAAGGATCAAATAAAATTAGGTAATGCTTTCCGTTTATATTGTGGTCCACTGTTTGAATTGTCTTTGTGTTTATACAAAAGTAATTGTAATTTCAAGTAAATATGCATTATTTTATTAACTTTATACAGAACCAAGCTGCTGTAGGTCCATATTTGTTATATAATTACAACAAACAATCAAATCCATCGATAACGAAAACACCTATAAAACAACATATGAATAATTCGTATTTGAACATGTTAAAAGAAGTTGACGTTTTAAAATGTTTGTAAAATATATGAACGTAAAGCGAGCGAACAAAAATACTTTAACATCGCCCGTTATTAACATTCTGTGTTGTTATTTACATCGAGGTAACAACAAAATAGCGTTGGTTAATTATTGAAATAACTTTATGTTATATTTTCAGCCAGGAATTCTCATTTTTCTCACCTGTGATTATTGATTCTCCGTATTAAAATAACTTCAGTTTTACTGTTATTGTGGCATGATAAGTAATCAATAATTGATTTATTTACACAATTTAAAAGCGGTGGACATTACGCAAACAAACACTTATGATAGAAACACGTTCAGAAAAATACCAACTGTGTGATAGGAAAGATGGCAAGTTACACGAAAGAGAGACTTGTACGGATAGATGGAAAGGACCTTATTCCGAATAAACAAGGGTTGAAACAAGTTTGCGCCCAAAGAAAACCCAACTATTCAAAACGGTATTAACGTACTTCATGTGGTTCGTTTGAGCCCATACGTGAAAATATTACTCGTAGTAGACGTGAATCCATGTATTTAAGCCTTATTTGTGATTAAACCTAAAATGTTGAATTTGCGCACACAATACATTTATAAAAGTCTCATTTACTACAGTTTTTTTCACTCCAACTCCATGTCTGTCAGCTAGTTCACGCGCTCTCCCTATAATATGCCATACACTCGTCTACAGTATAAAATGTGTCCGCTCTACCACAAGTTCTTTGAACGCCCTTTTTCATTGGGGCACTTTTGATTGAATTTGGAAGTTTGTCTGAGCTCCAGCCGTGAGCTACCGTTCTGTGTCTCCCAGTTCGATAGTTCTACTACCTGGCTTTAGTTTCATACGAGTGTCTATCTATACCTCTTACGATATCACATTTTACCAAGAATAAAAGGCACGTTTCTAAGATCTAAAAACGACGTAGTGTCAACTATTTCTTTCCATCTAAAAGTTAGTAGTTACCCGGAGTAGTTAGTGTGAAGTTACGAATTTAATACGAATTTAATTTAATAATAATTTAAGACGTGCAGTTGTCTCGCATTCAAGCGCCGTCTCTTTGGCAATAATTCGCTCCGATCACGCTAGCTGCTGTTGCCGCGTCGAGTGTTTGTGACACAGGGAACACTCAACGCTCTCTGACGGGAGGGAATGATGTGGAAGAAATGTGGGGATATAAAGCCTGGATTGAAAACATTTGTTTGCCGTGTTCGTTCTGCTTTTGAGTCCTTACCTCGTCATTTCTCGCGGGTTGTTTTGATCCAGTTGACTTCGTAGATGAGGGCATTTTAAAGTTTGGGTTAACGGATTTTATAATTTTAAATCAAGTTGTGACGTATAAAATTGAATTACAAATATGTTTGTAAAAGTATGCAACGGAGGTTATTATGGACCAAGGTAAGTAAAGAGAGGTTTTTTCGCATAACCTTTGTTATTCACTAGTAGTTCCGTAAACAGTAGACTTCGAAACCTATTAAAACTTAAAATGGTAAAGTATAAAACAAATAATACAAAATTAAATATAAAAAACTAAAAAAGAAAACAAAACTATACAAAAATAAATAAATAAATGTGTATAAGCTATAAATAAAATATATCTCCCAGCTTCTCTTCTGTGGGCAAGGACGAGAGAATACTCCGTTTAAGAGACGGCATTTCCTCTTAAAACTTAAAATTATTTAGGTGTACTATCGGATGTGGTTAAAACGAAAGGAAACCCACTTTCACTTCGTGTATTTTGAATTTTAGAAAACAACATTTTAAAGCTTCAATAAAGCAAACGTATGGTAATATTTGTTTTCAACCCTGGTGAAAGTAATAATAAAAGATCTACGCTTCATAACGTAAAAAAATTAACTCCGTTTTCCAACATATTTCAAAATCAAGTTAGAATAGGCTTAAGAAGAACTTTCATAGTTATGTCAAAATAATCTCAAATTAAACCTAGCCAGGATAAATGCCATAGGGCGAAATTTAATAATTTCTAAACTGAAGTAGAATCGCGTTGATCGCTTGAGGGTATTGTATTTCAGTACTTATTGCACTCGCTCCACCAGAATTTGATCAACTGTTCACCCCCTGCTGGTCTTCGTTAAATTTAACTGTTTTGTCGTTGATGGAATTTTGCGTATGCCATTAGCAAATTTCTACAGGAAATAGATTTTTTCTTCTTTATCGCCATCTAGATCTCAATGTCATAGAGTAAAGCAGTTTTGAGCTTCTCGACACCTCCAGAGTAAAAAAAAAAACTGTATACAGGGTTGGTTAAAAGTAAGGAGACCTCTGATTACTTTTGAACTATTTAAAACGAATTTTCATAGTTATGGATATATAGTTTCAAATTAAACATATCTAGGGTAAATGTCATAGGGCAAAATTAAAAAGTAACAAACATCGAATCAAAATAAACGTTGATCACCTGAAGGTATTAAAAATATAATTGCGTGGCTATACATGCTCATAGGACTTCTTGAATTTCGATTTAAGGGTTATAAATTTTCTATAGACTCGTAGAGGTTTTGTATACATGTAAAAACAAAATAAGTTTATTTTCGCGCGTTCAAAGATACTTATAGGGTGTCTCCACATTTTTACCCCTGTAATAAGTAGCAGTTTTGTCGATTTTTACAAATTTTGGTACACATGTTCCTTTTGTAAATCTAGATTAACTGCGTTAACCAGCAAAATCGACCGCACTGAAGCATCTGGAAGGGCGTTTTGACTTAATCATGTGCATACTATGGTCAAAAAGTTTCAAATAATTGAACTTAAAACTAGTGCTTCAGGGTAAAAGTCAATATGGTCGAGCACCCAAGTAGAATCGGTGTTGGTCGCCTAAAGGTATTTTATTTCAGCACTTATTGCATTCGCTTCGCAGGATTTTACTCAACAGTTCAAGCCCTTCAGGTTTCATTTAATTTACCTTTTTCAATTTAATTTGTAATTGGATTGCTTCATTCAACGGCTTACGTAAATACTGATATTTGACGAAATCCTCACAATGAAATTTTGATTCTTGAACAAATAAACAATTTAGTATATATTTTCTTCTTTCTTTCATCTTAGGTGTATCGGAGACGTTCTATCGAAACAGTGTAGATTAGTAATCATTGGTGTACATTTAACCAATGATTACTAATCTACACTGGTAATTATTGTGCACGCTCTTAGTGAATTAGCGGTAGCGGATTAAACGTACATTCCGGAGCTCATCTCTCCGGTGGCGCGGGTTCGATCCTCGTATTCACCACAAAAATCTAAGTGACTTTGCGGTAACACTAGGTAAATATCGAGGTTGAGTGGTAAAGAGTAGTCTTCCCCACCTTTGTAGTCTTAAATTTGCCTTGCTTAACGAGAAAAACTTCACCATTATTCTTAAAGTGAGCGGGCATTCTTTTTTTATTGACTGTACAAATTTTTTTGGGAAATGTAAAAATTAAAACTTTTAGAAAAGCTTTAAACAGAAGTCTGAATTTAACAATTTAAATTAAAAAGCCCAGAGCTGTTTGCTGTTTAAACCTGTCCTGTTTTTCCTTTCAAAATAAATGCGTACTTGCTTTAATTAATTTGTACATACTAAAAAACTAAAAATCAATGTTTCACTGTTTTAAAATTAAACTAGGAAAAACTGCAAGAACATTCTAATGATGAAATTCCAAAGATAGTATATCTTAAATCTTGTAAAGAAGTATTATCTAACAAAATACCTTTTAGTCGACAGCCTAAAATGAATATTTGTAATTATACTTGAAGTCCAATAAATGTAATATACTGTAGATTTATATCTACATGTGCAATACATGACGCATAACTGTAGGGTGGATATACGTCACTGACGAAGGGAAGTGGATGAGGAATGTTTAGTGGACGCGGCGCCCCGAACTCTAGATTTTATCACCAAAGTTCAACTCGTAATGGTGGGCTGGCGAACATTTCTCTGACAGACAATAAAACCCCATTCAATTGTACACTCAACTCTTAACAATGTACCGTCACCTAAAACCTACATTACGTATTGATAACAATTCATTTACTTTAGACGGACTCTTGTCCACTGAGTTTAGACGTTTCTCTGTCGGCATCAACGCCAAACTTTGGTAAATAGAGACTGTTGTCTAGTGCAATATTCAGATGTCAAAAACAAACCAATGGTGCAAACAAACCTACAGACATCAACCCCGAATCACGCGAGACATGACAATTGGTAGCGGACATGGGCTTCTATAACGAGTTAACTCAATGCTGATAGTTTGAGTATAAAAAGATGAGGTTACCTTACGAGTGCGGACTGATTCATTGCAGTAGCAAGGGGGGTAGTTGTCCAAGAAAACCACTTTTTTACCAACTTCCATCCCTCTTATCCTATATTTACTGACACCTTTCTTATAACGAATCCAAGGTTTTCAATGAACACAACAAATATGCGTCAATTACAACATTCATCTGCATGTGTTAACTAGTGGTAATGTAAAATCCACTACGTCACACTAAACTATTTGTTTCAGTATACTCAATCATACAGAAATATCGACAGAGAGTTGTGAAACATGAGTTATAAATGAGGATTTTGATGGGGAAAGTTGAGAAGTTGGCGCCATTCACGTCAGAAACACGGTCCAACATTCAGAATTGAAATATCTCAGCTTCACTGTGTCTCGGGTTTGTAGAAGTGCCCCGCTTTTGTGGAGTTTATACGTTCAAATTGAGTTTTTAGTGGGAATTTTCTACAGAAATTCATGTTGCAGTAGCGAATATATTGGTGAATCGGTAAACCTTCAGTCTTTACAACTTTTGGGAGCTTGGCTTTATGTCTAGAACTTCAGGAAATATTGTGCGCCCATAAAGCTAATTATTTTACAGGTCTAATGCAACAGGATTTCAGTGTTCCTCAAGGCTCAGTCCATAGACTATTACTTTTTATAGTGATCTATTATATTCCCTTTAATTCTAGACCTAGTCTGATTTTAGTGTTGCTACGTATACCTTCCATGGACATTTCGGGGGCAAAAGCAGCCTCGGTGCAAAATTACCTTTTACAAAATAGTCTATAATCATCAGGAATCGTAAACCAAAACTTGATTCAAAACATACAAAAGAACGGTGCCCTGTTGTTCGCCAATTTCATTCCTGTTGACACTCCCCTCTTATTAGTCTTAAGTTTGTTATACAGTTTTATTTGATACTTTACTAATTGTATTATAGTACTAAGGAAAACATTTGTATTGCAAATTACCGAGCAAAAACAGTTGATTGCCTATACTAACGTCGAAATTTAAAGTGTTTATAAAACACTCACGTCTCATGATGTTAGAACTCCTATGATACGATCAGTAAGGGTTGTTTACAGGTTTCGGCGCCGTCTCTTTCCCTAATATAACCTGCTTTGTTTTATCTCCAAAGTTTACACTCTCACATTACCATTGGTCGGTTTGTATTGGTCGTGAAAAATTTATTGCAATGCCTAACCTAACCTAAACTAATGCGTGCTAGTTCTAGTCATCTAATTTGTTGAAAAATATACGTAATAGTCTTAGCTAAACCTAATAGAGTGAGTTGTTCGGTTAAGAACTTTTCTCATCTTCTAAAAATTTATTACTCACTTTTCAGAGGGAGAAAACATTTATAAGTTTGAATGCCAACTAAAAATCTTATAATGAATCCATCTTCACCACCCTATAGCCAAAAAATTATTTATTAGGTAATTATTCATAAAGGCTATAATTTACTTATTATTTCAACTATAACCTTGTTTATTATGTTGTTACCTTGTTGTTTTGTTGTTGTCAATACAGTAACAAATATGATGCGGTATATGGATAGCTAAAATAACTAGCCTATACGCCAAAACATACACAACAATAAAAGCTGTACAAATAGAAACACTGTGTTTCAATTTATACTTTTTTTATTTAACATTTATAAAATACTAGTTTATATAGAAACGACTACACTATCGAAGCTGAAACATGAAATTAATGTTTTACTCCTTTTGAATGTCAGGTAAAAACACCCTTTCGTTGTGTCCTAATGGTAAATGTATGCATTTGCCAGTGTCTAGAAAGGTAAATTTAAAATAATCACTACACTCACAAACTTTATCAGTTTATTTTCCATGGAAAAGGCACTAAACATAAACAATCCGTAGTTAGAGCAAGGATGAGTCATGTTTACAGATCTTGGCGCCGGCGCCCCCTTCCCTCTTCCCCCTCCCCACCACATACAACCATAACAATCAGCTGTGTTTTATAGCCAAAGTTAGGGATCACACATGAGCATTTGTCTAAAAGTTTTTACTGTCGTGGAATCGCATTTAAAATGGTTATGTGTGAAGGGCAACAACAATGCACTAAGGCCGTGTTGGAGAGTCGTTATGTTTGTAGAGAAAAAGTTTGGAAACATGTATTATATTTAATATTTTTTGGAGTGTTGCTTATGGAACAACGTTTTGTTGATTAAGAAATCAAATTGACGAGCTTGCAAAGCTAAGGAACCATTCAAAGGATATAACTCTCCTTTCTTGCCAAAGTTTTAACCAGAACCGAAGGGCAAAGCTAGGATGTGGGCGACTGAGCGTAGTGAATAGCCTCTTAACTCCTGCGGTCATAAAGCACCAACGTCTGAGGCTGAAGGCCGAAGCGAAGCTGTAAGCGCAGCGAAATAGATTTAAAAATAGCGAATCAGAATAACGCATTTAATAAAAAACTTATTACACTCACGCCAGTGGCGCGTCAGGTCGTTATTATTATATTAAATAATAAAGGCAATTTTCAGAAAACTAGTTTCATATGTACTCGTATATAATATTTGTAAATAATTTGTAATAAGAAAATAAAGCCAATCCCTTAGAGTGACGTAAGATGCTCCCTAGGTACTGATTGGAATGATTCGAGGTAAAAAAAGAAAAGTTTTACTTCTGGAGAATTCTATTCTGCAAAACTTATCGAATTGTCCTAACCTAACCTTTTCAACGAACAACACAAAATCGGTCAGCTATCATTTAAAACAATCATCTTGTGTACAAATAACAGGTTTAAGGACTTGAAACAAGTAGTTGTCTCAAACCGCCATCTTTCCTGCGTAACGATTCGTTATTCAAAACGTTATTTTGGGTTGACAGGTAAAAAAATGTTACACCAAGTGTTAGTTCACAGACATGTGACAATGTTCTGAGTAAGGTCGTGTAAAAGCAAACGTATGCATCAACCAAAACTAAAAACTCATCTACAGAATTAGAATTCTTCTTGGAATCATCATCTATACAGAGACTAATAACCTTTTTTTCGTACCGCCACTAAATGAACTCAACATAAATATTTTGAGAAGACGAGCTTAGCCAAAAATAACAACCAACAACAGAAACTGTAGCCAACGAACCGAGTAATGACATTAACAATGTTTCCGCTGCCTCGAGATGTCAGAGGAATAAAAGATGCTTTACCTGAGATGGCTCATTAGCCAACACTCTTTGTGACTTTGGCAAAACAAGAAAGGTTTGAAACAAAATAATCTTTTAACTTTAAAAGTCAATTTTATAACAACGTGTTATACGCGTTATAAGTCCTGTAGGCTGTAGTACAGTCGAGTAATACTTAAATCAATCAGCCTGTACTAACGTCGTAAGTATGCTGTAAAGTAATCTGAGTATGACACTTTCTTCAAAGTCCTACTTTTATACATTATGTGGACGTTATTTCTTGTAATATAAATAAATAATTATTTTATTGCGTGTAAAGTGCAGGTACATGTTTGTACGATTGAATGAATTGATAAACTTGAGCGAGGCGAGAGTGGAACATTTTGACACTTGTCAATATCGAGTTTCTACGGAATGTAATCTCCGGCCTTTCCACCTGCTCTTCAACGCCTAACTCAGATACATCAACTTCCAACTCAGATACATTGACGCCTAAATAAGATATATCAACCTCTAACACAGAGACACGAACATAGATATACAGGGTATCACAAAAATTTGTAGCGCGCTATGTAGAACCGGATTCTACATACAAGAGTAAGTCGAAAATGTCCAGCAACATTCGGCTTAGTTTAATCCACAATTTGTAAATGTTTGAAAATAATTAATAATTCAGAAACCCCGTTGAGATACTTTTGTGAAACTTGATATAAACCTTAATTTTTTCTTAATATCATTTTCCAAACATTTTTTTATCTAACTTATCAAGTTTCAAAATGGTGGCCATTTAAAAATTTCAAAGTCAAATGGAATAAAATTGGAATGGCCGCCATTTTGAAATGTGAAAAGTTAGATGAAAATAGGTTTCGCATATATGAAAAACGCCTGATTCGGATACGTTGAAGCAAAACTCAGTTATGTTGACTTCTAACATAAATACAACTACTTCTAACTCAGATACTTTGATTTTGAACATAGATATATCATCACATAACCCTATATAATAATGTTTCCGTAATAATTCCTTCAACTTTCCCCAAAGCACAGGCCTATTCCGAGATATTTATAAATAATCCCATAACCATGGGTTTTCACTGAAGTAAACTTCTGTCCATCGACCAACAACGAGATCAGGGAGGCAGTTAGAAAGCGAGGGGATTGGTCTAAATTGACTGGTGAGGTGATTAGGTTTGAAAGTGAAACATTGTAAGTTGATTGAAGAATAATTAAACAGACAAAGTCCACACACTTGCCAATCAACATCAGAGTCCGTAGCTCTCAGAGAACTTTGTGAATTGTTAATGTCACTGGAAACTCTGGTTAATTCACCACTAGTTAGAGTGGATAGAGACACTCCGCCACGGGATTTGGAGTGATGTACTTTCTGATACAATGATGTAAAAGAGGTAAGGAACATGAAGTTTGTCTTGTTTAACGAACTGAAGTTACCACTCTAAGTGAAATCCTATCTACCATCCAACCTCGACCTTTACCTAGCGTCATCGTATAGTCTTTACAAATGTGACTACGGTGATCGAACTTGCGCCACCGGAGAGATGAGTTCGGGAGTCGCGCACGGTTCCAACCCGCCACGGGTCCGCTCATACATCATAACATGTATTTTCAAAAAGTGTAGTTGGTCTCGCTGTGAGCTTGGTTTACGGCGCTGTAGCTACCCTCAGTAAGGGCACTTTGGTAATCTAAAGTAACCTGTTTTACACTTCCGGTTAATTTACCACAGGAACCTCATAGAACGTTTGTGTATGTGTGTCATATTTGTGAGCTTTAAAATATTCGTCACAAACCAAATAAAAAGAATATTCACGTACGTAATACGCGCGAAAACTTAAAAACTCAGACAATCGAAAAACCTTAATAAAGATGTTGTATTACAGAGGATTACAATGAAATAGTTGCTAATCATTCACTTACTAAACAAAAGTTTTTGTTATTATTCGCACGTTTTGACGTTTATAGAAAATGCAATAAAGATGTTGTCTGTTGTCTTATTTATTTTTTAAGACCTTTGAAATAACATGCGACTAGACACTTTTTTGATTGTATTCAACACGTTTACTAGTAATATTTAAATTGACGACGCTTTACGTAAAGGAAAAACACACACAAACAAAACAACAACGACATCAACACAGTTTTGATCGAATTGATTCTCTTATATGGAACAGGTAAAAGGGTAAATATGTGTTTCAATCAACAACAAAAAGCCAAACCTGATTATCAGATGAAGCACTTATTGTTGTTTCACAATGGATTCAATTCTCTGCCAATTTGTTTCCTCAAATGAGAGGTGGAAATAAACACAATGTTTACCGGAAATGCTTTGTCTATTTCGACTGAATGTGTTTTCAATCTGCACTGTTTCTGTAAATAGAATCATGCACTTGAATATGTCAACATTATTATAAGTACAAAAAATTAAAATTAGGTAGATTTTACTACAACAGGTTGTTGATTGAAATAATTAACGAAAATATTGAGAAGACTTTAATTTTGTTTTCTACATAAAACCTCTTATACTGAAACATTTATTTTAAATCATAAAACTGTTAAAAATTTGCAAGTGCAGAACGATAATGTAGTTTAAATAGAGATAGTTTTAATTTATCTAAAAATAATACGAGTTTCTAGTATAAAACATTCTAATGTAATCCTTTATTGTTGTAACTTGGTATGAACATTATAAAAATTTAATCAATAGGCAACACATATAAAAGAGTTCAAAAATAAAGTTTTATCACTCAAGCCAAGCATAGTTGATAGTATCCATGGAAACCTCCCCTGCTGAATCACATCAAACACGCTGTGTGTAGGTAAATATACTCACACTTTATTCAGTTACTCGTCGGCTTTGCTTTATATGTCTGATTTGGTTCCAACTCACACAAATCCGTCTGTATAAAGTCTACCAGCAATGTCCCTGAGTCTCTCAGTGTTGGTATCCATGGAAACCTCCCCTGCTGAATCACATCAAACACGCCGTGTGTAGGTAAATATACTCACACTTTATTCAGTTACTCGTCGGCTTTGCTTTATATGTCTGATTTGGTTCCAACTCACACAAATCCGTCTGTATAAAGTCTACCAGCAATGTCTCTGAGTCTCTCAGTGTTGGTATCCATGGAAACCTCCCTGCTGAATCACATCAAACACGCTGTGTGTAGGTAAATATACTCACACTTTATTCAGTTACTCGTCGGCTTTGCTTTATATGTCTGATTTGGTTCCTCCTCACACAAATCCGTCTGTATAAAGTCTACCAGCAATGTCTCTGAGTCTCTCAGTGTTGGTATCCATGGAAACCTCCCTGCTGAATCACATCAAACACGCTGTGTGTAGGTAAATATCACACACTTTATTCAGTTACTCGTCGGCTTTGCTTTATATGTCTGATTTCCAACTCACACAAATCCGTCTGTATAAAGTCTACCAGCAATGTCCCTGAGTCTCTCAGTGTTGGTATCCATGGAAACCTCCCTGCTGAATCATCAAACACGCTGTGTGTAGGGTATCAGTTTACTGTTTGGTTCCTCCTCACACAAATCCGTCTGTATAAAGTCTACCAGCAATGTCCCTGAGTTCTCAGGTGTTGGTATCCATGGAAACCTCCTGCTGAATCACATCAAACACGCTGTGTAGGTAAATATACTCACACTTTATTCAGTTACTCGTCGGCTTTGCTTTATATGTCTGATTTGGTTCCAACTCACACAAATCCGTCTGTATAAAGTCTACCAGCAATGTCCCTGAGTCTCTCAGTGTTGGTATCCATGGAAACCTCCCTGCTGAATCACATCAAACACGCCGTGTGTAGGTAAATATACTCACACTTTATTCAGTTACTCGTCGGCTTTGCTTTATATGTCTGATTTGGTTCCTCCTCACACAAATCCGTCTGTATAAAGTCTACCAGCAATGTCCCTGAGTCTCTCAGTGTTGGTATCCATGGAAACCTCCCCTGCTGAATCACATCAAACACACCGTGTGTAGGTAAATATACTCACACTTTATTCAGTTACTCGTCGGCTTTGCTTTATATGTCTGATTTGGTTCCAACTCACACAAATCCGTCTGTATAAAGTCTACCAGCAATGTCCTGAGTCTCTCAGTGTTGGTATCCATGGAAACCTCCCTGCTGAATCACATCAAACACGCTGTGTGTAGGTAAATATACTCACACTTTATTCAGTTACTCGTCGGCTTTGCTTTATATGTCTGATTTGGTTCCAACTCACACAAATCCGTCTGTATAAAGTCTACCAGCAATGTCCCTGAGTCTCAGTGTTGGTATCCATGGAAACCTCCCCTGCTGAATCACATCAAACACGCTGTGTGTAGGTAAATATACTCACACTTTATTCAGTTACTCGTCGGCTTTGCTTTATATGTCTGATTTGGTTCCAACTCACACAAATCCGTCTGTATAAAGTCTACCAGCAATGTCTCCTGAGTCTCTCAGTGTTGGTATCCATGGAAACCTCCCCTGCTGAATCACATCAAAACGCTGTGTGTGGTAAATATACTCACACTTTATTCAGTTACTCGTCGGCTTTGCTTTATATGTCTGATTTGGTTCCTCCTCACACAAATCCGTCTGTATAAAGTCTACCAGCAATGTCCCTGAGTCTCTCAGTGTTGGTATCCATGGAAACCTCCCTGCTGAATCATCAAACACGCTGTGTGTAGGTAAATATACTCACACATTCAGTTACTCGTCGGCTTTGCTTTATATATGTCTGATTTGGTTCCTCCTCACACAAATCCGTCTGTATAAAGTCTACCAGCAATGTCCCTGAGTCTCTCAGTGTTGGTATCCATGGAAACCTCCCCTGCTGAATCACATCAAACACGCTGTGTGTAGGTAAATATACTCACACTTTATTCAGTTACTCGTCGGCTTTGCTTTATATGTCTGATTTGGTTCCTCCTCACACAAATCCGTCTGTATAAAGTCTACCAGCAATGTCTCTGAGTCTCTCAGTGTTGGTATCGGAAACCTCCCTGCTGAATCACATCAAACACGCCGTGTGTAGGTAAATATCTCACACTTTATTCAGTTACTCGTCGCTGCTTTATATGTCTGATTTGGTTCCAACTCACACAAATCCGTCTGTATAAAGTCTACCAGCAATGTCTCTGAGTCTCTCAGTGTTGGTATCCATGGAAACCTCCCCTGCTGAATCACATCAAACACGCTGTGTGTAGGTAAATATACTCACACTTTATTCAGTTACTCGTCGGCTTTGCTTTATATGTGTCATTTGGTTCCTCCTCACACAAATCCGTCTGTATAAAGTCTACCAGCAATGTCCCTGAGTCTCTCAGTGTTGGTATCCATGGAAACCTCCCCTGCTGAATCACATCAAACACGCTGTGTGTAGGTAAATATACTCACACTTTATTCAGTTACTCGTCGGCTTTGCTTTATATGTCTGATTTGGTTCCAACTCACACAAATCCGTGTAAAGTCTACCAGCAATGTTCCTGAGTCTCTCAGTGTTGGTATCCATGGAAACCTCCCTGCTGAATCACATCAAACACACTGTGTGTAGGTAAATATACTCACACTTTATTCAGTTACTTGTCGGCTTTGCTTTATATGTCTGATTTGGTTCCTCCTCACACAAATCCGTCTGTATAAAGTCTACCAGCAATGTTCCTGAGTCTCTCAGTGTTGGTATCCATGGAAACCTCCCTGCTGAATCACATCAAACACGCCGTGTGTGGTAAATATACTCACACTTTATTCAGTTGCTCGTCGGCTTTTGCTTATATACTGTTGGTTCAAACTCCCACAAATCCGTCTGTATAAAGTCTACCAGCAATGTTCCTGAGAGTCTCTCAGTGTTGGTATCCATGGAAACCTCCCTGCTGAATCACATCAAACACAGTGTTGTAGGTAAATATACTCACTTTATTCAGTTACTCGTCGGCTTTGCTTTATATGTCTGATTTGGTTTCCTCACACAAATCCGTCTGTATAAAGTCTACCAGCAATGTCTCTGAGTCTCTCAGTGTTGGTATCCATGAAACCTCCTGCTGAATCATCAAACACGCCGTGTGTAGGTAAATATACTCACTTTATTCAGTTACTCGTCGGCTTTGCTTTATATGTCTGATTTGGTTCCTCCTCACACAAATCCGTCTGTATAAAGTCTACCAGCAATGTCTCTGAGTCTCTCAGTGTTGGTATCCATGGAAACCTCCCTGCTGAATCACATCAAACACACTGTGTGTAGGTAAATATACTCACACTTTATTCAGTTACTCGTCGGCTTTGCTTTATATGTCTGATTTGGTTCCAACTCACACAAATCCGTCTGTATAAAGTCTACCAGCAATGTCTGAGTCTCTCAGTGTTGGTATCCATGGAAACCTCCCTGCTGAATCACATCAAAACGCTGTGTGTAGGTAAATATACTCACACTTTATTCAGTTACTCGTCGGCTTTTGCTTAATGTCTGATTTGGTTCCAACTCACACAAATCCGTCTGTATAAAGTCTACCAGCAATGTCCTGAGTCTCTCAGTGTTGGTATCCATGGAAACCTCCCCTGCTGAATCACATCAAACACGCTGTGTGTAGGTAAATATACTCACACTTTATTCAGTTACTCGTCGGCTTTGCTTTATATGTCTGATTTGGTTCAACTCACACAAATCCGTCTGTATAAAGTCTACCAGCAATGTCCCTGAGTCTCTCAGTGTTGGTATCCATGGAAACCTCCCTGCTGAATCACATCAAACACGCTGTGTGTGGTAAATATACTCACACTTTATTCAGTTACTCGTCGGCTTTGCTTTATATGTCTGATTTGGTTCAAACTCACACAAATCCGTCTGTATAAAGTCTACCAGCAATGTCCTGAGTCTCTCAGTGTTGGTATCCATGGAAACCTCCCTGCTGAATCACATCAAACACGCTGTGTGTGGTAAATATACTCACACTTTATTCAGTTACTCGTCGGCTTTGCTTTATATGTCTGATTTGGTTCCAACTCACACAAATCCGTCTGTATAAAGTCTACCAGCAATGTCCCTGAGTCTCTCAGTGTTGGTATCCATGGAAACCTCCCTGCTGAATCATCAAACACGCTGTGTGTAGGTAAATATACACACACTTTAAGTTACTCGTCGGCTTTGCATATGTCTGATTTGGTTCCAACTCACAAATCCGTCTGTATAAAGTCTACCAGCAATGTCCCTGAGTCTCTCAGTGTTGGTATCCATGGAAACCTCCCTGCTGAATCACATCAAACACGCTGTGTGGTAAATATACACTTTATTCAGTTACTCGTCGGCTTTGCTTTATATGTCTGATTTGGTTCAACTCACACAAATCCGTCTGTATAAAGTCTACCAGCAATGTCTCTAGTCTCTCAGTGTTGGTATCCATGGAAACCTCCTCTGCTGAATCACATCAATCACGTATTTGTCGATATCTCACAAAATAAATTTAATTACATTTGACTTGGTTGGCTTTGTTAAGAAGTTGTAGTGGTAAATCTGATTGAATTGTAGGATTGCATTGTCGAGCGCCTTGAAAGCCACTTTTTTTCATTTTACAGTTTGAAGTTGATTTGAAGGTTACATTTATGTCCATGTCTTATTCGACAATCCGCCTGTGGCATATGGAAGAGCCAATATCAATGACATAGATCAGGAAAAGTAATTAACTCAGGTTGGATCCATGGAACTTAGGACACTCCATATTAGAGCTGCACCTTTCCCAATCTAGCGTCTGAAATTGAGGTCTATTACTACTAGGATACGATTCGAGCCAATTGAGTGGCAATCCTCGTATAGTCGAACTTGTCAAGTAAGGTGTCATGATCAAGTTACCGTCTATCCTTGTCAAGTTACTGGTAACGAGTTAAAAAAAGATGTACATGATTAGAACTAGTATCTGGGCTAGAAGTTGCTGTATCTTTATCTTGTTATACGAGATAGTAGTTTATATATTGTTAGTTATTTAATCTAGGAGTAAATGTATATGAGTTGATATTTGTTGTGTCTGAGGTAAGGATTTGATGTATCTGAGTTATAGAAGTGAAGAGCAGGTGGAAAGGCCGGAGATTACATTCCGTAGAAACTCGATATTGGCAAGTGTCAAAATGTTCCACTCTCACACCTCACTCAAGTTTATCAATTCATTCAACCGAACACGCATTAGATAAGAAAAATCCGACAGTGGAATATAGGCATAGACCTGAAATATAAATAATTTGAAGAAACATACAGAGCCAACTGGTAGGCTAGGATATATAAGAAACCTGTCATCGCCGTGCTTTTCTACAGGTTAAAACGTTGTATTAATAATTTTAAAGGTATGGTGAGCGCAGAATTAATGAATTTATCAGCAATTTCTTAAAGGAAACTTACAATTAAGGACTCCTATTTGGACTCACTTGTAAGGATTAACCATACTGAACGTTGATGCTTTAAGTTTAAAGAATTTTTACAGAGATCATTTATTTTGTTTAAAATTTCTTGTTTTGCCAAAGTCACAAAGAGTGTTGGCTAATGAGCCATCTCAGGTAAAGCATCTTTTATTCCTCTGACATCTCGAGGCAGCGGAAACATTGTTAATGTCATTACTCGGTTCGTTGGCTACAGTTTTTGTTGTTGGTTGTTATTTTTGGCTAAGCTCGTCTTCTCAAAATATTTATGTTGGCATAACTAAATGAGGTGCTGAAAGAAAAAATATCTACACAAATTTAAAACTAAAACGTTGAGATGCAATATTAACTTTATAATATTGTGTTTTCTACAAGATATAGTTTGATCGTCGGTGTTTACGTACTATATAAATCAGTAGTTTTAATAGAAAGTGTTATTATGTACGAAATGATTTTGTAGAGCATAAATATCTTTAAATTTTACAATTTGGCTTGGCAAGGACTTTGAATTTCTTGGCTTAGGACCAGAAGACACAAGCTTCCTACAAACGTGGAAGATTGTTCTACATTGAAAATAATTAGTCGTTCCAATAAAACTCAACACATTTTACTTGTCAGACAGTTCTAACCTTTTGAGTCAAGTTAAATATTTAACTTCCCTGATTTCAGTTCTGTATCCCAGGTGTGTTTACGAATTTACAAGGTGAGAGCTTTGTTTAGGTTCTCTTATCACTAGTTTTGTCAAGGTGAAGTTTCCTTTATTTATCAAAAGGATGCAGGAGTTTGTGATTATTAGTGTAGGGATGTTTAACGATGGGTATTTTAACTATCTATTTTGTGAAATCAAAGATAATGTTATGGTAAGTAGATTGTACATAGATGCCGCATGTTTGAGGCAGCAAAGTCATGCGTGTTTCTTCTTTAAAACACCACCCACGGATACTTCGTAGGACAACTCTCCAGTCTTTCGCTCAATTAAGTCTACATTCATCTGAACGCTCGTCTTTACCCACACCTCTTCTCCTTCCTCAAAACTTCTGGGTTTGGTTTTTAAATCATGGTGGTGATTTCTGGTTCAAAATTTCCCATTCCAAGTCATGTTACTGCTGTTTAATTGACAATACATTGTTGAAAGTACAATTGAATGGGGTTTTATTGTCTATCAGAGAATGTTCGCCAGCCCACCATTACGAGTTGAACTTTGGTGATAAAATCTAGAGTTCGCGGCGCCGCGTCCACTAAACATCCCTCATCCACTTCCCTCAGTCAGTGACGTATATCTACCCTACGTTATACGTCATGTATTACACAAGTATATAAATAAATCTACTTAAAGCTTCTGTATGAAATATATTCCCCAGGTGCAGGGTGACAATTTTATCGCAGGCCGTAGGGGATTTCACGTTAATTTTTCACATTGCTTGTCAAACTACATCAACGGAGGTATAAAGCTGAAATTCTATAATAAAAAGTAGACCTTTTCAACCTTGCTTAAATACTTTTTCCCCATAATAATTTAATTGAAATTCCTCAAAAAGCACACTACACATTGCTGAAAAGAATTCATACTGGGGTCTAATTTATGATTATTTCAACTAAAGAATATGTATAATAGACAGTCTGATGAAAACCTTTTGTCTAGAATAACTTAATGCAACGCTCTTATCTTCAACGGATATATGATATTTCTTAATAAAATTACACAAACCTAGGCTTTGATTTCAAAATTTATTTGACGCTATCAAATAAACGCCACAGAATAACTCTTCAAAATGAAATAAGAAACTAATATCATATTCTTCGCCAGAACTTCTTTTACACCAAATTAAGACTAACACCAAATACAAAACAGGAACGTAGTATAACAAAGGCTAAAACTAATTATCCAGTCGTACGTTCTTTTGTGTTTGCAATGTTTGCATGAATAAATTACATAACTTAACACTCCAAAAATATTAGAATGACAAACTTCCAAAACCTTTTAGAACTATGGTTTCCTACAACAAGGGCGGAGAAATTGTTTTGGATGCAATCATATGGAAGTGGTCGCCGCTCTCTACAAAACACTTCCATATGATTAACTTGAAAACGACAATTCAACGTTATATTACGGCTGTGAAGTAGCCGGTTAGGAAACCATAGATGTATGCAAGCATAACGACTCTGTAGCATTGGCTGTATGGAACAACAATGTCACTCGCAAAATAGTTTTAAATGCGATTCCACGACAGTAAAAACTGAGTTTAGACAAATGCTCATGTGTGATCCCTAACTTTGGCCATAAAACACAGCTGATTGTTATGGTTGTAAGGGGGGGGGGAAGGGGCGCCGGCGCCAAGATCTGTAAACATGACTCATCCTTGCTCTAACTACGGATTGTTTATGTTTAGTGCATTTTCCATGGAAAATAAACTGATAAAGTTTGTGTCGAGTGTAGTGATTATTTTAAATTTACCTTCTTGGACAAGGCCAAATGTACTTCCATACTATCAGTGCATGGAGTAGTTTTTGATTACCTGGTGTTCAAATGGAAACATCTTTCTTGATATCGACTTTTGCATGGACAGCCTTGAAATAATCTAGAACTTCCCGACTTCCCGAAATCTAGAACTTCGTGTTAATCTAGAGATATTGTAGAACTTCCCGAAATAATGTCTCAGCCTCTGGTACTTTTTTTGGGTTGATAAGTTTTGGGTTTTCGGTTAACTATTGATTTTGGGCAGTATCGGCTGAGATATTTTTACAAAAAATTACAAACATGGAATTTGTAGTTTATTCAACGCCATAAGTTACTGTTTAATTATATTTTATTCAACAAAAATAACCACTCGACTGGTTTATAGATTTAGTTTACTATTATTATCATGTTTTCTTTAAATTAAAATTCATCATCTATCTTACAGACAATCATAAGATTAGGAAAGTTCAAATGAAACTGTATAACAAAACCCAAGACCAATAAGGAGGAGAGCCAACAGGAATGAAATTTGCGGTACACCGTTCTTTGTAAAATTTGAATCAAGTTTTGGTTTACGATTCCTGATGATTTATATTAAGATTTGATGATTATAGACTATTTTGTAGAAGGTATATTTTTGAACTGAGGATTCCCAATGTCCATGGACACTAAAACTGACTAGGTCTGTAATTAAAGGGAAGATAATATGTCACTATAAAGAAAAAGTGATTACTTTGGACTGAGCCTTGAGGAACATGAAACTCTTTAGCCAGATTGACCCAAATGATTAGCCTTTATCCGTACAATATTTATGAAGTTCTAGACATCATGTCTCCAAAATAAAATGAAGGTTTACCGATTCACAATATATTTGCTACTCAACATTAATTTGAAAACGTATAACCCACAAAATCGGGACACTTCTACAAACCCGAGACAATGCGAAGCTGAGATATTTCAATTCTGAATGTTGGACCGTGTTTCGACGTGAATGGCGCCAACTTCAACTTCCCCATCAAAATCCTCATTTATAACCTATGTTTCACAACCTATGTCGATATTGTATGATTGAGTATACTGAAACAATAGTTTAGTGTGTGACGTAGTGGATTTTATATTACCAATTAGTTAACACATGCAGATGAATGTTGTAATTGACGCATATTTGTTGTGTTCATTGACATTGGTTACCCAAATGTATTTGGGAATTTTTTGGCCCCAAAAGTTTATAATAAGTTAACTTTAGAATAAGCGAGCCCTCTTCCACCCTAAGCCTATGTCAGGAAGTTTAATAATAGGGCAAAGATAAATTCAAACAATAAATTCTTGATCAAACTAACAAAGGTAATAGTCCATTGACTGAGCCTTTCTTGAGGGACACCTCAAAATTCACTGCTTACGTAAAAACGTACACCTTTACTCATGGATCTGGTTTACGCAATTGCAAAAACTTGGCTTATAAATTATAGCCATCAAGTAAAACTGTCGTTCTAGTAAAAGAAACGCTGAAGGTCTCGATGTCACTAATAATTTTACTACCGTTATGTTGTAGACTTCCGACTTGAATCATAGTAGAAAATAATTGCTTTAACACAATTTTAAACGTATAAACCGTAATAAACTCAGACACAGTGAAGCTGACATATTTCAATTCTGAATGTTGACCGTGTTTCTGACGTGAATGGCGCTAACTTCAACTTTCCCCACCAACATCCTCATTTATAACTCATGTTTCACAACTCTCTGTCGATATTTCTGTATGATCGAGTACACTGAAACATATAGTCATTGACTTTTCCAAATAGTTTTCTCAAATAGAGATATTGTAGAACTTCCCGAAATAATGTCTCAGCCTCTGGTACTTTTTTTGGGTTGATAAGTTTTCAGTTTTTGTTTTGGGTTATCGGTTAACTATTGATTTTGGGCAGTATCGGCTGAGATATTTTTACAAAAATTACAAACATGGAATTTGTAGTTTATTCAACGCCATAAGTTACTGTTTAATTATATTTTATTCAACAAAAATAACCACTCGACTGGTTTATAGATTTAGTTTACTATTATCATGTTTTCTTTAAATTAAAATTCATCATCTATCTTACAGACAATCATAAAAATTGCATATTCAATTTAAAAAAACGCAAACTGTAACAATAAATTTAGAACAACATCTGAACTGATTTTAATTTCTTTCTGCAGCTATCATCTGATGATACATCCATCGTTTAGACATATCAGTGCGTGGTTCGGAAGTCACGTTAAGCCGTTGGTCCTTGTATTTCCATTGGTCATTGGGCTATTAATAAATGACCCATTCTAAGGAAGAGTCGGCCTTAGTTTGTAACAAGACTACACCTCATAACTCATTACTACCACTCATCCTTCACCACATATTTGCCTTAAAATACCCTCATGAGAGTGGTCGGCATCTCAAATAGTGATTTAGCTCTAATGTCAATCATTTAGCTTTATACTTCATATGGCTGGCTTTAATCATATTAGGCTAGATATTGCAATAAAAGTCTTCACGACCAATACAAACCGACCAATGGTAATGTGAGAGTGTAAACTTGGGAGATAAAACAAAAGCAGGTTATGCTAGCAGAGAGGGAGACGGCGCCGAAACCTGTAAACAACCCTTACTGATCGTATCATAAGCATTTGTGAACAGTTTAATTTGAGCAAAATTTGACATAAAGTTCCCAAAATGTATTTGGGAATTTTTTGGCCCCAAAGTTTATAATAAGTTAACTTTGTAATAAGCGAGCCCTCTCTTCCACCCTAAGCCTAGCGCCTGTGAGTTATAATAGGGCCAAGATAAATTAAAACAATAAATCTCTGATCAAAACTAACAAAAAGGTAATAGTCCATTGACTGAGCCTTGAGGGACACCAAAATTCACTGCTTACGTAAAAAACGTATACCTTTACCCATGGACTAGGTTCACGCAAGCGCAAAAACTTGGGTTTATGCAATTATAGCCATCAAGTAAAACTGTCAGTTCTAGTAAAAGAAACGCTGAAGGTCTCGATGTCACCAATACTTTTACTACCGTACTGCTGTAGACTTCCTTGACTTGAATCATAGTAGAAAATGATTATGAACACAATTTAACCTTCCCACTCAATTTGAACGTATAAACTCCACAAACGCGGGGCACTTCTACAAACCCGAGACACAGTGAAGCTGAGATATTTCAATTCTGAATGTTGGACCGTGTTTCTGACGTGAATGGCGCCAACTTCTCAACTTTCCCCATCAACATCCTCATTTATAACTCATGTTTCACAACTCTCTGTCGATATTTCTGTATGATCAAGTACACTGAAACAAATAGTCATTGACTTTTCAAAATAGTTTTCTCAAATAAACACATTTATGAAAGCTTACGCGTAGCTCGAGCCTATCGGTAAATCTCACTTGTCCATGAATATTCAAGGAGTGACAGGGTAATTTGTGCGGGCTCAGGTGGCAGACCTGTTTGACTCAAACTGTCATCACTCACAGCTGATTTGACACCGAGTTTCCCGCCAATTTATTGTGCTCAATGTCATCGTCTTTCACCCAACTGTCTACTGTGACCGGTCTTCCTTGTATTTAATGTTTATGTTTAACGGGTTTCGTAACATAATTTGCACTATTTGACAATAATTAGCGAATTTACTATGGCTAAATGAGATATTCATTAGCATATCAAGAAAAAAGAAAAGACCTGAGATAAGCACTGATAATGACAAAACTATATGTATATACATTCATTGTCAAAGAAATTCGTTTCACTCATGCCAGCTGCGCTTTAAAGTTTAGCTGCGTGTCGGTTTGGTTTACGTTTTAAAAACACATTTATGTTCTAAATTATGTCCATGAGCACATTTTGCGCAAAAAATAAATATTTGACTTTTTCAACCTCAGATTGTCCACGTGTTCAACAATGACACAATTAGTTAGACATAATGATAATTCAAGCGGCACAATTATCCCTAGAGGCATCAATCATTCTCTATGTCAGACGACCAGATATCTCCACAATTTATAGCTTGACCTCTTATTTAACACAGTAAACGCGTTTGTTGTGTTGGACAAATACAATTTCAATTCACGTTACAAGCTTTTTTTATTATGCATTTAACGTGTAAAATGCTGAATATAATTTAAACGAAATGGGCCTACTAAGTAGGAGGAAAATTAACTGGGTTCATATTATTGAAATAGTATACACTATCTAGATTTTCTGTTCATATTTTATACAAATTGATATTTGTTCTAGATACATTATATTTATTTTTAAAATTTGGTATGCTTCTGTAGCAAACCACTAGCATAGTGAAATGTACAGTTTGCAAACTACGGCCGTTTTATGGGGGTTCTAGAAGCTCTGTTTTATGGTGTAGCTCAGCTGTTTTAATCGTCCAAAATATAGCTTGTTTTACAAGTTTTCGTAAACTTCACAGGTTTCTTGCAATTTTCTAGCCATAATTTGCGAGGGTACATTTGGCCATCCTAGTAAATTCTTCCCGTACGAGTTAATAAAGTGCTTTGTTTGGTGAACGGTGTTGAACTGACGGAATGGAATTAGGCAGGGATGGACGAGAGAGGCCGGTTGACGGTATTGCGGGTTGGGTCATTAAGGCATTTGGCATTGGTTGACGTATCGATAGAAAGGTTTTCGTTGTACAGTAAATTGTGTTGTTTAATATTGTCACTCTATAGGTTCAGCTAGACAATGTGAAATGTTTGAAACGTTGAACGACATCTGGTTTATATTTCACGGATCACTTAAATATTGCAAAAGCATTTAAAGATATTATATAAACACAAATATTGATATATATGTAATTTTATGTACAAGTAAACATCAGGAGGCTAATCGCATACTTAAAATAATTGTAGGCCGAGCCGGAACAGCATGCAGTGTGAGTTAAGAACTCAACATGATTTTAAATGGATAAAGATAAAAACATAAAACTCAGAACACCTTTATAGGTAAGTAGGCTGACATGCAGACAAGCGCTAAAGCACCGCTGGCATGAGTGAAGAGAATTTCCTTATTACCATAGGAGTTATGAGGCTGTTCGATTGGCTCACAGCCTCGCTTTATCCTACGGCCTCAGAATTAACTGCATGTAAAATCGAGGGAAAATTTGTTTCAAATTTTATTTAAAACATATTCATATAAAGTTTTGAAAAATGCTCAACACGTGTTCTGGGGGTCAGAATTGGGCACATTTCTTGATCCCGGGTCTGGGTCGTACCATGCTAATGGCATGAATATCTCATTTTTCCAAAGGAAATTCGCTAATAAAAGTGAGCTTTTGTCACTACTACAAATTTGCCCATTTTCCAAAATGGGAATTTCGGGGAGTAGCTTAAAGCCTTTAAATGTAAAGACCCATCAAGTGACACCTAATGTTACTCGTAAAGGTCTTGATTAAAAAAAGTCAAACCCAGAATTTTCACCACAGGATGTTGAATAAATTATTCTTAATCGACCATATTTTTACACAATACCTTTGTTAATACAAGTAATTCAGCTAAGGAAACTAACTGGATGTCGGATACAATGTTGTATCAGGTGTCTTCAGACAATGAAGAAGAAACATCGTCTCCGGGGAGCGCCAATCAAACAACATCACGACACAAAGTCGCCAATCAGTCTAAAGGAAATCGTGACGAGCGTCTGCAAACACGTTCTGGATACAGCTGAGAACAAAGACTTCCGAGATGTCAATGCATAGTGCACTGTGAGCTTAATTACAACATCCCAGTCAACCTAGTTCAAAGATAATGTTGTGATAAGTAGATTGAACATAGATGCCACACGGTTGAGGCTGCGAAATCAACATAGTTCGTCAGCCCAAGCAGAGATAGCGCTGCGAGCGCTGTCTTATTTCTCCCCCCTCGGCTCCACATGCTCGAGTTTGTACATTGCGATGACTTAGAAATGTGACCGAATCTACTTACCATAACATTATCTTTGCTAGATATTGTAGAACCAACACCATAACCATTATAACATTACACTACAAAACCACACGTCAACTTTGAACAAGCCCCCCTTTGACGATTGTTAGACCATATCATAACTTTCACGAGATGTCAAACGGATAATCTAGGGTGGATTGAAGCTATATCCGTCATATATTCCGCTTTGGGGGTTTGATGCTTTTTAGCTTTATTGTTTATTAAACATTTATTTATTTAACTAGCTGTGTACCCTGCTTCGCCACGGATAAAATGAGTTCAAGTATCGTATTACAGTGATCAATCAGATTACAATATTCTTGTAATTTGTTACTTACCAACACTGAATTTTACAAAGTTTTTAGAATGATCCTAGAAAAACACTGATGAGTGTCCGTACTTTGGATTTCCGTGGGGAGTTTTGTTTACGCAGATCCTCGCTTGCTTCCTGGATATCATTCTACGGGGAGTTTTGTAGAGCAGATCCCCTCGCCTACTACCTAGATATCATTCTGCGGGGGTTTTTGTAGGGCAGATCCTCACCTACTACCTTGATATCATTCTGCGGGGAGTTTTGTAAGGCAGATCCCTCACCTACTTCCTGGATGATATCATTCTGTGGGGAGTTTTGTAAGGGCAGATCCCTCACCTACTTCTGGATATCATTTTTGGGGTTTTGTAGGGCAGATCCTCACCTACTGCCTAGATATCATTCTCGGGGTTTTGTAAGGGCAGATCCCTCACCTACTTCCTAGATATCATTCTGCGGGGAGTTTTGTAGGGCAGATCCTCGCCTACTGCCTAGAATATCTTTCTGTGGGGTTTTGTAGGGCAGATCCTGCCTACTCTTTGATATCATTCTGTGGTTTTAGGGCAGATCCTCTCCTACTGCCTAGATATCATTCTGCGGGGAGTTTTGTAAGGGCAGATCCCCTCGCCTACTGCCTAGATATCATTCTGTGGGGAGTTTTGTAAGGGCAGATCCCCTCGCCTACTCTCTAGATATCATTCTGCGGGGAGTTTTGTAAGGAAGATCTTTTCTCGCCTACTGCCTAGATATCATTCTGCGGGGAGTTTTGTAAGGGCAGATCCCCTCGCCTACTGTCTAGATCAACGGGGACTTTTGTTTTGCAAAATCCTCTCACCGCGCCTGGATATCATTCACGGGGAGTTGTTTTAGGGCGGTTTCCCTCGCCTACTGCCAAGCTAGGTGCTAGGACTTCTCTGTAGACTATATTTTCGTCTTTTTCTCCGGCTGTAAAATTGTCAGGCTGGCAGAAGAGCTACAGGCCACACAATTGGCCACGAGAGAAAACAATTACTTCTCAGACCAACGCCAGCCATCACTTTCAAACTCTGTCCCTGAGCTTTGCTAATAGTCATGGCGTAGCAGACTCTTACAGGAAAATGCAGACCTTTAAACTGGAAAGGGTAGTCTGACGGAATCAGAGGAATGCCAGGAATAAATACGGTTTCTCCTTGGCCTATGCCTGTGAAGATGGTGGCTTTGATAACGTACTTATGAAGGACTTTTACCTGCAGCCTTGTTCCGTACTCAGTTTAGGGGGTTTAAATTTCTGAGTAACATGATAGGTGCCTCAACCTTGAGGTGAGAGTATGTGCAGGTTTACCAGGTGGAATGAGAGTGTGCAAAACTTCAACCGGGTAATGCACAGCATCATCGACGATTACTGAATCAAATGAATCGTACCTCATTCTGGGTCGGCTGATCTAGTAAAGCTGCATTAATGGTATTTGCTGTGTCGTTTGTAGAGGTATGGATTGCTCTCTTACATAGCCCTCGAAGAGTCATCTGGTGAAATATTGCAGATGTTTGGATAAATTCGCTCGATTAAGCTTTCCATACTGTTGACAATCGCACAGTGGTCTGGAATAGTTTTCCAGATCCAAATCCTCAATAGCCAAGCATTTGTAGTAACACACACACAGCGCAGTGTAACCAACACATTATTAAAAGTTAGCAAATAAAATCTTTGGTCCTTTGAGACCTGTTGCTTTCTACCCGTTTAAGTAACAAATTAGGTAGTTGGTGTTCATTCTGGTGTGTGAATTCTCTCATCGTAAAATTGATAGTTTTCTATTTTATAAGTATTAGGTTAGGCTCGGCGCAAAGTGTATATTTTTAGTAAAAAGTGTTCCATAAAATTAAGGTAGACCCACTAATTATAATATGTCTTGAATTCAATTGAAACTAACTTTAAACTATTTGCTGTTGCCAATAAGCTGATCGTATCTCGTCAAACTGTCGTAAAACTGTTTTACTTTAATATAATCAGTCATCGTATGGACATTTTCATAAAAATTCAAGATATATTTTTTAAAATTTGACACCAGCATCCTTTACCTATGCTTATACTTTTAGTTCGGCAAGTAGAAACCACCAATAATCATTCGATACATCTTTAGAATTCGAAAATTACTTATTTTGCCGTATTGAAGTACAGTACAGTAATATTCAAGAATTCGACTATAACTGTACTGTATTCTAGAACAGTAATACAACTCTTTCAACATGCAGGACAGGTAAGATATTAGTCTGAATAAACGTAGAATGAATAAAGTATTCTGCAAGGCCTAAAAGGAGATTAACAGGACATCAATATCTGAAATTCTACCTACATAGGCAGCAACTGGATAGAAAGGGGTCGATTTATGGTGGGCGCGGCGCGGGAAACTGGGCCAAGTGACCAGCTTTTACGTTTTGCTCGTTGACTGGTAAACTAAGAGAAATACAAAAATGTTTGATATAAAACGTAGATAATTTCATGCCACACTAACGATTTTTCATCAGATTGAAGATCGGATCACTCGTTTAGGCGCTAGCGGATAGTGAAGACATTACGGCCCATTTTCACCCCTAAAAACTACCCTTAAAATAGGAATTTTACAAAACCGTTTCTAGTGGGTGGTTTTGGACTACCTAAACAGGTGTGCAAAGTTGTTAGTAGGCAGGGGTTCTGCCTTACAAAACGTCAGTCAGATTGATAATATCTAGGCAGTAGGCGAGAAAGATCTTCCACTTACAAAACTCTACGCAGAATAATAATACAGAGAGTAGGCTAGGGGTTCTGCCCTTACAAACTCCCACAGAATGATAATATCTAGGCAGGCGGTAGGCGAGGGGATCTGCCCTTAAATACTCCCCGCAGAATGATATCTAAAAAAAAAGGGAGTATACGAGGGATCTGCCTTACAAAATTTCCACAGAAAGATATTAATATCTAGGCAGTAGACTGGGGATCTGCAACTTTCAAAACTCCCCAGATGGGAATGATATCTAGGTAGTGGAATGGGGATCTGCCCTTAAAACTCCCACAGAATGATATCTAAAAAATGGTATACGAGGGATCTGTCCATACAAAACTCCCCACAGAAAGATATCTAGGCGAGGGGATCTGCATACAAAAACTCCTGAGAATGATATCCAGAGTAGGTGGGGATCTGCCTTACAAAACTTCCGAGAATGATATCTAGGTAGTAGGTGGGGATCTGCTTATACAAAACTCCCGCAAAAGATAATATCCGAAGAGTGGGTGAGGGAACTACCCTTACTAAACTCCCCACAGAATGATATAAGGAAGCAGGTGAGGGATCTGCCTTACAAAACTCCCCACAGAATGATATCAAGGTAGTACGTGGGGGATCTGCCCATACAAAACTCCTGGGAATGATATCAAGGTAGAAGGCTGGGATCTACTTACAAAACTCCCGTAGCATGATATCCAGGAAGCAAGCGAGGGGATCTGCATAAACAAAACTCCCCACTTGGAAACTAGCACGGATACCTCCACGTAGTTTAGGATCATTCACTAAAAACTGTGTAAAATTAGAGTGTTGGTAAGTAACAAATTACAAGAATATTGTATCCTGATTGATCACTGTAGTCACGATACTTGAATATTTTTTCAGCTTATTGTTATAAACTATTATATATAATTGACACTCTTCATTAAATAAATTTCTAATAAGAAATAGAGTACCCCTGTCTTACTATGGTTGAATCAGCATTCGTTTTGAAGTGAATGTCAAATGTAGAAACGTGACTCTCATTAGCAAAGAATACAAATATCAAAGAATAAAATTGGAAAAAGGAACCGATATAATACGAAACGTGACAAAACTAGACTCCGATTCACTCATAGCAGATGTTGTACAGCTTTTTTACTAGTGTTTTAGCAATAATGATATGATAATATTGTGTAAACAATTGGTATTCAGTATGAATCAAAAGTATGGATACATCATGTTAAGCTATTGAGGATAGAGATGGAAAAATAGGACACCTTAATACGGGGTGAGTTTCAAATGTCTCCCCACCATAACTTTTTGAAAAAAAGAAGATTTTTAAAACCTCTTTGGGAATGTTTTTATAAAGTTCTAAAGTTTGTTTTGATGTACACTCTAAATATAAAAGAGCGAAAACCACTCTAAAGAGTGAAAATCGAATAACTCTTTCATGAGGTAGCTGGTTTCAACACTCAAAGAGCGAAATTTCACTAATTCTGAGTGTTCTTCACTCTTTCATTTTAAGTTATTACGTCTTACCCAAAAATTGGAGTGGGCAAATTTTTAAATACAACCCCTCCCTTTGACACCTCAAAGAAGAGAACTGTAATGCAAATTCAACGACGCAAAGAAAAGTTTTAACTTTGTCGACTTTTATGTTAGTACCAAATGTTTAAGTATGGTGTCTTGAATGTTTATACCAAGTTTAATAGATCATAAATACAGTTTTACAGCATAAAGTCCCATTATTTGGGGAAAGATCTCCATAAAAAAACTGTTCTTTAAAATAAATGGTTGTAAGTGGTTTACTTTGGTTCCAGGTGAGTAGAAGTCTTGGTTTCAACTTCCAATGATTTCGATTCGACTGAAACAACAAATTTCCGAACAGTTGTGAAAACTACCGACGTTTTGAAACTAAGAAGTCTTTCTGTAGCAGGTAATCTTTTATCTAAAATATGATAGTTATTGCCTTTTGGTATAGCCTTTAGAACCTACTATTGTTGTTTTCACTAAATCACTATTTGAGATGCCGACCACTCTCATGAGGGTATTTTAAGGCAAATATGTGGTGAAGGATGAGTGTGATGAGTGGTAGTAATGTTAAGTATTTTTTTACATTAAGTATTTCAGATTAGATGGGCATATCGTAGCTGCTGTGCTACATCATGAGTGATACCCTTCTAAACTAATAAGCCTGTTAATACAAAGCATATACAGTCACTCGAACGCGTTCACGGGTCGCACGTTCCGTACCGGGAGGTTGTCGGCGGTACATTCTCTACAGGGCCTGGGTGAAGTTGTACGCTCACTTGAGGTATTCCGACTCACAATAGAACATGCCAATTCCAAAACAACGGATTTTTCACATGAAACCCCATATTTTTGTCTTCTAGAACTATTGTAATTTCTATCGAGCCCAAAAGCCACGGGCCAATAGAGTTATGGCATATATGCTATGAATACGATCTTTTAAGTAAATCCGGAAAGGGATGTTCCCAAATATACTTTATCGTAATAAAATATCTTTGTATTGCAGGAATATAATTACATTTTTTGTTATCTTGTTTTCATACCTTAAATTCTTTATATACGTTTTAACATTTTAGTCCATTTCAAACATACAATTTGCTCATTTACTCGCTCACACTCATGCGAATTGCTCGAGTCTAGCCCAGGTCAGTCAGTGTGTTCCACAATGTCTTTGTGTGCTATAAACCCTTCAACATTACACAAATCATTTACGATTAGGGTTTTCTTGCTAGGATCTTCGATTAGAACAAGTTTCGAATTTCTTTAGCATCTGATTGAATTTGGTAATCGTTTGACAAGTAGAACACCTACTTGAAAAAACATTCATGAAATACTGCTCTATGCCTCCCAGTCGGCAGTTCTCCCTGCCTCTAATTTTATAAGAGTGAATGTCACCTCCTATTGCGTTATCAAATTTGTTTCGAAAATTTAGAAGCTAGAAGTGTCAACAACTTAATTTTTAGAACGATGGTCTGCATGACTAGCTTCTTTGGAGCTTCGCTGTTGCCCGGATAGCTTTTTCTAGAGATGAGGATTCTGGAAAGACTTGTTTTGAACAACCACCCCGTACAACCATTCCAAATTGGGTAGATAATCTGATAAACAAAATTTTCAATTTTTTTGTCCAAGATCAAAATGTCATAACATGTCTGAAATGTGTTAATGTAGCTTATTGGGAAAATGTGACAGTGAACGTTTTGCGACCTTCAGTTAGACATTGAAATGGTAAATATTATGGTTTACGAATCATATGGAAGTACCTTACTCGAGTGCCACGTATGTATATCAGGTGGGAATATCAATGACATTTAGCCGTGTCAACGTCGTCGGACATTCATCATTGAAAGGGTTTTCATGTTCATTATTCGGTCTGGCATCTATATACATTTATATGGAATATTTTAACATCAATATTGTATCAAACATTGAATTAAAACGTATTGTTGATTGTGGTTTAAGACGTTCTCAACATTCCTTTTCGAAGTTTGCAATATAAGCGTTTTCGTTAGTTGTTTTTATGAATACCAAGTTAAACGATCTAAAAAAGACGGCAATATTTCAAAATAAAAAAGCTCAGTAAAATATCAGGTTTTAAATTGCATCCGGTATAGTCTACTATTTTCCAATAATTTCATTTTATGAGTTAATTTTTAAGAACCGAAAATAGTTTGGAAATAGTATGGAATAGATTAAGTTGTAAAACAGTTAGTAAAAAAACGAAGTTACCATAAAACAGCCATATCTATTATTTTGACAAGCTTAGACTACATCTAACTTACTGGAGTACTGAGGACCTCTTAGAGCAGGCCAGTAAGTATCCTCCCAATAATTCAAAAAGTGTTATTAGGTCATTAAAACACCATTTTCAGTGAAAACTTCCCACGAAACAGGACTATTGGTTTTCTAATTTGGCTGGGTTGACCGAGTTCCTGTCAAGCCATTTTCAAATATTTAAAATTGACATTAAAATTACGGTATTTATATTTATGAAAATTTTATTTTGTTTAAAAAAGTGCAATAAGATATCAGGAGCTGATATTCATTCTTATCGCACCAGACAAAATATCAATTTAAATGAATACCACAGGCTCCATTAATTATTATTAATAAAATTATTCAATAATTTTTCCACAACTTAAAACTAAAAAAGGCGAATATTAATTTTAAAACTTACTAAAAGAATTCCTGGTTAATAAAAGCACACCATAGATGAATTTCTGAATTCTTCTGGCGCCTTTGAATAATTTAGTTCTATATATATTAGTTATTGCCTTATTTGTTAAAAATGGTTTTACTTCGGTGAATGGTTTCATTTTGTTGTTGTTTTAGTTTCGTTTTACTACTATTGTCAACACAAAATATTTTGTAATAATGGCAATAAAATGTTATGTTCTGTTAAAAGGAATATTTGTACATCGACATGATGCAGATGTAATATTAAAAAACGTATCTATTAAATCGTGTATTTTAATTTAAAATTATTCAAATTTAATTTCTCAGTTACACCCATTAGAAGAAACAGTGTTACTCTAGTTTACCCTGACCGATGATCAGTTTGGGACTAGTATAGATTTGCTGATTTGGAGTCAATTATTTATCACATAGTAAACTAAACCCCATTAAGATCGATTGTTTTAGTAATTCTATTAACAATAGTCAACTTCTTTACAATACAAAAATTATTACGAACTAACAAAGCATTGAAACAGCTGATGTTATTTTCACATTAAGATCATTAAAAGGCAGAAAAGGGAAAAAACTTTAATAATCTACTTATTAAAGGTAGTACTTTAATATTCTACTTCCTTCACACACTTTCCCGCAAATACTGAATATCAAAGGCTCGTTTCCCAGGACCGGACTTACACTGGTGTACAAGTAAGAGTGTGTTATCCCGTTGTCGCTCCTGTGTCGCCGTTGCCATGACAACCTCCAATCCCCCCTGAATTAAATCAAACACCGCGTGCCAATGTGTTACCGCCAGATTTCGTTACTATGTCACTTTCATTCAGTTTATTGAGTTTTCAGTATTCACTTGACGGGCTGTTAAGAGGGTTGCAGATTAGAATTTGGCCCAAAGAGTTTTAAATTTTCCATCAATGATATACTTTGACTCATGAAATGATATGAAATGAAATAGGTCTTTATTTTAGTGGGAAAGTTAGGACTATAAAGTCCTTTCTTCCACTTAACCACCAAATGAAAACCACCTCTCATGTTGTGGTGGGTTGTACCATTTACTATGCTTCTCGTTACCGCATCTAAACGACCAGATATTTTGGTTTTTATCTCATATTTAATTAACTTGTATTATTTTCTTGATATTGTCTGGTCTATTGTATTTTTAAATTTGTCCTTTTTCATCAGGAGACAGCTTCTTATTGGAATTTATAATTAATTCAAGTTGAAAAACAAACTGTCCAATAAATGTTTTATTTTCTTGGTGAGGCCTTTCAGAAACGATGTTTCTATCTTCAGACCAAAACACCAACTGAAGGTTATAACAAAAATAATATAAATATTTACAAAGGAACATATGGAAAATACAATTTGAAAATGAAATAAATAATTCTAAAGTTATATGTATAAAAATGGTGAGTTGTGTAGTACGCCTGGTTCATTGTTCACGAGGTCTTGATGATATTTTTCAATAAAAGTGTTTCGTATGCATCTAAATTTTGTGAATTTTGAACTTCTTTTAGTAATTTTATTTTGAAACTATGATTGAATTGTACTGAATGTTTTACGATGGCTGATTTGTCTTCTTGGCAGTATTTTAAATTGGCTTTGTGTTCTTTTAAACGGGTTTTAGTTTTCTTTTAGTTTGTCCAATATATTTCATATCACAGTTATCACATTGAATTTCGTATATGCCTGATTTTTCTTCATCAATAATTTTAGTTTTTGGATTTCCTAATATATTTTTTAAATTTGATTTGGTCGAGAAAGATGCATTTATGTTTGTGTGTTTAGAAAAACTATTTTTAATTTGTTTGGTGTAAGATGAATGTATAAAAGATTTCCAAATTGTGGTGTTGTTGGTTTCTTCATTTTGATGTGTTAAAGTTGTTCTGGATTTCTTATCAAGTGCTTTCTTTTTCTTTTTTACCATGTTATTGATCATTTTAGTATTATATCCATTGAATTTGGCAATTGTTTTTATTTTATGTAGTTAATTTTTGTAGTTTTCTGTAGATAAAGGAGTGGTAGTGAGGCGATGAATAAGGCTGTGGAAAGCTGCACGTTTTTGGGCCGGGGGATGAAATGAGTCACTGGGAATTAGTCTATAGTTTGGGTCGGTTTTCTATAAATGTCGAAATTTAATTGTCTAGTTGATTTTTAATCACAAGTAAATCAAGGAATGGTAGTTGATTGCAGTTTTCTTCTTCATGTGTAAATTTAATTGTACTGTAGTATGAGTTAAACTCATTTACCATGTTAAAGTCAATATCATTATACTCGTATATGCCAAGTTCACTCGAAATCGAATCATAAATACAATTTAATAGCATAAACCCCATTTTGGTAGAAACGCGTTAAGATCACCGATTTTGATGGTTTACAAACTTAGCCTAGATATTTGTATCAAATTTTGTCAAAGTTGGACAATGCGGTTACAATACATACAGTATAAAATACAAGTATGCATACATAATAGTTTGCCATTAGGCTCAGGCGTTGTTGGTAACCTCAAAATCCCGTTTTGTTCTATGACTTTTTATTCTACGTGGTGATAGGAATCAATAGCTTTATTTCCTATGTAAATTCACTAAACAGAGTTTAAAGTTGTAACAATTATTCACGTGGTGATCAGTCAAAGCGAGTCAGCTTGTCAGTTAGAGGTGAAATATGCCCAACACGACACCGACCTGATGAAATACTCTACAGTACATCTATATGACGCGTATTTCCCTGTATGGATTTCATTTTAAGACTGTAAGGCAATTTAATCCTATAATCATAACTATTTGTTAATTTTATGGGTTTAAGACTGATATTAGTGAATTTTATCAAACATAACTGTTACAAATTGTCTGGGGTTCTAAGATGAGTTTTGCCATTTGCCAAAGGGTACAAAATGGCTTGTTTAACGAGGTGAAGTTCGGACTGTGAAGTCCTCTTTTTTACTACTCAAACTCGACCTTTATTTAGCGTCACCGTATAGTCACTTTACTAATTGTAAGTGGTGACTCCGGGGATCGAACCTGCTACCGGAGTGATGAGCTCCGGAGTCGCGCACGATTCCAGCCCACCACGGGTCATTCATTTGGATCAATTTTATACCCGTATATGCTGAAAAATTCGTGAGATTTGCCCAAGCTAGTTCCAAACAAGACTGACTATGTATTTATTTATTTCAATTTACAAAATGCAATTTTACTGGTATTTCCCAATTACAAAATTGCACTAAGATAATAATACTTTGGAGAATAGAGTCCAATGCACCAGTTCATAACATGTATATAAAACTAAATTGACAATTGAATAACATATAAATAAACTATAGAGCAGAACTATAACGAATATAACAATACAACAAAAATGATAACCAAAACAAATTACACAACAAGAGCATATTTTGGTTTATTGGTGTTTAAAATGTTTTAAGCAATACTTACTATATTTACTGACAGTCTACATTTAAACCTATTCATTCTCACCACATAAACAAAGCATCGTCGTCATTCGATAATGGTCAGAACGGGATGACGCAGCACAATAAATTGGCGGGAAACTCGGTGTCAAATCAGCTGTGAGTGATGACAGTTTGAGTCAAACAGGTCTGCCACCTGAGCCCGCACAAATTACCCTGTCACTTCTTGAATATTCAGAAGAAATTCGGCTCTAGTTTCTTTGATAAATAGGGTGGTAATTTATTTCCGTTACACGGAAGGCATTTTAGAATGGAGTGTATAGGTTGTATAAGTGGGAGCATTTTGTTCACGCTTTAGTCTCAAAATGTTCGAAAGATTTATTATTATACTGTGTTAGTTATAAATAGGCATCACATTGAGTGAAATATAACGGTAGTCCTGAATACTTTCTTAACCTTGGGTTTAATTATCATAATCATAGTATTAATTAAAAACGAAATAAATTGCATAAGCATATAACATCAAATAAGACAAACAACATCGTGGATGTTAAAACCACCAAGCAGTTCTCTGGTCTAAGCTCTTCATGTAGCCAATTATAGGTATAATTTAATCCTCGTATTTTCATTTAGTCTCACTTAAAGTTGTCTACTAAAAGCTTTTTATGAATACTAGTGTCATTACAATAGAATTAGTTATAAGTTACCTTTGAACTCTTTTCAACTCTTTCTTTCTTGAGGGACAAACGCTTTTGGTTGGCAAGTCTTAACCATGAGAAATGCAATAAACCCTAATTATATGGGTTTAAATTAGAAACATGAAGATGCACGAATAAGGTGAAATTAGAAATTAATGTTTTTTAGATGGTAGGTACATGTTAGGTAATACTATACACAATACCATGTTGTTTATAAGAACAGTTTAGCAAACGGGAAATAAAATATGTGTGTTAAACTTCGGTTCGACAACGCAAAATAGCTCCCCGTATTTTATTGTTGTTTGTGAGTGTTTAGCCTTGTTTTTTACAGATAATCATTTAGAAACTTTTGGTTTAAAAGGGTAAACCAGATGGTAAACTACTAAATACTTGCTAGATAGGAATATTGCAAATCCTTTTCCGACGTTATGGCCATGCATAGTGTGGTCTGTTTGCATGTTCTTCTTACATAGTTTGATCCTTCTCGAGAACTATGTATGTTGTCTGGGATTAAGTTCCATTACCTAGAGTTTGTGATTTGGATGACACTTTTTCCCGTCATTAGCCTATTACCAATTATCATTCACTTCCAACCGCGAATCGTTATCAACCTCCAATTATGCAACTTCTCGGAAGTGAAAGAACCAGCGCCGGAAGAAGTTATCAGTGTGATATCTCACACAAAGGTCGGTTCCGCAGGATTCAACAATAGGTTCTAAGACTGAAATCAGCTCTAGCGGAACAAAGGAGAACTAAACTCGCCACAGAATGGGAGGACATTAGCATCTCATTGTTACGTTCACAAGTAAAGCAGATCTGGACAAAGAGCCGAGATTCCAATGCAAACTTGCATAGTTGGAGTGGGGGTTTGAGATGGCAAAAGATTAAGGAGAAAAATGGTTGTTACGATAATTTTTATATTTTACAATGACGGTGTTCAGTTATACTATTGACCCATTTCATTCTTAAACTTCAGTTCAATTAAATCTCAAAGTTTAGAATTTAGTCCGTTTTGGACCAGAGGGATCTTAGCATGGAATCGTATAGAAAGGGGCTGTTTAAAATTCTATAACCCCTAAAGTAAAAATTATGCAGAAGAAACTGTTTGTTCAGAGTTCAAAGGTCTTCAAAACATTGTAACAAAAAAAAAAAAGAAATCACGTTGCAAATTAATTCTTTTCGAATAAATCTAGTGTGTGAGATATCATCATAATGTATACATACTTTACTTGTAGCTCAACTTTAAGATAATGCTGTACGTATCGACCATTTTATTTTTATTTTGTTTAAAATCTTATTTCTAAGGTATAAAACGTACATTATACAATCTTACTTAAAAGCTAAAAATAAATTCTTACGGGTTAAATGTCCTAATTGTACAGGCACTTTTCAATAAACCAATTTTCAATTTTGTTGTAAAAGATTTAATTTTCTTTCATGTCTGAATAGATTTGGGTAGTTTATTAAAAACTTTCTTCCATGTACACTGGTTTTTCGTAAATACTTACAGTTATGAGTTTGAACATAGTCATCTTAGGTTTCGTGCCTTAAGACAAAGTTATAACTTTATTTGTCTTAGAACATCTCATTCCTACAATTTGTCTCGAACCTAAATCATACTACAAAACATTATATAAGCCAGCCTTAACTAACCAGCATCAGCTGACCAGTTGTGTTACGCTTTAGGTTACTTTTGACTTGAAGACGGGATCAGATCCCACATCCCGAAACGTCGTGTTCTTCTTGATAACCAACTATGGAAAACGTCCATAATAATAGGTCAAATATTTCAATATTTCGGCGCATTGATAAACATTGACAAGCAAAATAGGCAATTGATTTTAAATGAGTACCTTGAGGAACCCTTTCACACGGAATCTCAACGAAACTATTGCGACAGAACGAAGCTCAGCCCTTACTGCAGTGTGTACGTTTAACTGAGCACAAAACAGTTAAAACTATGTGACTCAAAGTTTTAAGATATACTATCCTAGTTATATTTTACGTGTATAACACAGTTTACGTTTTATACATCTGTCAATCGCACTAAAACAGGACTTCAATCTGTCTTCTCTCTTGTAGAGTCAACCCTGTAAGAAAGTAAGGGGGGTTTTCCCTCAATGTTCTGTGCCTCAAACTTGGTTAATAACGCCAACAAACATATTATTGATAAACAACGGACCACTGATAAAATATCAACTTAAAATCCCACTGTTTCTGTAGATGTGATTGGTGTGAAATGTCCTGAGCTTGCTTGATGTTGAAAGCTTCTCGGCCACAGAAAAGAAGCAATATTTCCCTGTCAAACACACTTCACACGTTTTGTGTAAGACTGTACTTTAGCAGAGAAATATCGTCATAAGCTACAGAAACACTCGTTTTGTGTAGTGTACACAAACTGTCCTGTATTGGCGTAAATTTAATCAAATTTGGGTTTTATCAGCAGATGTTTTAATGTTTTCTAACAGATTGGTTGATGATGCTTTTAGGTTTCCTGGGATAATCAAAATTTTAGCATGAAACTGTTTCCTCCACAGCAATGAAGATTTACTTGAACAATTTATATTCAGTTATAAGTATTATAACTAAATGAGTTCTTATCGAATATAAAATATATTTGTTGCATTTTCATTCACACAACTAGTAATTATAGACGCTTTTTGCCAATATCGTCAACAACAAACTAGAAACAAATAATTAAAAATATTGTCGATTCTGAAGTCCATCAATAGCATGCATCAGTTTTAAGCTTTTAGTTTTGTAAATCCTCTTTCCAACTGGCGAATTCAATGTTCCTGCTTGAAGTACCTTCTAATAGTATAAATATTTTGGGTTTAAATTGTTGCAGCTGAAAAAGTTTTTCAACATCACCTTGGTCTGGTTGATTGGATTTTGTTTATTTTCGGTATACACATGTTAAGTACGTTGCTATTGCGTGTATACTAAGTTTAATGAAATCGGATAACTAATTCCGTGTTTTGCATAAAACCTCATGTTTTGGGAGAAAACGCCCTCGCCTAAAAGGGATCTTCCGATGTTAATTATCCCCCGTTATAGGAAATTCATTAGGATCTCGGTAGCGTTTGTGGATATGTTTTGTACTACGTAAGTAAATTTGAAGACCTCTTCTTATAGAACAATATTTGAATGACCGTGCATTATTATCGAGTTTTATATTGACCATGAATAGCAGTAAAACAAAGTTATGGACCAATGGTAATGTGAGAGTGTAAACTTTGGAGATAAAACAAAGCAGGTTATGTTAGGGAAAGAGACGGCGCCGAAACCTGTAAACAACCCTTACTGATCTAGTCAAGGTTGTAACCAATAACCCTACTGGTGTTTCGTAAAGCAAATTTAAAATGTTTCAAAATGAATTTATCCTGCTTACTTAGACTCAATGCAGAGTGTTTATAAAAGCGTGTCTCAAACTTTAGAATTAGTTTTATTGGGTCAAAATAAAGACAAAATCAGTTGTCATTTTTTTCGAAAAAACGCTTTGTTTACCAGTTATTCGCCATTTTTTTCACTAGTTTACATTTTTATTTAATTAAGACCATGTATGGAAAAATTACTAGCATGATCTAGCTTACCGTTTCAAAATGGTGGCTATTTTGTGGTGCTTTTTGGGGTTACACCTTCGTTGGCGAATAAACGGTGAGGTTTACAATATAATGCAAAGAATAATGTTTTGCAGAAAATTCTATATCCTTTCTGTTGACACCGTAAATATCATAACAACTGATTAGAAATAACTCAGCTTTAGGAGAAATTGTGGCTGAAAACAGGCAACTTTCCACCGTATTAAACGTAGGAAGAGCTTTTTGCCACGGTTTCCACGTAACCTTGTTGATTTCAATAGATCTTTATAGTTTGGTGTCGGTATTAGATAGGTGATTCAGTCAATTACTTGGTGAATACTCTAATATTATTAAAACTTGCGTTGTAGACCAAAGAGCTCTTGGAGGTTAGTAACCACTGACAAACTAAGTCTAAGATAAAAGTTGCAGAAAAAGTGAACATGCCCTTTTGTCCGCCGTTTAAGACGCTATTTTATGGTGTAGAGCTAGTGGTGTAGTGATGCAGACGCTATTTCTCTAATGAAAAGTGGTTTTTAAATGTTCTCCAAGATGGTATCTAGGTTTGTATAACCTTGTTTTAAAAGTCTTACGTCAAAATTAGCAAAAAATATATGTAAAGTTGGCCAAAATATGGAAATTTTTAAAGTTTATTATATTTTTCTTCACAAATGGTTTTGTCTTTTTCATTGTATCAGGAACATAAAACCACTCCTCTATTATTTAAACCCGCATTTATACCTTTCGGCTCATAAACGGAGTCGAAAACAGGGTACTACGATACCATATTTTCCACTTTTGAGAGAGCGAAGCAAAGTTGGAATTTCGCTACTACCATTTCTCTTCACTGTCGATGTCGGTGGCACGCTCCTCCCCACGTCCACAGAGAAATAATCAATACTCCGCTATTTTAATGGTAAACATGGGTTCTTACTTGGTTGACTAATCTTCTTGAAAGCAAATACGTTCACAATAGTGCTAACTCTCAGATCTCACATGCTGTTGAGCTTGTTATCCCTGACTAGCTTGTTTGTGAATGGCAAAAGCTTGCTCAAAGCTAACTACCCCACTTTACTCTGAGAGCTTTAAAGGTTATAAACCTCAAGAAACATGCGTAAACTCTCTAAGTGTAATTTTAGGTATCATTGAAAGTATATACCCATTTATTTATGCGTATGAGAGTTTAAAAATATCATTCAGTATTTTCATACAGCATCAAGCTGAATTAGGCGGTAGATTCGTTCTGAATAATGTAGACAATTTTATATTAACTTGATTTCTTACCCATTATTTGTATCAAGCCGGTATTGTTTATCCAGATAATTGATTAGCCTTAAAAAACTGGGTTGTCTTATTTTTGTTATGTATTTGAGTGTCGCAGTCATATTTGCTGTGTGTTGTGTTTAAATTTGTTGGGTTCAAGTTTTGATTTATGTAAATGTGGAAATATTCCCTGCAGTTTAAGGCGTCTCTTTTTTGTCGAATCCAAAAACTGACATATTATTTTCAATACTCGTATAAGAATGCTTACTTTCTAAAAGACGCACGTTAAAATCTAGGTTCAGAGAACATACATATACAGGCCTTAAAATCTAACAACACATCTATCCAATCATCCTTTGCCGAACAGCTTTTAGAAAGTAACCATTCTTATACGAGGATTAAAAATAAATGTAATATGTCAATTTTAGAATTCGACAAAAAAGAAAATACCTTAAATAACAAGGAAGATTACCACATTTACACAAATAAAAAAATGGACCCAACAAATTTGTTAAACACTTCATACACAGCAATTGTGAATCCGATATTCGTATACATAACAAAATATGAACACCCTGAATTCCATGATCAAGGTTTCTAGTTTAATTATTTGAAAGCATCTTATATATCTTCTGTTTTGTAATTGTTATTTTGCAAATCAGGCTAGACAATTTTATTTCATGTACAGCACTGAGACGATGGGCTCAGTTCACGAAACCGGCCGTGCAACGAATTAAAATGTTAAAAGGATACTATTATGTTCTTTTCTTTTTGATAATAAACTGTTCTGTATTTGTGGAAAGTTCTATTACGAGTTATGTTTCACGACCAATTCCTAAATAACAAGTTAAGTGAATAGTTGAGTCTCTTATTTACAAAGTTGATATGAATATTGGTCTCACAAAGCAGTTTGCCATCTGGGTAAAGGGTCTAGACTCAATTACCTTATTCAAGTGAGTTGTTAATGCATATATATTCCTGGAACTCTAACACGATACAGATCAAAGAAGGATACAAAGTCAAGACTGGAGTTCTTGCACTAATACATATGTAATCATCAACTACATGAATCTAGGGGATATATTTACACTCCTCCTATCTACAAAGTTGATATGAATATTGGTCTCACAAAGCAGTTTGCCATCTGGGTAAAGGGTCTAGACTCAATTACCTTATTCAAGTGAGGGTTGTGCAATGCATATATATTCCAGGAACCCTATCACGATACAGATCAAAGAAGGATACAAAGTCAAGACTGGAGTTCTGGTACATACGTTATCAACTACATGAATCTAGAGAACGTTTTTACTGTTCTACTTCCGTTTTACTATCAGGTAACAATTAATGTTTGGCGTTTGGCTTGATACTGTTTGAAGGTTCTTAAAAAATAATTGCCACAAGTCCAGACCATTTGTGATTTTAGCTATAGGCTTTACTCGCCCTCCAGGCTCGGCCTGCGGCCTCGTATTTTAGGGTATTTTCAACGGTTTTGCCGCTATGATGCAAAATATCGGCTAAGTACAAGGGCAGATTTTCAGACGCCATCTTTTTGGACACCAACTTGTCAGAGCCTTAAAAGAAGAATGTTTTCAGATTTTTCCCGAAGGTTTCACACCAAGAGATTCGAAACGAGTAAGAGGGGGTAGCATGCCGGGAAGTGCCTACACATTTACTCGTTCAGTCACCTCTACAACCGGCTTTATAGTATATATTTACCTAAACATTTACTTATTAATTGCAACAAAGTATGTTTAAACCATTGGACTTGACTTGACACCACAGTTAAAAGTAATAATTTCGTATTTCCTCGCAATTTTAAAACGCAATGGACCATTGATAGGTCAACTTATAAAGCTGAAATCTTGTGTAGATGTTATCAGTGTGAAACGTCTCGGTTATAACGTTTCTCGACCACACTTTTCATTCCACAGAATAGAAGCAATATTTCCCTGTCAAACACACTTCAAACGTTTTGTATAAGACTGTACTTTAGCAGAGAAATCTTGTCATAAGCTACAGAAACAGTCATATCAAGTTTTTAGAATGACTTAATACCTTCCTCTATTAATTGGAAAGCATTATTTGGAATACTTAGTAAAACAGAGACATTGTGAAAAAAACCTTTCAAACGTCTCACATACAGTCATATTAACACAAAAGAAAATACTTTTAAAATAAAATATATTCAAGTATTGATAGTATGTTTAAAATGCAAGAGAAGATATGTAGATGAACACATCAAAGGGAAGGCAAGTCTAAGTCGGCAGGATCCTCTACTAATGCATACATAACGAGAAGAGCCACCTACATGGAGAGTGTCGTGCCTTTCATTTATATGTCACATGATATACACTTTTCACGTTAACTTTTGAAAATAGAATCTTTAAAAGTTGATGTTGAAAACGCCAAGGAGTTTTATTCAAAACATAATTAAATTTAATACAACTGGAAAATTCTTATCATTTTATAAGTGTACATTTGATTAATAAATTTACCGTCAAGAACATCTACTGTTTAAGCGAAAAGTAATTTTTTATGGTCAAAGCATTTTTAGACTTGCCGTTCATGGGGAAAAGTTTACTTTTGCATAACATTTTTGACACGAACAATGGCACATTTATGACTGGGACTCGTGGCGTGGTCCTGTAATCCAGCTTCATGGAGGTCAAATAGTCTCAGTGATCATCTGATGATACCCGCACCAAATCCCACCATCGTTTAGACATATCAGACCATCATGGTTCGGAAGTCACGTTAAGCCGTTGGTCCTTGTATTTCCATTGGCCATTGGGCTATTAATTATACACTACATGCATATATATGGGGTTGAGGTTGACCTATTCTAAGGAAAAGTCGGCCTTAGTTTGTAACAAGACTACACCTAATAACTCATTACTACCACTCATCCTTTACCGCATATTGCCTTAAAATACCCTCTTGAGTGTGGTCGGCATCTCAAATAGTGATTTAGTGAATGTTTTAACAAGTCTGAAACAAAAGTATCACTATATCACTATTTAAGATGCCGGCCACTCTCATGAGGGTATTTTAAGGCAAATATGTGGTGAAGGAAGAGTGTGATGAGTGGTAGTAATGAGTTATGAGGTGTAGTCTTGTTACAAACTAAGGCCGACTCTTAACTTAGTACGAGTATCATTCGAAATATGAAGATCGAAACAAAAGCAATTCAATGCTTAATGAGCCTAGGCCCTTTCTTTGATCACAAAAAAAGAAAAGAAACTTAAGCTTTTGAAGTTCTCTTGTGGAAAGAACGAGCTTTGAACATAAAAGAAGAAACCAACAGCCTACAAACATTCAAAAGCAAACAACAATAATCCATTCATGTGTTGAGAAGTTGTTTGATGTTCATGTTTTAGTTACAGAATTACTATATGAAGTTAACAGTTGAATTTATGTAATTTGGAAACACTAACTTTGTTTTAAGCTATTAACAGTTGATTTTAGTAGTTACGATGTCATTTTTCGAACTACTACAGATATAGACATATTTCGTTAAGTTAAAAGAAATACTATGGTAATCATTTGGAGTCAAATTAATAATAAAGAACTAACTAAAATTGTGATTTGAAGTATATTACTGTATTCTTATCTAAGTTATTTTTAAAAAGCCCATAATCAACTTTAAAGATGCATAATTTTACTGTGGTTTTATATAACCACCTGGGTTCAAAGTGACGATACATTTTTAACTCTGCCATAAAAATTACCTAAAATTACTTGTCAAATGAAATTTACCAAACTACTTTAACGGCTGAAAGGCAAACGAAACAGATTGTGACTTTTAAAAGTCCATCATATTAATCGAGCCTAATAGTTTTGAAGCATGATAGCACAGTTACTTCAATAAAAACCTCTGAACGTTCAAGTGAAAGTTGCCTTTGAACCTGTGAAAAGTTTTCTGGACTTTTAATTAAAGTTCAATTTCTTACAATAAAAGTTTCCAACTTTCTTTTAGGTTCTAGAAGAAGTTCGTTCTTTATACCACCTTCCAAAACTGAACTGATGTACACGGTGAGATAAATAAAATTTAGGAGTAGTTTGCATGCGTCATTTGTATTTTTCTACCTTTAATATTTTACATATTTTTATTTACTTGCGGCGATGAACTTATTCTTACGGAATATTATACTTTGAAGACTCTTGACACAAGTGAAACATAAAATTCAAGGCATCAAAGGACATTAAAGAACGATATATCGAAATGTAAATACCAATCGGAATAGTTTTAAAACTCTTTTTTTCAGAGTTAAAAGAAATTTTCCAAGGGTAAAAGAAACATAAAATTTTATTAATTATCAACTTTATTTACACAATTAAACTACGAGATTCGTATAGTTTCTAAATGTTATACCCCCACACATTGATGAGGAAGTTGTACCCGTTGCCTCTTTGAGTCTTGAGGTGCAGGCACAGTTTGCCAGAGCCCACGCCCCCCTGGGTGATGAAGGCGTAGCCCCCCTCGCCCTGGGGGATGATGTCTGTCACGTTGAACGCGGTGATAGTGAACCTGAGAGGCTGACTGCCCTTGGGAGGGTAGCAGACATCTGTAGACTGCACCTTGGGGTAGGGGAACCAGGAGCCCTCAACGCGAGGATTGTCTTGGAACAGTAACCTGAACACATACATATCCCCCATGAATAAGGGTTGTAAATGGAAGTAGGTGAAAATTTAAGTCGTGCTATGTTTCTTTTGGAACTAACTGTTTCTTCTGGAAGACGATTGCATTTCACAGCCTTCTCTAAATTTTAGTAATATTTTTATTCCACTTATAGAAGACGAAATTAAGAAAAAGGTTCAAAATTCAACACAAACAATCACAACAACACAAATCTTCAATTAAAATTATATGTTATTTATTAAAGTATTTAAGGGTTTTTATAACTATTTTCGGCTGAGCTTATTCAAGATTGTATTTGTGTTTTAAGTCTATTTGTTATTTTCATACAGATGTCTTATGTTTATAACTGATGATGCCTTGACCGGCAAAAGCGCTCTTGCTTTTTTAATTAAATGAAACTTGTTTTAAAAATGAATAATTATTTGAATCCTCTAAAGTTTTATCAAGAACCTAACAAAGAAGGAACTAACTGTGTTTATTGAAAAAGTGTTATGTTATAACATAAATAAAACAAATATAAAACAGTATTTGAAAAGTTTTCCAATTGAAATTGAAAGTTCAAACAGTTTTTGACTATTGATAGCTACAGTCTTAATACAGATTTCTCCTTTAATATTGCTGCATATGAATGATATTTTTGTTAAACGAACCCATTATAATAAGAACATGTTTCGTCCTGAGTGAACTTATCTTTATTAATTTAAATATATCGAGTGGAATTATAACAAATTATATTGGCTTCATTTCATCCATGAGGTATACACAATTGATGGCTTCACAACCAACAGTGCTTTTTACCGCATTTTCAAGGCAATTTAAAAAAAGTAAAAAAGAAAACTTTGGTTTTGCGTGAAATACATGGTATTCATAATAATTAATACTATGTCCTGTTGCAATATTTCTTGTGCATATTTCAATATTAATCAACGCTCATACATTTTGAAATCATTAAAATAATATTAACTTTTATAAATAGATTATCAATTTGCATTTTTTTAAATATTTAAACAATTTTACAACCTTAAATCCGGATGTTAAATGTTAGGTTTTGTAGATACCATTAGTTTAAAAAATGTAAAAATTAACTGTTTACTTGAACTTAAATATAACATCAAATAAAAACATGAATTCTGAATACGAACTACAACGCTTTAGAAACATTTAATGTAATTAAAAAACTTTAATAAAGTAAAAAAAATATCAAATAGCCTACAAAAAGTTTTGAAAGCAACTCACGTATCGACTGGAAACTGAGGGTACAGTCTGCGCTGGCCCATGGTGATGTTATGGCGTCCGTACTTGGGGTCATACTTGCTGTCCCCCCTCACCAGCATGCAAGACCCCACTAGAATCACCAGCAGAACACTAGCGTGCCTCATCCTAACAGCTGTTATCCTAAACTCGTAACTGTTGCTTATCAACTTCAAGCCACCTCATAAATATCCACGAGCTTGAGTCACAACCTTGCGCAACTGTTATCTAACGTTTACTTTGCACTTGATCCTAACTTCTTGGGAGTGTTTGTCCGGACGAGTTAGATCTGAGGAATTTATTTGAGGGCTTAGATTAGAGGAAGGTAGTCACACCTAGTTTATTTAATGAATACGTTTCGTTCTCTTATTTGTCAAATTGAACTGGTTTATGGGTTTTATTTACTCTGAACTATTGGGCTGCTGTGTTTATAATTTGTAGTTCTCTAGGAAGCCACACACTCATCTGTGTATCATTGGTTATGAAAAAATAACATTAGATCAGTTCTCTTCTATACCCTTATTTTTGGAATCAGCTGTATAATCTAACGTTTATTAATCTGTAATATCGTAACTATTTTATACAACGTTTACTTTGCACTTGAGGAGTGTTTGTTCAAATGCGTCAGATCTGAGATGTTTATTTGAGAACTTACGAGTATATTAGAGAAGGTAGTCTTGCCTGGATTGTTTAGTGATTGAGATACTTTTTATTTTATTTTTGTCAAGTCGTTCAAGATGAACTAATTTATGTCTTATATATGTCTTTTTTACTTTGAGCTTATTTCATTCTTATTAACTTTAGTAGGTGGAATGTGTCAACATCTTTATGGTTTTGGAGTGCTCTAGAAAGCCACAAAAAGTGTTGTTTGTCATTGGTTAACAAGAAAGAGTATTAAATCTCTTCCATTTTTGGAATCAACTGTACTATCTAGCATTTATTAATCTGTATCACCGTTATGGTGTTATCTAACTTTAAATTTAGACCTTGATCTAGGCTTGATCCTTCTTTCTAAAAGTTCCCCGGTGTTATTCACGTTTGTTGTTGGTTAACATTGTGGCACACTGAATTTTGTGCGTGTTTGAAGTCAACTGTATTAATTACGTAGGCCTACTTCTTTGGTTGGAGGGAAGCTGCTGAATGGAGCTTGGACTGAAGAAAGAAAAAGAGCTCATTCCAAAAGGTTGAAGCAAGTCTGAGCACAAAAAACCCAACTTTTCAAGACAGTTTTGACGTACGGTAAAGGTCCGACTGAGCCAATAATATGACATACAAATTGGTTTCCAACGAATGGAGAGAAAAAAATTGTCTTTCTCTCTATGGAACTGGAACTTCATATAAAGAAGTACAAAATGGGAAAGTAACTTAATATTTTCGAAACCAGTTTCGTCTCGAGAATGTTCACTTGAAATTTGAATTCAAAGCTGGAAATTAAACATAGCAGTTTAGCGAAATACGTACTCACTTAACTACCACAAAAATGAGTATTGAGATTGTATACACCATTGTTAGTCATACTACAAGATGCTTATAACATTTACCAGACGGGTGTTTAGGGAGTGTATTACAGCGTGGGAAGGGTAAAAGGGCTCCAATTAGGGGATGAAAACGCAGAACTCTCTAAGCTGTGACGGAAATATACCACCATTGAGAGCGCTATTCATGTACATCACTAGCTACAATTTCCTCAAACGTAACCTTATCATGACTTTATATCCTAAGAAGAGTTTTTTGTAGTGACTGTTTAGAATAACTTTGTTTGTTTTGTTCTTAAGCTCAATATGTTTTGAGTAAATTGTGCTTACCATGATATTACTGTAGATTTTTTGTTCAAAATTAGTTTTTGCTGGTAACTCATATATTTAACGAAAATTATTCCCAACTAGAGCATGTGTAAAAGCAGATAATGTTGTGGTATGTAGATAGCACACGTGGCGTGGTCCCGTAATCCAGCTTCATGGAGGTCAGGTTTTCAGGATGATATAGGTTTAAAGCGGCTCAGATAGTCTCAATGATCATCTGATGATACCCGCATCAACTCCCACCATCGTTTAGACATATCAGACCATCACCTGCGTGGTTCGGAAGTCACGTTAAGCCGTTGGTCCTTGTATTTCCATTGGTCATTGGGCTATTAATTAATGACCCATTCTAAGGAAGAGTCGGCCTTAGTTTGTAACAAGACTACACCTCATAACTCATTACTACCACTCATCACACTCATTCTTCACCACATATTTGCCTTAAAATACCCTCATGAGAGTGGTCGGCATCTCAAATAGTGATTTAGTGATTTATGTGAGTTTCCTTCCTCAGCCCATCAATCTATGCAAATATTTTGGTTATCTACCTACTATAACTTAATCTTTGGAAAAAGTAAGAATATCTAGAAAACACTATCTAGTACTTTACATTTTCCAAGTGCGTTTCAGATTTTTCATATGTAAACATAGAATTTTCAGTAGAAGTAGAACAAACACACAATATTGACATTTGAACAATGCTTGAAAAATTCGATTGATTTCTCAGGGAAACCATCACCAGTAGATTTTCAGCTAGTGTTGAAGAACACTGTTGGAAAACTCACAGTGTTGGATGTTCACCAAAGTAACATTAGGCAGAGCAAACTTTGATTCCACAATCCGGAATGTTTGTTATTCCATTGTCTGAATATTCTATAGAGTTTGGCCAAGTTAGCATTCAGTCCACTCAGCCATGATAACTTTGCTATTGTAGCATACATCTGCGAACTTGATGCTGTAGAGGCTATACTGGGAAGTAAGTAAGTACTGGCTAAAAAAACTTAGCCGACGCGCTATCGTGAGTCCTAGAGAATTCCTATCGGGGGTAGTTTACACAGGAAGTACCCTTGGGAAGTGGGGTCCCCCCAAAATGGAAGTGCCTTACCGCAGGCACTTAACAAATTGTTAGAGATGATTGCGGGGATCGAATCCGCGCTTGTGAGTGCTTAGCTCCGGAGTTGCGCGCGACACCAACCCGCCAAGATTTGTGTGTGTGTTTTTACAACTCAAAAGGTTAAAGACAATTAAGAGGTATTGTTTTGGTAATTAATTAAAAGTCAAGTTGAAGACTAAAGACGAAACGTAAGCTAGAAAATTAACTTTAAACGGTTCACTCCAAGGAACTGCAGCAAAGCTGTCATGTTGGGTAAAACTAACCTTTTTTTATTATTTATGAAATTGATTTTCTTAAACCAATTTATAATTTGAAACTCTCATTGGAATAAAATGCAAGTAATTTAATTAAGTAAGGTGAATACGTGTAGTTTTATAAACATGATACAGGGTGTGTTTTAAAAACGCAACTCAATGTTCAAACTACAGTAAGTCATTTTTTCACGAACGTTATATGGTCATAAATTGTATCATTGGTTTGTTCACTTCAATATCTTTCAGATAATATTTGTTGTTGCAGTAATATAGTGGTTTTAATTTCCTAATTTGATGTTATTGCAAAATAAACGCAATCATGATTTTTAGGAAAGATCGAAGAGTGTTTATTGTTGAAGAATACTTAAGAGCAAGATCATTTTTTTGGTGTCAAGAGGCGTTTGAGATCAGGTTTGCAGGCATAAGTAGGCTATTTGCTTTTGTTGTTTCAAAATTCTTAAACATTTTCAAATGCATTTTCTAAACCAACCCTACCATTCTTCATCACTTCTTCATTTAGTACAGTCCGCCCTCTGTTATGTTTCCTGTTCTCTACACAAACAGTTAAACATTTATCAAATCTGTGAACTTGTTTGAAAACTAACACCTGTAAACTTGACCACAAACGCCTTTTGATAACAAAAGAATAATCCTGTGCTTAAGAATTCTTCCACAACAAACACTCTTTGATCTTTGCTAAAAACCATGACTGCGTTTATTTTACAATAACATCAAATTATGAAACCAAAACACTATACTACTGTAAAAATACATACCATCTGGTAGATATTGAAGTGACCAAACCAATGGTACAATTTATGACCATCTAGCGTTCGAAAAAATGACTTACTTTAGTTTGAACATTGGGTTGCGTTAAAAAACACCCTGTATAATTACTTCTTACTTCTAAGCCTCGCGTTTTCTTAATATTTCAGTTTTCACATTAGACTAAGGACCGTATTGGATTGAACCAAGACAGTACTAAATTTACAGAACATTTTTACCATTACTAAAATTGAGGCCATCCCATTGGGAGTGTTTTAAACTTAAATTGATACAAATTTCTAGCACACATACTATTGGGAAATTCGTGTTCCTCAAAGGTAGTTTTAACTAATATGCCAAGCGTTCCATAGTTTTGATCAAAAGTGTAAGGTTTACATTGAACAGGAAAATCATAACAAAGGCATAACAAAGAATGAACTGAGAATGTTTTCTTTGTGGTGTTGTTTGTTTGATGCCTTAAAGACTGTCATTGAATGGAGCGAAGGTTTAGTAGGTTTGAAGTTGTACTGTATACTACGGACGCACGTGGAAAGGTGAGTCTGTTTACGCTGATTGTTTACTCAGAGGGATTGTTGTATGGTTAATTATTTTAAACAATTGCTAAAACTTACGAAAAGGTAGATCATTTAGTGATGATCCCATGTAAGATCGTCCGTTGTAGATCTCTGGTCACCACTCTTCACCTCCAGTCTTGTGTCGCAGCTCCCCGAAGTTGACTGGTCCCATGATCCACCCTTGAAAACTTTGCCGTCACCCTGGCAAGGGACCTTTACAGAGAAACCGCCATCCGGGCCAGATGACCTCCGGTTTTTTAACGAGGTTGATACTCCTTTGACTCCTTCTCGTTGTAGAGTCCTGGGCTTGCCACCGGCATAGCGGAGTTAAAAATTAGGTTTTTGTTTTAGAGGTGTGAAAACCAAGAAAAACACACCTTTTCCGTGAATGGGGTGCGAGGTTACCTGGTAGCAATCCTCGGTGCAAGCCTGACCTCCTTGACGCTCGTTTCCACCGACCAAGGGACCTGATAGGGTGTTGTCAACGCAGACCCGAGCGTGAAGAAGACGGGTAACCACGGTGTAACCTCCCTTAACCAAGGGACCTAATCGGGTGTTATTAGCGGAAGTTACACCGCAACGGGTTGAGGATTGCTACTGACTTGCGTTGTCTTGAGTTGCCATGGAAATTATACATTGCACTTTTAATGTTGTCCTTTTTAGTTTTTCAAAGTATGAAGTTACCATAGCAACTGTGTGTTATATTCTTGTTTGATTTGAATAAGTACAACAAAAGAAGTGAATTAACTCTAATCTCACTGCAATCTCACAAAACCAAATGTACCTACCTTGATCGTGATCAACATCATCAAAAATATTCACCAAATATCACCAAATATTTAAATCTTAGCTCCAAAGTGCTAAAGTTTGGTATTTTAGGCTACAAAACCAAAGTGTCAAAGCAACTCAAAAGACATTTTTAACATGTCCTCAACTTGGTAACCAGTCCTAACAATCGTCTAAATACATATTTTAAATTTAAGTTAGATGTTTATTTTGGGTTTTTTAAATATTTACTTTCGGGTTTTTTGCTTTGAATTTTATATGACGAACATACAATTACCCGAGTTTAAATAATTAAAGTTAGTAGCAGCAAGTGTCAATAAAAATTCAGAATAGACCAAAATAATTTAAGTGGTTTTATTGAGTAATTTAATACTGACAAATAACCATAATTCTGAAATCCTTTATTTGATTCACCGCGAGCAAATTAATTATAGCCAACTAATTCCTCGTGTTCTAATGGCAATAGTTTCATAATAAGTTTTTGTTATAACTATAGTTTTGATTGCATAAACAATTTGAAAACCCTGCGTTTTACGTTTGAAGATATTTTGTTAATACTGTGCGAGAATGAACATGGGAATCCATGGCCAGTGATATAACAGCCTCCATTTTTCATCTTGTTGTCAATACAAAAAGATACTGTCTTAAAATATAAATACAATTTAAACATTATTAATTGAAATCAATGTTTTATTTATTAAATACTTTCATTAGTTTCTTTAATTCTTAATTTTCGCACTATCAAAATGTCAAAAAAGTACCAACAAACGTCCCTTTTAAACAGCTGTTAATCCAAGCGGGTAAATATTGTGTCACAATTTAGAGTAACGGTGTGCATTCAAAGTAACGTTTTGACAGCTTTCAGTGGACATTTAAACTTTGTCACTTGAATGGGTAAAACTTTTCTCATTTGCGTATTGCATCTGTACACCAACTTTGCGGATCAAAATGTATCCCAGTTTCTCGTGTTTATTTCATTTAACTCACAACAGTGGAAACATTAGTTTATTATTCAAAACCTCGTTATGTGTTGTAAATACAGAGTGTCCAGTAATTAGAGATCTAACTTCACCAGATGGTTTATCAGGTTATAATAATCAAAACATGTCATATAACACATAGGCCTGTCTCGCTTAGTTTTCCGTCTGTCTATCTGTGTTTTCACTAAAAGAATTTTTTATTTCTGAGGGAAATTAAGTTTTAAACTAAAAACTTTGCACACTTGTTAGTACAAATAAAACCAACAATTAAAAATAAATTTGACTACTTTTCACTTTTAGTTTAAAAATGGTGGCTATATTAAATATTGTAAGATTAATAGTGCAAACCCTTAAGCTTTATGGTAAATACACAAGGATAACAGTATGTGGCAAATGTATTTACACATTATTTTGTTCTGAAACTATTATTAACGGAGAAATTTAAGTTTTCCTGAGCGCACTCCTGTATTTACATATGGTTCTTAAATGTAAACAAAGGAGTACGCTCAGGAAAAATCGGATTTTCCGTTATTTTTGCCCCAGGACAACAAAATTGGTCTCAAAATGTTTGTTAATACATTTGCCACATATTGTTACTCTTGTGTATTTACCATAAAGATGAAGGATGAAGTTATTAAGCTTAGAAAATTTAATATGGCGGCCATTTTAAACCAGAAGTGAAAATTAGTCAAATTTATTTTTTAAATATTGGTATAAATTATACTAACAAACGTGCAAAGTTTGAAGTTTGTAACTTAATTGACCTTGGAGATAAAAATTATTTAGTGAAAAACACAGACAGACTACTAAGCGAGATAGGCCTATGTGTTATATGACATTTTTGAATTTGAAGTTTGATTCTATAGTTACTGGACACCCTGTATATTTATATTGTTAAAATTCTAACTGAAAATATATTTTAAACACAATAAATCCTGAACACTTTATCTTTGTAAATTTAAAACAAATCTGCACACATTCCAATAATATAACATTTATAAGCTTGAGGCCTTTCAAACACCTTTCAAGTGTTCACCGTAAAAAACACATCAAACTTTATCTTTGATTGAGCAACGTTAGACGAAACTTTTCCTGTTTAAAAATTCAAGACCAACTCAGCATCTACAAGATAAAGGAATGAAAATTTTCCAAGGAAGTAACTGCACTCTTTCTTTTATTATAGTGTCCTTTGAATCTTTAATTGAATAACAAGAAGAAAAGTTGCTTTGTAGGAGAGACGTCACACGTTTCTTCTTCTAAACAAGCTGTCGCTTTGCTTTGTGTTGTTGCTTTAGCATTCAGACAAATCACAAACCTTTCAGACAGGAGAAAAGTCAAGCACTGTCACTGTGCTGGGTGTCTGGAGTAGTATATTTAACTGTTAAGTAGTATATTAACTAGGCTTTCACGGCTGGTGTTACAACAATAATCTAATCCTTCCGGTTCACACTGCGTTAAAACATCATAGTAATTAGTTTGAAATTTCGGTCTTGCTGTGGACTACCATCTTCAGTGACTGATGGGCTGAAATTAAATGTAACCAATCAGTGACTTTCAACTGTGACGCGGTGTAAACCGCAAGCCTTAGATCTTAGTGATGAAACCGGCCGCGAAAGCTTAAGAGTTAAAATCAGTGACTACCTTGTTTCAGCTCATTGGTGTCTGAATATGGTACTCTTCAGCGAAAATGAAATATTTCAAACTGATTACTATGATGTTATGAACAGGAAGAACTAGATCACAATAGTACATTTTATAATAGTTTACTTTTCCGGCGTATGGCCAACGTTCACGTGTTATTATCAACCTCTGAAGTTCTATCAACCTCTTCTATGTCGTTCAGATATAATGATATTTAGCATAGGACTTTTTACGGCCAGCGATATGATAACCACTTGTTTTCTTTGCAAGAAAATTAGCTCACACTCACTGGTTTCTCAAAACCTCAACCAAGGCAATGGTTTGGCTTCTACAACTACACGACAAAAGTTAATTGTTTTGCCAAATTTTGAAGAAACCATTTTACATGTCGCTAGTTACAAAAAACGGTCACCATGATTTATACAATATAATTGTACACCAAAACAGTGTGACTGAAAACCTTTCTGTTTTGAAAGTTGTCTTTAAAAAATGGTTTTATATATTTTGGTTTAACAAGAGATTTTTAGTAGTAAAGATTAGTTGCGGTTCAAAAGATATTTATAGGGAACTACCATGAAGTCAAGCTTTACCAAACTCTTATGAAATTCAAAATTACCTGCCTAATTGTTCGATTATCAATAAATGTGTTGATTTAATATTCATTTAATTCCATAACATTGTCGAAATACGTTCACTTTATAAGAATGTAACGTTTTAAAATACCATTCTGAAACGAGGAAAAAATTCTCGAGGCTTTCGGGGGAAATATTTGAGATGATTTGTTGAAACAATGACTTGCTCTGAAACATTCTTTGAACCCAAACGACCCGAGAATCTCAGTTAGAATGCAGCCATTTTAACAGTTGAATCTTGTTTACTACTGATGTTATTTTATTTCAAAGTTAACAATAATTGGTACATTTCTTTTTATTTCTAACGTTTATAACTAAAGGAGGTGTTAACAAATTAATTTCAAATACTTTTATATACAGTTTTTGGGTAAATAACCATGTATAAAAAGTTTTAGCGATAAAATGGAAGTTGTCAAACATAAATCAAAGCCGTTTTAGCCTCTTAATTTAAACATTTTTTGACAAACCAATCAATAAAGTTATTAAATATTTAGTTTAATTTAAAAATATTCAATCTAATCATAATGGTAAATTTATAAATTGAAGAAGTAAAAATAACTTTTGAGTGGCTGCAAAATATTTGAAGAAAGAGCGACATTGTGTGATTATGTCGAGGAAGGTTGACATTGTGGTCACGTCCTCGTCTAACTAGGAGTGGTGGAGGGGGAGGGAAGGGGATGATTGGGGAAGGAGGTAGATGTCTCCTTTGATGAACTCACTTTAATTCGCGGAATAACATAATGTTGTTTGAGAGTAGAAAACCTCTTCTGTGATTAATCTTTCGGTACAGGATATAATCTAGTCAGGAATGTACAGACTAGGGAGAAAAAAAATCATCAAACGATGCTTTATTTACCAGACACTTTAGCACGTCAATACAAGTGGCCAAAAAGAGTTTTGCCATTCTGCTCTGACAACAGCTGCTTTAGACACATGTATTGAAAGTGCTAAAGTGTCACTTTTACGACCAGGTTAATAAAGAAATGTTTTGATGATGTTTTCCTTAGGGAGAAAAAGATCATTTTAATGATCTTTTTGTGGCATGGACATCAGCTGGTTCAATGAGTTTATTTTGATTGTTTTGAAATTTAACACTGACGTATAGTAAATCAGTCTAACAGCTGTTTATTCAAAACATTATAATTCAGACTGCTGGGTTCAAAACAATGTTTACTTAATTAATAGTTCATAATATTAAAACATTTATTGACATTTCGTTCTCATTACTATTTGCATCATGACAAAAAATATCGTTCATCACTCGGCCCGAAAGTGTCTTTTTGACCCTCGGCTGCCCCTCAGACGTTAACTTGACATCGTGTCAAAAAGTGTCACTTTAGGACCTGGTGATGAAATATACTATTATTAATATTACAAACTTCTTTAGAAAATCACCTAGCGATTCGCAGAAATTTATTGCTATGACCTAATCATATTATTTATTATTATTGAGTTATTATTTATTATTATGAAAGGACAAGTAATTCATTCTAGGCTCAATTCAACAGGCACTTGATAATGGAGTAATTTCTGAAACTAGTCGTGTGAAATTATAATGTATTAGAGTACTTCTATATTGTATTTTCTGATATTTATTATTATTCATGGATAGACCCAGTCGGATCACGCGAAGTACGATAACGTCGTCTTGAAAATTTGGCTTTTCTTTGTTGTTCAAACTTGTTTCATCCTTTCAAAATGAATCAAGTATAATTATTTTGAGTTTGTTATTAGTTACTCCGGGTGTGTAGGTATGTTCATATGATTGGTAGTTTTGTTGTATAAAAGTGTTACAATACTTAAGAAATCAAAGAATAGACACATTCAAAGAGAATACGACAGACGATAGATCAATAAAAAAAGGTAATGTTTCGTCTTTCCCACTTGGAATTCCTCCCCCAGCTCCACTGCGGACAGAAGAAACGAAAGTTAAGCGCTCTCAACATTTCCGACGCAAAGGAAAACTTTCCACAAATTGGATCATTCTTGAGGCTAAACTTGTCTTTTGTTTAGCAAAAACACAACAAGAGGGATAAAAACGGAGGGATTACGATTTAGCGTGAGTTTTGTGCTTTATAGTTAGGGCTTACCGTTTAACCTGACTTTGCTCGAAGAAATTAGATAGCAGATGTTGAAAGATAGCTTGTTAGAACATTTCAATTGGAAATCTAGGTAAAAAGTGATGTGTACTCAGCAGTTTGATATCATTTTGTACTATTTTCACTTTTTGTGGTGTTTTTATATTTTTAGGGAAACAGCAAACGAGCTTATTCCTTCTTGTACTGGCAAAATCAACAGTGATCAACAATCAATGCCAAGAAGGGTATACATGTTAATGTTGTACCAAAAGGGAGACAAGGGTTATATACAAACGAGAAATCTTAAGGAGGTCATTGACTGGCTTTAAGCCTTTAGCGATCTTATTCAATTAAACTCTGCTTAGAAATGCTTTTTCACACAAAACATTAACCAGTTATAAGCGTTAAATTATCGTAATATTTAGTTGGAACTATTTTGATCTCACATTGGAGTACCATTGTCAGTCGGTGATTGGCTGAAATTCTGCTGTCTGCTATCCTATTGGTGGTTTTTAGAAGCCGACCACTTTCTTGATTTCTAGAAAAGGCTCCCAACCGTTCATTGTAGTAGAGATGCCAACTGGCGATGTTTTCATTGGCTGTGACACTATTAAAAAGGCTTCTTCAGAACTGGTTGCCAGCTTTTGGAATGTTTAATGCTGTCTTCAAGTTCCTAAACAGTACTTCATAGGGATACCGATTCTTTTATTGTAGCTTACACTAATGACGTTTTTGATCAGTACCTTAACTTAGGGTATGTAAAACAAAACGCTTTTTGGCAAAACGGTCAAACCTTTGCAAGCCGTAACTCTACCCATTGTGCCACAGACACAGGTATATTTCAAACCAATATTAGGTTATTATGATGTTTTGGCGCGGTGTGAACCGGAAGAACTAGATCATAATTAGACTGGTTTTGTAGGATAATAAAAGGATGTTACAAAACACACCAAGTTACTTAACATAATTGATTTAATGTACATCCAGTGTTATACATGATATCGACTTTGTAGCAGTGTAACAGTGTACAGTAGGTAGTTACATTGAGCAAGAACTAGATGTGTGTCAGCTTCCGGTTCCGGCAGAAGTCAGCTGACTCACGAGAAAACAAGCGCAGCTGACGCAAAAACAGCGAATAAGGAAACAAAACTCACATAAATTGAAGACAGGAAACTGTAAATAAATACAACAGGATCAGCTTGAAACCAAAAAGTAGTGGTCGTTTGTTCGAATGGCTCATTTAACAACATAGTTAAAAACAAGAAACGAGCTAATAGGTACCTAGATTAATGTAGATAATAATAGAATAATAGATTAATATAGAATCATATAAACAACTAAAATAAATACAATATAATATTGCCTTATAATTTCAAGATTCTAAATAATTTAAAGCTTTGTAAACGTCATAAAGTATAAACTCAAACTGTTTCCTAAAAAACCACTTTCGGTGAAGATTTATTGTGGACGTTTTCTATCGTTAGTGAACAAAAAGAACACGGCGTTTCGGGATCTGTAATCTGATCCCATCTTTAGTTGAAGTAACCTTAAACATAACACACGACATTATACAATTAGCTAGCCTAAAGAACTCAGCGTAAGCAAACCAATAGCTGACTAATTTAGGCTAGCCAATTTTCTTATGTTTTGTGTTGTGTATTATGTCACTTTTACCTGATAACGGGATCAGATTGGTCGTATTCTTCTTGTTCACTAACGATTGAACGACCACAATAATATTTCAAACTTAGAAATTATTCCATTGTGTTCAAACCAAAAATCGGAGAATACTCAGGTTGTTTGTCATTATGAAATATATGATACATTTTAGGTTTTGTTCATGAAAGAGAAAAAACAACTAATCAGGTTAATACTGATTTAGCAAAATTAATGAAGCACACAAATCAAACTTTGCTTGTTTTTAAGAATAATCTCTCACAAAAAGTAAAAAAGTACTGCAATTTTATTATTTATTAACTTAAAAGCAGGAACATAATTTGCAGGAATGTGCTTAACATGTAACTAACAGTGTTTATTGTAAAAGCGTTGAGTAATACAAGAAAACAAATATACACGTCCAGACTAAATATAATTAAAGCCCACACAGAAATCAATAACTAATTGTAATGACTAAAGTTATATGACATTCAAAAGTATTAAAATAATGTATTCCAGCAAATAATTCAAGAAGCCAATGTACATTTAATTTGCTTACGCACCATTTTCCATACACTCCATAACAATATAAATTCTAAAGTGTTATATTATATATTTATATATTGTTTACAACGCATATATTTAACGTATACAAATGATATTGTTTTGTCTGATTCAAAACGTAACAAGCCTATAGTTATTTTATACAATTGTGTTTATTCATACAAAACCATGTTCTGATTATAGTCTATCGCTATGTACGTATATTTGTCGTATCACGAAACGAGCTCAAATATGACAAGATATTTAGTTTTATAGTTTCATGAAAGAAACAATCATCGTGCAATCAAATTGTTGCCGGAATAATATATTGGAGCAACGTTCGGTTTTTCTGAAGACAGCCTCCCACCAAAGGATAGTGAAACTTTCTTGAAAAAGCATACGTTCTTTAAAAGTCATGTTCAATTTTAATAAAAGGCTGATCAAAGTTAGATTTGCTTTAGATATGTTTAAGCTGGAACCACTTTTAGGAAATAATAAAAACAGAAAATCGTATTTTCACGGTAAAAGTTGGTTTAAAGGTTTAAAAATTTAAAGTGTTGACATTTTTGTCAGAGTAATGGCTAAGAGATCAGGTTTGAGGCATTGCTTTGGACTACCAGGGACCGTCAATACTTTGAATATTTTTTCAACACAAACATTTGATTTTCTGGTCTAGCTCCACGTGGTCACTTAGATACTTTTCCGCCTCGATGTCAAAGAAAAGAAAAGTTTAAGCTTAAAACCACAAAAATGATATAAGTAAAATGTTTTGATAAACAGTGTTCAATTAAATTTATTAGCATTGTGGCCAATAAATTTAATAAAAAACCTTCCACTGAATTCTTGTTAGTCATCTCCTGGAAATAATAGACATTTGAAAACTTTTTCAAACCAAATGGTTCTAGTTATATTTTTAGATTAGTTTATGTATCGCCGGTAAATCAAACAGACTAAGATGTTTTGGGATTTTAAAGTGTAAAAATGCGTTTCACACATTAACTTGTCGTAAGTTTTGGAGATTAGCAAATTTTAGATTGACACTGAATTCACACTTGACTTTGCCCTAACTGTTTTCCACGCAGAGCCTCTTTATAGGCAAGGAAAGGATTTATTAATCCAACGCGATTGCATTAATCGTTTCACCTCACTCTAACCATCTCGTTAGAACAGTCTTAGAAAATGTATTGATCAAAGTGAGTTCATTTCGTGACAGACAACCTGTAGTGATGTATTATATGTATCTGCTCGTGAAACGCGCATAAATATACTGTATGTTACAACCCTAATATTTTACAATTTAGCCTCACACACCCTGGATCAGTCAGTGAGCCTGTGAGCTTTCTTCTAACCCGGTAGCCTTCCTCAGGTACCAAAGGTAAACTTTACAAACGATACTTCACATGTAGCAAAATAGAAAACGATCAAAATTTGAAATGTTAAATTGGAAGTTTAAAATATTGACTTATGTGGTTGAAAACCTAAGTATCGGTGCCGTAATGATATTCCTTATAAAGTTTACCGTTGGTAGAAAAGAACAAGCCGTGATAATTCCACATTGACACCAAGTAAAAGATGAACAACCTTGTTGGTATTTAACATAGTAATAACATGCTTCGAATGGGTTTAAAAGTTTCATCTGACGGTCGTTTAACTATAATTACACGTCATAGATTTACCGAACGTCTACTTTTGACGTTTCTTTATGAATTTCATCTTTGTATTAATTAGTAGTTGTCAATGAATAATTTTCAATAGTATTTGCTAACGTGTTTGAGGTCATTGCAGCAGTACATCTTCAGGCTTAAAACCGTCGTTAAAGATTATATAAAATAAACTATAAATACCATACTAAACCGATCATACATCAGATAATACTCAAATAAATGTTCGGTCTCTTCTATAAACGTTTTATGAGTTGATAATAAAAGCGGTAGTCTATGAGCACAAGAAGATATTAGAGTTGTCCGAGGAAGAAGACGTGTTAGGTTGGGTGTCAGCTGAAAGGAGATTATCAATTGAACTGACTAGAGGGTATCTGAACGAGGAAGAATCTATAAAAAAGAAGTGAAAGTTGTAGCACAGGTTTAAATGAAACAATAATAGTGGTAGTGTAATTTTAAAAAAACTTCCGAAAGAAGTAGTCAACCAAAATAAAAATTTAATATTGGCATAGAAATGTTTTTTTTAATTACATTATTCTTTCGAAAATTGAGCTCAAGACCTTCGTTAAGTAATAGTGGTTTCAGTAGATTTGTTGACGAATGCAAACATCAGGAAGAAAAGGATACTCGAAACAATATTTGAGAAAAAAATTAAATGAAACCAAGGACATTAGATAGAAATGACGCTAAGCGGAATCAAGGAAGAGACGAAGAAGAAGTTTTTATCTGCCAGGAATCAGAAGATTAACACTGCAACACTTCCATTTAACCAGTTAAGCTCTGGGCTTAGAATAGAAGTTAAAGTTGAGGAATTTAATAGAAGATAGTTTTAACTTTCGCAAATTGCGATGGAGAGTTTGAAAGAGTAGAAGAGGAGAAAAGAGTATGTGGAAGTTAAGGATCGCGACAAAGGTACATTCACGTGTTGATGGAGCACCCTCAGAAGAGAGAGAGGAGTGCTGAGTAAAGGTCTCCAGAGTCATACAAGGGAAACAATTTCAAAGGATTATTGAGAACACACTACATAATGCATTAGATACGTTAATTAGAAATGGACAACAAATAAGTAGCGTTGGTCCAAAAAGAGATAATTTGGACAGATGGAAAGAGTATGAACTTAAGTACAGAAGGAGATAAAAGAACCAAAGCCGCAAGAAGACACCTTTAAAGTTTGACGCTTCTCGATCAATTTAACTGGAGTAGGAGAGAAGTACTAAGGTCTTGCTCAATAATATGTTTTCATGCTTAAAGCATCTTCACGCCGGAATTTCACACTGAAGTTAGACTGCTGCAATTTTCTCGAATCGTCAGAGGTTTAACACGTCCAATTTCTAAGATTCTTCACTTCATTTTCCGTCTTCTACTTGGTGGGAAGGCTACACGAGTTTGATGATATTAGTCAACGAGTCAACGTAACTGTTGACTGTGCTCTGAAGCTTATCTTGTTATCAACTCCGGTAGCCAGCTTAGGAGTGAGATAGCGGTCAAGGTCACCGTCAAGGTCATTTGATGGCTCGTGTCCAGCACTGACGGGCCATCTGGAAAAAAGAAAAGGACTTTTATTTCTCAACACAGGTGTTCATTAAATTGAAATATTAATTTAGACAATGTTTTGTTTGTCTTAATCTTAATTCTTAAGCTTTCGCGGCCGGTGTCATCATTAATATCTAAGGCTTCCGGTTTATACCGCGTCACAGTTGAAATACAATTACTGCTAAACGTTTCGACCTCGCTGTGGAGAGTCATCCTTAGTAGCTGGTTTACTGGCTGAGACTGTTTAGCAGTAATTGTTTGTCTTAGTTGTTTTTGGTTTAGTTTCAAGTTTTCAAATTGATTGATCTAATAGATTACATTGGTGTGATAAGATATTTTAATTGATGTTAGGCTCTTAACGTGATTTCAGAAAATCAAACGTACTACAATTTTTAGCCGTAAATGAAAATGAATCTGAGAGTATCGATAAACGGATCTTTGTAAAGTATCCAAAATGTCACTTTAAACAATAAAGAGCTTAAAAATTAGTCAGGATAAAGTAAAACTGGGACCAAGTGATGAACGATACTTTATGTTATGCTGCAATAGTATTGAGAAATAAATTTTAGTTCAAGTAGTTTTTAACATTGTAAAGAAACTCAAGGTAAAACATTTAGAACTGATTAGTCTAGTTTATATGATACCCGCATCAACTCCCACCATCGTTTAGATATATCAGACCATCACCTGCGTGGTTCGGAAGTCACGCTAAGCCGTTGGTCCTTGTATGTCGATTGGTCATTGGGCTATTAATTAATGACCCATTCTAAGGAAGAGTCGGCCTTAGATTGTAACAACACTACACCTTATAACTCATTAGTACCACTCATCACAATCATCCTTCACCACATATTTGCCTTAAAATACCCTCATGAGAGTGGTCGGCATCTAAAATAGTGATTTAGTGATCTATGGTTTAGAAAAAAGCCGTTAAACGGTTTGCTATTATTCAGATTTAAGTTTCAAAAGTACTCATTAAACAGTTACTCTGCAACTTTAAGATCATAAAAATAATCCTTCTCTACCTAAATAAATATCAACAAAGCAAACCTTTTTTCGCTGGAAATAAAAGCGCAACTTTAGCACATCACAAGTGAAAAACAATTATTTAACAAAAAATGGCAAAAAACATGATTCAGTGCTTTTTAACGGCTATGAGAGTAAAATTGTAGTAGGTAAAGGAAACAACAAAACCTAGTTATATATCCGTTATTGTAATTTAACGTTTTAGCAAAATATTATTTAATTTATTTTTGTCATCAAACAATAATCTCACGCCATAAATACATAATACTTATGCATAGCAGAATACATAATGGAAAATTAAAAAATACTGTGTTATCTATTTCATTCCTCATGTTTTTGTGATTAGCTATTTGAAAAGTTCTAAAAAAAACGATTCTGTCGAACAGCTTAAACTAGTTTTTAGCTTTTACAAAGCCGACTGCAGTGGATCGCTGATTCGTGATATGAAACTGCAAATTTGATCACCAGAGAGCGCCACTTGTGTGGATAGAGTTGTGATTGGTGCAAAATGAATGCAATTTTCCACTAATCTGTTGACCGGATTCAGCCCTGGAATTGACTGTTTTGTTTACAGTTTTCATACTGAATGTGGTTTGACTTTAGTTGTTTTTCAATAACCGTTGGTGGATTTTGTTATAATTTAGAGAAACGGCGAGGGTGAGACTACTTGTATTTATATGTATTTTTGAAAATACTACAATATACCATTTAATGATTAAAAATTAAAACTTTTATAGTAGGGTACACGTTGGGGTATTTTAATCTTTTTTCGAGTTAGAAATTACCGCAGGCATTTACTTCAAGAGAACATATGACTGCCCACAATATTTATTATTTATTTTTTTATAAAAGAAAAGGTAAAGTAACAATCTAGGTGCATAACTTTCTTTAGAAACTTAACACTTATAATTTATTGGGGATAACTAAACCCCTTTTTGCTTTAAAGAACATTTTGCCTAGGAACAGCTGTTTTCACACATACAATGCCGGGGCAAAAGTTGTCTTTTATTGCCAAGGAAATACAGGTTTGTTTTGATCATCTTTATTTTTCTAGGGAGAAAAAGATCATTTTGATTATCTGTATATTATTATTTTGATTATGTGTATGATACATTAATTAAAAATAAAAGAAGTTTAACAGTAATTAGTTTAATCTAAACAGTAATTATTATCTATACTATTAGTATTTCGGTTAGGGTTGTCCGGAGTGTTGAGATCTCGGAATCTGGCTGGGGTAATTCTGAATTTTTGAATAGAAATGGTCCTTAGTGTGTGGAGGGTGGGGGAAACGAATAAAATTATATAGATTTTTTATTTTTATGGGGTTTTGAGGTCCCCAATTCCCTATGTTATATTTCTTTTTTTAGTAAATATTTATTAGTAAATATCAACGGATTTGTTTGAAACTCGACACATAGTTGTATACCAAAGACCCCTACTGATTTTGGGGGGCACAATAATGGGTTCGGGGGCACAATATATGGATTTGGGGGGGCAAGAAATAAAAAAATCATAAAAATCTTTGTGGGGTATCAAAAAAGGGAATATTATGCTGATTTCAAAAATATATTGGTTGTCTACCAAATTGTTTGGGGAGGAAGGGGGTTAAAAGTGGGGGTAAAACATCGGGATGGCCGAGTTTTACAAAGCGGGCACCGAGGCCGTAGGCCAAGGTGCTTGGCTCGCGAGCGAAGCGAGTATTATTGACTTAACTTTATAATATGTTAAAACAATCCATATATTGTAGACACTAGATCTTTTCCTTATAATGACAAAACTCTAGAAACTCACCCTTATCGACACGTGTGGTATAGGGGTTGATGGAATTGTTCATGTCGTCGTTCTTGATCTCCAGTTGAGGGTCTGAAAAGAAATAACAAACTAGCTCAAAACTCTGGATACAATATTTTGTTGATGTCGAGAACAGTTTGTAAACAAGACAATTTCTGTACAGTTTATCAAAGATACAGGAAGTATTAAATACGCTACAAAAAGAAAGCGAAAACGAATATTCTCAAAGGGTATGAATGAAGTGAACATTGAATGATACAAGGTAATGGTTTTTCTAGTGTCAATGAACTCTAATTGGTTTGCTATGTACGCTAGTGTGGGTAGATACTCGGAATAGTATTAGTGGTTGAAAATCTTAAATGTGTTGGTCGAAGTCGAAGTTGAAGTTGTGTTTGTTGAAATTGAGGTTTATAAACAGGGTTCTACAGTTATCAGTTTGCGCTTAAATGTTTCGCATACAATGTTTTTAACAATACAAGATCCACAACTAAAATTTATTGAAAAGAGACCTAGCTTGGTGTTAGTAACAGTTGTTGAATTAAGACCTTTTAAATGTCAATAAACTTTAATAATTTGAAACTAGAAATTATTAAAAGTGGAAAAGAAATTCAAAATATCTTGATTAAAAGGAAAGGAGTATCTTAACAGTGAAAATTATCTGAACAGATATTTCAAAGCCGAAATGTTTCACGTTAGAGAACTTGTAAACCAATAATGGACTGGCAACAAGATATCATCATTAAAATTAAGTACTAAAAATTAAATTACGTTTGATTTTAACATCGAAATAATTCACGTTGGGAAACTAGTAAACCAATAATGGACTGGCAACAAGATACAATATTGTCGGGCAAAACAATTCCACTTTTCCGAATGATCGAATCAAATCTGATGATGGGATTGGGTGGCTGAAATGAATTCAATACTAGACAATCAGGCGGGGTTAAGCCACTGTACTAACTTAGCCTACAATATCTAGCAAGCGGCTGAGGTATAATTATATTATGTACAATGTTGCCAACAATGATATGAGATGTTAGTATGAACCAGGAAAATTGACAAAACATGGGAAAGGTTAGTTTCAACAACACATTAAAACGTTCTACTTTGCTTACTTTTGTTGGTTTTACATGGAAATGAGGATGAAATAGGACACAATTTGGGGATGAAGCACTTATAGAGGGCTGCAGTACAAACAACGCCGCCGTTATAAATAATTATTTTCTATTTTTTTTAACTTTTATATAAATGATCTGTATACTCTTTAGGGTGGATAAGAAGCCTATTTTCCACTTTTTCTTGAAGAAAATCCACTCTGAAAAATATAAAAGTACGGTACTTTTAAAGCTCGAAAACCTTATTTAAAAATGTTAAACTGCGGTTTTATTATCCCTAGGTAATAGGTTTGACATCATATGAAGATTATGATATTTAAACTACGGTCATTGGTTATCGGACTACATCGAAATTTCTTTCCACCCGTACAGTGCACCCTTTCTTTTACGCGGTAAAGTTCGTGTGAATTATTTTGTTTAAAGATGTAGTCATGGGGTATACAGTTAGAATTAGATATGTGGTTCTTGACTTCCTGGTAGCAATATATTTTTTAACTGAAAACACTGGACTTCACGTATTAGTCATGGTAAAATTACAAGAATAAACTGTATAAATGTTGTAATAACATGAAATTAAATATACAAAATAACAAAACAGTTAAGAACATGAACGATTGTAAGTGACTTTTAACTATGAGGATAAAATACATTTCCTTCATAATAAAAAAAACTGCCGTATCGTATTGCTAGCTTAAGAGGAACAATTAACTTAGGAGACACAAATGGCACATTGGTAAAACACAGTTTATGTTATATGAGATGATTTGCAATATTAGAGAATTCAACAGAATGTAGTACTCGTATTTACAGTTTCGTAAAGAGGGGGCACATCAACAGAAACATGCTTGGGTATGCGAGAGCCAGATGTCAAGGGTGGGGGTGGGGAAGCAAGAAGAAATAGCAGAAACCGTTACGTCATTAGTAGTAAAGGCAAATCAGGTTAACAATAATTGGTTTATGAGAAAGTTGAGTCCTTATAAAATTAGATCCTCCAAACGGTTTTGGAAAAATTCATTATCAATATTTGCCTCCAATAATGTGTAGTCGGATTTTAGTTACTACCTACGAGGTTTAAGTTTGTTGCTTGGTTGCAAAAATGACGAATCAACAATATTAAAAAATGCAATAGTAAAACACTATTAAATATCTTCACAATTAAATAACTAAGGTTCTTACGCGCAAGTTTGACTTGGGAGTGGTTCTTTACCATTGTGATTTAAAACCATTATATTGTATACTAGAAACACATTTTATAAGCTCATCGAATTGAAATTAATACTTAATTATTTTTTTTGAATTTTGTTGTTGACGATGGAAGAGGTCTGGCGTTGAAATATTATTATGAGGTAGTTTCCATCGTTAGTGAACAAGAAGAACACAACGTTTTGGAATATGGAAGATGATCTCGTCATCAGGTGAAAAGTAACCTAAAACCTAACACATTTCAATGATGTCTGTAATGATTTAGGTTACTTTTCTCCTGATGACGGTATCAGATACCAGATCCCGAAACCTCTCGTTCATCAAAGATGGAAAACTTCCGAAATAATGTTCTGAACTCAGTATTTAATTATTTACGATAAGACCCATAAGTTAATATTTATTATATAGTCTATTGCAACTGGGTAACGTAAAAGGGAAAATATGGTCAATCGGTCATGCCATTGAAGAATTCAAAAGTTAATAAAACTAAAATTGATAGTGTTTTAGATTATTAGATTTAAAACCCAAGGAAGCGAAGTCAAGTAAAATTTACCAAAGTTGTTGATCCGTATTTGCCTGTACTATATGGTTGAGCGGACGGGACACAGCGTTTAGCAGAGAAAGAAGAGACATGCTCGGAAGTCTTACCTAGCGCGAAGTCGTCGTCCGCCTCAGTGGTGGGAGCAGGCGAGGTGGACGGCGGGGCAGACGCTTAAAGAAAGAGAGAGAAGATCGTGATTGGAGACCATAAGTGAAAGCGTAAGACCAGTCATTTTGTGTAAAATATTCTATTTAGTTTTTTTTACGAAAAATTATTCAAATTTTGAGCATTTAGAGTTGCAAGATCTTAAAATTTTTAGGTGATTAAAAGCAAAATTCTGAAATGATATGATTAGAAGATTAATTATTCTTTTCTGAATACTTAAGTTAAAAATGTAATATTTTTAAAACCGTCAGGCCTTTGGTTATATTCTAGATTATAAGATTCAAAGATGTGAGACCCTATAAAGTACTGGGATATCCTAAAATCTCAGATTTACCAAGAGTTTTTTTAAAGTTACGAGACCCTAAGCTTTAACATGATCTGAAATATAATTTTTAGGAATCGAGAATGTTCCAGTAAAAGCATAAACAGTAAACAAAACAGTAAACAAGATATTTGAATTCTTAGGATTCTTAAAAGATCTTTTAATCGAAAACCTCCAAAGCAAATCTGGAAATGTTCTATTTAAAATAGCTCTAGTTTTGTACTCAAGGAATACTGAACTATGTAAACTAAAGCAACCGTAAATAGTTCTAAAACGATTTGAAAACTAAATAAAGGTCAATTATTTTTAATCCAACATTAATAAGCTGGACCAAATCGATGAAATTTCCTGTTATCAAAGTAACTGACTTTTCACCAATTACTGTGGACAATTGACGGTATAATATTATTCTCCTATTATTTTAGTTGTTGTTATGAACGAAAATTTAAAATATTTAAGGTTTATTGTGAGCTTATTCTCTGTCAAATTTTTCGTCCTTTTCATAAAAATAAAACTATATTTATAATTATACACCTTCATCATACACACATACTAACAAGAGTATTACTTTGGTGCCATCTCATGGTGCTCTTGATATGTTTGATTTTGGAATATTGACTAAGAATTTCTTTTTCTCCACTACATCAAACGTCTTTGCTAAAATATAAAGATGTTGCACTAAATACACATTGTTCTATAGTAATCTTAGTAGCAAAATGACTGGTCTTAAAGTGTAGGTAAAGAGTGCGAGAAGCGATTGTGAAAGAGATCCTTCCATGCCTCAGTCAGGAAAGCGACATTGATAGAGTACATTTATATCAAGGAGAATTCAAGAGTAAAACATTGTAGCTTTAAAAGAAAGAGAATAATTCATTAGATTAGTTTTCATTCGGAAAACCTTTCTAACATAAATATGTTCCTTGGATAAAACAAGACATGTAATCATATTATAATGATGGTAAATTATTGAAACCTAAAGGTTAAAAAGTAGATATGATAACAAATCATCAATGAAATATGGTTATAAAATATTCATTAATCACGTTGTTATACAAATTTAATGGGGCATTATCCGAAAGGTTTGAGGGTTTATCTTATTTTAAACGTTTTGAATGGGTTAGTTCGTTTTCTGTTAAAAATGGGTGAGATACTCATCTCTGTGATTTAAGTTTCTGCTGATTTCAGATAGGGAATGGGAACAGGAACTTCAAGGAAATTTATATCAATACTAATTTATAATCAATGACTTTTGTTGGAATTTAGAGGCAACCTCGCATATGGTTATAAGAGTTATCCAGAGTAAAACCTAATAAACAATTAGAATCACTGACATGAATTATTTCTAATTTCGGTGACTTTTCCTGTGCGTAATTTGTGACTTATAATACGGATAATTTGTTTTATTTTATTTCCCTGCTTCGGGGTTTTCTACTAGGTTTCGCAAGCCAGTTAAGCCATGTGTCTTCAGTTTGGCTGATTTTATATTAAAAGACGGTTTAAGTTCATTCAAGGCTACCACATCACAAACAGAATTATTCATCACCAAATTTATACAGCAATTTAATAGTTAATTATTTATAAACGTAACTGCCTAACCGTATATATACTGTAACAGGTAAAATTCTCAAAATAAAATTATTACCAGCACTCGAATTTCTATTTATCTTCAGCATAAAATGTCATTTCTGTGGAGAGATCCATCAATATCGAAGACAAAGCTAATGAACTCGAAAGTTAATCGGATGAAAGAACGTCGAGTTGATTAAAAGTACGACTCAGATCCACTTTGTGGTGGTTCTCTGTAAATGATACTTTTTGAACATACATATGAACCCCTCTCAAAGTATTGAGATGGATGTTACGATTGAAAACATTTCTATTAAGTTCGGAAGTTTCAATAAATTTGGCATTTGGTAGAACTTAAAAAAACTAGCGTCCGCCAACTAAGGTATTTCATTTCACTATCAAGAAACATATAATCTGTAAATACTAATTTAAAATAAGAAAATTAAAAAAATCAAAAATCTTTTCCGCTTTTAAATATTATTTCTACATTTATATGTGGGAATTTGGAAGTATCAGATAAAATATTATATAACTACAAGTATAATAAGCTAAAAGTCTTCCTTTAAAAATATACATAGTAAAATATTTCCTTTAAGTTTTGAATTTCTTGTGTTATTTGATCTTTTAAGGATTGGTATCAATATATTACTAAAATTTAAAGATGCATTTATATTTAAAAAACTAATGCAAGCAATTTGGTTTGTTTTTTGAAAATTAAATCTGACAATTCAAATTTGATAGTTTAGTTTTCCTGACAGAACATGTTCAACTAATTTAGATTTTTCTGAGGTCTTCATTTTATAACAGCTGCTCGTATGAACTATCTTTTACTATTGACTTAACTGATAAATGTCTGTCCGGAGTAATATGTGTCTATCTTGTACACATTTCTCTGTTTAGTTCCTTGAATAAGCTTTAATTTTCGTCAATTAACTTCTTAAAGCAAAATTAGCTCTAAAAAAGAGTGTGAAAAGTTTTAAAATGTCAAACTAATTGAAATCATCTCTTTTTTTTACTAAGTATTTAGCGAAAGAAATTTGGAAGTTGTTCTTCCAAAACAATATTTACTTAGACAAATTTCAGTTGCAAAGATTTCTAAACGTCAGTGTTCGGGTTTTGCGTTATTATTAAAAACACAGTTTTGGTTAGATTGGCTTCAATATTTAGATTATTATTAATACACTCAAATCCATTGCTAAGAGCCTGATTTGAGTGATTCTAATGTTTCTAGAGCTTTGACTCTAATATTGGTGCCCCAAACAGTGATTTAACTTCCGAAAGTTACATTCCTGTTAAGAGAAAATGTCGATTGACAACTTCAGCTACAAAGGGATCAACAGGGAACTAACAATTAACAAACTCATCCAATACTAACTGTAGAGCCTGATGGTGCCGTCGGTCTCGCCGCGCGGGTTCTTCGCTACACACTTGTAAGTGCCAAAGTCCGCATCTCTGATGTTATATATGGTGAGTCTCATGTGTGTCTTGTACGAAGGACTGCCCTGGCTAGTCTCTGCCTTGTACTTCCTACTGTCGTGGATCATGTGACCGTCCTCGCGGGTCCAGTAGTTGAGCGAAGTGGGGTGCGCCTCGGTGTGACACTCTAGGCTCACGTTGTAGCCCAGCGGAGCACCGACCAGCTGGTGAGGGATCCAGAGCATCGGGGGAACTGGAACAGAAATACTGTGAGAGGCTGGTGTTTGACTGAATTAAACACAATACAAACATGATTTTTTACAAGATAACTGGAGTTATTTAGGCTAACACTATCACAGCAATAGCCTGAAGGATCGTCTGCTGAACAGGTGTCCAACTGTACCGGTGGTCAAGAGGCAGAAGTTGGTCGATTCTTAAATTTCTTTAAAATGGGGTCGTGATCAAAAGAATTACTCAGAAACGTAAATTGGTCACATTAAAAAGTTGCGGACAACACCGATGACTTAAGAGTTCTAATATTAGATACCTATCGGGGATCTTTGGTCATTGTTGAAGTTAGGAAGCTTTGGACTTACTAAACTATGACCCTTGGAATTCCTTTGACGTCCAGTGCGATAGAAAACCTTTATGGTGAATATAAGGTTATGCCGATGTTCACTCTTAACTTCATATGTAGTCGTGGTTCATGATCATAAAGGATTTCCAATTGAAAAAGCGTTCAACCATGAAACATACTTGATCATGAACGTGAAAAATGAACTTCCAAAAATGGTAAACACGTTGCCTGTTCTAAAATAATAGCCTTTTGCAGCTTGTATTAAAACTTTTGAGCCGATGCTCACACAAAAGCACAAAGGCGCACTATTGAGACTGATTATGAGGCAAAGAGGATTTCTGAGACGCGTTTCACAGCTTAGTGCGGAATGAGGATCATTAATAGTAATTGGCGGTAATCTTCGTATCCTCCGAGCAAGCAGATCCTCTCCCCTCCCCCATCACCCTCACCCCTTCCGCCAACATTTACCAATGTCAGGTCCTCCCCGCTGTTAATCTTTGTTAACCATATTCATTCTTCCCACGTTGTGCTTTAGTTCTGCAGGATTGGTAATAATGAATGAAATAATCAAATTAAGTTTTAGTGGACTTCCATAGGAAATAAAGCTATTAATTTTTTGTCAAAGAGCGCGAAAAGGAGTTTAACGAAACGGTTTGCAGATTTGAGCTTGACAGCACTTCCTGGGTCAAATAGAAAAGTTTTATACATATATACGTGTAGTATTTAAATGTTTATTGACCGTTTAACGGACTTTTGTTCACTTGTTAGGCACCGTGTCGTAAATGATCGTTTTATACCAAGTCTCGTTAAAATCGGATCATCAACACATTTTTAAAGCCTAAACTCCCATATTTCTTTGGGAAACGCTTCCTTTCAGGAACCAAGGTTACTTCCAGTGGACATATTTTGCTAGCTAACGAATATAAAATAGATATTTACAAAATATACATTTTGTTCAAATTTCGTGAACGTCAGAAAATTATGCAGCCTGAAGAGTCATCACAAGGAAAAAAGATGTAAAAAGGGCACTTTCGGTGGGTCAATTTGGCAGGTTCTCGAACTTAACCCACATAATTTACAAAATGAATATTTATACCAAATTTCATGAACATTGGACAAAAACTTGTAGGTTGATCATAGGGGGTAAAAAGGTCAGAAGGACACTTCCGGTGTTATTTTTACCACGTTACGGGAAATTCGCGATGATTCACGGTAGCGCTTGTGACAATGCGTCGCTATGATGATGACACTTTGATGATGGAATGTACGCTATGAGATTGGCTGCGAGATTTAATTAACTGTACACATTCAGCGGGACAGACGGCAGTACATCTGTGCCGGGTATCGTTATAAAGCGGCTGGTTTTACATATTCCATTAGGTTAAATCTGATATCACGCTTCCAGTCCGCTCAGTCTACAGTTTTATTTACTTTTCATCCGCCATCAAAGCGAGGAAACCAGATTAGCGGCTGTGTTTCCGTCTGTTTAAATCTAGAAGTAGTAAGTGATGGAAATAATCGTAATTCACTTGTAATTAATAAGTTATTCAACCGACTATTTAACAAATTGCAGTCCAATTAAACACAAAAGATGCTTCATAACTGACAGTTTAGGAAGGATAAAGATTTAAAAATTTGATAGCGACTTACAATAAACAAGGAGTCTTAAAACTATTCCTAGAACAACTTCCAAGAAAGTTATTCCGTTAAAATGTCTCAACAAGTCAAACAAGTCTGCAACGTTTCAATTTACTGTAATTGACTGTACTTTCATTAAATTTAAAGTGGTCCTTTCGTGGTATTCCAAATGGGGCCTAAGGTATTTCCTGTTTAAGCCTTTTGAAGACATGGGCAATGAAGACTCCAAGTCAACTAATTGAGGAGTATTCAGAGGAATTTCGCACTGTTCTCTTCGTCCAACAAGGGAATTACAGCAGGTCTTTCGATGTTAACTGAACAGAGAAAAACAAATCAAGAAACTAAATTTAGCCGGTTTCAGGGAGATAGAGATTGTTGAAGTTCTGACACAGTTGTTAAGTTCGGTGATCATCTGATTTTCCAAAGTTGTCATTAAATTTCAAGAAAACGTATAGTCGTATTAGAAGTGTACTGCACTAGTACTCCATGCAACAACTAAGGCCCAACAACAATATTATTGACACAGTTTAGAATAAAAATGGGCTGAGAATGTATTCCTGAAATGCACAAAAGCACAAAGGCGCACTATTGAGACTGATTATGAGGCAAAGAGGATTTCTGAGACGCGTTTCACAGCTTAGTGCGGAATGAGGATCATTAATAGTAATTGGCGGTAATCTTCGTATCCTCCGAGCAAGCAGATCCTCTCCCTTCCCCCCACCTACACCCTCACCCCTTCCGCCAACATTTACCAATGTCAGGTCCTCCGGGCTATTAATCCTTGTTAACGATATTCATTCTTCCCACGCTGAGCTTTAGATTTTTTTTACCTCGCAGGAGGGTGTTATTGAAGTTAATTTTGCGTCCTTAAAGGTTAGTAGTCTTTTGAGAACGTTGGTAGTATTCTCAAGACTACCCAAGATTTACTTGAAAAGATCGCTTAAGTTCATTCTAACGAGTATTTCTTAAAAGCAAATTGAAGCTTTGGTAGCACTTCTTGCCTAAACATTGGAGGGAGGCTTCTAAGCCTTAAATAAATAAATAATTTATTGCATAATTACATTATACATGCATCGCAATCGTCAGTTATTAGTAGCTAAAATTTTCCACTAGCCTTACCACTAAAACTGTATATGTAATAATATACTGTGCTTTCATCTCAAGGGGTCAAGACTAAATATTGACCTCTACCTGGAGTGAACGTTTAGGTTTGCACAAAGATGATATGGTTGAATAGAAATACTTGAATTGAAAATGGAAGAGCCAATACACCGAAATTTACTAACATTAATAACACAAAACCGTATAGCGAGTTTTAATATTATGAATCTCACCTATAAGTGACTTGTTCATGTTGATTTTGCTGCCGTCGTCCTCTTCCACTTGATGCTGGGTGCAGGGGAGCCAGTAGCATGACACGTCAGGCTCACGTTCGAGCCCTCACGTACAATCACGTCCGAGCTGCTCAGCGCGTCGTCTATGTTGGGAGGCACTGGAACACGTAACATAACGGTAACTAAGAGCAGTCTTGTATCTGGGATATTGCAATTTTTGGCACAAATTGAACCTTACAAACAGTTTGATCTATGAGCAAATAGCACAACATAAACTTATTTTCTGCGTAAAATATCACATTTTATAAAAGCCTCTTTAACATAAAAACCTGAATTATATCGGAACACATTTCAAAATGATAAAATGTTACTTCTTACGATAGGATTGAACCGACAGTATTTGAACTGTGGCAAAGGAAAAGGCAAAGATCGTCTGCGGCCTGGAAGCTACAATGATAGCAAATTAAGCCCTATTGAAAGCAACCCAAGGCACATAATTGGCTGTTAGAGGTTCCGCTAACTCGATTCAAACTGGGTTCAGTCATAATAAGAGACTTAAAGGTTGGTTTATGGGTTCGGAAAAGCAGAATAGTTAACAGAAACCTAGTTAATAATGAATCTAGAATTGCAAACGTCATTAAACATATAATCCTGTTGGAAAATTGTAACCTAGAATATTCATATCCAGGACGTTTCCTGGAGTTCGCGATTTAAACACATAGTGTTAATTATACTAAGTTCTGTTTTATCAATGAAGTTGTAGCAAAGTAGAACGGTTTGATTGTAAACTTAATAATTCCTGTTATGGGAAGTGTTAAGGAAACAAGTTCATTTTACGCAAAGGTGTTGTCACCAGAAAAGCAGTTTTAATTTTCTGAAAATCGTGAATTTTCCTGACTAATGTAATTTGAGATAAATAATTATTTTATTTTTACCTAGCCCTATTCAAAGCACTTTAAAAATCCGCTAAGTTGTTTCAAAAGTACAGCCAAACGATGATATTTTACAAAAGAACGGAATGAGTAGTCCAAATTATAACTTGCAGTAAAAGACAACCTAAATCAAAGGCTGAACGTCGGAGCAAGACTGAGAGTAGCAAACAACCTCTTAGGTCTTGTGATAATGGAGCACGTAAAGCTGAAGCTAAAGACCGAAGCGAAGCAGTGATCATAGCGAATGAGAGTAACATATTGCAGAGGAAATCCGCTTCACTCACGCCAGTGGCTTTTATGGTCTAGCATCGCCTGAACTTAAAATTATAATCTTTAAAGTCCCATAAACTCAACGAGCTGTAAGACAAGATAATCCAAAGAATCCGACTGAACCGAATAAACGGTCTGAGGAAACACAAAATGCTCGAGATGATTTGTTGAAACAATGAATTCTGAAATATTCCGCCTCAGAAAACAAATTACTGAAGTTACGACAGTGAACTGAGAATGCGAAACTTGGAGGTGAATCCACTTTATCTCTTCGCTGGTGTTTTCCCAAATATGCATCGAGATTGTGGTTTGTTTTTTGAAAACACTGTTGAAATTTTGAGTTATTTGGTTACTTATCGGATTCTTGTGTAGGATGTCTGCTGTGAAGTTTTGGGAGAATGATTTTTTTAGATTTATAAAACATTGATGTGTTTTTGATAGTTTTAAAAGTAGAACAATTATAAATATCATTGATACAATCTACAAAAACACAATTGAGGACATGGCAAAGCTTCCAAAGAAAAGCTCATTTTGAAGTTTATTCTGAAGTTATTTTTTGAACTCTATTCTGAAGTCGTTCAAACGCATTTGGTACAGATTTTCGAAGACACTTAGCAAATAGCTGTCTAGTGTCTTTGCAGGTTAAATTCCTAATGTATTTGAAAGACCACAGAGTATTAAAGTATTTGTTGTTAAAAGGTTTGCACTCTTCATACGAGGTACAAGTGTTCATCCTCAAACATTTGAAATCACCTACAGTAAACGTACGTAAATACATGTAGAAGGGTATTATTGTGGTATACTCGACTAGGCAAAGTTCAAGCTTCGTTTGTTTGGTAATCTATTTCTACAAGGTTTAACGTTATAAGAAACAAGAAAATATTGCCTAACAAGATTTAGAAATTAGACGCAATCAAAAACATAAAATAGCCTCGAATTAGTTCAAATTAAAAACAGGGCATGTTTCAAAAATAATCTCATTATGAAACTATGTATAGCAAAGTGCGTCTATGATTCTTTATTCCTTCAAATCATGAAAGTGTTCCTTCAAATTGGGTTCTACCTGACCAAGGAAGACAATTTATTTTGGACCTTTAACACTGATTAGAATTTAGAATTTAGTATTTGTTTGTGCTTAAATTGATTCATTCCTAAGACCTAGAGTGCATACCCGACAATAGCCTGGGTAAAGCCTGCGTCGGAAATCGAGCCCTTAACCTCCCGCCCTGAAAGCCGTGACTCTGCCCACTCAGCTAAGAACCCATGTTGATACAGAAGTATAAACGCGCTCAATACAGTAGTTACCTTGGAAGAGGAGATGCGTCAGTGTATTGGGAGTAGGGTCACGTCCGTGTCTAACTAGGGGGATGGACAGATGGACTGATGAACTTACTTCTGTGTCTACAGACGCGAAAACTACCCTTACACTCCCTTTCCGGCGTAATGACAGTCAGTCGACTGAGGGGTAAAATAGGTAGAGAATTTGGGCTAACTGTTTGGCCTACAGAGGAAATGTACAGTTTTATTGAGTTGGTATTATTTAATTCATCTAAGTTTATTTATTTACCAACAGTTGTTTAAATACGCTCAATAGTAACTGATTTGTATTATGATAATTATGTCATAATGGGTTGTAACAAAAGTAAAATTTTGCTTAGGCGCATTCAGTATGCTTAATTGTATTTAGAAGTGAGGTTTTCATCTAACACTATATACATAGTCGAACCATTTTGCTGCCATTTGGCTGAAGTGTTGCAAAATTGCAATGGAGTTCTCTTTATCAGCTGGTAGACTCATAATATCACGATTTTCCTATACGTACTGATTAATATTTGTCTTTTTAGAACTTTTTCCGAATACTATTATCCAGTTTGATTAAGGTCTATCCAGGTTTATAAAAAGGTTTATTTACTCGTGTCTTGAAAATTTCACAGCAGTTATAGTGTTTTTTTAATAATAAAACTTGGGTGTTTGTGCAAAAGTAAGAACCTTTTTGAGGACAGACGTTCATGCAGATAGAAATCATTGTTCTAAAGGTTATTCCCAATGGAAACGATGCTACTTTGTGTATAGCCATACCTTATGTTTATATTTGTCAATGTTCCATATGACGGTAGAAACGAATACAGTTCTATTTCCGTAAGACATTTGCTAAATACAAATAAAATACAGTTAAGTTCCCACTTAAAATTCCTCCCCCAACTCTACTGCGGACAGAAAAACAACAGTTAAGCGCTCCTAAAAGTTAACATTTCCTACGCAAAGGAAAACCTTTCACAAATTGGATCATTCTTGAGGCTAAACTTTTGTTTAGCAAAACACAATAAAACAAACATTAACAAACAGCTAGGATTAAAACGTGTTTTATTTCAAGATTTAAACATTTTTGTTATTATTATAGTTGTTTTAAGTACGAAAACGTCTGGTTACGTCGCCATGAGCGATATTTAACGCGCTGTAAAAGATGAGTCGCGCAGCAATTCTGAGGTTCGCAGACGTCACACCGTGATCAGTGAGGTCTGTAGACTACTGACTTTCACAAAGTGGGCCAACCTCCTATAGGTGCAAAGTAGGTATACAGTAATGAAATATTTTATAAAAGTATTTTTATTCATAACAAAAGCAACTTTTCCAATTTATTTGAAGGGTATTAAGAAACCTTAATTAATCTTAAAATTGTGTACTTGACAAAACACTCATTCTCTTGTATTCAAACTGTTTGCTTTCACAGTCAACACAATGCTGTAACCTTTTAGTTACGCTTAAAACACATTTTCGGCAAAGTTCTTTATTTTCATGTATGTTTCAAGCAAGCTTGGCGAATGAATCTACCATCTGATTAACATTACGAGGTTTCTTAGAAAACACCTAAGTAGTCTTTGACGACTCTCCATAAACATTAGTAACTGTTGTAGTTAATATTTTACCATATGCTGTAACTTTCTTTAAACATTAATTCAAACAACGATATAATCAATTTAGTAAAAGTTAAGAAATTCAGCTTTCAATAGTTAAACGCCACTTAGAAGTTTAATATGCGATTTATTTAAATATCAACTTTTGACTTTGAGAAACTACAAATAAACAACTTAGCTAAATTATTACACTTTTATTTTTAACTAAAATTAGAAGCTTTCGTTTTTAAAACAAGTACTTTTAAACATAAAAATGATCAAAATTAAAATCTCCTAGATCACTTACTTTTTTATGTCATAGTTTTTTGAACTAAAACAATTGTTACATTTTAACTTTAAAATCACAATAGTTAAGAGAGCAACTTGATATGCATATCGATTGGAAAGTTAATTTTCTCCTAAGAAAATAAGTAATTATGTAAGGACGAAAAATTCTGGTTACGACGCCCTGAGCAAGTATTTAACGCGCTGTGAAAATTGAGTCGGCCGGCAATTCTCGGAGGTCTGCAGTGACGTCACGTGGCTACTACTGACTTTTCAGCGAGTGCGCCAACCTCCTATATACTAACCTTGGTTGAAGCGTAGGAGATGGATAAGGCACAGTTGAAAACTATAAATGTATCAAATTTCGAACGTTTTTCTTTTAACTACGTTTTTTTGAACTGTACAATTGGCAGCACTTGTGAGTTGACAAAGCCAGCTGAGACACGAGACACCTCAAATGTCATCACTCACGTGACACAATGCAAACTGTTGCCATTTCACGTGCCATTGTTCTCTCCTACCTTCACCTGTGTGTTGATACTCCTCAACATGTGCTCAGCTGTTTAGTTGTGTGTTCTTGGGTCAACGTCAAGTGCATTTTATTAATGCTTCACTCTAATATTGAAAAAAATCATTTAGGTTTTTTAATTGGGGTGCTACCTCTAGGTATACAGAGTGTTCATAAATGGTGTTCTTTGGGGTTGGGTCAAGACAAAGAGTAAATCATGATTAACGTTTTTTGCGAACACGTTTTGTTTACCAGATATCCATCATTTTTTTTTTTTTAAATACAAATTACGAGTATTTACTATCTCCAATATTACTTATGGGATTTGGCACAATCTATCTATATTCGTATCTAAGTAGGACCATCTTTGGAGAGCATTACCAGCATAATCTAACTTATGCTGTTATGGTATGTATAACTGGCTATTTTATGGTATGTTTAAGGTGTTTTTGGTGTTACACCTTGATTTGCGAATAAACGGTGAGGTTTACAATAAAATGTAAAGAGTAACGTTTTCCCTGTTACTTTGTTGTTTTTCAGTTGGTTTTATGACCTTGGTGGCAATAGACAGGTATAAATGAATCTGCTACAAAAAATTACCCTGTACATTTGATTGTTTACCTCACGGTTTATTCGCTAATTAAGGTGTAACACTACAAATTTCCTAAATATATCATTAAATAGCCTCCATTCCAAAATGGTAAGTTAGATCATGTGGGAATTTTTTACAAATATTGTCTTACTTGGATACAAATTTTAATTAGGTTTGAGCAAAATATTATAAGTATATAGGGAGATAATTAATAATTAGTGAAAACATGGCACTTATCTGTAAATGAAGCGTTAAAAAAGTTATTCTTGATTTCCTTTTTATTTTGATTCAATAAAATTAATCCTAAAGTTTGTGACACCCTGTAAACACTCTGTATATCAAGAGCACGTAGTGGCAAGGCTGCTCCTACTATTTGAAGCTGGTAGAGACGGCTATGTTCTGCTTTTTTATTATGACTCAGTCAACACAATTCGTTCAGCCAGACCAAGAAGGCGGCGACATATCGTGTTTGGTACGATGCCTGGGACTCGTGACTGGGACTCGTGGCGTGGTCCTGTAATCCAGCTTCATGGAGGTCAGGTTTTGAGGATGATATAGGTCTAAAGCGACTCAGATAGTCTCAATGATCATCTGATGATACCCGCATCAACTCCCACCATCGTTTAGACATATCAGACTATCACCTGCGTGGTTCGGAAGCCGTTGGTACTTGTATTTCCATTGGTTATTGGGCTATTAATTAATGATCCATTCTAAGGAAGAGTCGGCCTTAGTTTGTAACATGACTACACCTCATAACTCATTATTACCACTCATCACACTCATCCTTCACCACATATTTGCCTTAAAATACCCTCATGAGAGTGGTCGGCATCTCAAATATACATCAGTATCCCCCTCACCCCAAAAAAGGTGTCAATTACCCTCACATCAGGAAATTCACTAGGATTCACAGTAGCTTTCTTTAGTCAGGAGTTTTAGTGGAAAACTGATGTTTTGTGTTGTTTTCACACAGGTCTAAAGAAGTCTACTGTTTACACCATTTATCATATGTTTGATTTAAATGTCTGTAAGCACTGAAAATTACTTCGCTGCGCTCTAACCCGTAAACCAAATTAGCACGTTTTTTAAATTTTTGTACGACGTGTTTGTGTGTACGTTAATCACCTAAAATAACAATTTAAAACAATTAAATGTATAAAACAAGAACATACAAATAAAATGCTTCAAAACATGTCTAGCAAACACGTGTTGGTGAAAGTGGAATATATCTGCAGGAATTTAAGTCACTGTTTTCCGTTTAGCCGTGACATACAATTTTTCAGTTTCCCCTACCCCTGATGGACGAGGGGAGGTGAGGGGTGGAACGAGGTCATGTTTTCAGGTGTGAGTCAGATTTACAGCTCTGGCCGCCTGTAAACAAGAGAGTTGAGACCGGCGACATTAATCTGATGAAACTTTCCATTTGCAAAGAGCATTGTTTGTCCCGCTAATTTATTGACGCTGGAAACACAACGCAAACGGAACAAAAATTCTCGCTTTAATTGTGAATTTACTAGTTTTGGTATCAATGTGCAATGTTTTTTTGCGAATGTTATGTTTGCTTTAGAACTAGTTTACGGTTCTCACCAACCTTTTGGGTTTATGGCCTCAAATTTGTTATCTGTTAGACCAAAATATTAGAGTAAACCCAGTTAAGTTGTGTAGCGTTTTTCTGGCAGCGATAATCGCAGCGACGGTGATTTCAGCTACTCATAGGTTTTGAGTTAACAGCTACGATTGGTTAGGGAAATCTGTGTTTATTGTTTAAGGCTGTGAAGTACGGGCGGAAAATGTGAGGACAAAGAGGGTTGCAGTCCGACAAGAACCTCTGTGGTGTTCCTTTGAGTTTTAAAATAAATTTAGGTTAATATAATAATTTTACGGCGGATTGAAAGCATATTTTCCAAATCTTATTTTGATTTTGAGACAAATTTCCTTTTAAATGCGTTAAAGTACAGTACTTTTAAGGCTCTGAAACCTATATTTAAAGATTTTGAATGACAAAAAAGTGGCTCCAATCTGTTTGTAAAAATTATAATACGTACAAAAGTCATCACATGAGAGCAAACCTTGGACTTTCCAAGGCTTCTAAAAGACGCTCATTTGAAGTTAACCCGAAGTTTTGTAGTTTTTAGCTGCAAAGAAACACATTATTCGTTTACTTCGTAAACTACAGCCATCGATCAGTCAGTCTCATTGTCAATTTTGACACCCTCACTGCCTCCCTGCACATCCTGAATTGTAACGAGACGAGCTCATTAAATTTGATTGAACAGCTTACATACGTTAACAAGAAAGTTAAAATAGCTAAAGCTACAAAATATTCTGCAGTATTCGCGACAGAAAGAAAGAATGAGCCCTATCCAAACAACTTGACGCCATAAAGCGACAAGGAGAATGAACGCAGCTCCTGAACCTGTAAACCTTCATTGTGATGCAAAACCTGGCGAGATATAAATCACATCTCTCAGAGATTCAAATGGAAATTCTGATTCGATAACGAATGAAAAACATGTCTTTTTTGGGATTTGTTACAGGTCGACTCCAGGCTTCAGCATTCATTGGAAGGATTGGAACGTAAGTAAAGTTTGAACTTTGTGTGCTGCTCGTTGGGTTTGATTGTAGATACGAATTAAAGTATTAATAATATTAAATATTTAATACTATTGTTTCCTAAATGGTTTACTTGAAAAATTGTTTTGTAAAAATCGTGAAGTTTGATACCTTTTTGGTTATATGGGATTCTACTTTACATCGAGAAACACTATCAACCATAAAAATGTCCCTTTAATTTCAAAACTGGGACTCGTGGCGTGGTCCTGTAGTCCAGCTTCATGGAGGTCAGGTTTTGAGGATGATATAGGTCTAAAGCGGCTCAGATAGTCTCAGAGATCATCCATCTGATGACACCCGCATCAACTCCCACCATCGTTTAGACATATCAGACCATCACCTGCGTGGTTCGGAAGTCACGTTAAGCCGTTGGTCCTTGTATTTCCATCGGCTATTGGGCTATTAATTAATGACCCATTCTAAGGAAGAGTCGGCCTTAGTTTGTAACAAGACTACACCTCATAACTCATTACTACCACTCATCACACTCATCCTTTACCACATATTTTGCCTTAAAATACCCTCATGAGAGTGGTCGGCATCTCAAATAGTGATTTAGTGAAGGTTTCAGAAGTTTTTGAACGCCTAAAGCGAAAGGGATTATTATAGAATTTGGCAAAATTGTAGACGAGTCGAGCTTTTGTCTGCAAAGCCAAACGCTCGTTAACTACCGTTCTGTGTCTGCCTGTCCGGTAGTTTTCCTTGCCTCTAGTTGTAAAAGCGTAGGGCTCTTCCTCTTACGTGAAACTTTGACTTAAAAAGTGCATGTTTTCAGAATTTAGAGACAGGGCAATGTCAACACTTTCAGATTTAGAATACATAAAAACACTAATAGATGGCAGTTCAATAAATCACTTTTTCAGATGCCGACCACTCTCATGAGGGTGTTTAAGGCAAATATGTGATGAAGGATGAGTGTGATGAGTGGTAGTAATGAGTTATGAGGTGTAGTCTTGTTACAAACTAAGGCCGACTCTTCCTTAGAACGGGTAATTAATTAATAGACCAATGACCAATGGAAATACAAGGACCAATGGCTAAACGTGACTTCCGAACCACGCATATGATGGTCTGATATGTTTAAACGATGGTGGGAGTTGATGCGGGTATCATCAGATGATCACTAAGACTATCCGAGCCGCTTTAGACCTATATCATCCTCAAACCTGACCTCCATGAAGCTGGATTACAGGACCACGCCACGAGTCCAAGTCTTAAGTTCGGTAAGTTAGGGGGAAATACGTGCATGTGAGATCTAAAAGTTGTACAAAAATAATCCAAGAAAAATACTGACTCGGTTTTCGACACCTTTCACATGTTTTACATAAACCAGCTGTCTTTAAGTAAAAGATAAGGTTAGAATTATAACCATGAGAAATTTCAAACCGCTAATACTGGTCAATCAATTCAAAATATCCGAATAACCACAGTATCCTGATAAGTACGGGTTTAGCGTCTCGTTGCAAGTTTATTGAAATTGAAAATGTTGGCACAAATAAATATATGGTAGAGTTGATAATGCATAACTCGGATCAAGTAATCGATTTTCATCATCATCTGCACAGGTCCTCTGACATGACCATTCCATTTATCTTCCAATACGAATCATGACTTGCATACATCAACTCGTGTATTTACGGAACACTATTCAAAGCACTTAACAGCATTTATAATTGCAAATGGATAACATGCTACGTAATTATGAATAAGGGTATTGAGTAATCTATGAGTGAACCATGTTTTCTTTAAGTACTTCATTCAGTTATTTTTTGAAATGTTAACCCTAGCTAATTTTAGGTTTCCAATCAAAAGTTGTTATCATTAAATAAAATAGTTAGCAATTTTTGGAATATATAATATTTTAGGTTGGATTTGATATTTTCCGTTAAAAATATAAAAAAGAAATCACGAATTGGAGCGCATTATGTTAGAGCGAAAGATGGACAGGGGTGCAAAAAGAAATCGTTCACGAGTTGTGTTATCATGAAGGGTCCTATCAAAACAATTTTAACATTATACACTAGGCCGACTTTACGTGGTTGTCCGCTGAGCTCATACCCTCGTTTTGGGCTTCGGCTTCAGCTTGGCATACATTTGAATCGGGCGTTTCGTTCGCTCCTTTAACAGTCTCATTTCATATTTTCGTGATTATTGCCGTGGACTTTTACAAATGTCACCCCATTTGAAAGGGCTGTCTTGGTGCGGAGGCCTTTGAGGGGGATCTTTGACAAGGGGTCTAAATCTTTGACAAGGATCTTCATGTTTTTGAAGAATCTTCTGAAGTCATAAGTTTTACCATTGCTATCGTCTATAGTGTATACATAGTAATTATATTGTAAGAAACAGTAAAAAATAAATAAAACCCCATGTTTAGTTTGAGCCGTGCGGCTTAGCTTGAAAACGTCGAACTTGGATCTAGATTTGCAAACAAGTTTCCGGTTGAGCGCGTTTCTAGAGCTGCGGAGTTCGTCTTCATCGCGAGTAGTAAACATCCGTATTTCACGAGCACTTCTGCTGCTCGTAACTCAGCATATCGTGTCAACATATTCACCAGCAGAGAACACCATTTCTGATTCAGCAACGGGAGATTTGTTTGTGGAATGTATCTGAAATGTTACCTTCACCTTAGTGTTCTATGTAGCAAGTTTTCATTTTGTAAGGGCGCTGAGCTAGAATTCTCTTTAGAACCCAACTTCTATAGTTACCTAGCGTAATCATGTAAGAGGATATTCATTGGTGAACAAAAAGATCGCCCAAAAATATTTTCAAAGCATTAAATTGCCTGTTGGAAATTGTAATGTTGTCAATGCGGTAATTTACGGATATAACCAGCCTGGTTGTAACACAAACTTATGGTTTTTAGTTTTAACACTAAGCAATTTGGGACGGTATTGAAATTTATTTCATGCTACACAGTTTGAACAGTTTTGGAACCTCACTACTTGCTTAACCTCATTGCTTATTACGGTTTAACCCATCAGCTATCAGCCACAATATTTTACTTCCTCTTCTTGTGAAGATATTGGAAATTTATAGTATAAATTTAAGATATTTAGGGCAATATTGTTTTACTGTTTTCCCGTCATGTATACAATAGCTGTAGCGTGCAGTACTTAAAAATAGATTTGTTATAACGTGTTAACTAAATCCCAAAAATGTTGCTTTTGCATTTTTGCAAAATTTTAAGGTGCCGATCGGCAACTTTAATGTCTTTTAAATAACTTCTCCAAGGTACTTTAATTGATACACTTTGTTTAACTTTTACCACATTTTGAGTTCGTGGCAGATTTTAAATTGGTTTTGAATACCGTTTTCTAAATCAAAATCTACAAACCACCCGTTTCTGCAATTTTTCTATGGAGTTTGATTGGTTTTTGGTCTGTTCCTGTGTCTAGCACTAAAACCACAATGTCACTATTTACCTAATAATATATTGATAAAAACAACTGCATTGTGTTAAAAACAACCATAACTCTTAGAAGAAGGCCTAATCTAATTGATTAATGGTAGAGTTTCCAGCAAGGCCTGCAGATTTCTGTTTTAATTTCCTGGCCAGTGATTCAGACGGCTCCAGGTTTTGAATCACAATGAAGGCAATAGAGTTTCAGTCGCTATTCATTGCCTGTCGACACTTTCGAGTCTATTTGTCATTTTAAATTACATTTCCTACGCAGCTATCTTTGTTCAGATTTGCTTTTTATTTAGTTTACTTGAATTCATAAATTAAAACCGTATACAATGACTTTTTGGACCTACTGTCTTCAAAGAAAATTAACTGTGTTTGCAGATAATACTTATATTTATACTTATATAATACTCGTACGTTTATTCATGTGAAACGTTTACTACATTTTTAAAAGGTAAAAAAGGTCTTGTTTAACGAGGCAAAGTTAGGACTACAAAGTCCTCTCTACCACTCAACCTCGACCTTTACCTAGCGTCACCATATTAGTCACATTACAAACTGTAAGTGGTGACTGTGGGGATCGAACCCGCGCCATCGGAGTGATGCGCTCCGGAGTCGCGCGCGATACCAATCAGCCACAGATCCACTAGTTTTTATTGTTGGTTTTTGTTTTATTTTCAATACTCACAAATGTATAGGCATTTACAATGAAACAAACCATAATCAAGAGCAACATTATTAGGTATAAAAAAGAAAAATACCGCAGCGTAAAAGAAACAAAATTTAATGTTCCTTTTATAAAGAAATGTATTATCAGGTCTGTAAAGAGAGTACATGTATTAAGAGTTGTATAAACAGGTCCCCTTAACAGTGTCGTAAGGCCATTTCGATCATGTTGCATAGAATTTTCTGAAATCAAGGGTTTTATTACACATTTATTTTATTCAACGAGAAGGTGGGTTTAAAACTATAAAACCATTAAGGATAAAACAAAGAATTCCAGGTAAAATATCAAAAGGAAAGAAGAAGTTCTGTTATGAAATTGCAATGAGAGGCAAGCCCACTGCAATTTTCAAGTTTAAGACTAAAAACTCCAACCCAATTAAAGAAAGAACAATCTTGGATGTACTGCAGTTAGTAAAATTTCGATTTCATGACCAATCGATAAGACGAGTATTCAGCTATCTTCATGGTATGAAACCATTACGTACAAGAGTCACGATCCCAAGGGGGGCCAAGGAACCCTCGTCCTTCATTCTGTAACTAGCACCTTCTTTATTTGACTATCTCTTCATTTACTTTAAAAAATGTTGCCGCAAATAAACTCTTCTATATTTTGTTATTGCATACAGAGTGGAACCGTACATTAACGTTAAACGTTATACGGCTCCCCTAACCAAACTAAGGCAAATTTTGTTTGTGTTTCCAAGACGATGGATGATGTTTGGTCTTTTCAGAAATGAGCATTTAACAAAATTGGGAGTTTTGTATGAGCAAATTCTTGTACATAAATTAAGATTCTCATATTGGCACTTTAGGATAAAAATAAGTAATTCTTGAAATTTGATAAAATGTATAAATTTGTGTTTTTTACTCGTATATTGCTAGGAATTAACGTCCAATACTATGTTGTGTTCAATAACACACTTGGTGTTACGATGTCTTTACAGATACATTTAAATCTTCGTAGAAAAATAATAAAAATAATAAATGGTTAGTACGAGAACTAGCTACAACAAATAGTAACAATACACAAATTAAGTGTCAATTGTTTATACCAAAAATGTAGGGAATCCAGGGGAAAACACGAATTTTTGTAAACAATGAAAGATGATTCGGCGTTGAAAGGGGAGTAACAGTAGAAGAACGATGAGCCTGACACTGTTGTGTCATCATGTTCACCCCTCCCCCACCACCAGCCCTGAGCACGTGGTCACCATGTACAAGCAGTTAACTGATAACTTTCCCCCACCACCGACATCATTCATCCCTCAGCTGGTCAGTGTTACGTCGCAGTAATCAGCGTGGCTTTTGGTCGGATCTGGCTCAAGAAGAAGTTGGCGGTATCGCATTTTTCTGGATTCTGACAAGAGTATGTTTATTGTAAAAACGAATTTGAGTATTTCTAACTATACGGTCGGTTTTTAAGTTAGACAAACCCTCGAGAAAAAAAAGAACAAAAACAAAATATAAAATAGTCTTTTCTCTTAAGTCCAAACAAACAGCTACAAAACACATCTTTATGCAATAAAAATTAAGTCAATCTAAAGTTTAGGTTCCCTAGTAACCATGCCTTTTGAAGTTGACTATTTAAAAACTAAACATTTTTTTATTATCATAGGCGTAACAAGGAGGGTGACTCGTGGCGTGGTCCTGTAATCCAGCTTCATGGAGGTCAGGTTTTGAGGATGATATAGGTCTAAAGCGGCTCAGATAGTCTCAGTGATCATCTGATGATACCCGCATCAACTCCCACCATCGTTTAGACATATCAGACCTTCACCTACATGGTTCGGAAGTCACGTTAAGCCGTTGGTCCTTGTATTTCCATTGGTAATTGGGCTATTAATTAATGACCTAAGGAAGAGTCGGCCTTAGTTTGTAACAATACTACATCTCATAACTCATTACTACCACTCATTACACTCATCCTTCGCCACATATTTGCCTTAAAATACCCTCATGAGAGTGATCGGCATCTAAGTTAGTGATTAAGTTGGCGGTATCGCTTTTTCCTGGATTCTGACAAGAGTATGTTTATTGTAAAAACAAATTTGAGTATTTCTAACCATACGGTCGGTTTTAAGTTAAAACCCTCGAGAGGCTCTAAAACTAAAGCTGTAATCCAGAACCCCATGTCCGACCCCCAAGACATGTCGGACAAACTTGAATCTATTCTCTATCACATTTGTACGCCAAATAGCGTTTGTAAATGTGACGGGTAGGTTTGGTGTACATAGATACAGTCCGAATTACAAGATAAGAAGTTAATATTGTAGAATTACTAAAATTAAATGAATATCTAATTTTAGTCATAACAACATATTTTGGGGCTATTCGTAATGAAATTGTATATTGTAAAGCTCTAAGATAACCATTAGAAATTGAGGTTAAATTCTAACTGTCATACTTGGAACAAGAAGCGAGATAAAACCTTCTTTTTTAGTCTACATACTATTAAAGACTTTATGGTTCGTCTGTAATAGTGTTTTTAAAGTGGTAAGTAAATATATGTTACATTATATTCCTTTATCAATTCGGTTCAGAAAAATCTATATTTCGGCCTAATAATCTTAACTTAAATTTGAAATCCCAATATTTTGGAAGTCTACCAGTTTATATAATTCAACTCAAAGCCTAACGTTACTATTGTATTCAGCACCGAGGAAATCTTTAAGGGGGAAGTTAAAGACGGAGATTTTCAAAGCACAAATACAAAGAAAGAAGGAGTCCTTTGGTAAACAAAATGCCTTTGAGAGGCCTTAGTGTCGAAATATGTTTCTCTCAAACATGACAAGTGAGAAAAGAACTCGAAGAGGTCTTTTTCCTTTTGTTCAAACCAAACAAATGTTCCGTGATAAACCCTTTACAGTTTTTGTGTAACGCACTGAAGATAATTCTCGATACAACTGTCTTCCAGTTTTTTTCGTAAGGTTAACGATATGCGCTAACCTCTAGAATTCGTGAATATAAAACGAGAGCAGTTACTAAAACAGGGATATAAATTCAAATGTACATGGTAAACTTCAATATTTAAATTTTCCAAGATGTTAGAAGGCCGATTAAAATACTATTTTTGGTAAAAACTAAAAACAATCGACATTGCGCAAAAATTTAAAATGTTGGAAAGTTGATGTACGATTTTTTTAGACTCCAAAGATTGCCCTGTCTAAGTAGGTACCTACTGAATGTCTAAACCAGAAACGACCCTCATCGCATTGAGCCGGACTTGAATATTTTGTAAAGAGCTTTCTACTAGTGCAACCTTTTAAACAATACTATTTTTTAATATTCAACATAGATTTAGCGAGTTATGATAAAATCGCAGATTTTTCCATCTTAAAATAGTTTTATTCAACCAAATGATAGCCACTTTCTCATAAACATTGCTTCGAACATTGTTTTGTTCAACGAAATCTGTAAATCTACAGTATCAGCAACCCTTTTAAGAATTTAAATTTATTTTTGAACAGAAAAGTTCATAATTATTATTTTTTTACCAGCCTAGTACTTTGTCTATTTTTGGGGTGTATTTAGCGTGTCTTTAAGTTTACACGTTTAGTAAGTAAAGCCAGTCAATCTATGTACTCTCTTCCCACTGTAGGATGACCAAGATTAAACAGTTTCAAATTTCTTTTAAGGTTTTGCACCTATTAGAACTTTTTTCTATTAAAAATGAAACACACGGTCAGGCTAACCACCCGGCCCTGGTATCTGCCAAGGCGGAATCCCAGGACTTTTAATTACTACTACTAATATACAAAATGAAACGTAACTTAATACTAACACTAATGCTAATGATACAATATCTTGAGCTCTTCTTCCCCGTATCCTTTTCACCCCTCAACGAAGAAGTCAACTTGTATCCTTTGTGGTTGCTTGGTCCTCTTGAATGAATCCATGTTGGTTCAGCCGTGTTTTCAAGAGCTTTCGTTGTTGCGATTGCACTAGTTTTCAGATTTGTTCCTCAGCCCTCAAGGTTAGTGTTGCTATTCTATTCAAGTTTCAAGTTGTCTTTTGGTAACTGGTAATGCTCGAAGTGTAGACATACTTCCTTCCATGACATGAACTTGAAATTTTATAGATTGGTAAAAATTAAGTTGCTAAGGAACGAATGTAGAAAACAATACAATTTTACAAAACACAGGTTTTGTTTTACTATATAGCAACGAGGGGTGTGTAAATGATTAATAGTTTACATATGATCTACAGGTTAATAAGGTATTCATAATACTTTAAAAAGTCTTAACTGGAAAAATGAATTCTCAATAGATAGGTCTATTGCATCGTTATTATTTATAGTTTTGAACATTTTATTAGTTTTGTTCAAAACTAAACTAAAATTTTACCTCGTTCACAATACATTTTACTTTTTACGAGAGTTTGTAAATACTTAAAAAATTATAGTTTTGTAAATATAATTGCATTTTTGTAAAATTAGGCCTTGTCTCACCAGCGGTAGTAGTCAACAAAGTATTAGTGTAAACTGACTAAATATCATAAAATAAACCAACCAGACTACCCAGAATCTTTAATGACTTGCCATTCTGCGTCTTAATCTCATAACAGCCACCCTTCTTACTCATTTCACCCAGTTATAAGTTCACATTTCTATCCTGCTCCCATTTTCCAATCTACCCCCGGTGACGATCTTTAAACACCTAAACAAAACTGCCTTGCTTTGCCTTTCTTCCATTGACTTCATCACTCGTCCTGCTCCCACCACTCCACGGTCTCCGGTCTACAGTGAGAAAGATCTACTGTGTTCCGCAAACAAACTTGTCCATGGATCATCCCAGAGTCTTCCAGGAGACATTTTCGACAGTTATAAAAGCTATCTTTGACGGAACCAGATTTTCTTAAAAACTTACAAGCCATCGTTAGAAATCTGAAACCTGTCCCAATATCGTACCACGGCTTGAGGAAAACTTTCGTTACCCAAGAGATGCATAACTGTTCGGATGTCTTTGTACGCAATGAAATTTAATTCAGATCATTAGCCTCTATTTATTCTGGCCGGTATTCCATTTTGTACAGAATAACAAATTTTTTCACCACGAATTTAAACGTGAAGAAATTGAGGGTGTCCATTGACCGATTGAAACCTGCATTTATGCTTTACGCGTCATGCAGATTTAACTCCTGAGATCAAAGTAAAACTGAAAGAAGAAGCTTCACCTTTGCTTGTACTTGGACAGTTGAAACCGGATTTCACTTCACACGATCTGGACGTCCAGTGAAAGCTCTTTCTTTGTGTAGGACATAGCCGAGAGTTAAAACATGTTTCTCTGGAGGTTAATTCTAGGTGAGGGGTGTGCAGTTTCTCTCCCATTTGTATGATCATATATTTTTATTATGTTGAATTTCGTTGTAGTGGTTTGTTCCTTTGTGTACACAATTTTATAGTAAATAAAAAGTTTATACAATTTGTAAACTAAACCATTCAGCTCTTGAACTCACCGACGACGTGCAGATAGCCGTACTGCGTCTTGGCGGTGACTGTGTTGATCTGGCACATATACCTTCCCTTGTCCTCCTCCTGCACGTTGCTGATGTGCAGGAACCACGTGCGGTGCTTGTCGTGCGTCACGGAGATCCGGGGGTTCCTCGTGATCACGTGACTGTGCACCGTCAAGATGGCCGACTGCTCGAAGTGCATCCAGGCCACCTGCGGACAGAATAGAAACCACCGTGAACATGACGTTTTAGAACATTTCCATATGAAATAGAACTATTAATTTTTAACTCCAATTTACAGTTTTAAACGCTCCCTCCCAACCCGTAAAAGCATATCCGGTGTAAATTATACTGTCATAGGTATTACCTTGATTACAGTTGCACTTCAGTTTTGATGTTTATGTTTTTTTAAATCCACGACAATGGAGTTTCAAGATTTGTGTGTAGACGAATTTCTTAACTCTTTCATATCCGGCGTAATGTGCCGCTTAAATTGACCGTACTTCGAAAAGCCGGATAATCTGGAGGTTATTAAATACTGCCGGGCATTACCGAAGGAGTTTTAATGATCTCGGTGATGGGAACGTCGGTCAGTAGTTGTGACCGCGATGGGAATCTACCATATGACCTTCCACTCTGAATGCAGTGACTGTGATCTTTCAGTTTGACCCCATCATGTAGATTGGAAGTACGTTACGACCAAATCCTTGTCAAGCTGGAGTTAAATTATATAACAAACTACCTGAAAACATAAAAACTGAACCTAATTTGGGTATTTTCAAAACGAAAATTAAAATCATATTTAACTAATAAATCATTTTACAGAGTGGGTGAATTTATGGATGACATTCAAACGTAATAAAATTACATCTTACAATGTTAAACCTCAATTTGGCCTGTCCCGGTACCATAGGTTTTATCACATTTTTAATATTTTTATGTTAATTATTAGTTATAATTTGTTTGTTTTTTTATATATATATAGTTAACACAATTGTTTTTGTAAATTGACTTATAGATAAATGGTTAAATTGTTAATTGTAATTGATGAACATAATTAATTTAGCGAAACATTTAGACATATCGATTAGATTTGTTGAAATATTTCAACGTTTGGGTCTAAGGGGTTTGAAAGATACTTTAAGTGCATTCAGTTTTCCACAACTAAGACCAGACAAACCTATAAGTCCTCTTGATTTTACTTTGTGGGCTCTTCTCACTAGAGGTATCTTCTCTCTTGGACGAAGAAGAGTTCCTCGTCATGGGAGATTTAAACGTCGAGAAAATAACTCATTGCACGTGTACTTTTACTGTTCTGTCATCTCATTTGTACAAAATGAGAGCCTATTTAACCCTTTTGGCAAATTAAAAAAACCGCCAGTTCGGAACTAAACACACTTTACATAATTACGCTTTATTTGGAGAGAACATATTTGAATAGTAAGTTTAAACTTTAAATTTAGGATTTTGTAGGAAGAGATCGTCACATTTTATATAATATCTATGCAGACATGCCCGGTAATAGCTAGTAGTTAGACATGTTTTAATTGATGTTATATTGACGATAAGGTCCAACTTATAACCTGAGTAAGGCTAGCAAAAAAATGTGTGCTGATAAAAATGAACAATAGCCGGACTAAGATTAACCCTTAGTAGCTTTACCTTTATGATGCAAACCCTCTACCCCCTCCCACCCCTAAGGTGTAATGAGTATCAAGTTTACACACGAGTAACGGGCGCAGATTGCTTTGTAATAAGGACTAATAACTCACGTGATGTAATAGGCACCCCGTCACATCAGCGTAGCCTAGCAACCCCTCGTGTACGCCATTCATTACACTCTAGGCACGTTGTAAGGAAAATACGTGTTTTAAACATCATTTTACTAAACTATTAGAGCCCACTTGCAAATAAGATCCATATTTTGCTAAAATTAATTCCGTGAAAGTTTATAAGAAAGGTTTAAATTGTGAGGGGTAAATTTTATGTTGTCGTGTTCCATAGTTTTTCAGTTGACAAGGAGAACACGACGTATCTGGAATATAATCCCATCCTCAGGTGAAAAGTACTTTAAAAATAACAAAAACATTAGGCCAGCATAGAAATAATCACTGTAAGCTCATCATCATACACGCCAGTTTGATTTCATTCGAATCAGTATTTTTTAATAGTTAAAACCAACAAAACTAGTCTAGAAAACAATGCACAAAAACAGCTTTTCTACGCTAATCGCTTTAAAAGAAATCCTCTTGTTGTTTGGTGGTGAGTGGCTGGTCAGCTTACGTTAGTTAGCCCTTTTCCCAACGTTTTGTGTTATGTTGTAGGGTACTTTTTAACTGAAGAGGGGATCAGATGCCAGATCCCGAAACGTCGAGTTCTTCTTGTTCACTAAATACGACGGAAAACGTCTGCAATAATATTTTAACTTCAGAAAATCTACCATCGTCAATTTCAAACTTCAAACGAAGGAGTTTAAAAATATTCAAGCTTGATATGGTGTTTTCTAGAAGAATGAATAAACATTAGTTTTGGCGGACTTCTTAAAACCTTCTGAAACCTTCTGACCTTAAATTTCAGGACTACTAGCTATGATTGGTATCGCGCGCGACTCCGGAGCTCATCACTCCGGTGGCACGGGTTCGATAACCGCAGTTACCACTTACAATTTGTAATGTGACTACGTTGACGCTAGGTAAAGGTCGAGGTTGAGTGGTAGAGAGGACTTCGTAGTCCTAACTTCGCCTCGTTAAACTAGACAAACTTTACCTTTTGTGTTCATAGTTTGCTTTCCTCGGACATAGTGCTTGTATACGTTGGTAGGTTAGTTCCACACGAATAACTATTACTTTCTAACTTTACTTCTGATTAAATTAAATTAAAAATGGTATAGTTTTCGAATTACTAGGGAATTGTTTCTGCTTCAAATTTATGGCGTTGATAACCTCTTCAATCAATTTCAGTGTGTTGATTACATCATACTACATTATATATCAGGACTATATACTTTAAAGTAATCACCACAATAACTCAAATATATTTTAGTGTACAAAACCTGATTTGATCTCGATTAATCATAATCGTAATTATTTGGCAATTAGGAATTTTCATTTTCAAAACTAAACGAAAACCAGTGAAATTGGTGTCGGTCCAATTATTGTAAATGAAAGAGTTTCAAATATTTAATTGAAAGGAGTTCTTTTCCATTTAAAATGTGGGTAATTACAAAGTTGGGCTGCGGCTGGGCTCAAATTAAAGTGGATCCACTTGGAACACCGGGTGTGGGTAATAGCCTCCTCTCTCTCCCTCCTTCACCCTCTCTCTCGCTCTCGCCCACGCTCTTACATACGGTAGCCGCCGATCAGTTGCCTGCAGGCTACTATTGTTGCCGATCGGTTGGCGATACATTCTACTTCAACTTTCTAGTACAGTAACTGCATAGTTGGGCAGTTGCCGATAGATTTCGTCAATCAAACTACTATACAAAAACTACAAATAAATAGTGTGACCAGTGTTACAAATTACTGTAGCCACCGATTAGAATATAAATAAAAAAACTACTATAGTGTTCAATAGTTTTCCAAGTTTCGCTAAAAGCTGCTATAGTTGCTTATAAGAAGCCATTACACGTCGTTATAGTTGCCGATCAATCGGTTTATTGCAACCTAATAGTTTCCAAAATTGGTTTGTTGGTTTGAAAGCTGCTACGGTTGCCTATAGTTGCCACCGTGTATAAATAATTTATTCATTCATTCATTATTTATCATTTATTCTTTCCTTCGGTCATGACAAGCTGATTCTGTTGCTCATCGGTTTGGTCATTCACAAGTTGCTGTACACACTACACAGTAGTTGGCGATCATCGGTTTTATTTTATCGACATACAGTTCGTCAGGTTTAGGATTGCCGATGATGGCTATAGCCATAAGCGGCCAGCAGGAAATCTCAAGGCTACCGGCCATGCTATACCTAACGAACTGTAATCATAGTTTTGTTCTCTTGGTTTTATTTACCACACTTTTAATTTAGCCTTCGTCGAACTAGACCTACCATTTTGTTTCATCAGTGTCTTTGTATTTTTCTTTAATCTGGTCACGTTTGACCAATCAAACCATTCAATTTGATCAAAGACGGATGGGTTCAATTTTTTTCGTCCTTTAACGGATTTAAAAAAGTCACTGGCTGATGATTAATGTTTAGTTGATCGATTGATCTAGGCTATATTATGTATACACATACGTCACTTAGAAAACGCTCGTACATTTTCTTACGTAAATATAAATTTTGTTGGATACAAAAGGCGTTTTTAAACATAAGGAAGGTAGCAGATCTCATAAACTAGCCTCGTCATATATGTATATCATGAGTTTACAGACTTTGATTGACAACAGCACACAGTTAGTTTTTACTTTCCGCGAGCTTGAACTAGCACTAAAATGTTTCTGGTCACACCACGTCCAAACTTTATAATTAGGTTGAAATATTTCGGCCTCGACGCTGTGGAGTACTATTTTCAATCACTGATTGGCTGAACTTGAAGATAATCAGCCAATCGGTGAAGATGGTACTCCACAGCAAGGCCGAAATATTTCAACCTAATTATGCAGTTTGGATGCGGTGTGAACCGAAAGAACTAAATTATAGTTGTGACACCGGCCGCGAAGTTAAGTTAAACTAGAACTGTTACAATGAATTGCACGGTGAGTTCGCACCGTGTATCTTTACGGCTATTAGGGGATGGTGGGTGTTTGGGGGTTAACAATGAAGAGATTTCCCACAATACACCGCGGTCACCCTCCTTCCGGTCGTGGATCATTGTTGAAACCACCGCTTCTTCCGGCAAAGGAAACTTTCTTCCCCTCCGCGCGTCAAGGAAAATGATCGTATTATCATCATAACACTGGCCATCGGCTGGATTTCACTTTCCTGTGAGTAAAGAAATATGGTTTTTGTGTGAATCGGCAGCCTTGTGAATATTATTTTTGTACGTTTTGCACCCATTTAGAATGTCTTAAAACTGTCTAGGTACACTATAGGCTCAACATATTGCCGATATAATGATGTTTTTTCGAGTCTGAATATTTTGCTTATTGCAGGGAGGTTTAAAACGTATGTATTTTTTTACCGAGACAGATGAGTGACCCTAAATGTTTAATCATCCGCTTTCTATATTATACAGGGTGTCACAAAAATGTGTAGCGCGCTAGGCAGAACCGGATCATACATATAGAAGTAAGTCAAAAATGTCTTGTAACTTTGTTTGATTTCGGCTTAGTTTAGAATAAAAATTAATCAAATTGGAATTTGACTTTTAAATGGCGGCATTATGAAATTTGATAAGTTAAATAAAAATATTGTTGGAAGATGTTATAAAGAATACCATTAAGGTTAATACCAAGTTTCAAAAAATATCTCAAAGGGTTTTTGAATTATTAATTTATTTTCAAGAATTTACAAAATGGCGAATTACGGCTAAACTAAGCCGAAATCAAAAGCATTTTACAAGACATTTTCGACTTACATTTGTATGTAGAATCCGGTTCTGCTTAGCGCGCTACACATTTTTTGACACTCTGTATATATCAATGACTTTAACTATCGCAAGCGCAAAGGTCAATATGCGGTTCATTGTTTGAAATTAGGCTGTGAAGTTCATGTGTAAAATCTATGAGTGATTGGGCTACGCTAGAGATCGTAAGAAATTCTCCCACAACCGAAAAACGTGGTCATTAAATCTTACCAACCATTTTAACGTACCATTTTGAAATTTTTAAACCCTATAAAAGGTTTAAAGATGTGTCAAGTTGTAACACCAAGAAACTGGTGCTTTAAGTTGGAGTTGTTTTTACGTATTCTTTTATATTCTACTCAAGTACTAAATATGACTGTAGATTCAAAGCATATATACGTTTTAAAAAGCTTATATCACTCACATTCAATTGGTTAACATAGCTGACTTACTTAGCTAGCTAGTGTAATGAAACCCACGATTTTGCCTTGAAACAAATAAACAACAGCTAAGAATTATGTTAAGTAACTTGACTGGGACTCGTGGCGTGGTCATGGAGATCAGGTTTTGAGGATGATATAGGTCTAAAGTGGCTCAGATAGTCTCAGTGATCATATGATGATACCCGCATCAACTCCCTTGATCAACTCCCACCATCGTTTAGACATATCAGACCATCACCTGCGTGGTTCGGAAGTCACGTTAAGCCGTTGGCCCTTGTATTTCCATTGGTCATTGGGCTATTAATTAATGACCCATTCTAAGGAAGAATCGGCCTTAGTTTGTAACAAGACTACACCTCATAACTCATTACTACCACTCATTACGCTCATCCTTCACCACATATTTGCCTTGAAATACCCTCATGAGAGTGGTCGGCATTTCAAATAGTGTTTTAGTGATTTAGTGTTCAACTATAATATTTTATTTGAGCGGTTCATTAAACTCCAAAAATTTTAAATTAAATAATTAAACTCAGAACATAAACACAAGTGATAAAACACAAGGGGTTGCGTCCAGTAAACATTCATTCAGAGGAAAAGCGATGCTAACAGGCCAATAAACTGTTCACTCATGTTAACGTCAGAGGACGCAACTGGCCATTCAGTAATTGAAAGGCAAGAGCTCTCGAGTTGAGAGGCAGACCCTTGCTGCAGCGGCTGGTCATTATAGTAACCACGCTGGCCGCTTCGAGCGTGCCTGTTTAGCTGAGAGCTTGTTATGTGTATGTCTAACAAACGCTACGGTTATACAGGGTGGTTCTGAATTATGGTAACAAACTTCAGGGATAGGGTTCTCGCTAAAACAATGAAAATTTTTATAAACATTGGTTTGGAGAACAGTCGGCCTTAGTTTGTAACAAGACTACACCTCAACATTCATCAAAAACACTCCACTCATTCTCCCTTCATTCTATATTCACCTTAAAATACCCTTTAGGAGTGGTCAAAAGTTTTTGAGGTTATCTAAGGGTTACAAAATTTCTATATTGGTTTATTTTATTTTTTGATTTATTCTTGTACCATTCCAATATTAGAGCTCTAACTAGAAATGCTAGTTTACCCGCTAACCCTTATTTGGTTTTTTACTAATTACAGATTATTTCCTACACCCTTATAGCTCAAAATTAATATAAATTTGTATCTAAGTAAGACTATTTATGAGAAGACTTACCAGCACGATCTAACTTACTATTTAAAAAATGGTGACTATTTGATGGTATTTTTAGAGACATTTTGGTTGTAATATCTTGATTAGTGAATAAACGGTGAGGTTTTTAATAAGATGTAAAGAATAACGTTTCGCAGCAAATTTCACCTCCTATACTTTGAGCTTTAGAGGAAACTATGGCTGAAAACAGGCAACTTTTTGGATAATTAACTTCCTCTTTGCCACAGTTCTTTGTTGATTCTCAATTGGTTTTTATGGTGTTGTTGTCAATAGATATGTTATAAAATGTTCTGCAAAAGTTTGTGATTAAAATTTTATTTTAAATATTTTCGCCTATTTGCTAATTAAAATGTAACCCCAAAATTGCCTAAAAATACCAAAAAAGCCAGTAATTTAAAATGGTAAGTTAGATCATTCTGATAATTTTTCCATAGATAATTTTACTTAGATACAAATTTACGAGTATATTAAAATTGTGCCAAATCCAACAAATGGCGTGGGAGATCATCAATAATGGAAACAACAAAATGGCGTTAAACTAAAAATTTCAGGGTCCATATTTTTAAGAATATTTTTCATCGTCCTAGCTTAAGAAACCTACTCCTGAAGTTTGTTTCCAATAATTAATAACCACTCTGTATAATGTTAAAGTTTGAAACTTTAAAATAAGAGGTAAATTTTCTTTTTAGCTGATTGGAAAAATATTTTTCAATTTCGTTAAGAAGAAGCCGTTTTCAAACTCAGGGAAATACATTGCTTTTACAGTTCTGATTGAAAACAACATTTAAAAGAAGAGGAATTTAAGACGTGTAGCTCTAATCTGTTTGAAACCATGAAAAAGTTATGATTCATACAAAAAGCTATCACATGAGAACAGCGTTTGTTAGATTGCAAACCCTTGCTAAGCCATTATAAGCCACTCGTTCAAAGTTGACGTGAGGTTTCGTAGTTTCTAGCCGCTCGCAAACTTATTATTTTTGTACTTTTGGAGCCTACAGTTATCGGTCAGACTACTTGGTCAGTTTTGACGACTTGTACCCTTAACTTGAGGCACTTATAGTCGTATTTAAGTGGAAAATGTTGTAATTTACAACAGGATTAGTTGTCCTCTGAGGCGGACCCACTAAATCACTATTTGAGATGCCGACCACTCTCATGAGTGTGTTTTAAGGCAAATATGTGGTGAAGGATGAGTGTGATGAGTGGTGGGAGTAATGAGTTATGAGGTGTAGTCTTGTTACAAACTAAGGCCGACTCTTCCTTAGAATGGGTCATTAATTAATAGCCCAATGACCAATGGAAATACAAGGACCAACGGCTTAACGTGACTTCCGAACCACGCAGGTGATGGTCTGATATGTCTAAACGATGGAGGGAGTTGATGCGGGTATCATCAGATGATACTGAGACTATCTGAGCCGCTTATCATCCTCAAAACCTGACCTTCATGAAGCTGGATTACAGGACCACACCACGAGTCCCATACTGATATAAGTGGCAGTGACAGACATCACCCTCGTTACTTGATGCTGTTTTGTTCATCGTAAACTGGCTGGAAAATAAAACTAGTGGCGCGTACACATTGTGGGTTACGGCAAACAACAAGTTTTATCTAGGAACCACCCTAAACAGTTTCCGAACGCTTTGGCTTCCCTCCAGCGAAGTTAGCCGCCATCCCTCCCCCTCCCTCACCCCGCGAGAGTGGCGTCTGTCAGTTGCGGGGAGGTTCACCTTTTACAGATTTTTCTAACATAGATCAGAAGGAAACTAAATACACTAACTAAAAGAAAACGTAATCCGTCAGTTTGTATAGTGTCAGTTTTCAAATGTTTAGCTAGCAATAAGTTATGGTTAAGATTGAAGGCTTTCGGTTTACACCGCGTCACTGTTGAAATATAAATACTGCTAAACGTTTCGACCTCGCCGTGGAGAATCATACTCAGTAGCTGTTTGACTGCAGGCTGAGACTGGATTGGCCGGCCTTAAGCGTAAGAGTCAAGGTATGGTTATTTGAACAAAGCCGGTTTTGAATTAAGTTTCATTTCAGTTTAAGTTTTTAATGTTTCTTAAAGTTTAGACCTCGTTGAACTGACGTTCTTACAGCTTGGTTTAAGGTAGTGAATTTCTTGAACGCATAAGACTAAACAGAGGTGGTTGATATTTGTACTTGCAAACTTCTTCCACGTTTTGTTAAAGTTTTTATAAACAAAAATAGAAAAAAATAAAAATTATATCAAACAATTTTTATTTGGTATTAAAATTTGAGGTGTTTTACGACCGTAAATATACGGTATTAGGGTGCAAAAGTTATATGAATTTTCGTAAACTCAAGTTCTAAACACAACTTTATCTAACAACGAAAAATACGAGACAATTAAAAGTAATACATAAAATAAAGGAATTACTTTTTCATATCCAACTGGCGTTGAAAATTATCGAAATTTATATATTAGTCTTTAGCAGGTTTAGGCAGATTCATCTTTCTTCAGTTGAGGTAATTTTCAAAATAGAAGTTCCTCCGATGTATCAAACTACCTTTTTAATCTAAAGAGAGCGATTTCTTCATTGAACAATCTGTAATCATCCCCAAATTTACATTAATTCTTGTTTTAAGCAATCATTTGCCTGCTTGTATTTTCTTTTGAAACAAACCTTTGAAACCTTTTGGTTTTCAAAATACGTGTTTTTTCTACTCATAAACTTTTTACAAACCGCAATCTTCTCAGTAACAAAACCTTACCTTCTGGTGTACTTTGATTTACATGAACGTGTTTAACAAGGTTGGTAATCAATCAATCAATTGCGCACCGCAGAGCTAATAACGGAAACCGCTGTGTCGCCTCGAACTGTCCGCCACACCGCAATCAATAATCACTTCATTAACTGACAACATCTACTTCCTGTGTAATCACTACGATATCACTATTTTGAAAACTTGAATGTATGTGTTGACAGTATTTTTTTCTTTTGTCTACGCTAGTGATATTTTAATCTGTTTTTATCCTAGGGTTTGTGGGCATCACAAACGCTTTTAGGAAAGCGGTCCAAACCCTTGTGCCTGCACCGGGAATCGAACCCGTGACCTTGCGCTTTGCAAGCCGTGACTCTACCCACTGAGCCACGGACGCAGGCAAATTTAGGCATATTTAGTTTGTCTTAATGGCCTATATCTTGAGAACATGTTATTGTATATTATGTTTAATTAGAAACACGCTGTAAGAAAGAAAACATATTGGAAATATAAACATTTGTCTTAAATTTAAAATGTTGCATATAAAAATATCCAAAGTATGTATACTGTCCCTTTAGGTTTTTATCAGTAATTGTATTTACCTTTAGCTGCTTCTAAAATATATTCTGAAAAGTATTTTTAGTAGCTTAGATAAACAGTGGAAGAACAAAACCCAGGCCTTTATGGTCAACTCAGCTCTGTGCTAAGGTTATTTCTGAATTATTATTCAAACTGATAAAATTAAAATATTATTTCAGAGATTAGTTGAAGTATTAGATATCATGATACCTTAATAGTGGCTGTTGATTTTAATTCAATTGTTATCCTGTGTTCATCTCTTGTTTGTATGGAAATACAGAACAAAACAGAACAATAATAAAAACTGCTTCGTAAATTTCATCATGTTTGACACCCTATAGGTTTCTCCATGGCGTCTTTGCAAGATATGGCACCACCAAAATGGTCGTCACGTCCATGGTTTTAATGATCAGTTAGGTACAACAAGTAGGTCCTTTTGGCCTATTATCTGAATAAATAGAATGAAACAACTGAATCTAAACAAATATTTTTACTTTAGCCAAGGGTACGGAGCTTTGTTAAGACAACGCAAGACAGAACAAAATGCTTTATTTCACAATCATTGATATTGAAAATTGAGTCGTATTTTAAAGGTTATGCAGAATTTTTCTTTTTCTAATTTAAAGTTCATCCAGGAGAAGAATTCCGCTAAATTGTAGAATGGCCTTTCCTCCAACCAGATATGACTTCAGAAAGAGTCCAGGGCATTGAGGTAATTTGAGAGAGTATTAAAGAACTTTGCACCAACGTAAGATGGTTTCTCTTAAAAATTCGACCATCCTAGTAAAAAGAACCTAACAAAACCAGAGCACAATGCTAGATCGATTGCATCATCTAAAAGGTCTTGTTCTTCAGCCTAGAAAATTTACGAGATTACAGCAAGCCTTCAAAACCAAGGTGCGTACACCTTTACTCGTAACAATCCAGGTGTTTCAAAAGCTTTTTTTTCAAACATGTTTTGAAGACAAATTAAGACATATTTCTTTCTAATTTTGATGACGATCTCATCAAAAGACAATATCTGTTTAACACAACTTGCATAAGCTCACAGCAGTGACCGCACAGCTACACTATATTTATTCTCCAGTCCGATGATGATGATGATGACAACTGCACTGACATGATTGCAGGAGTGAGTGGCGGGTTGATATTAGCTCTAGTGGACTGTACATGATTGCTCATTTGATTCTGCTCACTAACTCCGCTCATTTGTCGTCTGTTTGCTCTCATAACCTGTCATTACAAGCTAAACCCTGATTGAGAGTTATAACACAGGACATAAGTATTTTAACTCATAAAATTAATGAAATAAGAGCAAATTATGGTTTTGAATGTGAAATATGACTACGGACGTTTGTCATGGTTATTAGTGAACAGGATATATTTATACTAGAGCCGCTTTAGAAGTGGCCTGGGCGAAACCCGTGCGCATCGTCAAGGAAGTTGAGGGGCTAACCCGACTCAGCGAGAATTGTCGAAAAATTGGAAACCACTAAACCGGCTGCACAGTAGTGACACTTTTAGTTTTAGTGTGTTATTCAAAAAATATATAAATAAAACCAAAAACAGAGAAAGAAAAGGAAAATTGTTGGGAAAATAGTAGGACCAATCAGCATTGAAACCCAAACATTCAGACCTCATAATAAGAAATGGATGTGAAATACACTGACATACATTCAAACATTAAGAAACGAAGATTAACATTCTCCAGCCATATTGAGAGAACGTAGCTTTCTAGAATAACAAAGATTTAGCCTAGGTCTTAACCTTTCAATTCCATGTTCTTATTCATTGGTGATGAAATTACTAAATTTACAGTTATTCTGGATTTCTTTTCTTTATCCATTTCACACTTATGGTAATAATATATCCAAGGTGTTTTAAAACATCTTTTTCTTATTTTTAAAACATTTTTCATGACAAATGAAGAGGTTACCGGATAGTGTTCGGCGTTTAATTTAACATGGAAAATTTGAAAACTATGTTTTAGGTAGGTTAAAGAATTAAAACTTGAGAAGGGCTTCTTTTGAAGCATAAAGTCATCATGCTACTTTTAGAAAATGTTTTAATCTGGATTATAATTTAATTACGGAGTTTCCAGTACTATGTTTGTAAAATAAAATACATTACTTCAAGAGTCTTTTTGAACAATATTACCAAAACGAATAGGTCTTCTTAGTTTATAGCAGGGTATAGTGTAACCTCTTTCTATACACTCCAATCCAGCTCAAGCATTCACAATTAATATAGTAGGTAGTTGTTCATTACTTGACATTTGCTGTAATTTTATGTCTTTAAATGTGCTTTCTGCTTTGAAACAAAGACATTATATATTTTGTGTATAGAATAGACTATTATTAAATAGTAATACATAAATATAGCGAGTGACAGAAAGGAAACCGTTTGAAAACTCCACCATTCGGCCATATGGCTAGAGATTTAGTTAGCAACCAACTATTTTGTTATTTATCTATTTAGTTTCTACCAGCATCTACAAATTCTTACTATCATGACCCACTCTAACTTTAACAGCTATGAAGTTCTTGGAACGATTAATTAATGAAAGAAAGCACTCGCCCGGGTCGGAAGACCAATATTGAAGCTCAGAGGGGAGAGCGCTATTAGAAACACCCGCTCTTTTAATGTTGCATCAAACTCATTTTCTTGCCACATAACAGACTTTTGTTTGCAACCTCTGGACTATTTAGTTGATTTTTCATGCTACTATGATGATGGATGATCCTCTGAGATAAAACCGTACGAGATGAAAGAAGTTTATAATTTATTTGATATGACCCTTAATTTAACACGTACTAGAAATTACTGCAAACAGAATCAAGATGCAGGGTGCTTTTGTACATTCATTACCATAACACTAGATTGGTCAATTCATTTAGAATAAACCAACACAGATTAACAATTTATTCCTAGCTACCTCCACAGGCGGGTGTAACATTATTTAACAAACTCCCTAACAGCCTGAAAAATTATACAAACTTTGAAGTAATAACAAATAAAAGATTAACTTTGAAGTACCCTGTTTTTAATTTTTGTACACTACTATAGTTTCAGGCATTAGCCCATTATCAAGTGTGTATATGGGCTAATGCCTGAAACTATAGTAGTGTACTAAAATAAAAACAAGTACTTCAAAGGATATACTTATTAATACAATAAGTAGCCTTCTTGTGAACCAAATCTTACAAACTTTGAAGTATTTAAAACACTTTTTAATTTCAAAATAATTTTACAGTGTTGAAGATTTGTATACTAGTAATTGCCACACCTATTAGGTATTCTGTTGTTTGTTTTACTAATGGCTGATTTGCTACTAAATTTCAAAAATGAATTTCAAACACAACTTTAATTTAATTTAGATATAATTTTTTTTTGTTGTTATCATTATACCGAAAAATACAGTTTGTACGGTTTAAATAAATAAATAAGTAAAATTTCTTGAGCTACTTGGTAAAGAAAGTAATATTTTTGCACTTTAATCACTTTGATTGAGATACCGAGAAATAGTCTACTATTGTGTCTTTGAGTTTTCCATGCATTATAATTGTAAGATCAGTTAAATAGTGATACATTTAATCTAGTTATTACGGATTGCTGACATTTTAATTTCTCCTTTTCTTTAAAAGTGTACTTTTGGAAAGAACAATGTTCTGATATACCGTACCATGATTATATCAGGTATGTATAGTTTACCTGTATGAAATTTCTCTGTACTTGAGCAACATTCTTGTTTTTGAATCTTACTTTAAGTTTTCAAGTATACAATAAAGCTAGATGCTTTGAATTTTAAAGTAAAACCAAGAACTATGTTATACGTAAGTTTAAATCACTAACTGTGAATCCAAAATATGTATTACACCGACAATCAACAATTTTATTTCACAACTTTTAAACTAATAAAACACAAAATTCCTTTAGATGCAAGGTTGAAAGCATTATATTTAATAATATTAAACCATTCAATGCTGATTACATATGTAATATTAGCTAACATTTTAACACTATTGTTCAAACATTTACAATCAACAAAATTATAATAACTGTAACGATATGAATTGAGACATTATTATCTTAGGCGCTCAGCTGTCTTCTTTCCATTACGTTTCTTGGCTCCCTGAGTAATTACAGCTTTGAGCTCTCAATCAATTAGAGGGATATTGAAAAGTCAGTATTGCCAACCGATGTAGTTAAATATTCACCCCTTAATTATCTCCCTCGTTCAATCGTAATGAAATTACTCTTTTCAACTCAATAAGAAAGTCTGTCAGTTAACGTAAGTTGGTTTAAATAACTCGTGACGTCGAATACTTTTAGCTTGAAAGGCTTTTGGGTATCATTTGCTTTCAAGTTGATTGTAACTTATTCTTGTTAATGCAGATCATATGGTAATATTGTTTCTTTTCACACAAGATTAATTAATACAAGACGTACTTCAATAATTCGCAGTTTTGCAACTACTACAGTGTTTAAAACGCGTATTTTTGAAAATTGTATCGTCAACGACTTTATTATGGACATTTTCCATCGTTTTGAGGGAACAAATAGTACACGACGTTTCTGGATCTGGAATCTAATCCCGTCTTCAGGTGAAAAGTAACCTAAAACATAACACAAAACATTAGGAAAGAGCTAGCCTAAAAGTAATCAGCGCAAGTTTACGAGTCACCAAGCTACATTAATTTCCCTCTTAAACTTATACAATTTTAAGTCTATCATAGAAAACATTAAAAACGTACAAACACGTTTATAAATTAAATTGACAACCAATCACAGCCTTGAATCAGACTGACCAACTGTGACAGAGAACACAAGAATACCTATCTATGGACAGCGAATGGAGGGGGCATTCTTTAGGGGTTTTATGTACCTTCATTGGCTGTGCATAAATAGGTATTCTTGCGTTCTCTGTTACAGTTAGTCGGTCTAATTCACGGCTGTGATTGGTCGTCCACTGCTCCAAGCCTGTCAGTCTTGCTCTCTGGTGGCTGGCCAGGCATCAGTGATCAGCTGTCACTGGCCGTGGACGTGCTTGCTTTCTATGTTTGTTTTCTTTTAATTTCTTGAAGTTTAGCTGTTATAACATTTAATAAGTTTAAGAAGAAGGGGAAACTAATGTTATTTTGTGGAGGGCCTCTGGTCAGCTTGCGCTGATTACTTTTAGGCTAGATCATTTCCTAATGTTTTCTGTTAAGATTACGGTTTATTTTCACCTGATGACGGGATCAAATTCCAGATCCCGAAACGGCGCGCATTGTTTCTTCACCCATCAACGATTGAAAGTGTTCGTAATATATTTTCAACCTTACTTTTGTTTATGATACCAAATACATACCTTGAAGGAGCCCAGGTTCTTGACTGTGCACGCGAGTTTAACATTTCTGCCGGCTGGCACAGTGATGTTCTCTATCTGGTCCACGAACTCGGGATCCTCTGTAGGCCCTGTAACAGAAGAAAAGTAAGATAAGTAAAGAGTAAAAAATAATTTGTATTTCGCTAAAATTTTGCATCCATTTACATCTAAATCATATCGTACACAATTTGCATTCATACATCCACATTCACTCGGATCTTTCCAGTCTATCCTCTTAATCATTCGGTCTGTTCACAGCTTCTGCGATAAAATGTATTTAAGATGAACTTTGAACGCCTTTGGCATGTGGGTAGTTTGATCGAATGTCTCATAAAATACCTATTTAACTTAATTATTTGTATTATTTTGAACTTAGTAACTTAGTATTACGTTAAATTGAGAAATAAAAAAGCAAGTAGTCTACAGTTGCTGTAATTACTGGTAGTAATATGCAGGCTTAGATGTGTTTTAAACATCTGAATAAATTTCGTGAGAACGTGAAATTAATAAAATAGGATTACTAGTGTTTTTTTGATGTATCGGTTAGTATCTGACCAAAAATCTTGAAATCTGAGAGCTTTATAAAGTGTATACACAATTGCTGTACGTTTCCGAAAATTTGTAAGACTGCATGCAATGGCAAGTTGGTTACTTTATGACTTAAGCTAAACAATTATCTAAACATATGAAACTAGAAAGAAGAAAAGAAGAATATTAAAATCAACCTTTTGACACATAATACGAAATAGGTTTAGTCATTTTTTAGTTTAGTCACAGAAAACATTTAGTACTTCAATCTACAATATCTTTAAACTGCATTATCCAACTTGACTAATCCACGTTTCAAAGTTAAAAGCCACGTAAACAGCTGCTTAGCAAAATGTCTTATTACAAAAGCTACAACGTCTGAGACGAATGTTTGAATTGAGTTTTAAAACAATTTGGACAACGCAAAGAAGAGAGATTCTTATTTAAGGTAAAGACTTTTCAGGGCATTCAAGGAACTCGCCAAGTTTTGTTGAGTGAAATACCCCTTCCCCCCTCCTCAACCCCCACCACCATGTTTACACCCCCATCCCTCAAACCGAGAACCCTTAACGGCTCAACAGCTTTAGATCTTGTTATGAAGTTTGTCTCCAAATATTTGGCTTCTCGAGGTTTCCTTGGCTTTTCCAAAGGGTGTTGGCCAAAGCGGTCATTTATTGTGAATGGAATTTTATCCCGAGATAAGAATTTTCTCTGAGGGAAGTTGTGGACTCTGGCTTCTTTGGGGTTAAGGTTTAACCTTTCTTGCATCAATGCGGGATCGTTTAACGATAAAACAATCTCCTGCATTGTAAGCTTGAGGAAATTGTCGCTAATAAGGCGGCAATATTTTCTTCTGTGTTCCCGGTTGAACAATAACTTTATAGTTTTTCCAATTTGCAATAAGACCAACACTGATTACTGTACGTAATTTCATGTGTGGAACACTTTTCTGACGACATACGTAAAATGTTATCTAACTATCCAGATGCAAGTATTAGTATCTATGCACTCTTAAATGAGAGTTATATAGATTTTAAAGATTATCTTAATCTCAATGTTAAATTGTTTTAAATGTATACATTAATTTGATAGAATCATGTAATTTGCATATTATTGAAATCCTTTTTACTATAGGAAACTATCTTGCAAAAGATACGGCTTCACGTATATTATATCCTCGTGTGGGTAAATCATTCTTATAGGTAAATGATATAGTTTCAGCGTTCGTAAAAAAGCATCATAATATAAATTGCACTATTGTTTAACATAAGAATGTTGTACATGAAAATGAAATACTCAAAAAAGATAGTTTAATGGTTGTAATTGGCTAGTTTTATACACAATGTTACAATATTTTCAATATCCTAACGCAAAAAACCAGACACTGAATTTATTTAGACTAGTTTGCACCTAGCTTCATTTTTGGCATTTTGAGGTGAATACTCCAACAAGAAGCGCGAAAGAGTCTCGACTCTAGTGATGGAGGGGGTTAAAGGTTGGGGAGGGGTGAAGCGTGCCTGTCATAATCTATAACCAGTCTCAGAAGAGTGGAATCTGCCAGATTTACATCGTGATAAAATATACGATGTTCACTTTCCTCGCCTCTCTACCTACCTGCTTATCTTTTAACGATTTGATATTTGTTGTTATTTTTTACTAGCAGTGTACAGAATTCTTTTGGATAATTTATTTAGCAGGTATGACCGAAGTGATTGACTTTTGTTTGATGCATTTCAGGTACTTTTTAATAATTACAACACAATAGTCTAAACATAATGATTGAGTTCTTGCTGCTGCTGCTATTTTAACTATCAGCACGTTGGGTACTTTGTGTTTAATTTATTAATTACGAGTTAAAATTGGTGTTAACAACTTGTAATGGTAGGTTAGAAAATCTAGGTTTAAATTAGAAACAACATTTACGTGGTTAAAAGTCACTAAAGCTCATCTAACTTTAGGATGATGAGTATATCCCCAAACCAGACACAATCACCGGACCAGATGGTGTGGGTCGGGTGGGATTGCTACAAACCGCCAATAACGGACCCAGACCCGATATACCGGGGAGTGGTGACAGGGATAACTGTGTTATCTCATGCCAAGATTGCCATTTAACACTCACGTGCTAATTGTCTGATCCATGGGAGGTGTTAAAACTAACGTGGAGCGATCACCAGTCGCGCTAAACTATTCCGCTAGGGCCGCGCCACCTGTACTCATTCGCTACAGTGTCGGCCGCTTGTAGTGCTCGCCGCCGCGCGTGAACTCACTCAGCCGCTCTCTAATTGCACTGCACTGTACAGAGCGCGACGGTTAACCAACCCTTCTCTCACTTTATTTGAAGATATAAAAAATTCTGTAGATAGCTATTATTTTACAATACCTCATTGGATAACATGTGCTAATTACAAAAAAGAAAACAAAACATAATTTTAAGACCATTTAAAAATAAAAACAAGGAAATTTACATTGAAGTACGCTGTAATAGTTGGGTGTCACTTGGGGCACTAATTTCAAACACAAATTTTAACACGGTTAGTGTTGATAACAGAAAAACCTCCTAAAACAGTTCTACAAAAGATTACCAAAATTTTAATTTTCAACCACTAAAAATGTGAATATAATACACTGAAATTAGTCTTTTCACCACCATTTTGGTATGGCTGAACATATTTCGTTGTTTTTGGTACATAGTGTATGTTTACTCCAGTACCGTAAATGTTGGTACATTTTATCAAAAACATTCTAGCCATTATGGACTGATTCATTTGATAAAAGAGACTTTTTTTAGATAAAAAACAATCGATTTGATATCGGATTGTAGACTAATTAATAAACTCACATTCTTAAATTTTAGGAAACTTATGGTATTTCAGATTAAAATACTTAAATACCAATACACGTTAAAATGCACGTGAGTGGAGTTAAATGGCAATCTTGCCACGAGATAACACAGTTATCCCTGTCACCACTCCCCGGTATATCGGGTCTGGATCAGTTATTGGCGGTTTGTAGCAATCCCACCCGACCCACACCATCTGCCCCGTAGATAATGTCTGGTTTTGGGGATACACTCATCTTCCTGTGTAGTTGATGGTTATTTTTGTGTACTGATTCCTGGTTTACAACAGGATCTCTGATCGACTGTTTTACAAAATCGACTGGATTACTGTTCCTTCCTTTCGTTTTCCTTTCATGATATACAGTAGATCATAAAATAATACTTGCAGTATAAAACCAGTATAAAATAAATATAGCTCTGATGCCGAAGTAAGACTGTGAGCATAGCGAAAAGACTTTCAACGTCCGTGGTAATAGAGCACGGAAAGCTGAAGCCAAAGGCTGAAGCGAGGTTGTAAGCGGAGTGAACTAGAGTTAATATTAGTGATTAGTGATTGCAGAGAAAATGCGTGTTATTCATACCAGCGGCGCTTTTCAGCCAAGCTGCGAGTCAGCTTGGCCATATAATATTTATGCGTTGTAATATTTTTATGTACTAAAACGATAACGTGGCAAACTGATAGGCCTAGTGAAACAGTACATTTTACTAAACAACACAAACATTGACCTGTTTTAGAAAAATTTAAATCAATACAGGGTCATTGAAAAAGGTGTACGGGATTTGAAAGTTAAAAACAAATTTGAATATAATTGGTAGAATGTTGATTTTTGCATCAAATGACACAGCAAATCTTATTTTTTTAAATGTAATTTAAAACGTTTCTATGTGAGCTCCCACCGTTGCACGACATACATTTAGCCGATTGTCAACCTCCCGCCAGGTGTTTTGGAGCAATTCAGTAGTCACCGTTGAAATATCTACGTTGATTATTTGGACATGTTAGAAATGTATGTGTTCCCTCAAGTTGAAGAAATTAAAAGGAAAAAAGAGATAATGTCATTTTCCAGCAGGTTGGAGCTCCATGTCACTACAACAGATTTCCAAGAAGTTCTCAACAACAGATTTCCTGATAGTTGGATTGAGAGGAATGGTCCTGTTTTGTGGCCACCTAGGAGTCCTGATTTGACGCCTTTAGATTTTTTGGGGTGACATTAAAAACTTAGTTTATGCTGAGAAAATACGTGATCTACAGCACCTGAGAAGAAGAATCAACGTAGCCATTTCAACGGTGACTCCTGAAATGCTCCTGGCGGGAGGCTGACTCTCGGCTAGATGTCTGTCGTGAAACGGTGGGAGCTCACATTGAAACTTTTTAAATTTCATAAAAGAATTTAAGATTTGCTGTGTCTTTTAATGTAAAAATCAACTTTCTACTAATTATATAAAAACTTATATTCCATTTTCAAATCCCGTACACCTTTTTCGATGACCCTGCTTATTAGGAAAGTGAAATAAAAAAATTCTAACTTCTGTACACGGCTTGTAACAACTAATTTTATATCTGCCCAATACTTGGACAAAGTATCTCAACAATATTACTTCGGAAAGAGGAAGAGTTCTTGGTAAATTAGAGAGATAATTCTATCAGAGTCAATTACATTTTGCCCAGATGTCTCGAGGGGCCCTCGTTTGCTGACTGTAATTCGAGCAATATATAATCTTATTTTCTTTTAAAGGCTGCAATCGTTTCAGTCATCAAGCATTCTCTTACCGTCGTTTCGTAAATGGGTTTATAATTATTCAAGTACTCTTAAGAGCCCCAACAGTACAAAGTACTGTAAGTATCGTTTAATTTCTTTGAATACAGTTTGACAAGACTGCGCACTAAGAACGGAGTTTTTAACCTTTGAACTTTTTATGACCGTTTTCTTGGAATGTGCTTAAGTTGTGAGTTTGTTTGTTATAGAATGTTTATACAAAATGGTTTTCCGTATTGCATTTATTCCTATAGGTATAACTGAATTATGTAATTTTCATACGGGGTGGCTTCAAATATCAATGTCTAGTTTAATTGTTTTGTGACTTGATTTGCTCTTACGTTTGTGGCACTATAACCTTGTGTGAGTTAAATGATTGAATGTGTTATGAATGTGTTAAGTCTAGTCACATTTGTGTGCTATGTGCTATTGTTTTTGGATCAGTCGTGGATAATAATGATGTAATTAAAAAGTAGGTAACGTTGGAATTTAATTTGTCCAGATTTGAGCACTATTTATTCATACATTGTCATAATTCTAAACGTACACTCTAAACGTAGTTGTTGTTGTGGTCTGTAGATGAGAACATGGTTCTCGAAAGGCCTCACCAACTATAAAAGTGTTTTATTGAATAATTTGTGTTTATTTCAAGTTTAGAAAAAGTACACTTTTGAGTTTTAAATAGTTTGTTGTTCTAGTTTAAAAGACACTGCACAGTCTTAGCAGCCTATTATCACATTTTCATAGGAAAATCGACGCATAGAACGAGACGTCGTAGAATGAATAAAAAAAGAATGAATGGTAATGTAGCAAACACGTGTAGTGAAAATCGTCATATTTTGACTTGCCAGACATACAGGGCGACCAAGAAACCCCGTTTTCCGGCGCATTTTAGGTTACACTGAAATAACAACTTTTTAGAGGTACATTTATCTACTCGTTAAAGATCGCTAGGACTAACAGTGGTGCTTATGGCTACGTCTCGGGTATGTTCTAATATAAGTGCTTTATAATATAAAACCAACTTTCTTCTCGTACCCTAAGCAGTGGTGGTGAGGGGGAGGTTGATCCCCAAAAACGTGGCTTGGAATGCTGAGCCAAGATTAGTGGTTCGTGATCCGGCAATAATGCCACATTTAGAGGAGACCTTCTTTGATAGCCAAGTTGTTTGTTTAATAAGGTGGGCTCTATCGAGTGGCGTAATAATGGTTTCAAATCCACTTTCCGTGCCAATATCTAGTTTGTTTAGAGTTTCTTTTCCTTACTCCGAATGTTAAAAATGGATTTTTAATCAATCAACGATATATTTTAATATATGTGTACTGTCTATTGATATTCTAAATTTGACAGCAGAAAGGCCACCGTGAAAGTTTTATTACTATTCTTTATAACTTAAATTTTAACATTAGTGAGAAAACAAATTTTTAAGTTGTCCTTTTGAACTTAACGTTTAATTTTTGTCTTGACGTTATCTTGAAAGATAGAATGTTGACCTTTTACTTGGAATGATTGTGCATATTTCTTTAAAAACTAAATTTTTGATATTTTGTTAGAACTTAGAAGCTAATTGAGATTTCGACAAGAATTAAAATTAAGTGAGGTTTGGGGTTTGGCGTGAAACACATGGATGCTCTGTGAGGTTCCATCGTGGAAAATAGAAATTCTGATAATCTAGTTAATAATACGTTGATTATAAGATAGCTACAATTGTTTTTGCCAGCAACAAAAGCACATCCTATATATACAAAAAGCGAGACTTTGAATTATCAACAATTTAACTGGCGTTTTTAATTTAAAATGTCCATAAATTCTTTAACACTGTAAAATGAATTTCGAGCGAGGTAATTTTCAAGGTCTTATTTCAGTTTTGTAACTTAAACACAATTTGAATTTCACCTAAATAACTTACGCCAAATCTAGTATACAAAATATAAAACATTTTTAATCTTTTACAACAACGTTCAACTAAAACAATTGTTTGATTCGTTATAAAAACGCTTGCCCAAAACCAAATCATCCCTTTGTATCTTTCGCTCAAAGACCTACCATGACAGGCATTTTCTTTGAATAACTAACTAAAAATTAAAACAATTTCACCCCAAGTGAAATGCAAAAAATGATGTTTAACTGTGACAAAGAGCGGAGAGTGTGTTTGGATAATGAGTACGAGTATATAACGCAAAGTATGTAACGCATGGGACAAAGTCAAGCCTGGGGCTTCACTCTTTCCAACATGGACACAACATGTCATGTGGTGCATAGCAGCGCTGGGGTTAACATAAGTGTAATTATTGTGTGTGGGGTAGTCGACGAGGTTTTGTGGATTTAATAATTATCTTTTTTCTCAAGGTTTTGTCTGAATTTTGTCATAGCGTTTTGAATTAGTGACCTACGATTAAGTTTGAAGACTACTAAAGTCCTGACGAAAGAAAAGTGACCATCAGAGATTGCTATTTAACAAACGCAGTCGTTATAAATAGTGTTATTATGAGTTATACTATTTTTAATGAAGGTAAATATATTCTTCTAAGAGCGGCTTTATAAATCTTTTCATTCGGAGACAAATCCATTTTGGAATACATGGAAACACTGCACATTTAGAGTTCTGGTGAGCTCGTTTAAAAATGGATTGTCAACGCTGTGGCAGGAAAAGATATTTGGTTTTCAGTCGTGTAAACATTATCATACACACAGAAAGTCATCACACAGGAACAACCTGAAATCCTGTCCAGTCTGTCAACTACCGGCTCGTGGTCGTGACGCGCAGTAGGCCTATACTTGTACAGTACGTTAGTTTTTCGTTCCGTGTTTGTGTTTTGTGTCATATTCGTCACCATGTACTTTGTAACGTGTTTCATCATTCTCGACAATCCCTAGCTGGAGCCACCATCAGTGTTCTTCTATGTTTTTATGTGTACTACCACCTGGAGCATGTTGTCCCGAAACATGTAGTGGAACACTCATTTGAAACTGTTTGACGAGGTAATTTACCACTTATATAGAACAGCGTTAGGTGAAACAAAACTTCTGTAAATGACCCTTGTTCAATGTTGTCGAGAGGGTTCATAGTTACTAGCCGCTCTTAAAACAAACAATTTTCGCCCGAAGAGTACAGTCATCAGTTGACTAAATCGTAATTTTATGACGCCCTTACTTTTCTCCCGAAGTTAAAGGCACTCCGTTACTATCTCCAATCAATAACGGTAAACCATAATTAAGGCCTCTATTCTATTCAAAACCACAAGAGGTTCTCTCCGACAAAAACAAATGCGCTTTTATTTAAACGCTACTTTAGACAAGCTCTAAATGACATTTCAAGCGCTACTTTATAAAACAAGGTGATGTGACGAGTGAACAGTTAAATGTTGTTTGTGGGGGAAAACAAAGGTGGGTTGCGTCGACACACGAGGCGTTGTTGTTACTTGACATTCCTTCTTGACATTCTCGGACATTATTTGCTCTTGTGTTCTCAGCAGCAGCAGAGGGTGTGTTGACTTGTAACAAACACATTCAGTTTCATGAGAAATGTTATATGAAAACGTAAAGGTGCTCTTGTGAAACTCAACTGTTTTTAGAACGAGTCGTCTGAATATATGGTTAAAAGTCATGGATTTAAACCATGAAAGATCATGGCCATGAAGTTCCTCTCTCCATATAAACTTTTTGATTTTAGAGGTCTAGAGTTCAACTGGACAACCCTGCTTGAAAATGTATCACGAATAAAGTTAACAACCATCGAATGTTAGTAGGTAACAATGAAACTTTAATTACGGTGTACCTAAAAAAGTATTTGTTTGTTTCATTCAAGACCAGCATTAAACGTACTGAATTCATTGCCCAGGTGACGTGACTCGTTGAAAGTAGTATGAAGTTGTTAAACTACCGTTTAAACACTTTGAGAGACAATACCGTGACTTAGTACGATGGTAGTTAAAGATTAGATTGGATTGTTTGGGATATACGACTCAAGGCTACGTGAACGTCAACCAATGGTTTATTTTGGTTTATTGTGTTGTGTTTCTACTGAACAGGCAAACCCACACTCATTGGCTCACACAGCTTGTGGATTGGGTTGCCAATTTGGAGGGGTGTAGACCCTGTCATTAAAGATACCTCAAAAAGCTTTCGGTAGCGAATTTATTCCACATCCAAGGATACTTAATTTCTGTCAAGTCATTCAAAAACGTGCCTTAAAAATTTCAAAAAGGACGGTACATTGAAAACTTTCTGTAGCCGTAGGAAATTCCACTTTAAGCAGAAAACGAAACTCAAAGAGAACACCTCAATAGCCTCAAACTATAACAGTCCAGCTCTTCAAACTGTGTTTTCCAGCTTTTATATGATTTCTCAGGACAAGTTGGTTTGTTTCTCGGCAACTTGCAGCTAATTATGTCAAGTTACGTGTTTGAGCTCGTGTCAAAGTCCGCCCCGCGGCCGAACACTCTCACTCAGCCCTGCTTTGTGCTTTCTTTCACTCTTCTCTCAAAATATATTTCACTGTTTCCTTTTAATAAAAAATAAGCGTTTAGGTGTAGGGTTTCAATGTGTCCTTAGCTCTCAATAGACACAGGTGACATTTTGAAGTAAATTCAGTTTGTATACACTTTTCTTTTCGTTCTTGAGATGTGTTTTTGCCGTATAAAGCAATAAGCTGGTTGTTCTGTTTTCCCGTAGGCTTGTGTTGACCAGTGTCTAAATGTTGTCTTTAACTAGGACAGTTTTTACTGAACGGTCCTTAACCAGTTTTGCTTGAGGTCGGTTTGAAACAATTTCTGTCTGCCAGTAGTAGTTTAAATATTACTTAGTCCGATATTTAAAAACAAAAAATATTACATTATCGGGCATTTAAATAAAAGATAGTATGGAAAATCTTTGAATAACAAAAACTTTTAATTTTGTAAACTCACCTATACGGTGATACAACTGAAGGGGCTAAACAGTTAAATACTGTAGGTGGGATGGAATTAATAGGTCAAGTAATAACTAAGGTATGGAACACTTTTTCTAAATCAAAACGATTATCTAAGATTATCAACAATATTTATAATTATTGTAAACTTCTTCTTTTTTATCATATGTAGGCTAATATGATTAGTAAAGAGAGTAACATGAGATTTTTGTACTTTACCAATACAAATTTTTAACTTTTTTTCAATCATTTTATATAAAAAATATGTGGTAAAGTACAAAAATGCTTTCATTGTATACTTCAGACTACCACAAAGTTAATGGAGAAAACATCAAGAATATAAAGAGAGTAAAGTTCAATAACATAAACTATAATTAAAATTTAATTACTCTTATAATTATGGTGACGACTTTGTATATTTTTTAGAGTTTTCTAAATCGTGTAAAGAAATTGTGAGTACATTTGGTTGATCAAAAGTATCCTAGATGCTACAGTCAGCACTGGGAAAATTATGCACAAACACGACCTGGCTTGGAAAATACACAGTTACTGGCAGTAGAACTACCCAAAAATAACCAGTTGGATAATTATAGTGAGCGGTATAATAGTAAACATTACGTAAACCAGGAAAACGCTCTAACAGGTATCAGGATTAGCAAAACGTACATTTAAATGCCCCATGCCTTTTGAGGCTTTTTACCACTCGTCAGCCTCGCTTTGGTCTTCGGTCTGCACTATCACAGGCGTTACGAGTACGAGTGTGTTTGCTACTACCCTTAAGTCATATAAGAGGACTTCCTGTATTCCGATTTTCTGGCTAACGAACTTGACCGATAAAATGTATACTGGGACTGGGACTCGTGGCGTGGTCCTGTAATCCAGCTTCATGGAGATCAGGTTTTGAGGATGATATAGGTCTAAACCGGCTCAGATAGTCTCAATGATCATCTGCTAATACCCACATCAACTCCAGCACCGTTTAGACATATCAGACCATCACCTGCGTGGTTCGGAAGTCACGTTAAGCCGTTGGTCCTTGTATTTACATTGGTCATTGGGCTATTAATTAATAACCCATTCTAAGGAAGAGTCGGCCTTAGTTTGTAACAAGACTACACCTCATAACTCATAACTACCAATCATCACACTCATCCTTCACCACATATTTGCCTTAAAATACCCTCATGAGAGTGGTCGGCATCTCAAATAGTGATATAGTGACGGTATGAATATCTCATTGAAATAACATAACTAATACGCATAACAAGTGGCACTCGACTCTTCAATGACGTACGTTCACTACAGGCATGCACAGGTTGAAGGGGAGGTTAGCAATTACTGGCTTTTCACCGCTATAATGACGTCACATCTCCACATTGAGCAGCTTACTGATAATGGTGGGGAGTCGTTACAAGTGTTGACTCGGGCGTCTCTATCCCGTAATATACGTATATGTACGTGTATACTGAGGATGTCGTTTTGAATAAGCCACCATTAGGAGGTAGTCTTATAACATTTTATAGTAAAAATGAGTGTTTCAACTATTGCAATTCATCATATTTTAAACATTTTTCAAGAATTTGCGCAAAACCTTTCCACAGCCGAAATCGAGCAACCACACTCCACCAGTGAAATACTAAAAGAGTAAAACTGTCTGTGTTCCAGTTCCTTATTAAATAAGAGTAAGAAATTATATAAGTAAACAATTCCCCGTTCACCCTTTTCTTCCAAACAACAATTCAGTCATCTTCTTTTCGAAGTGTTAATTGACTGTTAGAAGCACGATTTAACAATACGTCATTTTAACCCAAATTAAATACAGAACAGATGACGGCATGTTACGGGGTAAGTTTCCCACTTCTATGGTTTGGAGTATCCTTGCGGAGGTTTCTCTAGGGTAAGCTTTTCCAGGATGTTCATTCTTTAAAAGCGAGCAGTTCGAACAATCGCAAATTTGTAACGGAGAGCCGTGTAGACCAGCATTCTAACATTTGAAACTGTTGACATTAACCTGCTTTTACATTTTGGAAACATTTACTTTTCTCAAGTCAAAGTGTGACTAAAAATGAATATCAAGCATAAAAATATATTTCTGTTTGATATTCATTTTTATTCAAAAGTATAACATCCCTTCAACTTAAAATCATTCAAAGTGTGACTCCATAAAAGGTGGCGATGTATCCTCTAATAAAACTAGAGGAAGGGACGACTACCAAACTGTGAGACACAGACCAGTACTGCTTGAACGTTCGCCTTTTCCGGCAGGAGGTCATAATTTCAAGGAGCTTCCAAATTTGATAAAAAGTGTCCCTATGCCAACTGAATTCAAAACACGTCTAAAACAAAATTTGGTCACCAACACATTCTGTAGTTTAGATGAATTCGTCACACAGCAATTACGAAGCCCGTAGGCACACAGACTAGAGCTAAAGGAAATGCTATTTGAATGAAAATATTGAAATTTATGTTACTTTAATTAACTTCGGTACACGGAATGCAAGAAAATTGTCTTTTACTTAAATATTGCTGATGATTGGATGACAAATTTACTCACGCAAACATTTATTTACTCATTGGTTGTTGAGAGTAGAATATTGGACTGTACCTACTGTGTACGAATAGTCAAACTTTACTACAACTTATATGTAAGTTTGTTGTAAAGTTAAGAAATAATTAACGTTTACACATTTCAGAATAATGTTGCTGCTTTGAGTTCAACACCGGTTGTTGTACCTTACTTATTCCATATTTTGATGAGAGTGCTTATTTCGCCAGGGGTGTTCAAGAGGAGATTCGTCCCTTTGTGAGAGCTTACTTTAACACTGGTTGATTCGTCTACAACGAGACCGTATGGATGGGATGAACCTTTTGCAAACTTAAACAGAAGCTATGGAATAGAAGGGAATGTATAAATTCCAAATTTACTTTTAGAAGTTGTTGCTTAGCCTAAGTAGGACTATGTTTCTAGTACAGTAGATACTAAGAGAGTAGTTGGGGTCACTCTCTTCTTTTCCAAGGTGAGATGTTATAGGAAAGAGTTTAGTTTAAAAGTTTTAGATAATTTATTTAACACTTTTTTTAGTAAGGTTGTTTCAAAGAAGTATTTTAGTGTTTTCACTGAGTTCTCATCACACAAACTCGACCCTTGCCTATCGATGTATAAAATTGTGTTTGCCCAACTCGCATTGGTAAAAATTCTGTTACCACAACAAAACGAATGAGCTTACAACTATGTGTCAACATTTCCCAAACGCTCAGGAAAGGTATCAAAATACACGTAAACAGTTAAGGAAATTAATATATTTGTGTCATATTGCAAATAAATTTGGTGCACATTTTAAATTTGCAAATGTCCAGGATAAGGTTGTTAACCAGCAAAATTGGTTCATCGGATGTGCCCTTTCAAGGGGGCGTTCTCCCAAAAATGGACTTTTGGGTTATTTTGGGTTAATAAAGCAAATTACGATCAGCCAGACCAATATGGCGGCGTAAAACCGTTTCTTCGCCTCAGTTCGGTCTGGCTGAGTGGATTTAATTGATCTTTGGTACAAATGTTAGCTACAGCCAACCAATGAATGTTTATAATGAGCTTAATCTAAATCAAATCATAAATGCGTATTTTAAAGCTTCAACGACACTTCTAGTGTCCGATACTAACAGATCGCATCGTCTTTGTTTTTGAATTCTCACTCGCTCTCAAGCTTGAAGACTTAAGACTAAGCAAACACCGGTTGAGTAAATGTAAACAATTTGTTCGGCAAATTGGACTCACTTTGCATTCTTATCTTTGACAAAGTTTGTTTGCGGAGTGAACCACTTTTCACTGAAGTCTTAGAAGATACGAGGTTGAAAATATGTGGCAAGATGTTTCTTGCTTAGAGTAAACCCCTGAGTTCTTAGTATCTAGGGTTTTTGAAATGGAAGGTTGATCGTTCAGATTTACTGAAATTGATCGATATTAATGTTGGTAATATTTCTTGAAATGAATCACTTTGTGTTATATGATTTACAATAAAATTTAATAATCAAATATTGTGTAATGCTACAATTTGTTTTAACAAAACTAAAGTAATTATGAAGTGGAAAAAGACCAAATAATATAATCTAGTTGTTGAACTCTCCTTTTAAATAATATTGTTTAAAATGTGAAAAAAAACACTCAAACTTTCACTACATTTTTAGAAATCTCTTTAGTTTTCTCCTCGCTTTTTCATTTTTTACCAAATGAGTCGTATAGTTTTCATAACCGATTACATTGTATTTGGTACATTCATAATTTATTATCATTACATTCTTAATATTGGTAGTTTCAATCTTATTATTTTGTAACTGCATATTCACAGAGCTAGTCATTGAAATAAATATTGCCAGCTAACGTAAGAACATATAATTATTTTCTACTTCTGTAAAACTGTTATATAATAAAAACATGTTTAGATTTAATTAGTAATATTTAATCAAAGATAACGTGTTGTGTTGGGTGTTCAACGTGTTGTTAACTTTGTTTCATAACCACCAGCTAACGCATATATCAGGGCTTTAGCAAAAGACTTATGTCCCTAACCTTTTTGGTAAAACCCGCGACGTACAAGCTTCTTAAAGAAGCAATAAGGAAAACCTAAAATTTCAAACATAAACCTCAATAAACCCCATTTGAAACAGCAACATGACACAGAAACAAGTGGAACTATCGATAAATCCCGTCATGGCTGTCGATATTGCTGAGGTTTATGGAGTAAGTTGTTCAATATGACGTCATAACGCAGGACATCTCTGTGTAGTTGAGGAATTGTTGAGATTCCTCGCAGCAGTCGGTGCAGTAACATTATACAAACTGCATTCATATAGTGTCATTCTGTAACACTAATGTTTTAAGTTAATGTATTTGAGTTTGGCAGTTGTTTGCGTTATAAGTAGGCTGAGAGTTTTCAAAATAGTGCTATTTAAAAAGAATCAACTAAGAAATGGTCGTGAATATTGCTAAAAATTAACAATTTTGTGCGATTATGGTCGTGTGATATTTTAGATAAGCTGAAACTGACGTTAGAAAAGGTTATACCTGTCTGTAACACTTAAAAAGACGTTGTTGTAATATTTATAATCTAGTTTTTCGGTTCGCACCGCGTCCAAAGTTTATAATTAGGTTGAGATATTTCGGTCTCGCTGTGGAGTACCATCTTCAGTCACTGGTTGGCTGAAACTGAGGTACTTGCTGAAATCAGCAAAATTCAACTGTTTCAGCCAATCAGTGACTGAAGGTAGTACTCCACAGCGAGGCCAAAATATCTCAACCTAATTATGACGTTTGGACACGGTGTGAACCGGAAGAACTAGATTAGAGTTGTGACACTGGCACCAAAAGCCTAAGAGTTACGTTGTTATAATAATTTTACGAAACACGTCTCTACAGATACGAATGATATTTTTGCATTGGCTAATATACACAACTCTAACCGTTAAGCGGACCCGTGGCGGATTGGTATCGCGCGCGAGTAACGGAGCTCATCACTGCGTGGTGGCGTGGGTTCAATCCCTGCATTCAATACTAACAATTCGCTGCAACGGTAGATGGAGGTCAAAATTTAGTGGTAGAGAGGATTTTGTAGTCCTAACTTCACCTTGTTAGGTGAGGGGTAATAAGCCTACAAATAATAATTTATAATATTGAGAAGTTGAATAAAAAACAATAAAAGGAGAAAATTACCAAACTTTAAGATTGTGAGGTCTTTTGTTTAAGAAAAATAACGGCTTTAAATAGGTTTTAAGTAGATTCCCAACCCATTTGAACAATACTCATTCTATTAGATTATACGTAAATTATCTCGACTAGAACAAACGACCCGGAAAACGTATAATTAGTTGAACGAGTGGTACAATTATATTCCTGTATTCCGGGACAGGAATATCCTTGCATGAATATTCCAGCGAATGCAACGGCGGCGTTATCGGGAATAAAAATCAGCAGGTGTAAAATTATGCACGAGCACGTCGCTATCTCGAATCCTTTCCGGTTCGTTATATCTTTTATTATAAATTCAAGTTTTAAAAGTTTGTTGTAAATTTTGATAGAATTTAATACCCAACTAGTGTCCACTATCGACTTAATAAACACCAAATAATTTGGTGTTATTAAAATAAGTAAGTTGTCTAAAGAGTTTGTAAAATATTTTTAGTTACGCCTTCTAAGGAAAAAGTAAGTTAAGTCCATAGCACCAGTTAAAATTTTTTATTTATGACCCCAACATTTGTAATGTAGCCTATGTAATTTGTTTATAAGGTTGATAATATTTTACCGAATTTTTATTTGGTTTCAAATATGAGGTATCACACAATCTTAAAATTGCTGTTTTAGAGTATTAGGACTCTGTTACCCTTGATAAAACATTTCTACAATATATTTATAGTGGAATGTTGTGTGTTATAAATATGCCACAGCAATTTTATTAATATTTTTAGGTAACGAATTTTTGAGATAGGGGCTCAAATCCATGTGACCGCGTCGGTAAATTGAGCCCATGACACTCCCACTGAACTAAGGACACATTGAAAACCCACACCTAAACGCTTATTTTTTATTAAAAGGAAACAGTGAAATATATTTTTGAGAGAAGAGTGAAAGAAAGCACAAAGCAGGGCTGAGTGAGAGTGTTCGGCCATGGGCGGACTTTGACACGAGCTCAAACACGTAACTTGACATAATTAGCTGCAAGTTGCCGAGAAACAAACCAACTTGTCCTGAGAAATCATATAAAAGCTGGAAAACACAGTTTGAAGAGCTGGACTGTTATAGTTTGAGGCTATTGAGGTGTTCTCTTTGAGTTTCGTTTTCTGCTTAAAAAGGGAATTTCCTACGGCTACAGACATTTATAAAAGTACCGAACCTTCTGTTTGTCTTTGATACGTTTTGAGGCACTTATTATAACAGGTTGGACAGACACTGCTCTTTTTTGTATATGGCTACCTTTAAAGCACTAAAAAGCCTTATATTAGCTATCGTTAATGGCCATAAAAGTCTTTATGTTATCTCAATGGTTTAAAGAAGTAATTTAACAACGTCATGTCCTTAAAAAGGGTCGCTACTAGGAGTAGACTTACTACTCGCGTTAATACCTAAGCATGAAATGACTACCAAGGGATGTTTTTAATACCTTTATTGCACCTCTCAAAGCTATGAAAAGGCATAGTCGAAGCGTAGGCACAAGTGCTACGGAATTTTAGTGAATTTTCTGTAAAAGGAGATAATATACGTACATTAGAATGTTCTGTGATTGTTTAGGGAAAGGGGGTACGTATTATTATAAAGCCCCTAAAAGATAACTCCGGACAAGCTTATTGAGACGGTTTTCTCAAATTTAGAGACGGTATTGGTTATTCTTAAAATGTTTTGGGATGCAATTTATTCGTGTCGTTTCTTCTAGTTTTGTTCAGACTTAGATTATCGGTATAACCTACTGGACACCTTTGCACCTTTAACTGTTAATGTAATATTATCTCTAAATTATTATAAGTATCTGTTATAGCCTTAAGCACGTATTATATTCTTCTCGTTATTCTAATTATTATAATGTATTTGTTGTTAAGGTTTTCTCTATCATAGTCATTATAACCTCTGTTACCAGAAACATGCCAATAGTTCCTCACCAACTCATGTAAAATCACCACAATCATTCACACCATTATGTAAAATCACCGCCAGTCATTTATCGGTTTATATTATTTTAGCGTAAGCATTCTACTGTATATTATGTATTGTATCACCACAGTCATTGTTTAATTTATGGTCTTCCTCAAAAAAATGGTGTAATCCGTTGGAATGAATAAATAAATTATCAAAGATTTTTGCGCTAAAACTCATGGGTTGTATCAACAAACTACGAACACAAAGACCGAAGATAATTTTACAACTATTAAATAATGTGGGCCCAAAATTGAACCTTGAGGGACACCACATGTAAACATTATGTAATTTAATACTAGGCCAGATAACGCTACTATTTTCGTCTACGAAATAAATAGCTTTTGGTCCACTTAATGGAGTGTCCTTAAATCTAACATTAGCTAAACAGCCAACCAAGGTTTGTAATAGATACAATTGAAAGCCTTCGCTAAATCTAAAAATATACCCATGGTTGTCATTTTCTTGCCAGGCTTCCAACAACAATTATTTCAATGAAATGATTCATGGCATATGGTACATATGGTGTATCATAGATAGCGGAAGTAAAACGAACGAAAGCAAAACTCATGATATGGAATCTAGACGCACAAATTCCAGATACGTACAGTCAGCAACAATAATTGTATGCGCTCTCACGTTTACAGTTTCCTTCCTACTTTCCCTGTCACTGTGACCGGTAAGGAAAAGAGACTTCGTATAACTTCGATAAATACATTTAAAAATAGGTTTTTAAACGGTTGTTTTAAAATTCAAAATGCAACTATGTATACGCTTACAAATGAAGGTGTGTTACGAAAGCATATTCGTATGTGTCTGGAGTCCACAAATGTTGCGTTTTAATTAGTTATTTTTGAGGCTAAATTATATGCCTTTGAGGACGATATGTTTTATACGATAGTATTCAAATCGAGAACGTTGTTGAAGTATGTACTTCGTAAAAACTGGTGATATAAAAAAGTTGGGCTAGAGACTACGTGCTTAAATGAATTATAATATTGACCTTTCATTTAATACGTTTGAATTTAAAAGTGAACGGTTTATTACGAAAAGTTTGAAATTTATAAACCATATTTTACGCATTTACTGCGCAGTCCTCCCGTTATCACCTTAGTGTGCCTTATTAACTTAACGCAATCTCAAAAAAGAATTTAAAATAATAACAAATATCGTCAATATTTGGTACTAGTATTAGTTAACACGTTTAATTACATTATTTTTAAAGCTTACATACAGTGTATTACTAGCAACAAAGACATCTCGCTGGAAACAAACCTAAGAAGGGGTTTGAGTTATCTGCCTCTTTTTGTGCTCCGAAGTTTGATAATTACTTCGCCCTTTAGCGGCAAAAGTTTTGCGACAAGTACTTAGACTGAGACGTAATAATTAACTGGATCTTTCCTGTCGGTTTCAAGTGTTGTATCTTACATACACTCACATTACATCGAAGCTATAGTCTGGATAGTTTTGCACTTTAATTGGTGGTTGTTTAAATAGTATATTTTTGGTATTTATGTAAATAGTTGAATTTTTACCTGCTGTAAAGGTGTTTTATGGTGACAAGTATAGATGTTGTAATCGTTGTGTTAAGTATTCGGTTCACTTTCTCCAATATAAAATCGCATTATAATTTATGAGGATAACTACTTTTCTGGTTCAACAATTATGAAAAGATAAATTTAGTAAATTCATTTTGGGCATCTTAGATAAGAGTTTCTGTGTTCACAACACAATGATACTTGAGAGAACAAAGGCTTAGTGGCCGGAGTCACTACTATCATCAAAGACTTACATCTTACATATGTCCTCTTCTCCGTAGTCGTGAAGACCAGGGAATCGTCAGTTTTTTCCTCTTCTACATACAGTGGTAGTTGTTTTCTTCATAGTATTCGGATATTTTATAGCAAGGTGTTTCTTGCAGGTATTGGTTAAGTTTCTTGATAAAGGTTTTGTTGTCTTGGATGTTTTTTAAGTTATTTGGCAGGATATTGAAACATTGTGTGCCCCGGTTTTGGCTACCGGTACAGACCGCGTCAATAAACTATTTACAGTGCAAAACGTTCATAGCACCCTTAGTGGGCTTGCTAAGACTGGTTCAGAACATTGTAGCTAATACTGAAATACTGGCAGTCGCAGTGCTGCCAACCGCTTTCTGTTGCGTCAGTCGTACCAACCGTAGGTGTCAACCAATAGACGCCGACGTACTTCATTGGACGATCCTCAAGGTCTAAGATGTCCCGCACCCCTATTGGCTCAACACTGTGCTCTAATTATGCACATACTTAATCCGGTTTATGACTGACTAATTGGAGCAAATAATAGTGCAGATACATCTTAGGCTTTGGGGATCGTCTGATGTAGTTCGTTGGCGTCGATTGGATGAAAAAAACAGCTTTGCTCAATCGTTTCGTTGTACCTCATTACGTATGCTGATATTATACCTACGGTTGGTAAACCTGACGCAAGAGGGAAGCAGTTGGCAGCACTGTGACTGACAGTATTCCACTGAGGATGTTAAATTGGAAAATAAGCGGAACCTTTTGCACTGTAAATAGTTCATTAGCGTTAGTTTACAGTACTATAATGTAAATGTGTGACAATTTTGTTAATGGTATGACTTCGACATAATTAATCTCGGCATAGTGCAGATCCGTGGCGGTTTGGTATCGGGTGCGACTCCGGAGTTCCTCACTCCGGCGGTGCGGGTTCGATTCCCGTAGTCATCACTCGCAATTTCTCATGTGACTATAATTATGGTGACGTTAGGTAAAACAAAGAAACCCGTATATAAAAATAAAACGTACTCATTTTTGTTTCGACTTACACCAAGCAAATCAAACTTCCGACTTCTTTGCAACAATAATGGCAATACCACCTGGTGAAGGTGTGTCAAGGGTATTTTTCTGCAGTTAGTTGATGAGTACAAAAAGCAAGAGGGGACCCGGCGTGATCAATCTTGTCTAACAACGGAGGCGCGATAAACAAGACACAAAAACCGTCACTTTGTTGTCAAACTTTGGAAACAGGTGAAAACCTGCCTCACTTTATCCCGGATCCGCCCTCTTCACTCTTCATGTACGTAATAATGGAGGAGTTGCAGATTTGTCTTTGAGGATAGGAATTTTCAAACGGAAAATATTTGCCAAAACTTGATTTATGTAGGTTGTTTACACAAAAAAAGGAGAAGGTTAAGTAAAATTATTCCGAATATAACTATCGGTCTTTAACCAGTTCCATGGTAACATACTTGGATGTTATTGACGCTCCTGTACCAAGACCATAACGTACGGACTAGTAGTCTATATAGTGATTTCGTATAGTATGATGATCCTCATAGCCCTGTCCATTACAGACCCTCATAATCTGCATGGTGATGGCTACCGTAACTACATGAGGGGTGACGATTATCCACCTCGAATCAGCTCACCTCCTTTAGGTTGTGCCAAATTTGTTTTCAATTTTCTTGTTTTATGTATAGCACACATAAAGGACTGCTTACATCCCCACAAGGTCAGCGTAGAAAGGGTGTGGGTAGATAACTTTGTAATACGACGACATCAGTACCTGAGCTGGGAGCATTTTGAATGTTGCTTCAAGATATATATGAAATCAAGGGTTTAGAACTCTACATTTCTTGTGTGCCTGATTGATTTCAGATAGACACAATTATCTTTCTCTTGAAACAAGGAGCCCTTTGATGATCCAGCTGCACATCTCTGCTGTCGGTTTTTATTGAGTTTTCTTTAGGGGGCAGCTCATGTTTTGATGATAGTTCCCTCCATGATAGTGTTTTCTCAACACTTTGAAACTGCTATTTCACGGGATCCGTAGATTTTAGAAAGCTCCATGTCTCTTAGAAGATAAAAAACTAAAGAGCTTGATGTTTTTTTGCATGGTTGATTGGGTTTTCATTGATAGGATTTCGTGTTGGTGTCGAACACTCGGGACGACCTGTTGGCCGTAGTGATCAGATACGGCTGTGTTCACCACGATGACAACTGACTGACTGAGTGAGACGGCGACATTAAAAGGGCTAATGGATTGCGGCATGTTCCCCTGGATAATAAATGTCACCGATGTAAAGCAGCGTGGAGAGACATGCTGTTGCCATAGTAACCATAATGTGCACCGCTCCCCTTATCTGTGTTGAATTAGTGACCCGCCGTTTACCCCCAATAAAATTAGTTATGAACCCTTCTTACCGTTAGATTGTTTAACAAAGGCCGTTTCTGTTTGCTTTATTTTACGGTTTATTTTATAATGGGTTTAACCTTCTGTTTTGTTTCAGGAGTGCCATTTCTTCAATATGAATACTATCTCCATTCAGTTGAGGGTAAGTCTATGTTTTTATATTCTTTTTAGCGTTACTTAACAAACCAATTAATGTATGTACTAAGAAGTTGGAAATAATATTTTTGGTTACGACGAAAAATAAACGGGTATATCAACGATACGTTCTGCCTTTATCTGTGAGATTCTTTAATATGTTATTAATCGTCAATAATTTTGGTTAAATACGGTTTTGATTTATAATTATAAATTTCCTAAGAAACCCCTCTTGCATCAAAAAGATAAACGTCAGATTCCGGGTGCAGTCATAACTTTTCACGACGGCCACTCCCCGTGGTTCGGAAGTCACGTTGGTTGATTCCATTGGTCGTTGTACTATTAATTAATGACCCAATCTGGGAAACAGCCGGCCCTAGTTTGTAAAATGACTACACCTTATCATCCATCAAAAACACTCATCCTTCATCCCATAATCACCTTAAAATACCCTCTAGGAGTGGTCGGCGTCTCAAATTAAAGTATCAAAGTACAAGTATTAGGTTATTCGCATAAAACGTTGTACATAAAAATGAAAATAACATTTTACATAAAAATAATACAACATCATAGGCTTTACCTAATCCATACATTGGACAAAATGAGCAGGAAACGATACATTTTAAATAATATAAATAATTAAGCTTACATAGAGGCCAATACGATTCTTGTTTCCACTTTTACTTTAATTTGTAAAAGTGAACAGATCGCCGAAACATGAGCTAAATATAAGATTAGCTCCAACAAGGGTTATCTTCCGATGACGCTTATTCATTTATTTAACCGCCCGTTCAGTTCACTTCACAGCGGAATATTTCCCTTTTATAACCGGATGATATTTAAAATAGAAATTTCAACTAGATTATCTTACACTAGTTAACCCGGCAAGAAAAATAATTTTGAACGTGAAGATTTTGTTAAGAGAAACGTCTCAAGTTGTTGCTTCTTTATTTTGCGAAATTAAGCACTGGTAAACAAAAGTGCAGAAACCTTAACGCCCCTGACTAATAAAAAATAATCTAAATTCAACCGCTAAATAAAGTTACATTCCAATCCATTCCGAAAATGTACCTAGGTCCACCACAGTTTGGACAATTAAGTAATCACACACAGGTACAGGAGGTGTGTGGTTCAACAAAGGTGTGTTAGCATAACACTGCTTGACATGTTGTGTATTTTGGGGTGGCCAGGGGGGAGGCTGAGAGTGGGGGTGTCTAATTGTTCTCAATGTTGTCTGCTAATCTCAGCCGAGATTCATGTCTACCCTCCGCATATCTTGTTCAACCCTTAATACATCATTAGTGCTGTTCTTCGACGCTGGGGGTTAGGTGGTGTTAGTCTGGTGGTGTGTATTCGGAATTCGATTGATTTTGGATGAAATTTGCGTCTTCCATGAATTCTTGATTTTTTTATTAATTTTTCTTAGCAGGTTGAAATGATTTTTATGTGGTATTTGATTTGTTTAGAGCGTTGAGATGACCCAGGCAGTTATTGATAAGGAAGGAACAAAAAGAAGAATGTTTGGTTATAAGTAAAAAACACAGCAATAAAACAACACACTAAAAAAATTTCTCAACACACTGGATTCACACTGTTCATTGACAATCAAACAACTTGTTTTGTTAACTATAGGAGATTAGAATGTAAAAAAATGCTAGAAACATAATACAAACACCAAATTGTAAAAATATTTTACCATCGTGTGAGATTTTAATGTCTAGATTAAGATTTATTTAAAAGTAAAATGATAAAAATATATTCACTTACAACAAAATGTTGTAAAATGTCCTTAAACGTTTTACTACAAGTATTCTTTTGTCATAAACGGGTATTTCAAACGGCCAATTCAACAATTATCTTTCTCTTGAAACAAGGAAAAACAAGGAAATTGTGAACTTTTAACAATTTATTTTATTTCAATTATTTGTCATAAACCTTTGATTGCATAACATATTCAACAATTTAACAACAAACAGTTTATTTGTTTAGCTTTTGCATTTATGTAATCAAGCTAACAACAACCATTCTGCGTATTGATGTAAAACTTCACATCGTCAATTCAACCGGAAGACAGCCTGTCCTCTCCACGCCGGTTTGCAATGGTAATTTCGCTTAGCAATATGAACAGTCTCGAGGGTTATTGGGCCAATTTACCGCCCCTTTCCCGTCCACCCTTGCATGGGGTGAGGGGAAGGGGCGGGAAATTAACGGAAATGCCGATGTATTAAAAGATATAGTAGAGTTGCACAGTTTATATTACTTGTAAGTCATAGCTAAAGCCTATAACATCATATTTTGCTGTCGATATTTTCAAACTATGTCTTGCAATTAACTACTGAAGACCTTAAACTGTTACTTAAAACAGGTAAAGCAATACGCTAGAATTAGAGAAATAAAGAATACGGTACAAAGTGTTGACTTTGGATTTTAACTCAAAATGGAAGTTTTTTAAGATGGCCAGTAAGGCGTCAATTAACGACTATGTGTGGTCTGACCGTTGAAAACATTCATCTTAAGTTAAACCTGATAAATGTAGTCTACGAGCGTAAAAGGAAACCTCGCGTCAACTTTAAACGAGCATCTTTTAGTGACTTTGCAATCCAACAAACTCTGTTTTCGTGTGATAACATTCTGTTCGTATCATAATTTTTACATGATGCCAAACAGATTTTAGGGTGGATTTGGGCCAAATTTTGAAATTCCTCTTTTAAATGAGGGTTTTGAATATAAAGAAACTGTTGGATCATCAGCTGTTAATAACCCTACTAAATATGTTGAATTTTCAATTAAAGTTAAAATTCACAGAACCACTATATCGTTGACGTATGCCGAACTGTTACCCTCTGCATCGAAAATTTTTCTTTCCGTATTGCGCATGTTTGATTTAAAGAGGTATTTCCATTCTTGAGAATAAAACAGCCAAAGAATTTCACCATATATACTAGTAATAATGGCTTTGGCTTAAATATCACAAACTCTAAACCTAACTATTAAGTAAGTTCTAACTAGTTTGTAACGCTCATATACGTTAACTCTTCTCAAACGTAATTTATTATGTTATTATTTTCAGAGCAACTGCACCTAAATACAATAAGTGTACCGTAAGCACGAATTTCCTTAACATTCTTTTACATACAGATGCGGTGAACAGATTTGGCACATGTGAAGCTATGAGATATGAGAAAGCTACCAGGCCTCGACTGTACGGTCCACATACAGATTACGCAGCATTACTAATAGACTGGGTTATGAGGGACACAGTACTAAGTAGAAATAGGATGATAGCCGTCAAAGCACCCATCAGAGCGCGGCTTTATAGTCCAGATCCACTATGCAATAACCATTGAATTTATAATTGACAGGTTAGAGTTTTTCGAACACAATGAGCCAACGGAAGTTCTTCTAATATGGGGTTGTTTGTCTAGTTCTAAGCATAGACCTTTGAAATTTTAAATTTGTTATAAAGACACGTTTTTAATGTTTAGGAACTCACGAGATAGAAGCTAGCAATCTTAGAGTATTTTAAATGCAAAGGTTATGGAAATTTTGTGGCAAAAAGGATCAACTCACGACCAGATGATATCCCTAAACTTCTGCCTAAGTCACGCCCCTCTTCCCCTTATTTCTACTGTGAAACTTCCGTTAAAGGCGTATTATGATTTGGCACGAGTCCGTGTTCCTTATTGCGGGTTGGAATACATTTATGGTCAACATCTTAATTTCATTGTTCACAGCTAAAATAAAACGAATTAATCTATTTTACCAAGTCGACATTCTAAATGTAAAAAGTGGATTTTTTGAAGTTTTACTTTTTTTGAACTGTACATTTAAATAATAAAACTAGCACTTTAGTTTTAGCAATAACTAAATTAAAATATGAGCAAGACATATTAACTGCCTCTTCTATAAAATGCTTAGTCCATCAAGATTTATTAACAAGTTTTAGGAATGCAGGAAGTTTAAGGTAACAGCAGGTTGATTAGTTAAAGTACTATCTAAGAAAATAAATTCTCATAAACGTTCTGTAGTTTACAGTTTGATGATAGTTCTGGTTGATGGTAGTCGAGGTTGAGTGGTAGAAGACTTTGTAGTCCTAACTTCGCCTCGTTAAACAAGACAAACTTTACCTTTTCAGTTCTGTGGGCTGTAGCTTTATAAGAGTTAAAGCCACGATTTAGCCTATCATGGATTTTTTTTTATAAGGAACTGTTTTTGAACAATAGAGAGCAAAGTAAAGACAGCGATATTTAAAGCTTTCCACGCTGGCCTGCACGTTGAACAGTTGTCATGTTTATCGATTATTATTAGATACGTGATCAGATATTATCAGGTAACGATTAACTCATATATAAGTAGATTTTCAAAATCAAAAGGTCTCAATGATATACTGTCTGAAATCATACGTTTAATTATTATTCTTGAATTGTCTGTTGTAAATAGTTCAGTCGTGTTTTGATTTTAAAAATAAGCATTAAAATCTTCTCTTAGTTATTTTGTTTTTAATCTGACAAAAGGGGATGCAGATAAAGGCTTAAAAGGTTCCATCAAATAGCAAAACCCCAAATCAGTACCCAAAGTAATTACTTGCCAGCTTGAATAAAAAAGATCAAACGTCAATGATAAGATAATGTACAATGCAAACACTGCACATGGCTTGACGTCATTTATGCAGTACGATGTACTCCCACGGAATTCAAGTCGAATGTCGGGAAGGCTGATATTCATGTTTTCAAGAGTACTTAGGGAAAGTGGTTAAGCTGTACCCGTGATAATGAGAATCTTGAAGAGCTGGCTTTGCCCTTTAACATTTAGCTTGACACATTTTACAGGCCTATAACAATTTTGTCAGTTATTTCTTACTTACAATGTCTTTACTTATTCTACTGTACAACTGAATGATTATGTTTTACTTTTCATGTCTTCGTTGCGTTTAGTATTTAAAACTGTGGTTGACTTTTATTTTTACATGTATGGTAAAGTAATAAAGGTACGGTTTATCTCTATTAGTTATGAGACAACAGTAACTCATGAGTCGAAATACTCGTAGATAGACGTTGTTTTTATGTAAGTACTTTTTCACAGTAAAAATTTGTCTACTGAGAAAAGTCAGAAAATTAGGTCAACTAAATTTGATTTTCCATCTTCATACTTTGATACTTTGATTTGAGACACCGACAACTCCAAGAGCATGTTTTAAGGTGAATATGGGATGAAGGGTGAGTGTGTTGAGTGTTTTGATAGATTATGAGGTGTAGTCCTGTTGCAAACTAGGGCCGATTGTTCCCCAGATTGGGTCATTAATTAATAGCCCAAGGACCACAAAGAATGGACCAAAAGCTTAACGTGACTTCCATATAGCGTGTAGCAAATTTAAGATTTTTTGTTTCTGCAACTTGGGAGCTACAACCCTCCCCCATCGTTATTCCCAAGTGCCAGTACCTATATACATGTAGATTCCAAACTAGCAGATCCCATCTCAGCCAATACGTCGGGGTTATTGCGGCAGCCAGACACCCTTCATGATTTGCTTCGTCGAGGCAATTTGAATAATCCCATAAGGGCTGAGTAGCTCACAACCAACCTTGTCGTCAAAGCGCTGTGAAATGAAATTTTAGTTGGCAGTTAGTTTTTGTAGACAGTGTGGAGAAAATTATGGACTCTGTATAGTACCTAAAATATATTGGGATAGTTAGATTTACAGTTGGAATTTTACAGTTGGATACAAATGTTACTTTTGTGGAATTATTTGGCCCTTCTTTTCTGTGCTATCATGTTCAAAAGACGGGCTACTTAAGGAAGTTATACGTTTCAAATGTAAGATTATGTTGAGTGTTAGACATATCGCATTTTGATGGCCTTAGTTTGGTTAGGTTTGAAAAAGCTGCTGTTTAAAGACTTTAACTTTCTTAAGCTGCCATTTAAATTGGAATGAACCTTTTCAGGTTGGGTTTGTATCATTTTGTTGTAACATGTGAGGGTTTTAAATTAATACGCAAATTTACCTTTAGGATTTCAAAATGTAGCGAAAACACTTTAGGATTGAAACGTGTGTAACAATGTTCTGACTAAAAATAAGTCAAAAATGCCGAGTAGTTAAGTGGTAGAAAGGACTATCGGGTCCCTTAAGAAATAAATACATTCTCAGTTTTATTTCATTTCAAGAGGAAATGATTTTTCCCTTTTAGTGTTAGGGATAACCTTAGGCACAGATTATATTGGATTGAGTAGGTGGTAGTGAACCAGTTGTACGTCAACCAAAGGTTTATTGTACTGCCCCGGTTATCTTAGCCTGGGAGACCCACCCCTGTGGGACCACAAAGCCTCAAGGTGACTCCTCCAAGCTCAGACAAAAGAACTTCATCCCAATTACGCCCCTCTAGTAGACATATTCTCCTAATCTTCAGAGAGGGACATTCTAATAGGATGTGCCTAGCAGTTTCTACTGCCTGCTCACAGAGTCTACATAGAGTATTACCATTATGCAACCCCAATTTCTGTAGATGATGCCTGAATTGCCCATGTCCAGTACCTTAGGCACACAACATGTTGGTCTAAAACATTTGAACAATTTTTTATAGCGAGATTTGCGTTTTTGGTAAGATTTTACATATTCCTGAAAGTTTATCGTTGATGTATAAATAAAATCAAAGGTTACATACCAGTATGTAAACATGGAATATAGGCTACACCAGTTGTAAATTTTGAAGAACAAATAGGATGTCAACTTCAACGACACTAAGCTTAAACAAAACTACCAAAGACGTTTCCTGTAAAAACGGCATTTCGAAGAAGCTGAAGATTGTGGAAAAACATGAGGAGTGCATTAATGTAGAGCAGGTGTTGACTTATCCGCGAATGTAACAGCTGGCTCTTCCCGCGCTTTTCTGCCGAGATTACCCGTCATGCCCTGTCAACAAGTTCACCTCAGATTGTGCATCTGCCGTTCCCAACTGAACTTACTGTCTGCTTCCACTGTTTGTAGCAGATGCTTTACGATAAGAATATACGTAGTGTTAAAAGTAATACAGAATAACATGTGATTTAAATTAATACAGTTATTATTGTTTAATAAAGAAATTAATTCGGTATCTTCAAATTTAACAAACATCTTGGTAGTAATAATTATTGTATGGGGTTTTCAAAGTATCCACTTTGGATAGGAAGAATCAGGGTCAGGCAAACGTGTGAAAACGCCTTAATAACTTTTTAACCAGTTTTTTCAGCGCAACCGAACTCGGTACATTTTATTAGAGGAACCAAAAGTACCTTTTAATGCATACTGGCACTTTGCCCCAGTTTTTCAAAATGGGAGATTGGCGGGTAGTCCTATAATTTTCATTGGAAAGTCCTATCGAGTGACACCTCATTTTGAAGGTTTTAGAAAATATTGATGAATGCTGAAAACTAAAAGTCTCTATCTTAACCCAGAAAGAGATGGCGTCGATTATAAGTTACACAGACTTTAAATCTACCCCTCCCAATCACCCAGTTTGAAAACTGTGGCAAAGTGTCAGTATGCATTAAAAGATACTTTTGATAACTTTAATATGTAATATGTACCAAGTTTGGTTACGCTGAAAAAACTGGCTAAAAAGTTATAAAGGCGTTTCCACACTTTCGCGTAATAAAAATCTGTGTAACTTAAAATGGACGCCATTTCTTTCTGAATTAAGATAGAGACGTATAATTTTCAGCATTCATCAACATTTTCTAAGATCTTTAAAATGAGGTGTCACTCGATGGGGCTTCCCTATGAAAATTATGGGGCTACCCCCCAATCCCCCATATTTGAAAACTGGGGCAAAGTGTCAGTAAGCATTAAAGGTACTTTTGGTTCCTCTACTAAAATGTACCAAATTCGGTTGCGCTGAAAAAACTGGTTAAAAAGTTATAAAGGCGTTTCCACACTTTTGCCTCACTCTGTATACACATTTTTCTTCGTGTGGTATAAAACCAAAGTTTTTGGTGGGACAAGTTTGATAAATTCTTTAAGCTACGTTAGGCTAGGTTAGTAATTCCTAGATTGAGTTGCTCCAAGCTAGTATAGGCTAGGTTAGATTAGGCAAAGTTAGGCTAGGCAAACTGAGCTAGGTCATCTTTTCGATTAGCATTTTTAAACGAGTTATTTTTTATTTAACGTAAGTTGAGTTCTTAAAATGCGTCGTGAATCCTTTTCTTGAAAAAAAAATTTCTCCGCTGTTTAACAAAACTGCAATTGAGATTTACGGTATTTAATGATAAAACATATAAATTCAGAGCTCAATATACAGTTCAAACCCATGCAAGTTGTGTGTTAGACCATAATTACAGCTATACATAGAATAGTTAGCTCGCAAAAGACCAAATTAAAATGTAACATTGGTGTAAACGTTTGAATTCACAATATTATTAGTTTATTCATGGATCGAAACTCTTCACATTGTAAACAACTCTACGCATACTTTATATTCATCCTCAGTTGAAGAAGGCTCAAACAATCGTTACGTGTGAGGTTTCAATCTTTACTGAGTCTGAAAACTTGGTCCATCAATTCACCTACTTTCGTCTATAGATGTTTCACTTTGGATCATAACCAATCATCAGCCGTTATGTCAAACCGTTTAAAGTTTCTTTTTTTAAATGAGGCTAGGGAATACGAAGTCATTTCTGCTACTCAAGCTCGACCTTTACCGAGCGTTACTACATAGTGACTTTACGGATTGTTAGTGGTGACTGCGATAATCGAACTTGTGTCAGTGGAGTGATGAGCTCCGGACCCATCACTAGTTTTCCGTCATAGGTGATTTACGCTAGTGCGATAGTTTATTATCTTCTGAATGATATTGATGTGATTATACGTTCAGCTTTAAAGGAAATATTGAGCTACCATCAGACATGCCTAACTCTATGATTTATACATCAAAAATATAAAGGTATGGGACTGTTCAAGGCGGATTGGGAGGCCTAAGCATACAACACACATAAACATTTGTAACCTTTAAATAAAAATTGAAAACCCTACATTAACCTTCTCAGAAACTTTCCAAAGGAAATAGAGAACTGTTTAAAGAAGCTTAACTTAGATCACATTCTTCCTGAACTTCAAGTTTCGTCCAGATGTATGAGGGATAAACTGCAAGATGCAATATCAGAAGTGTAGTTTGCCTTACAAAGGAAGAGGTGTGTGTCTATTCGAAGAATGTCCAAAATTAAATCTTAATACATGCAACACGAAAGATTTTCTCAACATCGGAGCTCAAAGATATGCTAAAATTAATTGGAGATGTTGCACCAACAAGGTCTAACCACGGCAGATCTGAATGGGAACCAGTGTCGCCACTGTGCGAACACTGAGATTTACAATTTTGAATCTTTACCCCATATTCTGGAAAAATGTCCATTCGGTGACCTTTTGAGAAACCAAAGACATCATACAACTGAAGTTTAATGGCAAATGCCTTAAAGAGAAAAGGTTATGAAGTCTACGAAGAAATTGAACGTTTAGCTTATCATGGATCTATTCGCCGAGCTGACATCTTGGCAATCAACAGAAAACCCAATTAGGCTACATTTTTGACCCAACGATCCGTTGAAAAGAACAAATCCCAACCTTTAGAAGTACATGAAGAAAAAAAGAAAATTTACGATCAAACAAAACAATTCTTTCAAGAAAAATATAAAATTAAAACATTGAAACATTCGGACTACTAATTGGCTCAAGAGGGACTATACCTAAATTCTTAAGTGACATTTTACCTTCAAATTAGAAAAGAAAGTGTTATTTGAAATTTCAACGATTGCAATTAGATCCAGCATCCAAATTTTAAGAAACCATCTGTATATAATAATTTAGAAAACTCATAATCTCATATTTAAATGTTTTGTGTTAAAAGCATCCTTTGCACTTGTGCAACTTATTTATATAATAAGAAGGTGTACATTTATTGAATACACGTTCTTTATATATATATTGAATAGTCTTTGTATATTTGTCTACCCATAACAAAAATGAAAAGAGTTGAGTTACTTGTAGATTTGCGTATGTCAAAATGTGAAATCCTTTATGTCAACACTTCCGGTGAAGTAAAGGTGGGGTTTACAGTCGTCATCTGTCACAAAGCTGGCTTACTTTAGAAGCCATTCTCGTCACTGTATACTTAGAAATATTCCAGTCAAATGTTTGAAACCTTTTACATTTCAAATTCATTACTGACAGTACATTCTATTGACATACTCAGAACATACCATGAGCTTTATATAAATGTCTGTCACCATTACGTGAGTAAGTATGTCCTCGTACATTTAGTGAGGGCTCAGACGTCCTCTCTACCCTTCAACCCCACATTTACCTAGCGTTACCGCATAGTTACTTTGGTGTTTGTGGTGACTACGAGGATAGAACCAGCTCATAACCACTACTCACCTCGACCTTTACCTAAAGTTGCCGCATAGTCACTTAACACAGTGCCAGTGGATATATTAGGAGGAGTGGTTAGCTCTAGAGTTACGCGCGATAGCAACACGCCACGAGTCCCCGGAATATTTCAATTTTAGGGTGATAATGTTTTAGCTACTCTTTTGATTTGATAAACTTTCATCGAATTAAATGTCAAGAATAGGATTTATACGGCAAGCATTTTGCTAAACGTAAATGTAAATATTATAGTTTCAATATTTCCAGAACAACAAAAAAAGTACTTTTCGAGGTTATGAGCAAGAAGCATAACTCCCATTAGTATTTTCACAAACGATAATTTTTATTCCCTTATTGAACTGTCGAGGATAACGTATTCAAAGCTAAGGTTTTACAGCTTTGAGGGGATTCCACTCATGTTTTGCTAAGGAGCAAAAAGTGAGTTCCCCTCCGTAGGTAATACAAGTCGTTAACGTAACACTCGAAGAGGGGATGGCTGGGTCGTGTGGGAGGGGTGGGGTGAGTTGTCGTGACGTGTTCTGATAAGGGGGACGAGGCCACAATAACATAAAGATGTTTTGACAGATTTCATCATATGGGTTGTAAGAATTTCTTTAGAAAGTTGAATGTTACTTTTATTTACCTCTGAGTATTAACCTTAACATCTCACCGTGCTGTATTGGGTATATCGATTGTTTAAAAACACTTTGTGTGGTATCTTTAGAAAAATTAGTTAACTAATGTTTACTCCCCAATGATAAGACGGCTGGTCTGAAGTGTTTACCATGTATTTAACTTCATCCAAAGTGACCATTTTCCATTTTTGTAGCACTGTTGAATATCTAATGAAGTCATTGTATAACTTGAATATTCCTATTTTTATACTTCATTAAAAAAATTATCAAACACATTCTGTCTTTAACCTTTTTAAACATAAAAATCGAATTATACATATTTTACGAAGACTTAATTTAAATTAATTATTATTATTTTCTTTGAATAGTCCCTGAATATCCTGTAAATAAATATTGTCAGCGTATACGTTCTGCTATGTCGCTGCTTTTTTACGACGTTGAATTATGTTTTCCAGACTCACATAACTTATAATGGGTATCATTGAAGAAACACAATTTCAATAAAACCATATCATATAAAAGTAAAATAATGCTTTTTCATAAGTGACAAAAATAGGACTTTCTTCGTTAAATTCTTGATGAAACTTCAATGGATTTAAATAATTACTCGTTTTAAACAAGTTTAATTAAATTTAAAAGCAAGAGCGCTTTCGTTGGTCAAGGCATCATCAGTTGTAAAAATAGGACTTACAGACCAATACTGAAAGTCAGTGAGTTTGCTTAGACGTCATAAAAGTAAAATTATCGGAGCAGTAGTGAACCAGTAAGTTTTTCAAACATGATTAGTTTAAGACACGTAACCAATAAAAGACATATTATGTTTATACTTTAGTATGAACATTTATAACATGTACTCTCGTCACATGGATCAAGTGGGTAAAAGTCATGTAAAGAGGAAGGCTAAAGGTATGTTGGTATACCTTGTATATAACAGCTGTGAGGTTAGGATGGAAGGGGTGGTTTGGTCGGAGGGGGTGTCTAATTGTTCTCAATGTTGTCTGCTAATCTCTGCCGAGATTCATGTTTACCCCCCGCATATCTTGTTCAACCCCCAATTCATCATTGTGCCAGCCCGAGATCTTTTACTGCCCGGCCAGTAGATTCAATCTTGTTGCCTAACCATGTCTATATTTAAAACTTTGAATTTATGGTTTCACCTAATTATTTGCTTAAACCTAAGTTTGCATTTTGACAAGTGTTCATACTACTAAAGGTGCGCATTTCAGCCGTCACAAAATGACGATGTTGTTTGGCCGATGATTGTGGTCTATGGACGTAAAAGAGCGGTGAAAATCTACGAAACATCTCGGCAAATTTTAACAAGCATTTTTTAGTGGCTTTGCAAAATTTTCTATTCAACGGACGCTGCTCTCTCGTGATTACCGCCCGTATGTGTCACGGAGTTACATGATCTCAAAAAATGGTTATCTAGTGTGGGTTAAAACCAATTGTTTATTTTCTTTTAAATAGGGTTTCAGTAGTCTTAAAGCCTTTATTGTTACGCTTTTTAGTTTTAAAATTTTTCCAAACAAATATATTTGAAAATACTGATTTTATTCCCTCTACACAATACATTAACATTTCATTTAAAAATATTAAATTCACAGCAATAATTGTAAAACTTCATATTAAATATTTGTAAAAACTTCAACTATCTCCATCGTCAATTTTTCCGCTCGTACTGTCTTAAGACACATGTCAAACAGCTATGTTTATTGAAATTACATTTTTATGGCAGGAGAAATATTTGAAAAGGCAGTCCATTCGGTTAGCGTTTTTTAAAATAGCCGACAAAAAGTTATTTGTCGGTGTTCATAGGTAACTATTGTGAAATAACAAGTACTTCAAAGTTCCTTTACACATACTAGTCCCAGGTCTGGGTCTTACCACGCTGATGCTACGAATAGCTCATTTTTGTTAACGACATTCGCTAATAAAAGGCGAGTTAAGGAAAATGAAAGTAAACGCCCGTCAATCAGAGGTATGGATTATTTCGTAGATACAATGTTTGCAGTGAGAGGCAATATGGGGGTGGAAGATCACGCCGGGGTGAAGCTCTACAAAGAACTCACTGACCGTGATCTCCCGGGAACTGATTGACTGGCCGAACTGCATGTTCCCTTTCAAACCCCCACCTGTACATACGTATACATACCTGTAGGTCACGCATTTATAGTAAATTCCTTTTAAGAAATAGAGCTATTCATGCCTCGCCAAAGAATACGAAACGTCTTGGAAAAACCGGTTTGCAGTTTTGAGCTCCCCAAAATGTAATTTGTTTATTTTCAGCCACCATCTTGGTCTGGCTGAAGAGATTTTGTTCATTTATGGTACGCATATTAGATAAAGTTTCATACATGTTTATGCTAAGTTTATAAAAATCTAATCATAAATACAGTTTTATTAGCATAAACCCCAATCTTTTGGGGACACCCCACCTCCCAATGTCCCAAGATACATTTTGGTAGTCCGATTTTGCTGGTTAACAAACCTAAGCTATGTATTTTTAAAAAGAGAATTTCTATCGCATTTTGTGAAAATCAGACAAAATGCGATTGTACATTGATTACTTGGGCCCAAAAAAGAGTCAAAATGGGAACTTCCGGTGTAATTTTTACCCCGTTATTGAAAATTCGCTAGAATTCACAGTAGCGCTTGTTGCTTTGCGTCAGCTATGTTTTTTTTACACGGAGACAGTTTTAAATATTTTCAGTTTCTGTGATGGTTGTGTTTACTTCTTGCGTTGCTCTGGTGACATGTTATTATTCTGCGTATAAGGGGTGTGAATTCACGACTGTTTTGGTAAAAAACTATTTTAAACAGATTTTTCATGATATATTTTAATTTAAATAAAAACTGTTGGCGAAAAAAATGAAACGTTAACAGTATTATTAAAGATATTTTAAAACTGCTGTAGATTGAAACAATAAAACAATTTGAGTAAGGAATTTGAAACAAAGAAAACAAGTTTTCGCTCTGCGAGTGGAATACACTTTTGATTTGTCTGTCATTTTTAGTTCTGTGCGTCTCAAGTACATGTGTAAGATCGATTAAGATAGTTGGAATGCATGTTATTTTCCCAAATTTAAAAATGGATCACCACACCATCAAACTTGATGAGCTCGTGGATATAATGTCCCCATTATTAAAGTTTTTTTTAACAAGTCTGTAAGTTTTCCTAAAACTTAGCCATCATAACAATCAAAATTTAAAAGCCTGATTTACAAACTAAACTTTACGAAACATATGTTTACGGTTAAATTTACTCCGCGTTCAAACAATATTACATTCTATTTTCAAACCAATTGCTTTGTTAAAAGCGCCACGGGTTGAAAGTATCAAGGGACCAGTTATACTCGTAGCACTCAGCTAGATTGTAGACTCAATGTTGGTGTCAACTCACGTGAGTTATTTATTTAATCATTCACACCTCTTCACTTTCGCTCATTATGTCTCATGATAACAAGCAGTTATACTAACTCTGTGTTGTAGAAGGACTCTTAAACGCACGTATAGAATTTGGACTGTTAACGTGTCTCTCTGCTCTAAAAATATTCCGTAGTAGTATTTTGTACAACAAAGGAGTTAACTTTAAACAAGTTTACTTTGCTCTTAGGCTTTCGCGACCGGTGTTACAACTATAATCTAGTTCTTCCGGTTCACACCGCGTCCAAACTTCTTAATTAGGTTGAGATATTTAGGCCTCGCTATGGAGTACCATCTTCAGTCACTGATTGGCTGAAACTGAGCTACTTGCTGTCTGCTGTCCTATTGATGGTAGGACTGCCAACCGTCCAATGGTGCAGGGATGCCAATTTTCGATATTCTCATAGGCTGTGACACTATCGAAAAGACTTCTTCAGGACTGGACCGTTTACTTTGATGAGGCATAGTTTATTTTGATGAGAACTGAGTATCATTTTTCATTTTCATTCAACCTCAAGTTCATACCCTTAATAAATAGAGAGCTAAGGTCAGCGGCTTTAGGTGCAACGATCACGTTAAACTATCTACAAAATAGTTACAGCAATAATTATGCCACCACTTATATAAGTACTTTCGTCGACTCCGGCAGTTGGAAGTTGTTAACGTAATACTTGTGAAGGGTGACGTCACACATAGAAGCAGTCGGGGTGAGTTAAGGGATGTAGGGTCACGGAAGTGTGAAGACTTGGCTTCAAGATTTCCATCATCCCCCTCCCCTCTCTCCACCACACATCTCCCCTCCTCCAGTAACACGCTAACCGCTAAGTACACGTGTAAACATGCATGTCACCCCGCGCTGCGGTAACACGGATTAATGACGTATGTTTGCAGTAGTTACGGAATTGTAGGAGCAGTAATTATTTTTCGTTCGTTTTTTAAAGATTCTGTCGAAAGCAGAAAGCACAGGGAATGTTACAATTTCAATGGATGCCTGAAGAAAAAGGAAACATCAACCAGTACACAAAACAGTGAGGTTATATTATTGCGAACGTTTTCCATAGTTTTATGGAAAAGATGAACACGAAGTTTCGGGATCCGGAATCTTATCCCGTCTTCAGGCGAAAAGTGACTTATAATGTAACAACACATTAGAAACGCATAAATACGAAACTTTTGCAAAAGGGATGATCTTCTATGGAGCTTATTGTGGAGCGCGACTATTTTTTGAGTTTTCGCGATCGACGCGCTAACTTGAATGACGTGAAAGCGCAGTACTAAATACCTCACAGATTCTGACATAAGTAATATCATCAGCGTAGTGGCTGAGTAGGTAGCTCATGCCACTGCGGATCCTAAGTTCACAGGCTCGAGCCCCGCCTCAGCCAATGAATTAATTCGTCACTAAGATCACCGCACATACTACTTAGGCACACAATGACAGAAACATTGACTTTAATGTAAAAAAACAAAAGTTGTGTATTCAACGGCAAAAGTGTTTCTAGTAGAGGGGGAGGTTTTTGCGTGCAAGGGGATGAGGAAGGGACATCCCTACTCCCTCCTGAGTTGTGGTGACTCAAATTGCCAATTCTACATTAGCATCACAAAACATGAATCTGTCACCAGATGTCGCCTCTGATAATGCAGCTTGGACGCATTACGTGCATATTTCACCATTGGGAACTGTAAGGTGGTTTTGTATCTAATTAAGGGACGGGAAACGATTTGTGAGTTTTTGACATTGAAATTTGAAGTTTTTTATCAATTTAATGTATATGGATACCTTTTGATTTAGTTTAAATGTTGACCGGACCCTTTTTTGATTTTACTAAGAGTGCTAAAGTTTCGAAAAAGTCATACATTAAAAAGCGTTGTAAATAAAGGACGATAACAGCAAATTGGCGTCAAAAACGTCTAATACGTAGACTATTACGATCACTGTTCATTTATCCAATAACATAATAAAAGGTTGACATAATCAACTTGGCACAGTATTTACGCTTTTTTCGGATTTCAAAATAAAAAAAGAGTATAGCACCACCGAAAATCCTATCAAATTTCCTATGATGAGTTACAACGGACATTGAAAGTGTCCTTATGGAAGGGCTTTTCCTAATAAAACAAGGCTTTGTCCTATAAAAAACTGTAGTTACGATATGATTTCGATTAAGCTTAGTATATACATTTATGGCTTTGTATCAAATATGTGCACCGAACGTAAACATAATCCATTCCAAGACCAAGATGGTGGCGGAAAACTGTTTTCTGGCAAACCGATTTTGCTTGGATATTTACAGCAGGAATATTTGTACACAATTTTGTAAAAATCTAACAAAATGCGACTTTTAGCGTGGTTAAACTCATAAGTCGGTACGTTCTAAATGTGACAATGTAATAAAAGAGGTGCGAGTACACCTCTGTAGGCGAGTATAAAAGTCTTTAATTTTAAAAGTCAGAATTTATGGAAATAACTGCAGTTAACTGGAGTAGTGTTTCGGTACATGCCCATAAAACATTTTTTTAAAGGGCAAAAGGTTATTTACATAACACTATTACATAATTCATGATTCTCACTCCTACGACAATAGGAACTGATGAAACGCGATGCTAGATATTCCGGTAAGCCCTAGGGTTTAGCCCCTTCCCCCCACCCGGTAGATAGAGCTACTATCTACCCTAACTTGATGATTAGATTCTCACCCCTCCCTCCATCCCAGACATTTCCAACCCCACACCCTCAGGCTAGGCTCCTTGACCACTCAGTGACTCATTTGTTCACAGTCACTTAGAACTCGTTTAGTAAGATTTTTATTTTTATTGCTATCACAGGATTTTTTTAAAACAGCTTCATGAGATGAATCTATGGGTTTCACAATATCATTGATTTATTAGTGAACTTCCATAGGAAATAAAGCTATTCATTTCTATCGCCAACGAGGATGAAACGTCGTAGAACAAGACGGTTTGCAGTTTTGAATTTCACACACCTCCTGAATCGGTTGGCAAAATTTTAGATGTAATGTGTCATGTGACGACTCTAGACGTCGCGTTTATACTTTCATGATATTTGGTACAAATGTTCTCTTTGTAAATCGCTAGGTCAATTTCACTAACCAGTAAAATCAGTTTACCGGAAGTTACCTTTTGGTAGGAGCGTCCCAAATTGGCTTTTACGTTATAAAACTGTATTTTATAATCAGATTTTACCGAAAGTTGGCATTGACATTGATGTTACCGTATTAGAAATGTGTACAACAAGTCAGCAAAATTCATTAAACAAGAACAAGATAACGGTAGAAACCCGTTTTTCCGAATCATTTTACATACAACCTAATTTTTTAGGAAAACGAAAAGAAAAAGGGACTTCAAGTGTGCATTATCCCTCTGTTACAGGGAATTCAACAATATTTACGCCAACGCTTGTGACTATACCTGGGCTATGTTTTGTTAACTTTGACGTTGACAATTTCAAAATATTAAGCCGTATTTTAGACTTTGAACGAATCAAAACTAGAATTCAATTAGTGTTGAAGAGTGTCAAATCAGGAGTTGTTCATGGAAGGGAGAGTGCTTGGCCATTAACCCCGGGGCTTCAAACAGCTTAGAAGGCTTAGACAAATGGCATGGTTAAATGCATCAAAGGCCATTGATAGACTTGACTCACGAATGTTTTAGTAGTGTACAGGTTACTTGTATGAGAGGTTATGTCCTTATGATAATTCAAGATCTTCTAGATAAAGAAGACATGGAGTACAAACGAATATGTTTAGTTACTGAGATATTTTGAGCTATACAATAATTGGAACCGTATACTTCATGAAGTAATGCTGCTGCACTGTCAAGTTCTAAAACGGCTGTCAGTTCGGGTGGGAAAAGATGGTGATGCAGAGGTTGTTAGTTTTCAAAACAACGTCGCTGTCAAATGTTAAATTTTAAGTTTGAAAGTCTTAAATGGTTGGATAATATATTGTAAAACACGCTTAGAGGTGGATTTTTCAATTTATATTGTGTTTTGGAACTACGCACTTTACGAACGTAAACACCAGTAATTTTGAGATTTCTTTGAGTCACTTTAAAACACAATCTGTACATCTAAGTGCGTTAATGGAATTTATTGATTTAATGCCGGCAAAAAAACATTACCAACCACTTTGTTTGTAAAATTCAAACTTTTGCAAAAGGATTAAAGTGCGCTTGCACAAAGATGACGCGATGCTTTGTAGTTTCTAGCCGATTGAAAATAATGTATTTATTAAGTCTTTGGACTATACTGACTTATCACAATACACCTTTACTCCATGCCTTTTTACCTGAGGGATTACAAACATTTTATATTCAGTTTTCGAGCAGCTGAGCCTAATTCACTAAACATTTGGATTCTCTTGTGTAAAATCTTCAAAACTATATTGTTGCAAAATTCAACAAAAATCCTACAACTCAAATTATTTAATAAATCGAATGCCAATAACGACGTCGTAACCATTTGCCGTCGCCTTAAAGCAATTTCACATAATTCCTAAACCACAAAAAATGTTCACGACGGATTTCAAATTGTATAGCAGCCCGACTAAAGTCGAACCTAATAGTCTATTGCATTTAGATAGCTGCATTTATAACTCTCCATCCAAGAGAGTTGAACTTGTAACATAATAATTATTGTCAAACACTTGTGTTATTGTTGTTAATTTGTTTCACAAACTGTCTCCACTTGACTGTACAAGCTGGAGTTGTCGGAAAGCTGTCGAGAGCTTAAGACGAGCCAATTAGGTAAATTGTTGTCTTTATCTTTGAGTAGACCGAGCCCTTGCAAACAATCTAATTAACCGGCAAAGATGTCATTCAATTGTGTGTGGAGTTGTAATCGTCGTAGTAAATGCGTGTGATGTTTGTAGTTTGTACTTCTGCCACTCTTCATTTATATTTCGTCTTATTTGGTCACACGGTTTTAATAATAGTTGGCATTAATTTAATGGCCAATCATCTTTGTTAATTGAAAGTCGTTAGTTGAATTGAGTTGACGCATCTTAGCTGACTTTTTGTTTTCTGTTATTTGTTTATTAGTTTAAGACCTTTATAAGAGTGAAGCCCTCGACTGTAGTTAATCAACAACAACGCCTGCGTTAGTAGCTCAGGGGCAGAGTTGTGGCCAACGAAGTTTCAATTCCCAACGCGGGCACATGAGCTTTGGCCACCTTTCGAAAAGCGCTTTCTATGAATTCAAAATCTAGATTAAGACAAACTAAAATTCCTCTGGCGTAGAAAGTAATAACTAATTTATAAAACGAAAAGTACAGATAATATTCACATTATACACACAATTTTTCCTCAAACACGCACAACTACATACAATTAAATCACCGGAACTTACAGTTTATACTATGGTTGATCGTCCGGTCCGTCACATAAATGAGAGAGGCTAAATTGATATAGATGAGAGGTCTGGTGACAAGATTTCATCGTGTTGTTCAGACAGCAATCTAGCTAATTGCCCCCACTTGGGCCCCTGAGCCGCCCTTTGTGACTTTGTCAAACAGAGTTTACCGTGTGAGAATATGCGGCATTTATCTAATGTGTGGAACAAGTTTGATGTACTATTCAAAACTGCTGAATCGTGATCATTTTCCTAACATTCAACCTTATTCTGAGAAACTGTTATTTTTCTGTGCTTTATTGTGTATTTAACATAAATCCTTAATTAGGCCTACACATTTGCTTGATTGCTTACTCTTTATTTGGTGCGAAGATATTTAAAACGAATCCAAGCAAATCAACGTTACTTTATTTTTTTGCTTCAGACCGTCTGTAATAGTAAGTAATCCTACAATTCTACGTTTGACGATACTGAGATCAAAGAAGTCTATTCGACAAAATTTCTTGGCATGCTTCCTGATCGAGGGTTGACATGGGATTGTCGTAGACAGTGTCAGTGGTAAATTATTTTCAGGCAACTTTCAAAAGTCTGCCCAATTTAGGTACCGGCAATGGCATATTTTGATGAATCTTTGCACATCCTTCCTACAGGTTGGCTTTGTGGAAATGAAATGAAATCAGTCCTTTTTTTGAGGTGAAGTTATAACTATAAAGTCCTCTCTTCCACTCAACCACCAAGGATGGGAGGATTTGTGCAGTGGGTTTTCTCTTTAACTACGTTTTCCTTACCAAGGCCACGTTGAAAAGGTTAGCCATGAACAGGCGGCACAGTGGAACACGCTCTTTATAGCACTGACAGGTTCAATGGATACCCGACCAGGAGAACGCGTACTAACGGACATATAGCTCATAGTGGCATCATTCAAATGTATGGCAGCCGGAATGGAAATATTGTATGTCTGAAAGGGACTTCAATGTCAAAATGATGTATATTTCGGTCTACTAATTCAAGACAATTTCACGAATGCGTTATTTTTACGCAATTAACGCTTTATTTATTAAACATATTTTGTATCTTCCTAACTAAAGAAAATTCACCTGTAAACCAGTTTGAGAACATGATATTAATTGTCCACAAGCGCGATAAATACCGCAGGTTGAACTCCGTGTTGGTTGCCTCAGTGACCAGATGAAATTGCTAAGCTGGCCAGCTTAACACAGAGCTCACGTATTTCATCCCGGGCCCACCTCACGGTCCACTACCCTCTCACATTGAGGTATTTACACTCAGGAGATGTATTTCAAATCTATCAGTTTAGGCGTTATCAGTATCGGTTCGTAGTTGTGCTTCGTAGTATTGTGCTTAGTGTGATGTGGTTATTTCTTACTTGTTGTCTTTTAAGTGTAATCCGTTCAAATCTTCGCTGATGGGCTTTTCTTGCTACCGCGGTACATGTTGGTTATGATAATTGTACCTTTTAATTGTAATTTAAGTTTTGAACAAAGGTTAGCAAACCCGTGGCGGGACTCCGGAGCGCATCACTCCGATGGCACGGGTTCGATCCCCGCAGTCACCACTTACATTTGTAATGTGACTCTACAGTAACGCTAGGTAAATGTCGAGGTTTTGTGGTAGAGAGGACTTTATAATCTTAACTTCACCTCATTAAACAAGACAAACCTTTGAGTAAAACCTCTACAAAGACTTGCGTTGTAGGCGTCTTTGATTCGGACGATACGGCCATCGTTGTGGATAAAGTAAGAGGTATACAACGATATGTAGGAATTGTATGGTTTACATAGTTTGTTTTAGTTTAAGAGGATTCTTGATTACCTTCAGTGGTAGTTTTAACATATTCTATCCCATAACGTTTGATTTGATTGAGTAGGGCTGGTAGTGAACCAGTTGTACGTCAACCAAAGGTTTATTGTACCGGTTATCTTAGCCTGGGAGACCCACCCTTGTGGGACCACAAAGCCTCAAAATGACGCTTCCAAGCTCAGACAAGTGAACTTCATCCCAATTACACCCCTCTAGTCTTCTCCTAATCTCCAGAGAGGGACATTCTAATAGGATGTGCCTAGCAGTGTCTACTACCTGCTCACAGAGTCTCCATAGAGTATTACCATTGTGCAACCCCAATTTCTGTAGATGATGCCTGAAGCGACCATGTCTAGTATCCCATAACGTTAGTGTCATTGGGTTTACTGACTGTCTGCAGCACTATTTATCAGAACTATGATGGCCATATTGTCTTGAAAATCAAGGTTATGCTGAGCAAGTAATAAAAGATTATTAGCATATACCCTTTGGTTGCCTAGGAGTCTGGGTGAAGGTCTCTTTTCCCTGGGGAGTTAGGTCCCAACGCCTGCTAGTAGTGTTCATTGTTTAAGTTTTGTAATTTCTATTTCCAATAACCCTTTTTCTTGGCACAGTTCTAGTTGTTTCACAAATACTCAAAATAATTTGTGCATACTCTTTAATCAGTTGGACTCATTTTAGACCAGCTCTTAGTAGGAGATATTTACAGATTTTGAACATTGGCTACTTGTATTAACACATTTCAAGTTAGACCTGTTAGAGTCCAGTGACGATAACCGTCCATTGCTGTTTGGTTGTTCACATGATTTACAACGTAATCTTGATTTAACTACTTGCTTCCTTAGTTTGTTATTTAACGTCATACAAACGTAAGTTTTAGTTTGGCTTGCCAGTACTTTTACTCTACCCTCTGGCTGTATTCAAGTTCAAATTCAAATAGTTTATTGCCAATAAATACGAAGGTACATGGGCACACGTCAAAATGTATACAATATTCAAATACAAAAGTGGTACTAAGTTTATCTAGCTTATTTAGTCTCTACCATACATGGTCCAGAAACTCACTGACTTTATAGAAGGCATGGTCTAGCAGAACCTTTTAGTTGGCTTTTTTGAACGTTGTTGTTAGCTTCTTGTTTCAGAGAGACAGGAAGAACATTAAAACGTCGCACTCCACACTGCAAAAGATGGTGTTCAGAAAAGGTTATCCCGTGTCTTGGAATTGGGAGATTGCTTCTGTTACGCAAGTTGAGATTTGGATTAACTAAGTGTAAAGGAAACAGGGTAGAAGTTTTTTGATGAAAAAAGGATAGTGTTTCTTGGATATAAATTGACGGAAGTGTTAGGATTTTTTGACTGCGGAACAACTCTCTACAATGATCACGACTCTTTAAATGGAAAATTGTTCGTATTGCTTTTTTGAAGGATAAAGAGATGGTCAGTCCTGGACGAACTGAAACTCAAAGAGGACGAACGAAAGTGTGAAGTGAACTAACAGATCTCGCTACCTTTTTCGTTTGGTTTGTGAATCTAATGGTGTTTGTCAATGACAAGGCCAAGATACTTATCCTCAGGTTGACCTCCGCCTCTCCAAGACTTGACAAACCATCATTACCTCTGTTATTTATAGAAAAAACAACAAAGCTAGTCTTCTCTGCGTTTACCTTTAATTCGTTTGAAGTAAACCACTGTAGAAAACCATTAATCTCAGAAAGATTCTTTGCTCCAGCAAGGGGTTTGAAGCTTCAGAGAATGTCACTGCTGTGTCATTGGCAAATAGACCCAGGGTTCGATTAGACCCCAACCCCATTAATTTTTAGGGAGCATAACAATAACTAAAGACAATATGGCAATAAAACACTAAATTTAACGTCAAATTTTCCGTAGTCCGTGAGTCCCAAGCAGCCTAGACACGGGAACACAGATACATGTGACAGGCACAAACAGGACTCAGATATTCCCTCTCGTAGCGCCCTCTGTCAAAGAAGGTGTGATGGGTTTGTATACTTCTCACGTCTGCCACCAGGGTGCAGCACACTCCAGGCACTCTTTCAACACATCGCCACTTCTCTCTCACTTCTGTTCTGCGAATATTCTCCACCCTAGTCCATGTGGGAATATATTGTTGTTCTTGGAATTGGGGTAAAACTTAGACAGAACGGAAGAAAATCAAAAGGAAACTTTTACGGCCAGGTGTGATGGTAACGTAGCGTTTTTAAAATAAAGCCTTTATAAAAGAAAAAGCAATCGGTTTCAAATGCAAAATAATTCGTTTTGTTTTAAATGAACATTTTCTATGAGCAAAAAAGTGAGTTAGATGGTGCAGTGGGATCACACTCGCTAGTGAGGAGCCCGGACTGAAGTCTTGTTTCGGTCCACACATTTTGCTTGTACGTTTTGGAAAAACGGCTTCAACAAAACTAGGCTATGTTTTCTTATTGAAAATAATTGTGAGTGCTATGACTGGGACTCGTGGCGTGGTCCTGTAATCCAGCTTCATGGAGGTCAGGTTTTGAGGATGATGTAGGTCTAAAGTGGCTCAGATAGTCTCAGTGATCATCTGATGATACGCATCAACTCCACCATCGTTTAGACATATCAGACCACCACCTACGTGGTTCGGTCACGTTAAGCCGTTGGTCCTTGTATTTCCATTGGTCATTGGGCTATTAATTAATGACCCATTCTAAGGAAGAGTCGGCCTTAGTTTGTAACAAGACTACACCTCATAACTCATTACTACCACTCATCACACTCATCCTTCACCACATATTTGCCTTAAAATACCCTCATGAAAGTGTTCAGCATATCAAATAGTGATATAGTGATATGAACTTAATATTTAGTTACGTCTTATAAGGAAATAACGATGCAATTTATTTTACCACATATTATTAGATGAACATTTAGAAGTTCAACTTAAAAGTCAATCTTGTTCTTGAGTTTAGCCCGCGCTCTGTCGGCACCAACCCCTGAACTTTTGGAGATGTTCGTAATTAGAGAACATAGGCTGTTATGATGACTATCTGCCAAAATATGAAGATCAATCCAGAACTACGCGACACTGACACTTGGCTGCCAATAACTATTAGCATTTACTTGAGATTCTATCACGACAACTTGAGGTTCCATTCCAAAAGTGACATTGATAATAAGATAGTTTTGAATAAATCGCTCAGTACATCCATTATATTCAAGTGTCTTATCCTTTTAATACTAGTTTATTGGTACTCAAACAAAATAATGAATATGCACGAAAAATTCGGTAAAACTGCTTTGCGTCACAAGACATTTTATGGCCTCTTTGAACACTATTCTACCATTTATTTTGACAAAACTGTTGCTAAGTTGATTCATTATCAGCTGTGTTCGCTCAATGGTAACGCGCCCTCAAGGAGATTATTCTAATGATCTTCAAACCCAATCAGGGAGAGAGAGGGGAAGTGCATCAACGCAGCCCTTCTGATAATTTGCAACATATTAACTCTTCTGATGAACCGTCTCACTGCACAGTGCGGATATAGAGGAATCAAATCTATAAAACGCCTCCGGTTTGAATATTTACGGAAAGCTCAAAGCTTTGCAATGAAATGTTCATACAATCTTTACCGATTGGAAGTAAAGTTTCTGAGATTTGGTTTCAATGTGAGAGAAATTCTGTTTAGAAACCATATAAATCAAAGTATTGAACTTTTAAAGCTTTAGAAGCCCCACTTGAAAATAAAATATCAAACTTGTAACTTCTGCCTGCGTTAGTATTTTTGGCATTATGTAAAAGTAATTTAAATTAGGACGAATCTTCAAGAGATACTGTGGTAATCAAAACTATACAAATAAAGCATTTTTGTACTTTTACCACATAAATTTTAATTTTTACAAAACAATTAAAATGTGCGTTGATCATCTAAACAAGTTATTACCGACACGCCAACCCACTGCAATTAACAGTCCTACGTCAAGTGCGCACATCAGTCAGTCGGCTGTGTAGTGTACATGTGCTGCTGGGTAGAAAGTCAAGAGTCCCAGAAGGCACAGTGCTAGGTCTGATTTAAAAAACGTTAAAAATTTATTACGTTACGAGATCTGTTAGTTCAGCAATTTTCGTTCTGAGAAGATTGTCAGATCAACACAATACCGAGAATGTCAAAGTTTACATGGTTTCACACGTCCTGGCATACGGCATTCCTTTTTGGGGTTTCAGTTCGTCCAGGACTGACCATCTCTTTATCCTTAAAAAAAACTACTTCTTCCCTGTTTTCTTTACACTCAGTTAATCCAAATCTCAATTTGCGTAAAAAATTAAAAATTTATGTGGTAAAAGTACAAAAATGCTTTCTTTGTATAGATTTTAAATCACATTATCATAATTTATAGTGCCGGCGTTTGTCAAACTGCAACCATCTACATCCTCACCTTTTTCCACGCAGCCTTAACGGAAAATTATTACTGCTCCTACATTTTCGTAACTACTGCAAACATACGTCATTAATCCGTGTTACCGCAGCGCGGGGTGACATGCATGTTTACACCTGTACTTAGCGGTTAGCGTGTTACTGGTGGGAGGGGTGATGTGTGGTGGAGAGAGGGAGGGATGATGGAAATCTTGAAGCCAAGTCTTCACACTTCCGTGACCCTACATCCCTTAACTCACCCCGACTGCTTCTATGTGTGACGTCACCCTTCACAAGTATTACGTTAACAACTTCCAACTACCGGAGTCGACGTACCTACTCCTTGGATTCGACACAGTTGTTGCTTCCTAAATAACTTCACCTAATTGAAGTTAATTCTACAAAATCGTTGTGGAATTTGGTTAAATTTGTAACTAGCTGAAGGCCTGCATGCAGTATTCAAGTGTAATTTATTATTTGTAATTATTTAAAATATATCCGTCGAAATTCTTTGTTCTAATAATATAAACAAACCTTTATAGATTGTTGGTCGATTCTGTTAAACAATGAATCCAAAGCACTGACTTTTTTAACCCACTCATATGCATAACTGAAATACGAAGGTGATAGTTGTGAAAAATATTATATAGAGCACTAATTTAGACTGTACATCGTAGATTAATATATGTTAATCAGAAAAATACTAACCAACATTCTAAAATTTTTAAGTAAAACTAGACACTTGTTTGCCGTGTTAACCTGTACTCTGTTGAAATACAAAAGTAAGAAAAAAAATCTCAAAAAATATCCAGTTTAGTTAATAATGGTTGGGTCAAGTCTTTATACCATTCAATAAAAGGGCAGCCTATTTAAAAGTAAATACGAGTAGTATATTGAACTTTATTTTAAGTTATTTTATGTATTCTCCTGTATAAGTTTTTTCCTATGAAGTATATACATGTTTCATCCTTATATGTAAAACTTATGAAAGGATGTACCTTTTGTAAAGTTCCCATCTATTGAAAAATAAACGTATTTATTTATTTCATTAACAGACTATGCGGTAAGATTTGTTAATTAGTTATGTACGTCAAAAAGCTCAATGCCCCCTTTAACATCAACAATAATGTTACATTTTCTCATAACACTCGACCAATCATACTTTATAGGATTTACAACAGTAATTGGTGTACGCAGAGCAATCTGGCTTGATAACTCCTATTTAGGCTCTCAATGAATCAGGTCATCCTCTATCACAAACCTGTCTAACACTGATTCAACTTAAACTACCACAAAACCCCATCGTTTCAAAGTTACCCGTAACAAACAGTCGAGATATTCCAGTTTAAACGCTGCCCCGAGTTGGGCGCCAATATTCAAATCTGGAACCGGCGTTGTTATGTGTTATACCAGTGGCTGGATGAGTCATCCATAATTCAAGAGATGTCCAAGCCTCGGTATGAAACACTTTGTTACCCCCTCCCCTCCCAACACCCACCCCTTGGAGGTAAAGTTTGCACCCTTCTAATTTACAAGCACGGAACTGCACCGGCCCTGCTTTATCAAGGACGTAACTTTCTTATTCACTTAAGAACGGACTGTGTTTTATTTTCGTTTTGAATGTGGTTATTGTGCTTTATACTAAAAATTTTGAAGTAGCCTACGGGTTGTGGGAAACGTATTAATTTTTCTTAAAATTTAAAGGGTTTAGGGTTTTGTGTTGTTGTATTTAAACAATATTTTATGTTAATTGATTTAATTCGCCAGTTTCTTTTTGCGACAATTTTATTAATTTGTCCAATATTTCCTGTCTTGAACCGTATTTAAATGTGGAGGAAAGCTATGCACAGTGACTTGAAGCCAACATAGATCGAGAGAATTAATAAAAGCCTTTAAGCTGTTAGCAATAGTAACGTAGAAACTAAGTAACAAAACCACTATTATGTGCTCTTAACCTAGTTAAGTTTGGCCTTATAAGTCACTAAATATGGAGGCGATGAGAATCATAATGCTTTTATTCTTTACCGTAAAGGAATTATTTCTGCGAGTAGCAAGTACCTCAAGAACTATCTTAAAACGCTGCTCAGAAAACCTGTCTTAAACTAGTTGAATTTAAAAATCAATTGGGCCAACTGCCATTATGTTTGGCCGATAATTGCAATATTGAATGTATCAATTTATCATTCAAAAATACAATGTTTATCATTCCTGTTAAACATATTTAAACATTATTTTAGTTTTGAGTTGTTTATCATAGTCCTCAACGCGTGGGGCGGAATACTCCCCTGAACTACACGGAATCCAATTGGAGCTCTGGCATTAGCATAACGAATCAGTCACCAGATGGCGCTGTATAATAATTCAGTTTGTCACATCACAAGGGTAGTCCCACACTGCACTACTGTAGGCCATCATATAAGGCGTACATCTGTGTTGTAATTTAAGGACTACTTTAAAGATGTTAGACAGTTCTGGCAATTACTAAGTAAAATGTATTTTTAATTTGTTAAATGCATATTTTTTATTATTTTTAAGACCTTTTTAGGCTACGTTGTAATAAAATTGGAAATTCAAAACTCAATATATTTTGATACCGTAAAATGCTGGTATCTTCCTAAAGAGAAGATCTTCTTGAAGATACCAGAATTCTTTTCGGTACCGATTTTACAGATACCGTACAAACCTTGGTATATTCATGACGAAGCATCATCATCAAAATATATTGAGTTTTAATAGTCCTTTTTTATTAGTAACAGTCGTAGTAGCCTAAGTATTTCTACAAATAATTATAATCCGTCTGTACACACATTCAAACTTCATATTGTTACGTTTTAGGAAAGTGGTTTAAGGCCATATGCCTTCGCCGGGAATCGAACCCGTGACCGCGTGTGCCACAAGTCCACTCTACCTACTGAGCCACGGCTCTTAATGCGTAGGGTATTTTCTTCTAATCTTTATTTGAAGCGTCGTCAGACCTTTACCGGAACAAAATAATTATTTATTGTGTTTAAACCCACAAAACAAAAGATGTCCAAAAAGTTCAATGTTTTTTTAATGACAATATTTATAGGTTTAGTAGGGGTAAATATAAATAATACAGCAACAATTTTAACGATTTGTGATTGATTATCATGTTTCAATGTACACCAAACCTCTTAAAGAATTCTTATTCAAAGAAATCTTACTTTGAAAAGGTCAAGTTAAAATAAGTCAATCATTAATGACACGACAGGCAGTGTAAGAAATATTGGTAGCCACAACATGTGTAACCCCCGCAACGACATTTATAGGCCTATTTACTCATCACTCACCCCTCAACGCCCCCAAGTCACCCCAACCACCACCCCATTGTCTAGGGATGAAAAGCTTACGTAAATGTCGTTTATTTCGTTCTCTCCGTGTCCTTTCTTTCCAGCCCAACGAGGGCTTTAACGAATTAGCAAAACATTTCAACACCCTCTGTGGAATTGGTCGCTGGATAGTTGCAAGCATTTTACAATTCGTAGTCTATAGAGCTGTCTAAATTATTTAGACATTATTTAAGAAATGTCATTACTTACAATTCAGCCAATAGCAGTTTTTGTTGTATTACCTGAAACAAAAAACTTTACATTTAGAACAATTGTAGCAAGCGCAATTCTTGGGACAGTTGGACACTTTTTTGTTGAAGGGACAAAATATTTTACATAAGCTAAAACTTGAATACTCGTTTGGACAGAATTTAACTCCAAAACACATACATTTACAAAGTATTGTCATGTATACACCATTTGTTAGGTAAAATTCAGAACTCCTTATAACTTTATGAAACGTAGTTCCAAGTCGATAAGGACTTGCAATGGGTTGTTAAGTATTCCAGTGTAAGCCTGGTTCTAACATGTTGATTAGACCTTTCCTTCTCAATAAAGATTACACAGCATTTCGCGAAAAATCTCATTGACGGTTTGTTATAATTAATATAAATTACAAATAACATTTAAGTTATCAAGAAAGGATTTACTAAATATATAAAAATATACATCATTATTAGAATTAATACAAAAACTATTCAATTGGTCATTTATTTAATACTATACAGGCTCAGGCAAAAATGTGGAAACGTCTTTATACTTTTAACCAGTTTTTCAGCGCAATCGAACTTGGTACATTTTATTAGAGGAACCAAAAGTACCTTTTAATGCATACTGACACTTTGCCCCAGTTTTCAAAATGGGTGATTGGGGGGTCATTTTGAAAACTGGGGCAAAGTGTCAGTATGCATTAAAAGGTACTTTTGGTTGCTCTAATAAAAGTACCAAGTTCGGTTGCGCTGAAAAAACTGGTTAAAAAGTTATAAAGGCGTTTCCACACTTTTGCCTGACCCTGTATACGAGTATATAACCTAGTTATCTAACCTTTTGGGTATGCCTGGGTAAGAAGGAAAGAAGGTTAAGTTTAAAATAATTATAAGCTTGAAACTATATCCATAAACAATAGTACCGGTAACAACACATTTAAGAAGTTAAGTAAAATATCATTGATGTATTATATTTAGTTCCCTAACCCCCTAGTGTTACCGTCTTTCAGCCTTTACATTCGAGACGCTACTGACGGGGATACATAAAGTCAGTCAAGTGTTCAAACGTTGCTCTGTGACAACGATTTACAAGAATTTACAAAATAGAAAAGACAATCTTGCAAGACTTGCATCAAGAGTCACGTAGGTCACTAAAGAGGGTTGAGTGATCAAATACCTGAGGCAACCATTAACACTCAGGCTTACAAGGGCTTAAGGGGCTTAAGCGCTCGGGCTTGATCAAATGCAACTAGGCGCTCTTTTCCTTCCCGAGAAGCGCAGAATCATCGTTTAACTTGCCAGTTCAAGATAGTAATTTGTTGTATTTGCCAAAACTTCAAGTTATATTTTATTTTACTGAAGAGTTGGGCTGATATCAATCGACATATGAGATGACGATGATTGTCGTAGGTTGAGTGTTGTTATAGATGAGGCATAGTTTTGTAAGGACAACATTTCCCTTCGAAGGGTTATGAGTTGGTAATAGAAATCACCCAAAAGACTAAACGGGTTTTTATTTTGCACACCAGACGATCTAACTTCCTAACTATACAACAGGGAGTGGCCATTTGAAAAATTAAAAGGACATGACTGAGGATAGGATCCGGAAAGTTGCTAAAAACTAACTATGTAAAACTTATTGCCATATCCCGTTTGCTATTACAACTTTGCATTGACAACACTGTATGTCATGATTGAGTTCCAAGAAGTAATTGAAATTGGCACACATATTGATAAATAAATTTTGCATATCCATCACCGCAATAGGCATTTTAAATGTCATATGTTCACTGTCAATACCATATATCGATTGAATAAAAGAGATTCCTCTAAGAAGTATCGTTGTTATGGTCAGCCAGCCTTCAGACCTTTCCCCATTGTCGAGGGATCGAGATCATTATCACAACAATGCTGCCAGCCACAGCTTTAGATCTTTATTGTGAATCTAAGTTGTTGGAGTGTGAACTTTATTAAAGAAACTGTTTATTGATAGTTTTGTAGTTGGCTTTTAGGCTGGTTTTTGTAATTTAAACAATACGAACCATGATAATTTAAGAATAACCATGACTGGGACTCGTGGCGTGATCCTGTAATGACATCTTCAAATGTATTGACATCTTCTAAAGCGGCTCAGATAGTCTCAGTGATCTTCTGATGATACCCGCATCAACTCCCACCATCGTTTAGACATATCAGACCATCACCTGCGTGGTTCGGAAGTCACGTTAAGCCGTTGGTCCTAGAATTTCCATTGGTGTATGGGCTATTAATTAATGACCCATTCTAAGGAAGAGTCGGCCTTAGTTTGTAACAAGACTACACCTCATAACTCATTACTACCACTCATCACACTTATCCTTCACCACATATTTGCCTTAAAATACCCTCATGAGAGTGGTCGGCATCTAAAATAGTGATTTAGTTAATACTAGTGTGTTTGTAAGTTTGGGATCTATACAAGAAAATGCAATTTTATGCTGGTGTCTGATATTGAAAATAAGTCTACCCACAAACTAGAACTACCAAAACCAAAAGCCGAGAAAATTAGCAATGATTAAATCCCTATGGGTAAACAACAGGTTTAAAGGCCAAGAGAAAAGATAACTTTGTTTAGTTTGATAAAGTATCAAATCTAACAATTGAGAAAAATACCATCAGTTGAACATCGGTGAGGAAATATCGCCACTTTGAAAACTCAATGGTTAAACGAAGAAATTTGTACTGAAACCGAACAATGGGAGAAAGAACCAATGACCAAAAATAGGTGAAATAGCAAGCCATAAGGTTGGGATTGAAGCCAATGTTTTAAAAGGAAAACAAAACAAAGCCGAAGGTATTAAAAGTGTTAGATTTAATGTTCATGTTTGTGGTGATCAGTTTACCACACTAAACCTTCAATAATTGTTGATTCCTTTCTCCAATCAAGAAAAGGCTCTCAAAGTCCAAACTACAATCATTTGAATAATATATAAAACCACACCGAAGAAGGTTGCGGTGAACGCTCTATAAACGACTTTGTTTGCAAACCGTTAAAGCAATCAAATAATCGTAACAGTTAAACCATTCGCCCATCCTTATACGTGGTCCAACAGTACGTAGCTTTAGTTAAGTTTTCTAAACTTAGTGTACGCTCCACTGCTCAAAGATAACTACTTAGGAGCCAATGTTTCACCTACGATTCACAACTAACTGATTGCCCCTTGCCACTTAGAGGTATCTCTCCCTCCCGCAGAGATACCAAGGTTTGGATAAAAGGTAAACACAGATTTTAAGCACTACGACCAAATGACCCGTAAGTCTAAGAGATTAACAATTCTCGCACGTATTTCATTTTGGGGCTTGGTCCAAGTTCGGACAGCTTAGTTTCCTTGTTTCCCCAAAACCTTTTAGCTTTCATCAGCGGAGATGTACGGTTTTAGGTGAGGACTTGTGTTCAATATAGAGAGCGTTAATGTGCGTGCTCGTCTAACCGTGTTGAAGTTGTGTTGTAATTGTTTTGTACTTTTGTTAATGTTTGATCTGTGGCTAAATTAGAACCATGGCGTAATTATAGTTTGAACTACTGTTATTTCCATATATTTATCTAACTCAAACTAATCCCACGGTTTTAATTTTTAAGCTTAGATATTTTTGAAAATGAATGCAATATACTTGATAAACTGATGTTTTTTTTATTCAAGAAGTTTGTTTACAGCTACCCATTGTAACTGTTTATAGTATATAATGAGATAGGTTTAGTTTATTCAGCAGAGGGAAGGTTCTTTTAAAATTTTAAGACCAAACAAACTGTCATGCTTTTTGTTTACGACGTTAAACAACGACACAGTTTTTCCGTATAACTTTGTTTGTTGCCATTTCGCTCAAAAATAGATGTTCTTACACATGTAACGGTGTGCTTAAGTTTAAGTTTTACAGTTCTTAGTATGTTCTGTTCTGTATTCTTAGATAATTATGTAGAAGGTTGTTTTGAGGATATTCTCTCTAAGGAGAATATTCTTTACATTGCAGGGAAACAAACTGGTTAGTGAATTTCTTTTGAATCAATATACTATAACTGCGAGTAAACCAGTAAGTAATCAATGTTTTTTAAGCAATATAAACCAGACTATTGAGCCCAAACATTGTCAAATTTGAGTTTCTATTAAATATTTAAACTCTAATTATAAGTTGTTTTCAAGAATATACCCTTATGACAAAGATTATTCTTCATCACTCGTTTCACAAATGTCGTTTTGATCGTAGCTCATTTGATTTACTCAGCTGCGCTTTGAACGTTAACTTTAGCCGGTACCTAAAAGCTTCACTTTTTGGCCTAGTGGTGAAATATACCATTATTTAAAATTACAACTTAACAATCGAGGATACTTCTCAAATTGTTTACAACTTCCAACACTAACTAACCATACTCTGATGAGATTTTCTATTAAACAAGCACAATCACTTTGAAACCAGTTTTAAAATGTTATTTGTAGTTTTATAAACTCACCAAACTGAAGGACTATACAGGGTGTCTCAGACCACCCGTATCATATGTATATCTCGAGAATGGGTTGGCCGACTTGATTGAAACGAAAAATCCAAACTTAAACCGGTTCAAAGAATTCAGGAAAATTATTTTCTACTTTCTAGTATACAGGGCGTATCAAAAACCGAGGGTCATGGGTTCAAATCTCGAAATTTTCAAATATAAAGGGGGGTCATGTTATACATCATTTTAAAGCTCTCTTTAAATGAAAAACAATGACGAAGAAAAAATTGTTTTTTGTTGAGCCGTTACAAAATGGTGGCTGAAAGTCTACAAATAAAACAGAATTACAAAACGCCCTGTATTTCCATCAATATTTTTCAAAACGAAAATCTAATCATTGATTTTTACTTGTCATGACGTAAGCTTTCCAACGATATACCACAACATGCTATTTCAAACACCTTAGTACCCACCATTTTGTAACGGCTCAACAAAAAACAATTTTTCGTCGTAATTGTTTTTCATTTAAAGAGAGCTTTAAAATGATGTATAGCATGACCCCCCTTTATATTTGAAAATTTTGAGATTTGAACCCATGACCCTCGGTTTTTGATACGCCCTGTATACTAGAAAGTAGAAAATAATTTTCCTGAATTCTTTGAACCGGTTTAAATTTGGATTTTTCGTTTTACTCAAGTCAGCCAACCCGTTCTCGAGATATACATATGATACGGGTGGTCTGAGACACCCTGTATAACATTGCAACGAGTTAAAGAGGGTAAAAGCGAAAGATGGGGAAAACTTGTGAAAACTCATGCCTGTAAATAAGTGAGGGTCAAAGTTTGTTGCGCAAGTTACAAAGTGTTTTGTACATCGTCCCCTTGAATAATGGATGAAACGTCGTATCGTACAAATTGTAGGAAAAACTCTCCCATTGCGGGTTAGTTTTGCATAGCAGTTTGCGTTGCATTTGATACGTGGCTGAATCAGGTTGTTTATATAAGGAATAAATTATTACTGTTCGTACTAATTATAGTTTTGACGCTTGTCAGTTGGAGAATTAATGGTATTGTGACTAATTAGTAGACGAATGTTTTTACCAATTAGTAGAAGATCATTATTTATATTATAGTCTATTAAATAGATGCTAAATAGTAGGTTGACTCAACTTTAATGCAGTTGCTGGGATAAGTTGTTGAATTAAAGAGGAACGAAAATTCATTGATCTCAAGTACAACCAAGTGTAAGTCATGAACACGTTACTTGTAAAATAAAACAAAAAGTTAAACATATTTTTAGGCAGACATTGTTAGAAAGCATCCTGAAAATGATCATGACAATAGGTCCCCCCGCTGGATCTTACAAAACCCCAAAAATATGCTTCGCATTTTCCAAATGTATCTATCGGATTTAAATGTAGTATAGTGTTCAAGTAGGCTTCTACAATGCCATTTTTTGTTCAATTAATATACAAGTTGACGTATTTGATTGTATAAAGTTTGAAAACAAAAGTATTATAATAGATTTAATATTCAAAAAGCGGAATTTAATAATCTACAGGTAGAGTTCTCTTCAGTTTTGATGGAAAAGTTTGCGTAAGCCTACATAGTGGTTTCTCGAAGTGTAGTGTTTTTGACACTTTCAAATCTTGTAGTCTGGACTTCTTTTCGCCCTATGATCTTTTACAACTTTTGGAAAGGGCCATTCGTATTTTCACAATATTACTCCTAACTCTTAATTATGAAGCGTCACTTTTGTTTAATTTGACAGTAAGACATTTCAAGTCAATAAATTGTAGCAGCGTAACACTATTCGCGTCGAAAGATCTACCGTAACCAGAACCATAGATAACGTCATGTCTGCAGGTTTCGTTAGGTATTCCACTGCTAAGCCCTAGGCTTGGGCCACCCTCCCTCTCCACCCCCTTCTACAGTGGCTGAGTGACTATCTACCCTAACTTGATGATTAGATTTCCCCCTCCTCCTCCCCCACTACTATCACCATCAGGGTCTCGTGAGATTTAAAGTCCTATGTGATGAAATTGCGTTGGAGAGGTTTTATTGTAGTCGTAAGGATATTCTAGATTTTTGCTGAGGAGTAAAACTGCTTAAAGAGTGAAGCTATGATTAAAAAGAATGCTAATATTTTTCTTTTCGGGGGTTTCACGACTGACAATTTTGGATATCTCTGGTACTCTTAAAGCTATAATTGTAGACACAAATGTTCAATATGCAACATTTTCAAATAAACTGTGCAATCGTTTTCTAGCAATATACCTTATACGGATTTTTTTCTCGGTGTATTAACTGGCTTTAATCTGTGCTCCTTATGTATTTTGATTATCGGGGAAGTTATTTAAAGTTAACATTGTAGTGGATTTTAAACTTAAGTGGATTGTCATTTTGATATAAAATTAAACTTTTGGGTGAACCACATAAAAACAATACTTAATAATACAAGACGTTTCGACTATGCTATGACAATCATCAGTTGTATAAAATGGCAACATTAAAAAATCAGTAAACGTAGTAAGAAGGGAACTTTGAAATATGTTCAACAAAAACACATTCTAGGCCACATAACTAATTTAAAATATTTTCCAAACCATAATTATAACCCATTCAGTTAGTAAACTGATTGTCATACGATCTCATGTGAAAAAGGGTTGCAGTTTATAGAGCAGATGACATATCAGGTTATAGGAGGAGCCAGGTACAACCATTAACACACAGGGGGCTTATGAGAGCTTTGAGGGCTTAAGCACTTGGGCTTGATTAAATTTAGCTCAGTGGCTCTTATCCGCGTCGAAACCAAAGCTAATCGACGCAAGTTAAAAATCAAATCATGTATAATATTGAATGAAATGATAGTCGGTATAGTAGTGTGACTGTATTTCGTGTTGGTTTGTTTAGTGCATTAAAATGTGGGTTTAAATCCCATGTATATTCTGATACATTTATAATGTATTTGAAACAAACAATGATCGCTAATGAAAAGAGAAAACTGTTGAAATATTTACACATTAATATTAACGGTTGGATAACAGAGCTACTTACATCGGATAGTTTTTTTGGTACTAAGTTCAAAAAAGTTTTTCAGTTCCGGTTTGGAGTCAATATACAAACTCGTGTTTGGGAAAGTCGTTCGTTAGGACTCATAATCAAAAACCATGCCCATGGGCCAAGTTTTATAATGAATTACTACAAACACCTGTCAAACAATGTGACACGGTGATCACCATTCAAAAGCGTTAGAACTGGTCCTTCGTCTTCAAAGTATTTTACTGGCTAATCTACTATTCATTCAAATATTAATAAAATCGGATAAACCATTGATTTTAAACCGGAATACTCGTCCTAAGCTACATAGATGGTTGTTATACCTAACACGTCCTGCCCTGTAGACAACTGAGATCTGTTGTCTAGTGCTAGATCAGTCACTGCAATCTGCAACTGATATTCTAGCTACGCAATGATATCTTTGGAGAATCGAAATTTGAACTACATTTTGAAGAGGTATTCAAGAGTCCTAAGCTTTTGTAATATCTTGATACATTATTAACAATTGAAACTTTACGAACTTTCACGAAACTTACCGACTGAAACGCAACAATGATGGTCTGAGGGATAAGGGTAAAGAGCTGGTCAGTCCACCCCTTTGCTATTGTATGTTTTGATCGTTAACTCTCCAGCCCTGTAACACCTTGCTATTCTTACTCTATAAAGCAAGTACCTTAGAGAACGTCCGAGCCTGATTGTTATGTATTGCCATAATTTAATTGCATAAATACGCCTTCTTTAATTACAGCTTATTAGGTAGTTTGAGTTGGATTTTGTCCCACTTAATGATTTTTTACAGCTTTTTAGTAACGATAGTTTTTACACGGGTATGTTGGCGAGTAATGTAGTCAATTTAAAGAAGGGTGGGGGAAAAATAGACTAAGTCACCTTTCTCCACCAATCGAGTTATTAATCGATTATTCAGGAAGAGTACTTTATATTAGTATAGCTTTTCGAGTGAAAAACAAGTGAAGTCACCTTTTAAAACAGAGCTGAAAACAGAGGGCGAGTGAGAATATGGGGACACGTGCCACTTTAAAACTGCCCCTGAAAAGTTTACTCCAGGTGACTTGGCCCTTACTTATTTTAAATACTAGAACATCATTCTTTTTTATCATTCAGTCAAAGAAATGTTCTCCCAGTGGCCGGTAAAAATGTTTCTCTGTATTGGCTTTGTTATGAGTTATGAATACCATTTCTTGAAATGATTTAATAATTAACATAAGTAAGAATTGCACAATGAAGTCTTTCGAACATGTTTTAAAAGCGATGTGTAACGACCACTTTGGATTTTAAAGCAAAAATAATGCCATTGGAATACTCTTTTGAAATGAGAACACATTTTTCACGATTTTTGAATTTACTATACCTTATTTTGTGACAATGAGATATCAACTTCGTAGACGGATGAAGTGTTTAAGTTACGGCGAAGGCTTAACAATGTCCTCACGTATTTCATTCCAAGCATGGCCATCAGTCCTGACAACCTTATTCACTTGTCTACTTTAATGTACCTTTGTTGAAAACTGCAATAGACACCAGGAAAATGTGGAAAATTGTGGTGTCTAGCTTTTTGTTCACTAGTTTTCTTTGAATGTTGAAGAAGTAGGACTACATAAATTAGTCATCTCTTGAAACACCATTTGCAAATATAAAACCAAGTTTCAGCACGTAGAAAGAATAGACATGATTTCGTGTTTGAAATATTTCCGGATCTCAGTTTTTTTATACTTACCCCAAGTGTACATTTCGTAAATTCCACAACTTTCGGTGTTATTGGACAGGTACTCTACTTATAAAATAGTTTATAAATTGTGATAGTTTTAATTAGGTTTATATTGGAATAACGTAAAATAAGTAGGGCTAACCTTCTTCTAAAGTTGAGTTATGAACAAAGACTTTTGAAAATCTGCCACCATTTTGTAATAAAGCGGCTAACATTAATATGTACTATTGTGAATGTTTTCCTTTTCATAATTCTAATAATTCGGGAGCAGCATTCCTGAAATTGCCCGTGAGAAAAACATTGCTTGAATATCCTCCGAATTTAAGCATTGCGGTTCTCTTAAATAATTAGTTATTAAAAGTAAGCGGCAACAATTGAAACGTCTTATGATAAGGGAAAGAAGTTTCTCTTTTAGGAAGAACTCGTGCGGAATATTAAAAAACACATAGATTCAGGAAAACGAAAATGTAATTGAGGAATCGGGTAGAAACTCAAAAAATAGGAGTTCTATTTTTTGTAGTTTGTTTTAAATTAAGAGCCACAGGTCTTTGAAGTTAGAGCAATGATATTTTATAGACCTTTTAAAGGGCTTGGGAGGGCTGTCTGTAGCAGAGCTGACCGTAGCTCCTGACCACTTGATTCTTTAAATAAATGTTGAATTGAAAGTCTTTAGGTTTTGCGTAAACCCGAAAATAACGTGTGTGTGCATCAACAAGAAACTTTAAAATTAGCCAGCGTCTTGCCATAGTCAAATAGAAATTTATAACTTTCATTGGTGTTAAAAATTAGGCTATGCCCCGATTGCCCCCCACCCCTAAACATTACTATGCGTTTCACAGTATACGAGACTCCTATGGTGGCTAAGATCTTCCTGTAATATACTGAAGGCACTTATAACTTGTACGAGTGATGATATGAACCACGATGTCGAGAACTGTGTCTGTATCGACGGGCTGGTCGAATCATAATAATTGCAAGCCACGTCTTCCGCGGCAGCTGCTTGCCTACTAATGAATACAACCCCTCTAACCAACCCCCAACCCCTGGCATCCTACCCTCAGGAATAACCAAGACTGCATTGATTGACTTAGACATGGTTTTGGGAAATACACAAGAGTTCGTTTAAGCAGAATTATACTGTTAATAATATTTTCGAGTTTCCACGTACCGCATTACGTCATGTACAGGGGACACTCGGGAAACTGACAGTTTACGAATGACCATTGCACAGTTGCTTTTAAACTAAAACCAATTGTTTGTATACGAAAACGTTGCAAATATGATGCCATATCAGAAAAGTTCATGTGTGAAAAAATCACTTTTAGCATGTGTCGTCCGCACGCAAGTTTTATTTGAAAATCGTTTTCCATCGAACAACAAAGCATTGCTGCGACTTCTTCTTTGATCGCTTTCTTCAGTTCGAACAGTGACCGAAGGTGGTGGGTTTAGAGGTCTTGTTCTCTGAGGTGCCCTAAAATAAAAGAAAACCTCAAGGGCTCAAGTCAGGTTGGGTACGGTGCCAAAAAAGTGATCACCAAGTTTAATCATAATCGTATCATACATACAGTGTTTAAAAAGGTAAAACTAAAAAAGTTTACGGCATACAATATTTTCCTCAGGTTTGGGGAAACGCCCCCCTCCAACTAGGGGGCACCTACCGTGTAAAACACGAGTACACGCCGTTAAGGGAAATTCGCTAGAATTCGCGGTAGCGCTTTGTGGCTATGTTTTTGTTTTATTCTCGTTCTGACTTTTACTCAAGGGAGCCCTTTCACCAATTTGCGGAACATTTCTTGCCGCCAAAATTAACAGTGGGCACATTCTTTAGTGACTATAAACACAACTTTCGATTGAACTCGAAAGTATTTGTTGACACATTTTTAATTGGGACTTGTAACTAAACCAAGCTTTCAATATAAAATCCATAATGTTGGTATTAAATGTATCTGTATAATTCTCATATCACATAGAAAACCATACGGGTTTAAATATGGTTCTTATGATCGTGCATAAAAAATGGATTGTGTCTTTTCAAAAACTTGTCTTGATACAGTTTAAAAAAGTGAATCAACACGGTTATAATGGAGTCCACCTGAGAGAAATGTAAAACAAAATAATTTCAAAGGACAAAGAGTGAAAGTTGTAGGTGAAGGAAAGTTTTGAAAACTCATGCCTGTAAATAAGTAAGGGTGAAAGTTTGAGGGCGAGTTACAAAGCGTTTGTACCAGTCTTCCTTGAATAATGGATTCAGGACTGTCTTGTATACAAGTTAAGTTTTTATGTGTGTAAATTAAATTTAATAACAATGCGTGGATGTAATTATTGTCAATGCTTATACTTGGGAAGAACACGTTTATTGTTTTTGTGTGCGTGTGTCAGTTTGATTGTTCGCGACATAACTCGAGCAAAACTTAAAATAATCAAATAAAACTTTGCAAACGTGTTTCTTGGTTTTTGCCGACGACTGGTACTGCAATCGAAGTGAAATAAATCAGTAGCTTTCAACAAAAGCACGCTCAATTAATAAATGAATTTAGACATCCAAAAAACTTGTTTTTTTATTTTGTCTGTACCGAGCACGAGCATTTTTTAATTATTGGTAAATTTCGGTGGTTTTCACGCAATTGGCATGCAGTTACGTAGTTCCTAACCTTTCTAAACTATATTTGTCTGAAGACCTGCAAACATTTGGTTATTTAGATACTTAACTTGAAACATTAAATGACCAGTAGTAAAGGCTCAATCCGGAAAATGCAGCGTTCACGAGGCGCACCGGCTGTTAAAGAAAAACTTTATAGCGCATCTGTGTTAGGGTTAAACTTATGGTTATAACCCCTTCAGTCCCAGGCTCAATATACACAGACAACGTGATGTAACCTGTAGGTGACGTGAGGTCTGAGGAGGATATGATTAATTATTGCAATTAAAATTATTCGATTTAAGTACCTACATCTATTTTCTTGGTTTCGCAATTCTAAAGGCCAATTTCTTTTAGGCTTACTAAATAGGTGGTTGTCATTATAACCTGCGATGTTTATGTCTCTTTTTTTGTTTTTAAGTTTTAATGTGAAATTATTGAGTTGATTTTGTATATTTAACTTGAATAAAAAATATAAAAATGTGTATAGTGTTTATTAAGACATTTCTCATAACGAATTTAAATGACACTTTTATATTTACTTATCAACATTTAAATCACGTTCTTAATTAATTCTCAATTATGTAATACAATCCAAATACATAATCGTGCTGACGTTTGTTGTTTTTAAAGCAAAGACTGAGGTTGTGACAATTTACCCGCTGCAGATTGTGAACTCAATGTTGATGTCAACTCACGCGAGTGAGTTAATCATTCATATCACTTCACTCAACTCATTTGTGTAAGTGGTCTCACCACAGCACGTTTCGTGCAAAGTCATAAGTAGAAAGTTTTGCAGGGCTTTCGTTTGTGAACTTAGTTTTGATTTTTGCGTCAATAACAAAATACAACGATGCAGAGGGTCGCAGTGAACAAACGCGGCTGATCTAAATAGTATTATTCTGAGTTTTAAAGTATTATATAAGAAGATAAATAAAGTCCCAAATTTTCAAATTATAATGAAAGGTTTTACTTTGAAACTCATAAAGATTCAGAACTTTTCGAGCTCTGAAACTTCAATTTAAAAACATGTCAAAACCTTGGCTCCAGCAATCATAATTAAGTAGTCTATTTGGCACCGTGTAAAAATTACGATACATTCAGAAAGGCATTATGAGAACAGTATTTGTTTCTTAAATTCAAAACTTTGTAAACCCACTACTAAAAGACGCTCGTTCAAAGTTGACGCGATGTTTGAGTTTTTAGCCTTTCGTAAACATGAATAATATTGTTTTACTGTATTTTTGCTACAGTCATCGCCTCATTGGTCAGACTATATCGTTATTTTTGACGTCCGTACTTCGCACCCCAAGTGAGAGTCACTCTCTTTTCACTATGTTTGCCATCGAGTAAACAGTTTAAAGTTACGATGATTTGAAACAGAATTTAAAACTAAGCTATTAAAACTTGAACCATTTTGGATTATACTCGTAGTAACGATAGAGGGTTATTTTTATAGTACAGTGATTTTCAAAGGTGTTGTTTCCTTCATTGGCGAGAAAATATATATACCGGGACTTCTCTTTCACGGAGGTTTCCACTGGTTTTAATTCTTATTTATAAACAGATAAGGGAGAAGATGTCAGGGACATGAAAGTTGTCGGCACAGCTTGAACTAACTTTGTCCCATCAATATAAAACTTGGCCAATATCAGCGCCCTGTTGCGGTCACAAAGATCGACCACAAACTTCACAATGATCGATTCAATCTTTTAATTTGTTCTCGACAACTCTTCAACGTAGGAGCATTTTAGTTGTTCTGCTAAATATAGTAATAACAGTATGTTCATACCATGAAATTAAACTTATCTCTTAGCCTTTTGCAGCCAGTGTCATGATTCCGTGTTACCTTGCCACCAACTTGAATGTTGAACATTGTACTTCATCACCGTCACGCAACGGGCAGGTATACCTGCGCTGAGACAGGTAGATGATTCCTAGAATCAACCCTTGGTGGGAAGTAGCACGGTGGCAAGTAGCACGACACCGGTGTCACAACTAGAATCTAGTTCTTCCGGTTCACACCGCGTCCAAACTTCATAATTAGGTTGAAATATTTCGGTCTCACTGTTGAGTACCATCTTCAGTCACTGATTGGCTGAAACTGAGCTACTTGCTGTCCTATTGGTGGTAGTGCTGCCAACCGTCCAATGGAGCAGGGATGCCAACGGTCGATGTTCTCATTGGCTGTGGCGCTATCGAAAAAACTTGTTCAGTCACTGGTTGCCAATTTCTTGAAATTTTAAACTTTGATTACAAAAGTTGAAAATTTAGATTATAGATATAACTTATCTTTATCTTGGAACTAAATTGTGTAAGTGGAATTAAATAAGTAAAGGGAAATCGACTCTTTAGGTATTTTCAGTTTTGAGTACCTGTACATTGTTTTTAGTATAACATTACTACAAAAAATAATAACAAAACACATAGGACGTCAGTATTCTACCTGAGTACTCGTCCACAAAGATAAACTGTTCGTCTTTATATTAAAACCAATAAAGTATTTAATTGATTTTAATCAGTCCAAAACGCAACATCGGAATATAAATGTAAAAAATAAATTATTCCGAAATTAGAAATCAGTATTCAATTTTATTACCGGTTTCAAACGTTGCTGGTCATTTTCAAATGTACAATAGAACATTGGAAGTTTTAATATTATTAAATCACTTTGCTAAACTGATAGCCTGAAAAAGTAAATGTTGTGTTGATTGCATTATGACAGCTGATTTCTGATATGTAAACTCTAAAAATAAAGAACTGAAGGCAACTGAACCGAAGAGTGAAATTTCGCTCTTTTGGGTATTGAAACCCATCAGCCACTCTCATTAAAGAGTCGCTCAATTTTCACTTTTTTGGGATTGGTTTTCACTCTTTCATATTTAGAGTGCATATTTATTTTTAAAATGTTTTGAAATTATTATTTTGTATTTTTCGTATTTGATGCAGAGTTCACTTTGATAATTTAATTCATAAGGAAGTCTTTTGTGTAGTGAATATATATAAATATAGGTGTTTTATCCGAATTCCAAATCATTCCAAAATGGTTTTCGCTTGTCTGTCGTACAACTGTCAACTTTAACATTATATTAGTTCACCTCACCAGAGAGAAAGTTACAGTAATGGTTAAGCGAGTTCTAAATAACATTGGCAGAAGATAAAAATAGTCGGTTAAAATTAACAACAAGTTTCAATTTCTCACAAAGAAAATAGTAAAGACGTGTTAAATAGGCTCAATAAATCCTTCAATTAATACACCTTATTTTCATTAAAAGAGAACAGCAAATAAACATTTCTCCGGTAAAAGCACTAATGAAGAACAGTTTGAATAGATTGTAAAGGGTTAAGTGGCGAACGCAACCGCCGTGTATTACACATTGCACATTATAATGTGGATAACGCAGCGGCTGACTCAGTTAATGTTGTTTACTCATTCAATGCTCATTAATGAGAGGGAGAGTCAGCACAATACAGCACTTGCGGTATACCCTGTATATTGAGCACGGTGCTGCTTGTTTAGTTTGTGTTTGCCGGTGTGGTGGCTGAGTTGGTAGCGTAGTAGATCAGCTGAAGTTCGCAGGTTCGAGACTCGCCTAAGACAACGGTTGTTAGTTAATTCGTTGCTTAGGTAACCGCACAGGCTGCTTAGGCCCATGGTAACCTAACCTAACATAAAATAAAAAAAGTCCATTATCGAATTTTGTAACCTCCTCCTTCCGTAGGAGGTTCAATAATTTGATCCTCGCTGAACTAGGCATTTTAACGGACCCGTGGCGGGTTGGAATCGTGCGCGACTCCGGAGCTCGCCACTCTGGCACGGGTCCTATTCCCGCAGTCACCACTTACATTAGTAAAGTGACTATACGGTAACGCTAGGTAAGGGACGAGGTTGAGTGGTATAGAGTTTGTAGTCCTAACTTCGCCTCGTTAAACAAACTTTACCTTTTTTAATAACCTCATGTTTCTTGTTTGAATAGTTTTTTTGAATTTAAAACAGTCGATGTTCCTGCAACTTTAAGATCGGTAATCAAAACAAACCTTTAATTTCCTGGAAATAAAAGTTTAGCCCCTCATTTACATGTAAAAATACATTTTTTGGGAGCATAATGAGAAATTTGTTTGTAGTAGATTATATGTTTTGAATTGGATTTTTTTCGATGTTAAAGGAATGTTTACTATTGTGTATTTATCTTGCTCAAAATATTGATCGAAAATACATATAGGCTATTGTTTAGGTTTGATACGTACATGAAGTGATTAAAAATATCAGTATACGATGTCAAACAATTGTGTTTTCATTAACGACTTTGAAAACGTATTTATTCATATCTTCGTTTCTCTTTCTTCACTGAGAATTTGTAATGTTCAACAAAACGGTCCTAATTTCAACAAAAGATCTAAATGCATAATTATATACCACTGCCAATTTCCAACAATCCTCATTGGTTTAAACAAATGTGTTTACAAATTTCCCTTTCTTCTTTCAAGCCACAGTAAACGAAAACAGTGTTTAAGTTGTAAAAGTATAATCGAGGGAAAGTTATATAAAGATCCGTTTCTTTGTCGAACCACAAAAGCTGCGAGTTTCTCAACTCTTTAAATTGCTCCATAAACGGTTTCTTTCTTTTGCAGGTCAAGAAAATACAATTACAATTTCAGCAGTATCATAAGAAACTATTTACAACGTAGAACATTGCTGTTATTTAAAATTAATTGGTCTATAATCTAAAACAAATGTCGCAGTAATTTCCATATAAGGGGTAACCAATAAGATGTACGTTAACAAAGGCAATTTTCCTTTGAAATTTGGTTAATTTATCTACACACTAAATACGAATGAGTGAAAACCACTCCCAAAATGAATCGAACCATCCTTTAATGAGCCTTCACTCCTTCATCTTTACAGCGAATTGGGTTAAATTAAATTGATTTTGTGGGACATTCAACATACATTGAGATCCTTAACAGTCTACGTCTCTTGAAGGGTTCTAAATGTTGTTAACTCTTTAAACTGCAATTACCTTTCCTTTTTCTAATAATAGTTAATCCGCCAGTAACCTCTGGCATTATGGTGACTGGGGCGTTTTCCTCAAAAAAAACGGGACTGTACGTATGATATAAAACTGTATTTAAAATAAAACGTTGATCAAACTTACTGTAAACGTGGAAGTAAAACATGAAGTAAAAATTAAAAGACTGTACCAAACATGTGAAGTAAAAATTAAAAGAATCACTTCAACTAGTACAACATGTCATTAGACATTAATTCTTAACCTTCGTCTCGTTCAACGGATTTTTTTGGTTAGGTGTGATGTCACGAAAGGTTTAGACACAGTTGAATTAAAACTGGATACTAAGAACAGTTTTATAAAATTTAACCCATTTTTGGAAAAACCGCACTCTAAAAAGGGCACATTTGGTGAAAATCAACCCCGCTATAGAAATTTCGCTAGGATGGACGGTGGGCACTTTCGACTAAGCGTCGGCTATTTTTATACACTGCCTAGACCGTCTTCTACTTCCGGAAATACAACAATTATTCTACACAATTAACGAGTGAAATATTGTTGCGTATCAGAATGTCGTGTTTGTAGTGAGACCACTTACACAAATGAATGGAGTGAAGTGTAGTGAATGATTAAATCTCACGCGTGAGTTCACATCAACATTGAGTCCACAATCTGGATAATTGTCGCAACTTGTGGCGTTTCCCTTTGCTTCTGTTTTCATCTCGCCCTGTATAGTTCGTTCATAATGTTATGTTGCTCTATTGCTTTCGTACATGTTTTCGTGTGTTAATGTACTTCTTGTCACTATATTCTTTGTACGTTGTTACATATTTATCGAAAGTAACTATCACATTAAAGTTTTCTTTGAAGTTTCAACAATGCAACCCAACAAAGAACATGATTTTAGTGTCTGTAGACTATTATTCGTAATTAAAAGTAATGATTCTGGAATAGGTAGTAATGAATTTAAATTATGAATGTTATTTTCGATGCATGTTTGTAAACCTCATAGCTTTTTTGGCCGCAATTTGAACACCTTTTGATAACCTCATACACAACAAAACGCCGCAATTTCAAAAAAGCTAATTTCGATCCGTTGATTATTTGTTTACTTTTGGGATCTTGACTAAAAAAAGCATAACTAGTTTCAAAAGGATCACTTGAATAGCAGTGGAGATTCGAAACTAAAAGTACACAGTCCAACAGCATGAACATTTTTATAGTTTGACGTAATTTTTAGTAAAAGACTTATTCTGGTCTGTGTCTGTTAGGATTTCATGTTCCTACAGATCACTGCACGCATACGCTGGATTATATCCCAATAATTTTCAAAATAATGTTCAATAATTCATAATGGTGGCTATATATTTTTCTTTTGTATTTGTTGTGAATGATGACAGAATTTCTAGATTTTAAATATTATTGCGGACGATCGTAAGTGAAAAAGAAGATTATGACGTTTCGAAATGTGCACTCCGATCCTGTCTTCAGGTGAAAACTTACCAAAAATACAACACGTTGAAAAATTAGCTAGCCTAAGTAATTGATAAGGGCAAGCTGACCAGTCAAACACAACAAAACAACAGTTTTGTTTATGTTTTGTGTCATGCTTTGGGCTAATTTTTACCTGAAGATCCTGAAACGACGTTTTTTCTGGTTCAAATCAACACAGCATTTCCACAGCAATATCTAAAACTCAGATTGCTATACTGTCTGTTCGACATTATAGGAAGGTCAGCCGGCTCAATCTACTAAGTGGATAATGTAAGCACTGACGTGAGCCTGATGATGTTGGTCCTTAAACAAGTAAACATTGAGAGTGGATGGACACACACAAGGAAACTGAAAATATGATTGGCCTCGTTATACAGGGTGGTCTGAAAAGAGCATTATTGTACTCGTTTTAAGAAATGCATTAAAATGTGCAGAAAATAGGTTCATTTATTATTTTGCTTCTTCTGGTTCAGGGGAAATTGTCATACCTCTCTCTGCAAAGAATTGTTGGGAGGTAACGTCAAATTTCTAAAAATAAAACCACCGTTGAATAGTTTGTTATGTGTTTCTCCGGCATAAAAATCGAACTGTGCAATTTCAGGTCTCAATGACACCCATTTACAAATTGGTGGTTAGCAAAATTTAGCAGAGTCTACAAAAAGGAAAGGCGTTCATATTTATAAATTTAAAAATAACATTGTGCATAAAATATACTTTCAAAATTTCATTACTGTAAACAATAGGTTTGAAAGGACTTCTTAAAATGTCATATGGGTCAGCAAATTTATCTGATAAATATACTGGTTGGATGGTATTTCAACTATTAGAAAAATTAGCGCTAGTGACTATTATATAACCTACGAGCATGTGTTTAAATTTAACGAATTCTTTTTTAAAATAACATTATACAGTACTTGTGTATTTATTAAACAGTAAAAATGTGCACAGTTTTGCTTGTTTATATCTTAAACATAAACAACATCAATATTGTACCGAATTTCAATTGACAACAACCACCAAACATATTCATAACCCTACTGTTATAGAGGGAGGTAAGACAGTATTGCAACTGGATTTAATCAAGTCCATCTGGATAAGCCGGTATAATCCTCGCTGAATAGGACGATAAATGTAGCCTTGATTTACCACTTACGGTGAGTGTTTGTGATCAAATCTCCAGATATGCTTATGTTTCTATAGAACTTAAATAGGTTAGTTCTACTAAACGTAAGAAGAGTGACTTTAATTTCGTTGGAAAATATTCAACCCAGTCCGATGTTTAGAACAGATTCCACATGTTTTTGAGCTTGAAGTAAAAAATGCACGCAGAGCTTCTTCCAATTCAGGTTTGAAAAATATAATCAAGGACCATGTTTAGGGCAGATTGTAAGGTTCTTGGTGTTTGAATGCATTTTGAACCATTACAGAACTTAAAGATTTTACTAATAAGTGAGATCAAACGGTACAATCACACACCGCAATGCGTACTATCGTTAAGAAAACAATGTTTGAAGTCTAGAAAAGCTTTTCCTAAATAAACCTTAAACATTTTTTAGAATTTGGATGTTAGAAAACATCTTAAAGCCTCTTATATTAGTGTAATATTTTCTCGAGTTAATCAACCTTGCAGCATGTGCATACCTTAGCGACGAACTAAAACCGACCAATGGCTGAACTGGGGCTCAAACCTCCAAACGTTTCGTCCTCTGTCTCGTGCGTTATCGACTCAGCTACCACTCCGAAGAATATATTTCATTGTAGTCAAAGTTCGAAGATTTCTATCTATGCTAAAATCCTGATAATTAAAGACAAACCATCAGGAGAAGTTCTCACCTTTCTAAGACAACATGTAAACGTTATTAATACTTTTTCGGGTAATGTTTTCAACACCGTCTTGACAAAAACATCAGGCCAAACATGAGCTTAAATATGTATAAGTAACAAACAGCCCAACTAGTGTAATTAAGCGAGTTGACTCTCAAGCAGTGGACTGTGTGTATGCAAATGAGTGATCAGTGATACGGCTACAGATGGTGTATCCGGTGATGTATGACACAATATTGCAAAACAGCTGATCTAGATGTGTGACCTGCCTGTATACCAGGTGTACTGTATGTTGTTCAGTCCTGTGTGTAAATGTTAGAGCTACAACGTATGCGGGAAATCCAAATTAAAGAAGTTTTGAGACAAAGTATTTTCTACTTAGATTATTAATAACAGAGCGGTCTGTTTTCCAGGTATTTATTGGTCCCTCTCAGTTATAAGAGTTTAAATTTATGTTTTAAAGAGACATTGCTACATAGGTGCATTACTAATTTTTGCTCTTTGAGACAGTGAAACACATCAAGATTAAAGGGTTTTCCCATGATGACAGTTTTCGCGCATAACTACAAATAAAAGCCAACGCATAGCCACAAACGCTACTATGTATTCTAAAGAATTTACTGTAAGCGGATGATGATTTACCCGTATAGTGCCCTTTTCGGGGGTGTTTCCCCTGAAAAATTGTGATTTTGGGATACAAAACTGTATATATGATCAGATTGAAATGGAGCCTCTGGGGCTGAGAAGTTTTCCCTCAAAATGCTATAAAACTGTATTTTTTATTATATTTCAATTAAACTTGGTATAGACATATATGAGATTGTGCCTGACAGTTCAACAACATCCATTCAGTCAGACCAAAATGGCGGTGAAAACCTGTTTTTTGTCGCAATCTAAGTCTGGATAATCCCCCCATCCCCCCAAAAAGAGCACTTCGGGTGTACTTCAAGAAATAAAACCACTTCAAATATCTCGTTCCGGGTCTCACTCCAAGTAGTTTCGAAAAAGCTAACAGTAAGAGTTCTCACAAGAACATAACATAATTTACCTAAATGTTCAAAGCAGTAACATCATCAAAATTCAACACGGCTGGATAGATTGGGGAAACGTCGGGATGAAGATATGTAAAAGGGACGTTTTCTGGAAATATTCACAGCTCTTGTTTTCATGCATATGCATCAGTCCGTGTATCACTGACCAACTCCCCTCTCCCCCTCACCATCCACTACCCCCTTCATCATTCCAATCAACCCCTTGCTGGTAGCTTCAAAGCTTTTCTCATCATGTAGCCGAATCCAACAGGAGTTTATAGGTTTTCAAGTTATGAAATTGGTTGTAATATCTTGTAGATATATAGTATGTAGGCTATTAAGAATAATGCTTTATCTTGTCGGTGTTCAATAGGTATTTTTTCAATTGGAGGTTTATCAATCTTAAAAAATGTTTTCTGGAGAGAGGGTGATAATTGCAATCGAGTCACGGCGTGCAGTACGGATTGAGTACATAAACTGACGATACAGAGGGTTGCAGTTAAAAAAACACCACCGTTATAAATAATGTTACTCTGATTAAAACTAAAACTAAATATCAGTATATCCGTGGTTGTAAATAGGAAGCCGAATGTTAGAATGTATTTTTAAAGAGAAAATGTCTTTTTAAAACGTAATACACAATACTTTAGAGCTCTGAAAACACCTTTTAAAGTTAAACTATCAAAAGTTCTAAAGCTCTCAGGCACCTTTTGATCGAATTTGGTAATCCGTTGACAAGTTGAACTTCTATCTGATAAGGAAACCATTCGTGAACTACCGTTATGTGTCTCCAAGTTCGGTAGTTTTCCTGTTTATACTTTCATTAGAATGGATATCACTTCCTCCCCTGAGACCGTACATTAATGGCATGTTAAAACACAAAGGTACTGTCAACAATATCAATTGTTTTGGTATAAGCGAGACTCAGAACACTATCTGTAGAAATCAACAGACCTGCAATACACATTACACATATTATGTTTTCTAATAACGCTATTTGCTAAGGTATCTTGGAAATGTGCGGAAAACTTGAGTACGAGTGTGTATGGAGTGAAGTAGCGTTATTTGCGTTTGACGCAGCTCGGTGCAAACATACTTGACTCGTACAGGCTTGAGTGTGTGAGCTATCAAGATTTATACTGGAGCAGTCCTCTTAGAGTGCAGGTTTAACTAGAGTCCATAGATTTGCTATATTATTAGATACGACCCTGATGTTGGTCTCTTGGGGTAAGAATACAACAACTGAAATGAAAAATTGATCGTTCAAAATCGTTGTTCTCAACCCCTTCCCCCTTAAAGACAAGAATAAATAAATCAAAAGTCAATTAATATTCCTGATTTAATTAACATTTATTGTTTCACTTAGGCCGATTCTCTACATGTTTTTATGTTTGGTATACATATTTACTGTGGATAAAATCACCACTTAATAATAGGATAAATAATGATGTTATTCTTAGCACAAAACGTTTAACAAGCATAAAACATGTGAAATCGGGCCTTAATAGTTTACAAATCAAAATACCACTACAAGGATATATTTACTAGGACGCCATTTGATGGACGTAACCTTTTGCGCCGCAACCTTTTTCCGCCCATACTGCGCAGTCTTAACCGTTGGTTTTAGGGAAAAGGTTTCAAAATAACTTGATTTTTATTACTATTACAACTTTATCTGACCGTGAAATAAATACAAATCTCAGCATTCTTTACGTGAACGTAGTTTGTACTCCTAAAAAATTCGTGAGTTGCAGTTTTCTAGGAATTGGTAATTAAATTGTGTTATTATAGGCTAAACCTGCGATTGAAAACGATCAAACGTACACGACGTAGAGACGAAATTCTAATTTTTCCAAATAGCGGAGTTGAATTCGCCTTGGTAGGTCAATAAGTAACCTCTTGATGTACATAGTCCGGGTCCAGAGCTCAACCAGATGTATACAGGGTGTAGACTGAGTGAGAAAGAATGGAAACATTAGTCCTGCATTAAGTCAGTTAGAGGGACGTGTCTGCTTTGAAGACAACAAAGAAACCTACACAAAGCTCGCACATTAACCAACATTTACTACCTTTGCAGCTTTTTACTCATCGCAGCTTTCACTCTTCGTTATTTTCGTTTCAACATGTTTCAAAAACTGTAGTGAATTTGGAACCACTGAAAAGGTTATTATGGAAATTCGTTTTAAGGTTTACATAGGGCCTAGTACATAATGTTTCACGAGATCGAGTTTCATAGTTTGGCTGCACAGCTTCTACACATTTAAATTTCCAAGAAAATTTGAAGACAATTTCCTAATTCTCCGAAATGTTGAAAAATATTAAAAGTGGTTCGGCTGAAATTTCCCAGAACTTAAACTACATATGTGTTTTATTTTGTAAGCTTACAATTAAAATAAGCCAGACCACGCCAAGTCTTGAAAGGTTGGCTAACCTGTACAACTCTAGGTTTAACACTTTTTGACGTTAAGCAACCCAACTCAAATAACGATGACGCATTTTGATCATTCAAAAACCACCACAGGAAGTAACCATTATACCAGCCCTTCGGATTCAGAGACGGCCGGAGTAAAATGCAACCGTCAAAGGAAGAAGTCGGAGTCCTCTGACCAACTCAAAACAAAAATCAAAACCATAAATCTACTTAAAAAGCATAACTCAAATGAGAACCTACTTCGATGAGCTTGGCCCGCACTCTGTCGGTATTAACCCCGAAAACATTTGAAGAGTTGCTAAAATAAATAGAGAACATATTTCATTAAAATTAACGACAGTAGCGCATTAAAAACTAAACAAGTGGCGCATATACGGGCAAAAATTAACAGTCGGCTGTGAACAGGTGTTAAAATTTAATTCGGCTTATATAAGCAGGTTCAAAGATTAAATATAACAACCAGTACATCACATTCGCTAAACTCACCTTCAAGATGTTTTCCAAGTTAAAAGTTTTCGTCGAATAATTTCTAGGTAAAAAATATGCAGATAATTAGATACTAGTACTAACGTATCACGTGTATTCGCGGTGTTTCAAATCCCGCAAAATATAAATTTTTATAATTTAAGTAAAACGTTCTGTCTTTGAGCCACGTTGTCTATTTCTTTTAGATCAAAGCAGCTGTAAGTTTAAGTTTAACAACAAAAGCACAAAAACTGTTTCCGTATAAAATATTGCTGGTTATCTAAAGTTAGGTATCACGCAGCTAATATGGTACACAGGCAAGTTGTGATAATCCTAATGAAGTTCTCAACAAGAAATAAGTTGGGAGTGTTTGTTTGCTAACTTCATTGTACTGAAGTTGAACACAAACTTGACTCAAGTGTGCGAGCTAGGTGTTTCAGTTATAAATTGGATATTAATACTTCTAGTAGTTTCGTGAACAGTATACCTCAGACATCAATGTAGCACTTTTAGACACTGAGAATTCAAGCTACACAGATATTAATGTTTGCGAGTATATAATCAATGAAAGCTCTGCTTGAAACAAGTTCAACTGTCATTTTCTTTTAATTCAAAGAACGATATTCGATGAATACAATTAGCCAACGTTTTAGTTTGAATTTTAGCATAGTTAGGTATTAAATAGTGATCTGAATACACGTATAGGCCTTTCGTACCCGTATGTTTACAATTTCTTTAAGTAGTGATTGTCATATATATGTTCCTTATAAGAGTTAACACGCAGTGAGAAGAATGGAGGGCAAAGCTATTTATGTAAGTATTGTGGATTTGATCATACCCGAGGGAAATGTCCTGCATATGGCAAAACATGTGCAAAATGCAAGCGCAAAAACACTATAAACAGTTATAAGGAACATATATATGACAGTGATATTATATTGCTACCTGATTATTTTGGAATTCCCCTAAGAATGTGTTAGGACATCGCCATGCTTTTGTTTGAAGGGAGTTTCTTTTAATGTGTTATCATTATTTTGAGATAAATTATTGGAATGTTTTAACCAACCTCTGATTGTTTTGATTCGACCACTCACGGTCAAAACGGCTTTCTACTGTTTTCATATTTTTACTTTGATATCAACACTGATCCACAAAAACAAACTTCTTAATAATAAGATAATAGAGGTTAAAGACAGTTGAGTAGAGGGAAGTTAAAGAAGAGGAGTGACCCAGACCGATGAAAAGAAAGAGCTCATTCCGAAATGATGGAGCAAGTCTGGGCAGGCAGTAAGGCCGACTTTTTAAAAGTGCGCAATAGTGGCTTTGATCTTGAATTTCGTCCCATAAGAACAATTTAAAAATGTGAATTTTCTTGGAACACCTCATGCCTACAGTTTTCATCGGATTTTTATAAAACATGCCTTGTTGTAAAGTGCACTAAATTAATTGGTGACTCCGCTGAGCCGAATTAACTTTTTCTAATTTATCAAACTGTGACATAAATCCAGAAATTGAAGAAACATTGTGTTTGAATTTCTTGTGTTCACAATTAAACTAGAACAACATGTTCAAAAAGTGGTTAGGGGAGACACTGCGGCACATCGTCATCTTTCAAATAAAACGTATTTCAAAAAGATCTGATGAAATTGTGGGCGTAAAGTGTCTCAAGAAAATGCTAGTTTTTTAATTGTTTTTATGGGGAAAAAACGAAATGACCGCCATTTACTATGCACCCTTAAGACGGCGTTGCCGTACTTCGCGAATAATAATAATAAAAGAACTCTACAACTATATTTTCAAACTTACATACCAAGAAGCTATTATCGCGCAACATGGCTGATGTTTCAAAACGAATTTTTCCCGGGGTTTGTTAATAAATGTATTCCAACAGTAGACTGAAGTATCCCCTACCTCGGCCTCAACCACCCTTAGCTGTTGATAATTACATTACTATCCCCTTCCACCTCCCTAACCACTCACCCCTCACCAGACTTGTCAATTGTGTCTAACAAACCTTGTTGATAAAACGTGATTTTTTCAACTGCTGTTAAAGGTGCAAGTCTATTTACCAGAATATACAACATGTGCTCGTATGTTTGGCTTTTGTGGTGAGAAAAAATTAGATTAAAATTGTGTCGGTTATCAGGTTATTTTGTCATATTTTGTACTTTTGGGTACCTCCTAATATTAACAGTGGTTTTAGTTAGAATGTTAAAGCTAAACTAAATAGCCGTTTAAATATGCTGTTTTAATTATTAGACTCTATAAAGCCGGAAGATAACTTTATGTCAGATTTAACTTCATATATGAATATTAATTTGTAAACCACAAAGTGAACATTTGTTATTTTGTTAAAATAATTCTTTCTGTTCTCCATCGAATCTCAAACTCATCAAACCTTTAAATCCACCAACAACAACAGTTTCTACATTTCGACTTCTGATTGGTCACCCAGGTCATGTGATAACTACTACCATACTCCTCTACCTCCTCATTCTGCCAATAACCGCCTTCGCTACTACATGTTTTTCCTCTCTCAAATATACAAGCTAAATTCAGTGCTTCAACCACTTATTTCCAGTATAAAATTAATAGACAAATGTATATATGTACACAATCCCAAGAAGGCAATGTTTTATTCTTATTTACCTAGGATTACAGGAAACTATCTATCCCCTACATTTCATTTTTTTGCCTTTGTGAATATTTTTCAAAATAAAAAATATTAGACACAGTCTATAAAACGAAAGGAACTAATTTGTACAGAACAAAAATGCACCACATATTATTTCTCTTAACCCACTCAACGTGTATTAAAACTGATTTCTGATGAAACCAAAGGCTTGATGATTATTGCATTTTTTAAACTCATTTACGGTCTGAATGTATAGAAAGTTCCATTCATTTTAAAATACCAATACACAGTTTTCTGGATATAGGCTACCATATGTATGTCAAATTATTGTCTTTATGTTTTTGTAGAAATAAAACCTTTAATTTGTGTTGCCCGATGATGCTAGCATTGCTAGCGAAAGGCCTCGCAGGTTAAATGATTAAAAGTATTGGCTTTTGTTTTTATTTTCTTAACGTGTAACGGTTCATAATGTTTGGTTATATGTATTTTAACCCGAAATTCACTGTTAAAATTCCTCTTTTCGATACAGAAACCAAGCAGAGCTACTGCAAATTATAGCAATACCATACATGAAAGCAGACTATGCAGATAACGCTATTAATTGCAGACCGGAAGTGCAAGGTGGTGGGACCGGATGCGGATATCGACTGAGCTCATCCGCCTGCCTCCAGCGGCGCAACGTGACTTTAATGTCAATACCTACACTTGAATTCTACCTTAGTCAGACAGACGTTTTATATAAGTTAAATGTACGTTAGTTAAACGTTCGTAAGTGAAATACTTAGTGATATACCGGGTGGTTGGAAAGTAACTAGGTAATTATATCTTGTTATACATTCTGCAACATTAAGAATTTCATGTTGGCAATAGTGTCATAATATTGACTATTCAATAAGGTTTCCTTTGATTACTAATATTGGTTTATTGTTATACGTTTTTTCTAAAACTGTCTTGTGAGTGGTTGGACGGAATGTTTCCTAGACGTAGGCCGGGACGGCGTGGACGCCACGAATTGCCTGCAAGAAGCCCGAATCTAACTCCGTGTCATTCCTATGGAGATTCTGTAAAGAAGGAAGAAGTGTACAAGTGCAAGCCTACAACCGTAAATGATTAAGAACATCGCATTCAAGAAATTATAACCAGTATTCCAATTGACTTCCTTCAAAAAACTGTTGAGTGTATCCCCGGCCGTTTGTAGAAATTGGTGAACAACACCGGTGCTTACGTGGAAATTTAAAACTATCGTAATTTATTCTTATCTAGTTAAGCGTATGTGTACAATATTTTAACAAGTTTAGACAATTATTGTAAACATTATTACACTTCCTTTTTGTCTACTTACCTTTCAACCACCCTGTATATTGTATAACTAAGTTTAAACAGCTGAATACATGACGAGACTTTCAATGTACGTTGGGTAGACTACTTTATAGGCTCTGATGGCTAAAAATGATATCTGACAATTTGGATGGAGAAACTCGTAAATTTGCTTTGCCTTACCTTTTAATCAAATGATTCAAAGGGGATGTGTCTCAAGCAATCAAGACATAAGCTAATCTATGTATCATATCAATACATAAACACATGAGTTTTTTTAATGAGACGAAGGTAGGACTGCGAAGTCCTGTCTACCACCCAGCTTCGACCTTTATCTAGCGTTATCGTTCATTCACTTAATGAATTGTTAGTGGAAACTGTGGAGATCGAACCGACGCCAGTGAAGTGATGAGATACGCGCGATACCAAATTTCCACGGAACCACTTATGGGAAAACTAGTGGTTGTCTTTAGAAATATCATCTTTCACCGCTAAAATTTGACCTTAGGTCACCATTGAGAGGGACTAAATTATATTTTGCTTACTTTAATTTAAAACCAAATCCAATAACTTCAGGCGTTTGACAAAACTTGCATCGTCGATGTATTGATAGAAGCAACAATAGGTAGATATCGAAAGAAAGATTGAAAGTCTTAACTATTATCTAAAACCGTAATTCCAAGGCAAACATTTTTCTTTTGATTCAAAGGTTCTCGACATTTTTATGTTTACAAACAATCAGTGTAATAACAGAGGAAAAATAAGTTAAATTATTTCATTTCAAAACATAATATTATTATAACTAAAACATAGGAAACTGAGAATGTTTGACAACAATTTAAAATACTTATTTTAGAGATAGGAGATAGATTTTAAATCTATTTAGACAGTACAACTTGTATACTCAACATACAAACAAGGATATCGGTTTCACAAAACCAAACCATCCGGGAATACAGAAGAAGCATGTTGAGTTTCAAGCTTTTATAAAAATTAAATCCCTCTACGCTTTGGTTACGACATATTCGACTGATTGCATTCACAATACGTTTGAAGAACGTTTTCGTATACGTTGATGCGACCATAGACTAATGGACTCACGTAGTTATTTGTTTGTGATGCGAGATTCAGATAGTTAAGAAATTCGATCATTCACACTTCGATACTCATTTCAAATATCTTGATACGATTTAAAACATACATTGTATTGGTTTACAAAATGTAACTAGTTAGGTTTAACTAGTGAGTTTTGTCATATCATTGGTTTAAATATATTTATGTTCATGTTTAGCGTTAGCGAGAGTTGTTTATTTTCAAGCTACTAATAGGATCTGTGGTGAAATTTATATTATTATTATTATTTATTTATTTGAGATGCCGACCACTCTCATGAGGGTATTTTAAGGCAAATATGTGGTGAAGGATGAGTGTGATGAGTAGTAGTAATGAGTTATGAGGTGTAGTCTTGTTACAAACTAGGCCGACTCTTCCTTAGAATGGGTCATTAATTAATAGCCCAATGACCAATGGACACACAACGACCAACGGCTTAACGTGACTTCCGAACCACGCAGGTGATGGTCTGATATGTCTAAACGATGGTGGGAGTTGATGCGGGTATCATCAGATGATCACTGAGACTATCTGAGCCGCTTTAGACCTATATCATCCTCAAAACCTGACCTCCATGAAGCTGGATTACAGGACCACGCCACGAGTCCCAGTCAATAACTAGTTATATATAACTAGTTTCACTTAGTCACTTTTTGCAAAAGTTATTTTTAATGAAACTTAGTTCACAGTAATGAGTAATGGTAAACACTCATCTTTAGCATAACTTTATCATTTTGTTAATGTCATATGTTAGTTCTAAGCACAATGAAAAAGTTTACAGGAAACTACATTAAATTAGGTCAACAACAAACATAAACCAGGCCAACACGCAGCTATTAGCGCTAAAGCGCCGCTGGCGTGAATTTGCTTGCACTTTTTACTTGTATTAGCTTATTGTAAGTCTAGATCGCTATGATTACAGCCTTCTTTAGGCCTTCAGCCATTTTTGAGCTATATTACCGAGGTGTTACGAAGATGTTCGCAGGCCTCAAATTCACATATTTTCACCACCATTTTACCACAGAAGTTAATTTGAAATGTCGTTCAAAAAGGCCAACTCACGATTATAGTTATGGTGGTTCTATGGTTATAGTGAACAATCAGTTGTTTGGCCATTATTTTAAACGATTCAAAGTTAAAGGTTTTTAGTAAAATAATTAAAAATATCAAAATTGGATTGAAACCGTTCTTTTGTGTGAAAACTGTATTCTAAAAGACGACTCCAATTTCGCTGGCTAATAAACTTTACCGAAATATTTTTAAACTGGGTATTTAGTATTAAGCTTGATGAGAATCGGAGAGAAATTCGACTTTGGAGATTTCCCATCATATGTACCGTATATAAATAGACTTTTGAAAATGCTCAACATATTTTCTGCGGCCTATATCAGTCCTCATCATTGTACCTATTCTAGATCTCATCTGACAAACTGAATATCTCAATGTTCCGAAAATCCGCCAATAAACACAAACAAACAAGTGAGCTATTGACCGAAACATGAAAGGTTAACCGTGTTAGTGAAACACATTAACTGTGTTTACTAATTCAGCGAATATTGCAGGGATCAAGTGGGATTCACGGGGATTAGCCGATATTTGCAATAAACAAATCATCGAGCAACTCAACATCATCGCTGTCTAGTCACTGTAGTGAGTAATCGCCATAATTGAAATGTGGTGTCGGTTTGCAGTTAAATTTGTGAGTTTTGTTCGGTTTTCATTGAATGTGTGTATTAAAACATTGTGGTTTCCAGATATTTTTGTAATGTTGTAGACCATAACGTCAGGCATTGTTGGTGATGGTGAAGTTATATGCAACGGTTCAATCATCAATGATAGTTTACAATAATTTCCGTCTAGTTTAGTTACTTTGTCCATTATTTAAAGCTTCCTGTACAGGCCACCAGAATAAACTACAGGGTCAGGCAAAAGTGTGGACACGCCTTTATAACTGTTTAACCAATTTTTTCAGCGCAACCGAACTCGGTACATTTTGGCAATTTTTCAACCGGAAGTGAAAATTAGTCAAATTTATTTTTAAATATTGGTATTAATTAAACAAATGTGCAAAGTTTGAAGTTTGTAACTTAACTGACCTCGGAGATAAAAATTATTTAGTTAAAAGCACAGACAGACAGACGGAAAACTAAGCGAGATAGGCCTATGTGTTATAGGACATTTTTTGTTTATTATGACCTGACAAATCACCTGGTGAAGTTTGATCTCCTTATTACTGGACACTCTGTATAGTTTTAAATTAAGGTAATTTATTCAGTTTGCAAGCGCCTGTGACAAGATGTATCACAGTATGGAAATCAAAGAACGACAATGTAAACTGACCGAAGACTGGTAGGCATTCGCAAGGGTTTTCGTATTGCATGGAACAGCAAGAAACTATGAACCCTCGTGTCATATTGTACACAGGTCTTTGCAACGGTTTACAATTCAAAAAGCGCTACTGTCACGTTACAACTTTCCTTTTATACTATGGATTCTACATGGTTTCAAATGGACTATCTAGAGTGGACGTAACCATTAGTTTTATATTTTACTTTTAAATAGGGGTTTCGAATGTCTAAAAGTATTTGATTTTCACGTGTTTCTGAACGTCTGAAAGTTTTTTGGAGTGGACTTTCTTCAAACAAACAAAGAAAACAATGTATACAATCTATTTATATTGTAAAACATGTCCATTTTATACAAAACAATGCGATTAGACGTTTTAAATTTCAGTATGTTCAAATTCAATACCAATGTATGTTACAGCGTTAGTAAGTGTACAAAAGCTGTTTAAACATTCGCATCTACCGAAGTAAATTTAAATGAAATACTATTGATATAAACATTTCTAAGCGTCTACGAAACATTTATAAAATCATACCAAGCAGCGTGAAGAACTCAATAAAGCACTACATGTAGTAATCAAAGCATAGAGGGATTTAATTTGTATAAAAGCTTGAAACTCGATACGGTTTCCTCTGTATCTCGTAGTGTGCATGCAACCGATATCGTCGATTAGAAAGAAAAACACATTGTTGAATCACTCCAAGTGTATTTATTTTGTCGTTTAGTTCTTTGTCAGCGTGTTGAGTTGTCGATGGTATTAAGTATATTTAAGGTTTTAACTCAAACCAATCGTTATTAGTACCAGATATGATAAATCCAATTTATGTCGGAAGGAGTTTTTCCCCGAAAATTGGGTTTTATGATTTGGGTTTCTTTCTGATTCGGGTTTATTGACTGGGACTCGTGGCATGGTCCTGTAATCCAGCTTCATGGAGGTCAGGTTTTGAGGATGATATAGGTCCAAAGCGGCTCAGATAGTCTCAGTGATCATCTGATGATACCCGCATCAACTCCCACAATCGTTTAGACATATCAGTCCATCACCTGCGTGGTTCGGAAGTCACGTTAAGCCGTTGGTCCTTGTATTTTCATTGGTCATTGGGCTATTAATGTGACCCACTCTAAGGAAGAGTTTGCCTTAGTTTGTAACAAGACTACACCTCATAACTCATTACTACTCATCACACTCATCCTTCACCACATTTTGCCTTAAAATACCCTCTCATGAGAGTGGTCGGCATCAAATAATTGATATAGTGATATACCCTGTTTTGACTCTGTACCTTACCTTACAATTTTAACTGTTTGAACAGAGGTCTGCATGGCTCCCTTTTTTGAAGCTTTGCAATTATCCTAGCTTTTTCTTGGAGATGAAAATTTAAAAAGAATCCGTTGCTATGCTCATTACTCTATTATATTATTATCAGTACCTTAATTGAGTAGTTTTCAGAAATTCATCCCAAAATATTAATGCACAAGTAGTATTCGATACAAAACCACAAATATTCACATAATATTAAAACGAAAAAGTTTTTGTTTGAAAATGGAAGGTGTGCCTTTGAGTATGAAGAAAATGTGCCGTATGTTTGTCAAAAGGGGGGAAATAAAGGATTAGAAGGAAATGCAATTCAGATTGGCAGAAAATATGACATTTTTCTGTGAATTATTACTTATTAAACATTGCACATTCTATTTAATTACGGGTTTCGATTTTGTATTTTACAGTTTTCTTTTCATGATTACAGACGAACGAGATGTCCCATCCAGGATCTGATAGAGAAAACCTCCAAGTCAACCATTGATTAAGGTATGTTACTGATATTTTGTTGACTAGTCGTCTTTGATCCTAGCGTTGTCGAAAATCTACGTTGTATTGTTTAATTTGTCTATTAATTAATACCGTTTACATACTAAGGCTATTCAGCCAGTACGGTTACCATAGCAACAAATAACGTATACCGAGGCGTTGCTTGAAATTGCAAACTTCTTTATGCTACTGACTTACCAAACCATCAAACCGGTAGATTATGTTATACAACGTCACCGGTCTATCAGTCTATTTCTTTAAACTAATTTTTCAACAGAGTATCCCTGTTTCATTCATGTTTCCATTCAGTGAGTTGAAACCTACAGATAATTGACCAAATATTCATATTGAAACTCACGCATTCATTTCATATTAGAATAAAAGTAAATTTCATAACCTGACAAGTCGTATTACACTTAATGACTACGAAATGACGAGGAAATTCAAAAGTTTGTTAGATTTAAGTGCTAGGTTTTACTTAATAACACATAATGATTTATAAAGTTACAAATTAAAACAATCGAGGCGACAGGAGAAATAACCCATTGTTTAGTAGCTCGTTTGTCATAAATATATCATGAAAGGTTATTTAAGAATAAAAAGTTAAGTTGAAAATCGTATATTTAAGTTTTTAAGACATTATGCTAAAAGTATTGGATGTCTACAAATTTAACCGGATGCGGATAGAGCCAGGGAAGGAGCCCCTGGGGACTGTGCGTGATATTAATGCTGATGTGAAATTACTACAGAATATTTTGTAACTCCAGTTGAGTTCTCTCTAGAGGAAAACTATTTTCCTTTTCCTACTTATTTACTTTAGTATGTCACTGTATTTTGATTAAATAAATAATGATGTGTTTTCACAAGTTCTCCTTTCATTGTTCTTGTTTCGGAAAATATACTAAATTTCCTTCGTATTAATTTGTTTAAGGTTTTTTTGCACATCGTACAGGTGTACCTCATCAAACTGTGTAAACTGCACAGGGAATAAAACTGATCGAATGCTAAATTAATTGCATTAAAATGTTTGATAATAAACATAAACTATTTTGTTGATATTTGCCTAATTCATTTGAGTCATGCATTAGAAATCAAGACAACGAAAGACAAGTTTCCAAATTGTATCAATAAAATAAGTGTATTTTCTTAAAAGGTTTTCCTACAAAGCGGTGACATACCAAATGTTTGAAGAACGAAAAAGCTCAAATACCTGAAACAGAAAATATAGCAATTTAGAATATATGTATTGTCTATAAAAGTACCTATGCGTTTTATGCAATGATACAGTCATAATTTTAAGTGGATAGGAATAATTACACGCAGTTTTTATTAAATAATGTATACTCTTTCTAAGATATTAAATAATAAACTATATCATTAACAATACGATTCAACAAATAAATGATACCTTTTTATATTTTCTTTGAGTTTTTAATCAATATTAATGCAAAGGGTACCGGTTTACAAAGAGTATGTTTCAGAATGTTAAACTTTAGTAAACTAGTGTTCAACCTTTACATTAAACGGTAAAACCACTTTAACGTTCTATTCGGGAACGACAACTTTAAGCTCTGACCAGCGTAAGTTATGACTTCCGTTCAAATGCCGGTGGTAGAGCTTTTGTTATTTGTCTATCAAATTCAGCTTCTGTTTTGAAACCGAACTTTGTATTGTTCATTGTTAAGTACTATAATGCATTTATGCAGCAGAAACTTAAGTTCCAAATAAAAACTCGTATAGTATTAAAAATCGACGAGTTTTCGAAAAGGAATTCGAGATGCTACATTGTGTTTTATTATTAGTTTTATAACATACCTAAAGTTGGTGTTTGATCGGAAGATAGAACATGATTCTGAAAGGACTTACCCAAAAATTACACATTTATTTGATTATTTGTTTTAAATTTTATATTTTAGTTTCAATAGGAATAAAACCTTGTTTACGGGCGCTTTTTTTACCTAATCAACAACCTACTACCTCAGGCAAAATGAGGACACCCTTTTAGCTTTAGTTTATCGAGGTCATATCAACCTGGATGAATTTTTACACATTTTAAACTCACCAAACATCCGTCATATTATAGTTGTAGCTTGGAAAGAATAACCAGAGACTCTGAGAAACATACTTTGAAGTCATCAAAATTCATCCAGATTAGTCAATACTTTACTTATGAATTATAACAATTTGTAGATTAATGTTGCTAGGATACTAATGTATTATTTACCAGTTCAGATTTGAAAGTGACAAATATCACACAATCAGGCATTTATGATACAATTGTATTTTGGAAACAAATTTGATTGGAAAGTTGGTCAGAAGTAATTTACTAAAAGTAGAGGAGTAGTCCTATTGAATGAAAAGAATTCATTCCAAAAGGACGAAGGAAGTAGTTAACTTTTCAACTTTTATAAGGAAATGAATAATATATAAGTATTAACAAGCTAAAAGTTCACCAAACATAAATGGCCATATATGACGCAACTATACACCTTTTGTCCTAAATAACCTCCTAAATAAACACAAAAAAGTTGAAAGAAAACGCACGAGTTTAAGAGAAAGGAACGTAGGGTTTAAAAGAAAGATTAGTCCTGCATTAAGTCACTTAAAGGGACGTGTCTGCTTTGAAGACAACAAAGAAATCCTACAGCTCGCACATTAACCAACATTTACTAACTTACTTCACAGTGTGTTCATTCTTATTACAGAATGTCTATGGGGTAGATGATTTGATACGAGAATTTCTTCCCATGTACATGTGGACAATATAAGGTGGTAACATAAAGAAGTACGTCTATTTGGGGGTGGCAGCCATATCTCAGTGTACCCACATGCTCCCGCAAAATCAGCCGGATTCGATTCCCGGACGCAGTGATAACTTTTCACGATGGCCACTCCCCGTGGTTTGGAAGTCACGTTAAGCCGTTGGTCCATTCCATTGGTCGTTGGGCTATTATCCTGGGGAACAGTCGGCTCTAGTTTGTAAAAATACGCATTCATCAAAACCCTCAACACACTCACCCTTCATCCCATATTCATCTGAAAATACCCTTTAGAGTGTCTCAAATCAAAGTATTACTTTTAGAATACACTTTCTTTAAGGTCAAGATGTTGGTTGTTGTTTATATTGTTACACCAACGTGAAAAAACGATCAAGTAGGACTAAAGTTATCGTTTTCTGAAAACTTATATCCAAATGTAACCATCATTTGTCAAAGATGCTTGTAGTCTAACAAATTTATATTTTCCACCTTCACGTGGACGCTAGAAAACTTTGAAGGGTTTACGTAAACGGCTGTTGTTATAATAATAGTTAGTGATATTATCTAGCCCAACATGGAAAATACCCTCGGCCGCGAAAACATAAGGGTTAAATATTTTGTAATTTAAAAATGTATATTTAAAAGGGTTTTTAGACTGCGATCTCGATATTAAAACCCTCTTCAATGTATCAGAACTTGAAACCAACCTAACCGTTTCAAAATCTTCTTTATGTTTGCTAATAAAAATTGGAATAAAGGGTGCTAGAAAAATGCACTATTTAAACTCATTATCACTCATCTACTACATGTTAAACAGAGTTATTAGGAGTTTATTTAAATTATTTGTTTCAAAATCATTATTTACATACTTGTATTTGGAACAACAAATATTTTCTGATTTCTGACGTATTTCAAACGAAAGACGAAAACCATCAGAAAGTCTACATTGTTTCCAGTACAAATTTAGTAAACCAAACGTAGTAATATGACACACAATGCAGTTTCATTCCAGTAGGAATAAAGTTAAGAACATTGCAAACAGGGAATCAGCAAGTTCGGTAACTTGATTATGGTGGGAGCCTTCTACTAATTTAGCGCTCAAAGTGAGGATACAATCATGACATTGTATACTGTAGTTTAATAAGCAAATATGTAATAATAATAAGATGTCTTTTTAGTTTCTGTTCTTTCATTCTCGTTTTAAGTTTTCTTTTGGTTTGTCTGAAGAAAGTCAGAGTCGTCGCAATATACTCGTATATTCATGAGTAATGTGAATTTAGGTTTTAGGTGTAACACGTATGGAGTTTGTTTGAACATGAGACTAATGTTCATAAAAGTGATTTATAATAAAGTACTTAGATAAAAGCTACTTTTACTGTAGTTCTTTTAACCGTTCGTCATACACTCTTGTACAAAATTAACGCATCACTGGTAAAATGTATAGAAATTTATAAGCAAAGATAAGAACCATCCATTCTCATTAGTATAACTATACTGAATTTTGTTTTAATTTCTGATTGGTTAAATTATTGACTTGCATTTAGCCCGACAATTTCAATTTTAAATGAAAGACGGATGATTAAAATTATAAGAAACAAATAAAGCTATGCGTTAATTTTGTCCAGTGGTATTTTTTAAGTTACAGTCAACTTTTAATTTTCTTAAGTTTCCCGAAAATAACACTAAATAAATAAGTGAAAAGCGTTTATTTATTTGCGTAATAGCACTGTAGCGTTTTCATTTAATTTACACATTAGCGTTTATGCATACATTATTGAGAGGCAAGAGGTGATTCATTTCTAATAACTAGACAATAGACTAGCAGCATTTGAGAAACCTTTGGTTACAGCTCAGGTTTTAGCAGCAGTAAACACATAATTATTTTTATGCTATTTTTAAACCCATAAATACATCCACGTAATGATTAAATGTTTAAAATTATTTCACAACAGTTTTCAAAGGGAACAGCCGTACATTTCGTAGATTAATTTTGTGCTCATCGTCCATCATAGCAAGGCGCAGGTATGAACCCGGCCTTTGTCCTTTCTATTTAACTCCATCCTCACGTATTTCATCTCCAGCCATGTCCAGGACGAAGGTTAATAGATACCTAATCTTCTTCCAGTCCTTTACTGTTCTGCCATTCGCTAATTAATTTGCTTTAGTTACGTATATATGAGCCAATCTACTAGCATTTTTTGGGCAAAACTGAACATTTTTGTCACAGATTTCTTGGTGAAACTGAATGGGTTTAAAAGAAACTGGTATTTCTAAACGTTCTAAGACGTTGGTGGCAATCAAGTAACTGCAAACAAGTATAAATAATAACACTTTCGTATTCTAAGCTAATTTTATGAACGATTAGTCAAGCGTAGTATGATGAAAACAATTTTAGATTGATATTTTGGTAAAGTTCTTGACAAAGCGGTCATCAGTTGCTCAGTGGTCTGACATAGTTCTCTTAGTCAGAAAACAAACTCAACTTTCTCGAACTGTGAAACTTTGCCTGTCAGCCGCTGTCAAAGTTGCTTTGAGTTGCAACTTGTTTCATTACCTCCATTGTTTCTAACGGAAAAGTTGTTATTGTGTGTTTTGTGTGCTTTTGTTTTTAATGCTATACAGAAGTCATTTGTGCATTCAAGTATTTGATGTTTGGTCTGTCAATTTGTGTAAATGCGTTCTTACGCTTTGTAAAAATGCATTTTAAAAGTATTTACCACACAGTTTTATTTAGTTACAAGAAAGTTAGAAGACTGTTTGGGTGCAAAAGACGACGATTTGGACTTTATGTACGAGTAATAAAATTGAAAACCAATAATTTTCGTGCACGTTAAATACGCTGTCATACGTAGTCTGTAAAAATCAAGAAAGGTGAATTAAGTGAACATAGTTTATGGAATATGATTAGGTTTTATATAATGGGACAAAGTTATTCACGATTACAGATAACTACAAAACTGGCGCAGCTATTTTTACAATAAATCAACCTTAAGTCTGATGCAAAATGGATTTAGTTAGGTTGTACAACCTTATTATTATTTCCATAAAACCCGCTGAGTTTTTAGATTGGAGAAATATTTATAGAATGTACCGTATAATTTTGTCCGTCTTGGTCGTGAAAAACATAATCGGTTTGAGAGTCACTTCCTTGGATACCTAAAAATATCCGACCATGAAGAAGAACCCTTAAATTCAAATAAAAAGATGGTTTAGAACGAGTCCAATAAACAAGGTTAGTAATAAGAAAATGGAGAGATACACTGGCTGACATTAAAGCATTAAAAAGAATACTGAAATTCTCAGTTCATATTAAAAGGATGCAAAATTCTAAAAATAACAAAGTGAATTTCAGAATGTTGAAAAACTACTGTACTAGAAAGTGGTAAAAAACTGTTTTGGCAGTAAAGAAGTTTTAAAAGTAAGAGGTATCACAAAAATATTGATGAAAGGAAACATTTAAACAAAGAAGGTTTGATTGGAAAGTTAGTCAAGTGTACTAAATGAAAAGAATTAGCCTGAACTGATGAAAGAAAAAAACTCATTCAGGAAAGACAAAGCAAAAGAAAACCTAACCTTTCAATATGGCTTTAACGTACTTTGCGTGGTTCAAATTTGTCCAAAGATAAACATATTATTAATACAAATTCATATTTTTTGGCTTAATCATCTTGAAATAAAGATCAAAGAAGCTATAAATAAAGAATCAAATAAACATTGGTGAAGCAAAAGTATTTCCAGTTTTAATTTCGAACAGTGGATGAAATTAATCACGTTTAGTGTTCTTTGTTCATCGCATATAAACTTGGAAGCTCATCTCGCCTTTGATGAAATACGTGTTGTAGGTGTAAAGCTTAGGACAAAGGGGTAATTTCATACTTCAGGCTCCCGTTGATGAGCAAAACCATTTATATCAGATACCGGAGCCGTCACTGGATAGTAATTTGTTAATTTATTTTATAATCATTTTATTAATAGACACAGTACAGTTATATAAACATTAATAAACACATGCACAGTTGTTTTTAGCCTATCAGTCGTGATGCCAATCAATAACAGGTTTTCTTTAACTTATATCACACAGACTTGAGAATAAATCACTAAATCACTATTTGAGATGCCGACCACTCTCATGAGGGTATTTTAAGGCAAATATGTGGTGAAGGATGAGTGTGATGAGTGGTAGTAATGAGTTATTAGGTGTAGTCTTGTTACAAACTAAGGCTGACTCTTCCTTAGAATGGGTCATTAGTTAATAGCCCAATGACCAATGGAAATACAAGGACCAACGGCTTAACGTGACTTCCGAACCACGCAGGTGATGGTCTGATGTGTCTAAACGATGGTGGGAGTTGAACATGTTAAGCTAAAATCTTCCCTTACTTTTTGTTGCGTTGGTATTTGATTGATTTATTTCTTGTTTTAGTTATTTAACTTTTATTTCGTTTCATCTTATATATTTATAACTGGGATTTTTTAGTACGTAATTTATTTATTTTGTAAAATATTTTGTGGACCCGTGGTGGGTTGGAATCGTGCCGACTCCAGAGCTTATCCCTTCGCTGGCGCGGGTTCGATCCCCGCAGTCATCACTTACATTTGTAAAACTACTATAAGGTAACGCTAGGTAGAGGTCGAGGTTGAATGGTAGAGAGGACTATGTAGTCCTAATTTCACCTCGTTACACAAGTCAAACTTTACCTTTTGACCTTTTAATGTTTTTGTTTGTATATTTAGTTTAGCCAGTGCAGCTTATTTTACAGTGCATATATCATTGTTGTTAATTTTTGTTGTAAACTTCTTAAACTGAAACGTTGTTATATTACTTTTAATATTTTGAGTGAGAATAAAAAATTTGGTTTATGGTTAATCGTTTAAAATGCTGGACTTCCTGGGCTTTTTAATATTGGCAAACCGTATAATATAGTTTTAAGGTAAAACATTAGCTATTGGTTAGTATCTGATTGACAGTTTAGTACTTTTCTAATTCTAAGTTAAATTGCTGAATGACGTTTTTGTATTTTAGTATTGTGATTATCTACTAAAATCTTACTTTTTGAATGATTAAAATGATTTGTATAATTTAACTAATAGTTACAGTTAAACTTACTTACAAGCATAATAAAATAAATCATTTTATTATTAAAGGTTGAAAATGATTCTCTATCGGCTAGGCTTTTATCTCCAAGTTTGCCACAACATAACAAAAGTAAATAAGAACAGCTAGCATTTAACAAAACAGGTATATAAAATTGATTTTTTATTCAACCCTGAATAATTTATTATATAAAATATATAACAAAACCAGACGTTTCGTTACCTATAGTAGACATTTTCAGTAGAAAAAAAAAGAGTTAAATAAATACCATAGGGTAGACGAAACGTCTTGTTTTTGTTATATATTTATATAATAAAACATTATTCAGTAGTTGAATCAAAAATCAATTTTTATATGACTAACCACTTAAGCTTAAAATTGAAAATAAAACAGATATATGTTTAAATAAGATCATAGATATTTTAAAATTAGTAAAACTAAATAATCAAGACTCAATATGTGTTTTCCTCGGAAGCTAATGAACTAGCTTGCTTTAGAAAGTTAACTTTGTTTGAACAAGAAACTGACTTTGCTTCGTCAAATTAATTAACCAACTTATCATTCAAAGAACGTAATTAGTTTTCAAGGAAACGTGCATAAATTATTCTGTTTGTCAATTCATTAGGGCTTACCGAAGTTTGATACTAGGCCTGATTGTAGGCCTCCGTAATAATGGTTGCTAATATAATATTGGACACAACGGTTTTAATAACAGTTTTGGTTAATTGAATTAACATACTTTACATTGTGATTATGTGCGTAACTAAACAAAAGTGAGCCGAATTTTGGAAGTGACTTTTCAACTACGAGGATAGAAAAGTGTGAAGTTCAAGACGCTTAGAACAAATAAACGCATGAGTGTCAACCGTTTTTTTTTTTTATTATAAATTTACAAAATTATTTGTGTTATATTAAAAGATACAATAAATAATTAAATAAGAAAATTACAAGCCACTACAGCAAATATAATTAAAGAATATTCAAACACAGCTATTAATAACATTTAATCAACAGACTTTAATGCAAGTGAGTGTCCATAAACTCTGAACGCTGTAGAACCCCCGGTGACCAGATAAGTTCTAAGCTCTTTTGAAAACAATTTTGTGTTTTGAGATTTTAATTTTGTTTGAAGATTTTAATCACAGCTCCTACACCAGTTTTGAATAATCAAGTCGATTATAGTCAATTCTATAACTAGTTACACTATGTCGCTAATTATGAATTTCAATGCCTTGAATTAAACTGATTTATTAACGATAGATTCATAAAACATAAAGTGGATGAAATTAGAATGTCTAATTGTTTAAAGCATCACGAATGAGTCTTCTGGTCTTCAAACTGCATAAGATCTTAATAACAAGTTTTGTAAATTAAATACTTTTGGTCCAGTATGGGCGCAATTCACAAACAAATGCCATACTTATGGAAAAGATAAATAATACCATAATGTTATTTTTTTAAAATATTCTTTGGAGCAATACTTAGACAGATTTTTGAGTAAAAATACCCAGACAATACTTTATACAAACATGTTCAACATGAAAATAATGTAATTCTATCATTCACCAAAAATTGAATGTATTTTTGGAATTAGTATTAAAATACCAAAGTTTAGGCTTGCTTTGAAGACCAATGTTAAATGCATAAACTTGGACCCGTCAATATTTGTTTTCAATTTAGTTGTTCAAAGTACCGAAACAATAAAATATTTGTGACTGAAAAGCACTAATTTCTAATTTTGAGCGCTTAGCAGAGAACGTTTGTTGTATCATCTGCATATTTGAACTGAATGACTATTCTTGGCAAGAAATTAGATTATTCACATATAAAATAAATTGTATAGGTCCTTAAAATGGATTTAGAACAAATTTCAGTTCAATTGGGTCCATTCATGGTATTCATTTTGTAATTAATGAGTTCGTCGTTACAAAAGTATGGTTTTAATAAAGGCGAATAATATTTAAAGTATGTCAAATAAAATATTACAAATTATTAAGTCTAACGTTTAGACTTCAGCTTTAAAAAGAGTTTTCTGTCTTTTACCAGGTGAAAATCCACTACAAAGAAGTGCGACGATTAAATACGAGTACAAGGCTTTCAGCAGCTTTAGTTTTAGAGTTTAAAGTTATTTGAAAGTTTAGTATTCGAAAAACGCCCTTACAAACATGGAGTCCGGGAGCTGTCTCTTTTGACAAAAGATTGAAGAATAGCTTACCATATTTAAAAACTACAATTTTCCCTTGTATATTTTAAAAACTATACCAATAATAAAATTAATTAATTCAATTGCAACAGTTTGCTTCGTGATGGTGCTCTCTCGTTTTTTAAAAATATAACAATCGTATGTAACCAGAAGATGATTCGCCAAATGAATGTTCTTCTTGCTATGTTGTTTTCAATTAAAGGTCTGACAAATTTAGCGTCAAAAAACATCAATTTACCTTCCCATTGAAGAACGTATTCAGCCACCAAATAAATTTTTCAAGAACTAACTATTATAAAAAACCTATTATAAGGGTAATTAAAAGAATAATTTTTGTTATAACTTCACTACAATTGTGCAGTAACTCGAAGGTACAAAAAATGCCTAAATAATCTAAAGTACTTACACAATTAAAAACGTACTTTTTAAAGTAAAAACAACTTTTGAATCTTCCTGTATAACACAGTTGCACTGCTACTCTCTCAAGAGACTCCCAATACAACGAGAGTACGTAAGCTTGTGCATTTACTTAAATTTACAGTTACCAAATAAATTGTTAATTCTAAAATTGAATTGTATATGATAGCGGACTCGTGGCGGGTTGGAATCGTGCGTGACTCCGAAGCTGATAACTCCGCTGGCACGGGTTCGATCCTGCAGTCACGACTTACATTTGTAATGTGACTATACGGTAACGCTAGGTAAAGGTCGAGGTTGAGTTTTAGAAAGGACTTTGTAGTCCTGAATTCGTCTCGTTAAACAAGGCCAACCTATCTTTGTTTAAAAGAACTTTACTAGGCTGTGAAATATTGAAGCATTGTTAAAGTATTAAAAGTAAAGTTGAGTAAGTCCCTTCCTACTGCCCACGTGTATAGACAAACTATGAATGATTGTACAGAAATCGTTCCACCAGATTACAGCACTGATCGACACAACAACTAACAACGGTTTCATCTCTGCAGAACGACAAAAGGAAAGATCCAAACACTCATTCTCCTCCCATAACTCACATTTCTGCTATAAATCTCATCCTCTCTTTCCTTTCAAGTGATTTAGATACACATTCGCGAGCTGTTGTTCACGGCACACCACGTGACGTGATACTCCTTCAACTAATACCGGCAACAACGAGGCAGGTTTTGTTGAATTCTATTTTTGTGTATAGTATTGAGGCTGCATTCGATTTTAAAATATTCTAAATTTGAATTATTATTAAAGACGTTAACCGTACTTATTAGACAAGAAAACACCCTATTTATGGGTATGTATGGGGTAAAATGCCTTTTGTTAAGTCAAAACTGAAGACGAGATCAGATTTCAGATCTCGAAATGTCTGGTTCATTAAATTTGGAAAGCACCCGCAATAATATTTCAAACTTACAAAACAACAATCACTAAATCACTATTTGAGATGCCGACCACTCTCATGAGGGTATTTTAAGGCAAATATGTGGTGAAGGATGAGTGTGATGAGTGGTAGTAATGAGTTATGAGGTGTAGTCTTGTTACAAACTAAGGCCGACTCTTCCTTAGAATGGGTCATTAATTAATAGCCCAATGACCAATGGAAATACAAGGACCAACGGCTTAACGTGACTTCCGAACACGCGTGATGGTCTGATGTGTTTAAACGATGGTGGAGTTGATGCGGGTATCATCAGATGGTCACTGAGACTATCTGAGCCGCTTTAGACCTATATCATCATCAAAACCTGACCTATAAGTTATAGAACTTGATAACTTTTAAAACAGTTAAAGCGTTATATATAAACTACGTGTTCATTGTTGCTATACTTTCTAGAGCCTAACAATAAGTAAAAAAGGTAAAGTTTGTCTTGTTTGACGAGGCGAAGTTAGGACTACAAAGTCCTCTCTACCACTCAACCTCGATCTTACCTAGCGTTACCGTATAGTCACATTACAAAGTGACACTGGGGATCGAACCCGCGCCAGCGGAGTGATCAACTGTGAAGTAACGCACGATTCCAACCAGCCACGAATCCGCTATATGTAAGTAGTCTAATTTATGTGTCAAACTTGGCAAAATTGTGTTTTGAGAGCGTTATTTGAACTAATTTAAACTCTTAGGTAATTCTTTTCGTTTTGGAAGGAAAATCCCTTAGGTAACCTAACCTAACTGTAACTGTTCCATTGCCACCCAAGGTCTCCCAAACTTACACCAGTAGATGAATGAACGTTCAAGTATGTGAAAAATACAGGAAAGTTGTTTGATAACAGTTGAATAAGTTGATTTGAAACACATGTTGGGGCAAGTTGGGGCAGCTGCAGTGATACCGGTATGCATATGTATGAGCGGCGTATTGCTGTGTAACCACCGCCTCTACAAGTCTACAAGTGCTGTATACATTATACCCGAAAATTGTGCACGTTTTTACATCTGCTTTCGTCCTCAGTGTAACTTTGTTTTGACGTTGGAAATTGGCAAATTTAATTAACCTTTATTCGACGTATCAAAAATAAAAATTTAAACTCGTTGGAAATTCTAGTTTTATTCTGTGACTTCCACAGCAAAAGCTACTGTAAAATATATTATTTATATTCATAAACAATATGTAACAAGAACACTTGAAGTATTTTCAAAAGAAAATTTTCAGCCCAAACCTCTTACTGTCGGCCTGTACGTAAAGGAAAATGAATAAGGTGTTTTGCCACTAAGCTATTTTATTGAACGAGGTTAAATTATAAATTAAAACACGTTTACCTTATTATATTACTTTTAAATTGGTTACATGTTAGTACAACGTTTAGTACAATTAAACACAATTAATTTTGTAGACTGGAATATAAAATGTTGTGGTGGTTGTTTTCCATTGTTAGTAAACAGTAAAAACACGATTTTTCAAGAACTGTAACCTTAGAAAATGAGCTAGCCTAAAGCTATCAGCGGAACAACATGTGTGCGTGAGTGCTTTAATTTTAGCCAAACAAATCAAATCTTTAAAACTAGCATAGAAAACAACACAACAAGCACAAAAACTCGCATAATTTTAAATCAAGTAAAACATTTAACGTTAATAAACCCACGTTGGCGCCTTAGTGAAATGTATTTATTTATTGCTATTTGAAATTTAGTCTGAGCGCAGTACCCAAAACTTCATGTTCTTCTCATCCACTTATATTGGAACCCGTCCACAATGTTATTTCAAACTCAGAAATATTCCTATTGTCAAACAAATTCCATACAAAGCGTTGGTACATCCATTATGTTAGGTTTGCTTAGCTTGAAGTGAATGACCATAAGACATGGAGCTTTTAAATATTCATTCTAAGCTGTTGAATTTTCAAGTGTTTGCAGAAAGGGATGTTTTGGATTTAGGTTTCATGGATTCCACTGAGTTTGGACCCGTAAGGCTTTGATACTTGTCTTGAATCAGATGATACAAAACCTTAAGGCACATTCATTTTGTCAGATAACTGTTTCAAAACTTGGACTTGTGATTAAGATTTTCACGCTTATTTTGGACTTAAATAGAGCTGATCCGTGGCGGATTGGTATCGCGCGCGACTCCGGAGCCCATCACTCCGGTGGCGTGGGTTCGATCTCCGCAGTCACCACTTACAATTTGTAATGTGACCATACGGTGACGCTAGGTAAAGGTCGAGGTTAAGGGTAAAGAAGACCTTGTAGTCCTAACTTCGCCTCGTTAATCAAGACAAACTTCACCTTTCAAATCTGAAATTATTACCAAACACATTAATGTGCATACGTGTACGCAGACGAACACCCTGTATAACGCGGGGGAGGGGAGAACTTTTATCATCAATAACCGAGTGAAGTTGACGAGTTTAGACTGACGATGGCGTTATCAGAGACAATTTTCAATTTCCTGTCCGGTAATGGAAACCTGGTCTCATTTACACGGCACGCACTTGATTCTGCCCAGTGTCTGGCCGTGTGCATGATTGGACGAGATTGCTGCATTAATTGTGTGATTGTTAGTGAATTTCCACAGGAAATGGAGTTATTTATTTCTGTCAGCATGTTGAACGAGATTCTGTAGAATAAATCGTAATTTTTGAACTTTCCAACACGTATACTATGTCAAAAGGCATAATTTTGTATTTTATTTATTTATTCACGGTTTACACCAATTTACAGTAGTTTTACATGCTTTGATGTGAATACATTTTATGAAAAATAAATTACTAGTATAACAGAGAATTTGGCCAAAAAGGCTAAAGAGAACTATAACTAAGATAACAAAGAAAATATATAGTATATATAAATTAACTAACGGCTATACAATACTAAAACATGTGAAAAACTGAGCGTTTTGGGTTTGTTTTACCCGTACCGAGGTTACCACCTACACACACAAGCGGATCTGCGCGAAAATGTCACAAGGCACAACGAAACTTGCCTTGGAGACTACACCCTCTGTATACTGGTGCGCAAAGCACCAGCAGTGACTTTAAAGGCATCACCAACAAATACGACCACTTTCACCGAAGAGACTCAGAGAAGGTAAAACCTGCTTCAGTGCTCGGAGACTGCAGTTGAAGAGGTCAATTTGGTCAGATGGAATTGCCAAGTCTATGTATGAGCAAGGTGCTTTGGTAGGAGAAGTTGTTGTCAGCATGTCGTCGGCCAAAAGCTGAACTCCTTGTACCCAAATCACCAGAACACGCAGATCAATCAGGCCGATGAGTTCAGGAGAGTCGATCAGATTGATGATCTTGTATAAGAAGTATTACATCGGCCCATTTTCGTCTAGTTTCCAGTGAGTCTAGAGACAACGTGGAGGCTAATGCTTGGATTGGGCTGTTCGGTAGCCAAAGCCGAGTTTTACGCCGATGGCGCGCAAACAATTTACAGTTTCTCAATATGTATACACCTATATGTCATGTATACCTATTAGGGGCCTACGTAGTATCAACGTCAGACCAGTTTAAAATGTCAATTTATTGATTGAGGACTTCCAACTATAGTCTATCATTGATTAAATTCTTCTAAGAGTGCGCAGTACGGACTTTAAAATATAATAATGCAATCAGATTATTAAAAGTAGTCCTAGAGCTTAAAACTACACGTTTTCGAGAGTCTAAAAACTAGAAAACCTTGCGTCAACTTTGTGTACTCACCGTTAATGGTCTTTTCAAGAGGTGACAAGAAATTTCATGACTTACTGTATGTTTTATGATGTCAAACATATTAACCAAGGTGGTTGAGAGCTCCATTTTGAAATTCTTCTTTTAAATTGGGTTTCAGATATCTGATAGTACTGTATTTGCAGGTTTTAAAAATTCTTCCTACGATAAATTTAAATTAAAAAAACTGGCGTACAATCCACTTTAAAGATCATATTAACCCTTCATTGTATTCTCATTTCATTTAACTAAGGAGTGAAAACCACTCAGAAAGAGTGAAATTTCGCTCTTTTGTTGTGAAACCCAGCCACTCTTATTAAAGAGTGGCTCGATTTTCACTCTTTTGGGAGTGGCTTTAACTCTTTCAAATTTAGAGTAATTTTAACTCACTGTAACACTATTTAAAATGGCTGCGCTTGTCGAACTAGAACATCGTCACCCTCTCTGCCGTAATGCGCAGCCTTAACGTGAATAACATCGTATTTACTTAAAAACAATTATTTTATTTAAATTTCAAAACAATTCACACATACAAACAGCCACAGGCCGCTATGAATGGAAATGACACAGAACTGCACGGACACAAGCGGTGTTCTGATTGGCTCATTACAAATACAGGTTAATGACTCCAATCTCCGCTCATGTATGTACTCTGTCATGTTATTGGTTGAATTAACAACGTCGCTTAGTTCACCGCACTTCTGTAGCGTATAGTTGAACGACCACAGCATTTATCAGCTGGTTTATGATTTGTATCGTGTCCACGTATTCACTCGTGTTTTAGGCTAATTTGTTTTGGCTTTTTATCAGGTGTTTAAAGGTTTTAAGTTATATGTTATTTAAATGTGTTCTGCTGAACTATCTTAGATGTCACCTGCTGTTTGTACAACTGAAACCAATGGGTGATTTTTGAAATACAAAAGATCGTTTGAATAATTATATTAAAGAATTTGCATAATACAACTTGTTGTTGACAAAGGGAAAATTTGAGAGTTTGAAATATAATTGCGGGAGCTTTTCATTGTTAGTGAAAATACAACGTTTCGATATCAGGAATCTGATCCCGTCTTCAGGTTTGACAGAACATAAGTCATTATACCATACAGATCTTCCAATTCGTCGTGTTCTTTTGTCTACTATCTACGGCGAACGTCCATAATAATAATAATATTCTGAAATATAATTCAAATCAAAAGCAGCACACATAATACTTTATGTACAAATAGAATTCAACAAAACCTGTCCTCGTTGTTGCCGGTATTAGTTGAAGGAGTATCACGTCACGTGGTGTGCCGTGAACAACAGCTCGCGAATCTGTATCTAAATCACTTGAAAGGAAAGAGAGGATGAGATTTATAGCAGAAATGTGAGTTATGGGAGGAGAATGAGTGTTTGGATCTTTCCGCTTTTGTCGTTCTGCAGAGATGAAACCGTTGTTAGTTGTTGTGTCGATCAGGTGCTGTAATCTGGTGGAACGATTTCTGTACAATCATTCATAGTTTGTCTATACACGTGGGCAGTGGGAAGGGACGTACTCAACTTTACATTTAATACTTTAACAATGCTTCAATATTTCACAGCATAGTAAAGTTCTTTTAAACAAAGGTGGGTTGGCCTTGTTTAATGAAACGAATTTAGGACTACAAAGTCCTTTCTAATACTCAACCTCGACCTTTACCTAGCGGGCAGTGGAAAGGGACGTGCATCCAGGAAACTTTACTTTCAATGCTTTAACACTAATTTACTTTAATATTTCGTAGCGTATAGTTGAATGGCCACAGCACTCACTGGTTTATCATTGGTATTGTCCACTTATTCACTTTTGTTTTATTAGCTTTGGTATTTTTTGGGATTATTCGTTATTTTTAGAGATATAGTAGCAAACCTGATTGAGTTCTGGTTTTCACTCTGTTTTAAGTTATACAGGATGGCCCAAAAAAGGCACTCGTCATTTTATGATATGCATTTCTTTTATTAGCAGTACAAAACTGGCTTTGTCTTAAAACTAAATGCTTGATCTGTTTTCCGCTATTCAGTGTACGTCTTAACGTTTTTGCAACCTTTCCTGAACATTATCGAGGAGTGTCATAGCACTGATGCCATCTTTTGCTTCAGATTTTGAATACTTCAAAGTGGTGGCCTGAAACTCTTTTTTTAGTGTTCCCCACAATGAAGCATTCAAAGACGTGAAAGATCAGGAATTCTTGTTGGGTATGCGAAGTCAGTTGAACGAGGCACTAGTTTCAGGCCCACCTCAAAGTATTATTCAAAATCTGAAGCAAAACAACATCAGTTCTAATGGACTGCACTCCGAGAAAATGTTCAGCAATGGTTGCAAACATCCTAAGACATTATGTAATGTGTCAAACTGATGGCCAATACATACAAGCATTAGGTTTTAGACAAAGTCAGTTTTGTATAGCTAATGAAAGAAATACTAACCATGATAGGATGAGTACCTTTTTTCGGGCCACCCTCTATGGTTTTAAAATGTGTTCTGCTGAATTATCTTGATGTCAACTGTTGTTTATACAACGGAGACAAACACGTGCCTTCTGAACTAAGAAAGATATCAAACTGTTTAAATTTAGTTTGAACCAGCCTGCGTAATGGGTCATGTCCTACTCAGATAGTGATACATTGACTTTTTTCAGTTATAAGGGTATGCCAACAGCTTCAAGGTTATTATCTAATCTTGTTTATTATAATGAAAACCCAAATTATAAGAAGATCCAAGAGACATTTTAATGACCACATCGTTTCTTTGGATTTCTTTGTGATTCAAAAGTGGACGATTAAATTTATTTGTTAATTTGCAATTTATTTAGTGTGTCCTGTTTATTATGAACAACATGTATTCTAAAATAGAATTATGTAAAATTTATAAAATATTAAATTGGTATCGAACTATTACATATAAATAATTATGAGGTAATATAAGATAGTGAACATGGTACAGATGTTTGGGAAGTGGAAAAAATAAGCTATTGAACTCCAGAAAACCTTCTCCTGATATGAACCTGCTAGTACCTCTTACTGACTGATCTGGTTGTTCCAATGGAAACTCTTGCTCTTGTCCAGTAGTTTTTTTTATAACTTATGAATGCGTCCTTTTCTGCAAGTCTCTAAGTAGGTGGAAGAAGTTATTACGGTGTTCTGTAAGGAAAATTTCAAATCCTTATCAAGTGTATCCTCTCGGGTACATTAGAAACCCTTGTGTTATTTTTCAGCACCAAGTATTCTATCGACGTCATCATGATTCAAAATAATCGGTACAACACATGCAATCGAAGTTGTATCCATCCAAACTACCTTAGACTTTAGTTATACAGTATAATGCTGAAACCAGTAGAATATCATATTTATTCTAAACTTACTTTGTTAATTACTTTTGTAATATTTACGAGCCAGGTAAATTTGTGGTAGTCTTTAACAAGAAAAGATAACATTTGTGTTTGTTATTGCCATTTAATTTACTTTCAATAAAATTTGATTAAAAATAAATAAATTAAGTTTTAAACAAATAAAAATGCTATTGTTTTATTTACACTTGTATTGTATGTCTTATTGTTTTCAACATAACAAAACTGGAGCACAGTGGATTGAAACAGGAGCTCGCAGGTTGACTGGAAACTTCTTTAACAGTGTCGTAAATAAAGGTAGATAAAATCAACTCGATTTAAGTTTATGTCTCCGAGCGCCAGCGCGCGCGCGTGTTGTGTGTGAAACTCTCACAATGTGTAAATACAGGAGAATATCGTCACAATGTTGATGTATGGGCAAGGATGGTGTACCAGGGGCGTGGTAGTAGATCCAAGGTTGACCTTGACTTAAGGGCCTAGAAAAAAATGATTAAGCAGAGCGAACGATTTTGAAAGGATAAATTCCGTTAGAGCTAAAACTGTTAAGTACTTAATTTTCCAAAAATTCTATTTGGTCATATCACGAAATAAGAAATGAAGTCTAGATATTGTGTGAATGAAACATATAATAGTTCCTCATTCTTTAATGCTGCTTTTATAAACACAAACTCACTTCACTGCGACAAGCTTTACTAATTATTTTCATTTATACGTGTTAGTTCCACAAACTTCGGTTCAAAGTGATTAGACTTCACACTTCAAGTATAACCTCGCGGTTTACTCAGCTGCGTAAGCTACCAGTAGCGCGTTCTGGTAACAAAAACTGGAATCAAAACCGTGTCGGGTTCATGAATAACCACTCATCCTATCTGATTTATTCGGGCTGAATGTGGGTTTTTATACTATCTTGGACGAAGCTGGTGGATTTAGTATATTTTCGTTACACATGTTAGGTATAGTGTCATTAAAAGTGCACAGTACCTGTATGCCATTTTGTTTGTTGTCCCATAAGAATAGTGTAAAACAACCATTATCTAGTGCCAACTCACGCTTACAATTTGTGTTAGATATTTTTGGAATACCTAGGTTTTATTTGAAAGATAAAATGTAATTTAATGGCTCCATACCACCTTTTGAAAATTTTGTTAGTATACCATGAAAAAAGGGAATTCAAATATAAAGTTTTTTACATTTAGGATTTATTTTACGATATAATGGGTCTTATAAATGATAAAATAGAAATTAAGCTCAGTGGAGGCACTAAACAATTTCATAAAAATAGAAAGTTTGTTTCATAAAAATCTGTAGACTTGAAGACTCTCATGAAAACGCTCGTTTTTACACCAAGAAAATCCTTGGTTTTACATCGATCTTATGGGACTAAATTCAAGGTCACACTACTAAGCACTCTTAATGTATACTGAGTTTAATCTGTAATCATAAATTCAGTTTTTACGTCGTAAGCCCCAATATTTGGAAGACACGTCCTCCCTCTTCTAAAGGGCATTTCCGGTTTAAATTACGAGTATACCGCGTTGTAGCATATTCACTAGGATTCCTAATATATTTTGTGCCTACGCGTTAACCATGTTTATATGTTTATATTTTCAAAATATATAACTACTGAACGTATCTCTTCTAAATCTGTTAACATTTTTCTATCCACCTTCTAAAATAATCTTCAACTTTTACACCTGCAGGATGGGACACGTGGCTCCTAGTCTCATTAAAACCCTGTTGAGCCTCCATCATTACTCAGCCTAAAGCTGAAAGTCTCACAGAGGTGTGTGTGTGTGTGTGTGTGATGAAGTCTCCTGTATACAGCGTGTTGTGTCGCACCTTTCATACAAACTTTGAGCCTCGGCTAATCTGCATTTTAACTAGATTGTGTCCGACAAAGTGGACTCATAAAGTCTCTTGTCAGCTTTACTTTGCATTTTCCTGTTGGTTTCATGCACGGGGTTCGTTTTATTTGTGTTTTTCCCGTTTTCGTGTGTTTTATTCTTTTCTTTAAATAACGTTTTTAAGTGCACGAGTATCTTAAGAGGTCTGGGTTGTAAGATGAATTTTTTATATGGGTTTTTTGTTTGGAGTTTGGTTTTAAAAGGTGGATTGATTGGCATTTTACGCTAAGAAAAACCCAAACAGTTACTTTTACCGTTGTAAGCAAGTGTTTTTAAATGCACAACAGGGTTAGGCTTTATAGGTTGTGCTTACGAATACATTTTCAATCACATAAGTTCTTAGGTAAAGATAATATTTTTATGATCAAATTACATCGAACAATTGGTAGTGTTTTGGTTATGCCTGTTACTAGTCTGCTGGAAAAGTTTTCTGTTTTAGTTAACTTTGATTGACGTTTAATATCAATGACTTGCCGAAACGCGATTATAGAACCAAAGTGAATCATAAATTCATGGTCTATATAAAGGAGTTAAATTCGTATTTTTTTAAACAAGTATATTTCCAATCTTCTACTAACCTGGCACTAACTTATGACACAGAAACTTCAGGAAGTAGTTTATTAATAAACAGTAAAATACGATGTAGCAGAGATGAGATACGAAAATAATATACAATTCTTCAAAGCTCTATTGAAGCAACATTTAATGCCCCATGTCTTTTACGACTTGCGTGAGTATTTAATCTTTCTATGTAATGTATGATGTCATTACTTTTCAACGCGGATATCTTACGTTTTACCGAGGACGGACGAATGACAGTTGCGCCTGTATGAGTGTGAATTAAAATGTTTTGTTTTTGCAACGGATTTGTATTAAAAATGCAAATGAAGTTATTGATAACTAGCAAAAGTCAAAACGCTTAAGCTGAAAATACAAAAACAAAACTGTGCTAATGCACGAGTAGGCGAGCGGGAGACGAATGATGCGGTGGCTAGCTATCAGCTAAGAGACTTTTTGGCCCCGAGCCACGACAACACCTAGCCCCTCCCCATAGACCCCTCACTCATGGGGGGTACGTGATTTAGAAACACCACACGGGGGCACTTTAACACTAATGTGGACAAATTCTCGTAAATTCAAATGAATTACATTCTTTTTATACATACGTCATTTAATTTACAGTCTTTGATTTTAAAATTAGACATTTGTGTTGTGCATCATTCACGGTGTGAAATTGTATACTGCTTTGTTTTATTCCTACGGTCAGGTTGAGACCAGTTGTGAAAATCTAGAAAATAGCAAGCAATTCAAATATATGACAAACATAAATTAACTTCTGGTTTTACATGATAATATTTTACCAATAACTAAAGGGATTTTATACATACATATTTGATAACGTGACTTATAAAGCCATTTAAACTACAATAATATGACAATAATGCTTAATACTAGTACTGCTGTACGTAGTAGTGCTGTTAGTTGCACGTTGTCAACATGGTTGTAGTAACAATATTGTAAAAGTGGAACACGTCTGCACTATTGTTTCAAACTCAGAAATTCTGTCATCATCAACGAAGAAAATTATAAAAATATTTTGATATATATATTTATTAATAAGGGATATACCGACCAATAGAGAGCCAAGGGGTAGTTCTGTCCTCTCTCCGTTCGAAGGATTGCCACTTTTTCTATCTTCGTGATAGAAGTAAACCGAAAATAATCTGTATCTTAACATGTGATTATAATTCAAGAATTTACCATACCGCAGTTCGAAGCTCTATAGTTTGATAAAATATGTTTAAATATTTATGACGGCTAAGATAAAAAATCAAAAGCGTCCGGTTTACGTTACCAGTAAAACAATACAGGCCTACCAAATTTTAAAATTAACTACTGCCAACCTTAAAAACTAAATAGCTCAATAATTAATAACGACTTTAAAAACACCAGTATTATAAAGTTTGATTAAAAGTGGAAGTTGAAACATCGCAATCTCGTGTTTGAAAACTAATAACACTTCCCCGAGTGAAGTTTCTGAGAAAGTGTTTAAGAACAGCCTGTCTGTGAATTTAGTTGAGGGAGACATCCAGAGAGGAGTAAAGTTGAGATATAAACGTCAGGATACGAGACCACAAGTCATGTGGCCCTACAGATGTCAATTTTGGCGCCGACCCCCCACATCGGGGGCTCACTGCACCCCTTCCCCTTACCCTTTCCAACGGTGAGGAACGCTCCTGCATTCTGAAACCGAAGCAGGTTGGGGTAGCTCTTTAAGTGTGTTTTTTTGTTGCGCCTGGTTTTTTATGGTTACTAATGATTTGGTGTTTTGTAATTCACCAGTGAAAAAATTAACAGTTTTAAAACCAGGTAGCCTACTTAGTTGGGAGAGTGTATATGGATACTTTACGCGAAAAATAAAAGTAAAATGTTGGTTAACTATTTTATTTATCTAATTTAGATTTCATATCTAAGGGTTTCTTTAAGTTGTACCTAATTAAATGCATTTACTTAAAAAGATTTACGCGACTTGGTGCCATAACGTGTATTTGGCTGTGCAGTCCTCAAAGCACTCTTGAACCAATGCTTAACGATGTTTATTACAAGAATTTATCACACAAAATTGTTTAAACTGTGTGACTTTTCATATTGCTAAAATTATTTTCTTTGCCTTTTTGAAGGTTACATTTATCGTAATACCCAATACCAGTACCTGAAGACAAATGGACCTAACACTATCTACGCGTTTAATAACACTGATTCCGCTACAACTAAAACATGAAATCGCTTTTCAATAAATTGCGTTCAGAGTAAACGCGTTTGGAAAAATAGTCAAGGACTCTAAAATATAGATAAAGTAAGCTACTTATTTGAAATTTTAACCCCCTCCCCCCACGATCTATAACTCTTGAACACAGAACACTTAGCTGTGAAAGTACTCCAAAAAGAAAACTTGATAACACAATCTGAGAACTGAGATAAAAAGTGAATGGGAAAACAAGTCTCCGCGGCGTCGTGATTTATGCCCGTGTTTTTGCTGGAACTCAGTTTCCACCTAACCTCAAACTTGACTGAAATACGAGTATCTATAGCCAAAACTGAACCCAATGCACTCTTTGGGAGGATTTACGTAAGAAAACTTGAAACAAAGAAGCAGCAAGTAGTTTTGCATTGTCGTTCGACGAAATCTAAAGTTAAATATCTGAGTTGAATTCCGTCATGCAGTCTTTCCGTTGATATTGCGACGGTCCGTTAGCCCTTACGGGCATCCTCACTTCTTCTTCTTACACTTAGACACATACACTGCACACTTTTTACACTGCGGCTGGAAGTGGCGTTGTCGATTAATAAATAGTTTACACAAAATACATTTTAAACACATAGTAACTACTATGCCCGTGTGAGGCAAAACGGACCGTCACCAATATGAACGGAAAGACTGCATGACGGAACAAGGTATTTAATTAATACAGTAGTCAAAAGACAACATGAATCTAAAATCTTAAAATTGGTTGAATGCATATAATTTTTTTTAGCGAATATCAAATGAAAAATGAGATATTCATACCATCAGCATGGTACAACACATACGAAAACCTAGAAATGGACACCATTCCTGATCTTAAGAACACGTTTTAACCTTTTTTCAAAACATGTTATTAGCTAGTATGTATAAATGTTGTTAGCTCTCTACAAGTCATTACGTTTTAGCGAATTTCACGAAATTTTGTACAAATGTTCCTTAGTTAGCAATTTCGAAATACTGTAAGTCCCTTTTGGGTGGAGAGGGGAACTTTTACTAAAATAATGACAGGTTTAGTTATCTAAATAGTAAATTTCATTCGATGAAAATTACATTTCAAAATATAAATATGTATTTTATATTACGCATCAATATATAAATCACTATGAAGATTCGTCAAATCTTTCAAAATGGCGGCAAATAGCTGTGAGTGTTGCGAACATCCTTATAACACCTGTGATAGAATTGGACGAAAGTTTGAGGCCGAAGGACGAAGTGGGGCTCTGAGCGTAGTGAACATCCCCGTAACGCCCTTAGAAACAAAGGGTGGAAAACTATTACCTAAGGTCAAAACGGGGCTGTGAGCGCACCGAACAGCCTCGGAACCCTGCGGTAATGGAATATAAAGGCTGATCCCTAAAAGCTACATTTTTACCAACATTCGCGATGCAAAGGACGTAGCTACAGTTAGATAAACATGAGTTGTTACACATACCAATACACACAGAGTAGATAAGCTGCCCCACGTAACACCACTTATACATGTCCACTGACAAAACACAGTGACGCGTGACTGCACTGCATGTGACCCGTATACAGGGTGTTGCAGAAGTTCCACTTCCTACTTACTGTCAGAACTGTTGAACCGATGAAATGGTTCACAGCTTGCTAGGTTAGACGGTTTACGATAAATAATAGTGATGAATGTCCAATAAAAATTAACAGTATTGCAAGTGTTATAGAAACCTATACTTTAATACTAGAGTTAATATTTAAATAACCTTAGTTGAAACATTAAACCTGTTTGTATTGTTTCCAGGTAAGAGCCACTTCCTTTTATTCTGAAAAGTAAGTACATATTTTTACTAACGTAAACGTATTATTATAATATGAATTTGGGTGTTTACAAATAACGGAGCTTCCAGGTGAGTTCGAATGACTAGCAGATATGACTGAGTGTTTTGTTAAGCTGAGTTTAAGATAGTTTTCGTGGGTACCTGGTCGTAAGTAGGACCACAGGTTTTATTGTGCTGAAAACCTCACACGTTTGGCAGGAGCTTAGCTAGGCCTTTTGAATGGGAGCGACGTTCGTTGATCAAGAGATCATTTAAAGTGTTAACTACCTAGAGGCTGGGGTATGAAAAATGTGGTAAATTTTAATTCAAAATGGTGAGTTTTGAGCCAGTGCTGTTGGTGTTTGACTACATTTCGAGAGCAAGGCTACTCCCACAGTCCCAAGCTTTGCGTCGGACCATTTTTATAATTATTTTGCTTATCATTACAAAATACTATTAAATGTAGTTTGTGTTTTGCGAATAGTACAGTTCATGTTAAACAAAACTTTCATTAAATACATTCTACTGTTTATACCTTTTTCTAAAAAGGGCTGTTTTGACCCCCAATTAGGACATGGAGGGAGAGCAAGACCTGAAAACAATCCCTGTATACGCTTTAGACGTCTGTATCATGATCCGTTACATTTACATGGACTTAAAACAAATACAACTAAAACTACTTGAGAAATGGGGTGTTTCCCGGCATGCTTTAACAGAAAGATCGATGTGGGTTAAATTTGAGTTCAAGATACGCAACTCAAGTTTGAGGTTAGGTGGAAACTGAGTTCCAGCAAAAACACGGGCATAAATCACGACGCCGCGGAGACTTGTTTTCCCATTCACTTTTTATCTCAGTTCTCAGATTTCGTTTCTTTGGAGTACCTGAGCGGTTTTATACTCCGTGACAGCCGTGAGTTGTAGATCTTGGTTGAATCAGAATAACAGTTGTGAGACTTTTCACAATAATGATAAAAGAAAGAATTTACAAGTCATAATTTACTATAATAAGTCATTTGACATAGTATTTAAATTCTGTTTGTAATATTTCCAGCTTGTTGATTTAAAGTCACTATTTGACAGTCACATGTTTCGGATAAACATTCAGATTTAAGTACTTCTCTAAATTTGAAGGCAGAAATAGTTAAGCCGGATGGTGTAGTGGTTTAGCATAACCGCCCGGCAAGCGGGAGACCAGGGTTCCAGTCTCGGTTCGGTCCATACAATTTTTGTCTTCAAATTTCTTCAGTAAAGAAATAATTTAGGTATATCCACGTTGAACGCAGTTTTTAATGTAACGGTTTAGCTTAAAGTTTAAATTTTCACTGTTAAAAATACTAGTAGGTCCAAATATATTTGTTGTTTGAAATTATTTTAATATACATGACCAAAATCATAGCTGTAAGGGTTGTATAAAATACAAAACGTTTCATAATAAAATGTATTCTAATTCTTTTATCAATTTTGCCTGTTTTTGTTTTCAAGTGACGAAAATAACAGTTAACAATATTATTTAAAACAGTAAATTATATCTGGACCCAGCCCCATCCATCTTCAAAACCAAGTTGACTCCACTTCTGACGGGTGCCCTTGACACACATGCTGCTGGCTCTTACCACCACTATCCATAAAAAATAACTTTTCTATTTATTTAATTTACTCCAGCCACAGAACAATACTTTATGGAAAATTTAACTTAGGTATATAAAACAGACTCACCTTAGCAATCTTGAAGTTGTTCTTTAAGAAACACTAATAGCAATAAATATGGAGCTTAAAGAGGAGCTACTGAAACAATCGCTAATTTGAGCCTTTTTATGTCTACGCCAATGGCATTTTAATTTGTTCTTAACCTAGGGTTTTGTGGGCGTCACAAACGCTTTTAGGGAAAGAAGTCCAAACCCTTGTGCCTGCGCCGGGAATCGAACCCGCGACCTTGCGCTTTGCAAGCCGTGACTCTACCCACTGAGCCACGGACGCAGGCAAACTATTATAACTATAGCCTATAATAATAATTGCAATATATCAAGCAATCTGAGGCGAAAGACTTATTTTCGTCCCACCAAAGTACAATCTAGGAGTTTGAGTGGTTTTCTGCCCCGGCGCTCAAATCTAAGACTTCTCGCCAGTGTTCGCTTTCTTGAAAACTCTGTATAACAATGCCTCACTAACATAGTAGTTCTCTACAATACAACCCATTAACATCCACACACATGTTACACGCCTCAGGCCGATGTGTCAATGTTGGTTTAAGGCGTGTAATCTGCCCGATATGCCGACGATTGGTTTTTCATGCCAATAAGTCTCCCAGATATGATGAAGCAGAGCCCATCGGATTAATACGAATCCCGAGCTCTATCAATCCGATTCAATCTCCCTGCTCCCATAACTCTCCCCCACCCCTCCACCCCTCACGGATCTCATAACCTCCTCTCTGAGTCGTCTAGTACAGTAGCGAGACCCTATATACAGATAGTTGATCTAGTTTTATAACCTTGTTCATGTGATGGGTTTCGATTCCATGAAATAACAGTAGGTTGACGGTGATGCATTCGTATTGTAAGGATTCCAGTATCGAGTGATCTTTTAAAAGGATTGATCACCCAAAAAAATTGCTCAAAAATGCTCTCGTAGGACCCCGTTACGACGCTTTTTGTTGGTGTAGAGATTAGAAAAGTTGTGTTTTATGTTCTCAAAGGTTATCTCTAGGTTTGTATAACCTGGCTTTTAAAACCCCTTACGCCAAAACAAGCAACAAATGTAAAAGTTGATAAAAAATAGGGTATATTAAACAATTAATGGGTAATTATCTTTGTCACTATCATAATTTTGTAGATAGACGACGCGTTTCGACCTAATCAGGCCATAATCATGTCTTCATCCGCCAGTTGGCTTCGTCTTCACATTAAAACATCCACACAAAGTACATGACACACACGAACGACGATGAATAAACGAAATAAATTAATACAAACACAATAAATTAATACAAAACATCGATCCGGCTCATAAACAACCTTCACGTCACGGCATGCGAGGACTACACCGAGGTATATTGAAAGTGTATTATACTTTTTCACAAGCTGTTTTTTACTTAATCGTGTATAGGGAACATAGATCCACTCTTACTCTATCATATAAACCCGCATTTGTACGTTTCAGTTCATAAACTGCGTCAGAAACAAGGGACTACGAAACCATATTTTGCTTCTTTTTGAGTAAGCGGAGCAAAGTTGGAATATCGCTACCACCGTTTCTCTTGACTGGCAAGGTCGGTGGCACGCGACTCTTCAAAGAACTGAGCCAGACAACACAACCCTACTAGAGCCTACGTTTTTAAAACAAATAAACTTAGATTTCCACCTACCCCTCGCCAAACGGAGAGGTATGAACTCCACTATTTCAGTAGTAAACATGGGTTCTTACTTGGTTGACTAATCCTCATAACAGTGTGTCTAAGAGTGTGTCATACTGCAAACGTTTTCACAAGGTTCGTGTAAAAAGCGAACATGGAATTCTTAAGTACCGGTTTTGTTTGAACTGGTCATTGAACCTAAGTCTGCGGAGGAAAAAAGTGACGATGCGTTCCACCAAACGCCACCATAAGTCACTATATCACTATTTGAGATGCCGACCACTCTCATGAGGGTATTTTAATGTAAATATGTGGTGAAGGATGAGTGTGATGAGTGTTAGTAATGAGTTATGAGGTGTAGTCTTGTTACGGCCGACTCTTCCTTAGAATGGTCATTAATTAATAGCCCAATGACCAATGGAAATACAAGGACCAACGGCTTAACGTGACTTCCGAACCACGCAGGTGATGGTCTGATATGTCTAAACGATGGTGTGAGTTGATGCGGGTATCATCAGATGATCACTGAGACTATCTGTGCCGCTTTAGACCTATATCATCCTCAAAACCTGACCTCCATGAAGCTGGATTACAGGACCACGCCACGAGTCTCAGTCAATGATACTTATAATTATACTGTTTAATATAAAAACGGAATATATTTTCTAGTGTGGATTGGAAAACAATTTCCCAAGTCTTATTTTGATTTAGTTACATATTTCCACGTAAAACACTTATAAGACTTTCTTCACCTCTGAAACCAATAAAAAAATTATGTCAACAAGTTGCTTTAATCCTCTATGGATAATTTGTGTGACGTTTTGTTACCACTTAATAATTAAAAAAATGCAGACAGTCATTACACTAGAACAACGTTTGTTGGCCTGCAAATGCCTGCAAAGGCATTATACAGCGCTTATATTCATACTTCCCGCAAAGATGCATAGTGTCTAGCCGCTTGCAAACATATAGATTATAGATTAATGCTATTTTCACCCGAAGTTATGGAAAATAGTGGAGGTGAAGTGTGGCGACTACTAGAAATGAAATTGTAGTGTTTCTACCACCAGTAGGAGAGAAGGTGGAATTGAACTTTCCTAACAAATAAATTGTCAATAATTTTGTAGCTTCTTGTGGAAGTACATTTGTTTCTTTTAATTTCTAACTACAGTCAGACTAAACTGTACTTTTTAATGCCTGTACTACGCAGACTTATGTATGAATTTGATATGACAGCTTATAGAGACTGGCTTTGTTTCATTTAAACCTTTCTTTTACCTTGCTGTTTTGCTCTGTATTTGGCTGAAAACTTTTTTAACTTGTCCACCATTTTCAACATTGAAATTAATTTGAATTTAAAATCAATATTGAACCGTAACAGTAAGCCTAGTTTTTCTTTATATACTCTCTACGGGGTTTCGCATTAGAACTCTCTAGGGGCTTGGGTTAACTTTTTCTAAATTGTAAAAAGGTTGAATCTCAGAGTTTTAAGCATCACGACTTCTACCAGACTGCAGTATTGGTTTTCTGCATACTGCATACTGCATACTGTGTAAACATTGAATCACCGCTGCCAATCAAGTATGCTGATTCTGACTATCACATTATGCTCCGTTGTGTGACGTTATCGTTATCATAATGTTGTTTATTGCTTATTGATTCCAGCTGGGTTGTGTAGAGATACTGGAGCTAGCAATGTGCTTCAGTGTTCAAGTTTTGTTGTGCTTGTTTTTGGACTTCTCGAGAGTGAATTGTAGAAAACTTCCATTTTATAAGCATCGAAACACAATCGTTGTGTCTTGTTTTGTCCAACGGCATATTATTATTATTGTCATTCACATGTAGGCCTAGTCGGACCAGTTAGATTACGTTAACGGTGCATTCAAACTTTGTCCTTTCTTTGTACCCAGGCTTCATCCTTTCGTAAGGAGCTCTTTTTCTTTCGTCAGTCCAAGCAACCGCTTTCCTTTCATTATCTTTCCTTTGATTAACTTTCCAATTTAAATACTTGTGTGAACTATATAAATGTTTGTTTTTGTGTGATACCTCCTTCTTTTAAATATTCCCGTGACTGCCGCAATCCAATTACTGTTGCCGCAAAACACGCTTGAGTTCTTAATCTCTACGCCATATTATGGAAGTAAAATAGTATTTTAAATTTTAAATCTCAATCAGATAACCAGCAGTACAATTTTTGCATGTGACATTACTCACAAAAATATAACTTTTTTGAATTCCATTAGTTGAAAACTTAATTTTACAGATCAAAAGATGTTGTCAACCATGCGGATGTTTTCCACAGGACCACTCTAAAAAATACTTTGAACTCATCTAAAAGTTTCCAATGACGTAACTATAGATAATGTAGGTTAATGTTAGTATCTGCTGTGACCAAAATTCTAAATAAATCAAACTATGATGATGAATTTTACGACGTGGTAGGAATTTTTAAAGGTATTAACATACTGTTGCTCAATTATGTAATTTGATTGTTCAAACTATGATCATTGAAAGTGACGTTGTATGACAACTTTGTCAAGTGATAAAATGGACTTCTGCAAACAAACATTATCAACACTTAAGATAAATAATGCGACAAGGACCAGAATTATGAATAGCTGAATATAAGAGACTACGTTGTATTCTGAAAACGTACGATTGAAAGAGCTCTTGGGAGGAAACTGAAATGTCCTGGGAGAAGTGTGAATTATTCGCTACAGCTATGTTACTTCGTGTTGTTTAAACGAATTTAGTCGTCCCGTTCTTCGCTTTTTGTTGTGCTAGCCTAGTTTTAAGGAAGGAATTAAAGTTATACTAAAAATTAAGTTTGCTAACATTCTAATAATGTAAAATTTGTTAGACTGAGGCCTTTCAAACCCCAAGTACTCATATACCATGAAAGTTATACCGATTAAGTTTTTAATGCCTAAGTATTAAAAACGTTTTATCCTTATTTATTTCGCCAGGGGTAACCTTAGAACCTAGTGAAGTTGAACGACTGAATTGTTCATCGTTTTTAAGAGTGAACTCGCCCTTCTGGCTCTTTTTCTGCATAGTGGTTTTTAGTCGTTCTAACTTAAGTTGGTTTTCGTGGTCCTAATAGGTATATAAGTACCCGTTAAATTATCCCAAACACACGAAAAAAGTAAACTTTGGACAGTTTATCTTTAAAGCGAAATAGCAAACTACCTATCGGAGATAGGATAAAATGTCAAATACAAAAGTTGTAGAAAACTTCATTCCACACTAACGATTTTTCGTCAAATCAAAGATCTGATCATTAGTAAACTAAAAAAAAGTAAACAAGTTAAATAGTAAACCGCTGCACAACCCCATTCTCGGCCGACGCCATTAACGGCCGCTACCCCGCCAAGGGTAAAATAAGTTCGAGTTTTCAGATTTTTCCTGGCGGTTTCACACAAAGACCTTTAAAACAAATATATGGTTGAGGGGAGTAGCTCTACGGGAAGTGCCTAAACATTTCTCTCGTTCATTAGTCAGTCACCCAAACGGCTTTATTGTATAATAATTGGGCAAGGATACACTACACAACAGATATGAATCCCCACTACGTGTCACTAATACCTGACTGTGCCACCAGGCTGCTCTCCTAACAGAATTTTGTACACTGTTTTTGGGCTTTGCCACAATTTAAACAGGTAAAATTAACTTGTATGGTCATTTAGGCTATATAAATTTATAAGACTAATTTAAACATTTTAATGTAAATATCAATTGGAAAGAAATGGGTTTTATTATTAACTATTTTGATATCAAGGTTTTCGATTACTGTACCTACTAGAAACTGAAAATTTGGAGTTCGATAGTTAAACGTCACTATAGGTTATTTTGTGTATCGTGTGCGTTCCTACTGAACTAGCATTTACTTACACTCACATTTCTTCTAACAACGCTTGTCCATCTTTACCTGAAATCAAACCAAATATCAAAATTAGTATTTTTACACATAATTCAAACAGGACCAATCCTAACTTTCTCCATAGTAGTGACAAACAGTAATTAATATTACTTTCCAATGATCTGAAAATACCTCCCCTCCTACTCTATCCTTCCTCTAGGGTAACATTGCTCTATCCCCTCGCCCTGAGTACAGCTGCCTTTCGTAACTCGGGTTTGTTGATAGACACACAGGAGGGCGTAGAAAGAAGTGTTACTATTGTTGTTCAGCTACTTTTACTTTTCTGGAGTATTTTAGTCTTGTTTCGAATAATTTGATATGCACATGTTGAAAACTCTTAATTTTATGAAGGGGCTAGACCAACATAAATAGAAATTCACTTTTTTCTAAGTTCCGTCGATAAAGTGAACTTACAAAGAACCGTTTCATACACACTTCATTTCTTTGTGCTGAGGATCACAGCTAAGAGAGAAGGTATCAAAGCTTACTGGACGGGTTAACAGTGAAAGTAGAAAGAATTAACAATTCATATGACGATTTTAAAGTGAGGTAGTGAAAAGGATCAACGCGTAAAAAGAGTAGGGAATATCAGCACAGTAGAGAGAGGACTGTACTTTAACAAGCACGAATCTAGAAGCTGCTGCCAGACTGTTGAAGATGCTATCTACTTGATTTACCTCCCTGTCTCCAAGCAACTGAGAAATCGACTTCTGATTTACCACTGGTTATTGAACTGACAATAACTGGTATACCAGTTTAACGACAGTCTATAGAGAACACAAAGAGTCAGGTATATTTACAGTATGGAAAGGACTGTACACAAACAAGCACGTCTCTAGAAGCTGCTGCCAGACTGTTGAAGATGCTATCTACTTGATTTACCTCCCGTCTCCAAGCAACTGAGAAATCGACTTCTGATTTACCACTGGTTATTGAACTGAAAATAACTGGTATACCAGTTTAACGACAGTCTATAGAGAACACAAGAGAGTCAGGTATATTTACACAGGAGGAGAGGACTGTACACAAACAAGCACGTCTCTAGAAGCTGCTGCCAGACTGTTGAAGATGCTATCTCCTTGATTTACCTCCCGTCTCCAAGCAACTGAGAAATCGAATTCTCATTCAATATCGGTTATAAAACTGTATATAACTGCTTTCGAGAGTTTATAGAGGACACATTATAGTTAGGTATTATAGCCAATTAGAGGACAATTTTTCTCTACTATGTTGACATTGTGTCAATGAACAAAATATAATAAGCGATGAATATCTAATAGAATAGTTGTTTCAATCATATGTTCTGAGTATTGATTTCCGACTCAATACAATATCCTCGTAATCGCTAATTAATCCACTACAGCTCATTCAATATCAGTTAATAGCTTTCAATTCATCAGTAACTGCATTTCAATATCATATAAGTGAATTATTAATAAACTAGCTCTAATCAATGTTGTAGTTTTAAAACATATATTATTCAATATATTAAATACGATATATTAATGTATACGATAAATATAATAAATATGCTAAGGTTATTCTACTGGTATTTACGAACTACTAAACACATGTGGTTAAGCCTGAGTAGCTCTAAACTTATACCATTTGACTGGGACTCGTGGCGTGGTCCTGTAATCCAACTTCATGGAGGTCAGGTTTTGATGATGATATAGGTCTAAAGTGGCTCAGATAGTCTCAGTGATCATCTGATGATACCCGCATCAACTCCCACCATCGTTTAGACATATCAGACCATCACCTGCGTGGTTCGGAAGTCACGTTAAGCCGTTGGTCCTTGTTTTTCCATTGGTCATTGGGCTATTAATTAATGACCCATTCTAAGGGAAAGTCGGCCTTAGTTTGTAACAAGACTACACCTCATAACTCATTACTACCACTTATCACACTCATCCTTCACCACATTTTTGCCTTAATATACCCTCATGAGAGTGGTCGGCATCTCAAATAGTGATTTAGTGATTTCCTAAGATTTTAATTTTCTTTTCTTTAAATAGGAAAACAAACAATTCAACAAAACATTCAACTAAATAAACACAGTTAAGTTCTTTTTCCACTTGGAATTCCTCCCCCAGCTCCACTGCGGACAGAAGAAACGAAAGTTAAGCGCTCTCAACATTTCCGACGCAAAGGAAAACTTTCCACAAATTGGATCATTCTTGAGGCTAAACTTGTCTTTTGTTTAGCAAAAACACAACAAGAGGGGATAAATAAACGGCTTGGACTAAAGAACGTGTTTTATAACCACTGTTGTTTTTTATAAACATTTGTTTACAACAAAAATACTGCTAAGATGTAGATTTTTAGCCAACTCTGAGACCGCTTTGACACCCATTATTAAGTATTTGGTTTAATATTCAACACAGCTATTTTTCATGATATAATTTGACCTTAAGGTTAGTTAAAAAGATACAACATTTGTTCAATTTTGTAATTTGTATCATTTTTAGCCTCGTTTTAGACTTTTTGTTGTGATTGGAGTCAAACATTTCTAAAAAATAATGTATGTAAACACTTATCCTCAATAAATTATTAAACTATTTGAAATTTAGTTCTATTGTATGAGACCTTAAGGCTTATTTTCTAACCTACATGTATCAAAAGCTTTTTTCAAATTTCTACTCTTCTCTTTTTAAATTCAACGTTCATCCTTTTCGCTTCAGATTTTAAGTGAATCATCTCAATCATGAGGCCACCATCTTGGCCAAGCGACTTTTTACATAACCCTTTTACACAAAAACGTGATTTAAGTTTGAACATCTCCTCAAGGAACAGTTTTCTTACTTTTAAGTTATAATTTCAGTAACTCGATTTGGCAAACCAACTTTGATAGTGACGTTTTAGCTGTAAAATCTGTAAATACCACTTTTGTATCAAGGAATGTTCCGTTATTCACATTTAAAGGGAGATAAAATCACAAAAGCATCAATAACACAACGACAACAGTGACGAACTCTTCATTCTTTGCTCGGGATGTTTCTATTTCCGCCACAAGAGTGGGAACTGTACATCATTGTGACGACAGATAATGGTCTCTCCTGCGTCTTCACTTTCCAGTTACAGGGTTAAAGGGAAACACTCAGGTTGTTTATACAAAGTAGTTTAGAAATGAAAATTAAAAGAGTTTTAGAATCAGGACATTTTATTTTGTGTGTCTTGTATTTGTATTAGGATTTCCTTTATTAATAAAAATATATAACTTTCATGATAGGGATTGAAACTAACGTTTGCAGTATTAGGTTTAATTTCCTGCTATGGTGTAGGCCTATAATTTCTGCTATGGAAGCATGATCAGAAAATAAATAAATGTTTCGTTGAAAAGTCGATTTGGCTTTTTAAATGGAATATTTCCCTTATGTTTGTCTTGCATTTGGACGTATACTATGAACTTGTTTGTGTGTCAGGCATCTTTAAATGTTGTTAGTTTCTCATTCTGCAACATTCAAAATATGCTGGTAGTACAAAACTGTACAAAATGTCTACAGATGTCGCACTGTAGGTAAATGCTGATTACTAGTGGTGGGTTAGAGTGTCACGAGAGGATGTGCTGAGGACGCAGGTTCGATCTCTGTAGTCATCGCTTCTAACTCTCCTTAACTGACTTCAGAACGTTACTTAAAGGTTTGGATTAAGAAAATAAGATTTTTTGTCCTAGCTTTTCCTCGTTACATTTCCTTTGAAACAGCAATATTAAAATTTAAAATATTCTCCTAGTACTTTGATAATTACCAAAAACTGTGTTTATAAACTCACTTGTTTTCAAAATGATTCATTACTTGTACACCAGTTATCTATAAGATAGTACTGTTGTAATGAATTAGCTAGTTACGAGTATATTGAAAAATTAACAGTTGTCAATTGAACTAAGTGGAGTTTTTGTTGTTTTTACTTAATGATATATCACTAGATAATATGAACAAAAGTGTATTCCAGTTATGATAAGCACGAAACATACTATGATAAAGATAACACTGCACAATGGAGCTGCGTGATTGGCGGAGTCAGCATACTTGATTGGCTGCGGCGATTCATTGTTTACATACTCACATTAGAGTAATTAACTTTGCACAGCTGACCGTACAGCAACCATGTGACATAGTTTATTCTGATCTTAGCTTCGAATATCTGTATTACGTTAGTTAATTTTGCACTACTGATTTCAAATCAGACATGGACTATTGTTACGTAGTGAAGTTGATTAGCAAAATACAGAGTGTTGAAAAGTCCCTCTCTTGCACTAATATAATAAATAATGTGTTTTAAAACAACTTTTTTCGTTATCAAATCCAGCATTGGTAAAGCTTGGTAAGATAGTACAGTCAAAATAAACCTAAATCAGCTACATAAATTAGCATACTAGTTCAAAAAGTAGCTTTATACGTGGGGGATGACTTCTTTCCCAACCTCCCACAGGAGGGCTGAATTGAACATTTCATATGTACTATTGTATGATTACCGATTTTGAAAGGTACAAACAAACTAACTATATGAAGCGTTGAAGAAGGTTGCCACCATTAAGAAAGGGAACGTCAAGAAATGTTGTTTGGGTTATAGTTGGGTTTGGCTCTTCAAATGTGAAGACAGGAAGATTCCCAAAATCTAAATTTTATATTTTGTAGAAAGCCCCTAAACTATACTAAACGCTACTTTGTGATAGCGTACTGGTATTGTGTTATGATGACGTTTAAGGAAACATTAAACAACCTGAAAGTGTTGACTTTACCTTGCTTCTATATTTTGGAGATGTATTTCATTTTACAATCAAATAGCCATGAGAGGTGTAGACGTACACCCTCACGAATTCAGAGGCAGGGACAACTACCAAACTGGCAGACACAGAACTGTCGTTTATGATTGTTTGTCTTTCCTGGAAGGAGTTATTTTCTTTAACAGATTACCAGGCTAGTTCAAAGTGTCCACAAAACTAGTTTCAAAACAGTTCGGACTTCTCAAGCATTTTATTGTGGAAACGAGTTAATGGCATTCAATGGGAGACCCTAAGATTGGCTGACTAACTAAGGACTAGCGTGGTACAGTTCAAATGTATAAGATAAATTGTGTGAAAACTGCAATCGTTGTATTTTGCAGTGTAGTTTAGACCAGTTTGTCTTTCTCGGGAAGACTTGACTAATTTGACATTTTGGGGCAATAAAATCTTACTTCCCAGCTGTTTTGTTTTTATAGCTAACGAATTGGTCGTAACGTTGAACAGTTTGTTTGGATGCGTTCGGTCCCTCGGCAGATTTCAACACCAAGTTGATTTCGTAATCTACTAAAGTGGCTCAACAGTTACACAAGTAAAACATGTGGCATGGACGTTAGTGTATAAAACTACATCGTTTTCAAGGAAGTAAAATAATAGTGTTAATAATAAGCACTACAAGGGTAAAAACATTACGATATAGCCTGGCCGATTTGTTGTAGTCTATGGGCGTAAAAATGTATATGTTTTCAAACAGCTAGAAACTTGAAATCTCCCGTCAACTTGATACAAATGCCTTTTAGTGGCCTTACAAGGGTTTGCAACCGCAAAACGCTGCTCATGTGACAGAAAATATATTAGCTTTCATAAATAGAGTATTAAAACCATCAAAGCTGGTTAGAGTGTTCATGGTCGTGTAGAAATTATTAGTAGGCTAGGTCGGGCAAAAGCATTCTTCCAAAGATCTTAGGTTAGCATATTTGGGGCGAATCCCAAGGGTTTAAAACATCCCACTCTCGTGTAGTTTTTCTATATATTTCTCGTGACGTAGTCCTGTAGGCCTAATCCAGCTTCATGGAGGTCTGGTTTTGAGGATGATATAGGTCAGATAGTATCAGTGATCATATGATGATACCCGCATCAACTCCCACCATCGTTTAGACATATCAGACCATCACCTGCGTGGTTCGGAAGTCACGTTAAGCCGTTGGTCCTTGTATTTCCATTGGTCATTGGGCTATTAATTAATGACCCATTCTAAGGAAGAGTCGGCCTTAGTTTGTAAGAAGACTACACCTCATAACTCATTACTACCACTCATCACACTCATCCTTCACCACATACTCGTATTTGCCTTAAAATACCCTCATGAGAGTGGTCGGCATCTCAAATAGTGATTTAGTTTTTATGATCTCAAAGAAATCATCTAGAACGAATAGATAGGCACTATTTTACTATCAACTTTAAAGTGCGGGTTTCAGAGCTCCGAAAGTACTGTACATTTTCACGGTTTTCAAACTACAGTTTTCTACAAATAAAAGTTCAGAAAATGTGTTTCCAAAATATATGTATCGTCCTTTCATTCACAAATTCACACTCTTTCACAATCACAACGGTGGCTTTTTTTGAACTGCAGCACTCTGCATCGCATTTCCGCTGTTTATACAGTCTTAAGTGGAAGTGTTTTTAAACTTTAGAATCAAAGAGTTGATTAGCTGTATACATTGTATGTGCTTACCAAAATGGACTTTGCATCGATCTAAATCCCAATGACATCGCAATAGCGAGGATCGTTTTAACGTTATGCTGGCTCTTTCATCGGAAAGTAAAATGCAACCAGTGGTCCTCCAACCATCGTTAAGCAATCAGTGGTCCTCTTTAATTGTTCAACAATTAACTTTATTTCAGATCAGATTGTTTTGTTGGAGAGCGGCCACCTTTTCTATTCTCGGCATTTTGAATGATAAAGGTGACATTGTTCTAAATGCAGATTCCACTTTATTGTGCCAAAACGTGTATTTCTGTGTAGCCTGTTGTTTTGTGCTGCCAGAAATAGTTACGAATTAACAAGTTAAACATAATTATTTTAGCTGCAAAAGTGGACATTGTGGTTGTTATTCGAACTTTTATTTGTTGTGTTGGGTACACTAAAAGGTTTATATGTAACTTTATCATTACTGAAGTCGGTTTTATTTAATGAAATTAAAAGAACGAATAAAGATAAATAAATGTTTTACGTAAAGATAATAACAAAACGTTCTAGATAACGCCTTGTTAATTTTGTTTTTAAACTAAAACGATGTCGTCTTGAAGCTTATTTAAAACATGGCTACCATTGAAATTATATAGTGGCAATGAGTTTCATGTACTCGTATATTACTTTTCATAACTAAGTAAATTTAATTACTTAAAACAAACAAAATGAGGTTACATTACAGTCTTTGTCTAGTTTTGAATGTTTGATGGATTGGCCTCTGATTTTAGAGCTCTGATCAATTCAGGTTGGTTGCTATACTGAATTTACTCATATCAGAGTTCTACGCACTCAACTCTTAAGCAGAGTTATCTCGTTTTGTAGCCTGGAGGTCATGTAGAAAATACAGGCTTCAAATTAGATAATCCTACTTGAAAATAAACCAGAACCGGAACTAAGTTTCATAACCCAATTATTATTTTTTAAATATTATAAATCACCAACGTCACGAACACGAATTTTAAAAATAGAGGTGCACAAATTATTCTCCCAACTATGAAGTAACGTAATTACGAGTATGTGTTTTTGTGGTGAGGGGAGGGGAAGAATGGGGGTGATGACATTTGAACGTTTGTTTTGACTACTGTCGCGACCTTCTCCAGTCTATTGTTAGACCCAAACAGCTGTAAAAGTGTCCATCGTTGCACTGCTTGGAGCACTTCAAACAAAGACTTCAGCTACGAGTACATCGCGATCAATGTAATAATGATAGTGAACTTATGAAGATTTCTCGAATATTTCAAATGAATCGTGATGCGAAAATGCGCTTGCATATAGAGTTAACTCGAAGGGGAGGTGCCCTTCGTGAAATGTGGCAATAAAGAGGTACCAATGAGAACGATACAATTTAAAAGATCCAAATTTAATATTAGAGAGCTAAATATTGTACCAAACGGTAGGGTATCTTTTGCTATTTTACTTTAAAGAAGTGTTTCTTTTTGAAAACAGCATCCTTTAAGTGGGAACCTCGAACGAGCTGACACTTCTTTATACGTTTAAAACACTGATAAAGGATTACTTCTCAAATCATCTCAACATTTTCTGGTGTACGAACTGGTTCCACCGATTTTCTTTTGTGTAGTAATAGAACGTTGAATACACTGTTATTACTGCACACGCAACTGCTGGGTTTTGAATAAACATAGTTCACTGTTTTAAAAATACTTCAACAACAATAACATGATACTTAGGATATAGGAAATATCATGATTGTGGCCATATCATATGTGAGAGCATAAACAAATTGTATCGTTCTCATTGGTCCACCTTGTATTTTAACCAGTAGTAAGAAGCTTTTTTAATATAAAATGTATAGGACTTGTATTTTACTTGTATGTAATTTTACACTAAGCCTACACAATGCTAGAACAAAGGACACTTAAAACAACATAAACAAAGAAAAATCGTCGTACATAAGGTCTTTGAAATTTACACTCAAAGTGTTCGACTTAATAACTGTCCACGGAGCACTCAGCCCCTCAGTATACCCCACTTGAGTAGAAATTTAAGTCTAAGTTAGTCTAAAATCTACCCTTTTGTAGATAGTGTACTAACTTAGAATGTGCCGATAGAAGTAGTTTCTGAGTTTGATACATTATTGTACGCTGTTACATTTTGAGACATTTAAACTGATACACAAATTATAACGATTTTTGCTCTCGTGCAGTTTTTATATAGAATGTGTTTACTACGAACAGCTAAGAACTCTATAACTGCCACGCTAAATTTTAAACTAGGCCTATCAAAATATTAAATGAGGTTGTGAGCTACACATTTTGATTTGAGACCTTTTATCATCATTGTATAAAAAGCTTGTATAACCCAAGGTCAATACGACTTAGCTGGTATCAAAAAGCTTTACTCAAGGAATTAGTGATGAAATATACTATTGTAACGTGTACAACACGGGAAAGCACCCGCGATGAGAAGAGTGTATAAAACAGACTAGGGGGTAGAAGCTCACCATGAGGTAGAAATGTTCGCACTCTGGTGGCGGAAATTGAAACGTCCCTGGGAAATGTAAAGTATTCGTCAAACCCTTCATCAATGTTGTCGTCGGTTTAGTCTTGTTTTGTTCTCAAACTTTCTGGCTTTGTAGCTTTCTAGGTTGTTAGTAGAAGTTGGGATTCAAATGTAATTAATAATTCGGAATTAAAAGTTAATAAGAATATCATATGGTATTGAACATTGTAGTTGGTAATACGAGTAATGTTTGGTTGGTTAACATTAATAATAATGAGTTTATTATTGTATTTCTTGTGGAAGATGACATATTGACGCCATCAAAATTGAAGACCCGGGACTACGAAATGAGAACTGATCCTAATTTCCATAATACGTTTTGAGCACTTTTAAAACTTTAATTAAAATTGTACATATGTGTCAGCGCTCTTAAATTCACAGTTTTTGTCTAATATTCATAAAACTTGGTACAAATGTTCCTTTTGTAAATATCTTGCTCAAGTTTGTTAGCCGTAGCAAAATAGAACACCGGAAGTCTTTTTTGGAAGAGAGGGTTTCTCCAAAAAGTGGTTTCACTCACCAAACAGTTGATTTAATCAGATCGTAATGTAATTTGAAATAAACATATTCTTAATTTTTACGTGTCACTACCCCAGTTGAGGCCAAAGCCCGATGCTAGAGCGAATATAAGGGACAGCTAATGAATTAGCGTAGTATTCGTATATTGAAAGATAAATTCGCTTTATTCACGTTAGCGGTGCTCTAGCAGTTAGCTTCCTGTCGGCCTAAATCAAGCTAATCTCTTATCATTAGACTATAATTATAGAAATCTGTTAACATTTTAACAATATTAGTGGTTTTGTAATTTAAAATTCAGTCAGCTGTAAATAAATGTTATCTGAAAAGTTAAATGCTACAATATCAAAACAAACCCTCCTTAGTATAAAGTCCATACACATTTCTTGAATTTTAACCAGCAGTTATTTACTACTCCGGAACTCTTTTCTCAAAGGTGTTTCTCTTTAAGGTAGTCCACAGAGAGAATAAGAGAGCAAGGTATATCGACATGTGAGGGGTAAAAGAAAGGGTAGAATAAAAACAAGCACGTCTCTAGAAGCTGCCGTCTGACTGCTGAAGATGTTATCGACTTGAGCTAACTCTTCCTTCTTTAGATAACAAGAGGTTACAATTTCGGTGATTTCAGGAGGAGAAAACGAGTGATTAGCGACAAAGGTTTATATAGTCAATTACTTCTAAATAGCAACAACCTTTAAGATTGTATAGATAACCACTGATCTACATGCTCCTGTTTGAAAAGACACATTTTAAAATGTTTCACAAATTGTTACTGTGCAAAGAAAATATTAAGTTTGGAATTTAAAAGATTGTACAATCTGGGTGCCACACTAATATAAAACATTTGATGAACAGACAAATTGGACTTAGGTACATACACTACATCGTATTTCCTTAAATTATAATTTCTATGCCGTTCTATAGAACATGATGAGCCTCTAATAAAAAACATCTTTAGTACTTTAAATATAAATAAATGTCGGAGTGGAAGAATTTTTAGATTTACAAAATATGGCCATGAATGTTTTAATTTACTTTTACCTGAAATAAGCCTAACAAATCTCTTTTGAACAATCAAAATTGGATAGATTGTTGATATATGTGTACCTCCCCAACACACAAGACCATAGAAAAGTCTTGATCCAACTAAGGCGTGATACACATTACCTAAGACCTTACTACTTCTACACAAATTCTTAAGGATATAAAAAGAGTTCCTAGAACGAATATCTGACGTGAATCTTTTAATTTTTTTATCTCAACCTAGACTGGACCAATCTTTAGACAGTGGGGATTTTACCAGTACGATTATTTAGTTTCAATAATTGTTGCACGTAGCTGAGTTGTTATGAACTTGCCTTTGCAGGGTAAAAACTAAAATATAAACAAATGCTGTGAACCTTCAGTTGGATTGAAAGTAAAGTAGGGGTTTATAGTATGTCGAATACTTACGTGAAGGTTTATATTTTATAACTATCAGGCAACTTGACTCTGCTAGGAGGGTAAATTTGAAAGATGACTACTTTGCTCAGAAGAATTTCCAAGCTCATCAAATATCTAAAATGTATTTATTTCCTCACTGCATCTTTCAAATTAGTTCCAACTCAATTAAATTCTCAACGTACATGTCCACAACCCAGCACTCTGACGACGGTGTAGCAACGAAACTCCCAAAATAACAAAACTATCTCGCAAACTTGTCATAACTGTTGGCCACAACGTGTGCTTTGTGTCTAATTCACTGTTTGGACCAGGTACAATGCCTCAAGTCATATTTCCTCCGGACAAAGTTGAATCTAGAGACTAAATGATACAGTGGACTCTTGTCGTTAATAATTGTGAGAAGCTCCACCTGCCCTGGCTGTCCGCCATGTGTGTCTTTTGTTGGACGCGTCTGTTTCAAATCACGTGACAGGTGTTGCTGTTTGTTTTGTTGTTGCTTGTTGCTTAAGAAAAATGTGTTAATGGGTCGGTTTGGCCAGCTGATCATTATGATTGGTTGTTGTTTCTGTTCCTAAAGGTAGGTGCTATGCTTTATTAATGAATTTCATAGGAAATAGAGCTATGTATGTCATAAAGATCGAACGTTTTAGAACAAAACGTTTACGAACTTCCCAGCTCCTACCGAGTGAAATGGCAAAACTTTATATAAATAGACTTTCCTTTTGTAAATCTCTCTGCTAATTAAATTGCTCCATGGTAAGTGATCTTCTAGAGAAATTGTATTCTTGAAAATGTGAAAGTTTATTCCATAAAAGCTGTATTTTTGATCCGCTTGTCATAAACACTGATGTCAACATACCTGACATTTGTACTAAAAGGTCACAAAATGTGTTAGCCTCACCAAGCCTAGTTTTTCAACGTCGTTTCCAAAACGGCACTAACTTACTTCGCGTGGCACGACTGAGAATTAGTTTGCTCATAACAGCTATTTATAAAATAAAACTCTGCTATTTAAAACAAAAGCCTTCACTACGTTAAAAGATGATTTTATCTTGTTAATAACCCAAATAGCGCAGAAACACATGAACGCATTGTCTGTGGGGAAGATGTGATGTGTGATAGAAGATTAATTAAGGATTATGGTGATTTCATTCCCGGCCGGAAATTGGAGTTGACATTGATCACAACAACAACAACACGGCACTGAATCTGTTCATACAATCTGTAACCACAGAATATGTTTTCTGCCGTTGGCAACACTACATATTCTTGCGATGGGCACTATAGTCCAAAATGTTCAATTGTGCAATGCTTATGTGTAATCTTGAGGAAGTTGAATTCGCTCCTTCAACACAATACACGAAAACGCGAAGGTTGTCCTTTGAGCCACCAGTATTCAATGTTTAAATCTTTTATGATAAATAATCATTATTATGCTCAAGACGATCAGCTTGTGCCTAACAAATGTACCCTAAAACACCTGTATTGGAACCTTTTTGAATGTTCAAACGTGACTTTTTCAACAACATAGGCAGACAAACTGACAAAACCGTTTTATATTCGCCGTGTTATCATTCCAAGACGTAACATAGCTAAGTATACAGCAATTGTTCAGTTGTTAAGAATAAATATATGCATTATTTAAGCGATTTTACTTTGAAAATGACATATTTGTGTCGTGAGCACGGTGAGCCCCTATACTGACCCCCAGAACACATGATTTTAAATCATTGCGTGTTAATTTTTTAGTTGACTGGAAATACGAATATAACAGTTTATGGCAACAGTTCTAAACAATATAAAACAAATACTATTGGATAATTTCTTTGATTTTTATTTTTGGTTTTGAGCGCCTCGATTTCGTTTGGAAATATGTTTAAGAAAAGTCGGTACAGAGTACTGGAACGTAATGTGATTATTTTTGCTTTACACTTTGGATCTTAAAATAAAAATGTGCAGTTAAGCACGAACGTGTCAGCAGGCTTGAGGTTTAGAAGGCTTTAACTTTTAGAAGATATTTAAATACTTCTAAACTATTGTCAACAATCTCCACTGCAAGAATTTAACCTATAGTAGGTAAATGAGATACAAAAACAAGGTAATGAGAATCTTCATTTTACAAAAGTCTGCTATAAGAATAATTTGCCGTCTTGGTTTCAGAGATTCTTGTAGACAAGCATTTGAAACACTACAAATTTTGACTTTGCCTTCCATTTACATCTATGAGACTATAATATATTGCCTATCAAAATATAATTTAGTTCAAGGTAGACAAATTCATTGCTACAATACTAGATTAGCTGATACATTTCGTACAAACCAGCATAGATTAAGCATTTATTCGCAGCTACTTTCCCAATCGGGTGTAACATTATTCAACAAACTGCCTAATAGTTTGAAAAATTACGAAAATTTGATGGCATTTAAAATTGATTTAAAACACTTTTTAATTTCAAAAACGTTTTACAGTGTCGAAGAGTTTATCAGTGGTAATTAGACGAATCATTAGGTTTTCAACTCTTTGTTGTGACTGATGGCTGAACTGCTACTTAATGCGGTCAAAACAAATTAATGTAAAGTTTCAATTTCATAGATATACAATTATTATTATTTTGAATGTATTTTGTTTGATTTGTGTTATACCTAAACAATTTGTATTGTATGGATAAATAAAATAAATATTTATTACAATTCAACTAAAAATGTTACGGTTTATGAAGGCAGGCGAGTACAAGTTACAAAGTAGAGCACTGTTTCGTCATAACGGGGGTTTGTAGGTTGGTGGATGGGGGGGGGTTGAGGGATGGGAAGGGTTTCATATTGGGGTTCATTTTGTGTTCCATTATAAAGTATAATGTGGGGGATTCTTGCGTGAAATCACTACAAGATGTGGCGAGCCCAAACACTGCTTTGCGGAGGAGTGCTTCTACATTTAGACAAGGCGGCAAATGAAATCAACATTGAATGAATGAATGAAAAAGTCTTTATTTACGTGGCGAAGTTAGGACTTTATAGTCCTCTCTACCACTTAACCACGTTAAATATATACAATAACAATACAACAAATCAATATACTCGTACATTCCAATATAAATACATATACATTACAAAGATATTTCAAAATTAGGATATTTCAACATTGTGTATAACAAGGGTTCAGTTTGTCGATTTTAGTTAATATCTAGTTTTTGGTTGTACTTTGTAGTAAATTTATTTTGGGAAAGTGAAATATGCATGCCGTCAGTATTAGACCCTGTATTATGAGATGACCACCACTCCTGACCCCCAGAACCCTTTTTGAAAATCTTTTGAGCTTTCTACAGATCGCTTTGTGTCCGATTTTCATTAAAATTGGTACAAATGTTTTTTTGTAAATATCTCGGTCAAGTTCTTTAGCCAGCAAAATCGTAACACTGGAATTCTTTTGAGGGAGTTTTCACAAAAATATTTTTTTCATAATCTGGCAACAGTAAATTTATTCTGACTTTGTTGAAACTTTAAAGAGTTATGTATTTCATTATTACCCATCAAAATGAAAACTATGGACATCTATTCAACTGTTTCAAAATGGTAGTCAAAATACAGATTGTTCACCATAACAGCGCAAACGAGTAGTCCAATTTAATGAATTCATTAATAATTAATCAACACCCTGAGTTTATAAGACTGTGATAATTTATGTTTGGATTTATCGATAGTAGATTTTACAATCCACAACCAGTCATTAAATTAGACGAATCTTTTACTAATTTAACAGAAAATTCGAAAAGACAGCTCAAAAGTAGATGGCTTAAACCATGGATGGATAAGCACTTAAAACCGTAAACCAATATAATACATTTTAAATCTTGTTTATATATTTTAAACTCTTACCACCATGTGCCAATATCCTCCGAAGAAGATCATTGAAACCATGGAGTTGTAAAGCTTAACAAAAAATGAAAACGCCAGACCAAAAGTCGGTAACGTAACCAATAATTGTGAAAACCCGAAAAACACAAAAAACACAACAAAAGTTGATTCAAATAACGCTTAAAATCTAGTTTTTTAGTTTAGAAAGTACGAAATGTAAATACTATCCACAAAACTACAAGTAGTCGTATTACGAGTATTTCATAAGGTGACATGAGTTTATGAGTCAAAGTTAAACAATTACTATTGACGGGTACCTCATTTTCTTATCAAATCTTTAGCTGGTACATAAAAGCAATTGATTGCAGAATTTAATTATCTTCTTTGTAGCTTGGTGATCCTGATGAAACGCTAGATGTGACTTAGACATCTAGCATCTAAGTTTCATCAGGATCTCCAAGCTACAAAGAAGGTAATTAACTTCAAATAGGTCCTGAAACCGGAAATCATAATTTACGATTGCAGAAATTTGGTGCGAGAAGCCTGTATAAACAGATTCAGTGCCGTGTTGTTGTTGTTGTTGTGATCAATGTCAACTCCAATTTCCGGCCGGGAATGAAATCACCATAATCCTTAATTAATCTTCTATCACACATCACATCTTCCCCACAGACAATGCGTTCATATGTTTCTGCGCTATTTGGGTTATTAACAAGATACAATCATCATTTGATGAAACGAAGGCTTTTGTTTTAAAAACTAGGGGTGTTTTATAATATAAACTGAAAGTACTAATGTTTTAAACTGTAACAGATAGTAGTTCCATTTTATGTTGTACGTTTAAATTATTGACGGTTGTTTCATTCCTATTTAAAATTAAAATCTTAGAAGTGACTGGTACCACTGTTTTTTCGAAATAAAAGGTCCACGTTTATTTGAGCTGCCTAATGGTAAAGATCTCATTGACGATAGGCTTCATAAACAGTCTAATACATGAAAAAGACTGTTCTTGAGATACTGTTCTTCTTTTTACCATAGTGGAAGCGATCTGAAGAAAATTTGCCAAATGAATTTTAAATAATTCTTTAGGAACATAACTGGATCGATTCCGTTGTTCACTAAACTACAGTAGAACCCCATTCATCTTGTCCTCGTTAGTCCAGATTTCTGGATTATCCCAAATGACTTTCAGTAAAAAAATTGTAAAAATATAGTTACTGTCCATAAAACAGCTATTTGGACGTCTAAAACGTAAATTTAAAAAACGAGCATATGATTTGCTTATTTCTTATCTCCGATATTACAGGCTAAAAGCTAAAGCTTTGTTTTATTTATTGGCAGTATTATGCGTACTTTTGGTTTCTGGAACGGGCCCGGTTTGGTCCGGATGAACGGAGTTCGAGTGTATGAGGTCCAAAATTAATACATAATTATACCGTTTGACAAACACAAAAAACACATCCCCAAATCCACAAAACAACAAACCCCTGCTACAACCAAACACTGAACAACAGCGCAGTACACATTAATCCAGCAGCTTGTCGAAGTTACGTAACAAAGCAATATGTATGTAGAGAAGGCCTGATGCTCAGATATTAGTAGCACACGTGTTGTATAGCGACATATGTTGCCTCGGCGTCATCTGCCCCTCATGCCAGCCAGTGTGTCACGATAAATTAGCTTTATCACAAACCTTAAAACAACATTTGTCCTCGCCGAGCCGGCACGATTAGTTTGGGAATCGCTCAGATTATCGTTCTCATGTGTCGGGTTTTTTCTTCGCGCGGTGTGCGAGCTCGTCAAGGTCTTCAGGGAGGTTTAAGGTTGTGAATTCAAAAGGTAAAGGTAAAGTTTGTCTTGTTTAACGAAGTGACGTTAGGACCACGAAGTTGTCTCTATCTCGACCTAAATCACGAACCTAGCGTCAACGTATTGTCACATTACAAATTGTAAGTGGTGACTGCGGGGAATGAACCCGCGCTACCGGAGTGGTGAGTCTGGATACGATTCCACCACGGATCCACCAAAGCTAAAGATACAAGTTTATTTATATATTTTAACGTAGGACAGTATTATAACAATAACCAGCAGTATATAGCAACATCAAACAGTGCTAAATACTAATACTATGAATATCCGTCGAGTCGTTTCAAAATGGCGGCTCAAAAAATACGTATTCCGCTATAACAGTGAAATGAGTAGTCCGACCTAAATGAAATTTGAAATGAGTGTTCTCTTCATGGTATGTATTTAAGCTTGCAGTAAAAGACCACTCAAAACTAAGGCCAAAAGTCGAAGAGAGACTGTGAGCCACGCGAACATCCTCGTAACGCCAGTGATAGTACTGGACGAAAAGCCGAAGGAGAAGGCCCAAGCCTATATGAGCGAAAGAACGAAAACGTTAGGCCGAAGGTCAAAGCGAGGGTGTGATCGAAGCAAACTAATGTAACAATAAGGTAAATAGAGTTACACAATTTAAAGGAAATTCGCATCTATTACGCAAGTGGCGCTTTAGCGCTAAGTGGTTTATTGACCTGGTTTGAATCATATTGTTTCGTTTTCAATTGAAGGATTTAAACAAATATATAAATAATTTTGTGTTTTTATATCTAAAATGTTGATTTGTTAATTGATAGATAATAGTTTTGAAAATATATCAACGATATTTATGAGACAGTCAATTCAGGGACTTTCAACCTCTGCAGTATAACTTTATTGACAAAGTGTAAAGCAGATTTAATAGCAATTTCATACAAATATGACATTGAGACGTTAGAGATTTGAAACTAAGTACACAAACTACCATGCCAACATTATCGTTACCCTTGTAATTGCAATGAACATAAATCGGTTTCACAAAGTGTCCAAGAGTTATCATTTCAGTTGTTACGTCAGTAAATCCATTAATCATTCTGTTCGAAAAAAACTTTGAAATTTGGAACCATTTTAAAATTATTAGTTATTTGTAAAATCCACCCGTGAAAGTGCAAATGTCCACAATGCAACACACTATTAACGATATAAATCTACTCTAATCCACAAAGCTGGACTAGATTTATCAAGCTGTTTACGGCGCTCATGCATTACATCAAAGCTGGCTTGAGGCGGGAGCGTGAAATATGTACAGCAACCAATCAGCTAACAGCAATATCTACACAGACTCTGACGTCATATGAGGCATTAGTGCACACTGGTGACGTCATCCTATTATCTACTCGGCTAGACTTGACCATCAGCGTCCATTATATCGGAGTAAACTGGCCAATCCAGCGGAAAATAGCAATTTAGTTAGGCAAAACATGTTTAGTCGGATGAGTGTTTAGATGGTAGGGTCTTGGGGAAAGTTTGGGACAGGGAAATTGATTAGAATTTGATCTAGCTGGGAAATAAATTTGATCCCTACACAACTGAGAGGTACGAAAACTCCTCTCATTATCAAGCGAACCTTACCCTGAATCATAATTATTCTAAATGTTAAAACTACAGAAACAACATATAATTTACCACCAATTGGTTCACTTGATAACGAGATAACTTTTCTATTTCTCAAAACGTTGTTTAGTTTTTAAACGCAATAACCGGTAGAAGCCACCTGTTTTTATCTTAATGTAACAACACCAGCATTATGAATTTTCAACAATTAGTATATTTGGTGCATTTTGATATAGATGAGGAAGAAAAACATATCTTTCTTTTGGTTTTGGCAAAACGAGTAATACAAGTCTGGTACATAACAATGGAAAACAGAAGCCGTTTGATCCGCCGTAGAAAAAGAAATGTTCAAAATGACCTCCTTCCAAAATTAAAACCTACTTGATTGGATTCAGTATTGTTTCAAATGTTGTGAACTTCCATCCATATTATGTTCCTTTCCCATCCTTCTTTTTATTTATCTCTTTTTATACCTTTTTCCTTAAACGGTTTACGTACCTAAACTATTCAAACACCGAAATGAACTGAATTGGTGAAATACGTGAATATAATATATAATATGTATACATGTATAAATACGTGTATTGTAATGTGTATCACGTTATAAATAGTGGAAAATCCACCCCATATTTTCTCAATCAATATTTGATTGTAGTTTCGCACAGTTTTTGTTGGTGATATACTTAATCTTGTAGTACGTATATTATTACAATTGCTAGGAATACGAAGAGTCCCCCCTTCAAACTTTGGGATGAAAATGGTTATATTATACCAACAGCAAAGGGTTAAAAGGGTCACCGTGAAATTAAAATTAACACATCGTAATGTAAGAAATTAATTAAGTTTAATACGATTTATTAACGGTTCAGTATAGGGTCACATAGTCCTTTACAATATTGGTGTTCTATTTATTTAACGTTTCGTATAGTATTTTCACAGTTCCTTGATTTTTCAACGACGTATTTCAAATTGGTTGTGTTAAATTACGAAAACTACTAAGCAAACTGGTTGCTTGTGATGATATTAACTTAAATTATTGCATCGTCAGAAGACTTGACGTAAAAATCACAATCGTATTTTTAACAACTTTATATGTATTAAGAAAAGTTTGGAGTAGACTTAGTTATTAGCAAAAAAGTAGTTTTGGTTTTATGTTACCAATTTAAATTATATTAAGTTATCTTAAGTTCGTTTTAACGCTTACGAATATTCAGAAGCATTAAGGTAGCACAGCAAATTTAAAGAGGTTTACTATTTTGACCACTAAAAGATCCGTAAAAACTAATTACCTTCTGAAGTTTTACAAATGTAGTTTGTTCAGATTTGGTTAACAAATCACATACAATAGATTTTTTGTGGTGATCAAATTGAAATAACATTGGTATTTTAAAAACTAAACAATTAGCGAATTTCTTTTAGAAAAATGAGATACTCATGCTGTCAGCTTGGTAGATCTAGTAAGATCTCCGATCCTGTCCCCCAGAACGCGTTTTAAGCAATACGAGAAAATATGGCGTCATATAAATAACGTCATATAATGTCAGCATTTGTGACAACTAAACTACTATTATTCAAACTCCCAACCTATTTATAGTATGAACCCGCTCGTAGGCCCGACACATGCTCAAAAGTTTGTATTGCACTTCGCGGAATTGTATGGACTATTTTGGTTTGGAACATTTCAATATTAGTTATTTTAAGTTCAAACATACATAACATAATTTTTATCGCCTGGAGCTATATGTTGCACGAGTGAACCTAAATCATAAAAGTGTAATAAATGCTTTAAAAACTTCAATCATCAAAGATCTACAAAGTAACTCGTCAAGTAGTCATAGTAGGTTATAAATATGTAAAAATGAAACATCTCAAAACCCTTCAGATGTTTTAATTCAAAACAGAATGAAGGCGATGCATTCAAATACTCACAATTACTGTGTTTATTCTTACTACCATATTAAGTATCAGTATTCTTCTCTGGATTTTCTTAAATAATAATAAAATAAGTTAAACAATAAGTTTAACAATAATAGTAACCAATTTCTTATCATGTAATCTTCTCAAAACTGGAAGTCTTAAGTCTGTATTGCTCATAGAAATAGTTTTGAACTGCATATATTGGCTTCGAAATAGTCAAAAAACTATCATTCAAAGCGCTAAATAAAATTTGCATAGGCCTAATTTAACTTATTTCGATCCAAATGTTCAGAGCATAGGCCTACAATCAATTCGAAACGTTACTGGTATAATTTCCATATATTTAAAATAAAATAATGAAACGATGAATAACTCTCGAAATAATGACTCGTTTTAAAAGAATAGTGTTTTTCTTTAGCAAGTTTTATACGTTGGGTTGGTAAGTGTAAATTAGAACAAATCACAATATATTGTTATGCAAGTACTTGGTTTAGTATGTGTTATTATTTCCTTAGACAACATAATGTCACAATGGATGGTTTCCAAAATTACTTAAAGGTTAAGGTTTACGTTTTGGTTTGCTTAAAACGGTTCTACGAGTTTAACTTTTAAAATATTTTAAACACAAAAAGGTCGGTACATGTTTCGCAGTTATCTCTTTAGTTTTCTATGTTTCTATGTCTATAGCTTTTGGTAATCTTTTTTATTCGAAATAAATGCTCTATAAACTTTGTGTTCAATAAAACGTATTGAACGAGTGCATTTTAAGTGGTTCTATTAATCCTCTAAATGATTTATCATACAATATGTAAACGAAATTGTTGAACGCTATTTTATCTTACAATACCTAAAAGGTACGAGTGTACTGTTTTAAGTTCATTCGACGCAATGTTATACTGATATAACCTTTTTGAAGCAATTACATAAGTTGCAAAATTTAGTTTCTTTATAATTATCCACCGCTAAAACTACATACAAAGTCCTGTAGAAAAACTTTAACACAGCTGGTTAAATTTGTACGAAGGAAGGCCCTAATGATAGTAAATCTTTCATGAAGTTTTCAGTTATATATCACAACAGAAGAAGTGGTAGATTATCGTATATGAAATATCTTTGATATTTCAAAGTAAGAAATTTGTTTCGTATTTTCTGAACCACTTTTGTTCATGTTGTCTCAGATCCTTGTTGTAGAATTATCTTTTAAATTCAAAGCACACATAGACCATTCATCAAAGGTATCCAGCCTGGATCCAACGGTTTGGTTTTAATTTTTTGTTTAAACGTTCACATTGATCAAACGTGTTACAGAAGAAGAAAATATGTAAACTACAAACCAAACACCGCAATATAAATAAAAAAATGAAGTTTTAAGATAAATCAAGTGAAAATATGATAGAATAATACAGTTTTTTTACAACTATTGAAAATTAACAAGTTGTATCATAGACGTCACTATTAGTCGGACTAAGAATAATTTAGAATGCTCATATTTCGTCGCTGAGTTTGGCCACTTGAAGCTTTGTTTTAAACTCTTAAAATAATGTAAATCTCATTTGACAACAGATCGATTTGTGAACAGCAATTTTCTCCTGCAAAAAAGTACAACAAGTGTGATAACGTATACAGATGTACTTTTCAAACTTCATCAATTGAAGAGTCTGATCCCAATGTGTAGCTGAATTGGAAAGCTTTATTTGAAATTTAGTTTTGCCAGGTTTCAGACAAACCTTTTTTTCAATACTGAGACTTTCTTGCGTCAAAAGCACATAACAACATCTTAACTTTGATATAAACTAGATGTTTTGCCTACCCTGTGGTCACAATTTGAAATTGACCAACTTTTTGAAGTTAATGCAGAAAAGAAAGGTAAAAACTGATATTTTAAAATAGGTTTAGATAGTTTGCCTTAACAAACTTTAATAAGTGTTTTTTCCTGAACTTATCTCAAAGTTAATATGAAACATAAACAAATGAGTACCTTGCTGAGCAGTTGCGGTGAACCCCAGAGGCACCAGCATCACGATACAGACCACCACTCCGTAAACCTTAGACATCTTCCTCTCCTCAGAATCAACCACAACACAAGCAAAACTCTACAAAACCAACATCAAACTTTATAGAAACTCCAATCTCAACAATCCCTACATCAGCGTCAACTAAGATAGCGCGCGGGACAGAAAGTTACGTATTTCGGGAGCGCGGAGCGTTAAGCTCCTGCTGGCGCGACGGCGAGGGAGCGACTGACGCTAGAGACGTCGCGACGCCCAACCCCAGTGCTCATGCGCGTCCTCAGCCAATCAGAGGCCGGCTGCGCCCCTCTCAGCCAATCAGACGCGCGGAGGCGTCTCTTAGCCGGAAACGGTCAGGTAAGCCTATTAAACAAGAAGTGCTTTTCTTTCTTTTGCCAGAGTTCCACCTTGAGATAAAAGAAGGCACTTTTTGCTGTCGAGATTCCACATTCGGCGAATTATTAAATTCCCTGGCGAAAGTGGCGATCGCGGGTCCACGCTTGGTTGTAGCGGGCGCGGGTTTAGCATAACAATGCTTGAGTAGGATTGTGTAAGTCGCCTTGGGTGAAATCACTCAGTCGATATGCTTCGCCTTGGGTCATATTCAAATCAGATTCTGTGGAACTAATCAGGCTGAAATCTTGTGTGAACCTTAACAATAAGATTAATCTAATACAATATTTATGATGTTTGATTGAAGTGCAATATTAACCATTACCCTTTACTGTGTCCACTACGAAGGGAGTGATAAACCATATCTTAAATTTTAAACAGATCTATCTTACACTTTCCTTAGCATTAATTGTCTATCACAAATCGTGCGTCAGGGCAAAATGTAACTGTTCCTGTTAAGTGTAGTGTGTTGCTATTTGCTACTTTATTATTGACTGTATTTAAATAATTTTGCAGAATACTCGTATTAAGGAAACCGGTAAGTTTTAATATTTGGTGTGATAGTACGCAGATGATTGCCAGCTGCACTTGTCCTACCACCTCAAGATGGCTGATGAGGCTATTTACCTCATCAATTCAGACTTGGTAAGTCTCTTAAGGTGGTCAACTGAGAATGGACTAAAACTGAATGCAGGCAAATGCTCCGTCCTTCATTTATTTCCACACAACAAAGTACAGACTCTTAGTGATGTCATGCTCGGGGGTGAATGCCTGACTGTGTGCAACACCGTGAAAACCCTCGGTGTTGTGCTGGACAGCGGGCTTACATTTTCTGAGCATGTTACTCACACAATCCAGCGTGCCATTGGTAGGCTGAGGGGTCTGTACAGATTCAGGAGTTTGCTTCCAGAACAAGTTAAGTTGCAACTCATGCAGTCACTAGTTCTTTCAGTATTTTATTACTGTTACCCTGCCTTTGGCAACAGTATTTCGAAGGAGGATGCGATGAGAATACAAAGAGTTCAAAATGCGGCAGTTCGATTTGTGTTCTCGCTAGGTCGTTTCGATCATGTGTCCTCTTATCGAAGTGACGCCAGATTGCTTCCAATGGAAACAATATGCAGGGTGTTGACTATCTGCATGACGCACAAGGCCCTTACACTCGGGGAGCCGCAATACTTGTGCGAGCGACTTTTGTCTAGGGACATGATCTCCCAGCGCAGCACACGCCACGACAGTCTGCTGCTTTTCGCAGCGTAAGACTGGAGCTAGGTAGAAGTTTCTCTTACTTTGGCCCCAGGTTGTACAACGACCTTCCCGAGTGCCTAAAATCATCTAGTCAACAAAGTTTCAGAAATAAATTAAAAAATCATTTTAAAATAAGTATGTAACCGAACTTAATTTTTTCTAGTCTGTATAACTTCTTGTTTCTTTATTTATTCATGTAATATTTGTGTATTTATTCATTGTAACTTTAAATTAAATTGTGTTGACTGTAATTATAGTTTTAAATGTAGTAAGGTTAAATTAAGATAAGTTGACACGAGTTGTTCTGTAAACAAATTGTAATGAGAAACGCTCAAATAAAAGGCATTTTAATTATTTATTATTATTATTATAGAAGAAAAGTACGAGTACAACTGACTTATGAACTAGAAAAGCCGATTTTTAAAACCATAAATCAACAAATCTACATAGAATACAAAATGCAGGGCTTAAAAAGACAACTGTTCCTCACTTTATCTTTTGGGTGATAACTACGTTAAACTGACTCTATACACATGAACTTTAGAAAAGTAAAACACTTCACATTATTAAGAAGAAATTCCACATGTTTTCCGGCGTAGTAAACTATGTAAATCAGTAAGTCCCTCAAGCTTTGTTTTAGACAACTCTGTCGTTAAAAAATTATCTCTAAAACATTTTTAGGATTTAATGCAATGTACGAGTACATTCGATTATGACTCAGTTTGCTCTAGGCGGTCACTTTGTATCTCTCTTTTTCAGTATAATTCTGACTGAAAAATTAGAAACTCAAATTTAACAGGTTAACACAGTTTAATTCTGTTTAACGTCAACCACTTTTGTGTCATTCAGACAGTGAATAAAAAACATTTCTCTATACATTCAAAGTGAGTAAGCTAGGTGCACTTTGTGACTAAAAATACCTGGATTTTACTAACAAAGTTAGATGTTCACATAAACGTCTCTGTATTATACTCAAAATACTGACACCTCTACTTCTTAGACCGATAACCAACCCCGATTTCATACTCGTTATCGAAATACCTTATAAAATCCCATTTATATTCAAAACTAACACGCGTCTCGCATTATCATATAAATTATCATTCACGTGCGGGTGTGTGTGTAAAACCACCCTCAAGAGAAGATACGAGCTCGCAGTGATATCAAAGAAAACCTGCCATGCATGAATCATTAGGGTAATATGGAACGTGGTTGACATTACTGGTCTCGACGTAACACAGAATTCTGGTTGATACAGTTACTAGACATACGAGGCGTGATCTAAAGTCTCTGGCTGACTTTTTGTTCAAGAACCTTCACAGCTACAATGTTCGAGGCAAGGGCCTGCTTAACGTTCCGTAATGTAGGCTAAGTATGAAGAAGAACAGCTTCCCTGTACTGGCAATAAAAATGTATAATGCTTTGCCCGATGATTGGAAGACCTTAGAGTCCAAACGATTTAACTCTACGGTAAAAAATTGGCTCCTCTCCAGACCACCTTATTCTATAGAGGAGTTCTTCCAATCTTTGAGCCAAGGTAGCCACCATCTATGCCATTAACTAGTGACTAACTTTGACGCAATCAATCCAGCAGAGCTGGTCAAAAATGAAGAAGGAGGTAATTATCAGGTAATTTATATCTGTGAACTTGTCTCCTTCAAAACTGGTTCTTTATAAAGCTGGACACTTGTTACAGTGTTTCTGCAACTGAAAGCAATGATGAAACCCGTTTTATGTCACAACTTTTGTATGTCGTATTTTCCTTTATGTCTACAATGCTTCGAAACTAATTGAAGCGTATTACACTTTGGAAAAATGAAAAACTAAGTAAATATTTGAGTTGGAGGGTCACATTGCAACTGGTGAAACGCGTTATAATAAGGTGAGCTCTTTGGAACAAATTCGGCTGAGGCATGCGATATCTCCAAATCACCAGTAAATACCTACTAAGCCTAACCAAAATGGATATTTAAGTTATGAAATGGCTCAAGGTTTGTACTTTGGAGTTTTTCCAAGTTGACTTGTTTCTCCACCTGGCAAAGTTCAATTTTTGACCAGTCAATGGCCAGAAATTGTCAAAATTCAACGCTTTCCAAACTTTCATGTTGATTTCATTTTACAAAAAGTCAACTTCCAACTTTCTGGCTGGGATTTGCGTGCAGTGTGTACAGTTAATGCGACAATTTCGATTACGAGACAGCTTTGAAGAGAGGTTAGGTTTGGCGGGAGACAGTTGCGCGCGAAGTGAGATCCCATAGTTAAAATAGGACCCTCAAGACGTGTTACTAATAAGTGTTTGTCCACTGTAAACAACAAATTAACTGTTTCGATTCGTTTCGTTTTTCGATTTTGAACACAAAACAGCAATCTCTTTTGCCAGTTTTGAACTATAGCTGAAGGCGTCATTTAAGTCAACACGTTAACTATTTAGTTGTGTTCTTAATAACTGACAAACAAAGACATACAACTCTGAACATTGCTAAATACTGTACAACACTGATGTCAATACAATTTGTGTCAGCACTAACTTGATAATTTAAATTAAACTTTATGTTTTACGAGTGATTTCCACTTTTTCACCTCAACCGGATGTGTAACTACCTCTCCGGAAAGTCACAAAATACTTAGTGTTTATCTCTGATATCACACCGGAAGACAAGAGTGAGGAAGTGATATTTTAGGATTCTGCAGGAGCTGCGGAGTTGTGGGCACAAACGAGCTGCCTGGCTCCGTAGTTTGGCCAAACCACAAGTGTCAACATCGCTGATTGTCAACTTACACTGTCTACGTGACACACATTCTACAGGGTGTTCCACAACTCCCGGCGTGTCTTGGTAGTATTTGAATGTCAAGTGGTTGAAATGTGAAGTATGCTATTTTTTATGAGCGCAAGGATAAACTAAGGATAAACTAATTTTTAGATAGTGTCCCCATAAAATTGGCCCACTAGGAGTAAAAAATTTAATTCATACGTCATGAGGCATATTAATAAAAATGAAGAGCACCAAAGTAGACTTTAAAAGGTCGCCTCTAAAGAAAATAGGGCGAGCATGGTTAAAACCCAGTCTCCTAGCATTGTAAAATCCATGAACAAACAGGAGACAAAGTTGAGGTTGAAGGATTCAATGTTAGGCTTGAATGCACAGGTTGTAATAGGCCTAGTAATGAATTACAATTAGAACATTAGAGTAACAAATTGCAAAACATATTCTCTTTACTCACGCAAGCGGCACTTAGACGCCTGTGTTTTATCATTTTACTTTTGACAAGAACCTAAGCTACTAGTTGTCCGTTCCATAATCCTTTCCTCTAAACCTTCAAGTGAAAGTTGAACGAAATTATTGAGTGGTAATAAATATTGAATTTACTAGGAACTGGTAAAATAGATAGGTTTAAATAGATTAAATGCAATTAAAGAAATTTATACGTGCTGCGACTATGCCTTTAATGTTTAATGTTGACAGGTCCATGTGAAAATAACCAACTACGAAATAATCACTCTGTATGGAGCAAGGGTGGTTTGGTTACAGTTAATAGACATAACCACAACAAAACTGTGGTGTAGTGGTTAAGGGTGGAAGGCATGGCGAGGGGAGTTCGACCACTAACAAACCCGTGCTAGTGGGGTTGTGTTTGGTTTAATAAACATCAAAATAGAAATTTAGTTTACTCTTTAAATTCTTAGGTGGTTTTAGCTATTGTACATGTGTTTCATGCTTTGAGCTATGATTTATTTGTGTATTATATAAAATTGTAATAGGTCTTAGATTTGTATTAAGGCTAAATAGCTGATTTATTTCAAAAAGTTTGAATATATTATGAAAACATTTAAATTTACTGGTAATAAAATCGTCTTAGTTATAAGCACAACATTATGTGTTAGGAGTATAACATAAATGCCCCCCATCAAACCTCCAAGTGCTTCTTATTATAGAAGCTTTATTATCAATAAACGATTATTTTCAGGACCATTCCCGTCTTTAATACGGTTTACACTCAAGCAAATATGGTGTTGATTTCGCTTAATACCATTAGCTAATTGAGTTCATTTACTTTAAATAAGTGCGATTAAAATTGTAATATGGTTCTGATTGCTCATCATATGGGTGAAGGATGAGCGGTATCCCTTTCAATATGTTCCATTTACGCGGAAAATAACAATCTAGTGCTTTTAAGAAACGATATTCGTTTGATCAAGTATAAAATCACCCACTTGCCCACATACTTTAGTGGGTCCGTGGCGGGTCGGTACCGTGCGCAACTTAGGAGCTCATCACTCAACGGTGGCGTGGGTTAGATTACCGAAGTCACTACAGTTTTAGAGTAATTATACGGTAACACTAGGTAAAGGTCGATATGGTAGGAAGGTCTTTGTAACCCTAACTTCACTTCGTTTTCGTAGTTTCTTAGTCGTGTGAGTAAGATGTGGGACCGAAGAGGATGAAAAGTTAGCCACAATCAAGCCTGGAGCCAGAGCCAACTCCTGACAAGATTGGTTCTGATTGCGTCTGTCAATATCACCTCTCCCTGACTCACCTGCTCAAGTAGTGCTACTTTTGGTGAGAGCTTTGGAAAATATTTTTTGAATAGCAAACGCGTAGACACAAGCGAACCGTGAGGAGATTCCTGTGAGAGGGGGGGATAGTTATAACGCAAGTGGTTTTAAGGGGGGCGTGCCAAACTTAATGGGGGTTTAGTCTATGAAAGCCACAAGCCAGATCTAAATGGCGATGAAAAGTAATTTTCTGCCACGTTCAGCTGGACGTGTTTGGCTGATCTTAGTACTCTTATTGGTTATTATAACATAAACAATAATATCCAGCTTCATTACTAAATCACTATTTGAGATGCCGACCACTCTCATGAGGGTATTTTAAGGCAAATATGTGAAGGTTGAGTGTGATGAGTGGTATTAATGAGTTATGAGGTGTAGTCTTGTTACAAACTAAGGCCGACTCTTCCTTAGAAAGGGTCATTAATTAATAGCCCAATGACCAATGGAAATACTAGGACCAACGATCACTGAGACTATCTGAGCCGCTCTAGACCTATATTATCCTCAAAACCTGACCTTCATGAAGCTGGATTACAGGACCACGCCACGAGTCCCAGTCAATCAAAATCAAAACCATAAATATAGTTTTTATAACATTAGGATACCGATTTGCCCAGTGTCTATCACCTTGATAAATCATCCTATCTCCACGAAAATCAAAATAGAAAGTAAGAAATAAAGAATAAGAAGGACCAAAGGGAAAGAACATAAGTAGAAGATCTTAACATTAAAGTAAAAAGTTAGTCAATTTAGTTTGTTGTACAGCTTAAAGGAATAATTTGCATCAAGTCTTGATAACTAGTTAAAAGATAGACAACATTACTATTATTCAAGCAAACGCCTTCAGAGAAAAGATCTGTTTCATGATACGTTTTGTTTTCAAAGATACAACTTATTTTCATGTAAATTACTTGTCAAAGTTGAACTTTTGGTCAATAAATGCAAATCATTTCACAATTTCGTGTCCAAACTTTCGCCGCTGTCAAAGAAAGTTTTGTTAAACAATGTTTTGAATTGTGTTTCTTCTGACTGTTTTCAAGTTTCGAGAAATTGTTATCGTCGTAAAATATACTCTGCTGTTTATTTCGATACTCGTTCTGGTTACTTGAAATAATGTTGTGAAGCTAAAGAAGAAAGCTATGTAATATTTCTTTTTTAATTGAGTGTTAGAAATAGTTTTAAATATAAATATTGGATTCACAACTTCAGCCAATATTTTTGTATAATGTTTGCAAGTAGATAGTACAACACTAAAGTAATATTTCCATGCTAATAGTTTTGTTGTCTTTAGCCAAGAGATTCTTTTGTCATGACAATATCAACAATTAAAATTATAATTGTTCAAGATCAGAAGTGTAAAATGACTGTCGAGACAATGCATACTGATAGAGATGCACTAATGACATGGTTGGTTAACACTTACACAATCATGAACCCATTTGGTCTAGTAAGAGTTCCGGAAGTGATTTCCAGAACCTGATCGATGCACCTGCAAAGATAATTGATAACTTACAGAGACTTTTAACTAACTCCAAGTAATAAAATTCAGAAAATGTTTTTTATAAAATACTCTAAGCTACAAACTTTAAAGGCGCACACAATTATGTCACCTCTTCGCCATGAGTTTTGAATGAAAAAAACAACGCATAGATACTCGGCAGACTAGAAACATACAAATAAGAAAACAGGCCTGCTGTGTCTTCGTATAAAACACAAGAGCTCTCTAGAAGTGTTCTTCATCTGAATGTGTTGAGTGGAAAGCTTGAGAGAGTCAACGTCTCTCATTCAATAGATAATTGAGAGCTTGAGAGCTTTTCAGGCTCTTGGTAACGTCAGGTAGCACAAAGACTAAGGAAACGTCTGCTTTTTGAAGACATCACTAGGAAAATCTGAGTGAAATAGGAGATAACATCCACTGCTCCAGATGTACTATGCAGGATTTTTAAATATTATTGAATTTACGGGGTGGTAAAAAGCTCAATAATTATGTAGGGTTAAATGTAATTGCCCCTAAAGCGTTTTGCTTTGATAGCAATTTCCCCATACCTATTTTCAATAATTTATTTGTTGTAACACAATATGTTTTAACAACAATTTGTGACTATTAGTAGAAAAAAATCGTTCCCATTTACTGTCGAGTGGCCAAGAACATAGCAAATGTATTATAGTAAGATTTTTAAAATTTAGACTTTTAAAGTATCACATACCTGTATACTCTTTTTTTTAATATTTTTCCATAGATATGGTTAGTATTCATACTCGTACACACCAAAGATGGGCTGCAGTGTATGATACATCGATTCTACATAAAATGTATCAAATTCAACTATTTTTGAAAGTCAAAGAAATAAACAATTATGTCACGTAATTGTGTGCAAAACAAAACTACTGTAATTGAAAATTTCCCTTAAAACAATAACCTAACTGCTTTATATTCTTAATTGTTTCGTTTAGGTTAAAGTTTTCAAAACCTTTTGATCAATTTACTGTCGACTTTATCATGACTTAAACGGCTAAAGATTATGTTTGAATATTTGTTACGATTTGGTTACATTCTACTCTTATGTATACTGAAACAAGCATGTACATGAACTAAAGAAAACTCCTAGGTTTCTCCTAATTTGAGTCAAAGTGCTTAGAACACTATAATTTGCATCCGACGACAAAAAAGTATTTGTGATTTCTATGCTGTTTATTGTGTCGAATCTAAATCTCACGTACATTCATGATCGCCATCATCGATTACTGATAGAAATGTTATTTATGAAACGAATGAATAATTAAAATTCCTACAAACATTCTTCTCTCTTCAGCGAACAATATAAAAGTATTCAATATTAAAACACAATTTCCACGTGTTCATTGTTCAGGTCTGGCTGGAATGCTCGATTTGTGTGATTAAAACAAGAAATTAAATTCTTCGTAAGGTGCGTTTAACTTCTGATGAAGATTCTTTTGGTTTCTTGCTACCGGTTGATGCATTCTTTTCTGTTGTTTTATCTGACTTGTTAGCGAATTTCTATAGGAAATAAAGCTTTGGGTCGCACGATTTTCACGAAACTTGTTACAACAAAGGTTTGTTTTGTAAACCAAGAAGTTTGATATCGAACCACTGGAGATTGCTCTTTGGGGGGGAGGGGCGTTTCTTTAAAAATAGGGGTTTCCCAAAAACTCGAACAAATTGACAACATACCATTTATATATAAGGAAAAAAACGGCCAGTTATTACTTAGGCTATTGTTTTAGTTTGGGTAAATAAATATTGTTGAACCCTAATCCGAAATGTTGACACAATGATAAAATCTTAACTCTTTTAAATTTATTAGGAAAAGAGTTTAGAAAAGTCTGTTATCTGCTTACTATAGTAATTTGTCATTTATAATAAGTTTTAAAACGAATGTTCTGAAAAGCTGTACAAAAATCGGTCTCCTTTAACTTTTCACCTCTCCACAAGTGCACATTGGCTAAAAGCCAACCATAACACTACTCAACGCCCAATTAAACAAAACTGAGAGTTGGAGTTTTAATATTTTTATTTGCGCACACAGCAATGTTTCTAATACGACTGATTATTGTATTAAACATCTAATAGAAGTAGCATAGAACCCCGAATTTCTTTTTAGGATCTCAACACGCATGATTTTCAGGTGATTTGAACTCTGTTCATTCCACGAGCATGTGCAGTAAACTGTGTCAGTGTGAGTGAGTTTACACGAAGCGGCGCACTTTGGTCGGTTCAATTATTGAATAGCATTGAACGGTCGGATGCTGCGGTCACAAACAAACTGTGGTTAGACGAGTCGATCGTACCTGACGACATTCCTGTCCAGAGCCTCCATTCTGACTTTATCAGCAAATGGTTTTGTTAATCAATATATTATTTTACGCAGGTTACATGGCAAACTCTACATAACTTCAGGGGGAAATAATAGTTGAAGCTTTGCATTATCAAAATAAAGTATTATTTCGGTCATTTTCGGTAATTTAGCTAAGCACAAAAAAATCAAACCTACATAAAAATAAAAACGTATAGTTTAAAAAAAGAGGATTACTTGTTATAATTTTGTAGTTTAAAGTTTGTGTTTCAACTAATAAGAAGATTTAAACTTAAATGTACCTCAAAGCAATTGTTAGCTCAAACAACAGTTTGGTTTGAATTCAATAAATACCAAAGTTAAAGCAGATATCAGCTCATTGAAAAGCTTAGTGATTACTTACTTTGAACCAGTTCGACTCTCAAAATATAGAAAGTAAAACAACAAATATAGAGAGTAATACTTGGCCTGCAATTTCTTGACATTTTTGAAAAACGTATTATAATAACTCGTAGAAACGAAAAGTCAACAATTCTATTGAATTTCAAAACATCAATACCATTATAACCAATACTTCAACAATACAAAAAAGGGGTTTCTACCAAAAATGTAATATTTCCTTTGGACCTTTCCTTCTTTTAAAACTTAATCTAAACTCAGCTGAAATATGTGTAACAATTATTTAAAATCTTTATTTCTTGCGGATAACAGCGCTCTATCTTGATCCATGATGATGACACCACCTCGGAATGATGATTGGGTGTGGTACGAGAAGTAACAGAATGTGTAGCAGGAAGACAAGGGAACTCCTACACCTGAACTTGAGGCTTTAGTATATGGGGCTTTTCACGTACTATTTTAATACAGGTCATCCTAAAGTATTGAAGAGCTGAAAGCCTATTTCAATATTAAAAATACTAGATCCTAACTTCAAAACCTCAATTTGTATCCAAAGACAAAAGCTTCTTTTGAGTTAACTCCAATGGATTCCAAATGGCATGCACGACGCAAATATAAAGCTTGCACTCGTTCCTATAGATAAATAGTTTTGTTAACAGAATATTTCGCCACAGAATACTTTATCTCTTATTTCATGGACGAGTGTAAACAACCTCGAAGACAACATTTAAGCAAATTGTTACACATAATTCCAAAACATGAAATCTTTCTTGAGGCACGTTTTCTCCATAAAAAACTTTGTTATCATGTTTAAACACTCGTTTCAGAAACACTTAGATCGTAAGATTCAAAATCATTTTTCTCTTAACTCTACATAAAGTAAAGCAGATGGCGGATCACAATCAACGTAAAGTGAACTTGGATTAACGGCACAAACAAAGCTTGTATCATAGTGTGCTTGTAAATTACTACACGGATTGAAAAAAATTACACATTGAATTAAATTAATACACATGCACGTAAAAATGAGAAATTAATATTTTTGCGCCGGAATTTACGAACATTTTATGAGGTTTTATGCTAAATGCCTTTAAACATATTTACCAAGAAGCTAATTTTCGGGAAAACGTTAGAATCCTTTGATTTTTCCTCTTTGAAAACTCTATTTGTATTTACAGAGTAACCTTAAAGTTCAAGGGGTTTAATAAAAAAAAAAATAGAAATATACCAACAGTCTAGTTTTCATTCAATAATATATCTCAAAACGTGCATTTGAAACAATGTGTGCTCAACTTTCTACAAAACCTACGTGAGTGAATTTTAAAAATTGATAGGTTTTTTCCAGCTATACAACTACGAAGCTGAAACTTGTTGTAACTTGAGGCTGTGTCGTCTTTAATAATGACCATTATAGGTCAGTCAACACCTTTCAGAAGTTTTCAGCAGATCGTTTATAAATGTCAGAATACATTATGGTTCTAATATTTAACCCTAAAGCACACAAAATATGAGGTCTTGCTAATACTTTATGTTCTTGCGAAAAATTACCGTCGTTTGTTTTCTTTTTATAAGTAGTTAATAACACGCTCTCAGTGTGCACCATCAGTGTGAAGTTATTCCTGAACTCATCATCTCGGGGGAGGTCGAAAGGAGGAAAAGTGTCTGGTTTTCCTTGAAAGTCACGTGACGGTTGACAGCGTCTTCCTCCTTGATTGCTGATTGGGTGAAACCTTCTCGGAATGACAATTGTCTGTTGCAGAAACAGAACATGTAACCGTGAGACGACAAACTGTTAGCAGACGTTGTGCCATTTTCAGCCTGTCAATGTTCACTTCTTAAATGAAAATATATTAAGGACAAGAAAGAAGAAAACGCTTGCTTACAAGGAAAGCGTTGTTGATTTAAAACTGGTCCAAAAAATAATTGAATTAATCATGGTCAATAGAAACTAATGAGTACTTGAAAGATACATGAATACGAGTAAAATACGCTTATGAAATTCGTTTGAGAAAAATAACGTACAAATTCCATACAATTTGTATTAATTGTTGTTAAAAAATCTTTATGTTTTTTTTTTCACTTTATTTTGATTTTATTATATCGAACCATTTTGGACATCCCATGAAGATTTTCATTTTGTTAAGCCACTACAAGTCATTATGAATTATTTAATGACAAATATTCACATATGTTTACCGGTTTAATATCGATTGTAAGAAAAATAGCAATTTTCGTATATTTTATCTATATTATTCTATGTTGAGATTTGATTTAAACATTGAAAGTATACTTGAGAAACCCGTTTCAATGATAAGGATTGCACCTTTGGAAAGCATGTCGTGTTCGTGTAAGTAAAACATCTTGTTTACTAGAAAACATGTTTTTTTAGTACGCGATTTGTGTACTGTGTTGCTTATATAATAATTTAAACACGTCTAAATTGTATCAAAACAACTATCAACTAAATTGTATCTTTGGAGACACGTTCACTCCACAAATCTTTGTTATCATGTTAGAACACTCCTTTCAAACCCACTTTGGATCCTAAGATTCAAACACATTTTTCTCTCAGCTCTACATAAAGTAAAGCAGATAGCGAATCACAATCAACGTTAGGTAAAGTGAATCTGGAATAACGGCACAAACAAAGCTCGTGTAAAAGTGTGCTGATAACTGATAACGCGGGATTGGCTGAAGACACGTTTTTGCGCGCCAATCCGGGACCTGCTTCCCGCCAAATCCACCTGGATTAGACAACATCACGTGGTGAACACAGATTCAACTCTAAACCTCATCCACAGATTATATCAATAAATCATTTCATTCATTGCATTATGGACAGTAATTCTTCTTAATTCACTAAATTCTACTGTTAGTTAGTGTTCCTCAGGGTTTAATGTTTAGTCCAACTCTTTTTTGGACCTCTAATACTTCCTCCCAAGATCTTTCCACACATTTCAAATAAATATTTTTGAAACAGTCTTACAGTTTCTCAGATTATTCATCGTGTTCTAGATTTTCAGATTTTCAGACGTGTGAACTCTTATTAAACTTTTTAAGCATATCTCTTCCAAAGTATTAGTTTGCATATTTTCATGAAATGATTTTTTCTAAACTTTGAACACCCCTGTACAATATAAACAATAAAATGTTATAAAGGCTAGTAAAATTTTAAAATCTTGTTTTTAATGTGACTTTTTAAGCTTTTTCTCTATATTCTGCGCAAAACTCACGTGATCAAAGTCATTTTCAAAATGTCGTCAAAAAACAAATTTTGTGGATTGGCCCGGCCACCTGAAAGTTTTATATGACAAGTTACACCACGATTCAATACGACACCAATAATAACTGGTACAACCAATTTAAAAAATAAGAGTAGTGTCCTTTTGAGTCTTCAAAAAATATGATTACACCGAAACCTGTTCTTTATTGTAGTTCTTACATCATCTTCATTGATGTAACAAGTCTGGGTCCTTTTCTATTGACTTCAACTTGAATTAAAGTTGTATATAACGTATTTATGAACCAAATGCTACAGTTAAATTACGTTGCTCATATTTACCCCCCATCGACCTCAGGTAATACTTGTTTTAAATATTTTGTACAAGATGCAAGATTTAGTAACATGAGTAACTAAAAACTGAAGCACTTAGTGAGAAAGTGGGTCACAAATCTGGATTCAGGGATCGACAAATAACTCACTCGTAGCAAAACATTGTCGCTACATTATTGAATGTACAACCAGGTAAACATACAACTGACATTCAGTGTTTTGCGACTAGTGTATTTGCATTTTCGAAATATCAAGCGTGAATCTGTCCCCATTACTTCAATTTTTGCGTTAGTTTGGTTATTTTGTAAACACATAGCATATATTTTACTAACTGAATCCTAAAGTAATGTCCGAGAAACAGGAACATAATTCAAACGTAAACATGAAAAATACTAAGTCCTTAAGAAGAACCTGAAGTAAATTGTATAACGATAGGCTACAAATCTGATAACGGAGGTAAAGATCCTCAATATTGGAACGTATATAACAACTTTCAGAACTCCACATAGCCCATATTAATTTGTATTTCTTCGACCAGATCTTTCAAAGCTAGGCTTTCTTCGTCAAGTCTGACCACAAAATTAAATTACAAAAAGTCAAGTATTTACTAACCTAGTGTAATTTCATTTTGTGGTCAGACCAGACGAAGAAAACCTAGCATCTTGTCGACCAAATGCTAAAATGGTATTGGCTGTATGAAGTTTTAACATTTATTATACACAAATCTAATGTCAGTTTTCCCTTCCTCCGTGTCAAGGTTTGAGGAGTGTTACCGGTAGGATTTACTCAGTTTCGGAAAGATGAAGAATGGATGAGTGCTGAATAATTGACAATGTGAATATTTACTCAGCAAACACCACTTCTCAAGCAGCAATCCTCAGCACTTCACTTCCTATTCCGTACATTCTTCTGTAACACAAACACTTCTCTCTGGTTCCGGTAGATTCAAAATAGGATGTACCAACACATGTGAGAGCCTGTGAGTAGGGTTTTCAACGTGACGTGGTCTTAAGAGTCGAAATTCCATGTTTGTTGTTGACGATAGGACAATTTCAGAGTTTAAACTATTATTGCGGACATCCTTGACTGGTCAGCTCATGCTGATTACTTTGGCTAGCTCGTTTTCTATTGTTCTGTGTTAAATTTTAGGTTATTTTTCACCTGAAGACGGGATCAGATTACAGATCCCAAAATGTCATGATTATCTTGCTCACTAACGATGGAAAATGTCCGCAATTATAGTTTAAACTCTGGGAGTCATAGTTCGTTGGATGTTCTGTTGGTATTTTCACTTATAATTACCTTTTGAAAAATAAGATAATCATGCCATAAGTAGGGTAAGACCCAGACCCGTGACTGTACGTGAAATGAGCACCGATCCTGGTTCTCCAGAAAACGTTTGGGAATTGTTTGAAACCACAAATACATATGGGCTCTCTAATAGTCACGTGTCTTGTCGATTTTCAAATTATTTGGTTCCCATATTTCTGTTGTAAATTTCTCGGTCAGGGTGTTAGTTGGTGAAATTTAAATACCGAAATTCCCTTTTTGGAGGGGATTTTTCACACATAAAAACAGGTTTAATTATATACAAATAATACATTGCTTCCGACTTTGTTAGATTTAAAATAAACATGTACGTTGATGTTATTCCTCATTGTACAAAAACTAAGAAAATCAGTTTGATCGTTTTAAAATGGTGGCAATAAGGTATTTTCTTTGCTATAACAAGGTAACCCTCTGAGAAGAAGTCTGATTTCAATGAACTTGAAAATGCGTTTTCCTTTCAAGATATATGCATTACAACTTGCAGTAAAAGTCCTTGAAAATTTGAGACCAAAGGCAAGCTTTAAGCGTAATAAAAAATTAAAAATCAGCTAATTACAATAAAACCTACAAATGAATTATTTCCCTCTTTCCTGCCAACCGTGCTTTAGTAGGCCTTAGCTGCATGTAGGCTTCGTGATTAAATTGACATAGTACATCCATATAAGGAATTTTCCAGCTGCTGGGAGGAATCATTATCTTAGTTTGGAAAAATACATACCTCGCTCAACCATACCAGTTATAACTGGACACAGAACTGACCACAGAAAGCAGTTCTGCAAAATTGATTCGTTCCAAAGCCACATTCTGACCAGAGGTATTTTTGAATCCATGGAACTTTAATTAAAATGTATGTTTGGTTTTCTGATAACAACTTTGCGTAACTTGGTTTCACGGAATTCAATTCTGAAACCGATGTGATTGGACCATTCGATTTAATAAACCTTCAGAGTTCTCAATTCTTCATTACGAAAGATTCCCAAAACCTATTTTTATCGAAACAGCTCGTGTTTTGGTACAAAGGTATTTTTTGGGTAAAAACTCTAGAAATCTTAAGTTTTTATTTGTGTTTTTGCAGGTTGTGGTTGTGTTAAAGATTAAAAGAAACAGCTTAAATGACTAAAAAAATGGTTATTTATACAGAGTGGTTATCATATTATTGGCCGTAGAAGTTCTAATGTTATGTTTTGCCATGTTTGAACAACGTATGAACTTCAAATTTAATGCACAGTTAAACTTTGGCACCCTAACACTAAATCACTTTTGAACTTTCGTTTTCTTCTGCTATGGCTATCCATAAAGGGTTGTATAAAGTACCATTTAAAGCAAATCTTGATTTGACCGATTGGATTTTGTAGACTTTTGGTACGCGTGTAATGTACCATTAACTGTGTGTATCAATTTTGTTTGATATTAGACCATGAATGCAATTTTTATAAAGGGGTAACGCCATGCCAATAGAGCACTTCCAGCTTACATATGAATCTAGGTTTCCGCATATTCAAATTTTGAAAAAGAATCAGGTACGTGCGAAGGCTTAGTTTTAAGCTGTTTTCCAAGTCCAAAGCGCCCAAGCCTCGAGCAAAATACTTTAATTGCCTCTTAAAATCGTTTTGATTCAAGTTTTAAGTTTTACCTCTCCAATTGTATCAAGTTTTGAAACTTTGAACTACGAAAGGTGTTTTCAAGTAAAGCTGATTACTGGGAAACCTCGCAAATGAAAGTTTTTCTTTCACCGCAAGCAGAAAGCTGGCGGACGTTGCTTCACGTAAGTTAGAAGATTACCTCGTTTTCTCCCATTCAACCCTGAACACGTGAAACTGAATGATGCTGAAACCAAGTCAATTGCAGTGTGTTGTGTTAGCTTTACTCACAGTAGAAGAGCTAACTTGCTTTGATTTATAGTAATTCTGTGAACAGTTGGCCCAACAGCTTGTTTCTACTATTAAAAAGGTAAGGCTTGTACAGGGTGATTCAGTAAGAGGTTACATTTTAAGGTTAGCACTCCTATTTTATTTTTAAAACTGCTTTGTTTACCTATTACATTCATTTGTTGTTATGGAGCGGTTTTCAACTTAACAGCGAATTTTAAAACTACACATTTTGGAGATTCTTTCTTTGAAGTTTGTTGTTGACGATGGGAGGATTTCAGAAGTTGAACTATTATTACGGACATTTTCCATCGTTAGTGAACAAAAAAGGATCACGACGTTTCGGGATCTGTATGATCCAATCTTCAGGTGAAAATAACCTAAAACATATCACAGAACATGAAAATTAGCTAGACTAAAGTAGTCAGCGTAGCTGACAGACTCTATGTGTAGTTGTTAAGTCAAAACAAATTAAATCTTAGAATTTAGGAATAGCCTAGAAAACAAAACCACAATATTACAAACTTCAAGCCAGACTATGAAAGTGAATTAGTGCTTGTGTTTCTGATTTTAATGGTATTTTTAGCGTTATAGTGAATATTGTTCACCCCTACTTTAACCGCAGTATCACAGGGTCTGTATTGCAGTGATGTGGGCAGTCTACCTCATCAACGGTTTGCAGTTTCAAATTCCCACATCCTCCTGTGATTCAAATGCAAAACTTGATATGTACAACAAGTAAACCCCGTTGGAAATTCGAAAGAACCCAAATGTAAGCCCTTATTTTAAAGCCACTTGTTTCACGTGTTTCTAGTTTTGAGGCTTAAAGAAACGGAATTATATAATTATATATATGTGATTGCAGGTCTTTGTCTGATATTTTTCACGAAATTTGATGACACAGTTTGGTAATCCTTAAGTTTAAGTTCAGGAAAAAACACTTATGTTCTTCCTGTTTTTGGTCTACCTGAACTTATTTTGTTGATGTTTAACACGCATTTAGGTTAAGATGACATAAATATCTATATCAAATTTAATTTAAATTGTAAAGTGCATGCAGCTTTAAAAGCAAAGCTGGAATTTTTCCCAAATGTTACTTTTTGGGATAGATTATTCTCCCCTTTCCCGATCTCTATATTTGAAATCAACCAAACTTGCGGCTTCGCGTCGGCTATGTTTTTTTTTTTTACTGATGCTTAAACATTTTTTTATGTTGATGTTGATTAATGAACTGTATATAATTATTGTGTGATTGAGCAAGTGTGTTCGTTGCAAGGGGAGATTTAATTTAAAGGACTATGGTAATGATCATGATACTTATCTTATAAGGGATTGTCGGATTATGAAATGGTAGACTAATGGACTCGGAATGTCTCTTCTGGCAGAAACTCCTATGTGGAACAAGTTGAGTTATTTCAATTGCACCCTATAATCGCAATCAAATAAACGTGACAGTTTAAAACATGTTCCTACTTAATAACTTCATTATTCGACAACATTAAACTTATCAGTTGTACTGTGTTTTACTTCTACTACATCACATTGTATAGAGTGAATCAGCAAAACAGGAACCAACAAGAGGATCGAAACCACAGACATCAAGTCTTGCAAAATTGATTCACTCGCAAACATCGCTCCGAACTGCGAGTTTATTATTACTTCCTGTCCCAACTATTCAGTCAAAATTACGTTTTGAACTCTGAACTTCAAAACAACACACATTATGTTCATCGATCAGTGTATTACACGTAGATGAATATACAGGGTGGTAAGTATGTAGTCCATCAATCCATTAGAGCAAGGGACTGACCGCACTGTCCATGACACACTGGTGTCCACTAATCCAGTTGTAAGTTGGTTTATTGGACACTGATGGATCCCCAACACTCTAGATAATGCTCTCAAAGCACCTAAACATGAGGTGAAATTACATATATACAAAACAAAGCTGACGCGTATCCCCCCCCCCAGCGCTACCGTGAATCCTAGTGAATTTCTTGGTACGGGGGTAAATCATACAGGAAGTGACCTTTGAAGGGGGTACAGCAAAATACGTTCAGGCAGACCAAGATGGCCAAGAAAAACAGTTTTTTACCGCCACCATTGGTTAGACCCAATGATTGGGTTGTGTTGATGTTCGACGAATGTTTTCATTACTCCAACACATTTTGTATATCAAGTTTAAATGAAATCAGATCATGAATACAACAGCATAAAATAATTTTATGGGGGAAACTTCTTCCAAAAAAAGCATGTACGAGGGCTAATTTTGCTGGTAAATGAATTATACTTGCAACTCCTAGTAGCACTTAAATATTGTTCAATACCTTCTAGTTATTTTTAATTCAACTTTTATCATTTGTGTGTTTAAATTTATGTATACAGGAATTCAAAGTTTGTTTTTTTATTTTGTTGAAACTGTTTTGAAATGCTAGTTTGATCTATCAATGGCATTTAACAAAACAACTGATACAATTTTTTGTATACTCGATTTTAATAAAATTTAAAATATTTTAAAAGTCAACGGTAGTTTTTAACAATGTTATTAAACAATTCGTTTGATGTACCTGAAATACAGTATATTTAAAGCCATCCTATGACATTGTGACCGTCTTTATTAAATGACGATATTTTATTTTTTCCCCATTGTATCGTAACAGTTGATATGTTTCATGACGAACATATCTTTTTTACAACAGGATATTTTGTTGTTACTTTTGAGACAGTTGTGGAAATCTCGGATGTGTGTGTATTTGTGCGTGGGTGGGAGGTGAATGTAGTCTCTCTCAAAGCCAGTCTGATGTGATTATGTAGATCCGGTGTAAACCTACCACTTCCGGTTTGTCACCCTCTCACTTCCTGTACACTCGGATTTGTTGTCAACACGTCGTTTTCCGATTTTGCAGTACATACCTAAGAATTGAGAATGAAAAAAGCAGTTAATAAAAAAAAGGTTAAACAAATGTTTAGCTACTATAGTTATGGTTTTAAAAGTTTGTGTAAAATAAATCTGACTTCAAAAATAGTTATAGTGATAACCCACTATCACTGGTGAGAGTTAGTTCATAAGCTATTTGAATTAAAGTTATATCCGATCCAAATTTTGAAATTGGAAAAGGAGGGTAATTTGTTATGAATTCTCTTACTGGGAAGTGGAAGTTCTCTTAATATTCTTTCCTTCTTATGTGTTTTTATTTTTTATATTGGTCGTGGTTCTGATTCTACCTGCATATTTCTAGTTTGTAGTGGATGAACTATTGAAACATTAAAAGTGGTTTCCAATACATTTACTATTACATTATTTGTCTCCATATTTCAAGTTCTAGAGATAGATCTGCTGTAGTTGGTAAATACCTCATCAACCGTGTAAACACTTAACCACTCTCTTCCTATATTTCACCTCAAAATACCCTCGAAAATCGTTCAGAGTCTCAACTTATCTTTTCAATTAGGTCAATTCAAGGGAATCGCATACCGTTCTAATTAATTTTGTTTTACTCAAACTAGTACCGTTTTCAAATAACTACTTAAAGTTTCCGTTGTTTCCGTTCGTTTCGTTGTAAGTTTCGTGTTTGCTTTAATTCAACATGACCTAAAATATAATTACGTTTATAACTTTTTGTTAGTTCATCTGAAAAATAACTAAATTAAAACCACCCAACTATCTATCAAACGCTAAATGTCTACTATCATCAATAACAAACAATAAATAAGGACACAGTTTAATAGAAACCAACAAATAAGATTATCCTAATACCTTTTGAAAGTACAAGTCAGTTCCCCAGGAGTTTAGTTTTACAGCTAAATTCCTCATATTGCCTAAGAGAACCTTGCCAAGGAAAACCCCTAACTCAGTAAGAAAGACTTCGTCCAGCGTGATTCACGCACACCTCTTCAAAACTTGATACACCCACTAAAAATCAAACCTATTTCCGCCGTGGATTATAATTTCCCGCATCGCCTCGAGAAACTTTTCGCATGTAGAATTCCGCTACCTTGTGATATTTTTTGAACTTTCTGCATCATCCTGCGGAAGGATTTTTCCCTGTGGTTCCGCGCTGTTCTGCCAGAACCGTTGGCACCCCACTGAGGAACTTTGGAGTTTTCTACGTCCGCAAGCAGAATGCCTTGAATGGTTTCTTCAACAGATCACATCTGTGACCAATACTAGGGTACGAGGCTGAATCTACACAATTACCCATACTCATTTAGAAAATAAGGAGAGAACCTACAAATGACTGCCTGCCTGTTCCACCGTAAGTTTCACGTCAAGGATTTATCCACGTAATGAAGCAGTTTGGCAAGCTCCGGTTTCATCAGGAACGGTTCAGAATTGATGACAGTGTCAAGCACTAAGGTCAGACTCTGTTCTCTACAACTCTGGATTGCTGTAAGATTAAATGAAAGGAAGACTTCCTTGATTGGCGCTCCGTCAAGCTCGTTTCACCAGACAATTATTTACAACTTGTAACCACCGTAAAGGAAGACTTGCAGCTGAAGATAGAACTTTTTGTGAAAAATGTTATTAGAATTCTTGTAAGCGACGCCTTGTGATATTTTGAACATTCAGTTTCTAGGTTTTTTTGATTCAGAAACTATCAGTGAGTCATAATATAAACAAAATATCGACTGACAACTTCTTAACTGCTTAAAGTACAAAATGATATAACCCAATCCAACAATCAATTTGATATCTAGTTCTTCCGGCTCACACCGGGTCCAAACTGAAGGAGCGACTGAAGATAGTACTCCACTGCGAGGCCGAAATTTCTCAACCTAATTATTAAGTTTGGACGGGGTGTGAACCGGAAGTACTAGATTATAGTTGTGACACCGGCCACCAAAGCCTAAGAGTTGAATCAATTTGATTCCTTTAAACATGTATCAAACCATTTAAATAATTAAACTCACTGAGAAAAAGGAATTTGTTGGGGTTCTTATAATACGAGTATGTCGTCTTTTAGTCCGACACTCCAAATCGTTCAGCTGTAAATCGATTGTGAAATTTAGATAACCATCAGCTCTGGTTGTAGAAATTGCTCCAGCGTGAAAACGATATTAACATTGAAGGCTAAGTCGAAGGTAAAATTTTGATATTGATTATTTTTTACTTCGAACTATTGTATTTCTTTTGTAAAGAGAAAAGTAATAACTTTACAATCAAGATTTTAAGCGGAATTATTGCAGTAATGCGGCAGTTATCTTAGCAATGCAGTGTTGCGAACAAAATTTAAGGTTAGGTTTAGCAGGAACGGGGTGAAGACATTAAAGTGAGATTCACCATCGATGAAAGTATGAATCTTAGTAATCTCGCTATGGAGTCACTGATTGGCTGAAACGTGTCCCATCTTTCATATTTCAAGTGTGATATGAAATGCTAGAAAACTATGGTACATAACTCTTGTTTAGCTCTAAATTTTTAATGCTGACAATTCCCCACCGGGTCGGTTAAGGCCGGATGTGACGTCAGTGTTTAAAACACAGTCCGTGTACAATCTAGATGTAGTCACGCTGCAACACTTTATGTTCATTGCTCTCGGAGGACTTGCCACTCTTCTTTCTGTGTTTCAGACGAAATATTTGTTTATTGCGAGATTTTAACGTGTTGCCAGATTGTGCGTGGTCCCTACACTATACTTCAAGGGCACACGTAGAAACTTTTGTCCACAACTGTCATTGGAATGTTGATTTTTGTCAAATAAAACATGACAGTCAACATAGGTCACCTAGTCAAATCCATTCCGTGATGTGTCTAACACGATACAAATTAGAACTTCTCGTCAAAAGTTAGTCCACACATTCCTAGTGGAACTAAATGGTCCCTAATAACAATCGTACTAAATAAAAAAATACTTTTTTATCAAAAGTCTTCACGAAATACATCGCAATCGTCAATGATTTAATACAAACTTTCCCCTCATTCTAGCATCAAAATCACTTTCCTTAATATCTAAGGCTTCCGGTTTACACCGCGTCAAAGTTGAAATACAAATACTGCTAAACGTTTCGACCTTGCTGTGGAGAGTCATCCTCAGTAGCTGGTTGACTGGCTGAGACTCAGCCAGTATTTGTATTTCAACTTTGACGCTGCCAAGCTTTAAATAATCAATGACACCGGCCGCAGCTTAAGAATTAAGAAAATCACTTTCATTCGTACAATTTTAACAGTCACTCTTTCCCTTCCATTCGAATTGTACCTCTCTAGTCCATGGTCCTTATCAAACACAAGGTATTCCAATTAATTTCCAATAACTTGTATGTGTTGTAATTTCAATTGTATTTGCTTAAGCGGTCAAAGTTATTTTCAGAGGGTTTTTGGGTGTCTGTTAACGACCTTGGAAGGCAAACGTTCATGAACAACAGTCCTGATTCTTCCAGTCCAGTAGTTGTCCCGGCCTCTACTCATATAAGAGTGTATGTACTATAGATTTAATGTTTGTAACGGTACATTTCAACTCTAATGGATAGCAGCTCGGTGTCTTATGGAGAAATAAATGAACGTGAATCACGAAGAGTAAAGTACTGACGAATAAAAGAAGTTGAAATGAATGTGACAAGACGACCCATGATTCTTTGAACACTTTTTACATATTCCTTATTGTAAAATAAATATTACTTTCCACCTATTAAAGTCTGGCTTCAGACTAAAATATCCTTTCAATTTCAATATATCAGACACTTTCAAATTACTAAACGCTCTACCAACTTAGGAGCTTGTTAGCCAAAGATTTTAAGCACACCAAAATTTTAAGCACTTCGTAATCAGAAATGTAAAACATAATTATATTAATCTTGAAAACGTCATATCAAAGACACAAAGCTATACTCTATTGCCTTGGAATATATTTGTACAACTTTTATTGCTCTGAGTACCGAATTCCAACAAAATTTCCCCCAAAGTATCATAACGTAACGTAAGGCAACACCTCGGCATAGGCTCGTATATTCACACAAGGGTCTCCGTGTTTGCTGTGCAATATCGTTAACCGAAGTGCTTAGCCAGCCTTAGCCCCAGTCATAACCTTAATCACATCTCCCTTCCCCAGTGTATCACACAGGTCCTTAACATTTAGGCTTTACTTACTGTACTTGTTTCCGTAAGTATTTATTAGAGAATTCCCACAGGAAATAGAAGTATTAATTTCTATCGGTAAACAGAACAAAATGTAGAAGAGAAAAACGAAACGAAAGGAGCTTTAAATTTCTTAGCTCCTTGAGTCAAATGGAAAAGTCTGTATGTATAATTGTAAGTGTAATTTTGGGTGATACTCCTTGCAGATCTAAGGCTACGGTTTTACCCGTCACGGTTGAAATACAATTACTGCTAGACGTTTCGACCTCGCTGTGGAGGTCATCCTCGGTAGCTTGTTGACTGGCTGAGACTGGATTGGCCAGCGTGGCGTCTTCTTATATACCCCCCGGTGGGGGGGGGGGTCCTGGAGGGAAGACCACGGCCGTAACAATCTCAACTCACTTCACGATCCTCCACAGAGTAATATATTCAACTCTGTTTCAAACAGATATGATGTTTTACCATTGAAAATAAGTTAGATACTCAACAGGTTGCTTCAGTTTCCCAGGGCATGTATCTTTTGTGAACATCCTTATGAAGTTCGAACAAAAAAATCGGTATTCCAGAAAAGACCTATTGTGGAGGAGGTGTTTTCTACCGAAAATAGCTTTTGTGCTGTTATATAAAACTGTATGTATGATTCGATTTGTATTAATTTTGGCACAAAATGATTCATTCGTACCCAACATGTGTTCAACAAATCAGCAACAATCACTCGACCAGACCAAGGTGGTTGCTTGTTGCCACTATCTGGTATTGCTAATACGATTGGTTTTTAATAGGCTATAAATGATTAGTACGGTGGCATAATTTGTTTATAGTAGGTTTCATCGAAATCTGATTATAAAATGCAGTTTTTAGGGTATTTCAACCAATTTGTGGGGGAAAGGCCCCCAAAAATGTACTCCCGGTATAAATGTTCCCCTCGTTACAAGACATTCACTTGGATTTACGTTAGCTATGTTTCATTGTATCCTATCCAGTATATGGTCTTTGAGAGTAGTTTTAGCTTAAAGTCGAGCTGATTTAAATTTTCTAAACTCGAAGACAACTATTTTTAATATTTTAGCTCAGCATCAACCCAAGAAATAGAGCAATGAGTTGAACTAACACACTGTATATCTAGCAATTTCAGCATCATTCAGTTTCACGTGTTCAGGGTTGAATGGGAGAAAACGAGGTAATCTTTTAAGTTACGTGAAGCAACGTCCACCAGCTTTCTGATTGCGTGAAAGAAAAACTTTCATCTGCGAGGTTTCCCAGTAATCAGCTTTACTTCAAAACACCTTTCGTAGTCCAAAGTTTTGAAGATCGACGAAATACAAAATAACGTAAGAAAAAACTAGACTTCTTGTTCACTAGCGATAGAAAACGTCTGCAATAATATTGCAAACTCAGAAAATCTCCCATCGTGAACAACAAATTTCAAACTAAAAGGTAATACAGAAGTTCACTTCTTGACCAAAAGTTATTTTCTCAATGTTCGACCGTTATATATTTTAGTTCGTTAATATTGGGTGTTTCGTTTGTACTTGATAACAAGGTACAATTGGAGACAAATTTAAGAAACAACCAGGACACATTCTTGAAGCCTTTGTTTTTATAATTGTGTTAATTGTTAACTATCAAGCGGGATGCATTCTTGATGTAATATATAATTTATAAGCATATAACTTTTTACATTCCTTTTGGTTTTCAAGTCCACATATGACACCACACATAAGTTTTCCTGTTACCAGCTAAACCAACTAAATCAAAACTTACTAAAGGCTGGTTTCATAGTAGTACTCAGTTCTGCAAACACGCGAATGATAAAATCAACTGTATTATTTAATAGTCAATTTAGTATCAACATCGGTAACAATACTTTTCATGATTCTGTCGAACGGACAGCATTTCCCCATTGTGCATTTTGTGCGATGTAATTAAAACTCATACAAAATCCATTTTCAAAGTAAAGATATTCTTTGAGTATCTAATTTTGTCGCTTTAAACTTCTACACCAAAAGTTGAATTATACAGCCAAAGATAAATAGATATTTAACAAAAATACCCTTAAAAAATAATATTTTTATAGAACAATTGGAGTGACATGTTTCAGCTTCTGATAACTTTAACATCAAAATATACAATAATACTCGTAACTAAAAGTCTTCTTGTACATTTAACTTTTCTTTTGGTTTTTCCAGTTTTAGTTTATTTATGGTGGTTTATAAAAGTTACAAGAAGACTACCTTCTTGGAAGATGAAATCAAATACTGGAAACTATTACGCGACCGAACAAAATATATTGAAAACCGAACATGAATTTTAATTGGAGTTCGGTGGATTTGAAAATACCTCTGTTCCTGAATGTGGTTTTGTAACGAATCAATTTTGCAAGAACCACTGTTATTCCGTGGTCAGTTTGTATCCAGTTATAACTGGTTTGGTTTGGAAACGAATGCTTTTTCAATTTATCAGGTAATAACTGTAACCATGCTGGTAAGGTATTGACGATTTTATATTGTCTTTCGACGAAAATGAACTGTTTGCAAAACTATGAAATAAGTCTTTACACACTTCAGAAGTCAGTTGAATTGTTTAATAGTAGATATTCATGGTGTCAAGAAAGTCCCAAATTTACTACATTATAATTTAGGCTATTCTTAGATCATGTTTATCCAAAAACACTCGGGGGTTCTTGCAAAATAAAAGACTTCATTAAAGAAATACTTGCTGCTTGATTTAGTACGCACTCTATGCAAGCTATATAATGAAGACATAGCTTGCTTGGTTTTACAATTTTAAAAGACACATCAGTCTGTACCGAATTTCCTGACAGTTGAATGAATAATATTAGTGTAATTGAACTGACAGCGTTATTTTATTATGTTCAGTCAAGTTAACTTTATGGATGTCCAAACTTTTGAACTAACAGTGTTAAAATGACTTAACTCAAGAACTCTATTTTATATTTTCTAAATACACTTTTGTTATTTTCTAGGTTTGTTTGTCTAGTTTTAACAGAGCTAGGTTTTACAATCCAGTATAAAGTTAATTTTGAAACAATTAAACCCTAACAGAAGGTAAAAATTAAGGTTTAACGACAACAATTTTTATTTTATGACAACAACTGAAATATTTTTTGACTACATTAAAGATACAGATAATTTGGAAATGATTCAATCTAAGGTAGAGAAGAAGGCCTAGTACAATGGCTTAAACTATAGCTGATAATGTCTATAGTACATTAATCGTTATGGTTTGTAGTTCTTATAGATGAACTAACGTTACTACGTCACATCAAACAAAACAAACAAAAGAAAAGAAAGGAGAAGTGTTTGTGTTACAGAAGAATGTACGGAATAGGGAAGTGAAGTGCTGAGGATTGCTGCTTGAGAAGTGGTGTTTGCTGAGTAAATATTCACATTGTCAATTATTCAGCACTCATCCATTCTTCATCTTTCCTCGAAACTGAGTAAATCCTACCGGTAACACTCCTCAAACCAAAATGCCGAGGAGGATAAGGCAGAAATAATAAGATTGCATGTCACTGTTTCAATAGAACTAACTAACATTTCAGATTGTACAGAATAATTTAACACATTTGACTGTAAAAAACTGTGTTTATGGAAAACTGACTCTTTGATAATTGCTTTAATCTTTTCGAGGTGAATGACATATAAGTGTAGCTTATAAAAATATATAGTTTCCTTGAATATATATATACAAACCGTTTAAAACACATAGGTATAAACGTGTGTGTTCAGTAAAATACAAAAATGGCAAACCCTTTTGGATAAAGAGTAAACCCCTGAGGTACACCAAAACTCGAGTAAATTAAATCAAACTTAAAATCCAACTGGATGGTTATTAAATAAAATGCGTTATAAATATCATCTGTGGATGAGGTTTGAGTTGAATCTGTGTTCACCACGTGATGTTGTCTAATCCAGGTGGATTTGGCGGGAAGCAGGTCCCGGATTGGCGCGCAAAAACGTGTCTTCAGCCAATCCCGCGTTATCAGTTATGAGCACACTTTTACACGAGCTTTGTTTGTGCCGTTATTCCAGATTCACTTTACCTAACGTTGATTGTGATTCGCTATCTGCTTTACTTTATGTAGAGCTGAGAGAAAAATGTGTTTGAATCTTAGGATCCAAAGTGGTTTTGAAAGGAGTGTTCTAACATGATAACAAAGCTTTGTGGAGTGAACGTGTCTTTCAGAAAGTTCTAAATAGTTTTAGTAATTTAAATTGTATCTTATGTTATTGACTTGTGCTGTGAATCACACTGAATTATTTATAGTGTTATGATATTTAATGGCGATTGTTATCTTTTAAACTAAGTATTTAAATTACATGAACACACATATTTATGCTTACTAATACAGCTTTTATCAGTTCAGCAGGATTTAGCTAATTTATTATTACTCTATGAACAAACGGATTTGAAGAATGTTCAAACTCATAATCAAATGTTATATGTTTAGGGATATATGTACAGACAGTGAATTCAGTGTAGACATATTAGCCTTATCAGGATCTTAGAAATCTTATAGAAAGATATTGAAACAAACATAAGTGAGTGCGCAACGAGTGCGCAGTAGTGACCAGACCTTGAATTTCGTCCCATAAGAGCAATGTAAAACACACATTTTCTTAAGACACCTCACGGTCCCCTACAGTTTTCATCGGATTTTTATGAAATTATAACTTCGTTTTAAAGCACATTAAATATTTTAGTGGCTCCGCTGAGCAGAGTTTTCATTTTTATTTGTCAAACCGTGACATTAATCCAAACAATTGAGTAACGTTGGATTTTAAATTCTTGTTTTTACGTTTAAACAAATAACAATTTCAACAAAGTGGTCAGCGAAGACCTGCAGTACATTGTCACCTTTCAAATAAAACCTATTTCAAAAAGATCTGATAAAAATTGTAGGCGTGAAGTGTCTCAAGAAAATGCTTGTTTTTACATGGTTCTTATGGAACAAAAAACAAAATGGCCGACAGGTACTGTGCACTCTTAACAGGCTGGAAATGTCGCGACGTCTGCTAACAGTTTGTCGTCTCACGGTTACATGTTCTGTGTCTGCAACAGACAATTGTCATTCCGAGAAGGTTTCAACCAATCAGCAATCAAGGAGGAAGACGCTGTCAACCGTCACGTGACTTTCAAGTGAGGAAAACCAGACACTTTTCCTGCTCTCAACCTTCTTTCAGATGAAGAGTTTGCGAATAACTTTACACATTTTGTAGTTCTTCGAAATTCGATGAAAACTGCAGTATCAATCAAAGAAATTATTACATGACTGCGTAGTTAGTAAAACTGTAAACTCTTGTAAAAGAACAATGATCATACGGAATGGTGATCATACAAAGCTGACGCGAATTCATGTAACTCTAGCCACCCAATAACACTACCATTGACTAATAGTAGTAAAAAATACTACTTTACGTTGGCTTCCACTCCACAATATTTAATTTTTAATTTAATAAACACGCTCATTTTCACGCTGTATTTTTATGGCTGTATTGTACAGAATGTTTACACTGTACAATACAGCCATAAAAATATGCAGTATGACATTTTTTATCATACTATCTTGAAAGTACTCAGCACTATGTAGATTTTTACTGGGTACATTATTATAATCGGAATTCGTTTACATAAAGACTGCGCTATTTATTTTTCTTCTCCAAAATTAATTTAGAGTCAAAAATCTAAAACCAGTCATTTATCTACATACAAATGTTATTCAAATAATTTTCTGACAAAAGAATTTAGAGGTATTTAAGATTTAGTACATCACATTTAGTATTTCAATTGCCTATATTTTTAATCGTACAGTTCCCGGAAAACCTAACAGCAACCTGAGGCCTTGTAGACAGTTGACAAATTATCAGTTAATTTCGTTGCCAAGAGAGAGTACGAGTAGTTTGGCAGAGTGGAGGTTTCATCAAGAGTTGTTCTCAATTGATGACTGTGTCAAGCACCTAGGTCAGTAGCTCTTGTCTACAACTCAGGATTGCTTTTGGGATTTACTTCACTAGACTAGTTGACTTCAGAGAATTCTACGTTAAAGTGACTTTGTCTTTGTAAATTCACCTTAAAATGCCCTCTAAGAGTGGTCTGTGTCCGAAAGCAGAGCAAAGGGAAGCTTTGCTTGGTGGAATTAAAAATGGTTTCTGAAAAGTAAATTATAAGGATGAGAACAATTTTTATAACTCATCCACCTTTGTTCATTTGGCGTGATTGTTTTGAGGTAATACGAGTTACAGATCATTTTTATTAACTGACTGGGACTCGTGGCGTGGTCCTGTAATCCAGCTTCATGGAGGTCAGGTTGTGAGGATGATATAGGTCTAAAGCTGCTCAGATAGTCTTAGTGATCATCTGATGATACCCGCATCAACTCCCACCATTGCTTAGACATATCAGACCATCACCTGCGTGGTTCGCAAGTCACGTTAAGCCGTTGGTCCTTGTATTTCCATTGGTCATTGGGCTATTAATTAATGACCCATTCTAAGGGAGAGTCGGCCTTAGTTTGTAACAAGACTATACCCTCATAACTCATTACTACCACTCATCACTCATCCTTCACCATATATTTGCCTTAAAATACCCTCATGAGAGTGGTTGGCATCTCAAATAGTGATATAATTACGATTAGAGTTATCAAGTTCAGTGATACTTTAAAGGTTGTACTAATTTCTTCATACTAGTTTTTAGATGTCTCATTTCTAAAGTGTTATTGTCTATTAAGCAAGTCCTGTTTGTACGAGTAATTTTGAAACAGTAATAAGAAATCAAAAATCTAATCGGGCTTATTTAGTTTTCCTTTTCACATCTACTGTGTTATAGTCAAATGTTTATGGTAATATTTAGTGGATGGGTACAATATGTCATATTTAGTTATTGTCATTATACTTGCCAGTTAGTGCCAATATAAATACTAAATATAAATTCATATTTAAAAAATACCGTATTTTATACAGTGTATGTGAATTTTACACAACCAATATTTATTAAAAATTAAACAAAATAAAAAGCAGTAAACACAAAACCCGACAAAATAGTGAGAACGGAGGATCGGGACAGGAATGTCGTCAGGTATGATCGACTCGTCTGACCACAGTTTGTTTGTGACCGCAGCATCCGACCGTTCAATGCTATTCAATAATTGAACCGACCAAAGTGCGCCGCTCACTTCACATGCTCGTGGAGTTTGTACATCAGTAAATGCAACTCAATGTTATATTAAAACTATAAACAGTTCTTTGTTTACAGTTTTAGAGAAGTATTTTTGAGTCATCACCCAAATTTGGTACTTAGGCAACGTACTTGCACTTATTCTTACAATTGTGTGCAATGCTTCCTTAAATTTCGTGGTTTCCTACTGCCGACAAGGGGAAAAGACCTTTACTTGGACTCGTGGCGTGGTCCTGTATTCAGCTTCATGGAGGTCAGGTTTTGAGGATGATATAAGGTCAAAACGGCTCAGTCTCAGTGATCATCTGATGATACCCGCATCAACTCCCACCATCGTTTAGACATATCAGACCATCACCTGCGTGGTTCGGAAGTCACGTTGCCATCCTAGTATTTCCATTACCATTGGCTATTAATTAATGACCCATTCTAAGGAAGAGTCGGCCTTAGTTTGTAACAAGACTACACCTCATAACTCATTACTACCACTCATCACACTCATCCTTCACCACATATTTGCCTTAAAATACCCTCATGAGAGTGGTAGGCATCTCTAATAGTGATTTACTACGGTCCATACGTTGCTGATCAGTCTGGGCTTCATATTATTCTCCAGTACCACTGTAGACTGGTGGTAATTTGCGCTATCAGTAAAAAATAAATCAAGTGTTTTATTTTGTGTAACGAATTCTAAATGATTTAAAGTTACCAAAATTTCACATCCAGTGTTTGATTAGGCAAGACGCATTATTGCTGATATACTAGGAATTTTCATACTAAATCAACCAAGAAAACCATACATTTGAATAGCTACATTGTCAATATCAAAAGCAAACGTCTTTCAAGAAGAGCTTTGTAAGGGGACAGACCGGAGTTTGGTGGAACAAAAGAGAGCTGCTAATGAAAGATGCAACATTTATAATGAGAATTAGACTTTCTCCAAACACTTGGAAAGCTCCTTCAGCCTGACGAAACGTTGATTCGTGGCGTCTTCATTGTTATCCAGCGAGTTCATTATTAAATCTGAATACTTCTGGTTTTATCGGCTGTATATTTGCATCAAATGAAAGGTTTATTAAGTAAGACTAAGGTGCATGATGATTTTGCAAGCACGTACTTTATTTACAAACTGTATTTGACCATAAGAGTAAAGCTCTTTGGAATATTAACAAATAAAGTTGGTTTAAATGTTAGACTCAGGACTTTCCATTTCCAAGTGTTTGTGTGAGGTAGCCTACATAATAGTCTACATTTTTATAATATAGTACTAAAACGTTGTGGGAAACAAAAATCGGAAAATACTTTTGGACGGCTTGTGTAAGTTGTTAAGAGTTAGCCTAACATTGAAAAGGTTACTTACCTCCTCTTTGGTAAGATAGTTGTCTTCCAAACACAAAAACACGGTTATATTTAACTAATATCATTATTTAGAAAATAATAACGAAACTAGAGTCAAGTGTAGTTTTCAGACACATAAGCCCCGTAAGCTCGTTTTCCAAACGTTGAACGATGGTTCCTTTTCGAACTCTAATATTGATATTTAGCTATTTTATTACATTAGCTTTTACTCTAAAACCGTTCCATTTCCTAATAATTTTAAAACCACAATATATTTTTCCCCTACAGTCTACACTAAGCACCTTTTGATAACACTTAAACTTGGGTTCATGGGCATCTAATTGTGTACAAGTAGAATCAGCCTTGATGGGGAATCGAACCCGCGAATTCATTCACGCATGCTGTAACTCTACTCATTACCCACGGTTCTTGTTAAATCCAAATTCTAATTAAAAGCTAGCATTGAGATTCATTGTGTTTAGCCACGAAACTGTGGGTAGACTATATAAATGGTAAATTACCTCGTGTTTGTTTTGTGTTATATTCGTCACCGTGTACTTAGTAACGTGTTTCATCATTCTCAGAATCCCTAGCATTAGTGTTCTTCTATGTTTTTATGGGTACTACCACCTGAAGATGGGACCGTTGTCCCGAAACATGTAGTGGAACTCCACCCATTTGAAACTGTTTGACGAGATAATTTACCACTTATATCAAAGATAGCAAATGAAATCGCGGTTGTCTAGTGCTTTATTTTTGTCTACTGTGGGTTATCCCAAAGACAAGATTTCTATTTCAAGTAAAAATTTCAACTGTTGTTTGGAAATTAAAAAATGTTTTCTCGCTCAAGTAGTAATTTAAGTAAGTAAATAAGATAATCAAACTTTCATACTGTAGATGGGTTTCGGTAGCAAAGGTTAGAGTTTTGGTAATGTTGACCTTATTTTAAACAATTGCCACAAGAGATAAAGTTTGTGTTTTTTTTTCTATACAGATAAGTTGTAGACAATTAAAGTAGTTTCTGAAAATACATCTGAACAAACGTCACCTTCCCTCACTCTTCAAAGCTGACGTCTGAAGTACAGTACGTCACAACATCGTCCTGAGTCTAAAGAACTCTCAAGCTCTCAATTATCTATTGAAAGAGAGCTGCTGATCTCTCAAGCTTTGCTCTCAACACATTCAGGTGCAGAACACTTCTTGACATCTTCAATACGGCTGCTGGAAACAAAAGTATAGGCTACGCCTTCTGCAGTGTCGTAACACAAAATACAACATGCGAGGTAACTGTTCGAATAAATGGCACCTCGTGTCGATATAACCCTTGAGATAAGCAAGTAATGTTTGTCTTATTCAACGAAGCAATGTCCTCTCTACCACTCAACCTCGACCTTTACCTGTTTCCGTAAAGTCACTTTTAACAAGTTGTTCTTGGTGACTGCGGAGATCGAACCCGCGCCGCCGAAGTGGTGAGCTCCGGAGTCGCATGCGATACTAGTCCGCTAAGGGGTTGCTAATCATAGATTTAGCACTTATTCCAATGCAATGGTAACCTTGGGATGAAAAATAAGGTGTGCCCAAAAAGGGGTTAGCGGTTATGTCCAAATTGGTCATGTGGCTAGAAGGGTTTGTTGCGTAAATAATATTGTGTTTTCATCCATTTCGTGCCAAAAACTAACTAAGGAAACCCTAGTAATAAAACTTATTAAGACTGGTTTGGGAATGGTTCAAATTACATAAGAAGGTTTTTAATTGAGTAAGCATTTTAACAAATGTATTAAACGATGCCTGAACCCCTTCTTTTGGCTTACCTTCTCGTTTCACACCAAAAAAACATTTTATACACCTTAACTTTTGAAAAGAAAATATTTTTGAAACCCTTGGAGAATGTTTTATTGATCCTGAAGTTTGCCTTGACGTTCTTTGCGTCACCCATCCCCAACCAAAACCAGGGAGGCCTCCACATTTTAAATAAGCTGAAATTTTTAAGCTAACCTGCTGAATCTAATACGTGTTTTATTTGATTCAACATGCCAATAAAATATTAGGGTATTCCCTTCTTCTTGTTTCCAAATAACCACTTTGACGCATTTAAACCAATGAAATCTCTTATGATAAGTTTTTACCTAGGAATAGTTTTTATCAGTACCCCACATACCTTTTTTGAACTTAAAATGTAGTATTACTCTGCGGGCTTGGGTTCATAAAATCCATGTTCCGAACATTTTATACTGTGGTTGGAAACTCAACTAATTTGATTTCTACTGTCAAGTACTAATAATAAAAGTTGTATCCCAGAACTATACATTACTCATGTAATTTACTCATGTTAATTATACCTTTTCTTTATGTATAACCTTTCATTCAAAATATTTTAATCAACTTATCAATATATCTGAGCCCAGCATAAAGCCACGATTCACAGCAGTTTTACAAAAGGTGTCATGCTTTTACCGATCACAAGCTCTGTATCAAGACCCTCTCAGTCGTGTTTCACTTACAAGGGTCTCATTAACGAGTAGGGTAGGGTCTGATCGGTACGAACACCGCGGCACTCTAGAGTCTAGAGGTACTTGACGTCTTCAGACCCACTCCAGGGTTGGCTCTCTTTCTCTCATCTGTCACAAGTGCGCGGAGCAATGCACTTGTGACGTCATAACGAGAACCTTTAATTAGTTCTTAACAAATTACCTTTGTTTGTAGTTCATTTCAAAGATAATTAATTATAGGTAGATTGACTGGCACGGTTGCTTGACCACTGGAAAGCTGGGCGGTAGTGGTTCGTGCGGTAACATTTAGTTATAGGCGGTGGCCTGTAAGTTGTATAGAAGGGCAAAGGCCCTGCCAACTGAAAAAGACCGACAAACACCGCAAGTGCCGCTGGCGTGAGTAAAACGCATTTCCTCTGCAATTTGTTACTCTAATTCTCTACGCTACAGACTCGCTTCAGCCTTAGCTTTTCGTGTTCTCTTACCTTACGAGGCTTTTGCTAAGTTCACAGCTTCGCTTTGGCATTCGGCCTCAGTTTTTGAATTATTACGGGCGATATGGCCCCGGTCTCAGATGAAATGTTTTTTCTTTCTAAAATGATTTATTTCCCAGTTGTATAGGACCTACTTGGAAAATGAATTTCAACATGACAAGCTAAGCCGTCCCAGTCAACTAAACAATCAGTAAAATCGTTTTTTACTATACCAGTTTTAATACTAATTATGAAGGAAAACTCACTATAAACTAATTCCGCTGTTATATTTTTCAATTCAACTCAAAAGTTAACAGGCAATTTGTTAGTTTATAGAAAGTATGTAATTTTAAATCATGAAAAGTATGGAAGTTGAATGTTTGAAGAGGAGTGTTTTATGGGGATGTTTAAGTGTAGTCTGGTTTTTTAATCGACGTTTCCAAGTGGGACTGTAAACGGATTCCCCAAAATCTGTCCCAGGGGAACAGATATCGCTACAGGTTTCAAACCGCAACAGCTTGTCTATAAGATTTTTAAGTGCAGATATAGTTTTTCTCACTCTGATAATGGTCTTAACAAACACTAAAAACTAACAATTTTAAAACGATTTTTTCATAAAGCTTTAACGAAATCTGAACAGTAACTATATTTGACAAAACAATATCCACCACGTAAAGCTGCCGTTTATTTATTTTAAATAATCATACGGCTTGTTTTAAGTCCACACTCACAGAAAGAGTGTGAGATATCAAGAGTCAGTGAGAGTAGAGAGATGATGCAGTCACGAGCCTGGACTAATGTTCACAGCTCCCTCAGGACTCTCTCCTGTACATGACGTTTCTTCCAGAGTCTTACACACACACACTGGGCGACAATCCAGGCGCTTTATACAGAGTGAACCTTGAAACTGCACCTCTGAACTTAACGTACCTGATCTCCCGAGATGATTTAATATGTAAGCTTATAATAATAAGTAGTTTATAACGATAACTTAAAACCGACATTGACAGAAACAAACACGATTCAAACGTAGAATATTGTTCTTTTTGTTGAAGGTCTTTGAAATAATGCTAAAATGGTTAAACCTTCTCTCTGGTGAGCTTTCATTTTAGGCTATTTAAAAGAAATTCCGCGGCAGGCCACCCGACGCGTCGCCCGTGAACCGCGAGTGCACAAGTGCCGTGGACCATGTAAATAGTTCTAATTAAGTTTTTAGTTTTAATAGTGTTTAGTTTTAATATCAGTGTAAATAGTGACTTAGTGTATCTACTGATGATGCAGCACAAGCGCTGCGAAACACGTGTATAGACTACAACCTGCACCGTAGGATCTACAGGCCCTCAACCAAGGTAACTATTTAAAAGAATCTTTACTTTCGGTATTTTGGGGGTGAGACAATTTAGAAACTACGCATTTGTGATAGATAGTTGGAGAGCTAATTGCATTTTGAACCATCGCCATTCATCATAGTGTTGATATCTGTATCTTTTTACAAGTGTATATTCACGAGTAATCAAATAATAAAAGTCCTCAACATTAACATGCTAATGCTGGATAAATCTTTAGTAGGTATACTATATAACAATGCGTTCGAGTTTTAAGCATCACCATGCAGCATAAACACAGTTGCTGTATTATCTTACAAGTCCATAGAGCCCGTGCGTTTCTTCGTGGCGCTTGACCTTGACGACTAAAACAAGTTATAACTGGGTTTTCTAAGGTGAGGGGTAACCAACTGTTCAGTCTTTCCATGGCACTCGTACTGTGAGGAAAGGCTATTACTGTACTTTTTGAGCACATCGATTTGTTTCCCCACTCTGTCCTCTCACTTCCCCTCACCAAGCGCCACGAAGAAACGCACGGACTCTACAAATATGGGTTTTAATTGGATTCGTTAATCATACTCTTCTAAATATATTTACTTGTACTTTGTACTGTATGAAAGCAATAAAATCAATGCCGCCTTCAACGTTCAAAACCTGTCATTAATAATTTGTTAATCTTGTAAGTTTGACAAGAGTACCGAAAGAGTTTTGACAGCGTGCTATTTATCCCATTCACTAACACCAACTTGTTTCCTAATACGAACAAGAAACTTAAGCCAACTGTCAAAGCACGTTACGTAAATCGTTAAGTTAACGAAGGTGTTAAACTTGTGTTAAGTTTAAGTATTAAACGTGTGTTTGACAGGGGTGCGAAACTCACGTCATGTTTGATGTGGCGGACCAAAATTAAGGTTTTACTTATTATCGAATTTCCTTTAGAAAAATGAGATATTCAAGCATGGTAAGACTCAAATCCGGGATCGTGAAATGAGCGCCGACCCTGACCCGCAGAACTCGTTTTGAGCATTTTTACAAGACTTCTTATACGTATGTATTATGTATATATTCTTCAATTACTACACATTTTGATGAAATTTGAAATAAATATGTATTTTTATAATATACAAAACTATATCTGAGAGTACCCGCGCTTCGCCTCGGGGCTTTGTTAACATAGCTGTGTGTATATTTTAAGAAAATTGCATATTAAAAGTAGTAATCAAAAAATAGTTATACAATATATAACCTTAGAAAACTAGTTAGTTTACCATCTTCTCCTTATAAGTGTTGGCTACCTTGTGAAAGTCATAGTTACTTCCACCGTTCCGGCCGTTTTAGAGCCCGCTTTGGTTTTTTGCAATCTATTTTGAGAATGTTATATGGACATCAAATGTAGCTAAAGACACGTTGCGTGATTCAGCCGATTTTGACTCATAAGTGGTTCAATATGCCTTTAACATATCTTCAGTGCCCACTTTGGTCTCGCCAAATATCTTTTGGATGTTGTTGTATTGTTTGGATGATTTTCAGTTATGGTCCAATATGCCTTAAAACATTACAGATAGACAGACAGCGGCCTTACGCGTTTCAGCTTCAAACACTTGTATTAATAACCTTACCATGGTTCAAGCCAGATAATCAATTTACAACTTGTTGCCTGTTGAAAGATAGTTCATCAGATGTGCTGCAACGGCAATGAAAGTGCTTAATAATAAGTTAGTTTGCTTTTGAGAAGTTCTAATGACAACATGAAAATATTTATCTTTAGTATTATTAATGCAACAGTTCATCGGTGTGATCGCCAAACCATGCGTAAAAATTAGCATGTTTTAGGGCGCTATAACATTGTTGCCCCTTATTAAAAAAAGAAAAAGTCACAAATTATTAAAATTCAACTGTAAATTTCAAGAGTTCAAAATTCCACAACGTTGGTCATGGGTTTCATCCAAGTGGACGCATTACTTATTCGTTTACGAATTTGTCTTTAGCTCTTTCTAAAACTACCCTGAATACACATCTACCTTTTCTTCAGAAAGTCATGTTTTGATTTGGATTAAAAAAATTGACCTCATGAATGACAATACGTTTAAGCCACGCTGTGGGATTATACTCAGACCAATAGTTTCCGAGATTGCACTTATTCATAAAATGTACAACAACCTAAAATAAGTTAACAATGTAAAACTTAGTAATTGGTTTTACATAACTGTATAACCTACATTGTACACAAAATTACCAGCTACAACAAAAAATTAAAGGCTGTTAATTTTCAAGACATCCTAGTCCGAATACTTCGCAAAAACGTATTTTAACTTTCATACTGGAAAAATTTTTGCTTTTAAAATAATGACTTATAATTATGTCCTTACGCTTCTTACTAGAATTAAACGTGTTAAAATTTTGATGTAATAGGCAAATTTACGTTCATTGAGTTGTACACAGAATCCTCAAACTGATTATTTGAATCGATAGCAGTCTGATAGTGGGTAGGGGAGTAGTTTGAGAGATTGTCCTGACCGTGATGCGCCACACACTTGGAATGTCCAGTCTGCACCGATTTCGCTAAGCAGCAGAAGGCCCTTCTACGATCGGCGCGATTGAACTGTCTTTGGATGTTTCTAAATGCCCACACACTATCGGTTTTGACCGTTTCAACGCTAGATGGCCGTGGGACCGCAATGTAACGCGGTATGGGGCCCTGCAGATGATTGTAGATTGACAGACAGACAGGATTTTTACAACAGTTTCGGTCTTTGCAAACTACATAATAACCAAATAACCAACACCGATGGATTCATTGCAATATACAGACACAATTCTTATTTTATTTATATAGATAATCATACTAAAATTATGAAAACCCATTGAGCCATTTGAAAATGGCGGCTAAAAACTGCTGTTTCGCTATAACAGCGCAATGAGTGGTCCTATTTTAATGAAATTTAGATTGTGGTTTTTGTTGTGCTTTAAGGGTGGTGTAATAAAACTGTAGCAAAATAACACGCAAGTCTGAGGTCGAAGACCGAAGCAAGGCTGTGAGCCTGGTAAAACAGTCTCGTAACGCCCGTGCACGGTAATAGAATGGCGAACCTAACCAAGGGAATGGAGAAAATTAACAACTTACAAAGCAAAGAAAATTCACCAATCAATGTCATGGTAATTTATTGCGTGTCGGTTTGTGTCAATACAGTACGATTGATTTATTATACTTTTCACCTGCGAAAAGTACAATTTATATAATTACCAGATTTCCGTAGGAAACAGAGCTATACATTTGTGTCGCGATCTCGTAAAAAGAGACAGTCAATAGTTTTGAGCTTGCCAAGTTTCCAGCACATTACTACTGAGTCAAATGACAAGATGAGAAGAACGTTTCGACCTCGCTGTGGAGAGTCATCCTCAGTAGCTTGTTGACTGGCAGTACGATTAGCAGTAATTATATGTCAACTGTGACGCGGTGTAAACCGGAAGCCTTAATTCTTAGTGATGACACCAGTCGCGAAAGCTTAAGAGTTAAGATAACCGCGAATTAAATGTTTTAACATTACTGGACAAATCTTTACTTTCGTCAACGTAAAATTTTGCATAATGTGCTTTTATACTACCAAAGTTAAGAAAGAAAATATAGTTAAAATCATCAGTAGATAAACAAATTCCACTTCAACTGGAATAGTTACCCAAATTGAAATGAACAAATGAGTATTGCCGAACAAATAGATCGACTAGATCTCAATCGACGTAAGCGCGTAAGCTATCGAGTGATCGACAAAAGCAACTGTGAGCCTCGTCGCGGCCATTTCTTAAGAGAAAGTAAAAAAACACTGATCTTAGAACGTAAACAGTTTTTGGGTCGTTGACTCGTTGTTTCAGGATTTTATTTGTTATAATTTTATTTGGTATTAGTTTAGTATATTCAAGAATATATGCAACTTATCTTTTAAATAGTTATGGCCTTTGACATTCATAAAGTACGGTGGCATACACTTGATTTACTCATCTAAACTAGCCTAGACCTAGGTCCACCATCTATTTGTCTTGTGTTAGATGACCTAAGCAAGGGTATAATCAGTGGAGTGTAGGAGATAAATTAACCAATGTTGTTGCCCAAAAATATAGCCCTGTATTTATTACAGTTTATTAGTACAGTTGTCAGAAGAAACTCGATGTTGGTGGGTTGAAATATCAAACTATCCAGTATACATAGGATTCTCATCTTAGGTAAATATTGTACTACAACTAATTACAGTTGATTCAAATGGTAAAGTGATAATCTTTCTCTGTATGTCATATTTGTTATTATCAAGTCACTATAGAAGGGTTTGAACTCTAGGGAGTGTCAAACCATCGAATGTCTATTGAGATTCTACTTAGTGTAAACTAGCTGAGCTGACTGTTGTTGTTGAGGCTTTTGTTGTCATTTTAGGGTGAGCTCAACACTGAACAAAGACACGAAAATGTATGGACAAAAGTACATGTTTGACGGAAGTGAAGAGACATGCTGGAGTTCAGATTCTGTAAGTTAAATTATGGTAAATTATAAACAGGTCTATTAGAAGTAATAGCCACTATCCTTCGGGTTCAGCTGTCTTTGAACTGAACCCTCGGCCAAACTAATTAAAGCCGGTCAAACCAAAGCAGTGGGTAAACTGCTAAATATGCTTACAAATGTACAGTGCTCAAAACTTGTTGCCTTTGAAGTCATCTACAGTGTCAAGAACGCAACACATTTGCTCTGTTCATCTCTTCCACTCAATTGTTTGGCTTGTCTCCACTCACCTGATCCACATTACTGAAATAAGCTGTAATTTACCTCATACTGAGTCATGTAAAAGATTGAAAAACTAAGATTCTAAGTGGGATAAATCCTGAAGCTTGACAAATTTGATTTTGTTCAGTATGTTTTTATATCAGAGGTGGACAACTCTGCCAAAGCTAGACACACAGTAGCCTTTTCTTAATAAATAATTTGTTTCCAGAACATATCTCAAAACTTTAAGTACAAACTGGGTTAACTGTAAAATTGTGACTCAGAAGGACCTTAAAGGTAGTTTTTATTTGAAAACCTGCTAATACATTAAATGGTATTAGAATTCATAATCCAAGGTTGGGGCTGATGGCAACTGGATTTCGGTGTTCGATTACACGGAAAAACAGAGACAGAAAGAGTTTTCAATGTATTAATAAGTCATATTTAATTACATAAGTATTACAAGCACGATACATAATACAGGTGGCCACAGTAGTAGTTTGATAAAATTCACGATATTTACCGGTTTTTCCCAGCAATATACACATTTTCCAGGTGCACTTCCACTGCAGAGGACCGCTTACTTCTCAGTCTGCACCAACTGCGAAAGTCCGCGCCGGACAAGGTAGCTTTCAGACCCAGTTAGACGGGTTTGTCCCTGACGTTTTTACCACAGTTACTTTTAAACCCCAACATCCCGAGAGTATTTCAGGTTTCATTACCTTCCGACGCTTCTTTACTACCTGGAACTTTACCGAGACAGTGACAGGAAGAGCTACACTGTATCATCTATTATTGGTGAAAGCGGAGACAGGTTCCATTGACCTTGACTCAGAAAAATCAATACAGGATTTACTCAAACAGCTGTCTTGAAACAGCGTACACTAACAAATATGCAGGCACTAAGTAAACTGAAGGCGCACGAACTCATAAAACGCTAAAAATTCTGAGTACAGTACAGTAATAATTTTTTAAGGGTACCTCGATTACACGGAGGTTCGGATTACCGAGGCTCAATTATTGAGACTCTACTGTATTTGGTTTTACAAGCAGTTTTAACTATAACGCCTATTAAATTGATTTACTCAAGTAAATCAGCTTTTACTTTAAAATAATTATGACATTATAGGGTGTTCTCAATTTAAACCATTTTGTCATATCTAATTCTTTGTTACAGGGTTCCCCACAGTGGGTGGATGTTATGTTCAAAGAAGAGAGTGAGCTTTCAACTTTAGAAATTCAATTCCAAGGAGGATTTATGGGCCAAGACTGCCGACTAGAAGTTACCGAACCAAACGGAAGTGAAAAAATCATCCTGTTCTACCCAGAAGATATAAACACCCGACAAAGGTTTACGGTTGGGCCAGTTGCTGTCAAAAAGTTACGTGTGTTATTTGATAAAAGTACGGACTTTCTCGGAAGAATCGTGATTTACAGTTTGGGATTTTCGTAACCTAACGTAAGTTAAGTTTTATTACTCACTTTTGTTTGTGACTGATATTTTTCTACGTGAATAAAAAGTTTTGTTTGTAAGTCTTTTTTTCTTCTTCCATTTGGTGGTGGCTCTAGTTGATTTATACTTTTTCTTTTTTGTATTGTCTACGCCAACGGCATTTTTACTAGAGGCTTAACTTAGGGATTGTGGGCATCACAAAATGCTTTTAGGGAAAGCAGTCCAAACCCTTGTGCCTGCGCCGGGAATCGAACTCGCGACCTTGCGCTTTGCAAGCTGTGACTCTACCCACTGAGCCACGGACGCAGGCTCAGCGGTGAAGCATATTTGGTGAAGCAACTATTCTGCTTTATCTTCCCATGAACTGTAGCTACCCTTACCTTTTAAGAGGATTAGTCAAACAAGCAAGAACCCGGGTTTACCACTGAAATAGCAAAATATTGATTATTTCTCTCCGTGGAGGAGAGAGGTATGTGGGGTTAGAAGTGGTCCTATGATCCTTATGCATGAAAAAGGCAAAACTACTTGTGAACAAAATATAATACACTCTTAAAATAGCCTATTTTTGGCCGACTTTAACATTTTTTGAAAATTTATAAGAAAAAAAAAACAGGTTCCACAAACCTAGCTAGACAACCTTTGAGAACATGGAAAACAACTTTTCTTATCTCTACAGAAAAAAATAGCGTCCTAAACAGGAGAATATGAGAGCATCTTTTGAGCAACTTTTTCTGGGATGATCAATCATCTTTAGGCTTATGTCACTTTGGTATTTCGTCTGCTTACAAAACGCAGTTTTGTTGTTTAATCTTTCCATCTTTACATCAATCTAAAGTTAGACTGATTACATTTTATGTTTTTTTTAAATCCCACTACAGTAGTTAAATAGTATTGAGGCTTAACTTTTTGTCCCCTTCTCTTGGTTTAGTTGTTGTGTCAATCCACTTTAATCCCTTCTAAAACTTGACATGAAAAGCTCTCTACATTTTCACATTCACAAACTAGGACTAGGTATTAAGTAGGTCTACAGATTAAACACATTAAACTACATACACCATTTAACTCAAATAATATATATTTTCCTTGTCAATAAATATAAAAGTTGTGTTCAATTAGAGTCTTTTTGGGTTTTTACAATCTCCATCATTGTGTTGAAAGCTATTCCCCATTGCTCCTCCGTTTGCTGGTGAAATTCAGCACCCAACTGGCTTTGGATCGATTTGAAAATATCTCCCTTAATGAAGGTTAACTGTTCCTCGTTAAGATCTTTCTCAAGGTCCACCGCCGTGTTTTCACGTTTACTAGGATGATTTGCTCGCCGTTGATGTCAACGTCATCTACAACGCCTTCCACCAGCCAAGTTAGCTGCTCTCGGTAAGCTTTGACCTGTGGACTCTCCTTAGCGGTCGGTTCTTTTTCAATGACTTCAACGGCCGTCGGTGTCAGTTTCAGCTTTTCAAAGTCCTTAAGTTTGATCGAGATGGGTTTAAAGGTTTTGTTGTTATCGTCCAAAATTTGGTTCTGGCATTTTATCAGCTTGCCCAACACAGTACCTTTCAAATCTTTTCGGTTTTTCCGGGCTGGTCTGGGGCTGGACATTTTGTTTAAGAACAGAAATTTTGGTGGAGGAAACTGAAATTTGTTTGTGTTAAACAATGGTTGGCATGGAAATAATAAACATAAATAATAGTTAAATATATTGAATTGTTAGAGCCTTACATTTATAGCAGTGTACCGTACCCAAAAGCTTTACATATTTTGTTTCAACAAGGGTAATACAAAACTAAAGAAATGCTAGTAAAAGTGTTACAATAAAAATCATTTAAAAATACTTTAAAGGAAAAAATTTGTATTGGGGTGGAATATTTAACATTTTCACAGACATTTTCTGTTGTTTTTTGTGAGTAAGAATTTCACAGCGTTTTGGAGTCTGTAATCTTATGCTGCCTCTGGGAGAAGGGACCTATAACATAAATAACAGATAGATAATAACCACAAGCTGCAATTCCAAAGTGATATATAGGTAGTCTTAAGCTGACCAGTTAAACACAAAAGTAGTAAAGTATTACCTCTATTATTTAATTGCGTTTACTTGTATGGCAATTTTACAAATGTCCTTGAGTTGTAGACCGTTTAATAGTGTGTTTAAGGTTGAAATTTTAATGGTTGATTTGATGGTTAACTTGTATAAGTTAACCCACACCTACACCTTTTTAGAAATAATTTATTTTATGCCAGTTACAAATGTAACAGTAGTTGTTTAATATGGTACTTTTCTTGTGTTTTCCTATTGAAATTGACTGCACTGAAAGTAATATTAAATAAATACTGTAAACCTTCTAACAAAGTAAAGCCACATTTTCAAAACATGGCACTAACTATCTTTAAGCTTAAAGTTGTTACACCTAGAGACCAAGCACCTCAATGATGTGGCAGGCTTTTCTGTAGCCCTTGATAATCCAACTTAGGCTGTATACAACGCAAACGCCCGTCCAGCGTTTTAAAACCGAAGCGCGGGCTGCTTCGGTAAACAGTGGTTGACAGTGGAGCAACAGGCAAGCTCACTGTTTCCACGGTTTGAAAAACCAAACATGTTGTGGTTGCAGGCTTTTGGTAGGTTTTGGCGGAGCAATCGCCTTGTGCTAAGCCGTCTGTTTTAATACTGTTTTAACAGTAATGACCATCCGTTTTCCATATCAGGATTAAAGCATGAGGACCAAAAAATTTCACCTGGTTACAATATCAAATTCCTAGAGGAAAATCGACTACTCTTAAAGAATGTTCAATTTCATTCTTTTTCTTATGTCGGGGTGCTTTGAACTAAATGAAATTAAAATCACCTTTCAAATCATTTAAAATACTGCTAAAATCTATGTCAGTGAATATAATGAACGTAGCACTGCATTCGTACCAAACAACGAGCTTTACAGATAATAGAAACTTGAAAACAGGACCTGAATGGTTCCGTCATAGCTACCGATTACAGGTACATGTCATCGCTAATGGCCTTGTTATAGTCTAATGTTTTGATATTTGTTGTCGTGGCTTATGTGCAGAAAACAAAAAGGTCAAAATTGACAAAAAGGTTACAATTAGATATGTAAAAACAAAAAGCAATTTTTAAAATTGACCGTGACTTTAAATTCTACTCTGTCCAACAATTAAAGTGCTTGAACTGTATCAAGATGAACCTTGTTTATTCTGTATAAATATTGAAAATACAAAATAGAGCAACAGTCGCAAACATTGCCTTACCACAATAATTGATCTGTTGGCACAATCCATAACGACAAATAAAATGAAGACAATGCAGAACTTAATTTTTTTATTCATAATTAGCCTCTTGAATTATCCTGATTATAACAGTTACATACTCGACGTTAACACCTTCTGTAAATGGGTAGCCAAGTTTCGACAAAAATATCATTGTAACTTGAACTATTGATTTTGTCAACACAATAGCCCCCAAAACACAAAGAACACTTTTAAACATTGATGCAACTGCAGTCATCAATATGTTTTATGTATTGTGCTATTTATTATAGCTGGACAAAATCATGAACAATTATTAAGCTCTTCGCTTTGAAATATTCACTTGTTAGTCACTAGTAAACACTGATGTTTTACTAAGGGAATTGTGATGTCGAAAAGGTACAGAATCCTTTATAAGTGGTGATACGCTTCTACCAGAAAAACTTTACACTCAGTAAGCCGTTTTTTGAGGGAATTTGCTACAAAAAATGCCTGTTCATTCCATTACGGCCCCACGACAACAACACATAGCCCTGAAATAATAGTTAAAAAATTTCAGGTAACAAAATGTAAAGTTTGTCTCATTTAACGAGGCTAAGTTAGGACTACAAAGCTCTTTTTACCACTCAATCTAGACTTTTACCTAGTCTTACGGCAAAGTCACTTAACAAGTTGTTTGTGGTGATGAAGCGGGATGGAACCCTAGCTAAGCAAAGTCATGAGCTACGGACATCGCGAAAATGAACCCAAGGGTTCACTAAATATATACTTTGGCGTCGTCTAACAATGTAAGTCATTATACTATTGTTAGTCCAAGAATTAGAACATTAGCACCATAAATAGACGGTTGTGGGTAATATATACAGACTTATTTTTCCAACGTAGCACACGGTAAAATTCGGTTTCTGATAATTAATTATAAACGCCTAATACTTAGCAATCCCCAATATAAATCAAAGAGGTTTGATTGCTTTTTAACTTTATGACTAAAGGAGATTAGACAGTATTTTATTAATTAACAAAGACCACTTGACAGATTATTGTACCAATATTGAGGTGTCTGTTATCGTCACAGTCTTGCAGCTTTTATCAAACTGTGTGATTACTAAGTTTCAATAATTAGGCGAGTTTAAGATTAACGATGGTAAAATAATTTCCATAAAACACCGAAAGCTAAGATCCAGTTTTAAAGAGTCGAATGTTAGTTTAATTTGTCTTTTTCTATGATGTATTTTTAAAATTTTTTAGTCCTAACATGAAACATATGACAAGCAATGTGTAAAATTGGTAACAAGTCAGAAAATTTAGTAAGAACATGTTGAATATTTGAGATTTTCTTTTGAAATTTGAAGGAATTAAAACATTATACTGTCAGGTTTTTACATCAAACACGGTGTAACTCAATTTAGGGTGTTGAAAGCACTAATAAAATGTGAAACCTCTCAAAATTTAGTCTGGAATAGTCAGGGAATATGGTTAAGGAATTTTGTCTACTTAAAATTACTTTAAAAACTATTTGTTAAATTTCCTTAGTCCAAGTTGGCTTTTTATTTACAACAAAATGGCAGCTAAAAATAAAAATGTAAAATTGAAATTAGGAATCTATTTATTGGTTCAATTAGTTAAATTTGTTTTCCTCCAAGTCTTTGTTCTAATTAAGCCAAAATTTTTAGATGAATCAGCATAAGCATGGTCTGTTTTGTATTGAAATCAACCATAACGTTTGATTGTTATACGTTTGTTTAGTAGTTTATTGCATAAATAACACTCTCTAGGAACAAAACCCTGCAAATACTATTCACTTCTTTTTTTAATCCCAGGAACATACAGAATACATATTTTGATTTGCAGGTGTAATTTATCAAATTGATGTAAATGGCATTAAAAAGTTTCTTCAACCAAGGACGATTAAAATGTTTTAAAATGTTGTTTTTTCAACACATAAGTTTTGCTAAAATAAAACTGAACTGTTATCACTCTAGCTTTATAACATTCAATAGTTACTGATACACAATCCATTCTGTTCAGCATAAACAACCACATTTCCCAACTTGCTGCTTAAAAAATTGCAAACCGATGAAATCACATAAACCACAATCTGCCGCGGAAATCTGACATTTACCGAATACCGCTATTATCGGTTTAGTGTGAAACAATGAAGAATCGGGTACACTCTTCCACCGGATAGAGATGACAATTAGGCAACGTTTCCGAGCGTTTTGTGGAATCACCGTGATGACAGGATGCAGTAGAGTCCTGTGTCATTACGTAGTGTCTTGTCTGTCCGAGCATTGTGTGAACTAGACTCTAGACCTACAAGGTGATATGCGACAACACTTGCGTGCTGCTATTGACAAGGTAGTCGCACTTTTTTTCTGATTTTATTGAGTTTATGGCCAAGAGTTCTTGAAGGTTTACAATGGTAAAAGTTTTACTTGTCATTTTGATAGGTAAAGCTTTGTTAATTATAATAATGTAGCAACCCTTTATATATATATTGGTTTTATTTTGTGAACGCATCGACCTGTCTATTTTCCTAGTGCCTTACAAGTATTGAAATATAAAAATCATTTGTTTTTTGTTTCATAACTGTGTACAGTTTGGTTTTGAATTGGTCAAAAGAGTTTTTCTTTAAACATTTCTAATTGAATAAAATATAGGAAATTTAAATAAAATCTCTTCAGCAAGTAGAGTTATTAAACATAGAAATTGATGGACTTTTCTTCAAGTTATAGCGTTTAAAACTACTCAACTTAGTGAAAACTCCTATCATTATCAAGTGAAACGTAACTTAAATTATATTCTAATAATAAAAACTAGTACACTTTTCTATAGAAATAAATAAAAATGCTAAATAGTAATGTGTACTAGTTTTTAGCATTTGAAATATGATTTGGGATAAGTTTCCCTAGATAACAAGAGGAGTTTTCATACCTCTCGAAACACAATATGCGTGTAAAAGTGCATTTATTTCTATGTCAATGTTAAACATAAAGTTAGTAAAAAGAATACCCTGTTCACAAGAGTTTAACGAGGATGGCGACAGTATAATGTAAACTTGTGTGGTGAAGGATGCTCCTTTTACCGAGGCAATGAGAGCAATAAAACATTATTTTAGCTGTAATTTTGGGGTTGATTCTAAAACGTTAAATACCATATTCAAATTAGACGCCATTCAGCACTGTTTTACAATCCCATCTTATTAAATTTTCTCTGATTCTGTCACTCTTGGGAAATGATTATAAAAGTTGTTTCTACAACCCAATTCAAGATTTTATTAGATATCAATTGTTATTGCTTGCTTATCCCATCAATGTTTTTGAATGAGCCTTACTGTCCATTTACCTTTAATAACCTAGCTAATAAACAACAACACAACAGAAGAAGAAATCAAAGCAATCATAGACTCAATGAAAGCCAAAATATTGTCGTGTGAATCGCATATCTCCTTCAAAAATGATTAAACATTGCAAACACGAATTACCCCCTTGTTCTCAAATCGCTAACAATAAATCGCCCATGAACTGTGTCTTCCCGGAAAACTTGAAAACTGCAAAAGTATACCCCAAATTTATGTGGTCAAAAACTACAGCAAACTATCACTTAATTTCCCCTTTATTATTTCAAACTTTTCAAAAAATTCTTGAATGTAGTCGTCTTGGCTAGACTTCTGACCATCTACAACAACACAGCCTCTCTCACAACCAAACAACAACATGGCTTCATTAAGAACAATTCAACAGGAACAAGTAATCAACTGGTCGAAAGCATCATAGACAAACTGAAAAACGGTTGATAGCCACAGCCATCCTTTCGACTCTTTAGTAAAGCTTTTGACTGTCTAGACCACAAACTAATCGCAAGAAGCTCCAAAACCCTTGGGATCAACGAATGGCAAGCAAGTGGTTTAACAGCTATTTCAGCAACAGAAAACAAATCAGAAATCACATTTCAAGACAAAAATAAACCAAAGTAAAATTCAAACACCTACTAATCAGTGGTGCCCCAGGGCTCCGTCCTAGGGACTCATCCTCTAAGATATTGTTAACAAACAACTTTCCTAAATACTCTAGAGGGAATTTCATAAACAGTAATGTTTGCAGATCGATACAGCACTGATTGTTGCAAACAGAACAGCCGGAAGTAGACACCTCATTGCTTTTTTAACATGGCCAAACAATATTAATTGCAACGAAAATGACAGTCCCTCAATGAAAGTAAAAGCTACCAACCTATTTTTACTGAAATCAAAACCAACAAATTGGCTGTAGAACGTAATGATTAGTGGAATCTAATAGATATCTGGGAATACTTGCAACAACTTTTCAATCTTGGAACCACATGTGACCCAACCAAGCTAATAAACTAAATTCAGTATCTATGTTATCAGTAGAATTAAACAAATAAGTGACAGTAAAACATCTAAAATAGCCTATTTCCCTTTTGAATCACATCTGAGATATGGACTGGTAGTTTGGGAGGAACAGCCACACAAATTCAAAAAAAATCCTTATTATTCAAAAAGGGCTGTAAGGACACTGATGGGCTGAACACTCTGGACACTGCAGAGATGCCTTCAAAGAACTTAAAAATCATGCGGTGGTTTCACTTTACATTCTGGAAACAACCTTTTACACCTGAAGTCAGGCCAACCTAGATCGTAGGAGATGTATATTTAAGAAAATGATTTGAATGATTTAATTTACTAGAATATTTTAAGTATTTTCAACTACTGTCAGTCTCTATAATCCTGAGATTCACCACTCCCGGACAAGTTTAGTAATTCGGCACTGTGATCGCTTAACTAGCTAATTGCCTTTGAAGTTCTACTTTGTCTGTTACATGTCGTATGTATCGATTTTATCAGTTCACCCAGACAGCCAGAGAAGTGTGCGTTTATTGCTAATCTATTTCCGTTTCAGTAATGCATTCGCAGATGCCGCAGCATATAGTAATATCCAAGGAATTCAATATCGTGCAGATCATGCAAACTCAGACATAATGACAAAAAAAAAATTAATCTAATAATATTTTTAAGAGTAATGAATCATTTTCAACGAAAGACAGATTATTGAGTCTGGCCAATTGAGTCTTTAGTGAACCCACTAATCCGCATTTTGCTTTTCAGCCCAACTCCGAAGCATATAGGGCTGGGTTTAGTGAGATTGTACCGTAATTGGTAATGTAGACAACTTCTTTGAAATGGAAACCGCAGGCAAAAAACATTTTGGTCAAATTCTATTCAAGAAGAAATTTGCATGGTTTACTGTGGACAAAAAATTTCGCTGACATTGTTGCTTTTGAACCAATAAAATACTCATGCAGGGAAAAATCGTCACAGCTAATTATTACTATTAGATATAATTATTGAAAGATTTTATCACTTTAATTATTATGGATTGACTAATACTTCGTATATTTAATATAGTCTCAATATGTATACCACATTTATTAATTTGAAATAACAGTCCTAAAACTAGGCCGGATTAAAATTTATCTGTGGTACTTTATTGCCATCCTTTTAATAGCATTTATAAATAAATATGTATTCGCTTTTATATAATTAAACAAATTAAAGTTGTTGTACTTTGTAAAATACATCAAAAATCAATTGATTCCTTGAAATGGAACACAAAGCCATTACCGAAAGAGTTGTGACAAATTCTACACAGTGCCACTCTTTCCAACACTCTACAAAGTAACCCCCATCGAACCGGTCTCAAAGTCTTATGTTATATTCCTGACGAGTTGAAGAGTAAGGCTTTAAAATGTTTCTCATATGAAGCAACACCTGACTAATGAAGCTCGGCAAAGGAATGTTCATCAATAGAGCTCTTCACCAGCAAAACCTCATAGGTTTGTTCTCGTAGCTTGTGAACTCTGACTTTCATTTCTCACAATAGGAACATTGTTAGTATAGACCGGTCTTTGGTCTAGTCTGAAAAGAATTTGTTGGTTGTATTATTTTTTTTAGTTTTGAACCTTGTAAAACGTTTGAAACTAAAGATTTGTTTGAATTCCTGTAATACAATCATTTTCTAATAGTGTCGTATAAATATGAACTGCACTTTCATAATATAAAAATTACGCCATAAAGGATCACAAGATCTGAGTAAGTATTTTCAGATGAAAAATAGTGAGTAAACTAATAACTTTGACGGTTTTGTTAATTTGACCTTCTCGGCAATTTTTCCACATGCAAAACTTTAAGATTCCAGCTCATCTGGAAGCACCTTAAACATTTGTGTCAACTGGTATTGCCAGTTTTTTCTTGTAGCTTTATAGTGAAATTGATAGTGAAAATCAAGCAATTATTATTCATCTCGTAGTAGTGAGATGAATTGTTAAACTTAAACCTTTTATGTTACTCTAGTGTGTTTATTAAACTACCTTGTTTCAATAAACCATTAATTCATCCTATAGACAATATAAAGGCGCCCCCAATGTAAAAGAAAAATGGTTATACTGTCAATAAAGTATTTGAATAACAATAAACTACTATATGTAAGCATTATATCCTAGAGCACAATATTTCCTCGAGTTCAGAACTCTAATTGCCACTGCACGTAGAGTTGACAGCTCACGAATCAGTGCAGTGGAGGTCGACCAGCAAGGTCCCGTGATAAGCTATCAAGTGAGGTAAGGTAACGGTTATCCACTAGCCCTAGCCACTAGCACGCCGGTAGACGATCCTTGTAGGATATGGGAGTACAGCACCAGTCCACTCGCAAACAGGTAGGTTCTGGAAATATTGAGTCAGTATTTAATTTGTACTCCAAGCAAAATAGGGATCAGGAAATGAAAAGATAACTATATACAAAATTGCACAATGTGTTAGTGACATAACATGATAAGGGCTATTATGTCCAGAGATTAAAAATAGCTCCACTCATTTGGTGCCTAAAACACACACAATTTATACACTTTTGTTGTATAACATACTCTTAATTAAGGTGCAATCATTTAATTTTACAACAAATTAATCACACTTTTTTGTGGCTCTGTTTGTACAGTCCACTCATGAAAAATAGATTAGCCTTTTTTACAACCTTATAAAGAAATGCACCGTAAATATCAAATAATTAAAATGGCATTGGTAGTTCACAACACAAGGTCAGGTACATTTATGGTAGCCTAAAGTGGTATGTGGTAAACGTCTTCATTTAACAAATAAATTTTATGGCTAAATTATTATTTTTCTCGTTTTTGACAGAGCAGCAATATTTATTTTATGAATAACATTTTTATTGCTTCCCAGTTCTCTCAACATGACATGTTAATGGATGATTACAAATTATAAACCATTTAAACTGCAACACCATCTAATCAAATTGAGAACTAACGCTTTTCATTATTTCGTCTAAAAACTGAACATCCAATTGCATTTAGATACTCTCGAATCATGATGGTGTTCTAATTAATACTTAATTGTGCTCTACTTGGTAAATGGTAGCAGTATTTAATTCCATTACTGAATCTTTTACAACAGTTTTGATGTTTCAGAAATGTCAACAGTCGCATAAACACAGGAAACGAGAAAAGAAAACCAACAAAAATCCAAGAGATAGTGCAAATTTACTGTCAATATTTTGTTATTGGTAAGAAAATTAATATTTCTGTTTTACTTATGTTCTGTCATTATTTTACTGAACCCTATTTTCAAGACTTTTGTAAAATACTCGGTTTGTTTAAAACATTTTGCTTCCAGGTGGCTGGCTGGGCTATTTCGAAAAGGCAAAGAAAGAGAACTTCAACCGGAAGACATTTACGATGTTTTGGATGGCTTGGAGAGTGAACAGCTCGGAGAAAGATTGGAAAGGTAATACAAACCTGAAATATTTAAAAACGCCCCTTTGACGGCTTGATGCGAACAATGTTCTAAGACTTAAGTAGTTAACTGTGCTAAATTGGGAAATTCTTTTTTCTTAAGCACAGAGCCATTAATTCTGCAGCATATGAAAGCCAAAAATTAAGCTCCCTGGCCAAATAAAATATTACAATTAAACCTACAAAATTTCAAGCTCTATGTTTTTATGAAAAAATCAAGTTTTAAATTTTAAATTAAAAAAGTTTATTAGTTGAAGCCTTAATAGATCTATGTTTCCAGATAAGCCATTCTATTTGGCTGCCTCTTAAACAATCCATCATAAAAATTAGTTTTTTGGGGTAAAATCCAAGAGTAGTTTTAGTTTCATTTCAAGGATACAATCCAAGAGTATTTCAAATTTAAGGTGCTGCCATATAACTCAACTCTACATATTTGTTTAAATTTTCCCAACACTTTTGACTAAGGTTACTAACTTTAATACTGGTATAAATATTTATAATTTTGTTTAATGACATGTGATCACTGTGATGACTCTTTCGCCCTTCGCTCTTTGCCAAACTGGAAGATCATTTTTATCCAAATTTAGGGAGCTTGTTCAAGCGTTAAGAACAAACAATTCAACGTCAATGAAGTCTACATTTACTAAGCCTTGAACAGTTACTAACTGACTATACAAGCATTAAAAGCAACATTAACACTTAAGATTTTGGGAGACACCGAGGATTAGCAGTTGTTAGGAGGATTTCAAGATACACATGCATGAATTAAAAGACTAATATTTGACTTTGAATACTACTCATAGCAGTTACTTAAAAACTAAATGCTTCTCTTCTTAAAGTTAAACAGTCACATGTAGTTTCTAAAATCTATCATTTATTCATTTGTTATTTGTTAATTTTGGTTGACATTTGTCTTTGTGTTAGAGGTTTTCTTTCTGTGATTAGAGAGGTAAGATATGGTAATGGTAGGCTTGAGTGCCGGATTATTATTAGCCGATATAGATCATTTGTGGACTATTTTTCAGTTGTCAAACGCTAATTGCACAGCTGTGCAGTCACTGAGGATGAACATCTTAGAATGGCTTAAACTTTGACAATGTGGTAGAAGTTAGTCCACTGATGTCTACACCTAAGCTTCATGGAAGATAAGCTGTTAAAAGATTCCTAAGAAGGGATGACTACGCTACAGCTGTAAATGATGCAAACTTTGTTCTCAATGGAATCAAATAAGAGACTTCTCCTACAGAAGCTAGTGTGGTATGAATTGTCAGAAACTTCATCACTGCTTTCCTAGAAAACCATAGACTAGTTACTTCTCTAAAACCAGTCGAACGTTGGATAAAAATATTTAAAGGATATTGGTTCTCGATTTGTTGTTATTTATTTGTTTTTTATGTATACATTTTACAATGAAAATTGAGGAGACTTTTCAATTAAATAAGATAAGCCCACTGGTGACAATGTTATCTATAAGTCAACAACCTTACACTATTTCCTATAGTAATTATTACACATGATCTTTTACCTACTAATTGTACATTATTAATTTCCATTCCCGTCCCAAACAACTCAACAATATAGTAGTAAGCACACCTATCAAGTCTTAATCTCCGAAACTAGTTGGATTGCTTAGTAAGACATGTTTGAATGGTATTTGTTTTCTGAGGTTCTGGAGTATTTGTTTTGTTATTTATTCATTTGTTTATATTCTTAAAACAATACAGTACATTCACTAATCCGGCCTATAAGGATCGGAAGCCGGATAAGCTAAAATGTCGGATTAGTGGAGGTTCACTAAAAAGACTCAATTGGCCAACTCAATAATCGGTTTTGTTTAAAATGATTCATTACTCTTAAAATATTCAATTAAATTCTGTTTCTTTCATTATGTTGTGAGTTTATGATCCAATGTTAATTCCTTGAAAGAATAGATACTTATGCATCTTACGCTCGTACTGAGCGGAACCTCAGATTAGCAATAAACAACACACTTCTGGCTGTCTGAAGTGAACTGGAAGTAATCAATACATATACAAGACGCTATTACGTTGTAGAGACTTGAAAACAGGTGGCTAGTTGACCGTGTCACAGCCGGATTACTGGGCGTGTTGGAGTGGCGAACGGCCGGATATAAAGACTGTACTGTACAGCCAAATCAAAAAGGTACTAAAATTTACAGTAATGATCTTTTTCTAATACATTTTTAGTTACTTATTCATTTTCAGGGGCTGGACAAATGAACTGCTGTTTGCTATGGACACTTCTAGGGACCCGAAAGTTGTGAAGGCTATCTGGTTTGCGTTTGGAGCATCTTTTGTCATCCTCACTACAAGTTTACTCTTTGTGGAAGCGCTGTAGTAAGTGGAATTTTGAATTTGCATTAGTCTTGACTCTTGACATTTTTAACAAGATACTCAAAATGAGGGATGTGAAAGCGGTTTTCTATTGTGAAAAAAGACTCCAAAAAGTGTTCAAGAAACTTTGGGGTTTTTAAAATAAACCATATGAAGATCAGAGAAGTATTTTACAAAGTTTAATTTAAATTAGTGATAAGTAGTATCTGGTCAGTACAACTTATCCAAAGTTTTCTTTAAACCTACCAGATTGGCCGACAGTTAACAACATAATATATTTATATATTTGTTCTCCATGCAGTAGTCAGGGTAATAACGCTACAGGCGTGCCTGTGGCAAGATTGAAACCCTTGCTCATGTCCTTGGCTTCTAGTCCGCTTGGAGAACTGTGTTATTATATATGTTCCTGTAGAGAACTCAAGAGGCGTGATAATTTTGATTTTTAAACAAAATCAAAATTATCCGCCTTTTGGTTTTTAATAAAGATTTTATACTGTATTCCTGTTTCAATTTAACTGGATTTAGATGTCACTGGAGATTGACTAAGTCCCTGCAAAGACACTCAAGGTAGCGTACTTGCTACTTTTCAAGAATAAATAAATAAAGAAGAAGAAAATCATAACTCAGTAAAATGTCTAGAGGAGAATGATATCTTTTAATTTCATATAGAAAATTAGGCTAACACAGCTCAGCACTTTAGTACCGCTGGCAAAAGTGAAGCAAATTTTCTTTATAATTCATAATCCTAAACGCTACGCCATTGAAGCCACAACGCACGGTCACTGATATTTGTGCTCTAAACCCCAGGAACAAGGCTACACTCAACAGCTAAATTCGAGCTCATTCATCACTTTTACACTTTACTGCTTACTCTAAATCCTCGTAGTTTGTTAATGACAGCATCTTCCAAGGTGCCATGCTGTACTGTAATGCGGCTCTCACAGTGTCTCGAGAATGTCTATTGTCTCTGTCTCTCGTGTCTGCCTTTTCTGTGCTTCTGCACCATGGTTGGACTGCTGTTGCCATGACGATTAGGGACCCAATCATGATATCCTGCCATAGCCTTCTCTGCAAGAAGGTAGGTATTGATAGGACAATTTGTCAGTCATACTGTCAGGAATTTTTTTACTTCTGGAGATGAAATTTCCAATGAATCTTGAGAGAATTGTATTTTCTCTCTCAGATTTTTATAATGTGTTGTTATTTCTGGAAATCTCTAGATTTTAGTATGAAATTGACTGTAACTTAAACATTTCCACTGGCAAGAACTGATATTTTTATTCTTGTAAATCTCTGGTCTCGTAAATTAATACATTTGTAAAAATGTAGTGATGATAATGAACACTAGTACATCTTTTCATTTATAGTGTTACATCCATAAAACTGTTTGCATAAATGTGTCACCACTTAAGCCCTTGTCTGAAAATAGAACACAACTAGACTTTTAACTAATTCAAAATATTGAGCCATTTTATTAGTATTCCAAATACTTGCTGTTGAAATAAACACAATTAAACAGTGGCAAAGAAAATGTAGCAATGACACACTCTGATTTGATTACCACTATAAATTTTTCAGTCAATCATTGTTGTCCACTTCTTTTTATTGATTGCAGATGCTAAAACTTGACACTAACTTGAACAGAGTGAAGGAGATTAACGAGAAGCTGGGCCGTGTAACTGAGGGACTCGTACTGGCCGAGATAACGATGGTCAAAGCCCCTTACATCCTGATTGGTCCGTTCTACGCAGTGTTCATCTTGTCTGTGCTGTGGGTGTACTTTGACATGACGGCCCCAGTAGGAGTCACCACTCTGCTGGCCGTGCTTATACCCTTGCTCGGTAAGACGGTTTGGGTTTTTAACAACAATTTATTTGACTGTGAACTGCAAAATTTGTAGGGACGCGGTAGTTGATTACAGTTTCTGTTGCAGGCTGCATTTTTAGCATTATTTACCAGAATAATAATAGATTGACTAGATAGCCTGCTTGTGCTTAAACCGTTAAAGTACAATGTTGATCGCACATGCCATTTTTGTCACAGTACACCAATCACTAGGTTAAAATTAGTAAGCCTCTGCCAACAGTTCAAATTTTGAAGTTGAACTTTGAAGAAGGTAGTATTACCTTAATTTTCTTATTCATAAATGACATGAATTCAGGGCTATTTGAAATGAATATTAACCAACTAGCCTTATTAAATTGAGTATTAATTTTACCAGCTTAGCATTAGTTCAACCCAGTTTTGCTCACCTTACACCAAGATTGTAGTGATTGTAGATATGGTTCCAAAACTTCTGTGATCTAGACAGAATTTTTTTTTCTCGACTTTATTCTAAAGTTCGTGACGAAAAATAAAAATGGGCATGAGTGTTGTTTTGACCGTTCTCGGACAGAACCAACCGAACCCCTGACAAAATTCAGTTCCTCAAATGCTTAACATATAGCCAAATAACACATAGGTGTTAGTGTGCGAAAGTAGCCATGTATTGAAACCGAAGTTTGGATTTACAGCTACTAATAAACCTTTTCGGTAAAGCTCAAATTTGGTCGAAAGTCATTTCTTCTCGCAGGTCCGTATAAGTGGATTCCACGCTGGCTTAGCAGAGTCAAAATAGCCACGAACGGTATAAGCTGAGTGGACTAATCAGCGGGCGCATGGAGTCAAGAGACGCCCTTACGATATTCGTGAATTCACCGCTGGCGCATGGAGTCAAGACATCACCTCGTCGAGCTCAAATGTGAATTTTCCACCGCTGGCGCACACAGTCGGAGATCGCCATGTAACGGTATCGGTGCCATGATTTACCGCTGGCGCGAAGCGGGTTTGGGCTTAACAACAATTTATTTGACTGTGAACTGAACATTTTGTAGAACCGAAAGAAAGGTAAAAATTTTGTCTATCTTTAAAAAAATGAAAACCGACGAATTCAAAAGAAATGCACCACTGCAGCCATTTGCTCATTACGTCAAGCAGTACCAAGATTATTTCCAGGTATTATGTCAAACAGTTTAATAATACCATATTCTCTGCAACAACTGAGCAAACTACTCTAATAATAGCAAAAACAAAACAAATGTATAAAAAATTATCGGAAATGAATATTTAAACTTCATCTCGACTTCTGTTTGTTGATTCTTCGCCTTATCCTTGCTCTACCTTTAAAAACCCGAGCCGTAACACCTCTAAGTGATTGTTTGCGACAGTGTCCAGCAGACAGTTGGCGGACCGGATCCTAGCCCAGTGTGTGACGGCAAGGCAAGAGAGACTGTTGTGTCTGGAAGAAGCAGCCTCCGGCATGTTCCAGATCAAGCTGCGATGTCTCACGGAAGTGGTGGAGAGCAAAGTAGCCAACAACCGGAGGTATTATTCTTGTACAGAGTAGTGGATACTACTTTGAGAAAAGAAGTAAACATTTTAACTTCTCTAGAATCTATTGGTATGTGTTTTTATCGGAAGGGCAATTTATAGTGGGACTAGCAACGTAAAATTCAGCAAAAGGGGGAAAGTAATTAAAAACATCTTGCATCAAGCCAAAAGCAACCTACAAATTGCCTTACTGCCAAAAGGTATCTTTAAACTACCCTCCTGTCCAACAAATTTCCATTCTCGTTAAAGCAGAGGTCAAAGCAAACTGTAATATTAGAGTAACTGCAAAGGAAGTTCACTTCACTCATGTCAGCGGCTCAGCTGCATGTAAAAAAAAAGAAAAAAGGTAAATTTTGTCTTGTTTAACAAGGCGAAGTTAAGACCACAAACTACAAAGTCATCTCTACCACTCAACCTGGACCTTTACCCAGCAGTACCGCGCATAGTCACTTTTCTATTCTTTATAGTCACCACATAGTCACTACAAAATTATGTTAGTGGTGATTGTGAGGATCAACCTATCAGTGAGTGGATGTGAGCTCTGAGTCTGACACAATTCCAACCCCACACTGTCCCACTATCAGCCTAGTTGCTAGTTTGCTTTTAACATTGTTCTTTCTCTCTAGAGATGAGGTGATTGCTAACGGCTACAATGCAGTGCTTCCCACGATGGTGACCATCATCAAGGCTCAGGGTCCGAACATCATGATACTGCTGTCGGTAACTGCGTACACCTTGGCTCAACAGGCTTTTAACGAGGAAGATGAGTGATTCTAAAAGTATCTCGATCTAACCATAGTTTGATAGTAACTTCCGGGATTTAAGAGACTTTGGGGAAGAAAAATATAAACAAATTTATAAATATTAAAAAAAATGTTACATTTTAAAATATTGTTAAGTACTGGTTTTTCTAGTAACATTATTAAATATAGATGTTAAGAATAAGAGTATTTTGTCTTTGTGGTTAGCTCACCGGAAGAGTAAGCGTTCTCATCTATTTTGACCTATTTTTAGGGTTCGATCTTGATGTGTGTTTTACACTTTCAGGCGTTTTTCATCCTTTGTCTGGTGCAGACACTAGCAAACCGCTGTGTATCAACCTGCCCATGGGGTTCGGTCTCCTGACCAAACTGACGAGCACTGTTCAAGTCCTTCAGGTAGTCATATCACTTATAGTCTCTAAGAAAGATACTTTTAGATTAAGAATTTTGTTGTGTGGAAATCTTTTGAAACAGTGGCAATAAGAGTTTTGAAAAGGATAGAACCTAGTGATATGAGCTAGATATGTGGCTTGGTGGCTTAATGGACTGGTTATATTTATTAAATACCTATAAAGTACTTTTAATAGAGGGATGAATTAGGCTTTAAAAATTCTACTCATAAGCACTTTAGTTGTACAGACCCATAGCTTTGGATGATGTCTAACTTCACGTTATGCTAATTTTCAAATTGTTGATAAAACGGTTTTAGTGAAAACAAAATGTTCCTGCAGTAGTTTTGAATTTCACTCAGTTCTGTATAAACTTACTGATCCATTTCAAATTGAACTAGGCTAAATATTTATTGAGATATTTAATTTTTCATAGGTTTATTCAGTTATAAAATTAAGTCTGCAGAATATTTAAACAATATTAGAGTTTTATAAAAGAGACCTCTCTTTTCATTTAGTTAATAATTTTATTTACTAATTTTGTTGTTAGAATCACCTGAAAAGTTAAAACAAGTTGTAATAAAAACCAGAAAGTAATACTTAAAATTACAATTATTGCAAGATTTAGAAAATAATTTAGGTAGTAAGACACTCAACTCAGTATATTTTCACCCAACATGGTATTTTAATACAAAACCGATTCACTTGTGATTCTTTTCGCTAAAATCGATTCAGCATAAAATAGTAATAAGCAAATTATACTAACTCATGCTGCAACCGTCCCTACTCAAGTCAATGCTGACTACTTACTACTTCATGTCCCACAGGAGGTGCTAGTGATGGTAGATTGTCCAGAGTATGGTCGCTACGACTGTGAACTGCCACTGGATCTTAGAATCTCTCTCTCAGAAGTATCGGCAGAGTGTTACACGGACGGACACACGAAACTCACCAACATCACATTCGACGTCAAGGAGGGCGAGATCTTATCCATTGTTGGTCCTCAGAAGTCAGGGAAGGTTAGTGTTGGTTTAATAACTTGATGGTCTTTGTAATTAGTATAAAGGTTGTACTAATACAACCTCTACGGCCTTGTATTATTAATTGGTCGGGTCGGGTCAAATGAAAAGCCTGTTACGAAGACAGGCCACTGGTGTTATTGGGCCAAGTTCAGTTCGGGGTAAGAAAAAAATTGCTAAAAGTGTATTTTTACTATCCCTATCCCCAAACTTTGTTATGTTCATTTTTCTTTTGAAATGGCCAATTTTCACCAAGAACCACTCTAAAGTACTTTGTCACATTCACCTCTGCCTCTGAGTTGCAGTAACAACGTGGAGAATTGTAAGTAAGCAAGCTTAGTTCAAGCAGACGAAATAGTAGTACTCTACTTGTCAAAAGAGAGTTTTAAACATACATTCAACTAACCATAGTTACTTAAGGTGTGCAAAACACAAACACCAGTGGGAAGGGTTCATGATGTAGTTTGAGGTTGCATAAAACTTAAATAAATATCGTTTTGCATTATGGGAACAACATGATTGTTAGCCAGCTTATGAAAAGTGTAGTTACTACTGCTGTGTTAGTTTAGTTCAATCAATTACGTCGGCCCTGGAATATAGGATATTCTTAATATACAGTAGTCAAGTAAATGGTTTCTGTTGTAGACTCCTCTTCTGCACCTTCTACAAGGGGAGATAGAAGCCTGTTCAGGAGTCGTAGCGGTCAGAGGGAAGTCTGTCTACTGTCCTCACACACCTTGGTTACAGCCGCCACGCTCAAGGATAACATTGTCTGCGGAAAACACATCAACGATCAAAGGTACAGTCTAAGCTTAACGAGTGGGACTTTACAGGTGGAGTGAGAGAAAAGAAGGTCGTATGACCATGAGACTGGGCAATAATTTTACTAAGTTTGGGAACTATTACTGGCTAGTCAACTGAATCGTGCTGTTTTTTGCTCACATCTGTGCAGGCAATTCAAGAGAGTCCGCTGGTATGCAGTCCAATGGCTTTTAAATAGGTACCAAAAAGTCAGATAAAAGAATTAAAAACCAACAGTTGAAGTTGTTTTCAGGTTGAAGCTAGTATTGGAGGTGTGTGGACTAATGAGGGAGGTGCAAGATCTACCGGAGAAAGAGAACACTGTAATAGGAAGCGACGAAGGCATCAATCTCTCCTTGCAAATGTTGTCCAAAATCAACCTTGCCAGGTAACTGAAGGAAATCATCATTACTGTGAGAGTGGTTGGGACCAACTTTCCTGCTCTTAGAACAAGTTTGCAATGCAAATATATTGTTAACTTCAAACACAACTTTCAATAGAGGGACTGAGAATATACAATATAGTATGATATGATATATATATAGGTGTTCAAAAAATATAGGTGTTTAGGTGTCTTTGATATAGGAGATTGTTGATCAATTGGCTGCATTAAGTAATTTAAAGTTTAAACCGTTTTGTAAAAAGTTATTACTCAATCTTTCATCTTTTTAGTCCTAACAACATTAACACAACCATGCTTCAAACAAATCTTGTTAATGTACAGGACATTCTACCTCGAGTGTGACATCTACCTGCTGGATGACCCGTTCCGTTGGCTCGGGCGGCAAGTGTCAGACCGGATCTTCACCAGGTGCGTCCTGCGACTGCTCAAGGACAAGACAGTGGTTCTCGTCACCGACAAACACCTGCACATCGTCAAGTCCGACCAGATCCTCGCATTGTGTAAAGTAAGGTACAAGATAGAACTTGGGTTGACTTTTGGATGGTATTTTGTGGCTTTATTTGGAGTGCTCTGCTTTTGGAAAGGTCAATCAACCACAAATGGAAGCCATAAGTTAGTTGTGTTTGTAACTAATATTTAAAAACTGGCTTAGAGTATTTTCTAAGTATGAAGAGTTTGAAATAGAGTATTTTAGATCCTCATGATCTAAGTTAAATTCAGCAGGAATTTATCTTTTGAAAATGTGTTCATGACCAGTTAATTTCGTGCAGCTTCTATTCTAAGTCTAACGTATGTATTTAATTTATTTTTAAACCATCTGCTCCCAAATTTTTGTCTTTCAGTTGCAACTTTGTACTTACTGATATCCCCTTGAACCTGTTTTATGAATTGTTTACTTTAATTTTAAATTTAAATCACAGTTTTCACCTTGATCCTTAAGCCTGGTTGACCCTGATGATATTCTTGGTTGTTGTCGATCTTCATTTTGAATTGATTAGTAAAGTAAGCTCAGGACACTCAGCTTTCAGACTAGAGGTGTTTTTGCTTTTCTGAATAAATCGCTTGATCTTTGATTTCTAAGAGGCCACAAACCAGAAAACCATCAAGATCCAATATGCAAAAGAACCAAAATAACCAATTTACAGAGAAATATTTCTGCTTACCTATCTGTTTATAATCATTGTGAAACTCTGTTGTTGTATCTCAGGGAAAGGTAGAAGGGCGGGGCACATTCCAAGAGCTGTCTTCAGTGGTGCCCAGTCTGGAGAAGTCCTCGGATCTCACGTCCGATGATCTGGACACGGAGAGTGAAGACTCGGACGTAGAGGAACCTTCGTCTTCGACCTCCACTGTCAACAACAAGCTGAACATTGCAGAATGCTTCCCACCTCGCCATCGACCGATTCCCGACATACTTTGGGTACCCCTCATATATTGTTAACTTCAAACACAACTTTCAATAGAGGGACTGAGAATAAACAATATAGTAATATGATATAATATAGGTGTTCAAAAATATAGGTGTTTAGGTGTCTTTAATATAGGGAGATTGTTGATCAATTGGCTGCATTAAGTAATTTAAAGTTTAAAGAAAAAGTTAATCTTTTAGTCCTAACAACATTAACACAACCATGCTTCAAACAAATCTTGTTAATGTACAGGACATTCTACCTCGAAAGTGTGACATCTACCTGTTGGATGACCCGCCCGTTGGCTCGGGCGGCAAGTGTCAGACCGATCTTCACCAGGGTAAGGCCCCTGCACTGCTCAAGGACAAGACAGTGGTTCTCGCCAACAAACACCTGCACATCGCCAAGTCCGACCAGATCCTCGATTGTGTAAAGTAAGGTACAAGATAGAACTTGGTTGACTTTTGATGGTATTTGTATTTTATTTGAGTGCTCTTGCTTTTGTGAAAAATCAACCACAAATGGAAGCCATAAGTTAGTTGTGTTTGTAACTAATATTTAATCAAACTGGCTTAGAGTATTTTCTAAGTATGAAGAGTTTGAAACAGAGTATTTTAAATCCTCATGATCTAAGTTAAATTCAGCAGGAATTTATCTTTTGAAAATGTGTTCATGACCAGTTCATTTTATTTCTAGTCTATATATAGTAAGCTTATATTCTAAGTCTAACGTATGTATTTAATTTATTTTTAAACCATCTGCTCCCAAATTTTTGTCTTTCAGTATAGTTTATTTCCTTGAAAGCCTTGAACACTTTGTACTTACTGATATCCCCTTGAACCTATTTTATGAATTGTTTACTTTAATTTTAAATTCAAATCACAGTTTTCACCTTGATCCTTAAGCCTGGTTGACCCTGATGATATTCTTGGTTGTTGTCGATCTTCATTTTGAATTGATTAGTAAAGTAAGCTCAGGACACTCAGCGAGTAGAGGTGTTTTTTGCTTTTCTGAATAAATCGCTTGATCTTTGATTTCTAAGAGGCCACAAACCAGAAAACCATCAAGATCCAATATGCAAAAGAACCAAAATAACCAATTTACAGAGAAATATTTCTGTCTGTTTATAATCATGTGAAACTTGTTGTTGTATCTCTAGGAAAGGTAGAAGGGCAAGGCACATTCCAAGAGCTGTCTTCAGTGGTGCCCAGTCTGAGAAGTCCCCGGATCTCACGTCCGATGATCTAGACACGGAGAGGAAGACTCAGATGAGGGAACCTTCGCTCGACCTCCACTGTCAACAACAAGCTGAACATTGCAGAATGCTCGTACCAGTACTGCAGGAGGTACTCTTACTATCCCCAGCCAGTAAGTAGTGTCCTGTACAGTAAAGAGAGATGTGTAGTGCAAGGATAATGATGTGTTAGAAGCAAATAACAAGTTATGTTTTTATTGGTTTCAAATTCAAAAACTGGAAAAGTCTTGTTTTGATTAGTCATCTTACAATGAACAATAAGTGAGGTTGAAATTCATACATTTTATTTTGTTAGAAAAGTTAACCAGTATTTCACTGTATCAGCTGATAAAGGTGGTGACTTTGCCACTGTCGTCAGGGTGGCCTTGGCCATCTTCAAATTTTGGACCTTAAGAATGTGCACCTGAATTTTGTCTCATGAGAACAATGTTAAAACATGCATTTTCTTAAGACACCTCACACTTACAGTTTTCATAGGAATTTTATAAAATAAACTTTGTTTCAGTGCATACCATTTGAAGTTGAAGCCTGAGCTGAATTTCCGTTTTCATTTAAATAACCCGGACATAAATCTTAAAGTTAAAGACACTTTGTAATTTGTATTCTAATGTCTGATTTATAGTGTTAAACTAATACACATTTCAAAAGTATCAACTGGTTCATTGTCATGTTTCAAATAAAAAATATTTTAAGATCTGATGAAATTTGCAGGCATGAGGTGTCTCAAGAAAATGCTTATTTTTACGCTGTTCTTATGGGACAAAAGAGAAAATGGCCGACAGGTACTGTGCATTCTTAAATCTTAGGCATAACCCCACTAAAACACCGCCACAACATACTTTCTTAAAGTAGAATTTATCGATCACCATTTCAAAATTGTACCTAACCTGATAAATTCATAAAGTGTTTTAATTAATGTCAGTGGTGACTTCAGCAAAGCCCAGTGGTGAAGACTTCTTCTCTCAAGTCCTCTGTGGATGAGCAGAGTCAGCTGCTGAGACGGCCGAGCTGGAGACAAGTGTGGTTGACAGTGGGCGGAGCCAGGAGCAAGGCGGGGCTTGTACTCACTGTGGTGGGGCTGTGCACTACGCAAGCACTGCTTTCTACCTGGGACTACGGCTTTATTGTCGGGTGAGTTTGGGGGTGGATCCCTCCAAGTGTCCACCTTACCAAGTTATGACCAACTTCCGTGTCCAAGTTATGACCTTAACTTTATACCATCTGCGGTGCCATTGACCAGTGCAGCAGCTTATTTATATTTTATAATCACTGTTAACAAATTAGACAAGGTGATGCGGTAGCCTAGAATACTGTGGCAAAACTTCTTTGATATAGAATTGATAACAGTCTGCCTAAGAGTCATGTCTAAGTGCCCTTTTAAAAGCTGTCAATTCCAGGATTTAGAAATGTATCATACTCTTCAGGACCATTAGTTGTAAACCTTTTTCCCTCTCTTTGTTAGCCGACGAGCATATCCAGGTGGTACTTATTTCAGGAATTGTAGGAGTGGCAGCCTTATCTTAATAATAAAACGTTTAAAATGCCATTAGCTTTAGTCTCACTGGTGTTTTTGCCTACAGACTTGAAAATGAGGAGCCAGAAAATGTTTTGACCTCATCTGGAAAGTCAAATACTTGTTATTGTATACATACGAGAATCACTTCAAAACTGAGTAGTTACTAGTTATCTTACCTGACTTTACCATTCTAAATGGCAAAAACTATATGTAATCTGAAATGTGATATGCGAGAACACAATTAGTTTAAGAGATCATTATTGGTTGTTTGTTCTCTCTCCAGGTTAGGTACCAACAGCACGATGTTGTGGGACCACTGGTTGAAAAATCCACTTAGAGAAGAGGACACTCCTCTCCCGGCCCTGTGGTACCTCTCCACTGCAGCTGTTCTGATGGGTAAGTCTGGTTACAGTTTACACTTTAACATAAACAAAAGCTTTAAGTTATGGCCAAATAGTTCGCGTAAGAACAGTCCTTATGATTTATTTATTAAACTCTGATAGTATATTAAAATTCAATTTTTCACCCTATGAAGGCTTGTGTCAAAGCACTGCTCAAGTTTCTCAGATTAGCTTTCCCTTCTTTTAACTCCTTGTACACACCTTGTATGTAAAAACAAGGTGGCTTGAAAATCAGTTCAAAACGTTTCCGTGAATCTTGAAAATCCATCTTATGTTCACAGCGTAAAACCAGTGGCGTAAATAACAGCCCGCAGCCCGCTACAGTAGGGGAACGTAGCGTTTGGGGCCCTCCTCCCACGTAGCTTGCCAATCATCGGCAATACTTAATTGAAATACACTTTAACAAATAAAAAAATACCCAAAAATGATAAAATACTGTTAGCCATATTTGTTTGGTAGATAGTTAGTAAAATGATTAGCCTAGGGTTGGATTTGATGGAATCAGATTGTGGCTCTGAGCTAGCATGGACTCCATCCGTCCATCGCCTGGCCAGGGTCACCTCTCTCCCTGTACTGTACTCAGCCCTGTAACTGCCACTTTACTGACTTTAGTCTACAGTGTACTGTGAGCACGCATCACAACCACTGGTCACTGAAGAGTCATTCGACCACCAACCGCAGGGCGCACTGCGCAGGGACACACACACCACCCTGCCCTGACGCCACGTCAGTTGTGCAGTACCTACACTGTCACTGTGACACTGTAGACCTAACTTATTTCTCTCGTTAAATAGAACGACACGTCGTTTTTACTGTGTTTCGTTGGTTTGACACAGTGGTCAGTGTTGTCGCAGTTACTGTAGCGTTTGGATTTAAAACGTCTGGGAAACTAAATGGTGTTCAAAGCAAAAAAAGAAATTTTAAAAACTTTCTAAAATAATTAATTTTTACAACACCTACTTAAACTCAGAATTTATGTGTAACTGTTGGTTTTGTATAATATATTACAGAAAAACCAATAACAATACCAATTAATAATATTAAACCACATGCCAAACTTAAAATTAGCTTTTATTTCCTCAGGATATTCTGCAGTAGTTAAAGTAGGCCTACGCTCGTTTGATCTATAACCACGCCAAAGAGATGCGACTGTGTAGCTCATAACGTTATTGCCGTAAATTAACACTTAAAAAACAAAACAAAGGTCACTTAACTGACTGGTTCATACCTTGGATAAGGGGGCACCCTGTCAGCTGGTGGGGCGCGCTCCATGGCTTAGTTACGCCACTGCGTACAACTACAAAGCTGTTGCACTTTACCACTATATAATTGTTTGTTTAGGCATTGTGACATACTACAACCTGGCCTTGATGCTGAACAGAGCGGTGAGCTGTGTTCATGACAAGTTGGTGACAACATTTCTTCACTCCCCCATCACAATACTGGACCAGCAAATCTTGAGTGAGTGAAAACTTTCTAACATTTATACTGATAGGTTTTCTTCTTTATCACTCCCGTCTCAACGTACAAAATCTGCTCTGGTTTGTCTAATTTGATATCAGTAACTGAGTTAAAAACAATTTTTACTTTGGAGGAAAAAACTCAACTTAACTGAAACTGAAAATTACTTTTGCACAAACATAGCCATTCCTGGTGACTGATGTCCATTCAAACTTGGATAAGTCACAAGTGTATTTCATCAAATAGTAAACATTTGCGTTGAGGCCGGTAAATTAAAGCCTAGGGATAATTTAGAGGCTTGCCTTCCATACACCAAAATTAAAACAAGCATTTTTATAAATTCTTCATAATAACTCTGAGTTTTTTCATTAAAAGGTTAAAAAATCAACTTAATTTAGGGTAATAAACAACTGTGTAACTGGAATACTGTTTGTATGGTATCATTGATTAATTATAGAGGTCGTCGAGTGCCAAGGGATCAGGAATCTCCAGACAAGAAAAGTCCTGAAGTTGGGCAAAAGTTTTCAAAAAACAAGGTTATTGGTTTTTTAGGTGGAAGGGTAATATTTGAGAAATTTTAACTCAATATAATAAAATATTTTTTAGTTTTAGCTATTGTGCAATGGCAAACAGTTGGTTATCATTTGCAACTAAATATACCCCAAAATCAAGCAGGAAAGAGTTTTCTCTGCTTAATTCTTGCACAAAGGGAAAAATCTATCCCCCCTGTATATGTATATTTTCAGACAAACTGTTCAGCTGCCTAAGTCAAGATATCAGAGTCCTGGATGAATTTTTAGTCCCTGCTCTTCTCACTTTGATCCAGGTAAACACAAAATGTCACTACATGTATTAGTTTGAAATATAACACTCTTTTGTGAAATTAAAAGCCAAATTAATTAGAGATAAACATCTCCTGTTAGCTTACACAAAGAAATGAACACCATATTCATAATAGATTTTATTCTTGCTGATTTTGTAAGTTCTATTATGTTGACAGCACTGCCTGCTAGTGGTGGGTTGCCTGTGTGTGGTTTCCGTTGCCTGCTATTGGTTCATCCTACCAGCACTGGTTTTTGTCATCTTTATGTGTTACTTGTTCCGAGTCTGCCTGCCAGCTACGAAGGCCTTGGAAATCATAGAGACTAAACGTAAGTAGTTTAATTTCACACTATACAGGGTTATTACAAATGATGTTCACGATTTCTAGTGTATATAAAATGTAGTTTTATATGTTATACAAAGAAACAAAATGGTTACATTTTAAGAAAAACTCAAAAAGTTTCATCACAAGTACTCATAACTATTAATTTTTGATACGGGTATCCCTTGTGCTACAACAGATTTCAAATCTCGCCATAAGTTGATAAGAGTATCTTGATACATTGTTTCGATGGCATTGGTAATCCATTGCTGGATCTCAGTTTTGCTAATGGTAATATTGGTGTGTACACCTTATTTTTATGTATCCTCACAAGAAAAAATAACGAGGAGTGTTATCCGAAGATATTGGTGGCCAGTTCAAGAGTACGTCATCATTCGGACCTACGCTCCCAAGCACAAATGATGAGCCTTAGTAACATTTACAAATGCGGCAATTCGTTTTAAAATTTAATTACTACTTGCGATAAGATTGGTTACTAGGAGTATCTTCACTAAACCTGGTTCTAAAAATTGGTTGCACACTAATAAAAAATTAGTTAATGTGATAATCCATCACACAACAAGCATTACTGTCTTCAAAGTTCAAATTAAACCATTACACTACACGTATAATAATTGACTTAAGAAACAGCAGATACGCATCCAAACCATTATAAATAAAACTTGATGAGTTTTTCTTTCCAATGGTACCAATTAAAATGGTCTAAAAGCAAATTTACCCAGTAATATTTATAATCAAAATCAGGAACATCATTCGTAATAACCCTGTATTTTGTAATTGTTCAAAGCAGTATTTTCATGCTGGGCCTAAAATTCTGGGGAATTGAAAATTATGTTTCAATTTCAGGCCCTGGGAAAAAAATAATAAAATTGTAAACTCTGCGCTTAACCAAGAAACCTCTGATTTTTGGCATCATATACTTGCATGAGCAGAAAGTATGCTGATACCAATTTTTGAAAGATGGATTGAAAGTAGCAATAAAACTCGTTTAGCTTGAGTAAAACAACACGTGAAATCTTTGTTTGAAGTTGTGTTGTTGTTGACAATCGCAGGATTTCAGAAGTTAAACTATTATTGCAGAAATGTTTTATCCTTAGTGACCAAAAAGATTTACCGTATATGTTTCGGGATCGGCAATCTAATCCCGTCTTCAGGTGAAAGTAACCTGTTGTCTGAGACAGTTTTTGAAAAAGACACTTACAGGTTACCTTTTCCTGAAGACGGGATCAGATTTTAGATCCCAAAACATTGTGATTTTTTGCTCACTAACGATGGAAAATGTTCACAATTATAGTTCAAACTTCAACGTGTGAAACCTGTTCCGTTTGCTTTAAATGGTACACCAGAAATAACAGAGTGAAATGATAGTTAATACATCATTTCATTGCATTAGTAAAATTGTACATGGAAATCATCAGGGAAGTAGAACAACTCCAAAACGTTTTGCAGAAGTAAAACTGTATGTGGAAATCATTGTTGGAGTAAAACTCTACCTTAACTTGCAAATCATAACGGAAGTAAAACTACAGTCAGAAATTATTGTGACAGTAAACTTATCTTGAAATCATCGCAAGAGTAATCGGATGTTTGGAATTCATCGTGGTACTTGAATGTAGGAATGAACTACCAGACAAAACAATACTTGTTAAAATTATACTCGTATCAGCACTTTTCTTGATAGCATGGGCATATCCATGACTCTGGGTAGTTAGGTTTCTCTTTTAAAAGTGTAGAAACCAGGAAATATAGGTTGATTCTTTCAAGCTATTCTTGTGGCCACCCATTCAGTATATTGAAATTTATCTTCAGTATTTTTCTATAATTCATTAGTTTCATTGTTTGTTTGTCATTAGTGACTTTTGTTACAGTATGGAGGCCTGTGGAAGCACATTTTCAGATGAGTGAAGATGAAGCTGTTACAGTTCGCTCTTTGAAAGCTAGCGAATTTTACCGACAACAGTTCTCCTATCATCAGGTAATATTTGATGATTAAGATTTCCAGCTTGATGTCTAACTTTTGCTCTCATACAATTTTTAAGTGCTTTTAACTGTAAAAATGTTTAAGACTTAAGTGAACTCTTGAAGAACCTAGTTATGAGGTTTGAATTGCTTTAAAATGCTGCCTAAACTGTTCTTTTTCAATTTTATACTAGTCTTAGTAGTAACTGTCACACGTAAGTTAAATGGACTATTTTTTATTACTAATTGGATTTTTGCTTTTGAGTTGGACCAAGTATTTGTAAATGAAAGAAGAAGTTTAAAATATTTTGAGAGTTCTCAGAATGCCATAAAATTCAAGTTAGGTGCTAAATAACGTACGCAAATGTTTGAGTAGAGCAGACAACATACTCAAAACATAATTTTGAAAGCCAGTAGTCACAAATGTGTGAAGTGAAAACATATCTTGTTTTACTACTGTTTTCTTATTTACGTGCAAAATATTACTCCCATCTGTAGTTGAGTCATCTCAATGATTCAGTAAAGTGCACAGAACTGTCTTGCTTCTGCTCAACTCCTAGATTCCGTGAACTTAATAAATATCTGTGATTCTTAGAAACTTTGAATCGTTTTGAAACTGACATTTGGCGTCCACAATCGCCATCCGGCATCAAATCAATATTCATTGGACTTCTGATCTGCAACATATCCAAGAGACAGCTGTTTACAATGATATATCAGTCATGATTTGTTGTTAGTGAGGTGTTTGTTGTCTAGGATCGCCACTCGTCCGCTCTGTTCTTACTGCAGTCGTGGCGAAAGCGCTCAGTTTGTGGCTGAGTCTGGCTTGTGTCATCTTCACCACAATCATCACCGTCATCTTTTACATGTGTGGTGAGCTTTACTTCAGTTGATGTACACCAATGTGTTTAATCTTTGTACAGGGTCATCGAAAAAGGTTAATGCAGGATTTGAAAGTAAAATAAAACTTTAATATAATTGGTAGAATTTTGATTTTTACATCAAGACACAGCGAATCTTAAATTTTTATGTACTTGAAAAGTTTCAATGTGAGCTCCCCCCATTGCACGACAGACATCTAGCCGATAGTCAACCTTTTGCCAGGTAATAAAAATGGTGTTTTGGAGCATTTCAGGAGTCACCGTTGAAATGGCTACGTTGATTCTTCTTCTCAGGTGCTGTAGATCACGTATTTTCTCAGCACAAACTAAGTTTCAAATGTAACTAACAAAGAAGAAATCTAAAGGCGTCAAATCAAGACTCCTAGGTGGCCACAAAACAGAACCATTCCTCCCAATCCAACTATCAGGAAATCTGTTGTTGAAAGCTTCTTGGACGATTAGACTGAAGTGATGTGGAGCTTTATTCTGCTGGAAAATGACATTAATGCCCTTTCCCCTTTCAATTTCTTCAACTTGAGGGAACAGATAAGAAGAAGAATAAACGTAGCCATTTCAACGGTGACTCAAGAAATGCTCCAAAACACCTGCGGGAGGTTGACTATCGGCTAGATGTCTGTCGTTAGCGTCCCCGTTACCAAAGCATTCAAAGCTCACATTGAATTTTTCAATTACACAAAGAAAATTTAAGATTTGCTGTGTCTTTTGATGTAAAATCAACATCTACCAATTATATTAACATTTTTATTTTACTTTCAAATCGTACACCTTTTCGATGACCCTAAAAATATACAAGGGAGTCTTAATTTCCTCAAAAGTAGCAAATGTACAAGCGACTTGGTTTTTCTTATAAACTCAAGAGATTGTTAATTGTCTAGGCAATGTTTTTGTCCTTAGCAAAACACATTATTTATTTATTAGATTTTAATATGACCTGGTACAAATGTTTCTTTTGTAAATATCTCAATCAAGTTTGTTAGGGGAATATCGAAAATTTCCTTTTGGTGGGGAGTTTTCACCACAAAAGTGGTTATAATAAACATAACATATTTGATATTTCATCATATTTTGGTCAAATTTAAATTAAATAGGCCTATGTATTTTAATGTTATCCATCAAGATACTAAAAAGTAAAAACAATCAAAATACTTTGAGCCATTAAAAAATGGCGGCAAACAAACTGATTTTGCGCTGTAACAGCGGAATGAGTAGTCCGACTTAAAAGTTAAATGTAGTTTGAAATTAGTTTTCCCTTCACAATATGTATTAAAATTTAAAACTTGCAGTATAAAAACACGTAAATTTGAGGCCAAAGGCAGAAGTGAGGCTGTGAGTGTAGCAAATTAAAGGAACAAATTGTGAGTGTATCAATTTGTAAAGGAAATTAGTTTCGCTCACTTCAGTGTCGGTCTGGTTGTTTACTCAAAGTGGTTTTATTTCTACCCCAGAAGCGGAAAAGTCAGTGGTGGCACTGGGCACGTACTCGTGCCTCATGATCACCAACATGCTGCCTCACATAGTGATGGATGCCACCCTGGTCTCTCGCTTGGTAGAGACGGTACGGCACATGGCTCAGATGTGTCAACTGCCTCGGGAGACGAGCGATTGTAACACACTCGGCACCGTCAACCCTGTCTGTGAGTAGAGAATGTTTTTGTTCCATGTGTTAGCGTTTTGGAATGCTGAACAAAAGCTCCTGGCAACAATAATTATTTATGGGGGAATTGGATTACCCTCCCTGGACAGAGAACAATTTTAAAAAAAGGTAAAAGGTAAAGTTTGTCTTGCTTAACGAGGCGAAGTGATTCACGACTACAAAGTCCTCTCTACCACTCAACCTCGAAAATTACTCAAAATTAGGGCAGGTTTGTTTCTGGTTTTCGGTTCTGCTGATGACTGACATTGCAAACATCGATTCCAGGAATTTAAAAGTCACGTGATATTTTATGAGCAGGTTTTAAATGTATAAGTGATTCTTAGAAACCAGAAAACGGTACTCAGAAGTTGGGCAGGTATTGAATCTTATCAATCCCAGTAAATTAAACCATTAGTCTTGCTTTAGAAATGACGATTTTGCTAGACATCGCGTCGGATGGAATTTTGTTAAACTATCGATTAGTTTTGATCTTCCTCACTGTCCTCTGTTATGTAGTAAATGTAACGATGGCTATACTAGAGCTGCTTTAAAAGTGTCCTGCACGGAAACCTGTGTGCAATGTAGGGGAAGTTGAGGGGCTTGGCCGGCTCAGCGAATTGTCAAAAAATAGGACACCACTATACCGGCTTCATTTATAAAGGAAAGAGTTTCAAGAGTTACAAGTACCATATTATCAGCATATATTACTATTTATTTAGCAATTACTGTGTAGGAGTAAACTAGATGCTGTTGGGTGTGGCTAGTAAGCAGCACAAACAAAACTGGAGGAAATATGAGCATATGGAAAACGGATGAATAATTATGTGCAAGAAATTATGTAGAAGTTGTCTTCTAATCTTGGGTGGTTGTTGTTTGCAGTTTCAGGTGACCTGGACTTCCCGGTGGTGTCTCAAGACTGGCCGTACCTGGGTGAGATGCACGCAATGAATCTGTCCCTGACGCACAAGCCAGGCACTCACACCACACTGGAGAATCTCAACTTTACCATCAAACCTAGAGAAACGGTAAGTCCATCAATGTATTGTGTCAGGCTTTTAATTAAAGGTAAGAGCAGGTTTCATAAAGTTAAGAAAAGGTGACCTTGAACTACTATTTCAGTTACCAGGTTCTTGCCATAATCTTATTAACTGTAAAGATTCTTATCTTGGGTTTTTAGTTTTGATTAATTATGTTAAAAAAACGATCATAGGTATATTTGAAAATACACTTAAGTAAAATACACAGTAGTAGCCAAGATCTTGAATTTTGTACCAAAAGAACAATGTAAAAACGTGCATTTTCCTGGGACACCTCCATTTTGCAATTGTCATTGAATTTTTATAGAATAAACTTTGTTTTAAAGAATAAAAGTTTTAGTGACTCTGCTGAGTTGAGTTTCCATTTTAAAATCCATCTATAAAACCTTGCCATAAGTTCAAAGTTTTCAGAAATTTTAGGTGGTAGGTACCCATTAAGAATGGATTTTCCAAAACTTCACAGTTTAGGGGAGGTTTTGAGCTTTTCTACAAAGCAGGAAAATGAGTGGCTGGATTATTAAATTTTACAGATCAAGTTTTATGTAAATTGAAAATTAAACTATCTACAACTTTTATGTCAATCAGCCCCTGTAATATAACTGACAGATCATTATGTCATACATGTTATTCCATAGCAAAGCAGTAAGCACAAATCTTTCTTGCTCTCAGGCATTCATTTCAGCCATCTCATAAAGTTGGGAATCAAACAACCTAGCAATTATGTTGTAAACACAACACAAACCTTAGTGTCCTACGTAACACCCAGGTCGGCATCGTAGGCAGTGGCAAGTCCTCTCTGCTAGCAGCTCTGCTGAGGCTGGAGGAGCCGGCTGGGGGAGGATGTGTGCTGATAGACAAAGTAGACACCCGGGATGTCCCGCTCAGACTGTTACGCTCCAAGATCTCCGTGATACCCAGGCACCCTATCCTGTTCACGGGAGTGCTGCGCTCCAACCTAGACCCCTCCGAGGTGCTGTCCGACACACAGCTGTGGGACGCTATTGAGAAGGTTGGTCGGAGAAACGGTCAGATCATGCCTTTTGGTTTTTGCTTTGTAGATCACAGGAAGTTTTTGAAGCTTTGAGCTACGCGTCATTGATGTTCTGACGAATTATCACTGATGATGATGGGGGAGCAGAGAGGGTTGTCAATCGTTGATTGATAGTGGTAGTGGAGACATCAAAGTGGTTAATGGTAACTGGTGTGGGTCATATCGGGGTCCAAGTGCTTTTCCAAGGAATTGTTTTCCAAGAGTCAAGAGGCAGGTGTGAACGTTCTAAGTCCATAGCAAAATCCTTGAACTCAAATAGGTTTGAGTTTGCCATTCAAGTTCGCTTGTTTGGTTCAAATTTCTGTTTGAGGCGCCCATATTCAGTATTATGAGTATTTTCAGCTGGCAAAGTAACGTGGGACAATATTGATGAATTACATTTTCATCACAATTGTCTTCTAGTCATGTATACTAGCTCCAAAGTTAAATGGCCTATTGCTGCTATTTCCATTTGGGTACAGTACCTATTATCTTTGAAGTTCATTAGAGTCGTACATTTAGCAGCTTTCAGTCTCAAGGTACCTGGCATCGTTTGAGACTGAAAAATTAGAAAGTTTCTAAAAAGTAAGAACAAATAAAAAGTTCAGTTTTCCCCATTTAAGTGAATTTTTAAACTTGCCCACATCGGTTCCAGGTCGGTTTGCTGGAGCCGGTGACTTTGCTGCCGTTTGGACTGCTGACAGACAGCAAACACTGGGACAAGACTTTCACTCTGGCTCAGCGACAGTTGCTGCACCTCGCTCTAGCCGTCATTGCTGCCAACCCTATCCTCATCATTGACCTCACCTCTTGCAACACTATGCCTGAGTCAGTTATGGTTTGTTTAAACTTTAGAGTTAAGACTACAGTAGGCTCCTGGCCATTATTTTTATTCAGGGTGCCAACATGCAGGATTTCTGTGGAAAGTAAAAATTATGCAGGGATTTCAGTCACACAAGGGAAAACCGGGAACTGTGCTGGAAATTTCCTTGAACCAGGGAAATTTCACAACTCTAAACGTTAGCCTTTTTAATAATATTCATATCTTCAGTGATTTCCACCTTGGATGTTTTGGGATTAAGTAACCCCCCTGTTCACAAATAGTCAAGGGATTGTTATGGAAAATGCAAAAAGTCACAGTTTTGCTCCAAACACCCAACAAAGTCGAAAGACACCATTTTGATGGGTCATTCAAAGATTGACAAGGATGATCCAAAAATGTGTAATCTGCATCTCAAAGGTAAAATTGCAGATCATTTGTAATTTGGATCATTGGAGAAAGTTGTAATTTAGTTACCCCTGCAAAAAGAATAACGTTGCCGTTTCCACTCTCAACAAAAAATAACTTTTACGCTCCTATCATTTACAAGAAAAGTTTGACTCTCGCAAAGCAGCATTTTAATGGAATTTTGTAAATTGATTGTACTACTGCACTGTTGATTGTATCCCGTACAAACATGTGAAAACAACTAGCTTACCAAAGTTGTACGAGTGCCAGGTTATTGGGTGTGCCGAATTCATGGAGACTGTCCTCTATGAACAAAAATAGTTTGAACAACTCACAAAACCATTCATAGTCACAAAGGGAGTATGAAGCTTTAATAATGTGATTTGTTTACAGAAGTGACAAGATACTCGTAAACCTGGCCCACACACTGTTGCCGGCCAGCACAAAAATAATCATGTCGGAAAGGCTGAGGATCGTCATGGGAACGGATAGAGTCTTAGTTCTAGACTGCGGCAAAATGGCGGTGAGTTTAGATTTGAGTGAGTAAAATAAAAAATTATCTGTCTAAGAATTGGATTGTCATATAATGCCAAAAGCAGTTAGTTGAACCAACAACATAGGAAAATGATGAATAGATCCTCAACACTGGTGAACAGTGCGGATCAACTCCATTACTAAACAAACACCGGGTAAGGAAATATAGTGTGTACATATTAAGTCATAATGAACATAGTCCATGCATTTAGACCAAATTAGAACATGGTAAGATGATGAAACACAACATCATAAGCTAGACCATTATGTGAGGATCATAAAGTCTCATACATATTACTAACTAAACCGGAATAAACTCACCAGCCTAAATTTAATATTTATATATGTGCATTCGCCCCCACTTTATTATTAAACAATATATTTTCGTCTGTAGTTGGTGAATCTGAATGTAAAATCATCAGTAGGAAAGGTTTTCCTAAAAATAAAAACATTAAGAGAATTATATTTTTATTGTGTTTGTTTTACAGGAGTTTGGGCATCCTTATCTTCTGCTGCAGAATCGTTACGGTCTTCTGAATAAAATGATTCAGAGTGCAGGACCTCAAGAACTACATCATGAACTGCTCACCCTTGCCAAACAGGTAGGAAACACAGGATTGTTTCAGTGAGGGAGTGTCAGGTGTCTGGAAAAGTCAGGGAACTTCAGGTGTCTGGAAAAGTTAAGCGCTTTCATGTGTTTGGAAAAAGTCATACTACTTATAAAAATATTTTGTTTACAATAATACTAAAAATATCATTACATCATATCATAAAATACGAGTATTTTAAGTTTTAACTTAGCATTTTTTAATTACTAATAATAACACTAATAAAGCTGAAAAAAGTACTTTTAAGCAACCCTGAAAGACGGCTGATGGAGCGGCTGCAGGACCAACTCTGGTGCATATAAACCCTCAAACTTACAATAAATTATTTATTAGCTTCTTTAAAACTTGATTTTCCCATAAAAGATGGGAACTCCAAACGGCGTAATAAATATTTTGCTTGGCAAGGAAGCTTTACATTTTTACTTTTACATGCTGACGCATTAACGGCTCTGTACTACATTTTTTTTACTGTCTACACTAATGGAATTTTTAATTAGATACTTAACCTAGGATTTGAGCGCATCAGCAATTTTTGTAAGAAGTTAGCAAAGTTTGTAAGAAGTTAGTAAGCACCGATTGAAACGATATTTACCCGTTACATTTAAAACGACGCAATACAGACAATTTTTCAATTTCTTTTTTTTTGACATTTGACCGTCCGTTTTTTCCCGAAATCAAATCTTACTTGGTGTTGGGAATACGTTTTGTCCCGTCCGTCCGATGTTTGGAATCCATGAACCCTATCAATAGCAGCTTTTCACAAAGCGGTCCAAACCCAGAAACACTTTTCCCATTAGCCATTTTAATACGTTAATCTACTTTTCCCATGTAAAGTTCCCTATTCCGGATAGAGGCTGCTTGAGCCCTATCTGGCAGTCTCTTAACCGTAACTTTGCTACAAACACTTCTTACAACCATTAAATCTTAGAATATTATTTTGCAGCTTAGCCCTTATTGCAGTATTGTTTCAACTACTTGTTATGTTTTGCAGGCCTACATGACTGAAAGGCGATCTATGATAATAAGGGAAGAATCTGTAGACAGCAACGCATCTCTTTACATATGAAACTAGTCAATAACATATCGCTAATACCATAATATAGCTCACCCTACACAGTCAGTCATCATCTCTTGTATTTCCATCAAAAAATGGTGTAGGGCGGGCTTTGGTAGAAAATGTCCTTATTTGTATTTATTTATTTGTAATACGCTAAAAATTTTAAGTGTGTGAGTTTTAACAAAATACTACAAGAGACTTGTTGGTAGTATTTTAATTGCTCTCATGTTATTTTTTGTTGTTAAACATACAACAATGTAAACACATGTTCTCAGTAAGATTTTGTATTTCTTAATCAAAAAGACTATAAATTCAACATAAATCCTTCAATGTTTTTCACAATGATAACAAACAGTAGTAAAAAATTATAATACAGTACATTCTTTGTTTGTTTGTATAATAATGTATTAATGATCAAGTTGTTAAAAACCATAAGTATTCTTTCATGTGTAAATACATAACAGCAACAGGCATATTAGTTCTCCAAGAATTAAATGCAATTTTGATGTTTCAATGTTACTATTGAAGTGGTCGGGTTGAAGGCATAATACGTGTTAATCTGTGAGTTTAACAAGAGTATGATGTTCACTAGTTAAATGGTGCTATCTTAAAATTTTATTTATAAACTCATAAACTAGACCATTTCTTATTATTGTTATAATAAACTTGTTTTCTATTAGGAAGTTTTATTTCAGCCCACTCTGTACCTAGAAATCTAGTATTCAAATCCAAATATGAATGCTGCAGCCTTTACAACTTTTAACTTTACTTTGAATACAAAGTTAGAAGAAGATTGGATTCTAAGGAGTCATTTTCAAAACACAAACTTGAAGAAACAAAACTCTGAACTCTTGAGAAAAGCTGCTGTCGAGTGCTCTCTACAGTGTATTTGGAAAACATTCATTCCTATTTGTCATGTTTTGTTTGTTTAATTGTTTAGAATGGATGAAATAACACTCTCGTTTTTGTGCGATGAGCTGATGACATCCAGAAAGGGAGGAGGAAACTGCTGAATAAAAACACTAGGTACAAATACTAACTATCATTTATGTAAACAGGGCTCCTCTTTTTTTTAATTTAGTCACTACAATTGTGGCAGCGACATTCTTTAGTTCTTTTGGTTTGAATTTACAAATACAAGTTTTTTTAGTTTGCAACAGTTTTTATTCTTTTGTTTGGTGGGGTTTGCTGCTAATGTCTAACCATAACAACTCAAGTTTAACATCTGTACCTACTTTGTTTCCACATAGTGATTGATTAACTATTAAGTAACGTCTTTGGTTGCATTTTTCGAGTCTTGTCTGGGCAGGTAATGATGTAATAATTGGTAATTAGGCACTTCAAGTTGAGTCAAACCAGGTACTAAATATGGGACAGGAGCAGATGATATTTGTTGGTGTCTTTTCATTTCAACTAAATAGTTTTCTGTATTGGTATCATATTTCATTTAATTATTTCAAAATGTTTATTTCCAAAAGAAATGGAACATGTCTACCCAATTTTACCCACTGGTAGCGCAAAACTAGGAGATTTGACTTTTTAAATTTAAACTCATCTAAGAGTAACATAATAGTTTGCCAACAAGAGTAACAGGCCAAAGTTTGCCTTTGTAAGCTCAGTTTACAAGCCAGATAGCTTTAGCTTGTATACACCCATTTTAAGTCATTTAATTAGTATATTTTGGGTTCCAACATTGACCAAACCTTAGATACCCAGTTTTACCATACTCTCTCCTACAGGGACTCATGGGGTAAGTATAGCATGATTAAGGGTCATATTATAACGTGAAGGAAGAAAAGTATTTGAGCAAACCTTATAAGACACCCGGATAGATTAACCTCGAGGCCCACTCTAGGTACCGCTTTTATAGTACCATACCTGTAAAGTAAAAACTGCAAATGCCTGATGTTTTAAGCTAGTTAATGTACTTAAAAATAAATATGGGAATATTAATTATTTTTTGTGGGAGCATAGAGCTATTAAAGCTGCTCCATATAAAATCTAAAACTTGTACTTTTGTCACAAAATAAATTTTGTATTTAAAAATGTAAAATGTGACATTTTATATGCTGCAGGAAAAATAGCTCTATGCTTCCAGGAAAAAGCTTTCTTCATTTTAGTACATTAACCTGGTCAAAACATCATTGCAAAACTTCCTCATGTTAAATTCCCTATCCCGTCAAAGCGTGTCGCTCAGGCTCTATCCGGCCGCCTTTTAAGGACAACCTAGATTGAAGTATGGAAAAGCATTTTTGTATACAACTAATATTAGAAAATACTACATAGGTATTACTACCCTCATCTGTTATTTGAATGAGACCTGTTTATGTTGAAAAAATGTGTACAAAATGTTTGTAGGAAAACTCAGTTCTAACAACAGTTGCACCAAAGATAATGTTATGGTAGGTAGGTTGGGCATAGATGCCACAAAGCTGAGGCAGGAAAATCAACATAGTTGTGGCAGCCCAAGCACAGATAGTGCTGCCATCTCTTGCTCCTTTCTCCCCCCTCGGCTCGACATGAAATGTTCGAGAAAGACCAAATTTGCGTGTGCGTCAGGGGCTTTACTTGAGACTCTTAAAGAATTCCCTCGCTGCTCTATATGTTATTGGGCTGCCGAACTATGTTGATTTTCCTGCTGCAGCCATGTGGCATTGCTGCGGAATCTACCTACCATAACATAATCTTTGGTTGCTCTAATGCACCTCGTAAGGAATCTTGGGCTAATTGGTGATATCTTTTTCATAATTTAAATACATCCTGGACAAGTTTTACAAGAAAACCTACTGTTTTTTATTTTGTATCCAAGCTCTAAAAACAACTCTTATTCAAATAACAAATGACAGTAGAAATACATATATGGAGTCTTGGACTATATTGCATGTATCGTCCGTGTCATAAAGCGGCAAGTAAAAAGTAACCAAAGCTACTTTATTTTTGCATGGTCATACATAGTTTTAAAACATAGCTAAATACTTGTATAAAACCACGTTCTCTTGTTCTTGATCAGCAAGGTAGATGGAAGAAGTTTCTTTAGAGCCTGAAGGTTTGTAAGAAAACAGGGAATCGGCCGAACAACAATATTAAGTCGCTACATTTATTTGTTATGGAAAAGTTTCATATGAGATTACTTTTTGAAAGCAGTAAGTTGAACCATATATTTTATATTTACTGATAAGTGTGCGTTCAAACTTCTGCTTTAAAACATCAATTAGATTTGCAATCCTTTTACTCGAGAAGTGGGAAAACAAATAAACTCGTTGCTAACTAGTTTCTAAGTTGTTTTACCTTTTAGTTGGACTGCTTAATGTCACATTGTGGGTAAATATACGACATGAAAACCCAATCAACTTCAATAGAACAGTTTGTATTATTTTAGATCTAATTAAACAGAATTAACTTTAATCTCAGATGAAGCGGAAGGTATAATTAAAAGCTGTAATTGCGCGGCCTGTAATCAGAATCAGGAGTTTGGCCAAACTTGAGTCAGTTATTGAAATCTCTCATTTTGACATCTCTTTACATTGCTGTTAATTAATAACCCTTTCAACTGATTTCCGATCCCGAGATTCAAATTAAGTACTCAATTCATTCATCAGGACATTTGCTTTGGATTTATTTATTTTACCTGGTACACCCAGCTATGCTTCGAGTTTTCACCAAAACATTTAAAACCTCAACCTGCGAATGTACATTTTTTAGTTCAAGAAAAGCGCTACTATAAATTCTAGCGAATACTCCTACAAGAGAGTATACTTTACAAAGCCTGAAGCGCCCTTTTGGAAGCAATTCTGCTGCCATCTTGGTCTGGCTGAAAGAATGATGTTGATTTTAGTACAAGCACATTCGTATATTATGTTAGTACACACACTGTGTACAGTGCTATAAATGTTTACAACAATCCTAATCGAAAAATATCATAAATACAACTTTTATAAACTAGATTCCTTTGGGAGGGGGAGGAACGCGTCCTCAAAGGTCACTTCCGGTTAAGGATTTCCCTGGTTAACAAACTTAACCTAGAGAATTTTGTATGAAAATCAAATAAAATACGACCTGTGGAGTGGTTACATGTATAGGTATAGCAAAAAGTGATGCCATATTTTACTTAGAAGATGTTGGAAACCTCAAAACTGCATGCCGTTTTGTTCTAGAATGTTTCGTTCCCTGTGGCGATTTAAATTAATATACTTCCTATGGAAATCCTCCAATAAAGATACCATCAGTGACCCATTTATGTCGTTCCATAGTGAAAGTTAAATTAATTTAAGAGACACAGATGTTTTACAGGTAGATTGATAATCCATACTATTCCTAAAAAGAATTGGTATATGACAATACAACAGTTCCTGTTTAGTGGCTCGAATAATTTGTATTTCTTGCTTGACGTATACTAAAACTATGCACAATTAACATTCTAGCAAAGTTTATTAACGAAAACTAAGTTGTTGATTCGGAGGAACATTTTTGATTTCTTTACGGGGTAACACTGGACTAGCCGCGTCTATTATTAATTATTATCTTATCTACTTCCGAGAAGTGATAAAGTCGAGATAGCGACCACCTGTAAATCTCCAACTAAATATCCAGTTCGTCCTGTATCGTTGCCGAGGACGGGTCACTGTAATCGTTGTATATTTGAAGACAAAATACGTGTTTCCAATACGACTTCGTTTTGATTTTATATAATTCTACTTCTGTAGTTGCGCCAATCATAAGTACTCTGTGGCAAGGAGTAAAAGGAACAGCGTTTGGGTTCATTGCTATCGATTGTGTATCGGCTATTTTCCGTATCAATGTTTGGTTAAATAATGTTTCGGTTGAAAGTGAAGTGTTGTGTTTGTGTTTTAAATATTAGTGAAACATAGCATCGCAAGAACCCTTTCCAAAGTAAGTGATTGATTTGTTTACCTACTAATAATAAGTTGTTAGTTTTATTGTATTACGTAAAGTTACAAATTTGCTTTATTGGTTTGGTACGATCATAGCTAATCTATAGGCCTAGGCCTTTTGCCTATGTACTAGTAAAGACTTCAATATATATTCATGTGTACCTCTAAAGCTTAAATTAATATGCTATATTTTAAGACCAGCCTATACTATACGGTTTTTACAACGTTGGACAGAATTCTTATCCCTGTAATTATAAGAAAAGTTGATCTTTTAAATATACGTGAACTAGTTGTTAAGTTGTTCTCGTAATAGTTTTAAAAATTATTCATATAGTTTAGATATTATACGTTTGTTCGTTTCCGTTTTAAATGAGACGTCTTGAGTAATGCTTTTACGGTTGATAAGTTGTTAACCCTTAGGTGTATGAGAATAGACACTGAAAAAGTATGTTCTCAAGCCTTGGGTTGAATTATTTCTATTCCACAATAAACTTAGCCTTATCAATTAATTCACTACCGACAGTTAAATCCTTAGTATTTTTTATGTTAATTTCATTACAAGCAGTTAATTGTGACATAACATTTCTATCGCTCTGGTAAATAATTGTCAATAATAACGCTGATATAATAATTGTATTGCTTTAAAGATAACGTCAAAAATAGATCTGGCGATAATCTGTGGGCTGGACAGAGATAGCAGTTTATGGCTGATTATTTTTAGTCTACCCAAGTTGAGAAGGCAGTGGCACAGCTGATAATTTAACAATTACGTTGGCCGTGGCGATAAGAAACCTTTCAATAGTCTGACTCATAGAAAGTGTTCCTCTTGTGTTCTAAAGTGTTCAATGGTCGGTATAATCCTTCGTAAGTGTATTTATTGTTCGGGTGTTGTACTTCGCGATGTTTGTGTGTGAAAAGTGAACATTTGTTCGGTGAAATGTTGCCGAGATGCAGGCCTCTCATCTAACCCAATTCGAACTGGTGAGTCAATGCTTATTGAAATGTCTGAAAATATGTTTTACGTGAATTGCACAATGGTTTTATATTCTAATAGTACTGAGAATTTTCATCATAGTGATTGAAGGGTGTCTCTAACAAAGTGAATATTACATAAGAAGTACACCAAAGCATTCAAGTTTCGAAAACCAAAGCATAACCTAACCTAATTAATTTGCATTGTATTGTACATTCAAACCATTACTACAGTTGGAGATGAGTGAGATATAGTTCCTAATAGGTTTTGGCTTATGATATCGCTCGTTTATAGTTACAGTGAAAAGTAGCAGTTAAGTTTCATTTCTTTTTTATATAAAACAATACATTATAATTTGAAATTGGTAGAACAGAAAGTCATATTTTATGAGGTTTTTTGTTTTCTCGGGTTTCACATTTAAGATTAACTCTCAATAAATACAACCAAGACTATTGATAGAAGTATCCTTGTATCATTTTTACTATCACACGACCATTTCCGGGTCCATAACCCATTATCTATAATTCCTTGATATCTTGATCGAGAATTGACATGGGATTTTCATGTAGATAGTGTAGGATTAAGCTCGCAATAAATTTTCTCGTACATCTATTTGTACTGCCCGACTCAGTTACTAAAGACTAATCTACCCACACTTCTACTTCAAACTGGCCTTGTGGAATAATTTGCACTAAATCCTCCTTTTTAGAATGTTCATACTAAAAAAGTTCTGTCGGAAGTATTGCAATATTACATTAGGGCAAACCAACGTTAAAAATCTGAATATGGGGACATTTTGAAGATACTTTTTATTTTCTTACGACATTAGAGCAGGCAAAAGTACCTAACTGGTAGACGTAGAACGGTAGTTCTTGAGCGTTTACTCTCCCAAGACGGGAGCCCATTTTGTCAACAAATTGTCAAATTCGTTGAACAATTTCCGTTAGGGCTTTCAGAGGTCGTCAGAAATCTGCATGGATCAAAAGCATTTTACAGCTGAGATGAGTTTAGGGGTAAAATTGGCAAGCACAGGTTGGCTGTATGTAAATGTTATGTTTTGGTTGAACTGCTTAATTTACTAACAAATTAAACTACGTATCTACAAAATAGTACTCCATTACTTTGGAATAACCATAGCGTGTTTATAATTTGATACCTCGTCGTAGAATATTCTATCCAGATAGTTTTTAAAATGAAGAACGCGTCGACTGAACCTGGAGTAACATTTCTAGAAAATATAAACGAGAGATACTCGTTATAAAATGTCCCAGACTGGCATGTCTCCTCTCCCGACAGATTTCAGATTTATTCATATGTGTCCCGTCCCGGTCCCTTGCGAGGGAACATTTTGTTGTTCACGAAATTATACAACTTTGCATTTGGAAACATAGTTTGCAGGTTTGAGATTTAATTTTAGGTTTTTTAATTGAAAAGTTCGGAAAATAAAATATTTGTTCTTTGTACATGGGAGAAAATAAACGTAACTTCTAGCTCAACTTGATAGGTTTTAGAGTAAATCCACAGTTTTACATGTAAATAAACTAACAGCGGTATATTTCTTTTCAAATGAAAGGTCGGTGCGATTGTTTATGCTTCATAGTCATTACACATTGCGTTCTTCAATTAGTTTTTAGGGAGGAGAGGTTATTAATAATTGCTAAAGGATGCAGTGAAATTGTGCTTTTTCTGAAAGAATGCTTATGAATTTGACTACGAGTATACTCATAGCAGACCTTCCACCTCCCTTCCGGCTTCGGAACTGCTCGTCTCCAGGGGCGACTGGAGCCGGTGGAAGAGGGACCGCCCTTTTTCAAAATATGTCATTTCCGCCTCCTACTACGTGGTTTTACTAGACTGGGAAGTCAATAATCTTGCTTTTATGTGTAATGTTACAGTGTATAGATGTAACACTCATCAAATTAAGTCTAGTGGTACGTAAATAATTATGCACTTTTGCACTAACGATTTAAACCCGCCTTTTTTCATAGATGAGTAATTTTGTCCTCATCTTACATATGTTTTTAGTGCAGTATGTTGTTTGCCGCTGAATAATGTACTTTTAAACATATTATGTTAGTATCAATTATACAGGATGTTTATAAAAGGGTGTCACAAACTTTAGTGTTGGGTTTATGGGATCTAAGAAAAGAAAAATCAAGAATAACGTTGTGATAATTTAAATAGGATGTGGATGATCTGATAAGATTCTACAATGCACTTGATAAGCGTAGTTGACTTGGAAAATCGACCGTTTTCATGAGTCTATCTCCATCATAACTTTAGTTTTGGGCCCTTTTCAACCCTTCATTGAATATATCAATCATAAAATTTAACTAGGTTTAGGCCTTTAAAATACCGGTACCATAAATATCGTGAATACAGGGACTAGTACAGCTAAACACTTCAGAAGTCACAAATCAAATACAAAGCGAGGACTTGTAAAACGTTTCATTGTAAAAACGTTCCTTAGTTTGAGACCATTGAACAAAATGCATCGGGAAACAATTAAAGAACAATTAACCTGACGGTTGTCTGTCTCACCCTCACTTCCCACCACTTCTCTTCTAACCCCTGCTGTAGTGTTTTGGAGTTTTAACTTGAATAAAAGTAGCATTATATAACGTTTCAAGTGTTCTGCATTGGCAGTGTTATTAACTTGTGGCATAGATTATGTTATGGTAGGTAGACACCGCATGGATAGGTTAAGTGTAAGAGAGGACTTGTTAGTCCTAACTTCGCCTAATAAAGCCATTTTTCATTTCATTTCATGGATGAGGCAGGGCATAAAATAAACATAACAGTTTTGCTTATTCTATGGGCAGGAAATCAATATTGTTGCAGCACAGATATCGCTGCGAGAATTCTTTTAAGGGTCCGCCTCAGTGGTCACCTCAGGGAATGGCTGAATTCGTCCACCCAAGGAACACACGATATCGCGCACCTTACAACTTGCTTAACAACGGGTCTTCTTTCTATTGATGCGGCTTAACTGTCAAGCCAATCGCTTGCAAAGGTTGCAGTTTTTATTGAGTTTAATGATTGTATAAATAAGCAAATATTCGTAGAGATATTATTTGCAACGAAACAAGTTGGGCATGAGTTATGGCCTACACCATCCTCCTCAAGGCGAAGCCGAGTCCCGATCAAAACTCAAGAAATCATGTACCAAATCCCTTACTGTTTTATATAGCTCAACAATTATATAGTCATTTATGTCTCAAGGTAGCTTTCAGAGTACTGCCCAAATAAGGTACTGATGACGGCTTATTTTGGAGAAATGTATCCACACCTGTCCTTTGGATTGACTCTGTGGGGAGGTTGCTCAAATGCACGGACTTAAAAAAGTAAATCTTGTCTTGTTTAACGAGGCAAAGTTAGGACTACAAATCCCTCTACACCACTTACCTCGACCTTTACCTAGCGTTACCGTATAGTCACATTACAAATGTAAGTATAGTGACTGCAAGGATCGAACCCGCGTCAGCGAAGTGATCAACTCCGGAGTCGCGCACGATTCCAACCCGCCACGGGTCCGCAGACTTCGATGTCAGAATGAGTGGAAACTTTAGCTTTTTAATTCTGTGACAATTGTCCTAAAGAAATTAATTATATTTTACGGCAATCAAAATGTATATATTTATTTATTTAACACAAGAAATATAATTTTGAAATTGACTTGTATCTCAACTGCGCAGATGATGTCGCACTTATGAAGAGGGTTAAAGCTTTGACAGAAGTGGAATCAAGGGAAATCCTCAACTCAGTCTAAAGCGCATTTCACAGTTTTCACAAAGCACCTTTGACAGATGACGCGTCTATTGCTCATCTTGTTCATGTTAATCACGCTTTCAACCTGACAGTCTCTCGTGTCCACTGTCATCTCTTCAGTGAAAGTGTTCAGCTAAATATCCCTCAACTCAGTCTAAAGCGCATTTCAGTTTTCACAAAGCACCTTTGACAGATGACGCGTCTATGCTCATCTTGTTCATGTTAATCACGCTTTCAACCTGACGGTCTCTCTTGTCCACTGTCATCTCTTCAGTGAAAGTGTTCAGCTAAATAATGTCCTCAACTCAGTCTAAAGCGCATTTCACAGTTTTCACAAAGCACCTTTGACAGATGGCGATATTGCTCATCTTGTTCATGTTAATCACGCTTTCAACCTGACAGTCTCTCGTGTCCACTGTCATCTCTTCAGTGAAAGTGTTCAGCTAAATAATGTCCCTCAACTCAGTCTAAAGCGCATTTCACAGTTTTCACAAGCACCTTTGACAGATGACGCGTCTATTGCTCATCTTGTTCATGTTAATCACGCTTTCAACCTGACAGTCTCATTGTCCACTGTCATCTCTTCAGTGAAGTGTTCAGCTAAATAATGTCCTCAACTCAGTCTAAAGCGCATTTCACAGTTTTCACAAAGCACCTTTGACAGATGACGCGTCTATTGCTCATCTTGTTCATGTTAATCACTTTCAACCTGACAGTCTCTCGTGTCCACTGTCATCTCTTCAGTGAAAGTGTTCAGCTAAATAATGTCCCTCAACTCAGTCTACAGCGCATTTCACAGTTTTCACAAGCACCTTTGACAGATGACGCGTCTATTGCTCATCTTGTTCATGTTAATCACGCTTTCAACCTGACAGTCTCTCGTGTCCACTGTCATCTCTTCAGTGAAAGTGTTCAGCTAAATAATGTTTATCACAAATCACTGGCGAGATGCAGAACCCACCACTCACCTGTAGGAGCATTTTAAGAGCAATATATGGTGAAGGATGAGTTACTGATGAGTGGTAGTAATGGTAATCTTATGAGGTGTAGTCTTGTTACAAACTAAGGCCGACTCTTCTTAAGTGAGTCAATAATTAATATCCTAATGACCAATGAATCAAGGCCAACAGCTTAACGCTTTCCAGATCACATGATGGTCTGATATGTCACAAACGATGGTGTGAGTTGATTCGGGTATCATCAGATAACCACTGAGACTATCTACAGAGGCCTGGGCCTATATCATCAAATCTGGCTTCCATGAAGTCAGAATATTAAAACCTTATTTAAACTGATGACTAGTAAACTTTACTCATAATGTTTTTTAAAATTCGAAAACAATGGCTCATCATGTATTAAATATTTTTACAGCTAATTATTCAACGTAAAATACGCTTTCAATTACAAAGTTGACAAACAACAAAGTTAAACTTTGAAACTTTCATTTAACTTTAACAATGACATGTAATTATAAAACAAAATGAGCTCTGCGTTCCTCTCTCTGGCCTCAGCTGTAAATGTTATACAAGTTTTATAAGTTGAGGATGAAGTTTGTTTAAAATTCAAAGTGGTAAAGTAATTATTCCCAACCTGTGTTGACAATAAACTGGTAAATTATTGCTGCAATATATTCAAGAAACAGCTGTTAGCGTTTGGTTTCCTACATTTGCACCATCGTGTTACAAGTTGTGGTTTTGTAGAACGAAATAGAGTAATTTAGGCTATTAGTAAAACGCTCATAAGTTTGTCTTGCAATTTCTCATTAGAAAAATCTAAATCTATATATATTTGCAGATTTTGGCATATTTCAATGTTCCTGGACTATTCGTAATTTTAAGTTAGAAATTCCTTAAGTTATATATGAACCGAGATGTCAAGTTTATGAGAAAAGGAGGACTTTGTGTCCACTATGTCAAGCCCTTACTTCTACGAAACTTTTGAATTTGAAGTGGCGGAAGAAATTTATTCTTTCCAATCCGATTTAGTTTGTGCGACGATTTAAATTTACGGGTGAAATTACAAGGGACATTTTGATGTATATGAAACTTTTACAGCAGCACTATTCCTGTCGCCTTCTCAGAAGAATGTCTATGAAAATCCAAGTCTTCAAATATCAAACCCTTCGACTATCTTCCCATCCCATTACATGAAAAAAAAACAAATAAACTTTACCACAAAAATGGATGTTGATGAAATTTCTGTTTCTCAAGCAAATGGCCCCATCTTTTACGTTGTATCTACGTTTGCCAACCTCCCCGTGGCGAGACTGGGGAACCATTTTTATGTACCTAAGTAAAACCTTAACATGATGAACTAACAGGCAAACAGTATAATTTACCAAACAACATGAACATTGAATTTTTTTAGAAATATTTAGGTAACTGAAATAACGAAGTTAATTTAAAACCCCGTAACGTAGCAAGGGTACTTTCAGCTAGTCTTTACTAAGTTATAAATGTGTAAAATATAAAACTGTATTGATGCAGGTTAAAGAAATTCCGGGCACGATGCTGGAGGGATAGATAACAATATTCACACCCGCCATCTTCAAAGACAGCCTGAGTAATTGCATTACCCTGCCTCCGAGATAAAGGTTTTCTTATCCCTTGTAACACAACCTGCGTGTTTGTATACAGTGCCGGAACCTTTTTCTTGAACTTTCATATTCATGAATGTTTAGTTTCATGACAGTAAAATTGTACAGTTTTTAGGTTTAAAATATACGAACACGTAAATTTCAACCTATGTTAATTGGACATTTAAGAGGGGGCCGGATAGAGCTCGAACGGCGTTCAAATAAGATGGAGAATTTAACATGGGAAAATGTGTAAACTGTGTTTTACGTAGGTTAATGAACTAAAACGTGGAAGGGTTTAAAACAGAAAAATGAGTTCGGTTATAAAATAGAATTTTGATTACTGAATTTCGAGTGCTATGTTCTCATGGAAAAATCCAGTTTTTAGTTCAGAAGTACAGAATTATTTTGACGACGAAAGTAACAGTCTTAGTGTTATTATGAAGCAGCATCAATAGATCCAGAGAACATTTTCACATTTGAGTAAATTAACTTGCCTTAAACGTAGTTTGCAGTTTTTATCCCATGTTATAAGCGGTACTCTGAGTTGGACCTGCGGGCGCTCTATCCGGCCCCTCTTAAAAGCCATTTTAACATTTTCAGATCTTCGAAGTTAAAATTGTATTATTAACTTGACAGCAAGTTGTGTACAGGCTGCGCATGGGTATCTGGGCAAGAGGTTTGATTAAATCAGTAAACATAATAATATATTTTATATGCCAGGCTTTAAGGCATTTTGAAGGCTCAATTAGAAGCAGACTAGGCAGTAAGCAACTATTGTGATATAAAAAAACTTACACATGGCCACCATTATGTTTTAAATATCGGAAAAGTATATTCTTTTATCCTTTATCTACCTTGGTATCACACAAATATTCCAAATTTCATGTAATCTTTACACATACAAATTTTCTCCCCGAAAACCAAAAATGCAAAAGCAAAATTGCAATTGTGAGAGCGCACAAACCTAACAAACATTCTCGGAGAGTTGTGTGACACCCTGTATAACGAGTTGTTTCACGCTGAGTGTTGGGTGTGTTGATCAAAGAGGTTTGATTCAGGATTCATCCCTTAACAATGAACGAGGGAGTGAAAGCACAGCTCTCGATATCGCTGCTTTGACGCGATGCAAACTCTACTTCTCGTACATACGAACCTTGACATTCCCTCTTCAAGATTTCGAATGATTTTAACTACTTAGAAATGCACAATGGACTAATACGTGCCTTTTGATTCAATCAAAATGTGTCATTTATAAGTTGAGATATCAAGACTTACGTTTCAAAGGCAACTAGTTTTTAAACATAAGGTTACTAGTAAATCAAACTGGACCCGTGGCTGATTGGTATCACCCATACTCCGAATCACTTCGGTGGTGCGGGTTTAATCTCCAAAAACTTTGTTGTGTGATTTTACGATGACGCTATAGGTAAAGTCAAATTTTGAGAGCTAGAGAGGACTTTGTATAGTTCTAACCTCGCCTCGTTAAACCTTTTAAAATAAAACAAATTTTAGGCGAGATTGGAACTTGTTTCCCCTACCACTCAACCTCGTTCTTTACCTAGCGTTCACACATAGTCATCTTATTTGGGTGTTGCGTTGTTATTTGCGTTGTTAATGTTTTGAAATAGGCCTGAATACAATTAGAATATTGTTAAATTCTGCGCTAGTCAGTAATATTCCAAACAGCCTCGTTTTAAAACGGGTTTGCTTCAGAAACTATTTGTATACACGCTTTATTACTAAATCGGCATTTAATATTATTTGTGAAATTATAGTCAGAAGTATCACGCGATGCGTTATTTGTAACCAAACAAACTGATTATTACGTCAATACAACCCATAGGAATGGTTTTATATCATTTTCAAAATGTTAGTTCTCGGTGGTAAGTGCGCGTAAGGTTGCGGCATATATACCGGTGACACTGCGCTCTGTCGGGAGGACCGGAGACTCTAGGTGTCGAACAAGACCAAAGTTCTTGACATGTAAATAGACACAGATTTCAAGTGCCCGATACATTCAAATATCGTTTGGTATATCGGGGTAATTTACACCTCAGTGTTGCTATTTGTTCTCCTTTTATCGGCAACCGTAAAAATCACAATCGTAAACGAGTGTTTGTCATTTGGTTCTGAAAACAGCTGCTTCCTGCTATAGAATATGTATTAACAGTGCTAAAGTGTCACTTTTTACTTCAGGTAAATAACGTATTGTTTTGACGACATTTTACTCCCTAGGGAGAAAAAGATAATTTTAATGATCTTTTTGTGGCATGGGCATCAGCCGGTTCAACTAGTTTGTTTTGAGTTTTAACACTGACTTATAGTAAATCAGTGTAACAGCTTTTTCTTCAAAACAATATTAATAAGTATGAAGGTACGTGTGGTATGAAGGTGAGGTATGTGGTAAGTATGAAGGTTTTAGCAATGGTTCAATTGAACCTGAATAGTAAACATTAAAATATGTAAACAACATAACAATTAGAAATGTGACATCTGGTAAATTATTAAACTAACATCTGTAACAGTGCTCTCCCTCTCAAAGTGTTGTGCGCAGCATTTATCCCACATGACGCCTCCAAATTTGGCCGCTGTCCATTTCGATGAAGTAGTGCAGGTGGCCGTCTTTAATTTTAATTTGTCCATAGTTCCACTCTTCTTTTCCGGAGTAATTCCGGGCTTGCACACGGTCCCCTTCTTTGAAAAATCACACGATTCCTTTTGGGTGTTCAGGATTACGTAACTTTTGAGTTATAACTTATGTAACAAATATAATTCATACTGCTGAGTTCAAAACAATGATTAATTAATTATTTACACTATAAAACATTTATTGACATTTTTCTCATTATTATTTCCATCATGACAAAAAATATCGTTCATCACTCGGCCCGAAAGTGTCTTTTCGACCCTCGGACATTAACTTTACCTCGTGTCAAAAAGTGTCACTTTAGGACCTAGTGATAAAATATACTATTTGTAATTTTGCAATAATAACAGCTGTTATTATTATCGGCAATAATCGGCCAACGCGCAAATAGAGCGAATGTGTGTAACCGGTGTATAAATGAATGAGAGCGAGTGTGAATGTGTCAGGTTAAATCCAAGTCTCCCAAGTGTCTCGTATTAGTATAATAGAACAGTATAGTTTTAGCATATTAGCATATAGAATATTAGTATAATAATCAACTGTTTTTATTAAGTGTGTAATCAACTGTAATTAAAATGTAAGAAGAATTTCCTTTGTATATAACTAGTACTTTTTACTTAGAGGCTCATCTTCACGCACAGGAATCTTCTTATATGGGGGTTATTTTATGTGTACACTTTATTGTACAAATTTATATTTATTTTAAACTTGTGTAAACAAATTTACTATACGATGTATGTATTTTACGGAAATAAAGATATTTTGAATTAAAATTGTTTTTACAAATTCAATGGTGTGTTAAAGTTTTACTTTTATTCCCATGGAAATAGAGGTTTTTTAAAACCATGTTTTGTTATTTTGGTTTAAAAACAGCACCTTTAGACACATGTACTGACGAGCCTAAGTTGCACTTTATTCTCAGGAAAAACTTGTTTTGATGATCTGTTTTCCTTTTTTTTGGCTTACCTGGCGGAATCGTGTTAAAGCAATGATATAACAAAAGCCAAATGTGTAAACTGAAAACCGTACCAATTCAGTTGAAAGTCGTGTAATTATACAAGCGTAGCAGACCCGCCAAGTCTAATAACTTGTGTTGAATTGCCGTTCATACAAGTGTTCAGGCTAGACCGAGAAGTAGATATCGTCGACAAATAAACATTTCCAAAAGGAGAACAAGTGTCAACACTGAGGTGTAAGTGACCGACCTCTATCAGAGTGATAAGTGCATTACCACACGTGATGTTGGTCGGGATGAAACGTCATAACGTCTATTGACGGGTCAAGAACTTGGGTCTTGTTCGACACCTAGAGTCTCCGGTCCTCCCGACAGAGCGCAGCAGTGACGCGGTATATATGCCGCAACTGTACGCGCACTTACCACCGAGAACTAACTATTTAAATATACGTTTCAAGCGTTAAATCAAAGTGAAAAGTTGTGTATTTTACATATTTATGTTTAGAGCATTTGGCATGGCGTATTTAAAAAGATCTTAAGTGAATTTGTTATAAAGAGCTTTTTTACGTGTTTTGCTGATTTCATGCAGTAATCGACAACAGAAAATGAATAATGCCTAGGATGGAATCGTTTTGAGTCTAGCTCAATGAATAAAAACAGTCCGAAACGATTATGTGTGCTAAAGCGCTGATGGCGTTAGTAAAGCGAATATCGTTTGCAATAATTACCAAAAGTAGGGCAACAACTCCGGCCCGAGGAGAAAACGTTATTCTTGACTTTTTCTTTACATTGATCCCATAAACTAACACTACAGTTTGTGACACCCTTTTATAAACACCCTGTATAATTGATACTAACATATTAACATAATATGCGTTTGTTTTTGTGTTAATATTTTATTTTGTTAATGTTTGTCAACACAAATAACTTGTGTACTATGACAATCAATGTTTATGTTTATACGTTTAAAAGTATATTATTTAGCGGCAAACAACATACTGCACTAAAACACATGCGGGATGAGGACATGATTACTCACCTATGAGATAAAGGCGGGTTTAAACCGTTAGTGCAAATGTACGTATCACTAGACTTAATGTGATGAGTGGTACATCTAAACACTGTAACATTACAAACCACGCGTAGGAAGAGGAAAATGGAACTCATCATTTGAAAAAAGGGCGGTGCCCCTTCCACCGGCTTCGGTCGCCCTGGAGGTGGGAAGGGTGGAAAGGAGGTCGGAGGGATGTTACAAAAAGGAGAGGCATACCTGGGACTTTTTTGTGTAACCGGGTTGAAAACCTTCACAAGGAGTAGTGTATCAAGATACGTTTGGACTTATGGAAGAAGAAGAGCTTATTGCGAAAAGAAAGGCTACCTTGATACGACCAGGCCTATACGTGAATAAATAAAACAAAAATGTATGCGTAAGTTTGTCAAAATTGCTATGAAACAATTGCGAATCAATGATATTTGTAGATGTGTAATGATTATGTGTTCATAATAGTTATAATGATATTGTGAGTTCATAAATCAACAAGAGAAGTACGAGGCATGAGGGAGCGCGCGCAACAATCACACCGGACAATACTACCGGACTCTCGGATGCTGCCTCGCTGATCAGCAAAGTTACGAATAGTTCAAGTCAATTTTAATTCATATGAATATATTTGATAATAAGTATCAAACAATCAACTGTTTGCATTAAATTATTGATTATTACTAGGAAGTCCTAAGTCAACACTAAAGAATGTGAAGTTCCAATTTTTGTAATTTTCCCGCGTAACTGAGATGGTACAAAGATTATTTGTGATGTTTTCGAGGTGTACAAAAATTGATGGTATTTTTTTCAATTTGACGAGGTCGGATCCTGGTAGGTTCTAGGATCTGACTATCGATTGGTTGAACACGAGTTATATGCTTAAGGGTACACAATTTTATTTTTGTGATACAAAAAGAGAACAATATTCTGGCACCATTTTGTTTGAATCGGACCAGGTCGGATCCTACGTGTTCCGAAAGAGTAATCGCTACTAACTCAAAAAGAAAAGGGGTACAGCATGTTTAAATTGTTGTGCAAAAAGAGTACAAAAGGCCAAGGTTGGTTAGAGTTATTTTCATATCATGTAAAAGTGTATAAGAACATTTTACATCAGGATTCTTCTGTAAAAAGTCCCCATGCATGAGCATGACTGAGATGTCACCAGGCAAGTATCTACGATTCAGAGCATGCTCACGACGGTAGTGAGAAATAGACGGTTTAAATGATTCTATATGGTCTGCGATCTGTTTTCTATCGATTTGAAGTGGTGTGTTTTTACCTCGTTTGTCCTGTGGAGGCGATAGACTGTTTGATGTTGTGTTCTTAAGAATGTTGTGTAACATGGTGTCATCGTTTTTTGTGAACCCTAAGGTTGTAAGCAGAAACGTTTTGAAATGATTGTTACTGTTGTTATGTGTGTTAGTTAATGGCCACTTTGAAAATTGTTCTTGTAAACAACTTATCTATTTCTACCTAATATTACACATTTTAAAAAAATCTTCATAGAAAAGAAAAGACGTATGAATTTGTTGAACGATTGAGGTTGCATTGGATTGTTTAAATTTTCGTGTGGATGATGATGCAATTCTTTGGTTGTGTGCGAAATAAGTTTCAAATAAAATTGAGATTAACAAAGTTATTTGTACGAGCTGTGTATTGAATGTTTCTTCATCACATTTAAGTTTGTAGAAAACACATTTCCATTTGTGAAATACTCTATATTAGTTTTAATTGCGTTTGCGTGATTCTACAACATGATTATCAACAAATAGAACAGTATAATAATTGTACTGTCCTAGACCAACTACATATACGTTTAGTTACACATTTAATAGTTGTAACATTGTAATTTCTAAATGTGAAATTCAGTATTTTTCAAATTAAAATTGAAATAGTGTTATTTATATGTCGTCGTTTTTTAAAACACGAAACTCTAACTTGACATATCAAGTCTACCGTGAAATTAGATTACCATCTTAAATTGCTGAAACCACAGCATAAGTAATAAACTGTTATCAAAAAAGTTGTACTCTACATGTTCATTAAAACTTTTGCTTAAAAGTGTAATATTAGGTAGAAATAGATAAGTTGTTTTACAAGAACAATTTTCATTAGCTTAACACACATAACAACAGTAACAATCATTTCCAAAAACGTTTCTGCTTACCTTTAGGGTTCACAAAAAAACGATGTACCATGTTACACAAACATTCTTAAGAACACAACATCAAACAGTCTATCGCCTCCATAGGACAAACGAGCCAAAAACACACCACTTCAAATCATCAGTGAAAACAGATCGCGAATATATAGAATGTTAAACCGTCTATTTCTCACTGTTTGTTGAGATCATGCTCTGAATCGTAGATACTTGCCTGGTAACATCTCAGTCATGCTCATGCATAGGGACTTTTACAGAAGAAATCTTGATGTAAAATGTTCTTATGACTCATACAGAAACACTTTTACATGATATAAATAACTCTAACCAACCTTGGTCTTTGTACTCTTTTGCAAAACAATTTAAACATGCTGTACCCCTTTTCTTTTGAGTTAGTAGCGTTACTCTTTCGGAACACGTAGGATCGACTTCGTCCATTCAACAAAATGTTCCCAGAATATTGTACTCTTTTGTCACAAAAATAAAATTGTGTGTACTTAAGCATATAACTCGTGTTAAACCAATCGATGGTAATCTAGAACCTACCAGGATCCGACCTCGTCAAATTGAAAAAAAATACCATCGTGTTGCCAAATTTTCTAGCCTACAACAATTTTTGCAAACATCACAAAATAATCTTTTGTACCATCTCAGTTATCGCGGGAAAATTAAAAAAAATTGGAACTTCACATTTCCTTGAGTGTTGACTTAGGACTTCCTAGTAATAATCAATAATTTAGTAAACAGTTGATTATTTGAACACCAAACTATCAAATATATTCATATGAATTAAATTGACTTGAACTATTCGTAGCTTTGCTGATCAGCGAGGCAGCATCCGAGAAGTCCGTAGTATTGTCCGGTGCGATTGTTGCGCGCGCTCCCTCATGGCCTCGTACTTCTCTTGTTGATTTGTTAACTAACAATATCATGTAACTATTATGAATACATAATCATTACACATCTACAAATATCATCTGATTCATAACGGTTTCATAGCAATTTGGAAAACTTACGCATACATTTTGTTTTATTTATTTACGTATAGGCCTGGTCGTATCAAGGTAGCCTTTCTTTTTCACCAATAAACTCTTCTTCTTCCATGTATCGTCACACTACTCCTAGTGAAGGTTTTCAACCCGGTTACACAAAAAAAGTCCCAGGTATGCCTTTCCTTTTTTTGTAACATCCTCGACCTCATTTCCCCTTTCGGCTCAGAACTGCTCACCTCAGGGGCGACCGAAGAAGCCGGTGGAATGGGGACCGCCTTTCAAATGATGAGTTCCATTTTCCTCTTCCTACGCGTGGTTTATAATGTTACAGTGTTTAGATGTACTACTCATCACATTAAAATCTAGTAATGCATTCATTTACTACTGACGGTTTTAAACCTGCCTTTATTTCATAGGTGAGTAATCATGTTCTTCATCCGCATGTTTTAGTGCAGTATGTTGTTTGCCGCTAAATATCCTGGACCAAACATATAAAATAAACATTGATTGTCATAATTACACAAGTTATTTGTGTTGACAAACATTAACAAATAAAATATTAACACAAAAAAACAAACGCATATTAATATTTACCCCATGTTAGTATCAATTATACAGGGTGTTTATAAGGGTGTCACAAACTGTAGTGTTAAATTTATGGGATCAATGTAAAAGAAAAAGTCTAGAATAATGTTTTCTCCTCGGGCCGGAGTTGTTGCCCTACTTTTGGTATTGTACATAAACGATATTCGCTTTACTAACGCCATCAGCGCTTTACTTTTATAATCGTTTCGGACTGTTTTATTCATTGAGCTAGACTCAAAACGACGCGTAACTTCTGCCCAATTAGCCGGGTTGAGAAGTTCGATCCCTCTGTGGCCGACGACAATTGTGCTCAACAGTGACTTTGCGGGGAAACAGTGACTCAATCTAACTTCATTGGGAAAGAAAGAATCAATACAAAATGGTATTTCTTACAAGCCTAAGTCAGATTTACAATAGTACTAGCACTAAGTCCTAGTGGAGACGCATAGGGACCTTGATGAAGATCAATCAAGTAATGAAGACAAGCACAGCCGAAGGATATGTAAAGAGGATAAGAGCTGGATGCTTATGAACGGAAGGTGAAGAGCGACCCCTGACAGACCAGGGAGTGATACTTTAAGGTGATTCCTGGTCTGCCCATGTAAAGGCAATGTTTATACACAGGGTAACATATAGTGCGGACTTATACAGTTAAACGTGAAGCGCAAGTTTTCCACATCTCACGTTGATAAAAGAAACAAAGTCAAACGTTGTAATTTATATAATTCAAATAATTGTCAAAATTAAAACACACATTGTAGCGATGGAAGAGAAGACAACTTATTTGGAGGAAAGTGCTAGACTGACAACTGTATGCACCATTCTCAATGGGCTGTGAATTTTATTTTATGTTTGTCATTTTTTGGGTGTTCGACAAAAATGTTTTATTGAATAAGGATATACTTAAGTCACCGATATATAAACACGAGTGAACTGTACGTTGGGAACAATTAAATGGTTAGTTCAAACAAGGTTGTTTCTGTAAACAAATACTGTCCAAATCACTGAAACTTACGTAGTGCTTTTGCAACAATATTTATTTTCATGGATAAACTTTGCAATCATCATCATCATTTTGTGCACTAATCATTAAGATAATGGATTTGCAAATTAGTAACAGATAAATAATGCAAATTCCGACAACGCGAAAGTACGTTTGCAAGATAACATCTTTGTACCCGCCGTGTAGCAGCTTGCAATCTTGTTTCACTTGCATATTGCAGTTTCCCTTTCTTAACTTTATGTTTCTATTTATCTTGAAAGTAAAAACTCTCACTGGAAAATTGCCGCACTGATCAATATTATCTATCTAAATAAACAATTGTTTAACCACATTTAAAGATTTTTCAAAATGAAAACCACCCTTTTAAGACAAAATGAGCTGAATATTTTAATACTAAAGTGTAATTGCCTTTTGCGTTTCATTTGGGTAGTAAATTTTCACACATAGCCAAGATCACGACAGAGAAACTGAAATCAAGTACACATTTGCAGTCGGCTACTATAAGAAACTAACTTGTATATAAGAAAATGCATATACATAATTCAAATTATCTAAAATAATCGTCTAAGCTAAGTTGAACCGAGGTAGAGTTTTCTTCTTGAGACGCTTTAACTCGATTGTTGCGCTTATCCGGTCTTAACGGTAAACTCGATTAAATGCGGCAAAGGCTTCGTAAGCAGTTTTCAGCAAAACCACATTTGCATTTTCACTTTTATCATAAGAAAAAACATAAAAATTTTATGTACACACCGTAACTCATCATTTGAAATTACTATTTTTTTTTAAGTAAACAGTACTGAAAGCTTATTTGATCTCTCAAGCATTCTATAACACAGACCAGTTCTTGGCATTTAATTGGGAGACACTGCATTAACTAGGGTCTAGAGTGGTATGATTCGGATGAATGGGACGGAGTGAATGTAACAAATCTGTATGTTTGAATGTGTTTTCGATGTAAGAATGAGTGGAAAATTTTAGCTATAAATCTGACGATGGCTATGCATTTATTGTAAATGTTCACGCAATAAAACATATTTATTTATTTATTTTTATTCTATTCTATTCGATTGTCATAGTGCACAAGTAATTTGTGTTGACAAACATTAACAAAATAAAATATTAACAAAAAAACGCATATTATGATAACATATTTTAGTATCAATTATAAAAGATACCCACAAAAAGGAAGGGTGTTTATAAAAGAATATCACAAACTGTAGTGTTAGGTTTATGGGATCAATGTATGAAAAAAGTCAAGAATAACGTTTTCTCGTTGGGCCGGAGTTGTTGCCCTGCTTTTGGTAATTATTGCAAACGATATTCGCTTTACTAACGCCAGCAGCGCTTAAGCACGCAGCTTCGTGTCGGACTGGTTTTATTCATTGAGCTAAACTCAAAACGATTCCATCCTGGCATTATTCATTTTCTGTTGTCGATTACTGCATGAAATCAGCAAAACATGTAAAAAAAGCCTTTATGACAAATTCAATTAAGATATTTTATCACACCATGCCAATGCTCTAAACATAAATATGAAAAACTTTTCACTTTGATTTAACGCTTGAAACGTGTATTTAAATAGTTAGTTCTCGGTGGTAAGTGTGCGTACAGTTGCGGCATATATACCGCGTCAGTTCACACATTTGACTTTTGTTATACCGTAATTGTTTTACTATCTGCCATTAAGCCAAAAAAAGGAGAAACAGATCATCAAAACAAATGTGTTGACTTCCTGGGAAAAAAAGCGGAAACTCTCTCAGAACATGTCTAAAGCGGCTGTTTTTAAATCAAAATACCAAAAAACATGGTTTTGAACACATTAGTCTGATTTTAAAGTTCAAAAGAAACTGCCGTTCTATGGGTTAGTGTGTTAAGTTAAATTTTAAAACAAAATCATTGAAACAGTTGATGCCCTTGCAAATTAAAATAATGAGAATTATCATCTTCTTATTATTAATTAAAATAAAATGAATGTGTAAAATCAGCTGTTATTATTGCAAAAGATTTCATTTTATCTGTTTGATGAAAGAGATTAAAATAAATAACAATCCCCGCAGTTACCACTAACAAATAGGATGACTATGTGTGAACGCTAGGTAAAGGTTGAGATTGAGAGGTAGGAAGACAAGTCGTAATTTCGCCTCGTTAAACAAGAGAATCTAACCTTTTTACTTATCTGTATAACATGCAAAATGATTTTTTTACAATTTAAAAGGAAAAGTTAGGCGAGGTTAGAAATATGCAAAGTCCTCTCTAACTCTCAAAATTGGGCTTTAGTTAGCGTTATCGTAAAGTCACATAACAAAATTTTGATGGTGACTACAGATATTAAACGCATGACACCGAAGTTATAAGCTTCGGTGTCATGCGCGATACCAATCAGCCACGAGTGCAGTTTGAACTACTAGTTATCTTACGTTTAAAAACTAGTTGCCTTTAAAACGTAAGTCATGTTATCTTAACTTATAAACATTTTGATTGAATTAAAAGGCACGTATTAGTCCATTTTGCATTTCTAAGTAGTTGAAATCATTCAAGACATAACAATACGTTATTTACCTTAAATAAAAAGTGACACTTTAGCACTGTTAGTACATATTCTATAGCAGGAAGTAGCTGTTTTCAGAACCAAATGACAAATACTCGTTTACGATTGTGATTTTTACGGTTGCCAATAAAAGGAGAACAAATAGCAACACTGAGGTGTAAATTACCCCGATATACCAAACGATATTTGAATGTATCGGGCACAAAATCTGTTTCTATTTACATGTCAAGAACTTTGGTCTTGTTCGACACCTAGAGTTTCCGGTCCTCCCGACAGAGCGCAGCAGTGTCCTGTATATATGGCGCAACTGTACGCGCACTTACCACCGAGAACTAACATTTTGAAAATTATATAAAACCATTCCTATGGGTTGTATTGACGTAATAATCAGTTTGTTTGGTTACAAATAACGCATCGCGTGATACTTCTGACTATAATTTCACAAATAATATTAAATGCCGTTTTAGTAATAAAGCGTGTATACAAATAGTTTCTGAAGCAAACCCGTTTAAGAACGAGGATGTTTGGAATATGGCTGACTAGCGTAGAATTTAACCATATTCTAATTGTATTCAGGCCTATTTCTGTGATGAAAAATTATCAGGAGTTCAATTGGTCAACTCGTTGCTAATTCAATCAAAAGTGTCCAAATGCCGAAGGCTTTCAAAGCTCGTCTAAAACAAATCTTGGTCACAAAAGCGTTTTACAGTATAGACGAGTTCACGGCACATAACTGGGAGACCGCGGAAATCACCGACTTACAATAGAGCTAGTGTGGAATAATTCGAATGAATGGGAGAGAGTGAATGAACAAAATGTATGTTTAAACGAGACTTCGATAGCAGAATGCGTGGAAAACTTTAGACTAAAAACATGTCGATTGGATAACATGTTAATATGTTTCCGCAATTAACTATTTATTTATTTATCTGTTTGATGAAAGGAATTAAAATAAATAACAATCCCCGCAGTTACCACTAACAAATAGGATGACTATGTGTGAACGCTAGGTAAAGGTTGAGATTGAGTTAGGAAGACAAGTCGTTCTTCGCCTCGTTAAACAGAGAACCCTTACCTTTTATAACATGCAAAATGATTTTTTACAATTTAAAAGGAAAAGTTAGGCGAGGTTAGAACTATGCAAAGTCCTCTCTAACTCTCAAAATTGGGCTTTAGTTAGCGTTATCGTAAAGTCACATAACAAAGTTTTGATGATGACTACGGATATTAAACGCGCGCCACCGAAGTTATAGGGGTCATGTGCGATACCAATCATACGGGACCAGTTTGAACTATAGTTATCTTACGTTTAAAAACTAGTTGCCTTTAAAACGTAAGTCATGTTATCTAACTTATAAACATTTTGATTGAATTAAAAGGCACGTATTAGTCCATTGTGCATTTCTAAGTAGTTGAAATCATTCAAGACATGTTTGAATATGAGAATACATTTATCAGGTATAAGTAGAGTTTGCATCGCGTCAAAGCAGCGATATCGAGGCTGTGCTTTCCTCCCTCGTTCATTGTTAAGGGATGAATCCTGAATCAAACCCTCTTTGATCAACACACCCAACACTCAGCGTGAAACAACTCGTTATACAGGGTGTCACACAACTCTCTGAGTTAGGTTTGTGCGCTCCCATACAATTGCAATTTTGCTTTTGCGTGTTTGGTTTTCGGGGAGAAAATTTGTATGTGTATAGATTACATGAAATTTGGAATATTTGTGTGATACCAAGGTAGATAAAGGATAAAAGAATATACTTTTCCGATATTTAAAACGTAATGGTGGCCGTGTGTGTGTATGTTTTATATCACAATAGTTGCTTACTGCCCTAGTCTGCTTCTAATTGAGCCTTCAAAATGCCTTAAAGCCTGGCATATAAAATATATTATGTTTCCGCGTATTTTCTACTGCCATAATCAGCAATCAAACCTTGGTTTCACCAGATCTTCCATATATTTTCCTATTGTTTATGCGCAGCCTGTACACAACTTTGCGTGCTGTCAAGTTAATAATATAATTTTTAACTTCGAAGATCTGAAAATGTTAAAAGGCTTTTTTAAGAGGGGCTGGATAGAGCGCCTGGTCAACTCAGAGTACCGCTTATAACATGGGATAAAACTACAAACTACGTTTAAGGCAAACAATTTACTCAAATGTGAAAATCTTCTCTGGATATTGATGCTGCTTCATAATAACATAAAACTGTTACTTTCGTCATCAAAAATAATTCTGTACTTCTGAACTAAAACTGGATTGTCCATGGAACATAGCATTCGAAATTCAGTAATTAAAGTTTTATTTTATAACCGACTCATTTTTCTGTTTATATGCAGCATCACTAATGACTATATGCTTCTCGAAAAACCTTTCCGTTTTAGTTCATTACCTACGTAAAACCAGTTTACATTTTCTATGTTAAAATTCTCCATCTTATTTGAACGCCGTTCGGGCTATCCGGCTCCAAATGTCAATTAACATAGGTTGAAATTTACGTGTCGCATATATTAAAACCTAAAACTGTACACATTTTTTACTGTCATGAAACTAAACGTTCATGAATATAAAAGTTCAGAAAAAAAGTTCCGGCACTGTATACAAACACGCAGGTTGTGTTACAAGGGATAAAGAAAACTTTTATCTCGAGGCAGGGTAATGCAATTACTCAGGCTGTCTTTGAAGATTGCGGGTGTGAATATTGTTATCTATCCCTCCAGCATCGTGCGGAATTTCTTTAACTTGCATCAATACAGTTTAATATTTTACTCATTTATTATTTATCTGTTTGATGAAAGGAATTAAAATAAATAACAATCCCCGCAGTTACCACTAACAAATAGGATGACTATGTGTGAACGCTAGGTAAAGGTTGAGATTGAGAGTTAGGAAGAATTTCGCCCGTTAAACAAGAGAACCCTTACCTTTTATAACATGCAAAATGATTTTTACAATTTAAAAAGGAAAAGTTAGGCGAGGTTAGAACTATGCAAAGTCCTCTCTAACTCTCAAAATTGGGCTTTAGTTAGCGTTATCGTAAAGTCACATAACAAAGTTTTGATGGTGACTACGGATATTAAACGCGCGCCACCGAAGTTATAAGCTTCGGTGTCATGCGCGATACCAATCAGCCACGAGTGCAGTTTGAACTACTAGTTATCTTACGTTTAAAAACTAGTTGCCTTTAAAACGTAAGTCATGTTATCTTAACTTATAAACATTTTGATTGAATTAAAAGGCACGTATTAGTCCATTGTGCATTTCTAAGTAGTTGAAATCATTCAAGACATGTTGAATATGAGAATGTCAAACCCTCAGTATAAGTAGAGTTTGCATCGCGTCAAAGCAGCGATATCGAGAGCTGTGCTTTCACTCCCTCGTTCATTGTTAAGGGATGAATCCTGAATGAAACCTCTTTGATCAACACACCCAACACTCAGCGTGAAACAACTCGTTATACACACAACTCTCCGAGAATGTTTGTTAGGTTTGTGCGCTCTCATACAATTGCAATTTGTTTTGCGTGTTTGGTTTCGGGGAGAAAATTTGTATGTGTATAGATTACATGAAATTTGGAATATTTGTGCGGATACCAAGGTAGATAAAGGATAAAGAATATACTTTTCCGATATTAAAACATAATGGTGGCCGTGTGTATGTTTTATATCACATTAGCTGCTTACTGCCCTAGTTCGTTTCTATTGAGCCTTCAAAAAATGCCTGGCATATAAAAATATTATGTTTCGCGTATTTTCACTGCCATAACCAGCTTAATCAAACCTCTGGTTTCGCCAGATCTTCCATATTTTCCTATTGTTTTTGCGCAGCCTGTACAACTTTGCTTGCTGTCAAGTTAATAATATACAATTTTAACTTCGAAGATCTGAAAATGTTAAAATGGTTTTTAGGAGGGCCGGATAGAGCGCCCGTAGGTCCAACTCAGAGTACCGCTTATAACATGGGATACAACTGCAAACTACGTTTAAGTGTTATTTACTCAAATGTGAAATACTTTCTTGGATCGTCTGATGCTGCTTTATAACATCGAGACCGAGAAATCATGACTGAGACTTAGAACCGAACTCATTTTTCTTGTTTTATATGCAGCATCATTTAATGACTTATATGCTCTCGAAAAACCTTTCCACGGTTTAGTTCATTAACCTACGTAAAACACAGTTTACACATTTTCCTATGTTAAATTCTCCATTTTATTTGAACGCTGTTCGCTCTATCCGGCCCCTCTTAAATGTCCAATTAACATAGGTTGAAATTTACGTATTGTATATTTTAAACCTAAAACTGTACACAATTTTTACTGTCATGAAACTAAACATTCATGAATATGAAATTCAAAAAAAAGGTTCCGGCACTGTATACAAACACGCAGGTGTTACAAGGGATAAGAAACCTTATCTCAGAAGTAGGTAATGCAATTACTCAGGCTGTCTTTGAAGATTGTGAATATTGTTATCTATCCCAGCATCGTGCCGCCCGGAATTTCTTTAACTTGTATCAATACAGTTTAATATACATTTATAACTTAGGTAAAGACTAACTGAAAGTACCCTTTTGCTACGTTACGGGGTTTCAAATTGAATTTTCGTTATTTCAGTTACCTAAATATTTCTAAAAAATTCAATGTTCATGTTGTTTGTAAATTATACCGTTTGCCTGTTAGTTCATCACGTTAGGTTTTACTTAGGTACATAAAAATGGTTCTCCAATTAGGAGGTTGGCAAACGTAGATACAACGTAAAAGAACTGTTTGTTTGAGACAGAAATTTCATCAACATCGATTTTGTGGTAAAGTTTATTTGTTTTTCATGTAATGGGATGGGAAGATAGTCGAAGGGTTTGATATTTGAAGACTTGATTTTCATAGACATTCTTCTGGGAAGGCAGGAATGGTGCTGCTGTAAAGTTTCATATACATCAAAATGTCCTTTGTAATTTCACCTCGTAAATTTAAATCGTCGCACAGACTAAATCGGATTGGAAAGAATAAATTTCTTCCGCCACTTCAAATTCAAAAGTCCCGTAGAAGTAAGTGGGTTTTGACATAGAAAGTCCTCCTTTTCTCATAAACTTGACATTCTTGGTTCATATATAACTTATAAAAGGAAAATCTAACCTTAAAATTAAAATAGTCCAGGAACATCGAAAAGCCAAAAAATCAGCAAATATATACAGATTTAGATTTTTCTAATGAGAAATTGTGGGCAAACTTATGAGCGTTTTACTAATAGCCTAAATTACTCTATTTCGTTTACAAAACCACAACTTGTAGCACGATGGTAAAATGTAGGAAACCAACACTAACAGCTGTTTCTTGAATATATTGCAGCAATAATTTATCAGTTTATTGTCAACACAGGTTGGGAATCTTGCTACCAAATAGAATATTCAGTGAGAGAATGGTACAGAACCCAAACGAGGTCATTTTCTTAATTCAAGAAATACGCATTCTTTCTTTGACCATTTGAATGTTTGTTGCTTTTTTTAATAACATACATGTAGTTTGCTTGCTAGAATTGGAAGAAAACGGTAGTAGTACGACCAGACCAAGGAACTGTTTTAGCTCAGATACGTTTGTTGGTCTTGGACTTTTAGAACAGCATCAATTTTCAGGATTTTATGAAGCGTAATCCATTTCTATCAATGATAGGCCAAGATAACTAACAGATTCTAGGAAAATCTGCTTTGTCTACATGTAAGTTGTGAGTTTTGAGAAGTTCCAAAACTTGCATTGTTCGTTGTTTGCCTCTACAAGTTCCTTCCTTGTATTACAAATATCGTCAGGAATTACATAATAAGTAAATAACATAAAACTTGGTAACCATACAGGAGAACCAATAGAATTGGTGGTAGGAATCACTAATTTGGAAGTCAAGCCAAATGGTAAGTGCACAAACGGACGTTTGTTTGTTGTTAAAACAATGTTACAGAATTTCTTTTCGGCAGAATGGATCGCCCATTGAACGTATCAACTATAACATAAGTGAATCAGTAGTCACAAACTAATTTACTGGAAAATATTGATCAGGCTATGCTGAGGTGCTAACTAAATTTGAACCACTCTCTTAGCAATGCAGTGGGAAAAGTTCAAATATCAAAGTAAAACTACCCTCACTGGAAGGTGCCAAACCCAAAGTTCTCCTTAAATACAGAGTTCCTCCGTCGTCTCAAAGATAAAAAAATACTTGAACAGTAACATTCTTTACTTACCATAACAACAATAATAAAACATCAGAACAGTTTTCAACCAATAATTGTTCATAGCGGTTTCTTTGTTGTGTAATAATTCATAGAAATAATTTATAACAATCTTTCCCATGGAAAAGGTTTCAGGCTTCAAAAAATCAAGTGAACTGGTTTTCTTTATAGTTCTGGACATACGTAGTGTTGGTTTCATTGATCTTCTTGGGGTTGTTTCCAATTTAGGTCTTATTTTACCGATGCTTACTTATATGAGTTTGAATTAGTTGCTTACTGCCCTAGTCTGCTTTTAATTGAGCCTTCAAAATGCCTTAAAGCCTGGCATATAAAATATATTATGTTTCCGCGTATTTTCTACTGCCATAACCAGCTTAATCAAACCTCTTGGTTTTCGCCAGATCTTCCATATATTTTCCTATTGTTTATGCGCAGCCTGTACACAACTTTGCTGTCAAGTTAATAATACAATTTTTAACTTCGAAGATCTGAAAATGTTAAATGGCTTTTAAGAGGGCCGATAGAGCGCCCGATCAAACTCAGAGTACCGCTTATAACATGATAAAACTGCAAACTACGTTTAAGGCAAGTTAATTTACTCAAATGTGAAAATGTTCTCTGGATCTATTGATGCTGCTTCATAATAACACTAAAACTGTTACTTTCGTCGTCAAAATAATTCTGTACTTCTGAACTAAAACTGGATTTTCCATGAGAACATAGCACTCGAAATTCAGTAATCAAAATTCTATTTATAACCGAACTCATTTTTTCTGTTTATATGCAGCATCACTAATGACTCTATATGCTTCTGAAAACCTCCACGTTTTAGTTCATTAACCCACGTAAAACACAGTTTACACATTTTCCTATATGTTCTCCATTTATTTGAACGCCGTTCGGGCTCTATCCCCCCCTTAAATGTCCAATTAAAAGGTTGAAATTTACGTATATTTAAAACCTAAAACTGTACAGTTTTTACTGTCATGAAACTAAACGTTCATGAAAGTTCAAGAAAGGTTCCGGCACTGTATACAAACACGCAGGTTGTGTTACAAGGGATAAGAAAACCCTTATCTCAGGCAGGGTAATGCAATTACTCAGGCTGTCTTTGAAGATGGCGGGTGTGAATATTGTTATCTATCCCTCCAGCATCGTGCCCGGAATTTCTTTAAACTGCATCAATACAGTTTTATATTTTACACATTTATAACTTAGTAAAGACTAGCTGAAAGTACCCTTGCTACGTTATGGGGTTTTAAATTGACTTGTTATTTAAATCAATATGGTTTGCCTGTTAGTTTATCATCATTTTAAGGTTTTACTTAGGTACATAAAATGGTTCCCCAGTCTCGCCACGGGAGGTTGGCAAACGTAGATAACAACGTAAAAGATGGGCCATTGCTTGAGAAACAGAAATTTCATCAACATCCATTTTGTGGTAAAGTTTATTTGTTTTTTTTCATGTAATGGGATGGGAAGATAGTCGAAGGGTTTGATATTTGAAGATTCGATTTTCATAGACATTCTTCTGAGAAGGCGACAGGAATGGTGCTGCTGTAAAAGTTTCATATACATCAAAATGTCCCTTTGTAATTTCACCCGTAAATTTAAATCGTCGCACAGACTAAATCGGATTGGAAAGAATAAATTTCTTCCGCCACTTCAAATTCAAAAGTCCCGTAGAAGTAAGGGCTTGACATAGTGGACACAAAGTCCTCCTTTTCTTATAAACTTGACATTCTCGGTTCATATATAACTTATAAAAGGAATTTCTAACTTAAAATTAAAAATAGTCCAGGAACATCGAAAATAAAAAATCAGCAAATATATACAGATTTAGATTTTTCTAATGAGAAATTGTAAGGCAAACTTATGAGCGTTTTACTAATAGCCTAAAGTACTCTATTTCGTTCTAAAAACCACAATTTGTGACACGATGGTGCAAATGTAGGAAACCAAACGCTAACAGCTGTTTCTTGAATATATTGCAGCAATAATTTATCAGTTTATTGTCAACACAGGTTAAATCTTACTTTACCACTTTGAATGGTAAACAAACTCAATCCTAAACTTGTAAAAATGTGTAACTTTTATATTTTATTAACGTGTCGCTTGAAGGCCAGAGAGGAACGCAGAGCTCATTTTGTTTTATAATTACATGTCATTGTTAAAGTTAAATGAAAGTTTCAAAGTTTAACTTTGTTGTTTGTCAACTTTCTAATTGTAATTGGCGTTGTGAAAGCGTCATTTTACCTTAAATAATTAGCTCATAAAATATTTAATTACAGATGAGCTATTGTTTTCGAATTTTATGGAACAACAGTATGAGTAACAGGTTTTACTAGTCATTAGTTTAAATACGTTTTAATAATCTGGCTTCATGGAAGTCAGATTTTGAGGATGATATAGGTCTAAAGCGGCTCAGATAGTCTCAGTGATCATCTGATGATACCCGCATCAACTCCCTCCATCGTTTAGACATATCAGACCATCACCTGCGTGATTCGGAAGTCACGTTAAGTCCTTGTATTTCCATTGGTCATTGGGCTATTAATTAATGACCCATTATAGGAAGAGTCGGCCTTAGTTTGTAACAAGACTACACCTCATAACTCATTACTACCACTCATCACACTCATCCTTCACATATTTGCCTTAAAATACCCTCATGAGAGTGGTCGGCATCTCAAATAGTGATTTAGTGATAAACATTATTTAGCTGAACACTTTCACTGAAGAGATGACAGTGGACACGAGAGACTGTCAGGTTGAAAGCGTGATTAACATGAACAAGATGAGCAATAGACGCGTCATCTGTCAAAGGTGCTTTGTGAAAACTGTGAAATGCGCTTTAGACTGAGTTGAGGGACATTATTTAGCTGAACACTTTCACTGAAGAGATGACAGTGGACACGAGAGACTGTCAGGTTGAAAGCGTGATTAACATGAACAAGATGAGCAATAGACGCGTCATCTGTCAAAGGTGCTTTGTGAAAACTGTGAAATGCGCTTTAGACTGAGTTGAGGGACATTATTTAGCTGAACACTTTCACTGAAGAGATGACAGTGGACACGAGAGACTGTCAGGTTGAAAGCGTGATTAACATGAACAAGATGAGCAATAGACGCGTCATCTGTCAAAGGTGCTTTGTGAAAACTGTGAAATGCGCTTTAGACTGAGTTGAGGATTTCCCTTGATTCCACTTCTGTCAAAGCTTTAACCCTCTTCATAAGTGCGACAACATCTGCGCATTTTGAGATACAAGTCAATTTCAAATTTATTTTGTGTTAAATAAATAAATATATACATTTTGATTGCCGTAAAATATAATTAATTTCTTTAGGCTAATTGTCACAGAATTAAAAAGCTAAAGTTTTCAACCTATTCTGACATCGACGTCTGTGGACCCGTGGCGGGTTGGAATCGTGCGCGTCTCCAGGGCTGATCACTCCGCTGACGCGGGTTCTATTTTTGCAGTCATTATACTTACACTTGTAATGTGACTATACGGTAACGCTAGGTAAAGGGCGAGGTTAAGTGGTGTAGAGGGCTTTGTATTCCTAACTTCGCCTCGTTAAACGAGACACACTTTACTTTTTTTAAGTCTGTGCCTTTGAGCAACCACTCCACAGAGTCAATCCAAAGGACAGGTGTGGATTAATTACTCCAATATACATCAGTACGTCATCAGTACCTTAGTTGGTCAGTACTCTGAAAGCTACCTTGTTACATAAATGACTATATAATTGTTGAACTATATATAGTCTAACAGTAATTGGTTTAAGAAATTTCTTTTCTTGAGTTTTGCTCGGCGCTCGGTTCCGCCTTGGAGGATCGTGTAGGCCATAAATCATGCCCAACTTTGTTTCATAGTAGTTGCAAATAATATCTTTACGAATATTTGCTTATTCATACAATAATTAAAATCAGCACACATTACTAAACTCAATAAAAACTGTAGACCACAAGCACAGATTATGTTATGGTAGTAGACAATGCATAGATGCCATATGGCTGAGGCAGGAAAATCAACATGTTTACGGCAGCTCACGCATAGATAGCGCTGCCATATCTCTCGCCGTATTTCTCCCTTTTCGGCTAGACATCCTCGAGTTTGTCAATGACTTAAATGTGACCAAACCGTGTGATTTTAGAGAACGAACGAACTTGCGCGTGCGCCATTGGATCTACTTGAGACTCTTAAAATAATTCCCTCTCAGCTATATATGTGCTTGGACTGCCGCAACTATGTTGATTTGCCTGCCTCAGCCATTTGGCATCCATGCGTTTTTTACCTCCCATAACACAATATTTGCCACAGTTAATAACACTGCCAATGCAGAACACTTGAAACGTTATATAATGCTACTTTTGTTTAAGTTAAAACTCCAAACACGCATCGCAGCAGGGGTTAGAAGAGAAGTGGTGGAAAGTGAGGGTGAGACAGACAACCGTCAGGTTAATTGTTCTTTAATTGTTTCCCGATGCACCTTGTTCAATGGGCTGAAACTAAGGGACGTTTTTACAATGTTTTACAATGAAACGTTTTACAAGTCCTCGCTTTGTTTTAGATTTATGAATTCTTTATTGTTTCCTTTTATCACGTTATTCATGGTACTTTAAAGGCCTAAACCTAGTTGAATGTTATGATTGATATATTCAATGAAGGGTTGAAAAGGCCCAAAACTAAAGTTATGATGGAGAAAAGGCTCTTGAAAACGGTCGATTTTCCAAGTCAACTACGCTTATCAACTGCATTGTAGAATCTTATCAGATCATTCACATCCTATTTAAATTATCTCAAGCAAAATAATGTCTGAACTAAGTTGAACCGAGGTAGAGTTTTCTTCTTGAGACGCTTTAACTCGATTGTTGCGCTTATCCGGTCTTACCGGTTAACTCAATTAAATGCGGCAAAGGCTTCGTAAGCAGTTTTCTGCAAATCGCAATTAAATTTTAACTGCATCAATCAATGCAGGGTTTCTCATAGAAGAAAAATGGCTGAATTTCATGTTATTGACCAATGGATACTTTCCGATTTTCCTTTTACCATTTCCTCGGTTGATATACAAACTATAGGTGGACTAGTGACTATCCAATTGATATATACCGCACTTTTGGATTTAATCAAGTTGTAGAATCACAGAAACGCAATTAAAACTGAGGTGGAATATTTCACGAATAGGCCTACAATGCTCTGTATACACATTTAAATGTGGCGGATAGAAGCAAAAACACCCCTCATACAGACAACCATGTTCAACTTAAATCAGGAAATGAAATGTACACATCAATAAACGCGCACATTACCATTCGAATTAAAGTTTAATCAATTCAATGCTGAATTTAACCCACGCTTAGAGATGTTATCACTTGAATTCTTTGTGTTAGAAAAGCACTACTTTCAAAAGCAGTTGATCTTTAGTGTTATGATATGAAATTGCAGATTACAAGAGCCTTCGCTTGGAAAGAATACGGCCATGAAACGCGACGAAGCGAGAATTCATTGACCGGGACCAAGCTGTTTCCTACCCTACCATTGCGAACAAAATCTAAGTACAGTATCAGACAGAACTGGGTTTCACGGCAATTTGTCTACTATTAATGGTTCAGAATTTTACCTTAAGAGGTCAGAGTACCTGTCTGCCGTTTTTGTCCCATAAGAACAATGTAAAGAGAAGCATTTTCTTGGGTCATCTCACGACTACAATTTTCATGAGATATTTTAAGAGGGCACAGTACCTGTCGGCCATTTTGTTTTGCGTCCCATAAAAAATGTAAGAACAAGAATTTTCTTGAGACACTTCACGTCTACAACTTTCTGAGATCTTTGTGAAATAAGCTTTATTTGAAACATGCCAATGTACTAGAGTGACCCCACTGATCACTTTTTTGAAAACTTTATTACATTAGTTTAATAGTAAAAAAAGAAACTAAAATAGAAAGTATCTTCAAATTTTATTTATCTTACGTTCTCATAAATGAGGAAAAGTACATTTGGCTCAGCGGAGTCGCTATTAAATTTATTGTACTTTAAAACAAAGTTTATTTCATAAAAATCGGCGAAAGCTGTAGGCGTGCAATTTTCCAACATACCTAATATTGTGCCACACCATGGATTTAATATAGACGTTGTTTAAAACTGATGACAAAGTAACTTCAAACTATAAACAATGTCAGATTTAAACTTACATCGAATAGCAAACTAACTCAATCTCGATCATTTAAATTATGGAAAACATTTATATTTCACTTTGAAGCCGCTGAAACCTAAAGGACAAACGCAGAGCTCATTTTGTTTTATAATTACATGGCATTGTGAAAGTTAGCTGAAAGTTTGAGTTTGTTGTTTACCAACTTTCTAATTGTAGATCGTGTTCTGAAAGCGTAATTTTATTTTACGTTGAATAGTTAGCTAGCTAAAGTTGTTAATTTTGGATGAGCAGTGACATTTTAAATTCTCATATTATGAAAGGAATAACTGTAGCTATATAAACGGATAAATAACAATTCGCGTTAATTAAAGCAAGTTGAAGTTTATATTTCCTTAGTTTTTTATATAAAATTGTTATCGTGTTACTAAACACACAATTGGCGCTACTGTGGACTCGTGGCTGGGTGGTAGAGTATGTTGTAGCTTCTGGACCAATCAGCTCGGTGAAGAGGTTCGATCCCCACTGAAAACCAATGACATGAAACGAATTTGAAGCATCGTTTAGTTTGACACTTTGTTTCCCTAGTTTCGCTTCGTAAAAGACCTAATTATTATCTCCTTGATTAAAGTTAGTTGTTGACGACGGGAGAATTTCTGAGTTAGAACTATTAGTGTGGACATTTTCCATCTTTAGTGCATGAACAAGAAGAACACGAATCTTCGAAATCTACAATCAGACCCCGTATCTAGATTTAAAGGTACTGAAAACCTTCAAATGCTCTAATGTTTGTGTTGTTTAAAAACATAATTTTCACCTGAAGACGGCATGAGATCCCGGAGCGTCGAGTTTTCCATCGTATGTAACTTACGCGAAAATGTGCAGGAATCCACAGTGATAAACTTGTATTACGATTTAAGTCAAAGTTTGAGGTGAAGCAATTAAATCGAATTGCTTGAGTTAATATTTGTATTGCAGTTAATATTTCTATTGGGTAATTTTAAAGGCCTTCTCTGGTTCAGGAGGTTTTCCATTTCCAAATCTTGAAGTCTATTGTATACTTAGCCTTGAGTAGTTATCAAAAAAATGAAAACTATAAACATACATAAATAAGTACATGATAAGCGTTGCCATATGCGTTTTCATATGGTTTCTTAAAACGTCGATGATTTATAGATAGGCCAAGGTGTGAAATGTATATAGAGAGAGAGGTAGGCTGAAGGTGCGTGATTTGGATTTATGAAGACAAATCTGTTGTTCCACTCTTTCTGAAACGAGCAGCAATTCTCTTGGAAGAGAAGACGATGTTCTTCAGTTGTAATAATTTGTATCAGGAAATTGATCGATGCAATCGGCAGATCTTGTAGCATTCAGCGGGAAGTCATCTATTTCTCGTTCATCAAGTCAGATTTCTCTAAATAGTTATTTAATCAAATCCATTTTACACAGTAAAATAGCATAATATTTTAGTTAAAGTTTAATGATATTGGACTAAAGATCAAATGTCCCTTTTTCAGACCTCTCTAAATATGTAACCGAATGATCAAATAATTTTCAATGATTAATAGGAAACTTTATACACAGTTTGACGGTTTTGGACTATTTATTCACATTGTCTTTTTTGACAACTTTTATTATTAAAACATTTAAGTAAAATGTTGTTTTTTCCTATAGCAAGCAATGAAATAATTCGATATCAGCCTTCTCTGAATTTCGTTTATAGAATGAAGGTTCCGTAGCGCTTGGGCAGTTCAGTATACATATTAAGAGGTAGATGTTGTAGATTGTTTCCGAATATTTTCAGTTGAGAAACAATACCCATAATAACATTAGGTACTAAACAAATGTTGAAATGTGTTTTTAAATAAATAAGTTCTGAAAGACGTTCATTTTTGCACAATTGTTTAATTAAAATACTAAAGCAATGAAATTAATTCATACCCTTCGAACATATGAGACGAGTTGATGTAAATATAACAAAACTGGAAATACATAATTATATTCATGTATTACAAGCCACCGAGTATATTACCAACGGTGTTACAGTACGTTGAGCACAGATCACCTAAAGCCTAAGTATTACACAATCAGCGGTAGTCTGACGGTTTTCTACAAATTGCAGCATATTCTTCCTGTCTTTCACTAAATTATGGTTTTCCGCGAAGTGTCGGTACGATCACCACGTACCGGCCGCACTTGTCTCGAAAATGTCCCCTTATACTACTAAAAGAAAATACGCACTACATTTAGGAAAGCGTACAAGAAATCCACATACGAGTATATTCCCATCTAACTGAAATACGCTCGCCACTATGATCGACGAAGGTCGACGGAATAGTACGATAGGCGCTGATGTACTGAAGGCACAACATTGTCAGACTTTTGACAGCAAACAGTGCACTTAGCAAGAACCGGAAGTGCTGACTCAGCTGTGAGCGTGACCGGAAATTACTCGTTTCCAGTTTCTATCGATGCCGTTCTCAGCATTGTTATCCTTTTGATGTAGAAAGTCTGATGGTGTCGAAAATCATGGCCTATTGATCCTAAGCGTGCTACATGGTACAGTCGGATTTTGCTGATAAATATTGGGAAGGGCATTTAGTAGTGACGGGATGTCAAGTGTGAGATAGTACTTCCATAACAACAGGCTGGGGAAACGCTTCGCTTGCCAGCTAACTCCTTCATTGTTCCTAGAAATAGTCTTTTCCCTTAACGGTTTGACTGAAAATGCTGGACTTTTGCGGGTATCTAGTTTGATAAGCTTGTCCTTTGAGTCAAACCCAATACACGTTTTATGAGAACAATTTGTATTTATTTTTGGATAGCTGATTGAAAATTATTTAATAACACTTCCTTCCAAGGTCTTACCAGTGGTCGTAGGATTTTCTTGTTAACATTGTTTTTTCTTTGTTGTTTCTTTACTTATTTTTTTTTGTCAAAGAAACAATTTATATTGTAAAAATGTGACAATAAACGATATAATATATAATATTATTTGAAAACGCACTTGTATTTTTTCAACTGTACATATTCTTCAAATAAATACATTTCCACTGTTCAAGGGACTTACAAAAGCCGCCTTTCAACAATTTAAAAGCTAATTTAACACCATTGCTCGAACCGGTACATAAGTAACGGAACTTCATATATTGGACAAAAGACGCAAAAACCTTTTTTATAATGAAACAAGCAAAGTATTTATCATTATTCATCTTAAATTAATGGGAGATTTAATAATAAATAAAGTACTGTTTACTTAAAAAAGGATAATTTCAAACGATGAGTTACTGAGTGTGTTATGCAATTAAATTGATGTTTTTCCTTATGATAAAAAAAAACAAGTTAAAATGCAAATGTGGTTTTGCTAAAAACTGCTTACGAAGTCTTTGCCGCATTTAATCGAGTTAACCGGTAAGACCGGATAAGCGCAACAATCGAGTTAAAGCGCCTCAAGCAGAAAACTCTACCTCGGTTCAACTTAGCTTAGACGATTTTTTTAGATAATTTGAATTATGTATATGCATTTTCTTATATACAAGTTAGTTCCTGTCGTGATCTTGGCTATGTTTTAAAAGTTATTACCTATATGAAACGCAAAAGGCAGTTATACTTTAGTAAATTTAAAATATTTAGCTCATTTTGTCTTAAAGAGTGGTTTTCATTTTCATAAACCCTTTTCATGACGCTTTCAGAACATAAACTACAATAATTAGAAAGTTGGTTAACAACAAAGTAAAACTTTTAAACTTTCAGCTAACTTTTCACAATGACAAGTATTTATAAAACAAAACGAGCTCTGCGTTTTTCTCTCGTCGTCACGTAAGTAAAAAATATCTCCTATAAAAGGTTAAACAGTTTGGGATTGCGTTTGTTTATTATTAAATGTAAACTTGAATATAACATTGTTCGGTTTGAAGTTTTATTTCTGGTTTTAATTTATAGGTCAGATGCATGTTAAAATGCAACACCATGGAATGTTTGAATAATTTTAAAATACAGATTAACAAAGGTTTTACAAAACATTACAGATTTTGTCTTTAGGTTATTAGCTCGGCGATGTTTTTGATTGTATATCAAATTAATTGAATTAACAAAATAGAACAATAATGAAAAAACAAACAGAATTTCGCTTAAAATAGTTTAAAAGTTCGACCTTTATTTTTTGCAACGCCAGTTGCACGAAAACAGGTTCACTAGTATCACCAATAACAAAATAAAAAAAACTTTGAAGTACCCTCAACGTGTTTTAATTTTTGTACACTACTATAGTTTCAGGCGTTAGCCCATTTATGTATGTAAAATGTAACGTTGGTATATTTTGATATATTAACAAATAGTATCAAACATCTGAGTTACCCCTCGAAGATTCTGAGCTACCAATAGTACAAGACAAGATATCTAGGATATTGGGCTGTATAATTGTGTCCTCAGTTTAATTTATTTTGATCACCAGGCGGGAAACAGTTTGGTCCTGGTCGATGAATCGTGTCGTGGCATTTCGTCAAGTGGCGTTTCGGAAAACCACTAACCGTAACATTTAGTGAATTGAGTGATTAAGTAACTACCTACCTACCTGCGCAACCGTGGCGTTTCGTCAAGTCGAACATTTGACAGGTCTACAATACAACTAATTGTGTTCAGATAATAAGTAAACTCCGTTGTTGTCCCAATGGGATCTGTTTTGCTCGTAGTTTTCCTAATATCGAAGGTTTTGCGTACAAGTCTGACCAAGTATCCTACGCAATCTGAGTGTAGCCTTACATTTCGGCTACATTTTTTTTCGTAACATTTAATAACCTAAGTACTGTTATACTTGATTAAAGCGCAAGAGTCGCTATACCTGATGTAATGTGTTGCATTTTATTTTACATAAAGTAGGCTATATAAAACCGAAGTTTCTAAGATATTGTTCGCTTCGCTTGCTCTCTCTTTATTCTCACCTTTTTCGCCCATCTCGTTCTCTTTTACCATAACCCCATCAAAACATAACTTCGGACATAATTCTGAAATTCATTGGCTTGACAATTATTTTTAGGTTAAGGAGTGTTTCTGAATTTTTTTCTTAATATTTTTATAAACCATTTAACTACATTTCACATAAAATGTTTTATGACATATTTTTCCCTCAACAGATTTTTAAGAAAAACTTGTCATTAAAAAATAGTATGTGAATTGTGGAATTTTAAACCTGATTAAATGTAATCTTTAAATAGATATTACGAAAAAAACGAGTCGAGATAAAAACTGTTCTTTGTCCCGTTGAATTTGTATTAAAATGCCCTTTCTTTTAAGTGCCACAAGGAAGGGGGTTTGTATTGAAAACTTGGGCCCCCTTCCCCGGTTTTTGGGTAGTGGTGGGTGACGCAAAGTACGTTCAAACCAACTTTAGAGTTACATAAAAACATTCCCTAAAGGGTTTTCAAAATATTTCCTGTTTTTAAAATTAAGGTGGGGAACATTAAAAGTTTACCCTGTGTGTTTGAGAACGGCTAGAAACCACACAACTTAGCGTAACGTTAAATTAGTGCCCTTTAGAGGTTTTGGAAGAGTATTCATCTTCTTTAACTAAATACGACCTTTTATATTTAGCTTATAAGCAAGCTTTTATTCTAAAATTTATAATGTCAAGGTTTCTCAACAATAAAAGAGTTGTTAAATTACATAGTGTGCATGATATAAAATCAAATTGAGCGATATTTGATCCTGATAAAAACACAGAGAAAATGCAAATGTGGTTTTGCTGAAAACTGCTTACGAAGCTTTTGCCGCATTTAATCGAGTTAACCGGTAAGACAGGATAAGCGCCACAATCGAGTTAAAGCGTCTCAAGAAGAAAACTCTACCTCGGTTCAACTTAGCTCAGTCATTATTTTATTTAAAATAATTTAAATTAAATGAGAATGTTATGATTTGATTTTTCGTAATTCGTGTCGTTTCTCCGTTATACCTGGTCTTCATACTCCTTAAGTTAAAAGCTAAATAAATCATAATGTTTCACTATGTTTAGGTTTTTTAACGTGACTTAAATATAACAAATTAAAAACAAAGTGAGAACTTGTAAAACGTTAGAAAAACGCCGCTTATGCTTCAGCCCATTGAACGAGGCGCATCGGGATACAATTAAAGAACAATTAACCTGACGGGTGTCTGCCTCACCCTCACTTCCCACCACTTTTTAACCCCTTGATTTGAGTTTTAACCTTAAATATTAGTACATATGTGCGTGTGTTTCTAATTTCAAAACCTATACAACTATTAAAAGCTGTAGTTTGTTTACTGTACGAAACCATAGAGTAAACAGATCAAATTTTGAAAAAGAAATTGTAAAAATTACTATTTGTGAATAGTAACTGGAAGATACAACAAATTAATAAAAAGTTTGACAAAATTACAATTCTACAGGATCTAAAAAAATGAGTTTATGGAATGCGCTCAATTATTAAATGAACTTAAGTTTTTAATTTACTGAGTCATTAAATCTTGCATTTAAAAACTCATACGTCATCAATTCTAGCATTCAAAAACACATAAACATGATTTCCAGAACAAATAGTAACGGTTGAAACGGTCAACCGCGTAGTTTACGTAATGAGCTTAAAACAATAATTAAATTGACTCCACTTTTCTAATTGATAAGATCATCAATTCCCTCATTTTAAAATTCATACGTCATCAATTCTTGGATTCAAAAACACAGAAACACGATTTTCAGAACAAATAGTAACAATTAAAAAGGTGTTGCAACGTGTAGGAAGTTTAGTTCTCGGTGGTAAGTGCGTACAGTTGCGGCATATATACCAGGACACTGCTGCGCTCTGTCGGGAGGACCGGAGACTCTAGGTGTCGAACAAGACCCAAGTTCTTGACATGTAAATAGAAAAAAATATGAACCCAGTCTTTGAGAATGATATTGCAAGTTGATCTCTCACTGGCTGAGCACCTACACCTTAGTGTCGAAGTTCGTTCTCCTTTTGTTGACGAATCACCATAGGAAATAGAGCTATTCATTTTTCTCTTCAGAGAGGATTGCACGTCGTAGAAAGGTGCGGTTTGCAGTTTTTGCTTATCAGTACCTCCTGAGTCGTATGGCAAAACGTTACACGCCTTATATACCTTATAACGTTTCCCAAATGCAGATTTGGATGTAAGTCTAGTTTTCTGTTTTGGTGGCGAACACCGTTTTAGGTTTTTACTTAGTCTAAGTACTCAACCTTGCATATCACCAGCAATAACCATTGTAGATGATGTTGAAGTTGAAGAAGCCCAGGCTGTAAAATTCCTTGGAATTTACATAGATAAAGGGTTGTCCTGGGAAAATCAAATAAACAATGTTTGCAGCAAAGTTGCGTCTGGTATATTCGGTTTACGAACACTATCCGGCTTCTGCTCTCCCCAAGTCCTTCTCATGGCATATTACAGCCTTATATTTTCTCACCTAAATTATGGAACTGTTTATGGAAAGTTGTGCTATTAACACATTTTGAACGTGTTTTTTATTTTAAAAAATGCAGTTAAAATTTTGGGACATTTAAATTGTAGAGGCCACTTCCGTGAAACTTTTAAAAGTCTAGGTCTAATGACTCTTCCAAGCTTTTATATACAGTATTCAAAACTATCCTATCTTTTCCGCTTAAGAGTCCGCAGCTCCATGCACGAAGAAAATTGTTTAGTAAGTTACCTTTTTAGATAGGTGCAACATTTTTAATTTATTTCCAATTGATATAAAGTTAGAAAAAAACAATTTTTCCAGGTTGATTAAAGAAATATTTCGCAACACATGCATTTGCAAATTGGAACAGTTTTACCTTTTTCCAAGGAGTGAGTGGCTGTGCGTACGAATGACATATACCTGCGTGCATGCTGTGTGTGAATGAATTACAATATGTTATTTTTCATATTTTGATTTTGCAACCCATTTTTAATGTACATCGCAATTTGTAGATATATTTTTTGCCAATGCAACGAAATAGTTTTGGCTTTTAAGTTAGGCCCGGTGCTCGATCCTCCAAGCCTCGTATCGCCCGTGATAATACAGGACAAAAAGCTGAGGCCGAAGGCCGAAGCGAGGCTGAGAGCACTCCGAAATAGAGTTACAACTAGCAAATTACAGTAACACATTGCAAAAGAAATGAACTCACGTGAGAGTTGCTTCAGTATACGAGCCGGTCTGATTGTTGTGTAGCTCCACACGAACAATATACCTCTGAAATTGAGGTGTTCTCACAAAATGTGCAGATGATATCTCACTTATGAAAAGAGTTGAAAGAGTTGACAACGTGGATTGTAACGAAACTCATCAACACAGTCTAAAGTATTCCACAGTTTTCGCAAAACACCTTTGACAGATGACACCTTTAATGTTTATCAACGCTTTCAACGTGACAGTATAATTATTGCCAACTGTTGTCTTATCTGTGGAAATATCAGGTTAAATACTTTTTTCTTGGAACTGCGTGTGGAATTGCTTTTAATAATTCAACATAATAAATAAAAATGAAACTTATTCCATCCTAGTTGGTCATATATACTCTAAATTTCGAAGCTTTCTTTGCCGATTTCTACCTCAAAGTAGACTGATGTACCTTGTTGTGAATTATAATTACTATTATAATCATAAGTATTAGTGGCATTATTGCTATCACGTGATGCAATGTATGTACTGTAACTTCAATCGGATCTCCTTACTGTAAAACAAAGTCAGATGGAGGAAATGAATCTGAAGAAGAATCCTAGTATAGCATACTTTGCAACATCTTTGTGTCCTAAATGTAATGAAAGAAATGTTTGTCCGATCATCCACGTGCCAAGATAAGATTGTTTCTTTATCAGGATTAGAAACAAGAAAGAGATTTAAACTTTGAACGTTATTCTTTGCTTCAGAACTGATGGATTTATTAACTTTTCCAATAATCCCACATACCTTGGGGAGATGGACTGGTGCTCTCTGATACCTGTTTTCAGACATATTTTGAACTAGTTGTGTACCCGTGCTTACGGACAAAATGAGTTCAAGTATCTTGACTACAGCGACTAAATCAGATTACAATACTCTTGTAATTCTGTTACTTCAACACAGAAATTCTTACACAGTTTTTAGAATGACCCTAGAAACATGAGGGAGGTATCCCTGCCAGATTTCCCATGGGGAGTTTTGTTTAAGGGCAGATCCCTCGCTACTTCCTGGATATCATTCTGTGGGAGTTTTGTAAGGGCAGATCCCTCACCTACTGCCTAGATATCATTCTGCGGGGAGTTTTGTAAGGGCAGATCCCCACCTACTACCTAGATATCATTCTGTGGGAGTTTTGTAAGGGCAGATCCCTCACCTACTTCCTGGATATATCATTCTGCGGGAGTTTTGTAAGGGCAGATCCCTCGCCTACTTCCTGATATCATTCTGTGGGAGTTTTGTAAGGGCAGATCCCCTCGCCTACTTCCTAGATATCATTCTGCGGGAGTTTTGTAAGGGCAGATCCCCTCGCCTACTGCCTAGATTCTGTGGGGAGTTTTGTAAGGGCAGATCCCTCGCCTACTCCCTAGATATCCTAAACGAGATATGACTGTTCTCTTTTGCACTCCACAACATTTTTGTTTTGCCAACGAAATTAAATAGGACTGTTACTTTTAATGAGTCCTGACTCCTTTTATGCTGAACTAATTTTTCGGTATAATTTAAAACTAACAAAAGCCTAGCCAACTTACAACAAATCCGTATAGAAATTTGTTGAGGAAAAGTATTTGTGGTGTAACCAATCTCAGGGGAGCTTAAACCCGTGTTACGGAGTTTTTAGGGACTTCCCTTTTATCCTTTATCTCCTTTGAAGTGTAGGGCATCCATAAGACCTTCACCCGTCTCTTTCTCCGGCAAGTGCTTACAACTTTTGGTAACCTTTAAAACGAAACTCAAGGTTTAGAACAACCACGCTTTGATTATTTATTTAAACCTATCGACCGTGGTAACTACTATATTTACAGCCCAGTTTGACCAGTCTCACACCTCATTACAAAACAACACCTGAGGAACAGTATAATATTCGCACAGCTGATAATTACCCCCTCCCTTCCCGCTTGTCAAGGGGATGAGTAGAGGGGAGGAGGGGGTAGCTTCCGTCACGTCTGAGGGTCGATATCTCGGCCAACATAACTCTCTACCTTTCCAACGCGACTCACTGGTCGTAAAATAAACATTACCTACAGCTTCAGGTGTATTGCACTTGTCAAGGGGATGAGTAGAGAGGAGGAGGGGGTAGCTTCCGTCACGTCTGAGGGTCGATATCTCGGCCAACATAACTCTCTACCTTTCCAACGCGACTCACTGGTCGTAAAATAAACATTACCTACAGCTTCAGGTGTATTGCACTTGTCAAGGGATGAGTGAGAGGAGGAGGGGTAGCTTCCGTCACGTCTGAGGGTCGATATCTCGGCCAACATATCTCTACCTTCCAACGCGACTCACTGGTCGTAAAATAAACATTACCTACAGCTTCAGGTGTATTGCACTTGTCAAGGGGATGAGTAGAGGGGAGGAGGGTAGCCCGTCACGTCTGAGGGTCGATATCTCGGCCAACATAACTCTCTACCCAACGCGACTCACTGGTCGTAAAATAAACATTACCTACAGCTTCAGGTGTATTGCACTTGTCAAGGGATGAGTAGTGAGGAGGAGGGGTAGCCCGTCACGTCTGAGGGTCGATATCTCGGCCAACATAACTCTCTACCTTCCAACGCGACTCACTGGTCGTAAAATAAACATTACCTACAGCTTCAGGTATATTGCACTTGTCAAGGGATGAGTAGAGAGGAGGAGGGGTAGCTTCCGTCACGTCTGAGGGTCGATATCTCGGCCAACATAACTCTCTACCTTCCAACGCGACTCACTGGTCGTAAAATAAACATTACCTACAGCTTCAGGTGTATTGCACTTGTCAAGGGGATGAGTAGAGAGGAGGAGGGGGTAGCCTGTCACGTCTGAGGGTCGATATCTCGGCCAACATAACTCTCTACCTTCCAACGCGACTCACTGGTCGTAAAATAAACATTACCTACAGCTTCAGGTGGTATTGACTGTCAAGGGATGAGTAGAGAGGAGAGGGGTAGCCTGTCACGTCTGAGGGTCGATATCTCGGCCAACATAACTCTCTACCTTCCAACGCGACTCACTGGTCGTAAAATAAACATTACCTACAGCTTCAGGTGTATTGCACTTGTCAAGGGGATGAGTAGAGAGGAGGAGGGGTAGCTCCGTCACGTCTGAGGGTCGATATCTCGGCCAACATAACTCTCTACCTTCCAACGCGACTCACTGGTCGTAAAATAAACATTACCTACAGCTTCAGGTGTATTGCACTTGTCAAGGGATGAGTAGAGAGGAGGAGGGGTAGCTTCCGTCACGTCTGAGGGTCGATATCTCGGCCAACAATCTCTCACCTTCCAACGCGACTCACTGGTCGTAAAATAAACATTACCTACAGCTTCAGGTGTATTGCACTTGTCAAGGGGATGAGTAGAGGAGGAGGGGGTAGCTTCCGTCACGTCTGAGGGTCGATATCTCGGCCAACATAACTCTCTACCTTTCCAACGCGACTCACTGGTCGTAAACATTACCTACAGCTTCAGGTGTATTGCACTTGTCAAGGGGATGAGTAGAGAGGAGGAGGGGGTAGCTTCCGTCACGTCTGAGGGTCGATATCTCGGCCAACATAACTCTCTACCTTTCCAACGCGACTCACTGGTCGTAAAATAAACATTACCTACAGCTTCAGGTGTATTGCACTTGTCAAGGGGATGAGTAGAGAGGAGGAGGGGGTAGCTTCCGTCACGTCTGAGGGTCGATATCTCGGCCAACATAACTCTCTACCTTCCAACGCGACTCACTGGTCGTAAAATAAACATTACCTACAGCTTCAGGTGTATTGCACTTGTCAAGGGATGAGTAGTGAGAGGAGGGGGCTTCCGTCACGTCTGAGGGTCGATATCTCGGCCAACATAACTCCTACCTTCCAACGCGACTCACTGGTCGTAAAATAAACATTACCTACAGCTTCAGGTGTATTGCACTTGTCGGGGATGAGTAGTGAGGAGGAGGGGTAGCTTCCGTCACGTCTGAGGGTCGATATCTCGGCCAACATAACTCTCTACCTTCCAACGCGACTCACTGGTCAAAATAAACATTACCTACAGCTTCAGGTGTATTGCACTTGTCAAGGGGATGAGCAGAGAGGAGGAGGGGTAGCTTCCGTCACGTCTGAGGGTCGATATCTCGGCCAACATAACTCTCTACCTTCCAACGCGACTCACTGGTCGTAAAATAAACATTACCTACAGCTTCAGGTGTATTGCACTTGTCAAGGGGATGAGTGGGGTAGCTTCCGTCACGTCTGAGGGTCGATATCTCGGCCAACATAACTCTCTACCTTTCCAACGCGACTCACTGGTCGTAAAATAAACATTACCTGCAGCTTCAGGTATATTGCTTTGAAATAGCAAGATTTGTTATTTATCCTGCTATGTTTTGTTAACAACTAAAGTTTACCTTTAATTATAATAATATCAAAGTTGCAAAGAAAACCAAAAAAAAGGAAAATACGAACTGATGAACTTGAAAAATTACGAAAATTTAGTTACTCAGACATTTAATTGTACATAAAATAATCAGTCATCACAATCATCATTACTGATGCTGTTAGATTTGGCCTTATTTCAGTCCACTTTTCACCTGTAAATCAAATCAAATAAACCAATTTAAACCAATCAAACTAAAAACTAGTTTAAATTAATTTTCACAGCGATAAATACAAATACAACCAATTGAGTAAAATGACGAGACAGAAGGAAGTGTTATAGAGCATCTTGAAACATATTGAAATTTGACATAAACTTCTTGATGTCGTTTCTATAATTTATTGAGTGCCAACTTGCATTGGCAGCTTTTCACACTTTTAGATAACTAAATCATTATTTGAGATTTGACCACTCAAGGAGGGTATTTAAGGCAAATATGAGGTAGGATGATGGATGAGTGGTAGTAATGAGTTATGAGGGTGTAGTCTTATACAAACTAGGCCGTCTCTTCCTTGAATGGTCACATTAATAAAGCCAAAATGACCAATAGAAACCAAAGACCAACGGCTAACGTGACTTCCTGATCCACGCAGGTGATGGTCTGACATGTTTAACGAGGGGTGGCAGTTGATGCGGCATCACCAGATGCCACCTGAGACTATCTGACCGCTTCTTAGACTCATATCATCCTCAAACATTACCTGTGCTTCAAGGTCGTGCAATTGTCCCTGCCTTTGTTTCATAAGAGTTTAAGACTGCGCAAAAAACTAGTGAAAAGCAACATTCACCGTTCATCCCATATTCATCTAAAATAGTATTGGTCGGTGTCTAAAAAATCAAGTGCACAAAGGAAGAAAGCATGGAGGGTCGTAGTGTCGTCGTCAGAAGTTTAAATTAATTTTGTAAGTCAGTTTTAAATGACAATCAAAATGGTCAATTGGTCAAGATTGAAAGCAGATTTTAAAAATAATTTAAGTATTTGAGAGCTATGCACCCTAGTGCAGTACAATACGGTAAACTTTAAAAAAATGGTTAAAGGACTTTATAATAAAACAAAATAAAAATTAAAGATCCAAGCGCTTATGTACGTATATTAACTTTTCATTTAAGACTTTCAAACTTGAAATTTAACATTTGACAAGACGTGGTTTAGAACGCTGCAAACCTATTGATAGCGGATCCGTGGCGTTTTTTTTGACCGACTTCAGTGAAACTGAGGGAGGTTGATACAAGTTGACTTTGGGCGATTTTTTTTAGTCTGTTCACGAATTACTTTTGAACGCGGGCACTGTTTTAATCCAGTTTGTTTTGATTGGTAGATCTTAACCCATAGTGGTCCCATTTAAATATCTTTTGATCGGACTTATATTTCTATATAAAAAATGTAAAACTCCGTACTCAAAACCCGTGTATTTGTTGCGTGTTTTGCGTGGTAAAAAACACTATTTCGAACCGAAATGGATTTCTTAGCACTATTTGATGTAGAATTAAATTTGCAACAAGATAGTAGTCTTTAAATTCTCAAAACTTGGTGTTGTTGAGATAAACAGATATTTTGGTCAAAAAATACTCTAAAAATGTCTTGTTTGTATTTACAGAGTTATAGAGCCAAACTATACACTTGATCAAAGTTTTGAAGGAACCAAGTGAGGGTCAAATTTAGTTGTCTTTAAGAAAAATATATATTTATTATGATTATATTCAAATTTACCTGAGCTATGACCTCCTTCTCGCTCAAAACACGTAATTTTATTATTTTTTTATGTCTGTTCACGAATTACTTTTGAACGCGAGCATCATTTTACACCCAGTTTGCGTTGATTGGTAGATCTTTACTCCATAGTCGTCCCATTTAAATATCTTTTGATCGGACTTATATTTATATAAAAAAAAGTAAAAACCTCAAAAAATTCTCGAAATTCCATGTACTTGTTGCGTTTGCGGTAAAACACTATTTAGAACCGGAAATGGATTTCTATAGCACTATTTCGATGTAGAATTAAATTTGCAACAAGGTAGTAGTCTTAAGTTCTTCTAAATCTTGGGTGTTGTTGAGATAAATAGATATTTCGTCTAAAAATACTCGAAAAATGTCTCTTTGTTTGTATTTACAGAGTTCTAGACGCCAAAATATACACTTGATCAAAAATTTGAAGGAACTTTGTGAGAGTAAAAATTTAATTTTTCTTTCAGATATGTATATTTGTTATGATTACACCCATATTTACCGAGCTATACCTTCTTGCTAAAAAAAACACGTAATTTTAGCATTGTATTAGTTTTATAGCCATAGAAACTTTATTTTCAATATCATAACCTGGTTATGATAAGATTCTGTGCATAGCTATGTTCTCAACAAAAAAAACGTATTTTACAAGCTTTAAAACTTTATAGATTCTGTAAACAAGTATAAAATGTCCAAAATGTCATGCTGAAACGTGTACCCATGCGTGCTTAGTGGTATAGGTCTCGCTTTGAAGGTTATAAAAATAGTTAAGGTACAAGACTAATTAAATTGAATTTTCTACAACGTGGTTTCCATAAATGTTTTATGAACTGTTAAAAAACGATACATTTTACGCAAACACGGGTTTTCCCGAATTTTAAGCTGATGATGTTTTATTTCGATGTGATGGATGTATATGATATGATAATGGTACCGTTCTGTCCAGAACATAACTTACCCAAAATTGTACCCTGATACGTTTAAAAATAAGTATATTTCTGGAGAAAATTTCAAAACAATCAGACACTTTAAGGGTAAGCGTGAACACTGTAAATCTGAACTGCATTTGTGTTAATTTCAACATTAATAAATTATGTACATAACTGTACAAACAACTTTAACTCATAAATAGTTCAGAAAATAGCTCGTCCGACATATTTTAAAAAACTTTTAAGTTAAAGGGCAAAGTTAGAAAACACAAAAGTGACAGCAAAATAAATCTCTACTAATTTGCCTAAAGGACGACGCGTTACTATGAGCAATGTAAACGGCTCATAATATAGCAAACTTGCTTATAAAGGAAGAGCAACCACTTATAAGTCATAAGGATACGCCGAAACCTAACTAAACATGATCTTGTGAGCTGGCACAAGCAAATGAAAGGCCAGCAACAACGAAGGTCAATGCGAGTGGAGCGAACCACCTAGTCCTTAGCTTGACCAAGCACTAAAACTACATTTCCTACTCCTGCGAGCTTATTATTAGAAAAGACCGAAGGCTCGTAACCAACGAGCCATAAGCCAAATCGTCACCCTGATGCCCCATACCTGTTCAAAACGCTACCGCGAGCGAAGCCATCACTTAATTGATCCTTCGAGCATGCCATGGGAAAACAAACGGCCTATGATCTGCATTGTTACCATAAAGTAAAGGCCTCTGAGGCCAAAGGACGAAGCGTTACCGTGATCCAGGCGATTCTTTCCACTCCCGTGGCAGATTTGTGTCTTGAGTGCAGCGGTCTAATTGTCTACCTAGAAGAGCTGTACTACAGCTATACTCAGTACATTTACTTCAGTTTGTACTGAAGAAAATCACGTCAAACCAGCGATTGATACAGAGGATGAAGGACTCAACCCTAGGTCCGATTAGAGGGCTGCTTCCTCCCAAACTGGCTGAGCTTTTTTTTAATAAATATTATATGATTCAACTATTTGATTTCATTGAACTCACAGGGAATTACTTTCGAAAGCATTCAATAATAAGCTATCTGTCTTGCTTTCCTCTCGGTAAATATAGTTCTCTGTTTCTCTTAATTTTGAATGGAACAAATTATTAAAATGGACCACTTTAGAAACTCTTTCATCATAAACTGAACATATTCTAAGTACAAATATTGAATAAACTCCATTTATCGTACAGTACTATTATAAAGTATTTGAATGGTGAATTGAAGAATTTTATGGTCTAATTAATCAATGTATAAGTCAGATATTTATAAAACAATATACTAGTATTTAAAAAGGGTTAAACCACTAGTTAACCAGCCGATAGGTTATCCTCCGCCTTATTTCCGGTGTTTCATACACCAGTTTATTATCTGACCTATCCCAGGAATAACGTTTGCACACAAAAGCCTATATTTACATTAAGAGTGTGCAGTAGGGTCTATGACCTTGAAATTCGTCCCATAAGATCAATTTAAAAACGTGCATTTTCTTGAGACACCTCACGCCTACAGTTTTCATCTTTTCTTTAAGTGCATTAATTTTTTATGAGCCAATGATAGTACCGAACTTGGCTCAGTTTTCGTGTTGTTGTTTTAGTGCTACCTGCCTGCGAGGTTGGTAGCGTTATTCGTGGACTACATGACTGCTTCGTCCTTCTGTTTGTCACTGTGCCATGATGGCGTATTAATATTTTGTGTCCGTCTGAATCTGTTTTCTATGTTTAAAATTGTCAGTTTATTTATTGTCTCACTGTTTTTCTCAAGTAATATGGACTAAATTTACACTCACCAGCCAAAGGGAGGCTCACGGCTAGGCCGAAACCACATGTACGAGTCCTAATGTGATCTTTGACTAAATTGGACAACAGCTACGCAGAGATGCTGAAGTACTGGATACTAGCGGAAAGACTGACCGAACATCGCTTGAATGTACGAGGATCAGCCCACGCAGCTCACTACGCTGAACTACTACTTATATGCCAGATAAGTGTCATAGTGAATATGCTCTTGACTAGAAAGGTTTCACCAAGGATTTCTACTCCGTCCCCTGCGACCCAGTGACTTGCGCTAGCTCCCGTAACTCAGTTGCTTTTGTTTTTTGAAATGTAAATTTGCTTAAATCTAGTTGAGAACTTTTTTCCTATTCGAACTCCGACCTGGTCAGTCCTAGAGCGTTACCATTATTAAATTTCTAATTTCTGGTTACTCTTTACTTTTTTCCAAATTGACGTCATCACGCCAAAATTTCGTTTTGTGTTTCTGTGTTATGTAAGTTAAATGTGTGTTATGTAAATTGTTCTTGTAAGAGTTATATGCTAAACTATTTTAAGCATTCATTAAACAAATTCTAAGGTATTTAAAAATAATGATAGGACTAAGAGAGCTAGAGTACTAAATGTACTTGTCAATTTTGCCCAACTCTAAAGGAACTTTAAAAGGAATATTGTTAACGTTTTGTTAAAGGGCTTTCTTAGTAATTTGTGTGACATAAATATATATACTTTTTCTATTAAATTTTAACTTGTAAAAAACTAATTTACTTGTCCTTTAAATTTATATTGAACATTTAAAGTTTGTATTTCTTTGTAATTTTTGTTGAAGCTGTACCCTTGCTGATTTATTATGATGTAACGCTGATTTTGGTAATTGTTATTTTGTGATTTATGCTAATGTATTTTGACTTTGTCGATTTATGGTGATTGATCAATGGATTGTGATTATTGAGGTTATGTTAATAAACTTTGTTCTCTAGTTTTGTGTGGTTCTTTTATGCCCGGGTCCACCGTTCTATTTTTGGGATTTCAGCCGTTCACGCTTCCCGAGGGCGGCTGGGTCTCATTTATTACTCCAATGAGCCGATTTTCCATTTTCTAATTTATTAAACCGTGACATAAAGCCAAAGACTTAAGAAACGTTGTATCGTACGGTTAAAAATTTGGTCAGGGGAGCCATTGCAGTACATTGTCATCTTTCAAATAAAACTTATTTAAAAAGATGTGATGAAAATTGTGGGCTGGAAGTTTCTCAAGAAGATTCTTGTTTTTACATTGTTCTTATGGGACAAAAAACAAAATGGCCGCCAGGTACTTTTGCAGTGTGCACTCTACCTGTCCGAGACGTACTAATCAGGGTTATATCCTAAAACTAGATACATCTGCCTTTCTTTTTGCACTCCGCCAACATTTTGTTTTGCCAACGAAAATTAAATAGGACTGTTACTTTAATGAGTCCTGACTCCTTTATGCTGAACTACTTTTCGGTATAATTTAAAAACTAACAAAGTCTGAATAAACTTACAACAAATCCGTATAGAAATTTGTTGAGGAAAAGTATTTGTGGTAACCAATCTCAGGGGAGCTTAAACCCGTGTTACGGAGTTTTAGGGACTTTTATCCTTATCTCCCTTTGGAAGTGTAGGGCATCCATAAGACCTTCACCCGTCTCTCCGGCAAGTGCTTTTGGTAACCTTTTAAAAACGAAACTCAAGGTTTAGAACAACAACGCTTTGATTATTTATTTAAACCTATCGACCGTGGTAACTACTATATTTCAGCCCAGTTTGACATCTCGCACCATTACAAAACAACAACTGAGGAACAGCTTAATGTTCGCACAGTTGATATAATTACCCCCTCCCCTTCCCACTTGTCAAGGGATGAGTAGAGGGAGGAGGGGTAGCTTCCGTCACGTCTGAGGGTCGATATCTCGGCCAACATAAATTCTACCTTTCCAACGCGACTCACTGGTCTGGTCGTAAAATAAACATTACCTACAGCTTCAGGTGTATTGCACTTGTCAAGGGATGAGTAGAGGAGGAGGGGGTAGCTTCCGTCACGTCTGAGGGTCGATATCTCGGCCAACATAACTCTCTACCTTTCCAACGCGACTCACTGGTCGTAAAATAAACATTACCTACAGCTTCAGGTGTATTGCACTTGTCAAGGGATGAGTAGAGAGAGGAGGGGGTAGCTTCCGTCACGTCTGAGGGTCGATATCTCGGCCAACATAACTCTCTACCTTTCCAACGCGACTCACTGGTCGTAAAATAAACATTACCTACAGCTTCAGGTGTATTGCACTTGTCAAGGGGATGAGTAGAGTGAGGAGGGGGTAGCTTCCGTCACGTCTGAGGGTCGATATCTCGGCCAACATAACTCTCTACCTTTCCAACGCGACTCACTGGTCGTAAAATAAACATTACCTACAGCTTCAGGTGTATTGCACTTGTCAAGGGATGAGTAGAGGGAGGAGGGGTAGCTTCCGTCACGTCTGAGGGTCGATATCTCGGCCAACATAACTCTCTACCTTTCCAACGCGACTCACTGGTCGTAAAATAAACATTACCTACAGCTTCAGGTGTATTGCACTTGTCAAGGGATGAGTAGAGGGAGGAGGGGTAGCTTCCGTCACGTCTGAGGGTCGATATCTCGGCCAACATAACTCTCTACCTTTCCAACGCGACTCACTGGTCGTAAAATAAACATTACCTACAGCTTCAGGTGTATTGCACTTGTCAAGGGGATGAGTAGAGGGAGGAGGGGTAGCTTCCGTCACGTCTGAGGGTCGATATCTCGGCCAACATAACTCTACCTTTCCAACGCGACTCACTGGTCGTAAAATAAACATTACCTACAGCTTCAGGTGTATTGCACTTGTCAAGGGATGAGTAGAGAGGAGGAGGGGTAGCTTCCGTCACGTCTGAGGGTCGATATCTCGGCCAACATAACTCTCTACCTTTCCAACGCGACTCACTGGTCGTAAACATTACCTACAGCTTCAGGTGTATTGCACTTGTCAAGGGGATGAGTAGAGGGAGGAGGGGTAGCTTCCGTCACGTCTGAGGGTCGATATCTCGGCCAACATAACTCTACCTTTCCAACGCGACTCACTGGTCGTAAAATAAACATTACCTACAGCTTCAGGTGTATTGCACTTGTCAAGGGATGAGTAGAGGGAGGAGGGGTAGCTTCCGTCACGTCTGAGGGTCGATATCTCGGCCAACATAACTCTCTACCTTTCCAACGCGACTCACTGGTCGTAAAATAAACATTACCTACAGCTTCAGGTGTATTGCACTTGTCAAGGGGATGAGTAGAGGGAGGAGGGTAGCTTCCGTCACGTCTGAGGGTCGATATCTCGGCCAACATAACTCTCTACCTTTCCAACGCGACTCACTGGTCGTAAAATAAACATTACCTACAGCTTCAGGTGTATTGCACTTGTCAAGGGATGAGTAGAGGGAGGAGGGGTAGCTTCCGTCACGTCTGAGGGTCGATATCTCGGCCAACATAACTCTTACCTTTCCAACGCGACTCACTGGTCGTAAAATAAACATTACCTACAGCTTCAGGTGTATTGCACTTGTCAAGGGGATGAGTAGAGGGAGGAGGGGTAGCTTCCGTCACGTCTGAGGGTCGATATCTCGGCCAACATAATCTCTACCTTTCCAACGCGACTCACTGGTCGTAAAATAAACATTACCTACAGCTTCAGGTGTATTGCACTTGTCAAGGGATGAGTAGAGGGGAGGGAGGTAGCTTCCGTCACGTCTGAGGGTCGATATCTCGGCCAACATAACTCTACCTTCCAACGCGACTCACTGGTCGTAAAATAAACATTACCTACAGCTTCAGGTGTATTGCACTTGTCAAGGGGATGAGTAGGTGAGGAGGGGTAGCTTCCGTCACGTCTGAGGGTCGATATCTCGGCCAACATAACTCTCTACCTTTCCAACGCGACTCACTGGTCGTAAAATAAACATTACCTACAGCTTCAGGTGTATTGCACTTGTCAAGGGGATGAGTAGAGAGGAGGAGGGGGTAGCTTCCGTCACGTCTGAGGGTCGATATCTCGGCCAACATAACTCTCTACCTTCCAACGCGACTCACTGGTCGTAAAATAAACATTACCTACAGCTTCAGGTGTATTGCACTTGTCAAGGGGATGAGTAGAGGGAGGAGGGGTAGCTTCCGTCACGTCTGAGGGTCGATATCTCGGCCAACATAACTCTCTACCTTTCCAACGCGACTCACTGGTCGTAAAATAAACATTACCTACAGCTTCAGGTGTATTGCACTTGTCAAGGATGAGTAGAGAGGAGGAGGGGTAGCTTCCGTCACGTCTGAGGGTCGATATCTCGGCCAACATAACTCTCACCTTTCCAACGCGACTCACTGGTCGTAAAATAAACATTACCTACAGCTTCAGGTGTATTGCACTTGTCAAGGGGATGAGTAGAGGGAGGAGGGGTAGCTTCCGTCACGTCTGAGGGTCGATATCGGCCAACATAACTCTCTACCTTTCCAACGCGACTCACTGGTCGTAAAATAAACATTACCTACAGCTTCAGGTGTATTGCACTTGTCAAGGGATGAGTAGAGGAGGAGGAGGGGTAGCTTCCGTCACGTCTGAGGGTCGATATCTCGGCCAACATAACTCTCTACCTTCCAACGCGACTCACTGGTCGTAAAATAAACATTACCTACAGCTTCAGGTGTATTGCACTTGTGGGATGAGTAGTGAGGAGGAGGGGTAGCTTCCGTCACGTCTGAGGGTCGATATCTCGGCCAACATAACTCTCTACCTTTCCAACGCGACTCACTGGTCGTAAAATAAACATTACCTACAGCTTCAGTGTATTGCACTTGTCAAGGGATGAGTAGAGAGGAGGAGGGGTAGCTTCCGTCACGTCTGAGGGTCGATATCTCGGCCAACATAACTCTCTACCTTCCAACGCGACTCACTGGTCGTAAAAAATAAACATTACTCACAACTTCAGATATAACGATATCCAATAATCTACCTTTCCAACGCGACTCACTGGTCGTAAAATAAACATTACCTACAGCTTCAGGTGTATTGCACTTGTCAAGGGGATGAGTAGTGAGGAGGAGGGGGTAGCTTCCGTCACGTCTGAGGGTCGATATCTCGGCCAACATAACTCTACCTTTCCAACGCGACTCACTGGTCGTAAAATAAACATTACCTACAGCTTCAGGTGTATTGCACTTGTCAAGGGGATGAGTAGTGAGGAGGAGGGGGTAGCTTCCGTCACGTCTGAGGGTCGATATCTCGGCCAACATAACTCTCTACCTTTCCAACGCGACTCACTGGTCGTAAAATAAACATTACCTACAGCTTCAGGTGTATTGCACTTGTCAAGGATGAGTAGAGAGGAGGAGGGGTAGCTTCCGTCACGTCTGAGGGTCGATATCTCGGCCAACATAACTCTACCTTTCCAACGCGACTCACTGGTCGTAAAATAAACATTACCTACAGCTTCAGGTGTATTGCACTTGTCAAGGGATGAGTAGAGGGAGGAGGGGTAGCTTCCGTCACGTCTGAGGGTCGATATCTCGGCCAACATAACTCTCTACCTTTCCAACGCGACTCACTGGTCGTAAAATAAACATTACCTACAGCTTCAGGTGTATTGCACTTGTCAAGGGATGAGTAGAGAGGAGGAGGGGGTAGCTTCCGTCACGTCTGAGGGTCGATATCTCGGCCAACATAACTCTCTACCTTTCCAACGCGACTCACTGGTCGTAAAATAAACATTACCTACAGCTTCAGGTATATTGCATTTTGAAATAGCAAGATTTGGTTATTTGGTCCTGGCGTTGTTTTGTTAACAACTAAAGTTTACCTTTAATTATAATAATATCAAAGTTGTGTTGCAAAGAAAACAAAAGGAAAATACGAACTGATGAACTTGAAAAATTGAAAATTTGGATACTCAGACATTCAATTGTACATAAAATAATCAGTCATCATCACAATCATCATTACTGATGCTGTTAGATCTGGCCTTACTTCTCAGTCCACACTTTTCACCTAAAAATCAAATCAAAACCAATTTAAAACCAATCAAAACTTAAATCAATTTTCACAGCGATAGTCATTAAATACACCAATTGAGTAAAATGACGAGAAAAGAAGTGTTATAGAGCATCTTTGAAACTGTTGAAATTTGACATAAACTTTTTTTGGCAATTTATTGAGTGCCAACTTGCATTGGCAGCTTTTCACACTTTTTAGATCACTAAATCATTATTTGAGATGTTGACCACTCTCATGAGGGTATTTTAAGGCAAATATGAGGTGAAGGATGAGTGTGATGAGTGGTAGTAATGAGTTATGAGGTGTAGTCTTGTTACAAACTAAGGCCGACTCTTCCTTAGAATGGGTCATTAATTAATAGCCAAATGACCAATAGAAATCCAAAGACCAACGGCTTAACGTGACTTCCGATCCACGCAGGTGATGGTCTGACATGTTTAAACGAGGGTGGGCGTTGATGCGGGCATCACCAGATGATCACTGAGACTATCTGAGCCGCTTTAGACCTATATCATCCTCAAAACCTGATCTGTGTTGAAGGTCGTGCAAGTTGTCCCTGCCTCTTGTTTCATAAGAGTTTAAGACTGCGCAAAACTAGTAAAAGCAACATTCACCGTTCATCCCATATTCATCAAAAATAGTATTGGTCGGTGTCTAAAATCACGGTATCAAAGTAAAAGTGTTAATACGGAGGGTCGTAGTGTCGTCGTCAGAAGTTTAAATTAATTTTTGTAAGTCAGTTTTAAATGAAAATCAAAATGGTCAATTACCGCGATTGAAAGCAGATTTAAAAAATAATTTAAGTATTTGAGAGCTATGCACTTAAAAGTTGTAAAAATACGGTAAATTAAAAAAAATGGTTAAAGGGACTTTATAATAAACAAAATAAAATTAACGATCCAAGCGCTTATACAGTATATTGACTTTTCATTTAAGACTTTCAAACTTGAAATTAAACATTTGACAGCGACGTGGTTTAGAACACTGCAAACCCTTGATAGCGGATCCGTGGCGGTTAGGTATTGTGCGCGACTCCGGAGCTCATCACTCCGGTGGCACGGTTCGATCCACGCAGTCACCACTATTACAATTCGTAATGTGACTGTACGGACGCTAGGTAAAGGTCGAGGTTCAGTGGTTAGAGAGATGTGTAGTCCTCTCCTGACTTCACCTCGTTAAACAAGACAAACTTTACCTTATATTTTAAATTATTAAGACGGATGTTTAAAGTTGTCGTGAGATTTCATAGTTTCTAGCCGTTTGAAAACATGTGACTTTTTTACAACTGTATCGTCATTTGTACCGCCTTTAAACCCAAAAATTGTATTCTAAAACAGTTTTAATGATGGCTCGCAATGGAAATGGCAACATTCAAAATAACATCAAATATATCGTAATCGTGTTTGGCTGGAATTAGAATTCACTTGGGCAATGCAAATTACCTCGGAGCGAACAAATGTCGCAGTTTCATCTTAAATGATACATTAAACAAGATCTAAGGCTTCCAGTTTACAGTGCGTCACAGTTGAAACATAAGGACTGCTAAACGTTTCTACCTCGCTGTGGAGAGTCATCCTCAGTAGCTGGTTGACTGGCTGAGACCTACTGGCTTAACGGTATCGTTAGCAGTCATGCTATTTTATTTTATTTTGCTACACAATATTTTTACTGTCCAAAGTAAATATATATTGTTATTCTTATACAATATTTTTAAAGCAGCAATAAAACCGATCCAAAAGCAGCAAGAGGTTAAAGAAACCCATCGGATGAAAACTTATTTATAATTTAAACCGCCTAAAGAATAAAAGTGTTTCCTTAATTCCTCGTAATAAAGCGGTCGTTAAGTAAGTAATGAGAATTCCGTTGTTGACAGCTCCAAGACTGAGGCATTCAGGTCAAATCGATCGAAACACCCATTCGTCAATTGTTTAACAGACAAACTCTAAGATTCGTGCGTAAACAAATATAAATATACTTGTTCAAGATCAAGATATTCTAGCTTAGATACCCACGGGTTTGACCCACGAGTTTAAGAGTGGGGCGTAAAAACGGGTAAAAATTTACGGTAAAAGGGAAAGGGTAAAAGAGAAAAATCTACATTACGGGCGTAAAAAATTATATGTTTACGAGCAAGCACGTGGCTGTTTTCTTAGTAACGATATTCGATGTCTAACAAAAGAAACGCAGTTCAAAACCAGATTAGAAATAGATTAATTGAAATTTTACTTTCAGTGTTGAGAAACTCCACTTTAAAAACGTGAAAATACAGTAAAGTTACAGCTCTAAAAAGCCAACTTTTCAATTGAATTTCAAAAATGTAGCTCTAATAAGCCCTATATACAATCTGTAAGACATAATAAAAATCTTGTCTTGCAGTAGATCATCACTTCAGAGCAGCGTTTTTTTTTTTATTGCAAGCCACTCAAAAGTGTTAGTTCAAAGGTGACGCGACGTAGGTCTAGTACGCCCGCGGACCCGTGGCGGGTTGGAATCGTGCACGACTCCGGAGCCGATTACTCGCCTGGCGCGGGTTCGATCCCCGCAGTCACCACTTACATTTGTAGAGAGGTAGAGAGGACTTTGTAGTCCTAACTTCGCCTCGTTAAACAAGACAAACTTTACCTTTTACGCCCTTAGATTACAGTTATTCTAAAACTTTTAGTCAGTTATGACTAAAACGTCATTTTTGACGTCCGTACTGAGTTCTCTTAACATGAGTTTAAGTGATCAACAAAGTGTAGATTTGCCTTTTTCACATGTGTTGATTAAAACTTAAGTTTACTATAACCTGTTTTAGGAATCTAAAAATAAGTTTTTCTTCAAACCCCATTTTTAAGGTAATTTTAAATTTTCCAACAAACAACGAGAGCCAAAATACGTTTTACATTTTCTCAACCAGAAAAGAGTGTTTTGGAATACCATTTATGGGTTATTATCAAAATATAATGCAGTTCTTCCGGTTCACACCGCGTCCAAATTTCATAATTAGGTTGAGATATTTCGGCCTCGATTTGGGGTACCATCTTCAGTCACTGATTGGCTGAAACTGAGCTACTTGCTGTCTGCTGTCCTATTGGTGGTAAAGCTGCCAACCGTCAATGGAGCAGGGATGCCAACAGTCGAAGTTCTCATTGGCTGTGATTGCGAAAGCCTAAGAGTTGAAAATATAATGCGATAACATTTTTACTCAAGGAGACTTTGCAATCCCCACCCATTTTTGTATACTGCTGTCTTTTAAATTAAATACATTCATAGCACGTACGCCACACACAACAATAAGCAATGTTTATTTCTTACTCCAAACTCCTAAGCTAGTACATACAGTACACAGTTACGGAACACTCTGTATATTCACCTCGCATGACTAAGCCCGGATCAGGTTAATGATGGCAGGATTTGTCTGATGGATGATTGTGTGTAATGGACGCTAAATCTGCGGTGATGGAGTTGTGTGTAAATGCCACCGCTGTAAGGATAATGCACCTTAATTTTGGAAACTGTACGAATATATGCTCTATCTTGTCGGTTGAAGTTGTAGGGGTTTGTTAATGGTGGGTTAAATACAAAATATTTTAGAAGTGCTTGCAAAATTTGTATTTTAATGGGCCGTGTAAAATTAATCATGCGTAGACGTCGATCAAAATGATGTAGTGTTCTAGTTGCCAAAAGTAAAGCAATTTCGGGTTGTTGTGTTTTAGATAAATTCAAATGTTTTCTTTGAATTTTGTAATTGGGTTCTATTTTCTATACTAGGCCTATGTTAGTTGAATTTTAAATTGTTGTTGGTATCACTGGTAAATATTACGATTTCAACGTTATAAAATATGGACGTCTTCAGTTGTGTTAAAAGTAGTTGGTTCCTAATGTAGGGTGCACAATTTCGCTAATTTTAAATGAAACAAAGTAGTGTTAAATTAGAAACGAAGTTAAAATAAAGAGTCTCTTTAAAAAACTAAATTGAAAATAATTTATGGTGGTTTGAATTTACTTGTACTTCATTTAAAATGTTCGTTAGTGGCTTTATACATCCCTTTTATAACTAAGCATATTTTAAAAATAGGTCAATTTATTAAGTTTAATATCATTTTGATATAAATATATTTTTGTTTTTAGCTCAAGGAGGGGTTTCCCAAAGAATTTTCCGTTTATATTGTTTTTAACTCATTAGAACTATTAAGGCTTTAAATAAACGTCAATCTTGAATATTGTAAGAAGAAATAGAGGCTTGCCATCTAATCCAAAGTCAAAGTCCATCCAAACCTATTCAATGAAGGTAGTCAATTTTATTTGATGCATAATGTTGATTAAGATCCTTACAATAATACTGTACACGTCATATTTTTGGCCGTTAAAGGATTAAAAAACCTAAAACCCCCAAAATCGTTTTATGGTCGGAAAATATTTTATCTAGGACTTTTCGAGGTCGTAAATACGAGGACACGATTAACAGAGTAATGCATAGCTGAGAGCGCATGGCTGATGTTACAGAAAGAATATCGGTGGTTTGACACATTAAAACCCCCTCAATACTTAAATATGCTAAAGAAGATTTTTTACCTTGAATAATAATAAACTAAACATAAAGCAAACCCCACATGCCTACAATATCGAGCACGCTAGAAACCCCAGCCTGGTAAAGCCTAATGAAACTAAGTTAGTAGTTAACAAGGTCGGGTAACCCCAGTACATGGAACTTGGGTCTATTATGTGGTTATGAGCAGAGTGTGAGTATATGGCTCCCAACAGTCTCGTTTGCATCATACACTGATTATAGCGTTCATTTGAGCTGGGAATTTCAGTGCGGGTTACTTGTGAGTTGATTCGTGATCACTTCAAGTCGAATTTTTGTGACGAAAAGCACTGAAAAGGAAAAAGTTATATTTATGGGTACTGCAAAATTCGCATATTAAGACAACCACACTAATACATCGGCAATATTTGTAATTTTACAACCCTTACAATTTTTTATGACATACATGCATCTTCGATGAAAAGTGTGCCTTAGTTTGTAAAGCTTGCGTTTTAGTGGTGTCGCTAAACATATGCTTATTTATTAAGGAAATTTCAAACACCAGGTAAACTATTAAAATACTCAGATCGATATGTACAAAAACATATTTCAAAGTCTAAACAAATATTTAAAAATAATGGCAAGAAGACGTATTATGTTTGACGTCTTATTATTCAATATACTATAGAGCCGGTTGTATAGGTGACTGTACGAATAAATGTGTATAGGCACTTCCCGGCATGTTAACCCCATCAACCATATACCCTTTTGGAAGCTCTCGGTGGGAAACCTTCGGGAAAATCTGAAAACGTTTTTTAAGGCTCTGGCAAGTTAATAGTCAACAAATATGGCGTATGAAAATCTGCCCTTGTACTTAGCCGATATTTTGCATCATAGCGGCAAAACAGTTGCGAATGCCCCCAAAATACGAGGTCGCAGGCTGAGGGCGAAGTTTTAGCGAGCTAAAGAGTATAAAACTAATGAAACACTACCCATAGCCATTCCTACATGCTGGGCCCAAACCATCGATAAACTAACGACAAGGTGAAACGCAGGCTTAAGCTTTCACTTTGAGCATTTCCTACGCAATATTGTGTAAATACCCAAGCGTCTCAACCCTGAGCGATTGATAAATGACTTAGTGGATCGATTTGACCTGAATGTTTCGTCCTTCTGAGTGGAACTCACTAAAACACCCACCTTTAAACAACTGTTTTATTTACTCGTATCATTCTAGGTTAACTCTTTTTTACATCCTGTATTAGCGGATTTGTAGCAGGTTAAAATCATGCGCGACTCCGGAGCTGATCAATCCGCTGGCGCAGGTTTGATCCCCGTAGTCACCACTTACATTTGTAATGTGACTATACGGTAACGCTAGGTAAAGGTCAAGGTTGAGTGGTGGAGAAGGTCCTAACTTTGCATCGTTAAACAAGACAAACTTCTTAAATGTGGTCCAACTCAATGATCGGTCGTACCCTGTGTAAGGATTTTGTCTGTACATTGTTTAGATTTGCATAACTGTTGAGTATTTATCATATTATACTTTGGAAGAACGTACACAGAAGAAGCTAGATTGTTCTTAGGAAAATAATTGTTTAAAATGGCCTAGTGCGGTGGCTGAGTTGGTAATGCACGAGCCTGTGTATCCGAAGTTTGTGAGTTCTAGTCCCGTTTCGGCCAACGGTCGGTAGTCAAATTGTCAATAAAGACACCGCACAAACCCATAGTGACTGGCAGATTAACTTTTACGAAATAATAATTTAGTAAAACCGGTTCCGTCTTTAATATATTAGACAAAAGAATACTAAATATTTTTGTTTGAATTTATAGCTCTTGGAAGAGCATTCTTCATTAAAGCTGCCAACGGGAGAATTTATGAGTTTAAACATTATTACGAACGTTTTCCACCATTATTGGACAAAAACACGACTTTTTCTGGATCTGCAATCGGATTAGGGCTTCAGGTAAAACTTGAACATATCACAAAACATTGGAAAATTAGCTAGTTTCAAAAAACTAGTGTAATTTGATCAGTAATTTTAGTATTCGATACTATAGTTATTCAGTAATTTAACCAACTACTAATTTGAGTTAATAGAATTGTAAGGGTAAAATTAAAACCATGGTCATTAGGGTTTCGCAGTTATTAGCCCTTCACTGAAAGCCCAGTATTGACACACAAAGGGAAAAAGCACGTATAATTAGATACTAGCTCGTTAAACAAAACGTTGTTAAACATTTCCATCAGATTAGATTACGATAATTGTACACTAAAGGCTAATTCTCTGTGCCTCAGCAAAGTTTGATTCTCGTGTAACGTTTATCCGATAGCCAATGTAATTGTGATCGTTTCCATTTACACACGGTTGGTATCCCTTTACAGATCATCAAGCTTTTTATTCAGTTCAAGCTTGGTTGAATAAAAGTAGTGTGTTGTTAGAGCAATTTAAAGTGATTGTAGTCATTTCAAGCATTTTAAGCGGTGAGTTCATATTTTGAACTGATAACAGAAAACTGTAGTTTTTAACCAGATGTTCTGATAAGGCAGGCGTGGTTGAAAAGAAAATAAAACCTATTTTAGATTGCTGTTTTTGAAGTTTGATTTGCTGATTTCTTGATTACTGGTTGGGGCTATATCACTGAGTTGTTCTTCACCTCTTTGATCAGGCTGATTGGATTTGTTGATTTTCTGTACACACATTGGTTACCGTGACATAAATGTGTTTACCATTTTTGTGTATGACATACGAATGTGTGTGTATTTGTATGTGTCTACTGCATATGGTTTCTTCATTGGAATCGGATCGTAAACAAAGTTTGGTTAACCTAAAACTATGTTTTGGGAGAACTGCAGACCCAAAACTGCGGGGTAAATCATCCCCCAGCTTACAGGTGATTCGCCATGATTCACGGTAGCGCTTGTGGCTAAGCAACAGCAAGGTTTCACCTTCCATTTCAAAACTCATATCCAATCTATTTGTTGATAGTAACATTAGTGAACTGTAACCAAAGTTAATGTCATGGTAGGTAGATGGCGCATAGATGCCGCATGGTTAGAGGCAGCAAAATCAACATAGTTGCGGCAGCACAAGCACAGATAGCGCTGCGAGCGCTGTTGTCTCTCGACGTCTTTCTCCTCCTCCGGAACCAAAGACAATAAATGTGATCAAATCGTGCAATTTTCGAGAACGAACAAACTCGTTCATGCGTCAGTGGCTCTACTTGAGACTCTTGAAAGAATTCCCTCGAAATTCAGAATCCATGCAAAATTTACCTACTATAACATTATCCTTGCTGTAACTGAACCTGTAGCTCCAGAAAAACGTGTCCAGGTACGTTTCCGTTATAAACTCAGTGGTCGGCTTTCTTTATTGACCCAAGAACTGATTGCAGTAAATGAAAGTTTACTGAAAAAATACATTTCCGCTCAGCACAGACGGATTGCCTTTACAATAACAAGACCACGGAATGATTGTTGTTCCAAGAGCTAAGAAAAACGCTTTATATTTTCTTCATCCTCTTCGGTTCTTCTTAGCCTCTACTAATGACGTGTAATGATTTTATACAATCAAAGTATTGTAGTATTTTGCTGTGGTTGTCTTAAAAGTCTCATGTCACTAAAGGATTATTCATTTTAAAGAATAAATTGTGTCTCGTTGCGTTTTAGTAACTGTCAATAACTTATATGTTATTTGTCAATAATGTATCTAATATGCACACGTTAATAGTTAAAAACACAATATTATGGTTTTTTGATACAATTTCTATTTTAAATCTCAGTCTCTGGTCTCAAAAACAATGCTGATAGAACCATTACATCGATATAAACATGAATAATAATGTACAGCATGTTTATTTTATTAAAACCCGCATTATCATCTGTCTACACTGTTAAAATAAGACTAATATTCACAATATTGCAGTGTTATCTCTTCTCAATTAACGTTGTTTAAATTAGAAACTCCAATCGAGCAGAAAACGATTAATTTGAGTAATTATCTCACAGCTTGTACTGATAATCCGGAGTTTGGCCTAACTTGAGGCATTGATTGAAATTTCTTATGTTTGAAAACGAGTTTAATATAAATTAACTAATAACCACTGAGGGTGTAGTGATCAGCATAATCGCCCGGCAAGCGAGAGACCCGGGTTCAAATCCCGGTGCGGTCCAAAAGCTTTTGACTTCAGATTTCTTTAGTAATACATAATTAACTAATACCCAGTAACATTCCTGATTAGGACATTTTAAATATTGAATTTAGTCGTCATTGTTTCAATCAAATAACAATTTCTTAGCAAAATCATGAACGAAGGTTAGACGTGTTTTATTTATTGGCACTATCGTAGAAAATAATAAAGTTTATTTAGACAGTTTAGTGCCTTTAAAATGAAACGCGTATAGGTCAGTAATAGTCACTCTTTGAACCAAGATAACTAAAGAGTACGCACTAAGTCGATTTGAACTTGCTTCGACATTATCTACGTAGATTAACTCCCAAATGCAGTTGTCTGGTTTTATCTTGTAAACTGGTAGAAAGGAGTCACGCCGGAAAAGCTCAGTTACATCAAAGAGATTTGAGTTCAGTTAATGTTGCACAAAGAGTGGAGTAAAAGCATTTTGACACAGTCCTGTTCACTTTGTGCTCAGAACACTCTAGCAGTCGTCATACTCGAGCTAGATGAGTTGAATGTCGTTATCTTCATGAACTTCCTTGACATCTACGTAGATTAACTCCCAAATGTGTTGTTCGGTTTTATCTTGTAAACTGGTAGAAAGCGTAGTCACGCCGGAAAAGCTCAGTTACATCAAAGAATTTGAGTTCAGTTAATGTTGCACAAAGAGTGGAGTAAAAGCATTTTGACACAGTCCTGTTCACTTTGTATCAGAACACTGACAGTCGTCATACTCGAGCTAGATGAGTTTATGTCGTTATCCTCATGAACTTCCTTTGACATCTACGTAGATTAACTCCCAAATGCAGTGACAAAGTTGTCTGGTTTTATCTTGTAAACTGGTAGAAAGCGTAGTCACGCCGGAAAAGCTCAGTTACATCAAAGAATTTGAGTTCAGTTAATGTTGCACAAAGAGTGGAGTAAAAGCATTTTGACACAGTCCTGTTCACTTTGTGATCTGAACACTCTAGCAGTCGTCATACTCGAGCTAGATGAGTTGTATGTCGTTATCCTCATGAACTTCCTTTGACATCTACGTAGATTAACCCTCATGCAAATGCAGTGACAAAGTTGTCTGGTTTTATCTTGTAAACTGGTAGAAAGCGTAGTCACGCCGGAAAAGCTCAGTTACATCAAAGAGATTTGAGTTCAGTTAATGTTGCACAAAGAGTGGAGTAAAAGCATTTTGACACAGTCCTGTTCACTTTGTGATCTGAACACTCTAGCAGTCGTCATACTCGAGCTAGATGAGTTGTATGTCGTTATCCTCATGAACTTCCTTGACTCTACGTAGATTATCCTCATGAAAATGCAGCATGAAAGTTGTCTGGCGTCTTGTAAACTGGTAGAAAGCAGAGTCACGTCGGAAAAGCTCAGCATCGATGAATTTGAGTTCAGTTAATGTTGCACAAAGAGTGGAGTAAAAGCATTTTGACACGTCCTGTTCACTTTGTGATCTGAACACTCAGTGTCGTCATACTCGATAGATGAGTTGTATGTCGTTATCCTCATGAACTTCCTTTGACATCATGTAGATTAACTCATGTAAATGCAGGACACAGTTGTCTGGTTTTATCTTGTAAACTGTTAGAAAGGCAGTCACGCTGAAAAGCTCAGTTACATCAAAGGAATTTTTGAGTTCAGTTAATGTTGCACAAAGAGTAGAGTAAAATATTTTGATGCTGTCCTGTTCACTTTAGATCTGAACACTCTAGCAGTCGTCATACTCGAGCTAGATGAGTTTTGTGTCGTTATCCTCATGAACTTCCTTTGACATCTACGTAGATTAACCTCATGTAAATGCAGTGACAAAGTTGTCTTTGTTTTATCTTGTAACTGTTAGAAAGCGTAGTCACGCCGGAAAAGCTCAGTTACATCAAAGGAATTGATTCAGTTAATGCACAAAGAGGGAGTAAAAGCATTTTGACACAGTCCTGTTCACTTTGTGACTTAAACACTCTAGCAGTCGTCATTCTCGAGCTAGATGAGTTGTATGTCGTTATCCTCACGAACTTCCTTGACATCTACGTAGATTAACCCTCATGTAAATGCAGTGACAAAGTTGTCTGGTTTTATCTTGTAAACTGGTAGAAAGCAGAGTCACGCCGGAAAAGCTCAGTTACATCAAAGAGATTTGAGTTCAGTTAATGTTGCACAAAGAGGAGCATTTTGACACAGTCCTGTTCACTTTGTGATCTGAACACCTAGCAGTCATATCGAGCTAGATGAGTTGTATGTCGTTATCCTCATGAACTTCCTTTGACATCTATGTAGATTAACTCTCATGTAAATGCAGTGACACAGTTGTCTGGTTTTATCTTGTAACTGGTAGAAAGCGTAGTCACGCGGGAAAAGCTCAGTTACATCAAAGAGATTTGAGTTCAAGTTAATGTTGCACAAAGAGTGGAGTAAAAGCATTTTGACACAGTCCTGTTCACTTTGTATCTCAGAACACTTAGCATCATCATACTGAGCTAGATGAGTTGTATGTCGTTATCTTCATGAACTTCCTTTGACATCTACGTAGATTAACCCTGCAAATGCAGTGACAAAGTTGTCTGGTTTTATCTTGTAAACTGGTAGAAAGCGTAGTCACGCCGGAAAAGCTCAGTTACATCAAAGAGATTTGAGTTCAGTTAATGTTGCACAAAGAGGAGTAAAAGCATTTTGACACAGTCCTGTTCACTTTGTATCTGAACACTCTAGCAGTCGTCATACTGAGCTAGATGAGTTGTATGTCGTTATCTTCATGAACTTCCTTTGACATCTACGTAGATTAACCCTCATGCAAATGCAGTGACAAAGTTGTCTGGTTTTATCTTGTAAACTGGTAGAAAGCGTAGTCACGCCGGAAAAGCTCAGTTACATCAAAGAGATTTGAGTTCAGTTAATGTTGTACAAAGAGTGGAGTAAAAGCATTTTGACACAGTCCTGTTAACTTTGTCTCAGAAAACTCGGGCAGTCGTCATACTCGAGCTAGATGAGTTTTGTGTCGTTATCTTCATGAGCTTACCAAAGGTAAACTTAAAATGCTCTATACTAAGTCTATCTTCTAGAAAACGCCACCCCCTCACACCCTAATTGCGTTTTTACAACAGCTATCTCGGTAAAGAAACGCAAGATATTCTCATAGTTATAATGGACAACGAATCCCAAAAGTCGAAACTTGACAAGGATGTTTTATGTGTGTTTTACGAATGCAATAAAACGGAATTTATAAATTATTTGAACTTAATGTAAGTTTTGGAAGGTGAGAGTGTAAAAAGTTACCGTTAACACATGAACTATTTGAAAGGTAAAACTCACAGTAGTAAAATATTTTTTGCACGGTGTATGAATCATGGTAATAATTTGGTTTGATAATTTATAATTTAGACTTTCGTGAAGACGTAGGTTATAAGCACAGAATAAAAAACTGCTTACATTTTTGTTAGGTTTGATGTCATGAATGTTTATACCAAGGATAATACAAATCAGACCAGAAATACGTCTTTATAGCATGAAGCAACATTTTTGGGGAGACACCAACACTACCATCAAAAGGGTACTTCCAGTGTAAACTATGTCCCGTTAAAGAAATTTCGCTAGGTTCAAAGTAGTACTAACTTGTAGGTATAAGCGGTGCTATGTTTTATGTTGTTAATTCGTTTATGTTTAGTTTCACACTCATTACACTTTTTTGTAACTTAATAATACTTTTTGTTTTTCAGAACGATGGGCTGTCCAACTGAAACGTTTGGTGAGTTATTTTCGAAATCGTTTTCTCTCAAACTAAAAAACACAAAGTTGCAGGTTCAAATTTTAAATAGGCCTATTTTTAGTTTAAACACGTATCGAAGCACGAATATGTTAGTTAGTCTTATGTTTTAACAAATTGAAAGTTGATGCAATGATGAATGAATGAATTGAGTTGTTGATTTCAATCTCTGGATCGGAAATCAGTTGAAAGGGTTATTAATTACCAACGATGTAAAGAGATGTCAAAATGAGAGATTTCAATAACTGACTCAAGTTTGGCCAAACTTCAGATTCTAATTAGAGGCCGCGCAATTACAGCTTTTAATAACCTTCCGCTTTATCTGAGATTTAATTTCTTTTTCGTTAATTAGATCCTAAATCACATAAACTACTATATTGAAGTGTATTCAATATTCTTCGAATAAGTTACACCGTATATCATAAAATGGGTTTACTTATGTTTTCAATAAACTAGAGTATAAAGTTTGTTAAACAAATATTATGATATTACTTCTGTGTTACTACTTTACGTTATATTTTTCAAACCTTTTGGAGGGACTCGCGGGTTCTCACTTCTTCTTCTATTTGGAACATATTTGGCATTTAATTTGTTAGTCAATGTTTCTTGGAAGAGCTATTACTGAAAAAGCTGTTTTACGTTTGAATGACCCAAAAAGAGTAAATTTCGTCCAACTTAATGAGATATAAAATACATTTTTAATTTATACCTAGCGATAAAATAATTTATATTCGTCCATTGTGTAGTTTTGAGGTTTCAAAATAACGGCCAGAAAGCTAATATGATCTTCCTATGTCAGTGACATGACTAAATTTAAATTAACATTAATTTTCCTTTTATGAAGTATCAACATGTTTACTAATGTAAACCTGAGGCCAAAGGACGAAACGATGCTGTGAGCTTAGAGATTAGAGTTCTAAATTAGAACAAATATTCCATTCACTCACTTCAGCGGCCTGGTAGTATTATCCCTTAATTTAAACTTGAACATAGCAAGAATATGAGATTCTGACTTGACGCGTCTAACAGGTAGAATATATTCATTATCCAAGCAATGTGACGCCGCGCCAAGGGAGGACTCAAGTGCTTTTCCCGTTCTTTGTTCAACATTAACATAATGAAACACGAAACACGATCCGCTTTGATGAAACTCAACTCAGGTAATGGCTCTGTCAACATGGAACATGACAACGTCAATCTTTAAAAATGAGAATAGCTGTGACTATAAAGGGTAAGACTGTTTAATGTTAAGACCTGTATAATAAACTATTGTAGTTTTACGCCGATTGTAGTCTTTAGTAGGCCGACTGTAGTTTACGCAAAAGTTACGTTGGTATGAGTGCAACAGATTTACTTGCAAATTGTTACTATAGGTTCACTACGCTTCCGAGCCTCGCTTCGGCCTGTGGCCTTTTATCTTGTATTGTCACGGTCGCTACCAGACCGTCCGCTACGCCAGCCTCGCTTCGCCTGTGGCCTCAGCCTTTATCTCGTATTATCACGGTCGCTACCACCGTCTGCTACGCTTCGTCTGCTTCGGCCTGTATTCAGCCTTCATCTTGTATTCGTCACGGTCGCTACCAGACCGTTCGTTACGCTTCAGCTTCGTTTCGCCTTGGCCTCAGACTTACTAGGCCTTGTCACTGGCGTAGCCGTGTTAACTTATCAGCACGCTGGGTTGGATTTAATTTAATTGAAACCCCGAAAGTTAGAATCACTATTGGTTCACGAAGACTGGTCATTGGGATAAGCTTTAAATATATCATAGCTTTACTAGACAAAACACGTTATAGCCTACATATAATCAATATTGGGAATGAACTGGTGCTTGATAATTTGAACCTAATTAATAGCTTTTGCCAGCGAGTCTATGGTAGTTTTAATCAACTTGTTAATTACAGTAAGCCGGATAGTTTTCACAGCTTGATCGAGTATCTCTTTATTTACGTTTGCCTTTTAACTATGCAGCATTAAATTAATGACAGGCAATCGCTAATTTCAGTTCCGTTGACGAGATTAAGCTGTTCAAATACAGATTAATACAGTATTTATATTTACCGTACAACGAGGTAACAATTAAAACAAATTAAGTACACGAATATAGCCGACGCGTAGTCACAAGTGCTACCGTGAACCTTAGCGAATTTTCAAGAAGAGGAATTATCTTATAGAAAGGTAGTATTATGTTATGTAAACTGTATTTATGATCGGAATTCAATTAAACTTGGTATACAAATTTATATCACCGTAATTAACTTGTATTAAAAGCCATCTAAGTTGACTATAGCCAAGCAAATATAGCAGCGAAGCACGAGCGCTTTCACCGCCATTTTGGACTGGCCAGACGGATTTTGTGATTCTTTGGTACATGTCGGTTTTAGTGGCGCTAGCAAAATACAAACATGCTTCATTTAAAAAAATGCAATTTTTCATAAATCGATAGTAAACTCAACAAAATTTAAAATTTCAAAAAGGTTACTACAACGCTTTTATCGGATGTTTCCAAACTATTCACCTTATAACGTTCGGTTATGTGCATTGTCACTGGTGCGGCTGGAACGTCTAACGTTCAACGTCCTGAAGATCGGAGCACCTGCTTTCATTGTTTTTATGGCGCCAACGACTCTAGCGACAATGGCGCCATAAGAACTATTACAGCGTTTCTAGGCCGTCTGACGTCCAACGACTGACGTTGAACGTTAGACGTTCCAGCCGCACCAGTGACAATGCACCTTTAAACAGTTTTCATTCCAAAACATTCCGTAAACAAATTTAGCACACAAAACGCCATACCTAAATTCGTAAAAATCCACAAACATTTAAGATTTAGTGGTAAACAGTTAAAGATGAATAGTGCGGTTGTTCTTAATCTCACGTACTTCAGCGGCCTGGTAGTATTATCCCTTAATTTAAACTTGAACATAGCAAGAATATGAGATTCTGACTTGACGCGTCTAACAGGTAGAATATATTCATTATCCAAGCAATGTGACGCCGCGCCAAGGGAGGACTCAAGTGCTTTTCCCGTTCTTTGTTCAACATTAACATAATGAAACACGAAACACGATCCGCTTTGATGAAACTCAACTCAGGTAATGGCTCTGTCAACATGGAACATGACAACGTCAATCTTTAAAAATGAGAATAGCTGTGACTATAAAGGGTAAGATGTTAAGACGTGTATAATAAACTAGGCCGATTGTAGTTTTACGCAAAAGTTACGCTGGTATGAGTGCAACAGATTTACTTTGCAAATTGTTACTATAATTCACGCTCAGAGCCTGCTTCGGCCTGTGGCCTCAGCCTTTCATCTTGTATTGTCACGGTCGCTACCAGACCGTCTGCTACGCTCACAGCCTCGCTTCGGCCTGTGGCCTCAGCCTTTCATCTTGTATTGTCACGGTCGCTACCAGACCGTCTGCTACGTTTCATTAGAGCCTGTTTCGGCCTGTGGCCTCAGCCTTCATCTTATGTCACGGTCGCTACCAGACCGTCTGCTACGCCGCCGAGCCTGGCCGGCCTGTGGCTCTCAGCCTTTCATTCAGTATTATCACGGTCGCTACCAGACCGTCTGCCGCTCACCTGGCTTCGCCTGTGGCCCTCTTCATCTTGTATTGTCACGGTCGCTACCAGACCGTCTGCTACGCTTCAGCTCTGCTTCGCCTGTGGCCTCTCAAGCCTTTATCTTGTATTGTCACGGTCAAATTTCAGACCGTTCCGTTACGTTTCGCCTCGCTTCGCCTGTGGCCTCAGCCTTTCATCTATCACGGTCGCTACCACCACATACGCCGCTTTGCCTGTGGCCCAGCCTTTCATCTTGTATTATCACGGTCGCTGTTTCGACCGTTCGTTACGCTTCACAGCCCTGCTTCGGCCTTTGGCCTCAGACTCACTGGCTTTGTCACTGGCATTGTTAACGTATCAGCACGCTGTTGGATTTAATTTAATTGAAACCCCGAAAGTTAGAATCACTATTGGTTCACGAAGACTGGTCATTGGGATAAGCTTATCATAGTTTTACTAGACAAAACACGTTATAGCCTACATATAATCAATATTGGGAATGAACTGGTGCTTGATAATTTGAACTAATTAATAGCTTTTGCCAGCGAGTCTATGGTAGTTTTAATCAACTTGTTAATTACAGTAAGCCGGATAGTTTTCACAGCTTGATCGAGTATCTCTTTATTTACGTTTGCCTTTTAACTATACAGCATTAAATTAATGACAGGCAATCGCTAATTTCAGTTCCGTTGACGAGATTAAGCTGTTCAAATACAGATTAATACAGTATTTATATTTACCGTACAACGAGGTTAACAGATTAAGCAAAACAAATTAAAAACGATAAAATTGAGTATACGAATATAGCCGACGCTACCGTGAATCTTAGAGAATTTTCAAGAGGAGGAATTATCTTATAGAAAGGTAGTATTATGTTATGTAAACTGTATTTATGATCGGAATTAATTAAACTTGGTATACAAATGTATATCACCGTAATTAACTTGTGTATTAAATGCCATGCATCTAAGTTGACGATAGCCAAGCAAATATAGCAGGGAAGCACGAGCGCTTTCACCGCCATATTGGACTGGCCAGACGGATTTTGTGATTCTTTGGTACATGTGTCGGTTTTAGTGGTGCTAGCAAAATACAAACATATGGTTCATTTAAAAAGTTGCAATTTAATTCATAAATCGACAGTAAACTCAACAACAATTTAAAATTTCAAAAAGGTTACTTACAACGCTTTATCGGGATGTTTCCAAACTATTCACCTTGTATAACGTTCAGAAAAGGTGCAATACACGGTTGGAGCGTCAGTCGTTGGACGTCATTTTGCGCCAGCCATGGCGCCAACGACTCAGCGACAATGGCGCCATAAGAACTAATACAGCAGGCGCTCTACGTCTGACGTCCAACGACTGACGTTGAACGTTAGACGTTCCAGCCGCACCAGACAATGAACCTTTAAACAAGCTTTTCATTTCAAAACATTCCGTAAACAAATTTAGCACACAAAACGCCATACCTAAATTCGTAAAAATCCACAAACATTTAAGATTTAGTGGTAAACAGTCAAAGATGAATAGTGCGGTTGTTCTTAATCTCACGTACTTGAGAACGGTGAAAGATCGGTTCTCAGGTATCAGTGTGTAAAGCACGGAACCGGTCTCGAGGGAAATCACGAGTTAAACTCCGCAGAAACTGCGTTGATTGCAATGTTTACCTTTCAAGTAGACATCCTGCGGATATAATGTTTCATAAACATGATTTGACAATGATATACAGGAATCATAAAAGAAGGTTGGGGTTTGAAACATGAGTTAAATACAAGCTAAACTGAAATTTTTATTTTCAACCTTAAACAGTTCTTTTAACATATGTAGGAAGTTTCGGTGTGAGCGCCATTAGCAAGGGTCCAACCGGTACTCAAGTTCTCCCCAAACGTCTCAACAATATCTTCGGTAACAGTTGAAGCCATTGATTCATAGATCAAATTCTTTACGTGATTTAGGTATCGAATCTTTTCTCCTTAACCAATGTTCTTCACATACTCCCACAAAGAAAAGTCACAAGGGGTTAGTTGTGGACTCCTTTAGAAGCCATAGGATAGGTCCTTGTCGCCCAATCCTGTGGCGTTTGGGAAGAACTTGGGTACCGATTGGGAACTTGCCGAGCGACCTATAGCGCTTATACGGAGGCTTACTAAATAGTTAAATTGAGATCAGGATTTAAAAAATTCAGTATTTTAATTTGTATTTAAATCACGTTTCAAACCCCACCATTCTTTTTTAATGACCCTGTATTTCACTAGTGTTCGTTGACGTATATTATGCATGCGCTGCCCTTGCAATTGAATAATGTGTACATAATGGCCCTAGTTGCTAAATCTTAACGGTTTGTGAAGCATACGAAACATGACGTTCGTGTGTTCTTCTTGTTAATTAACGATGGCAAAAGTCCGCAATAATATTTTAAATCTACCAACGTAAACAAATTTAGCACACAAAACGCCATACCTAAATTCGTAAAAATCCACAAACATTTAAGATTTAGTGGTAAACAGTCAAAGATGAATGAGTGCGGTTGTTCTTAATCTCACGTACTTGAGAACGGTGAAAGATCGGTTCTCAGGTATCAGTGTGTAAAGCACGGAACCGGTCTCGATCACAGGACAACTCCGCAGAAACTGCGTTGATTGCAATGTTTACCTTTCAAGCAGATGGGTTGATTCATAAACACGATTTGACAATGATGTATTTCGCCAGGGTTAGTTGATGTTTGTTTATAAATGCTGACCTCGCTTTCAAACAATGTGTCGTAAATAATACTTTCTTAATAAGGATAACCCACCAGTCACTATGGTCCTATGCAACCATAGGACTGGGAATCGTGGCGTGGTCCTGTAATCCAGCTTCATGGAGGTCAGGGTTTGAGGATGATACAGGTCAAAGCGGCTCAGATAGCCTCAGTGATCATCTGATGATACCCGCATCAACTCCCACCATCGTTTAGACATATCAGACCATCACCTGCGTTGTTTCGGAGTCACGTTCAGCCGTTGGTCCTTGTATTTCCATTGGTCATGGGCTATTAATTAATGACCCATTCTAAGGAAGAGTCGGCCTTAGTTTGTAACAAGACTACACCTCATAACTCATTACTACCACTCATCACACTTATCCTTCACCACATATTTGCCTTAAAATACCCTCATGAGAGTGGTCGGCATCTCAAATAGTGATTTAGCCTGTGGTCAAACCTACTACCGAGCATTTTGCTGAGACGGGGCTCGAACTTTGGGCCCGCAGTCTCACGCACTACCGACCAGCCACCACATCGGCAAATGTCTTTTGTGGTTGCCATAAACCTGATCATAACCAACGTCATGTTCTTTTAGTTCACTGGCGGTGGAAATATTTGCAATTATATTTCAAACTTAGAAATTCTACCATTGACAACAAAATTTAAACAGATTTGTTTAACCTTAGAAGAAAATTTCATGGACAGCATATAACAACTTTATCTGTTGTTAGTTAATACAGGAATATTTTCTATAAAGCTGATGAAAAAATTAATGTGAGTGACATACGTAGTTATTGCCGAAATACAGTTCGTTAGGTTTAGCATGGCCGGTGAGATGGGTTATAGGGCCGTAAGCGGCCAGCAGAAAATCTCAAGGCCACCGGCCATGCTATAACTAACGAACTGTACTGTACACCATACAGTGTACGTCACTTTAAACATGTGTACTAAAATCAATAACATCCGACTAGCCAAAATAAGACGTCAATGAAACCTGATGTGAATCCCCAATTCTGTACTCGAATTCCCCAATTCCCCCAATTTTTAATTCCTCCCCAATCTTTTGCCACATGTTGGACTGGAAATAAAAAATAAATGTTTATACCAAATCCATCAAATTCGGATCATGAATATATATTTTATAGCATAACCCATATTAACTACAGAGGAGGAAATACAGGTAATAAAAGCCAAAGTAGTAAAAAGAAGAAAATATATTTATATACTTATAATGTATATGTTTAGTTTATAGACTTTAGAAAGAACATACAAATATACTTTGAAGTGTATAAACTCACACATTGAGTAGAATAACTTACTAATTTTAATATTCAATATAAAAAGTGTACATATTGCTAAAAAAAATAAATTTAATGTGACTAAATTTAAGAACAGTTGCAGTCAAAAGCTTGGCGTTAGGAAGCTAAGAGAAAACAAGTGAAATACAAACCTTACTGAGTCAACAATACCGTGCAATATTTACAAACAATATCCTCTAAATAAACCTTCATGGCGCGACTCACAAATAACTATAAGTATCAATATAGTTTGTAGAATAATTAAATCTCAAGTTGGTTTTACATTATTTGCCAGAATATAAATTTGCCTCGATCCTTACTAAGTACAGTAACAAGAGATTTGTTACCAATAAGCTAATTGCATAATCATAGTTTGTAAAATAAATATAATAAATTATTAAATTGGTAACAATACAAAGTGAAAGTTTTATCATAAGTACTTCAACTAGTACTTCACTTGAGTACATCTTCGTTCCACTCATGCCCGTTAAGTTTGTAACTTTTTTGTTATACTTATAAGTCCGTTTCTATTCGTATTCACTCAAAAGAGTTGGCTTTGCTTATTCTTTTCCCAAGTCAGTTAGGTAGTGTGAAATGGTCACAAAAATATCTCGTTTTTACAGTTCTTTAAGATTGTCTTCTAGAGTTTAGACGGAAGAATATTAAATAACCTTTTCACAATGCAAATTCATTCTTTTATAAATCAAACTAATGATTTCACGTAGATCCAGATTGTTTAGTTGTATAGAAAATGTCGTTTTTAAACTTATTGGTGATAATAATTATGATAAAATACTGAACTATAAGAATGAAACTTAAAATGTTAAGTAGTTTAAGGAGTGTGTTTATGCTTGCAAGAAGCATTAGTAGAAAAGAAGCCAAAGCTTGAATCTGTACAGGCGACTTAACTTGGATACATAGATTCATAAATATTTACAACGTTGTAAAGGGATAATATTTGTGCGACGGAAATTCTAGACAAGTCATTTAATGGAAATTGAGTTTAGCCTTAATATTTTTATAATTCACATAATTATCTAAGTTTTATGATGCGCAGCCTTAATTTAACATAACAAATGTTTAATGCAACCGAGCGTCATTTCCAAAAAACCTTTAGTTTTACTTCTGGAAAAAATTAGTTAAATAATTCACTGTTCCATTACTACATCTTCAGAGGTGCATAGAATAAATGTGCGAGATTTAAATTGGTGAATAGTATTGAATAAATTGGTTGAACTGTTAAAACTCCAATTGAGGTATGACTGAAAATTGGCTATGAAAAAATACCCTGTAACTTTGGCAACATCGTCGTTCATCTTGCACAAAATACTTTATACAAACCTTTCTTAATTTTCAAAAGCGGAAATATGTATGAAGCGAAAAAGCAAAGCTTTCAAAGGTGGCTTAAGTCAAGGCGTTCTAAACTTATTTTCCTATCACCTCAAATTCCACCGATCGGAAATGGGGAAAACTTAAAAAACCAGATAATACCTAAAGATTTTTTACATTTATTTTAACCTAAATATATTTTTCACACGCATTGAAAGTTTACTATTATCTTCTCCACACCTCAACTGAAACCACCCATCAACACAAACAGAGTGAAATGCTCAAGAGAAAGGCACACCGATAATAATATCATGAACACGTGCAAGAATATATATACTTTATAATATGTATATACTATACTACAGTCTATATACAAGTGCAGTTGAATATCACAAGCTAATACTACTAGCTAGGCGAGAAGCTACGTTGTAGATCAAGGGATAGGTGATGAGAAGATTGAAACTAAAGCATCTGTAGTTGAAAGATTTAATAGTCCTGTCAATAGTTTCCTGCGTCCGTGGCTCAGTGGTTAGAGTCACAGCTTGCAAAGCCCAAGGTCGCGGGTTCGATTCCCGGCGCAAGCACAAAAGTTTGGACCGCTTTCTAAAAGCGTTTTGTCATGCCCACAAACCCCTAGGATAAGAACAAATTAAAAATGCCATTGGCGTAGACAAGAACAATAAACTGATTCAACCGTTCATAGATAACAACCTTCTAACGCCTTAGTTCGTGGTTGTTAGCGCATGACAATAAATTATCATTTACTGATACGTTAGGCCTACATGATCCTTGTTATCTTTTCTAAACTGTATAATATTGTTGGTATTTTTCATTTGGAATTTGCAGTTCAAAATGGTTGTTAACGAGATCAGTGATCTCTACCACATGGACTTCATCCAAGATTGGAATGTAATTTGAACATTTTTAGGATTATGAGCAGTTATATTATAGGAAGCCTTTAGAAATAAACAGTCTTATCAACATTTTCAAAACATAAAAAGCTCAAGTGTTAATAAAGGAAATTAGATAATGGATAACCTGAATACAATCGGAAATCCCTCTAGAACGCTTACATTCATCTTATAATGTTTTAGTAAACATAGTTGACAATATCGTTTAACAGGTCATAGAGTTAGACTAATTTTATAGTCAAGTGTGTAAAACTAAAATAATCTTAAATTTCCAGGGCTTTTTAAAACGTAGATTTGCAATTAAATTTTAGAACTACAGTGTCTTCTGGTTGTTATCTTCTCTTCATCTGTCCCAAGACTTATACAACTCTTTAGGAAGTTCACGATATTCATTAGGACATTAAGTGTTAAAACTACTTCTTACACGCTACTGCGAATTGACTTCAGGGTTTTAAACAAATAGTATCACTGACAGTGTATTAATAAGAAAGATTCGAACAAACTACATTGACTGGTTCAATCGTCTTTCAAGTAGTGGTGGTAGCCTAGAGTTTTAAAACTTTGACTAGACTTTAAATTCACAATTTTTATCCACGACTGAATTCAGAAACTGGTCTTTGATGACTGCTGTAAAAGACCAATAGCTTTTATACCAGATATCACAATTTTCATGCACTCTATTGAAAAGAAAAACTTAAGCCCTGTGTCTGTTTCTTTGTATTACATTTTCTGGCCACAAAAATCTGTAACAAGTTAATTTTTAACTTTAAAGCATAAGATATTCCATATATTATCCACTATTTTTCTGAAAACCATAATGCTCAACAGAATTGTATTATATATAACACAAAATGAGTAATATTATAAGTATTGTTGGAATTTGTCTGATAAATATTCAGCACATGATGTTTATATCTTTTATTTTTGCTCTAGCTGCTAATGTAAATGATTGTAATCCTTTAACATTTTGGTTGTTTACGTAAAACTTTTGAATGTTACTTAAAAAATGAATCTTGCTCAAAACACACAAAACATAGTCTTCCTTTTCAACGCCCTAAGTAATTCTTTTTACAGACATCAATGGCCAAAATAAAAACGTGTTGTCGAGAAACCTGTCAATCGCACTATTGTACCCTAAATAAAATCTTCAAAAAGGCGATCAAGCTTCCAAAATACACATTTGTAAGACAATTTTGCGTGCGTAAATAAGATCCAAAACTGCTAAAAGATCTACCGAGCTCTTCAAATCTAACAAGATGTCAATTTGCAAATATTTGGTGTTTCGATGACAATGCAAAAATCATACTGAATGTTCAAATATCTTAATGTAAGATATCTTCGTGACAAATTATTTAAAAAGCATTTACAACCTAGGAGCGTTGGTCGTATAAAATACAGTAACGATAAATGTATTAAGCTTTTAAATAGAAGAAGGATTTATATACATACAAGTAGGTAGTTCTGATACATAAGGTATTGCTATTCTAGAATTCATATCAACTGTGTAATTTCCAAATGCCGTTAGCTTATTTAGTTTTATCACTACAGTAGTTAATTATTTATGTACGTAAGTGAAGGAGATTGACAGCAGATACTTTAACAGTTTACTTCGTGGACAGTTTGAAATTAAGCTCTCTAGTTTTAAGTTCAAAACCAGTTTAACTTAACAAGTCTGAACTTGTTAAGAAAACGATAGCTATGTACACCTTTGTTGAAAATGCTAGTACAATGGTCAAAATTATTCTAAGAATATTTAATGTTGTAAACATCTTGTAAGTTTAACCTTGTTACAGCTATGCGATGATTTTAAATGCTAAAATACGAGTACTAATTCATTTGATCACAATGATCTGGTCTAGCATTCCAATGTAAAATCACTTTTATAAACCTATGTTCTTTGAAGACGAAATACACAGCTACTTAACCAATGTCTACTATCATTATGACTGATATTGATAACTAGACCCTCTTCCAGAGTTGAATCCAGGCAATTTCTTGTAGCCTATCTACACAAAATAGTATATTTCGAGCTTTTCTTTACTCAAAGGTTTAAAGGTTTTCAGGTTTGGGTGCCTAAAACAGTGTGTTACTTCATAAAAATATAGACAGGCTACTGAACGTTTTAAGTAGGCTTTTAACTAATGCGTATTAATTACTTGTATATACGTGATAAAAGACTCACAAACAAGCCCCTTTCATAAAAATAATCCACCCACCTTAGCAACACACTAATATTTCTCTGACTTTAAAGGTAACCAAATAATATTAGTGACTTTTAACTTTATCCGTAGCTTTTCTTCGAGCTTTTTATTTCCAACCTATAATTTGACGTTACTATGAACTCAAAATAAATTTTTAGTAAACGACTGTATAGGTCACCGAATTAAAATGTAACACCTCTTGCATATAACATTTTGAAGGTTAAATTAGGTTCATTAGCGTAGTTCAAGAGAAAGTTCACCTAAAACATATCCCAAGCGAGAAAATGGTTTCGAAACCAAAGACTGCACAGTTGCTGAAGGCGACGGTGAGCGGGTTTGATGTGGGCAGCGATACTCCCCAGGTTAGACATAGCTGGTGATGGTGTCCCAGACACTAGGGCGTCGTCCGGGCTGCAAGGGTGGCGAAGAGAGGGGTGCAAGGGGTGGCGGGGGCGCGGGTCTCCGTCCTCAGGCGTATTCTGTATCCGAGAGAGTGCGGTCGGTTCAGAAGTTCCGTGGTATCAAACCAAGATTAGTAAAAGTAAAGTTTGAAGTAATAGTAAGGAAGTTCTCAGAGGTTCTCAAACCCCCCAGACCCGAGGAAAGGGTCGAAGATTCATAGATGATTTTGATTTCAAAAAATAAACTTTTTTGGGAGCTGTATTAAAAACTGTAGTATATACGTACTCAGGAAACTTCGTTCTCAACAGTAATTTATAGAACTGTTGGTATTTTGAAAGGATAATAATTATATCTACATTTTTGTTCAGTTACTCAAATGCAGAATGGATCGTTGTTGACTATCTCCGAAAAGTAAACATGAAAGAATCTTACGCTGGATTGGTATACGTGATGGCAAGAAGAGTTTGACCAATCTCTGTTAACTCTGATAAATATGAAAGTAAGAGGGTGTAAGCTTTAAGTAAAACTTGGTGCGGACAGTAATACAGTATACAGAATCACGACCATTATATTGAAGAATATTTCATCATCTAAAAAAGACAGAACTGTACGGTAAAAGAACAAAAGCTACCTACCGTTGTCGTAAGACCCGCGGTTTTATACTATACCCGCATCAACTCCCACCATCGTTTAGACATATCAGACCATCACCTGCGTGGTTCGGAAGTCAAGTTAAGCCGTCGGTCCTTGTATTTCCATTGGTCATTAGGCTAATAATTAATGACCCATTCTAAGAAAGAGTCGGCCTTAGTTTGTAACAAGACTACCACTCATCACACTCATCCTTCACCACATATTTGCCTTAAAATACCCTCATGAGAGTGGTCGGCATCTCAAATAGTGATTTAGTGATTTACGGAAAATACACTTTGACGAAAAACATTCTGAAAATGAAGCGTTCTCACCCTCTGTCCTCGTAGCGGTGGTAGTGGTCATCCTCGTCGTCCACGCGTCCGTCAGGGGTGGCAGGGTCATACGAGGAGTAAGTGCCTCTGGAGTGTGCATAGGCGATACTCTGCTGATAGCTGAACAGTTGTCTCTCTAGACTGTAGTTCTCCGCTTGTAGTGTCGTGATCTCTCGTCTGTACAAGTGTTATCAACAAAGACGTGATATGGCTTGGAAATGTACGTAACACAATATGATTGGTTATGATAAACTGTGGCTACCACATAAGACACAGGGACTATTTAGACGTCCAAGATTCAGGACAGTTTAACTACAGTGTGTGATTTCAGAATGTTGTCACCATACACCAGAAGTACTTTTGTGGCTGAGAGGTTTCTTTGACAGACATTGGTTTGGGTCTGCTCCATACACGATATCTTGACTAAAACCTAAGTGACTTTCGGAATCGTTTACTGTTATCTTATTTAAGAATATTAGTGTCATAATTTTAACATAATAAGTACTAACCGAGTATATAATTTTCAATCGAAGTCAACGGTCAAATATCTCTAAAAATATATGTTTGATTATTACCCTCTAATGTTACGAGTACTAAAACTCAATATAATTTCGAAAATCTTTAGTTATGACAAGGATAATGTTGGCTTAGACAACCATCAATGCTAGCTCTATTAGACTGAGTATATGAACAATGTCCGATTGCATGACATGGTCAGGATCTGCGGTTTGTGATGTGACATGTGATGGACAGATGACCAACTTCCATTATTGATATAAATGAACATGCGACCACAACAGGTTTTTAACTGAACAACTCTTATCCATTATGTTTTAGTGCCGATACCTCTAGTTTACAAACACGCTACAATTATTTGATATTTTCTGAAGACCGCTGTGAAAAGCATACGCATTTCGTGTCAAAAAAGTCATAACAAGGACTTTTCCAACCTTGTTCCTAATTTATTATCTATGCAACAATTTAGATCAATTTAGCTACTTGTAGAGTCTTATAGTAGTTCTTTGGATTGAATATCTATACGACAATCTTTAAGATGTTGAATAGTTTAATATACAGGGTCGTATGCAAGGGCTCGAACCTACGTACTTGAGATCAGCAGCTTCGTGCGCTGTTGGCTAAACCACCGATAGAAATAACATCTTATGAAGCTAGAAGCAGGGACAACTATCAAAGTGTGAGTCATTGAATGGGTTTTTATGTTTCATTTCGTTAACAACATACATTGCATTGAAATCGTCAGGTTTTAAATATTTTGAAAGCTAAAATTTTGTCAATCTAGAACTCATTCATACATACAATTTTTACACTCATACTGGCGCATTCATTCGAATTCTCCCACTTTAGCATCCATAGGCCGGTAGCCATTTCTGACTAGGTCTCCCATTGGTGTGCCAAGAACTCGTCTGCACTATAGGAAATGCTCGCGGCCAAAACTGCTTTCAGACGAGATCTAAACGCCTGCGGCACATTTTATCGAATTTGGCAGGAGCCTAAGAAGCCAAACGCTCGTAAACCACCGCTCGCCCAGTTCGGTAGTTTTCCCTGCCTCAAATTTCATAGGAGTGTATGTCGGTGGCTCACGAAAATTTGTCATAAAAAGAGCTTAATTCGTGAAAAAGTAGTAAAACTCAATAACATTTGCTGAATGTACAAGACATTTAAAATGTTTCTGAAAGCGACAGACAAGATTTTCGCGCACAGTTGGTAATATGTTGATCAGATGAATGAATTATCAGAGGACCCTGAGGGATGGTGATCTTGAAATACACCTGGAATCGATTTATTTCAATCAAAAATGAAAGAGTGAAGGCCACTCAGAAATAGTGAAATTTCGTTCTTTGAGTGTTGAACCAAAGTCTTCTCATTAAAGTGTGGCGCGATTTTCACTCTTTTGGGAGTGGTTTTTAACCTTTCATATTTAGAGTGTTATGTATGGTTGTGGCGTTATGGGGAGGTTGCGTGAACACAAACTTCTCAAGAATGTTTATTCTCCAAAAACGAGCAATTCGAATAATTGCAAAACTTCAATGGAGAGAAGGAAGAGCTGAGAAATAAAGCCCTGCCAACGTGTTGGCGCTGTTTCCTAGAAGCCCTATGCTCCGTACAGGAGTGAAAGGAAATAAGTAAGTCAATGGAGAGAGTCGTTCAAGCCAGCATTCAAAAATCTCAAATTGTTGACACTTCCCTGCCTGTACATCCTAGAATCATCTATCTTTTTCAAAGTCAAAAAGCGATTATAAACTCTTATGTCACTAGAGGCAGGGATAACTACCGGACTGGGAGACACAAAACGGCAGTCCATGAACGTTTGCCCTCCCAGGCAGGAGTTCATTTCGTCAACAGGCTTCCAAATTCAATAAAAAGTGCTCATCCCTACGGCATTTAAAACACGCTTAAAAAACGTTTTGGTCGCAGAAGCGTTTTACAGCGTTGATGAGTTTTTGGCACACAATTGGGAAATCTGATCAAAGAGCTAGGGAGGAACAATTCGTATGAAAGAAGATGAATGAGTGCACACAATGTATGTTTGAAAGAGTTCTCGATGTTTGAGTGAATGGAAAACTTTAGTTATACATCCTAAATGACGATTGTCATGCATTGTAGAAATGTTTATGCAATAAACCATTTATTTATTTGATTTCTGTACTAACCTCATCTGGTGCCCCTGGGTGCGCACAATGTCGTCGTACTTGTGGTAGGTGGCTTGGAACAGGAGGTAGCTCTCAGACCACACAACTTGTACTCTCATCTGCCCCTTGTCCGTCAGGTAGGGACAGTTGGCTTCCTTCAGCTGGAAGAAACCGACATCAATCACTTTCAGTTTTATGTAGAAAACAGGTGAATTTTGATGTTCCTAGATTGAGATTGGAACAACTAGTATGGCAAAGGCTGAAATGCTGTCTCCTGTTTGTGTGGTTTTACTAAAAATATTTCAAAGAGACGGTTTGCTTAAAAGTTATTTTGGTTCATTGATCCCACCTTGCCTTCCAGGAGTAAAATAATTCGACCGTCAAAGGCATGAGTTAAATATTATATTACAACCTCAAATCGACCGTAAAAAGTTTTTATATGAGTTGTATTTAAATAATCTGGAACTTTAACATCAAGGACCTATAACATCAATGTGTTGGAAAACAGATCCTTCTGAATCTGTTGCTATAAATGAAAAAAATGTAAACGCGATCCTTGACTTCTTAGAAAAGCGTATGCCATAAGTAACAACTTTATCAAGCGAAAATAATACGAATACGATCTACATAGACAGAAATGGTCCTAACGACCTTCAATACATATTGACGTCAAAGTATTGAACACCATTTGTTCACTGTAGCTGACACAGGTTGAATCCGATTAAGATCACGTACAGTTGAGCTCAAATGAACATCCCACGTAGCAACACCATGACGGAAATTGTATTATAACTTAGCAGCGAGCTGTTAACTACTCGAATAAGTTAAATTAACAAAGTTCCCTCCCTGTTTTGACATTCGCCAATCTGATCATGGTTATAATCCTTCACCCGCGAAGTTCTATCTCGTTAGCAAACATAATCAATCATGGATATATTACTTCGTTACCAAATCAAAGTAAAGTATAAGGCTTTAGGTTTTACGTAACGTGAAAGACTGCTATTTTTGTTTACATTTTTGAAACAAATTATAGTTTAAAAACAATGTGTGACTCTCAAAAGTTCAAAAATTCCTATAAGAATGGCATCGCTTAAAGCTGACAAAGGTTAACCTCCCGAAGTACAGTGCTTGTGAACTAGCGAAGTAAAATAGAAAACATCAGGAATTTTAAATCAGATCGTCATGCATTTTGTCATCCGGCTTTTCTGAATCGGCCGGTGTCACCACTAAGACGGTTTTGGACTATCGTCACAGTTTAAATAATTACTGCTAAACGTTTCGACCTCGCTATGGAGAGTCATCCTCAGTAGTGTAGCTTCAGTAGTTTCAGCCAGTCAACCAGCTACTGAGGATGACTCTCCACAGCGAGGTCGAAACGTTTAGCAGCATTTTTTCAACTGTGACGCGATGTAAACCGGAAGCCTTGGATCTTAGTGATATCGTCACTTCTTACATAACCGAAAACACTGGACACCTCAACGTCATCAAGTCTGTATACGGTTTAGCCACTGAACTTGTTTTGGTTTAAGGTTCTTGGTTACGAACCTCTTTGACTTGCACGTCAGTCTCCATGATGATGCCTTCGTCGCTATTCTCCTGGGCGTAGTAGTGACTAAAAGGAGCTCCTGGCAAAGGTTTTGGCACCATTTCTCTCGCCTCCTCGTCGTATCGGAGGAGGTAGGCCATCCAACACACGTACCTTGGGAGAACCCATAGATTATGAATTTGATTAACAAAATACCAGTCCTGATTTGGCAATGTCAAATAATTGGTTCGGTGTTCTGTCAAAGTATGCATCGCTTCCTTCTCAAACCGAACTTATCCAGTATTTTGACTAGATTAATAACATATACCAAAATGTATAAAGTTTCTACTTTTAAAGCATAACGGTACAATATTGAATAGTAGAATATTAAATGTTTCAAATGTTTATATCTTTCTTCATAACGTGATATGTTTGAATCCCTTTGATAGGCTTATAACTCTTAGTGCAACAAACTTTGCTTTCCAACAAGTAGCTACTTTTCCAAAAGTAAGTACGTAACTTTTAATCCAAGATAATATATTCTTAAAATATAATTTATATGAACGTGACCTTTACGACTTTTGTTAGTATTCGTCAACTTCAACCCGTGACCTTTGACATATTGTATGTTTTGAAAACTTCTTGAAGTTCAGAGGAAGAGGGAAACTGATTAAGCCCAAATCAAAAGTACAACAAGAAAGGGTTTCTGCAATATGCAAGAATACTTTCAAGATGATGGATGAATATTGTTTTATGTGTTTCATTTTTTCTCATGAAAGTTTCTTATGCATTTTATTTGTTATATTGCTAATGTTTGTCATTTCTCAAGAAAAAAATATTAATTTATGTCAAAACGAAGTTACTGAGGATTGACATCTAGATTCTCGTAGGTAAAACTGGTTGCACTGGTTTCAATCTTCATAAATTGCAAGGTGCCAATTTATTATCCTTGATTTTCCACCACGCCATTTTGCTTTAACACATTGATTCTTTATTACTCAATCTCTACGGAAGTTGCGTCAACCTTTACCTAAGATGGTTCCTGGGCACGTTGTGGATATCCTTGTACACCATGTGAAGCCGGACGGTGTCCGAGTGGCAGTCACTCTTGATGCTCCAAGCTTGCTTATCCCTGTCGTAGCACTGGGTGACCGCGGGGGCGGCTACCACCACGCCGCGTGCCTCCCAGACCCCCCGTGGCTCCTGAGGCTGCTGCGGCGTGCTGAACCACGATGGTAGACACCACCTCACTCAGCGTGTTGGCCATTAACATCTCCAGGTGGACGCGCACTGCCCCCTGAAACATTTCGGGAGATTAAATGGGTGAATTTTGAGAGGATCAATACCCGAGAGAATTTTTGGAGTGACGGGATACAAGATAACGTAGACGATAGATTTAGAGGGTCTGCCTACGTCTGATAGGTAAAATGGGCACATTATGCTATCAATCGAATTGAATGAAGTCTCTATGAGGAAAACGCAATGTCGATACGAATACCAGTTACAAAATGTAGCCACCTACTAGTACCTATTAGTACTTTTCACTCGCGAACGATTTCCTGCACTTTCTTATGCACTCCAGCACGGGCGGGTTGGTATCGCGCGCTACTCCGGAGCTCATCAATCTGGTGACGCAGGCTCGATCCCGCATTCACCACTAACAATTTATTAAGTGGGTCAGTGGTGACGCTAGGTAAAGGTCGAGGTTGACTGTGGAAGTAGGATCGTGTAGTCTTAACTACACCTCGTTAAACGTCGAACGTTACCTTTACCTTTCACCAATTCTTTGTTGCAGCGATAGTTTTATTTTCATATAAATGTTCAATTATTTTAATTATTTTTTGGAATCTTAGAAATATTTTACTTAACCAAATTCTATTATAAACATCACGTTTTAAAACATGAACTCCGTCTTCCTCTCCAAATTTTCTCATATCTAACAAAACTTCTGAATATTGAAAAAGATACCCTCCAGATGTTGGTCGAACCGGAAGTTCTGTGAGTAAAAGCAGACGATACACGTGAAAAGTGAGAAGAGAAAAGAACAAAGCAGTAATGGCTCCCTCTGGCGGGGCTTTGGGTTGAAGTGTCGTTCACAGCGTCGATATCTGAGCTGCATTGTTCTACCCTTGTCATTTCTTCACTGCCACGTGCGAACCTTGTATTGCTGGGGTGGAAGTGTTTAGGGGAAACTGGAGGGAATGGGTAAAGGAGGGTTGTCGAACTGAGCCAGTGGTCAGAAGTGCGATACCCGCATCTACTCCCACCATCGTTTAGACATATCAGACCATCACCTGCGTGGTTCGGAAGTCACATTAAGCCGTTGGACCTTGTATTTCCGTTGGTCATTAGTGACCCATTCTAATTACTCATTTTGTCGACTACCTCATAACTCATTACTACCACTCATCAAACTCATCCTTCACCACATATTTGCCTTAAAATACCCTCATGAGAGTGGTCGGCATCTCAAATAGTGATTTAGTGATCACGATCTCAACTTCCCCTCCACTCACCCCTGAGTACCCTTAGGTGGACGTAAGTCAAACATGGCTGAGATGTCAAGGTATCGTATCTCCCAGTAATGTGATTTTGACACTGATATCTCCCCCCTTCCCCCTCTCTGGCAGAAGTCACCCCTTCGGGTCCATTATGACCGATGTCAAACCGTATGTGTGTCACAGTATCGTTCTTTCCAACGTAGCAAAATGTTTTACCAAAATATTTCTGCTTTCTTGATTTTTGTGCGTTCATTTGACGCTCAATAAAATTAGTTTGTAACTTAATAATATTTTTGTTTCAGTAAGTTGGGCCGTCCAGCTGAGAACCTTTGGTGAGTCTTTTCAAGTATGTCTTATACATTTAATGAGTATTCGTTTAGTAAACGAACAAAATAACTTTCGATGTATTTACTATACTGTGAATGTATAATTGACTTTGTTCATTGTACACAAATAATTCTGGATTAGCAAAGCTGTTACTTTTACTTTGCTTTAATTTCTTTTTAATAACAGAAGACAATTATTTTTCGAGGAGTCTAATTTTTAGGTAAATATCTTCGTTATAACGGGAAAACCTTTGGTTTTGCAGAGAAGTAAAGCATTGTATTTATTGTAATAGTTATTTCGGTTATCCCAACTATTGCACAGAAACAGTTCACTATGTATCGAATAAAATAGAATAGAGAATACGTTCAAAGGTTTAAAGGTAAGTCACCGAGTTTCGGTGTGTGGCGTGTTAGGGTTCGGAGTATTGAGATAATTTATGTATTAGCTTTGAAGATGTTGTTAGTTTAAGCTATCAAAAGTTGAGGTATTAAGTGTAAAAGCCCAAATGTTTAGTGTGAAATATCAAGTAAAAAGTGACTAAAGGGATAGTAAAGACTTTATAAAATTGAATCAACATTAATTTTGAAAGTAAGTAGAGGAAACAGCTGTTACACTGGTTTACTTTTAGTTAGTAGTAAGGTTCAAAACAAACTCATTGAAACAACTAATGTCCCTAATGTCTGTAATGATCTTCTTCTCCGTAAGGCTTTAAAAACCATTATACCCTGTATTTTCCCCCTAGGGAAGAAATATATTGCAGTCACAACAGCTGTTTCAGTGAATTTCCTTTGTGCTTAATCAGCTTAATTTCCTTAATGCAAACCAGTGTAACAGCTACGAGTGTTTTAAACAATATAAGCAAGACTACTTGGTTCAAAACTTTGTTTACCTTGAGTAAAAAAATATAATTACGCATTCAAATCAAAGTTTATTTCTTTACACTCATTGCAGTAAAGACAATATCGATCATTATTCGTCCTGAATGTGTCTGTTCGATCCTCCTTTCTTTAAAGGTCTCGGCTGCGTCTCAAACTTAAAATTTTGGCTCATGTCAAGGGGCTTCACTTTGCGACATAGTGATAAAGTATACAGTATAGGCTAACTCTTTATTTGTAAAAATCGTAAAATTCAATTTCTACCCTTGATCTTTGTAGGGCGTTACTATTAGCGTTATTGACTGGGACTCATGGCGTGGTCCTGTAATTCAGCTTCATGGAGGTCAGGTTTTGAGGATGATATAGGTCTAAAGCGGTTCAGATAGTCTCAGTGATCATCTGATGATACCCGCATCTACTCCCACCATCGTTTAGACATATCAGACCATCACCTGCGTGGTTCGGAAGTCACATTAAGCCGTTGGACCTTGTATTTCCGTTGGTCATTAGTGACCCATTCTAATTACTCATTACAAGACTACACTCATAACTCATTACTACCACTCATCCAACTCATCCTTCACCACATATTTGCCTTAAAATACCCTCATGAGAGTGGTCGGCATCTCAAATAGTGATTTAGTGATCACGATCTCAACTTCCCTCCACTCACCTGAGTACCCTTAGGTGGACGTAAGTCAAACATGGCTGAGATGTCAAGGTATCGTATCTCCCAGTAATGTGATTTTGACACTGATATCTCCCCCTCCCTCCTCTCTGGCAGAAGTCACCCCTTCGGGTCCATTATGACCGATGTCAAACCGTATGTGTGTCACAGTATCGTTCTTTCCAACGTAGCAAAATGTTTTACCAAAATATTTCTGCTTTCTTGATTTTTGTGCGTTCATTTGACGCTCAATAAAATTAGTTTGTAACTTAATAATATTTTTTGTTTCAGTAAGTTGGGCCGTCCAGCTGAGAACCTTTGGTGAGTCACTTTCAAGTATGTCTTATACATTTAATGAGTATTCGTTTAGTAAACGAACAAAATAACTTTCGATGTATTTACTATACTGTGAATGTATAATTGACTTTGTTCATTGTACACAAATAATTCTGGATTAGCAAAGCTGTTACTTTTTACTTTGCTTTAATTTCTTTTTTAATAACAGAAGACAATTATTTTTTCGAGGAGTCTAATTTTTTAGGTAAATATCTCCCTTTGCTATAACGGGAAAACCTTTGGTTTTTGCAGAGAAGTAAAGCATTGTATTTATTGTAATAGTTATTTCGGTTATCCCAACTATTGCACAGAAACAGTTCACTATGTATCGAATAAAATAGAATAGAGAATACGTTCAAAGGTTTAAAGGTAAGTCACCGAGTTTCGGTGTGTGGCGTGTTAGGGTTCGGAGTATTGAGATAATTTATGTATTAGCTTTGAAGATGTTGTTAGTTTTAAGCTATCAAAAGTTGAGGTATTAAGTGTAAAAGCCCAAATGTTTAGTGTGAAATATCAAGTAAAAAGAGCTCATTATGAAGTTTCCGGAAAAAAGCCTACTATTCGAGACGGCGTTAACGTACTTCGCGTGGACCAACTACACATGAATAATAATAATAATCGAACGGTAGATGTCGAGTATGTTGAAATTTCGACTATTTATCACAAATCTCTTTTCCTAAGGTAAATTATAATGTTATTACTTTCTTTCAACTCACCTTGTAAACGAGGTCCTGGAAGCGCGAAGTCGTGTGCCAACCGTAGCTCTTGCCGTCGGAGTCGGACACGTCATCCACAGGTCCGGAATCCACCCTTCTCGGTCCATCACCCAGCACCACACTGTACCTGACCCGGCACTGGTGATCGAACCCCGTACACCGGTTCAAGTACACGGACACTCTCCCATCTGAACAACAACAAAGAAAATGAATAGTTCGAGGTCACTACGCTCTTATTTTCAAAAACTTAAGGCTGTCTGTCTACAGTTCAAGAATGCTATGTCCGCCCGAGCGCGCCACTGTATAACTCACTGATGCATTCACGTTGCCTCCTCTACACACTGCCCTGCTTCACACTTCATAACTGTAGCCTTTCAGCGCATAACTTTTTCAAAACAAAGTCGCACCCTAAAAATTTCATTTTTAAAGGGTAAGCATCTTAACAAGATCCAACCGTACAAATTATAAAAAGAATTTTGAAGATACAAAGTTTGGTGCGCATAATTTACTGAATCCTAAAGTAAAGGTAAAGTTTGTCTTGTTTAACGAGGCTAAGTTGGGAACTCCCCCTACTTACTCAATCTCGACCTTTACTTAGCGTACTTACTTAACACCTTAACAAACTGTTAGTAGTGACTGTGGGGATTGAACCCTCGCCAGCAGAGAGGTGAGTTCCCGAGTACACGATACCAACCTGCCACGGGTCCGCTGCGTAGTTATTCTAAAGTTCAATAGTTAGAAGCCGAGATATTCACCACTATCAATACAATTTAATACTGGCATAGGAATATTGTACTAAACATAATTTAACTCAACCTACAGTTTTCTCCGAAATGGGCAAAACATTCTAGAAATGTATTTTTCAAATTGAACTCACCACAATAATGAATTTTAGATTTTAAATGTTGCCTAAATAAGAGCAAGCTAGCGGACTGAAAGGGTGCAGCGAACAGGTAAACTCCAAAGCCTCCGCACAAAGGGTTGAGGCTTCAACTGCTGTTGAAGTGCATCCGGATCTGCAGCTCACTTCCGGTTCAGCGCACACTTTGCTACATTGCGTTAAGCTAGATAATGGATGGGACGTGATATTTAATAACAATCTCTGAGGGCTAACAGCCCCTGCTGAACACTCTAAATGGCGGGAAGTTTTCATAATTCAAAGTTAGAATTTGTTATTTCGTCCTTTCACCTCGGAACTAACTTTTAAAGTTGAAAACCCATCAAGAAAGTAGGATTCCCATATCAAATTGTTGAAATTATGAATTTTGAAAACAACAAACGTTGTTTTTTTAATTTGACGGTTTACTTAATACTTTAAATTGAAAATAGAGAGGGTGTTTGCTGAAAACGCTTGGATTTCCTCCTTCGAAGGCTGCGCAGAAAGAGTGAAAATAGGGACGGTGCAGTTCAAAACGCTACCATTTTAAATATAGATGAGTGTTAGTAAGAATTTTAATATACCTTTGGAGTGGATTAGAATAAGACTTACCAGTTTTTATTTTGAGAAAATCCCCAAAAAAAAAAAGATGAAAACGCAGTACTTCTAGATCTCTGGAAAACCCACTTGAAAATTAAATATAAAACATTTTGCTTCAATCCGCTTGACATAATATTTTTAACATGTAAAAACTATGATGAAAAAAAAAAATTTAAAATTATATGATGTAAAAGGAAGTATTTGGCATGAGTACTGTGCGTTGTTTACTGTGAACCCTATTTAGTTGCCATAATATTAAGAGTATTGAGCTAGCTTATGTGAAATTTGAGTAGTTTTCTTTATACTCTTGTGAGTTACATTCATGGGTCATGCAGTTTTTACCGCCCATACTGCATACTCTATAGGGATTCAATTGACAACTGTAATGATTGAAAGTTGTCTTGGCCACACCTTAGTTTGGAAAATATTTAGGATAAGTGACGTTAGGATAAATTGAGCAGTATGTGAGTCCTGCCAAACATAAGTTCATCATCATAAAACAATTCAACCAAGTTTTCCAATAACACAGAATACCCGAAGATAAATGGTTAACCGTATGACAAGGTTATCAATGTCGTGGGTGAGAAGCGAGTCTGCGATATGTTCTCACAAGATACGGTATAACTTATGATGTATGATGACACAGAAGCTAGATAACAGTTCATACAGTTCCTCGCTTCGAGTCGAGTGCTCGTCGTTAACTGAATGCGAGACAAAGCCATGAAATCCTCTCACTAAGCAAGCGTATAATCCTCAGCGTGGATTTATGATTATAAGACGTATTTCTATAATATTATTATAGTACGTATTAAACATAAGTATTTCTTATCATATGTTTTATATGTCCCCCCACCTTAACTTTTGAAAAAGGAAACATTTTTTAAAACCCTAGTAGGGAATGTGTTTATAGGATTATGAAGTTTGTTTTGACGTAATTTGCGTCCCCACCCACCACCCAAAGGGGGCCTCCCAAAATTTTTAAATTGCAACCCTCCCTTTGTGGCACCTTAAAAGAAATGGAATTTTAATACAAGTTCAACAACGCAAAGAAAAACGTTTTATCTCTAATAGTTTTTAAAATACCTGTTTAAAGATTACAAGAAATCAGCTTTAAAATGCCACATTTCAAATACAATTCTTTTGAATGGCAATTTTTTCTCGAAAATCTTTTGAGCGAAACATTACAACCCTATAACGTAATCCCATAGGGTATTTTGAAGAAAAATCTGTTATAGAGTATGTGTTATTTTGCATTTTAAACCTGATTTCTTGTCATCTTTAAGTGGGTATTACAAAAGAACAAGTGGCATTTTTTTGTGTCGTTGAATTTGAATTAAAACTTCCTTTATTTTGAGGTGCCACAAAGGGAGGTTACTATTTAAAATTTTGTGGGGCCTCCCTCCCGGTTTTTGGGTGTGGGTGACGCAAAGTAGGCCTACGTCTAAACATACTTCAGAATCCTATAAAAAACACTCCCCAAAGGGTTTCAGAAATTTTTCCTTTAACAAAAGTGAAGATGCTTGGGGCGAGGGATATAAAACTCACCCTGTATATGAAAACTGCAGGTATTAAAATGAAGGAAGCAGGCTAAATAGACAATGAAACCTCAAATATTCGTAGTACAAAAACGGAAAAGGCCGTAAAATTGATTTTACTTAACTAAGATTTTGTCCTTACTCGCTCACTTACTCACTCACTGGATTAGTTATAAAGTTATAACACTTATGTTTTATTGCGAACAAACAAAATTGCGTTGCAAAAAAGAAAAAAACAGAAATAATTAATCAACTTTGAACAATTAGAACAATTTGGATATTCAGACACTCATACATGCACACATACATAAAATAATCATTCATCTTTTGAGGATCATCATTTACACTGAGACTGTCAGATCTGGCCTTACTCCATACATATATTTTCAACCTAAATACCAATATTGAATCAATTTTCATAACAATAGTCACTAAACTTCCCAACTGAGTAAAATTATTGAGTCATTAGTAAGTGTTGTAAAGCCTTTTTGAAACTATTAAAATGTGATACATTTTTAGTATTGTGTTGGGCAAAGTTTGACACCGACTTGGATTGGTAGTTTTTCATACACTGTAGTTCTTTGTTGAAGATCATGCAGGTTGTTCGTGCCCCTTGTTTCATAATATGATTATGTCTGTACTGACCTAGATCGTGTGTTTCTGGCTGTAGGCCTATAAAGCCCCTCCATTTAAGGATACAGGGTAAAGTCAGCAAACCTAGCTTCTTAAAATATAAGTCTCGACATGACTCTCAAAAGAGCTTTTGAAATAGTTCTAATTGCTTGCTTTTGTAACCTAATTAATTTTTCAAAATTATATTAGGCACAGCTTCCCAAAGTACTGTACCGTACGAAATGTGGGGATAAATTAAAGCAAAATATGCTATTCTAAGAACGCGTCTAAGGAGCAAGATGTTGCAAGAAAGAGCAAAGCGTAGATGCCGGAGTAAACCCTCTAAGAACATACGCACCAATGCTCGTTCTAAGTAAAAAATTGGTCGATATTTACTCCTTTATAAGTAAAACTGTGAATCACACTGTGACTCAATAACTTCGCCGCCTATTTCCACGCTAGGTTTATTGTTTAAACCACTTCCTCTTAAATCATTTTTAATGTAAACAACCAAAATTTAAGAATTTTCTTTATATAAAAAAGTAAAAGAGAAAAGGGAGATGCACCTTTGATGCAATAAATAATTTCATGGAATTTATTGTTAAAAGCCTTGACAGGCAAATGAAAACCATGAGTATTTTTTTAGATTTATCCAAAGCCTTTGATTGTGTTCATCATAAATTTTTAATACAAATTTTAAATGATCTGGGAGTTAGGGGACTTTCCTTAAACTGGATAGAAAGCTATTTATCCAATAGAAAACAGATAGTGTCTATCAATAATTCAATATCCTACCCAGTGCAATTAAAATTTGGTGTTCCTCAAGGTTCCATCCTTGGACCCATACTTTTTAATTTGTACATCAATAGTTGTAAAAATGCTGTTGACAACTCTATAGGAATCATTCAGTATGCTGATGATACTACTTTGAATTTCAGCAACCAAACAGTTGAACAACTCGAAATGTCCAGTAATGAAAATTTTAATGCATGTGTCCAATATTTTGAAAATTTAAACCTTAAAACAAATTTGGATAAAACCACCAGCATAAATTTTAATTTGAACCATTGGATCAATAACGACAATGCCTTGGTTTCATTAGGAGAACACATAATTAATGAAGTCGATAGCACAAGGTTTTAGGGCTGTATATTGATAAAACCTTATGCTGGGACAGCCAGATCGACCATATTTGTAGAAAGATGTCTTCTGGTATATTTCTATTAAGACAGATAAGAGATCTATGCTCCGTAGATGCTCTTAAAGTAGTCTATTATGGAGTGGTACACTCTCATTTGTCTTATGGAATTATATTTTGGGGTAGCTGTGCTGAAACTAAACTGTTAAGAGCATTTATCCTCCAAAAATCGGCAATTCGAGTTATTTGCAAATTGACGTCAAGGACATCGTGTAGAGATTATTTTAAAATCTCAAAATTCTTACATTAGCGTCACAATACATTTTTGAAACTATATTATTTTGTGTTTCAAAATGTAATTTAGTACAGGGCCAAGATATACATTCTCACGATACACGCTCAAATTCTACTTTTAGACAAGATATCCATAGACTACTTATTTATGAGAGATTGCCGATGCAGGCTGGCGTAAAACTTTTAAACAAGCTCCCCAACGAGATCAAACGTTTACTGCCAGAACTGGCTTTATTCAAAAGGAAACTTAAAGAATATTTGTTGATTAAGGCTCCTTACTCTGTAGCAGAGTTTATTGCAGAACCTGATAACTTCCCATAATATGGAATATTTAACATATATTATTAAAAAAGTATATTATTAGTAAAATATTTAGTAATTTCAAAATCAAGTTAGCCAATTCAAAGTACAATATCTAAATTAAAATAAGAAAGACAAAATTATAAGACGTATATGGACATTATTTCACCGTATTTACCAGTGGCTTAAGCCCATTCTGGCATTTTAAATTGTAATTCACCTCTCATTTCACCAATATTGTATCATCTCCATTTCATAAAAGTCAACACAATTCACATTGTACACTGACCTAATAAATTAAATTAAATTAATAATAAATTATATTTTACTAGACGAACAATGGTAAACGCAAACCTAATTTAAAAGTCAGTAAATGTAAAATATAGCATATTCTCGTATTTTGTTGGCAATAATATGCTGCTTAAAGGGGTTTTATAGTAAGCAATCATACACAAATCTTTATAAAAGTAATTTTGCACTTTGAAATAAAAGCCAAATACGGTCTAAAACGATTAACCCGTAACCTGTACTTTTTAGTACGAGGTTTACAGATTTTACTTTAGATAAATTCCCACTACAGATACGTATTATAAAACCCTAATTCAACAGATTTAATAAGCCGTAATAATAAACATGTTGATGTTCAGGTAATGAATAAAGTAGTTCCACTAATCTAACTTAGCTGAGAGATAAGCCAAGTTTGCGTAGGTTTGTATGTTTTCAAGGGCTTTTCACGAAGCAATCTTCAAAGGAAAACACATTCAGGATAATGTTTGAGCCGGAGACAAGCGTTAATCTCATTCTTCTCGGTGTAAGTGTATAAACTCGGTGTTCTTACTTAGTCGGATTAAAATCACTTTGATAATAATTGAGTAACGTAATTGAACGAAATGTGGTCTTTACATAGTTGAAATAAGAAGAGTGCTGAAGAAAGAGGTGAAACTTGTTAGTTTGATATGAACGCTTTAAGCGTATTGAACGGTACAAAAATGTAGTGCTTCTTATTAGCGAGTTTTCTTTGAAAATAGAGCTATTTATTTCCCTCGCCAAATAGAACGGAACGTCGTAGAAAGGTGCGGTTTGCAGTTTTTGCTTCCCAACACCTCTGAGTCAAATGGCAAAACTTGACATGTTTAAATATATATGTGTGTGTGACCACTCTACAAGTCGCATTTTTGGTCCGATTTTCACGAAATTTGGAACAAATTTTCTTTTGCAAATCTCTAGGTTAAGTTCGTAAACCAGCTTGGTCGGATCATACGTTTCAAAATGGAGGCCGTTCAAAGTTTTGTTTTCCCTATAAAATTGTGACGATTCCGTAAACAAACACTCTGTATAGTAGAGTTTTACTTTTATAATCGATAAAAACAACTCCCGTTGTTCCAGAACCTACCGTTTTAAAGTAATTTCTGTTTAATTATTTAATCCGAATTTCTGCACTTTGACATTTAGAGCACTGGGCTTAAATTAAGCTGTTATGTAATTTACTATCCTATGTTTCCTTGGATACAGAAAGTAAAAGGTTACGTTTGTCTTGTTTAACAAGGTGAAGTTAGGACTACAAAGTTCTCTCAACCACTCAACCTCGACCTTTACCTAGCGTTATCGTATAGTGTAAGTGGTGACTGCGTGGATAGTGTGTAAAGTAATTTTGTCTAATTTAAAATAGACAAATGAAAGCTTGTTCCGTTTTATTGAAAATTCGCTAAGGTTCTCAGTAGCGCTTCTGGCTACGAGTCGGCTATGTTTTTTTAAGAAGTTTCCTTAACCGTTAGATGAACATGTTTTAGCTTTATGTGACTAATACATTATGCAAAACAAATCTTTATAGGGCCTATTTCCTTTTAAACATGGATTTAAAAACTGTAAAATCGATACTATCTGTATGGTAGGATATACTTTATTAATCGGACATTGTAAAATAATAACATCAATTTCTATAATCGGCGTTGTTCAGAAAATATCCCAAAAGACGTCTTAAAGCAGTGAAAAGTATAACTCTTAATACACTGAATACTTTTCTACGTCTGAAAGAATATGTAAACTTATTTTTACTTTTTGAATTAACAACATTAATATACTATAAAGCCGTTTGGTTGACTGACTGGTGAACGAGAGAAATGTGTAGGCACTTCCCGTAGAGCTACCCCCCTCAACCATATATTCGTTTTAAAGGTCTTGGTGTGAAACCGCTAGGAAACATCTGAAAGCTCGACTTTTTTTAACCCCACGGTAGCGACCGTTAATAGCGTCGGACGAAAATGGGGTTGTGCAGTGGTTTACTATTTTGACTGTAGCGGCTGAACTAGTGATCGGATATTTGATTTGACGAAATATCGTCAGTGTGGAATGAAGTTTCTACAACTTTTGTATTTGACATTTTATCCTACCTCCAATTGGTAATTTGCTATTTCGCTTTAAAGGTAAACTGGCCAAAATTTACTTTTTTCGTGTGTTTGGGCTAATTTAACGGGTACTTATATACCGCTTAGGGCCACGAAAACCAAATTAGAAAATGTAAACAAATTAAACTTCCAGTAAACTACCGTAAAGCGAGCTTGAAGCCAGCGAAGGCCGTAGGCCGAGCAATGTCATGACACAACAGGTGCCAATTTCAAACGAGGCCGCAGGCCGAAGCGAAAGTCTGGGGGGCACGACCCCCCAGTGAGCCCGCAGGGCGAGTTTTATCTAAAGACGGAATTACGATACAAATTCCAAAACTCCGTGCACTTCGGGAAAATGTTCCCAGTAATATATAATATTTGAAACTCTTTAGAATAAAATATTTTGACGTCATAGACTAAATAGTGAGGCCTGTATGGTTGTCGGTGTCAATTTATAGTCAATTTATTTAATACGTTAACCTTATTTATATTGTCAGAAAGTAATTATTATTCTACTAAGCACGCGTTAATTTAGAAAATACTAAAGAACAACATTACCTCGTTTTTCTATAACACTGTACAAACAAGGTTACAATATCAAAAGCACAGTCTTTGACACGTTTATCTCCCCTTTCAGAAGCTCTTTCACGTAAAGGAAAAGCTGCTACAAACTCTTTGCCTCTATACAATAAATGTGTTCTTGCAACGAAGTTAGCTTTCACCAGAAACAGGTTTTCCTTCTCCGCCGGATGGACTCAATTTGCAGTTTCCTATGTTGAGAGGAAGTATGTAGGTGGGTTTATAAACGTACTACGTAGGCAATTATTTACGTTTACGTACGTTGTTGCAATTATTTTATTATTTCATTGCACTTAGCGAATTTAATATAAAAGCCAAGCAAGCTGGACATTAAGTTGTGCACTGCTACTCCGTCGTTCTTTCTTTTAATTAAACTTTGTTTAAATCTGAAGAAAAATGTTATAGAAATTATTTTAATAACATTTAATTGTTTCCTTCAAATCTGCAAAAGAAACGGCGATGAAGAATATCTTTGCCTAAGAGACTGAGTGCATAAAAAAGTTAGTGACTGAGTACATTTCAATTGTAATATGATACCGTGCTTCCTATATCCTGCATATTTTCTAACTGGTGATAGCTTCACGTTAAACCCTGAAAAAGCAAGCGCTTGAAAGCCACCTTTCATGTGTTTGCCAGTTTGGTGGTTCTTCTTGACCCAGTTTCATAACAGTGTACGTCTCTTTCTTCTTATTCAACCCCAATTTGACTTTGAGAAATGAGATTTCTCCGAACTGTAGAGACAGGTTAATTTTAGCAGTTTGGTAAACTTGTACACTTGTCTGCCCTACTTATGATTGCAGTTGTGCAATAATTCCGACCGCATATTAATTAAGAACAAATATTTAGGAAATATGGATGTTCGTGCAATTTCCCCACAAGATCACTCCATAGGATAGTCGAGGTTGAAATGGTTCACAGTACGTCGTCATCAGAACCTCAGTCGGGCAGGATTTCGACCGCTCGAAAAATAATAACTTTAAGAAAATGTTATCTGCGTGTATTTTATCTACTTCCGCAAAATACTATGGACTTTCCGAGATAGAATAGAACAATGATAAAGCATTTTCCCGTTTGCTTCGAGTGTTCGGTAATAGGGACAGACTCCGGTCCCAATTAGATCGGATCAGTGGGTCCCAGCTGTTGTACAATTCGGTGATCTCTAGAGCAGTGGCTGATTGAACCATTGTTTCAAACTGGAAACAGCACTTCTTAAAAAAACAGTTTACGAAAATGTGTACATTAAAATCATTTAAGTTGAAGTTGAACTTGTATAGTCGTCACTTTAGTTTAAACTTCCGTCAACACGATCAGAACAGAAGTACACAATTCTCGATTAGACTAAAGAAACTCACTATACAGACGTCCAAATCTTTGGTTTAAAGAAAATTTCAGTTCAAGTGAACTGATCGTCGATGACATTTCATGCGGTTTTTACAACGGAGTGGACACTCCCACCTGTCCTTCTCCACTGCGCGGCTCACCCTACATTGAAATGAAATGAAAATCGTCTTTATTGGTGGCGAAGTTAGGACTATAAAGTCCTCTCTTCCACTTAACCACAATTCAATGATTACTTATCTACTCAAGTTTGTAGTAGATTAGTAATCATTGCTACACGCCAAATATGACAAAGTGAAAACCACTCCTAAAGAGTGAAAATTGAGCCACTCTTTATGGTGTGTGGCTGGGTTTCAACGCCCAAAAGAGCGACATTTCACTCTTTCTGAGTGGCTTTCACTCCTTCATTTTTACAGTATGTACACCCGCACGATAAGGCAACCACTTTTTGTAAAGAATTTAACCATTAAAGTTGGAACTACTTTCCCTTGCCCATGGAAGTTAACAAAACTAAGACAATTCCTACTCACCGTTGAGCTCCTTGATGCCCTGCGGGTACAGGGCGAGGTTCCAGTCGAAGCCGCCGTAGGTGAAGTAGGTGGTCTCCAGCTTGCCGGTGCTGGGCGGGGTCTGGTGTGGCCGAGGCAGGTGATGACCTAGGATACTCGACGGCATGCGGAACTCCGTGTCGAACATGGTACGCACATGCGCCATGCTCAGTTCCAGCTGGAACTCGCCGTTGGTGTCGGCGAAGTTGCGCACGTACAGCTCGCTCACCGCTATGTAGTTGCGGTTACCCTGCGCCGGACACTCGGTCGTGAACTTCACCTGGAACAACAAGGGGTGGTTAAAAAGGGGTCTCAACGATAGAAAATATCTAAAGAAATTAATTTCTTCGTGATAAGGCATGCAACACGTTAAACTATACACTCTACCTTGCCTCGACGTTTGGGAGACGCGTCTCTGTTTCAAATGAAAAAGTAATACTACGTATAAGAGGCACAGACGTACACTCTTAGGAAACTAGAGGCAGGGACAACTACAAAACTGAGAGACACAGAGTCGTAGTTCCTGAACATTTACCTTCTAAGACAAGTGTTCTTTTCGTCTACAGATTACCGAATTCAAAATTGCTCCTGAGTTGAATTTATTCAAAACTCACCTCTAAGAATTCTGATTTCTCAAGCACTTTATGGCACAGATGGGTTCAAGGCATTCAGTTCTTGTCTATGTCTCATGCCTGTCAGTTCGGCCTAGCTTCCGAATTTCCCATAATCGATGACTAGAAGTTGCTGATCCAGTTTGAGTATTTACCACGTCGAGTAAAAGTCCAACCACAAAAGCGCGCTATAAAGAGCGTTTTTACAACCAGACGTTTACCTAAAAGAGCTTATTTTACCTAAGTTGAAACTTAAAAAGGTTGAAACTCAAGAACATGAAAGCAAGTACTGCTGCATTCCGATAACAAAGAAAAACTCCTGATGTTTTGGCCTTCTTTGCCCTTTATAAGGAGTTATTCTAGATCGAAGTTCTTTCAGGAAAGTTGCCTATTTCTCTTTTCATCAAACAGTTCTTAACTTATTCATTACGTTCAGTTCAATACAACAGGTGAACAGCTGTCTATTCAAGAGGAATTATATAATTTAAGCAGAACTTGTTATTATATTAAAAATAATTTAACCAAAAGCAATCTGGGCGAAATATCACTGTAAATATTTTCTCACAACGTAATGATCTAACAAAATTGGTTTTGAGGACATTGCTGTTCACTCAGTCGAAAGTTAAGCAGTTTCTCAGTGGTATAGTCAATTCAGAAACTCCTAGAACGGAAACATCACTTGACCGCAGACGATTCCTGCCGGGCCGGTGGATTTGAATATTCTATCAACTCAATCGACAAATGGTGGTGACAAGACCCACTATTGTTATTGACTATCTGTCCTACTCAACGTTGTCCTTGTTACCTCTTCTGCTAAATTTATCAAGAAGCTACTTTAATCCTTTCTTAGTGATGAAGTTGACAAGCAGTATTCACACAGTACTTGTTGTTTTTGAATTTGATAATCGATGCGGTAAATTATTTCTTGCACTATTTACATCTAAGTTTCTTTGAAACGTTTATTGTCACAAGTTGGCTTTTATTATTCGATTTTAGTAAACTAGGTGTCGTTTTAGTTTCTATTTACGTGCAACTATCGTAGAAGGTGTTAACAACAAAGGTCTTCTAGGAGAGTTCTTTATTGGATAGTTTTCGTTTCCAAATTGATTTCAGAGATATGTATGGGTACTTTTAACTGTAGCCTGTGTCGATGGAATTCCTCTGGAGGTTTTAGTAAATTCGACGATATTGTCTCATTACTATTCGTATTTGGAAAAGCTTTATCATTCGAGAGGTTTTTTATCTGGCCCTTTAATAATTTGTAGAGAGTAAAGTTATGCCGTAATAAGCTATTAAGAAACGTTTAATATATCACGTTTGAGATTGTTTTCCAGAACATAACTTATTACATAGTACAACCTTCATACGATATTTAAAATGTCAATGTGTTAATAACAAAACATCTGTTTCATCTCTTGAAACTTGAACGTTCAATGAGAGAGCCAGGTGAACATTGTAGTCTTCAAGTCTGGAAGAATTTCATGGATTTGACTATTGAAATATTCATTTTGTGACTATTATAAATAAACCATTCGATAAAAATATCATAACTAATATGTAGAGATTTAATGTAATTGCCATACATTTTTAAGATATTCTGTATCGGAGTGTAGAGATGGACGGTTAAAGCATCTCAGTTCATGGTCACCCCAGAGACCGTGTTGCAGTTCGGCACTTCGGGGTCAGTGGTTCGAGTGGTTCGGGTCAGTGGCAGAGGCCAGGCTTTGCTGGTTTGCAGGCTCAAAAGGATCTCGACAGATGTATGTGTTGATTTCAAGTTTGTCTTGAACCCTATTTGAACAAGATAGCCTAGTATACATTTGCTCACCTGTTTTCCCGAGAACGCTTCGTTGTGGCTGAAGTGGTCTCGGTTGAGAAGTGTAAAAGTGAAGTCCACGTAGACTCTCATAGCTTCTGACGTACTTCTCCATACCAGGTACACTCCGAGAACCTTTAACATGAAATTTCATCATGACTTAATATTTTGTCAAAGGGACTAATCACGCCAAAACCTGGAAACGCTTTTTGTATTTTTTGTTATACAAGTACATAATTGATTTTTCCAAGTTGTCCAATGAAGTGGATGGCTTGAATCCGGTGATCAAGATTGACTCAGTAAATAAAAATCACTTCATTCAATGGGAACTGTTTTCTTCAATTATCTTAATTATTGGGACTATCTTCCAATTAATTATCTTTGTTTATCATGATTCAAAATAGATAATTCAACAACAACTTTGATGAAGTAATCGGGATTTTCTCTAGACTGAGTTATTATGTTTGAATAGTCGTATATCAACAAATGTCAAATGAGAACTAATTTTCAGCCCTCATTTAAAAGTGAGATAAGAAGTTCCATAAGAACTAATTTTAGTTCACACTTATTTTAAATTTATACGAATAGAAACTATTTTCATTACATAGTTGGATGAAACGATCTACCAAAGTTTACATTTAGTTTAATAACTCATACGGTAACAGATTAGAATAGAAATGAACCCATCATATATATTATGTATAACTCCACCAAATTATTTAACCATTAGCCACAAAAGTTGGAAAGTTAAACGACACTGAATTTTCTAAAGAAATTTACGAAATTATTTGCGAAATCCTAACTAGCTACTAATTCTAGGTTCTATTCACGTTACGAGCAACTGTATCGACACAGATTAACTAGATAAAGTGCTTGGTCCATAAAACAATTTTTTGTCTTGGTCAACGAGACAATGTCAGAGCTACGAAGTCCTCTTACATCTCAACCTCGACTTATACCTAGCGTACTTAGCAAATTGTTAGTGGTGATTGTGGAAATCGAACGCGCCTCACCGAAGTGATGAGCTCCCGATCGTGCGCGATACCAACCTACCACGGGTTCGCAAGTTAATGATAATTTTAATTTATTTTTGTTTATTTATCCATTTATATAGTTCCTTTGGTGTATTTGCTTACGCAATTTATTATCGAAGCAATAAACACTTGAACCAAAGACGGTTTTCAATACCGTCTCTATAAAGCTCAAGAAACTATGTTTGCAAAGAATCTCCCAAGAAAAGAAGACATCGCCAAACAATCAAGACGCGTTCTTTTCAGTGACAACCCTTTCAGCCTTCGGTAATTTATAACTTGAATGAAAGCCCCAAGAATGCCGCTCAGTTGGTAACAATTTTCCCTCTACAGATTCTTGGATGCAAACAATCTCATCAAAGCTTTCTTTGAAGTAAAAAGTGACGAGGAAGGGAAGTTCATTCAGAATAGATTTGGAATGTTTAGAAAATAATCTTATTTTTATTGACTTGGTGATAAAATAGGTGGTATAAACTCTGTGTAATAACTTAAGTAATTTTATTGGTGAAAAACGATAAGCAAACTGTATTTGTAAAGGTAAAGTTTAATTAAAGTGTGCAGTATTTCGTTCATTTTCTACCGAACCAAGTTTAATCTAAATCAGATCATCCACACTCTAAAATGAAGGAGTGAAGGCTACTCAGAAAGAGTGAAATTTCGCTCTTTTGGGTGTTGAAACCCAGCTACTCTCATCGGAGAGTGGCTTGATTTTCACTATTTTGGGAGTGGTTTTCACTCTTTTATACTTAGAGTGCTGCAGTTTTTATAGCAAGGCAACTTTCGGGAGACTGATTTTTCTAGTTACGATCTTAATTTAGAGGCTTACGAAAGGATTAGACTATTTGCAACTAATGTCGCATAAACCTGATAAAAAGCGGTAGCTAAAGAGTGGTAGTTGACTTTACGTACAAAACATGTTTCCAACTGACTCAATAGGTGTTGGGAAGTTCAAAACTGCTTTTCGTGTTGTTCTACAAAACGTTCCGCTATACATGACGATAGAAACGAACAGATCTATTTCCCATGAGAATTCGTTACCTATTTCTCACAAACTAGAAAAAGAATTTTTAAAAACCCCTTTAGGGAATATTTTTATATAATATTCTCAAGTTTGTTTTGACGTACTTTGCGTCAAACCCTCCCCAAATACCCGGGAGGAGGCCCCCCAATTAAAAACAAACCCTCCCCCTCTTTAGACACTTCAAAAGAAAGGGAATTTAAAAACAAATTCAAATACTCAAAAAAAATTATCTCAACTCATTTTTAGTAGTACCTATTTAAAGATTACCAGAAATCAGGTTTAAACTACCACATTTCACAGAAAGTTTTATTTTCATGACAAATTTTTCTTGAAAGACCTTTGAGGGAAACATCACAACCCTATAACATGATCCCATAGCGTATTTTGAAAAGTTTGTTATACAAAGTTTTTGGTGTGAAATGGTATAGCTTCTTTTAATCTTTAAATAAATATTACAAAAACGAGTCGAGATATAACATTTTTTCTTTGCGTCGCTGAATTTGTATTCAAATTTAGTTTTTTTTGAGGTGGGGAGGGGTTTGTATTTAAACAGTTTGGCCCTCCCCGTTTTTGGGTGGGGGATGGGTGACCCAAAGTAAGTCAAAACTTGATAATTATATATTCCTTAAAGGAGTTTTAAAAATAACTCCTTTTTCAAAAGTTCAGGTTGGGGGGACATGTAAAGCTCAACCTGTATATATTTTATGTTGGGTGCATTCTGTCAGTGAAAAATAGTAATCAGGCCACATCAAATAAATAAATCCGTTGGTAATGGAAACACATTTTCCAAAGTGGAAACCGATTCCGTAAATCTTTTAAACATATTCCGTGGGAACACTGCCACAGCTCTCAGTTTCAATCAATATTAATGAACGTTGGATGAAACGTTCTGAGCGACTTCGGTCTCGCGGTTTTCATATTATGTCAGTTGTTGTGGTTTGAGTGTGGTTTACCGAGGCCTTTATACTGACCAGTGACTCATACAAGATCATATTTGACAATACATTGAAAACTAGGCAGCTAAGCGCTAAAGCGCCGCTTGCATGGTTGGATAGAATTTAATTTGCAATTTGTTATTCGCTCCGTTCATAGCCTGGCTTTGGCATTCGGCCGTCCTATTGCCGCGGGCGTTACGAGGCTGTTCGCTCCGCTCACAGCCTTAATGGCCTCAAACTTAATGGTCCATAATCCCGGGCGCAACGAGGCTGTGAGCGTAGCGAATCTACAGATTTGGACTTATGTGTTCTTTTACTGCAAGTTTTATTACGTATCGTGAAGGTAAAACGTGTTTTAAATTTTGTTGAAATCGGACTATTAATAACGCGGTTTTAGCGAAAAAGAATTTTTAAAAACCCTAGGGAATATTTTTATACTCAAGTTTGTTTTGACGTACTTTGCGTCAAACCCTCCCCAAATACCCGGGAGGAGGCCCCAATTAAAAACAAACCCTCCCCTCTTTAGACACTTCAAAGAAAGGAATTTAAAACAAATTCAAATACTCAAAAAATTATCTCAACTCATTTTTTAGTAGTACCTATTTAAAGATTACCAGAAATCAGGTTTAAACTACCACATTTCACAGAAAGTTTTATTTTCATGACAAATTTTTCTTGAAAGACCTTTGAGGGAAACATCACAACCCTATAACATGATCCCATAGCGTATTTTGAAAAGTTTGTTATACAAAGTTTTTGGTGTGAAATGGTATAGCTTCTTTTAATCTTTAAATAAATATTACAAAAACGAGTCGAGATATAACATTTTTCTTTGCGTCGCTGAATTTGTATTCAAATTAGTTTTTTTTGAGGTGCCACAAGGGGGAGGGGTTTGTATTTAAACAGTTTGGTCCCCGGTTTTGGGTGGGGGATTGGTGACCCAAAGTAAGTCAAAACTTGATAATTATATATTCCTTAAAGGAGTTTTAAAAATAACTCCTTTTTCAAAAGTTCAGGTTGGGGGGACATGTAAAGCTCAACCTGTATATATTTTATGTTGGGTGCATTCTGTCAGTGAAAAATAGTAATCAGGCCACATCAAATAAATAAATCCGTTGGTAATGGAAACACATTTTCCAAAGTGGGAACCGATTCCGTAAATCTTTTAAACATATTCCGTGGGAACACTGCCACAGCTCTCAGTTTCAATCAATATTAATGAACGTTGGATGAAACGTTCTGAGCGACTTCGGTCTCGCGGTTTTCATATTATGTCAGTTGTTGTGGTTTGAGTGTGGTTTACCGAGGCCTTTATACTGACCAGTGACTCATACAAGATCATATTTGACAATACATTGAAAACTAGGCAGCTAAGCGCTAAAGCGCCGCTTGCATGGTTGGATGAATTTAATTTGCAATTTGTTATTCGCTCCGTTCACAGCCTGGCTTTGGCATTCGGCCGTCCTATTGCCGCGGGCGTTACGAGGCTGTTCGCTCCGCTCCAGACTTAATGGCCTCAAACTTAATGGTCCATAATCCCGGGCGCAACGAGGCTGTGAGCGTAGCGAATCTACAGATTTGGACTTATGTGTTCTTTAACTGCAAGTTTTATTACGTATCGTGAAGGTAAAACGTGTTTTAAATTTTATTGAAATCGGACTATTAATAACGCGGTTTTAGCGAAAATGACTTTTTGCCACCATTTTGAAACGACTCATCGAATGTTCATGATTTTTAATACATTGATGGATACTTTAAAATACATATTAATTTCAAATTTCATCGAAATCGGATGAAATGTACTGTTTTTAGATAATTAAAACCACGTTTTTGACCGAGCGATAGGCCGATTTTGCTAGTTAACAAACTTGACTGAGATATTAACAAAAGGAACATTTGTACTGAATTTCATGAAAATCTGACACAAAATTCGTCCTATGAGAGTACACACAAATTAAACATACATACATAGTATAGACTAGCTGAGAGTACCCACGCTTCGCCTTGGGGCTTTATTAACATAGCTGTGTGTATATTTTAAGAAAATTGCAAATTTAAAATAAACAAAAAAGTTCCTATATATCCTTAGAAAACCATTTAGTTTGTCTGTTAGTTCACCATCTTCTCGTTATAAGTGTTGCCATTTATTTTGTGGATGGTGTATGGGTATGAAATATAGCTAAAGATACACTGCGTGATGGGCTTAACCTTAAACACAGTTTGACCGCCATAGTTTTAGCCAATGTTGACTTATAAGTGGTCCGAAACGCCTAAAACTTGTTCAGTGCCCACTTTGAACCCTCGCCATTTATTTTTGGATGATGTATGGGTATAAAATACAGCTAAAGTCACACTGCGTAATGAGCTAAACCCTTAAAGGAAGTTTCACCGCCATAGATTCGTCCGATTTTGCGTTTAAGCAGCCCCATTATGCCTTAAAAGCGTTACAGACAGACAGGTTTTTGACACCAGTTTCGGTCTATCCAAAGTATATAAACACTATATAACCAAAACCGATGGATTCTTTGCAATGTACAGACAAAAGTCTTATTTTATTTATATAGATAAGGGTTAGCTACCTTGTGAGAGTCTTAGTTACTCCCGCCGTTCCACCGTTTTTTTGAGGATGTTATATGGACATAAACATATGCAAAAGCTGTGTGTGTGTATTGGCAGCTAAAGACACAGTGAGTGGTTGGCTTAACCCTCTAACAAAGTTTCATCGCTATAGTTTCAGCCGATTTTGACTTAAAAACGGTCCAAAATGCCTAAACAATAATTTCACTTTGGTCCCTTGCTATTTATTTTGTGGGTGTTCTATGGATAAAAAATATAGCTAAAACACACTGCGTGATGGGCGTAACCCTTGAATGAAGTTTCACCGCCATAGCTTCAGCGGATTTCGAGTTATAAGCGGTCTAAAATGCCTTAATAACGTGCAAAGTGCCCACTTTGGTCCCTCGCCATTTATTTTGAAGGTGTTGTATGGGTATAAAATATAGTTAAAGACACACTGCGCAATAGGCTTAACCTTAAACGAAGTTTCACCGCCATAGCTTCAGTCGATTCTGAGATATAAGCGGTCCAAGATGCCTTAAAAACGTTACAGACAGACAGACAGACCAGACAGGCATTTTTGACACCAGTTTCGGTCTATGCAAAGTATATGAACACCAAATAACCAAAAACTGATGGACTTTGCAATGTACAGACAAAAGTCTTATTTTATTTATATAGATGTGTATATAAAGTCTTGTAAAATGCTCAAAACGTGTTCTAGAGGTGAGGATAGGTGCTCATTTCACGGTCCCAGGTCTGGGTCTTACCATGCTGACAGCATGAATTTCACAAATTTCAAAAGGAAATCCGATCAATTAATATTTAGAATGTGTGGGTATTAAGTCCTGACAGTAGTGTTACATGCGTCGAATTACTTGGAATCGCTCTATGAAGGCATTTTCCGTTCTTGGGATCGGTGATGGAATATACTGTACTTCCATGGAAATACTGTAGTTCCATCCATCCTTATCCTCATTAACCTGTTTGTTGACCGTCGCTTGTCGGCGTCAGGGCATTTATTTGATGCTAATACTCTGTTCAGCAGATTGCTTTGGCATTCAGCCGTTCTATTGCCACGGGCGTTAAGAGACTGTTCGCCCCGCTCAGTTAACGCCGTATTGAATAGTTGGCTTTTATTTTTTTCTTGCCTCGTTGGGTGAAACACTACGCCCGCTTCCTCCAAAAGGACACTTTTAGTTAAAATTATTCCTCTATTTACAGGAATTTTCTAGGATTCACGGTAGCGCTAGGTCGAATATTTTCTTTGATTTTTCCAATAACTTTTTGGGCAGCTTGCGTTTGACTGAACAAGTAAATGTTTGGGCACTTCCCGATTTGCTACCCCCTCAACCACATACTCTTTTGGAAGCTCTTGGTGTGAAACCATCGGGAACAATCTGAAAACATTCTTTTTTAAGGCTCTGACAAGTTGGCGACCAAAACAAATGGCGTCTGAAAATCCGCCATTGTACTAAACTGATATTTTGCATCATATCGGCAAAACAATTTCTCGGATCTTCAATCTGATGAAAATTCGTGTGGAAACAAAACTTGTTACATCTTTTGTATCTAACACGTTTTCCCACATCTGACGGTTTTGTTGCTAGATCAGTTTAAAATAGGCCGAGTTGGGCCCCAGCGATCCCGAAGGGCGAGTTTAACTTAAAGGTCGTATCAAAATGTATGCCTACATGTATCTATTCTTACCCGATCATGTTGTTACAACAAAAGCAACACAAAACATAACAATGAAAGTATTCTTATACTTTTGTTTAACAGCTGCAATTTTTAGATAATAGTGACGATTCGAGCCAAATGTGCATTTTGTACATTCAAGTCTCATTTGACTACTGATTTATAAAATATACATTATATATAAAGAACATATTTTATGTAAAAATTGTTCACCTTCTTATTACATAAATAAGCTGCACGAGTGCAAAGGAATGCTTTTAACACAACAAATTTAAATATAAGATTATGAGTTTTCTAAATTATTATACAGATGATTTCTTAAAATTTGAATGCTGGATCTGATTGCAATCGTTGAAATTTCAAATAAAACTATAAGTTCCTTCCTATAACTATACTTCCTTTTTATAAGTAAAACTTTATTTTCCTAAAACTAAAGACATCGTTAGGCAATGCAGATTGCGCCTTTATTCGGTGACAACTCTTTGAAAACTCGGTAAATTATGACTTGAATAAAAGCCTCAGGAATTCTTTTCACCTGTCTTCTGAAGATTCTTACAAACATTGTGTCTAGAACAACGTGGTAAACATTGCGTAACTTCATTAAGAAACCTGCTGTGAAAGGATAGTCTTAAATAATGAGTTTGACGTCACAGCGCTTTTTTACTTACTCTAAATGCGCATTTACCCCTTCCGTATTGAGATGATTGTGTAACAGTTTAAACTAAAAAATATGGATTGAGTTTTTCACAAAACAGACGGAAAATGCAGTTTAATGTTTCGTTGGTAAATTTTAAAACGAATAGTTAATCAAATAAATGCATAAGTGAATAAATAATTTATTTAGTTGTCCAAAATCATGAAACGTTTACAAACACATTCAAGCCTGTAAACAAAACTTCTTAAAGACAAGACACAGAACTTTGCATCAGTTTCGCTCGGTTTCGTTCACCACCATTTGAGTTGTGGTTCTTTTAATAATTGAAATCTAGTTCTTCCGGTTCACACCGCATCAAAGCTCATTATTAATGCTTTGTTTTACTTGCTTGTTAATTTGATTTTGTGAGGCGGTTTGAACCGGAAGAACTAGATGTTGTGACAACCGCGAAAGCCTAAAAGTTAAGTCCTTTTAATAGTTAAACTCGTTTTTGACTTGATACATCGACAACTTTTAGAAGGCATTTTAAGGTAAATATGGGAGAACGATGAGTGTTTTGATAGATGATGAGGTGTTGTCATGTAACAAACATAGGGCCGACTGTTCTCCAGATTGGGTCGTTAATGAGTATCCACAAGGGGTTGTCGAACTGGGCCAGCGGTCTCACAAAGATCCCTATTAAAACGGCGAACTGGACCAATGGCCACTGCAAGTGGTTGACGTAGGAGGTTGAGGTGGAGGGGAACGTTGGAAGGGCTACTATTGGAGGGCTGCGAGTATATTACTGTAGTATTAGTAACTTAGTAGTTAGTTGACCAGTTGATTTCCATGTAACGGGGAAAGCAAATATTTAGCTAGTAATAAATTTACTTCTTATACCAGTAGATATGCTCTTATTGGTTTGATTTTAGCAATAGTAAAACTTATTTGGATATTAGTTAGTGCATAAAACCACGCTCCCTTGGAAGACGACGCGCTGCCTTTGTTAAAAACGTATATTCTATTAAATAAGTTCTGTTTTGAATACAAATTTACATGTTTCATATAAAAGAAGCGTTTGTGCAGATTTTATTGTTTTTTTAACAGAATACCATAGTTTCAAAATTATAAATATATTACATCAAAATCTCGGTTGATTCAAACGTATCCCTAAATTTTGATTTTGATGGTATTCTGATTACAGAGTTTTGAAACTTTAAAAACGTATGGAAATCTTTGTTTATGCACAGCTTCCCCAGAAAACAATACAGTAGGAAATATGGGGTTGAATCAACACAAAATATGTCATTCGTAAGATTTCTGCTATTCGTAAGACTGTGATAGGATAACTTTCGTAGCAAAAACATTCCCGATGTTATTCCAAAACATATTGCATCAATTTTATAATCCCACAAGATTTTTTTGAGAGGCGGATAATATCAACACCTGAGTCAGAAAGGGCCTGTGGGAGAGGGTGTCGAAAGGTTAGTAACCCCTAATAATCCCATTCTACCTGGGGACTGACCACTGGCCCAGTTCAGTACCGACCCTTTGGGAGTAGACACGAAAATTGCGTTGGAAAGTACCAACCACTGGCCCAGTTCGGGATCACCAATCCACAAGACCAATGACATGGACAATTAAATGGGAGGACCAATAACAACGTGACTTTCGATCCACGGGAGTGTCATCGCAAAAAGTTCATTATCATGAACGATTATTACTGTAAACTACTCTAGTACACTTGCTAGTTTACTAGAATTCTACTAAGTGCTGACTAATATGTTAATATACCACGAGATAATTTCCACAACAACTTCTACGCCAAAATCAATCATTAGACGACCTTACTGTAGACAAATCAAAATCCCAAAACGGATTTCTAAAGACAGTAAGAAAACATTCACCGCTAAAAACACAAAGCGTTTGCATTTAAAACTCAAACTACACAGTATCGGGTAACAAAAGCTCTTGCAATACACCCATAACTCATATCGCGGAACAAAGCAAGCGTGCTTGACATGGAATCAATGTTCAATGCACCGCTGAAGCTTTCAACTAAATTTCATTTGTATCATGAGTGGAGATCTGGGACAAAGATTGCCAGTTATGAATGGTGATTAATTAATTGAATGTACGTCAAACAGGTCAAGTACAGCGACTGACGGCGGAATGTATTGCGCGTGACTCCGGAGTTCATAATTTTCAAGAAATTTGAAACTTTACTTATTGATACTTCAATTTGAGACACCGACCATTCCTAGAGGGTATTTTAAGGTGAATATGGGATGAAGGGTGAGTGTGTTGAGCGTTTTTGATGGATGATAAGGTGTAGTCTTGTTTCAAACTAGGGCAGACTGTTTCCCAGATTGAGTCCTTAATTGATAGCTCAACGACCAACGGAATGGACCAACGGCTTAACGTAACTTCCGAACCACGTGGCGTGGCCATCGTTAGAAATTATCTCTGCGCTCGGAAATCGAACCCGGGCTGGTTAGGTGCGAGGCACGCACTATACCAATGAGCTATGGCCACCCCCAAATGTTCAAACAATGTTTTTTGTGAATCTTTAGGCCATCTTCGTATCCAGTAAATAGGCCTACCAAAAGTGACATTTAGGGAGGGGCCACCCTAAAGTTGGGGGAATTTTAAAAGTTTCCCTCCAAAAGTTGGGTTTTATGTAATTAAAGCATATTTTTGATATTTAAAGAATTTTGCTTTTAGAAACTAATACTATAAAATTGTATTTCAATTTAATAACTCATATTTCACCCTTTTTATACTTAAAACGAATTATAATAACAGATTATTATGGCCGATAAACTAATAAAAAACACACAATTACATATACATTAACACCACAATTTTCCCTCCCTTAAAAATTCTGTTCCACAAGAACCTTTCTGGCTCTCAACTGATCGTGTATGGGAAGAAATTAAAGAAACTTTCAGCTCGAGTGAAAATGAAACTAGGTATACATATTTAAATCGCAGTACTAAAAATGTGGGCGATAAACCAGCAAAATCCGTTGTGTGAAAAAGGTGTGTAAAATAAATGTTCATATTAAGTTTAATCGAAATTAGATCATAAGTACAACTTTCATACCACAAAACGAACTTTTAAGTAGGAAACTTGCCCCCAAAAAGGCATTTCAGGTGTTCATTATACCCCTTCCCCAAATACAGGTCTTGGATTCACGGTATCGCCATGTTCAAAATTAAAATTTTGCTAATAAATGTTGATAAGAAATTATGAATTGGGCTTTTATTCTTTCAGAGAATGTCTATCAAATGAAGTTCTGAGAAGAGATTATTAGATGTTTCATTGCTCGGTGAAACGAATCTCTGAGCAATATTGCTTATTAGATCAAACAGTTTTGTGACTTTGGCAGCCTTGACAAAGATCTTGTTGAATCACTTTGTATTCTTGTTTACTTAAAGCGGATCAAAAATATCTTATGAATTTGCTTTTTCATCATTTCCATTCTTCTTTTTTGTAGAAACATTTGAATATCATGGTTGTTTTATTCCACCCATAGATGATCCGTGGCATCCTATAAGGAAGGACGGAAAGTTTTAGAGTGTATGGGATTTGTTTGCTATCATTAAAGCTTATGCTGCAGCACTTCGCACTTTAGACTTTTCTCTTATAGTGTTTCCAATAGAATTCAAAAAATTAAATTTTGAACTTTCATTTTGAGACCACTTTTTTAAAGGTGAATATGGGATGAATGACGAGTGTAATGAGTGTTTTATGGATGATGGGGTGTAGTCTTGTTACCAACTAGGGCCGACTGTTCCCAAGATTTGAGTCATTAATAAATAGTCCCTGGACCAATGGTTTAGTATATCTTCCTGTCAGTGTCGTAATGGGTTTGCTATTGAAATAACCTATGTCATGCTAAATATAAAGTAGTTAATTATAGTATCAGCGTTATCTTTGGAACTACCTTATCCGTCCTGGAGAATGTGATGGCCCAGCGTTGATGTCCACAGGAGAACTCCTTGGACGTGATGTCCCTCTCTAAGTCCCTGGTCACACTCTTCGTCACAATGAATGTGAAGACATGGGTCTCGGCACGGTCAGGGATCTTGACGAAACGATAGAGCAACGCCATCCTCCTCCACTGTCACTACTGTCTGCCCTCACATCCTCCTGGAACAGTACATCCTTTTTGACATCCTATTTGTGGTTTAGCAATTAAATGTTGTTGTCCAAAATGTACGATACAGTCTGACAGATGACTGCAGTATAGTTTTCGATCGACTAGAAACTATGATACGTCAAGTCAGCTGTAGATAAGCGTCTTTTAGTGGCTTTACAACGTTTTGCAATCATAAACACCCTTCTCACATATGATGGTTTTCTGTATGTATCCGAACTTTTGAAAAGAATTTATCTAGGGAGGATCGAAGCCACGTTTTAACATCCCACTTCTAAATGAGGTATCCATAGAGCTGTAAAAGTAATATATGTTCACGTATGTCGACGTAGACTGCTGTAAAATTATAACTAGAAGAATTTTATTTTGTAAATCTAACATAAATAACTAGAAGTTGTAACAAAATTTAAAAGAACGGCTTCAAATTTGCCCTAAAGAATAAATTGACTTTATATTTAAAGGTTTTAAACTTACAGATACACTTTAGTGGCGGAATTCACAAGACTGCAACTAAAAATATTAAACTGAACAACTATGAGTACAAAGGTGAGATTATTAAAAACATATACAAACGCCAAATTTAATTGAAGTCTCCGAACAATAAATGACAAAGATAAACTTGCAACTTTAACCTAACCCACGTGTTTGTTAAGAAAGCCTATTGGTCCAAAAATTAATGATGTTTCTCCGTAATCTAAACATAAAGCAATGATTCCAATAGGTACAAAATCTAATTTGTCCGTGGCTTTAGATATTTTAGTCAGTAGTAGCCTACAGGATTTGCACACAATATTGGTCAGCCAATAATATATGATCTGATTAATGGTTGAGTTACCAGTATTGGTGCCTTGTCCGGACAAGTTAATTACAAACTAATGTTCAGTTCATCAGTCGTCTGACCGCTTCACCATGGTTTATGTGTATTGCCGGCAGTGGTTACGCCCTAGTAATTATGGTTAGAATACAGACGTTATAAAAAAGGTAAATGTATAAAGTTTGTCTTGTTTAACGAGGCAAAGTTAGGGCTACAAAGTCCTCTCTACCACTCAACCTCGACCTTTACCTAGCGTCACCGTATTGGTCACGTTATAAATTGTAAGTGATGACTGCGGGGATCGAACCCGCGCCACCGGAGTGATGAGCCCCGGAGTCGCGCGCGATACCAATCCGCCATGGATAAGCTGTTATAGTGAATGTTCACAAGAAATAGAGCTAAAGAGGACGAAACGTTGTAGAACAAAACTGTTGGCAGTTTCAAGTTTCCCAACTCCTACTGAGTCAAATGGCAAACTTTATATACAGAGTGTCCTGGAACAAACTGAAATGTTTTGGTAGATTTGTTCCTTATAGGTCAAAACAAACATATTTCACCATATAACATGGGGTCCATGAAGTCCACTAGCCGCCATTTTGTGCTTTTAACTAAATCATTTATACACAAAAAGGCAGTCGATAGATTCCGTTGGAATTTCGCATAATTCTTGCTCTAACCAATACCTAAATAAATCAAATATAAAAAGAAACAATTACTTTTCTTCAAAATAGCGTCTATTTAAAACTTTTAAATTGTAATAACTAAGGAATTAATAATTTTTATACAAACTATGCGGTTTAGTAAATAGATAATTTACAACAAAACTAACGATACCCAATTAAAAAGAATCCGTTTAAAATTAAGTGAGATATGAGCGTTTGGCATATTACTAATAATCCACTCCTCGGAGTGATGTAGTAAAATGCTCTCATCTTAACTTTGAATGGATTATTTTTTATATGGTGTCGTTTATTATTAATAAATTTACGCTTTTATTACTACACCGCATTATTTATGAACATTGTTCGCCTCTTAGCTACTTAAATGTAAAAGTTTATAACTGCCGCCATTTCAAAGAAAATTATTTTTCCATTTTTATTTTTATGTATTGGTGCATTAAATATGCAAAATTTCAACGGAATCAATCAAATATCTATTGAGATATAAATTATTTAGTTAAAACACAAAATGGCGGATAGTCAAACAAAGGACTGTGGACCCCGCGTTATATGGTGAAATATGTTTGTTTTGACCATGGTTCAATATTCTGTTTCAATTAATAAAGATACATAGAGCATTTGAATAACTCTTTTCAAAATTACAACATTTAGCAAAGTACCGTTCCGCTTTTTCAACTGTTGAATAGATCAGCTATTAGCAGTACTTCTATTGAAAACATCTCGTATGAACGTGCAGCGATAGTTGAATTGATAGGAGGTATCGAGTGAATTCAGCATCTGACAATACATTGTTTGTTTGACGATACAATGATTAATTGTTGTATTGTGTCGGTATTTCAGTAACAGTGTGAACCAATAGACCGTTTAATATTTCATACTGGATAATGAATTGAGGTGACACTCTTGTGTTAGAGTTATTTGTGTAACGAAAGCGTTATGTGATATATTTTACTTCTTTAACATTTACTTTACTTCTTTAAATTTCTTTTAAAGTTAAAAATAAACTTTGGAGTGTAAATTATATTGGAGGGCTTCACTACCTTTACACATTAAGGCCGAAGAAATTACTATTTAATTGGTGAAGCTCTGAGGCTGAGACCGAGGAAAAGAAAATAAATGATGAATAACAAATAAATAATCGCTGAATTCAAAAGAAAAATGTATTTGCAAATATGAGCCAAATTTCTAAAAGTAATATCAAAATATTTATAAATGAGAGTGAATTACCGAGTCCAAAGGTCATGGAAAATACAGTCCATGGATTTCGTGGAAAAAGTTTATAATGTTATGATGAGGTACCGAGGGCGATGGGTGAGGAACACATCATGACTTGTAAATAAGAAAATGCCTAGGTAAATGGCAGATGGTAAGGAATATATCCAGTAAATATAAATCTAATAACATAGCCGACACGTAGCCACAAGCGCTACGGCGAATCTTAGCGAATTTCCAATAAAACAGAACAAGTTTTCATTTGTCTATTTTAAATTAGACGAAATTCCTTTATACACCATCCCCGCAGTCACCACTTACGTTTGTAATGTGACTATACGGAAACGCTAGGTAAAGGTCGATGTTGAATGGTAGAAAGGACTGTGTAGACCATAACTTTGCCTTTTTATTTTCTGTATCCAATAAAATATAGGCTAGTAAATTATATACGAGTAACAGCTGAATTTATGCACAGTGCTCTGAATGTCAAAGTGCAGAAATTCGGATTAAATAATTAAACAGAAATAGCATTAAAACGGTAGGTTCTAGAGCAACAGGAGTTGTTTTGATTTATTGAGAGAGTAAAAGTCTACTATACAGGGTGGATTTTGTGTTCGTTTATGGTATCGCTACAATTTTATAAGGAAAACAAAACTTTGAATGACACCATACAGTTATAACAAATAAAGCAAACTTCGTGGACACAAGTATACAATGTTATGATGAGGTTGAGGCTGAAGGGTTAAGAGAAAGACATCATGAAAGTAAATAATAAGAATACCGAGGCCAATGGGATATGGTACGGAATATATCCAGTAAATATAGATCTAGTATAAAGACGCGCGTGGCCAGGAAAAAGACAATAGTTTTAAAACGTGGATGGAAAACCGAAAAAGTCAACATAACCTATATACCGAAGAAACATGAAGGGTTTCAACATGTTTAAGAAGAATGAGTACGAGCAAGAATAGAAGAAAGCTAAGCTTGTGTGTAAAGAAGCAGGTGAATTGTCTCCTTAGCTTGTGCCCCAGACACTACAATGCTGCTTCTGGCTCATTGTGTCGGTCACGTGACTACAGTCTCTCTCTCTCTCTCACACAATCTCTCTTCTCTTTCTGTGAATAGTAAATATCGCACTGTGCTTTTAGATTTTGTTTTAAAACTGTGCGGTAAAAAAGGTAAAGTTTGTCTTGTTTAACGAGGCGAAGTTAGGACTACAAAGTCCTCTCTACCACTCAACCTCGACCTTTACCTAGCGTCACCGTATTAGTCACATTAGGTTAGTCACATGCGGTCAAACTTGTATCTGCTTGGAAAACCAGCGGCTCAACTTCTAAGTAACCAAGCAACACACTTTTATTAGGCCATCTAAACGCCTTGAATATGCTTAGAAGTTTGAGAACATACAGGGTTCTTTAACTACTTCATATGGGTTTTATAAGATGTTTTTGTGTTTTAAATTTCTAATAAACAATCAAGTTTACATAATATTGTATTTCCAAAGAATTTCCTAATCGTGCATAGTTTTAGTCAATAAGGCTTCTTTCTATGCACCATAAAATACACACAATAAATATAAATTTTAAAGTAAAGCATTAAACTCTTTGAAAACACTTGCCACCCGATCAGAAAAATATACTCTTTTTTAAAAGTTAAACAAACAAAGTTGGTTATATGAGAAAATGGCATAGGTTATTGTTTCGGTACGGGCCCAGTCGGATGCTGTTTTGGAAAGTTGGATTTCCTATGTGCCCCCCTTGGCTTGTCTAATCCTTTTGTAATGAGGTATTTTTCTTTCATCAGTCCTAGCTTCTATTTTTGAGTAACCTTCCTCTGTCCAACTTTAAAACCCAACACCTTTTGTTTAACTACGTTTCTATCATCAATGTCCGTTTGAGCACTATGAGCGATACTGGCCGCTTTCAAATCTTCCTTAGTGGCCGTGACCCATTTAATTGTTTCTGCTTTCACCTTTATTACATTCCAGTTTAATTACATTCTAAAATTTGTTTTGTTAGTCTAGAAGGTTGCATTAGTTTTGTATGGACGTAGAACTCCGAAGATTAATAATTTGCCTAAAATGTATTTTCTATCTCAAAGAAATTTGATTAACTTTGAGGTTATTCATCAAGTTAAGGTTTCTGTAACTTTATGTTAGCTAGATTTCTAAACAGCTAGCTTAACAGTCGTATTTTTTGAACTTGGTTTATTAAGAGATCTTCAAGTACCATTTAAAGTATTTATGTATTTGGGATGAAGAAAGATATGTTTTTTCTTTAATAGTTTTCTCTATACAGCCTACATTGTTTTTGTTTGCTGATTGACTATTTAGCAGGAAATTATTTCGCACTATAAAACTCCTAAAATAGTGTTAATAGTGTGTATTCATTCTTCTCTAAACAACCACGAAAAACCATTTTCGTACTAAAAATAATGACAACGTTTGACCATATTGTTTTGACAAAGAGCTCAGTTAAGAGGAATTGATTTAAAAGCACTTAGCTAAAGAGCTCATTATCAATCCATAAAATTACATTTGAACTAATGAAACTATCGGAATCAGTTTGCTAATTTTAGATTTATAAACTTAAAGCGTTTAGTCATTCGTGCCATTGACCACAACACAGTCCTGGAATGCCTTTATGTTCCAAATTGGTTTTATAAAATTAATTTTTAACGAAATACTCCAGACAACGGTCGAATCGGTGACCGCTGTTATAGGCTATATGACGCAGAACGTTTCTATCTCAATGTAATCACGTGGTAGAGTGTTCTTAGAGAACGCGGCCGGTTCCTTATGATTGTATAAAAACAAAAGTCAACGTAATATTTCGACAGTAAAAGAACTGACGCTTCTTAAGAAAATCATAATATCCTCAAAGCTTGAGATTGCGAGCTTAACTTTTCTTTCGGAATTTGAACTTTGCACCTCAAGTATACCCTACAAAGTATACCTCAAGTATAGCTACAAGTAGCGCATCCTGGTAATGATTACCGAAATCAAAACAGTTTTGGGTTAACAACGAGCAAAACACTCAACCCGATTCAAACACTGTCCAGTCACGTGATCCCACCGGACCCAACCATGGATTATTATTAGCGAATGTCTTTTTGAAAAAAAGAGATATTCATGCCGTATGCATGACACAATCTAGTCCTGAAATGAGCACTGATTCTGACCCTAAGAACACGTTTGAGTATTTTTATTAGTAAGAGCTGTAAATTAAATTTTAAATTGTCTACTGGGATGTTGTGTCAATGCAAGGTCTACTGATCATGAAACCTAACGAAAGTTACACTGTTATAACATAAAATTATTCATTACTGTGGCTTTTAACGATTGTATAATCAAATTAACGAGATAAAGCACATTATTTTGGCCGTGTTTGCAACTTGTGATTAAATACACTGTATCCCCACCGAGTGGAACGTGCGATTCGTGAAATTGATCAGTACAAGATACAATGTAAACATAGAGCACACGGGGGTGATGGAATTATGCAGAGTGTGCTCCAGAAGTGGGTGGGGGAGAGGAGGGGGGTTGATGGCATGAAGGGTGTAAGGGGTTTATTCTAGGACACCTGTTGTGTGTCCTGTAGCTAGGGTTGATTAATATGTCACATTACATCGCATGACAGTTCACATGAATAGTAATGTATGTTTTGTAACTATTGTATTGTTTGTTATTGTAGTTTCGTTAAAATAGCAGACCTTACATTGTAAGTTGTATAAGGAATTCGCAAGGTCAGTTAACTCCGAAAAGACTTTAAGAATTTTTATTCAGAACAAACGTCCAGCTCAAAACAGCAATTGTAAAACAATATACCTAGTGCACCTTTTGCGGAACGCTTTTGAGAAAATCGGTATTTCGTTCAATTTTTCCAATAAGAATTATTCCTGGAAACTCCAATCACTCATTTTAGTATGTAATTGTAGAAGTCTGCTGGAACAACTAGTTTTGTGTCAAAAAGTAACTACTCCCCATCACCTTTGGAAAACTGGGGCAAAGTGTCAGTACGCATTAAAAGGTACTTTTAGTTCCTCTAATAAAATGTACCTAGTTCGGTTGCGCTGGAAAAACTGGTTAAAAAGTTATAAAAGCGTTTCCACACTTTACATATACAAATATGTGTAACAAATCGACGCCGAGTTTAGATAAGACGCTTCTAGTTTTCAGCATTCATCAACATTTTCTAAGACCTTCAAGATGAAGTGTCACTTGATGGGGCTTCCCCAATCCCCATTTTGAAAACTAGGGCAAAGTGTCAGCATGCATTAAAAGGTACTTTTGGTTCCTCTAATAAAATGTACCGAGTTCGGTTGCGCTGAAAAACCGGTTAAAAAAATTATAAAAGCGTTTCCACACTTTTGCCTGACTCTGTATACTTGCAGCATCGTTCTCCCAGTACTTAAGTAGCTGACTTATGTATGTAGTAAAGATTTTGGTTTCAAGCCACCAACATATCGTTTTGTGTAAATACATTTACTTAGCCAGCGTGGTGGCTGAATCGGTAGCGCACGAGACTGCGGATCCGAAGTTCGTAGGTTCGATCCCCGTTCAGGTCGGTAGTTAATTTGTCGCTAAGGTCACCGTACATGCTGCATAGACACATGGTGACTAACCAGTAACTGAAATTTGAAGCGTTGTGTTATACTAAAACAGTCATTTAGTTTGGGATATCAAATGACCTAGTATATTAAAGCTGCTTCTATTGTCCGCCGTGTATTTATAGACCCAACATTTTGACGCTGCTATAAAATAAAATATAATTGTCGTTTTTGTCATAAAGCTCATCTTCTACCTTTTATGATGTAATGCTTCAACCTGATTAGAACACTTGGAGAATCACTTTCCTTTGTGCGCTTTGTAGCAGACAGTTAAGTTAATTGTCCACGGCTTTCTTTTCAAATAGTAAGGTGTTCATTTCTGTTTACTGTTTTGAATGTCCAACATCATTCCAAGACAAAGAGGTGCCATAAAATAAGATTACCTTGTTAGACAGTTTTCCAAATTAATTCTTTCTTTTTAATTCCCTCTCCCTTTGGAGTAATGTCTTTAAGTTTGCAAAACAATTGTTTCTCTTAATTAACCGATGTCAGGATATTTACACAATTTTAACTATTGTTGAACTGAAGGGGCATCTCGTTGCAAATTAAAGTATTTTGTTATGTTTGTTCTTAAAGTATACATTAAAAAACTTTATTCTCTGGTTTTTATTAATTTCAATGCAAACTTTCAAACAGTCACTATTTTAGAAGTAAGACAAATTCTACCAAACGGGAATAAATAGAGTGTATACATAATTAGCCAACAAAAGAAAATCCTTGATGTCAAGAATGCCTTCATCTGCTACAGTTCTTCTTAGGCTACTTTGTGCTACTGCTAGGTAAAGGTAGTAGAGTGAACTTTGCAGTATTTATGTTGTAGCAAGACAAATTTTAAATATATTATTTTTATTCTATGGTCAAATACGATATACAAAGTTTTGGAAGAATTTGAAAATTAAAGGGATGTTGGTTTTAAATAAATAGATATTTTACAAAACAACCCTTGACTAATACTTTGTTTATGAAACAATTTTAGTGACTTATTTCGGCATAGTTAGTCACTCTTTGCGAGCAATATATGTTCATAACTTTGCATAACTAGAATCAATTCTTTGTTTGAAGTTTGTTGTTGACGATGGGAGGATTTCAGAAGTTGAACTATTATTGCGGACATTTTCCATCGTTAGTGAACAAAAAGGATCACGACGTTTCGGGATCTGCAATCTGATCCCGTCTTCAGGTGAAAATAACCTAAAACATAACACAGAACATTAGAAAATGAGCTAGCCTAAAGTAGTCAGCGTAGCTCACTCCGGTGACTTGTTTACTTTCATAGTGTGGCTTGTGTTTGTAATATTGTAGTTTTGTTTTTCTCTAGGCTATTACTAAATTTGTTGTACTAAAAAGGTTTAATTTGTTGTTTGACTTAACAACTACATGTTGTTTGGTAGAGTTTGACTGGTCAGCTACGCTGACTACTTTAAGCTAGCTCATTTTCTAATGTTCTGTGTTATGTTTTAGGTTATTTTCACCTGAAGACGGGATCAGATTGCAGATCCCGAAACGTCGTGATCCTTTTTGTTCACTAACGATGGAAAATGTCCGCAATAATAGTTCAACTTTTGCATAACTAGTTTGTTCGCTTCAATGTCTATGAAGTATAGGTATACTGGTCTGTGTAGTTGCAGTAATATTGCGATTTTGATGACCTAATTTGATGTTTTTGTAAAATAAACGCAAATGCTTTTGAGCAAAGATCAAAGAGTCTTTAATGATAAAGAATACTATAAAACTAGATCTTTATTGTGTATCAAAATGCGTTTCAGGTCAAGTTTGCAAGTGTGAGTATTCCAAACAAATATAGCATTCACAGACTTGTTCAACATTTCAGGGAAACAAGTTCTGTAAGGAACAGAAACATAACATAAGGAGGATAGTACTGAATGAAGAAATGTTGAAAAAGTTATAGTTAGTTTGGAAATATCCCTTAAAAAAGTCTTTAAGAAATTTGAAACATCAAAAGTAAATGTCCTACTCACACCCGTAAATTCTTCCTCTTGGCGCAAAGAAAATGGCTTTGTTCTTATTAACAACAGTTAATACTTTTTGATCTTCGTTAAAACCCATGATTGCGTTTGTTTAACAATTTCCTCAAATTAGGAAATCAAAACCACAATATTATTGCATCAATACGCCGACCCGACGATAGATATTGACGCGAATAAGCTAGTCATTTACGCTTATGAACATATCTTGCTTGTTAAGAACTGCTTACTATGGTTTGAACATTGGGTGCCTTAAAACACCCTGTATTTACACAATTTTATATCAACATATACCGATGAGGAGAGGGTGCAAGAAATGATGGAGTGTATTGAAAGGTCAGCTAGATCGATGTTGTTAGCACTGAGTCACCTGTTCAATAATTCAACAGCCGTCTGTGCGTTTTACTCTGCCCAAATATACTTTTCATACAGAACGTTTCATGTCTGAGTTGGAAATATTATTTCGGACGTTTTCCACCGTTGTTGAACAAAATTACGACGTTTCGGGTCTGAAAACTGATCCCGTCTTCAGGTGAAAAGTAACCTAAAAACCAGTTAAAGAAACAAGTAAACAACATCCGTCTTTTTAAATTAAAAAATCAAAACAAAAAAGAAAAAACTCAGATTATTTGGTTGTGTTTGACGGATCAGCTTATTCTGTTTACATCGGGCTACCTCATTTTCTAATTTCATGTATTTTAGGTTATTTTCCACCTGAAGACGGGGTTAGTTTCTAGATCCCGAAACGTCGTGTTTTTGTTCACCGACGGTTGATAACGTCTGCAATAATATTTCAAACTCAGACATGAAACGTTCTGTATAAAAGTATATTTGGACAGAGTAAAACGCACAGACGGCTGTTGAATTATTGAACAGGTGACTCAGAGCTGTAACATCGATCTAGCTCAGGCTGACCTTTCCGTAATACACTCCATCATTTCTTGCACCTGAGTGACTCAATCTTACCTTATCCTGGAAATATATGTTGTAGATTCAGTGAAGTGCAAATATATGACTTGTGGCTTCAAGTGGCCTCTTTTGCTTGTTTACCTGCATTATTTACAGTCCATTTCACTCTCAGTTGGCTGCATTGGTTCAACTTACTACTAGGCCTATTCAACTTGAAATGTTATATATTTTTATGTTATATTCAACAAAATGTCAGAGAAAGTAAATAGGTTTCATCTCAAGTAAAACCATACGGCAGATCAATGGATTTTCGGAACTAGATGCTTGTTTCTCACTGAACCTATCTATTTTTTCGCTTAAAAACTTAACAGTATCTTGGGGTACAGTATTTGAGTGTCTTTAAACTTTAAGAATTATCCACTAATAATTAAAAAAAACATTTTTAGTTGAAAATTCAATACATTTTATAATTTCAGGGAAGTTTAAATAAAAAAAGAGACCGTGAGCCGAAACTGTTCGATACCTAGTACAGCCCAAACTCAAATTTAAGTAACATGGTACGAGTATATGGGTTTTCTATGCTGTCAGCTGAGAGGAAATAAAGTGTAGTTATATTAATGATACTATAAAAAAGCTGTCGTTCGTAGCACGTTTATCTCAATAATACATAAATCTGTGTTGGGTGAAGGGTCTACTCCATTGCCAGGTGTTTAGCAGCTAATCCGCTAACGAGGTGGATTAACAGCTGATCGCGTTTCCCAAATGCATTCATTACCAGCTGACACAACCTAAACAACAGCTGATCGCGTTTATGAGAAAAACGCCAGAGATTTGTTTCACAATATTGTAATATGTTGTTCGAATAACGACTCAATTACTAACTTGCACTATGAGTTGTGTGTGTTCCATTTTATACTATAATCGGTTTAATCTAAATGTTGCTGTTTGCGTAAATTGAACGTAACACAATTCAAACCTACATTGATTTTTTATTTGTTTAACCATGCGCTGCGTAATATGAGTGTATGGTTTATTTATTATCAGTCGATTATACGTGTTAGAGAGGTGGAAACCCAACTAAACAAAATTTTCTTACAGTTTTTCAGAATGCGTCTTAAATTTTAACTATAGGGCCTACTGCTGAGATTAAACCAAAATAATAAAAGTCATTACCTTTTAACTCTTTGTAGGTGATTTATTTACATACATGTATTTGGACTTTCAGGACAAATAAACAAAATACTTGTAGAACAGAAAATTATGTCCGCAAATAAAATGGTATACGAATGAGGTTTGTTACAAACAGTAAAATGGAGGGGAAGTTATGTTAAACTCAGGGAAATTATTTAGTAAAGTATTTAGTTTTCAGCTTTAACACACATTACACTACACTTTATGTACTGTTGTGGTCGCCTGGGTCTGCAGGGTCCACCTTTTGTATGGTGCGATACAATGGCCTGGCCGGCCAGTGGAATTCCCTTGGGTATCTGGAAACTTCGTTGTCTTAAGAGTTTTATTTCTTAGAGCCTAGAAACCTTTTTAGATGTAATTGATTTGCCTTCCATTGAATACATTCTGTAATGTTTTTGGTGTATTGTTAGACTATTCAGGGCCCAGCCAGTCAGTCAATTCCATACAATGGGTGTAAGTGCGCAATTTTGGGCCACCTCCATTGTGAACAAACAATGCGGTTTGAACAAAAAAGAACCACATTGATCACTCTTTAGTAGTAAATCTTGGCATAACTGAACTAAATTGTGCCCGTAGACATCTGCAAATAATTTTTGACGAAATCGATTGACATTGCTTCACTTCGTGAGACTACCGACCGAAAAGTGCTATTAGGAGGACACCCGTGGAAGGGACTTCGCGTCGTATTGTGAACAGGCCGTGGAATGTAGAATAGGGCCTGTAGGTAGCCCAATAGTTTAAAGCCTAAAGCCTGGATTGAGTGAATAGTTAGTTATGTTTAAAATTACAGTGTCATATATTTTAATGAATTATAAATAATTAGTAAATTAACAAAGAACGGCGTCTTATTATTTGTAACCAGTGAAATCAAACCTCCATCGTTGCCCCATTCAACAAACCCGTTCAGTGTAAAGTTCCAAAGGCTTGAAATTAGCAGTATACATACACTTATAATTGCGCGAGTTTAGTTTGTTTATTCATAGTAATTGTATATGACTGTAACTGAAAAATACTGTAATTATTACTATTAAATCAAACGTATAGTTTTTTAAAACATTTAAAACATTCTCCATCAATTTTGTTTTTCGTGCAGCCGAATCATGTATTTATGCCATTAGCAACAATAAGAGATCACCGCTATAATTATCAATCAATCATAGGCATAATTAAAAATAATAATTCACATTTTGGCTGAAAGTGCATAACAACTAGCAAAACTATGAAAGTATTTACCAGCCAAAATTATTATTATTTACGAGTTTTCACGCCAAGTAGAACAGCTGTTAACTCACGACAATATATGTTTCAAGTAAACATAATATTGGTTTGTTATCTCGATGGAAACCCGAGTGTGTGTTTTGTCAGGGCAATATTACACAAGATCTGAACCACTGAGTTTCATCAAGATGAATCATTCCTCTTTGTACCTCTTCAAACATTACTCGTGTCTACTTCATCAAATGAACTGATATTACTTTTGTAGATAAATATAAAGACGATGAAAATGACTTGTTTATAGTTAAAACAGAGAAAAATAATTTGATATCTTTATTTTGTATTTTATCGTAAGTTGGGTTTACGTTGGAAAGTGTAAAGTTATGAAACCTTTCTTGGACAAAGCATCCTAATAACATGAAAGACTTTTTACCACGGGATCCAAATAGAATTTCAAATAAAATTAATAAAACCATAGTTTGAGAAACGGTTTAGTTACTTTTCAGCCAACGGGTTGGTATTTCAAACTATACCAGTCATTTTACTATTTGCCCACCAAGTTTAAACAAACACTCGCATGTTTTCAGGTTGTGTAATATCGAGAAAGTTTCAGCTTCACTGGGTTTAATATATATGGCTCATTACACCTTTTGTACCAGCCCCATTCATCTCATGTATATTCCATGCCCTTTATCAACGATTATGTTCTTATCACAGCATAAATGTATCTTTGAACAACTGGGCCTATTTTTCGACATGTTTTCAGGTTGTGTAATATCTAGAAAGCTTCAGCTTCACTGGGCTTAATAGAGATGGCTCATTACACCCTTTGTACCAGCCCCACTCATCTCGTGTATATTCCACGTCCTTTATCAATGATTATGTTCGTATCACAGCATATATAGTACATTCAAAGATACGAATAACTGAGCCTATTTCTCGTCATGTTTTCAGGTTGTGTAATATCGAGAAAGCTTCAGCTTCACTGGGTTTAATAGAGATGGCTCATTACACCCTTTGTACCAGCCCACTCATCTCGTGTATATTCCACGTCCTTTATCAATGATTGTGTTCGTATCAAAGCATATATGTACCTTCGAATAACTGGGCCTATTTCTCGTCATGTTTTCAGGTTGTGTAATATCGAGAAAGCTTCAGCTTCACTGGGTTTAATAGAGATGGCTCATTACACCCTTTGTACAGCCCCACTCATCTCGTGTATATTCCACGTCCTTTATCAATGATTGTGTTCGTATCAAAGCATATATGTATCTTTGAATAACTGGGCCTATTTCTCGCCATGTTTTCAGGTTGTGTAATATCGAGAAAGCTTCAGCTTCACTGGGTTTAATAGAGATGGCTCATTACACCCTTTGTACCAGCCCCACTCATCTCGTGTATATTCCACGTCCTTTATCAATGATTGTGTATCAATATGTGCGAATAACTGGGCCATTTCTCGCCATGTTTTCAGGTTGTGTAATATCGAGAAAGCTTCAGCTTCACTGGGTTTAATAGAGATGGCTCATTACACCCTTTGTACCAGCCCCACTCATCTCGTGTATATTCCACGTCCTTTATCAATGATTGTGTTCGTATCAAAGCATATATGTACCTTTGAATAACTGGGCTATTTCTCATGTTTTCAGGATGTGTATCGAGAAAGCTTCAGCTTCACTGGGTTTAATAGAGATGGCTCATTACACCCTTTGTACCAGCCCCACTCATCTCGTGTATATTCCACGTCCTTTATCAATGATTGTGTTCGTATCAAAGCATATATGTACCTTTGAATAATCAACATTTCTCTCATGTTTTCAGGTTGTGTAATATCGAGAAAGCTTCAGCTTCACTGGTTTAATAGAGATGGCTCATTACACCCTTTGTACCAACTCCACTCATATCGTGTATATTGCAAGTCCTCTATCAAGGATTGTGCACTTATAACACTATATAAAAGTTGTTTCGACAGTCCACAACTCCACCTTAACATTTGAACGACTGAAGTTTTTAACGTGTTTTGAATTGGCATTATGTGCATCAACTCGTCAGGGTTTAGGCAGCCAATCAAAAACAGAGCATCAGACTATATTTTTAAAGTACCGTTAAATTTTTTTGTTTAAAACTCCATGATTGCGAATACAGTTGCCGGATATTTTCCAATTTGTTGTCAGAACCATGCGCTGTTCTAAAAATTGTACCAGGACATTTTGCCTCGCATTTTGCCCGGAAACCATATTAACCTAATAATGTAAAATGTACCTCGTGGGTAGTATTCTTTGGTACGATATCAGAGGGTGGAAGATTATAGAAGTGTTAGAACCTCATAGGCACGATGGAGAAAAGTAAAAATAAGAAAACGGTGCAAGAGGTAAATATTACGGTATATAATTTAACCTAAATGGAAACACAAGTAAAAGTAAAGTTTTGATGTGATTTTTCTAAAGCGATTTCCCGGGGTCATCCTATCTTTAAAACACCTAATGCACTGATAGCGAGGAATAAGAAAACCAATTATTTTCTTAACACCCTTTTATAAACCATTTGAAACAAACCCGTGTCGTTTGGCACAATCCAAAAGTATTATAGACGGCTGGCAATTATTCGTTCAATTATCTCAATGTGCGGCGAACACAGCGGATAATTGAAAGTCAGCTGACAGTGGGAATTGTTTTAATTAGACTTGGAAATGGCGGGATTCCCAACACTTTGACTCTCTGTGCCAGTCAATTAATTAACCTGGCACAACTCAGGAAGCGGTTGCGGCGTTCTGTCAGGTCACCGCTTTAAACGTGAGAGACGGGATTTTACCCATAATTCAATGTCGGATTTGTCGGATTTTCACGTATTTTGTGTGGTTCATGACAGAAAACTATTTCGCAGTATATAAAATCGGTGCGATAAAATACACGGCCATTGCACTGAGTGTCTTTATCATAAATATCATTTTATCCAGAGCGACCGAGACTTGAACCAATAAGTAACGTTTATATTTTCATACTGGTCCTGATAATATTTTATTGGTCGGTGATGATAGGTTTTTCATCGGATTACCCACAGGGAGGGAATTCCGTTAAATTATGTAACTTAACCGTTGTAATAGATTAATTTAGTCAATTAGAAAAGTTTTAGTTGAATGACAATATTAATTTTATTTGCCATGAACAAAAATATTGCTTGAAAAGTAACAAATAAACATTCAAAAATAAAAATGACAGACCCATTACCAAAGTTATGTTCCCTATTAATACCGTCTTGATATTTACTACGTTTTACATAAAATGTTTGTGGGAAAATCAGTTGTTAAGTTTGTTAAGTAAGTTGTTGAACAGGTTGTAGAACATAAAGTCAATGTCTAAATGATCATTGGATTATCATTGAAATTCATATAAGAAGGTAGATCCCATGAAATAGAAGCATTACTTTGAAGTTTGAAAATGATTTTGGCAATTATAAGAATATAGAGAAAGTGTACAATATTAGACTTTTATTAATTTTCTTATCTTCGTTAAATCTAAAACATTAATTTTTATGCACATTGCTCTCCCGGTCATGGGTTTACAAAACCCAAAGCAATTAAAGTAAATGCAGTTTTAGAGCAATTTGTCCGTTTTATCTATGCTGTATAAAAAGCAATTAACGTACAACACAGTATATGAATAAACTGGACACGGACTTACAAACAAACGGCAACAAAATATTCAACAGTTTCGCATTGAAAGTTATATGAGCGTTGAATCTACGTCAATGTTTAACATGTAAATTTATCTATATATAATTAGATTCCATGATATTGCTAAGTCGAATGTACGAGTATTTGCATTACGGTAATTAATTGAAGGCAATACACTTAATGACCTTAGAACTTGCATAACAAATAATACTCAAAGAAATATTGCTTATAATTTGAATGTTTGGAGTTTACAGTCCCTAATCTAACAGTTGTACGAGTATGTCTTAGTGCGATACTTGAAACTCATAAGGTTGCGCATGCGCAGTACGGTTGGAAAAAGGTAACGACTCACGGGAATGCAGTTCAACAAATGTCACCGTTATAACAGACTAACTAAATAAATGGTATTATTGCGTTAAACTTTTTATAAAAATAAACAGTTTTTAAACTCTTGAATAAAAGGTCAATGTATGATTTAAGGTGAATGAAAACCCGTTTTCACATTGTATTTAATTTCAGAAAAATCAACCATTGAAACACATAAAAATACAGTACATTTAGAGCTCTGAAAACCCATATTACAAGTGGAGTTTCAAATATATAGTCCATCTAGATAATCTGTTCGACATTCTGTAGGCCTTAGATAATCTGTTTGACATTATATAGAGATAATCACATGGTTGGAATGAAACCCCCTAAAGCGAAGCCACTAAAAGTCACTTGTTCAAAGTTGACACGAGGTTTCGTAGTTTTTATCCACTCACAAACATATTTTATTTTTAATCCCGTAGACGTTACATTCATCGGTCAGACCACATCACCATTTTTGACGCTTGTACTAAGCAGTGTGCAGCCTTAAACGCTATTTTAAAACAAAAAGCAAGTAATTTTTGCTTTTAAATGTGTTTCTAAGTATTTGGTTGAGTGGAAAATCGCCTCAGGAAAATGTAATGCGTTTGTACGTTAAACTACCTTTTGAACTAAATCAACCCAACATATGGCCCAACTTTATCTTCAGATCTCATTAATTTTCAGGATGTTTTTCTCGTACTTTACTTGCATATTGGAAATAAAAATGTACAACAAAGATGGTAGGTAGATGGTGAATGGACATCGTCCTCGTGCTGGTAGGTTAATGGTAAGGCAGGAAAATCAACATAGTTGCGGCTGCCCGAGCACAGAGAGCGCTGCTAGTCCTCCATCTCTCGCCGTCTTTCTCCCTCGGCTCCACATGCTCGATTTTGTCCGATGACTTAAAAGTGACCAAATTGTGCGATTTTGGAGAAACCGCGTGTGCCAGTAGCTCTGCTTGATACGTTTAAAAGAATTTCCTTGCAGCGCTATCTGTGCTTCGGCTGCTGCAGCTATGTTGATTTTTCTGCCTCAGCCATTTGGCATCCATGTGCCATCTACCTACCATAACATAGTCTGTGTGTTTACTTATAAATAAAAAACTAAATTTAGAAAAATTAAAATATTTTTTGAAAAAAGCAATGTTTTATAATAGTTTTCAAAACGGTCATTTCGAGCCCCGTCCGCCTTAGAATCGGAAAGGTTTCATCCGCACACGATATATTTTGCACCTTAGTAAATATAAATACTCCAACCACAAACGCCCTAAGCACGAATCGACAAATACTTTTAATGAATCTACACATACAAACAGTCACACATTTTCAATGGAAAGTGGAAAAGTTGGACAGTTTTGCAAGAATGAAGGCTCAAAGTGTGGTGATTTATTCAGGTCTCGCTCGGGCACTAAAATGGATTTTACGACAACAGACCCCAGTTATGATTCAAGAGACTGTATATTTTATTGCAGCAACCTAGAACCCCATTTGCCATGAGATAGTGTCTACTAGTTGAATGTATACTGACACCGAGCTCAATGCAAAGGTGTGATAATTTGTTTATATTCCCCTAAACCTTTCGTGTCCATCATCTTACTTGTAACATTTTTCTTGAGTTCAAATCAAACTTTAGTAGTACATATCTTTAAGGTATGAACAATTAATACATCTAAATACTTAGAGTATTTATATTAGAGGCACTATTGACTGCAATTCGCCAAACGTCATCTATCAATTGAAAGGCAAAATTTGTTTCAAAGTCTATATTGGCAAAACAATAACCCCATTAGGAAACAGATTGACCAATCATCGTTTTTACGTCTACCATCTAAATGAAGAACGGCCGGTTTCCAGTCACGCTATTTCCCACCAAATTGACAATTTAGAAGATTTTTATGATTTGAAAGGCATTTATTTGGAACAACCTCTCCCGGATCAAAATTTTATAAATTATAATAAAAGGATAACTGAAATTGCTCATCAGTTGGTATTAAGGTCAAGACTTCCAGATGGACTTAACATCAGATGATTTTTCTTTGTGTCACATATGTGTAATTGTTAACACACCAAGTTTGATTTGTATTTTTGCTGTATAGGCTCCGTTGGCAAAAAGAGATCGACCCGTAAATTCAATGATCTTGTTGTATTTATATTTTACTGAAGTACAAATCTATATAAGGATTGATGAAAATCTAATGGCAGTCAGTACGACCGTTCTATCAGGCCGATTTTCTTCATTTTCTTTTTTGAATGAAAGGTATCTATGTATAGATTCCTCATCAAACATAAAAAATCGTTTAACTTTCGCCCTTCTCAAGTTATACTCAAAAAGGCTTTCTCCCCATGTTTTCTTAGCTTTGTTCTGTCATATCTCAGGTTCTAATTGAGATAAATTTTTCGTTTTGGTCTAAAAACACTCAGTGAATCATGCTCTTTTATTAAAATATCATTCAACGTATTTAGTAACATCTTAGAGGAGTAATTATGCGTGGACAAATTATTTTTTTGGCAATGTTGTGGAGCAATACGGGTGATCTAGTATACTCGTATTTTTACTTCTTAATACTCATTTTGTTGTTCAATCATTTTGTTTTGATTGATGGTTAGCGACGTAAACCCAGGGTTTTTCTTTACATACTTGTTGCATTATAACAGCTGTAAGATTTCCAGTTTGTTAATTGCTAGTTCAAAACGACTGGCATACTCCTTTAAAAACAGTGATCTCCTTGCGGAACACGTGATATAATCAGAAGTATAATTTAATCGTTCCTATTATTTTTACATAAATAAATAACAAGTTTAATATACTCGTAGTTAAGTACTACATGCAAACACGCGTTTTCCGTACGTAATATTGTTTACGGAAAGGTAGTCGGACTTTTGACGTAAGAAGGTTCTAAATATTAAATACCGTTGTCTTGTAACACGTTATAAACCTTTAATTTGTTAAATAATTTTAAAACTCAAAACCAATACAAATGTTTAAAAGTTGTTCTTTGATTTGTTGTTTATTCCGTGTCGTCTGTTTAAACTCAAAGGTGAAATGGTGGTCTTGCCACGTGATGAATATCTTTGTTTGTTTGCGGTGGAACAACTTTGGGGAACTTAGAATCGATGTTTTGGAAGTGACCTTTTGAACTCCTGTAGAGAAGGCCAAACAGACCCACGCTGTATGTTTACTGTGTGCTTAAACATTTGTGTAATGTTGTTTATGTGTAGTATTAATGACTGGTATTTTTAATCGACCATTTTAAATGTCTTTTTATGAGCGAGTGTTAATATGCATGTTTTTTGTTTCTAACTTTTTACATGTTTTTTGTTGCTACACAACTGTTATGACGTCTAAAACAAATATATCCCGTTATTATTGTTACACTATACAGTATAAATACAAAGTCTGCATGTAAAGTAAATGCTCTTGACCCATTGAGAGAAATGTTGATTAGTGCAAGTATGTACTAGAAACTAAGTAGCACAAAATAGATAAGTTATTGCGGAATATGATCATTTATGAATTCTTTTGTGTAAACTTAAAACCATTATTTTGCTAGAGCTTTATTTGGTAAAGATAAAAGTAATACGAAACATTAGATTCGTAATGTTAGGGCCAGCTTAATTTATAACTAAACGCTTTGCCTCAATGGGTTTTGTTTGTTTTTTCATAAGTATGTAAACATTCTTTAAACACACCACTTGTACTATTTTGTATACACACCTTAGTTTTCATATTGTGTGGGTGCCTTTTTTGTAAAATTAGATCTTGAAAGGCAATGCACGCTTATTTAAATGTACAACAATGTGAATATATTAAGTACATATAAATTTTCGTAAGAAAATAGATGTTCACCAAAAAACATAAACGTTGTGACATGACTAACTGTTGAAACGCGTCAGCCATGTTTGTAAATAACTTCTCGTGTTATTTGGTAGAAACACCTACACGAAAAAAAGGCTTTTCATCCCAATAGGTAGAATCACACTAACTCTCAGTTCAAAAATACAGAAAATGCCTGCACTAACATAATGTTCAGGACAACAAAATGTGTTAGAGTTAAAATTCAAAAAGAATAATATCAACAAAGATTACAGTACTATTACTAAGAAACTTATATAAAGCGAAATATTTTTCTATGAGTCTTTGACAATAAGTAATTTAATTAGAAAATACTAGATCTTTGTACAAACAGGCTACTTTGTTCTGTAGACGTCACAGATTTAAAAATACATTAAATGTGTACAGAGTGTCCAGTAATTACGGAATCAAACTTCATCAGGTGATTTTTGTGTCAAAATTAACAAAAATGTCTAGTCCTCTCTAGCTTAGTTTTCCGTATGTCTGTCTATATGTGTTTTACACTAAAAGATTGTTCACAGTCGATTAAGTTATAAACTTAAAAGTTTTGACACCTGTTAGTATAGCAAAGAATATTATTAAACAAGTAAATTTAAATAATTATCACTGCCGGTTTGAAAATGGCGGCCATATTAAATGTTCTTAGCTTAATCACTCAAAATCTTTATAGTAAATACACAAGTGTGACAAACCGTAGCGAATGCCTTAACACGCGGAGAAATCAAAGATTTTTTAGCACTCCTTTATTTACATTTAATTGTACCAGTTGTACATTACCTAAAATCCAAGCTTCCCAACTTTCCTCCCTTTCAATATTAAGTACATTTCTATTAGAATTTTAAGACAATCTTACTGAAACAGTCTAGCAACTAAAGGAATTATTTCGTCTGTTACTTGTCAAATGTATTCAACAACTCGAACAGATTTACATTGCCGCTGCATGTCGTAGATCATTTCAACACAGTACGACGCACGTTGGAGTCTATTTATAATGTCTGGCGGGAGGATCGATATTTGACCTAAAGTGGGCAACGCTCGACTGACTCATTCAGCCAAAGATAAACACTCTCGGGAATCGAACAATTGTCAAGAGTACCAAATTATCTGAAACCCTCATAATTTGAAAGAACTTTAACTCATTTTTGTTATTAATGTTTTACGTATCAGAGGTTTGTCGACTTTTACTCATCAGAGGTTTGGTGTTCAATTCTTAAAGGTACATGGTAGACGATTTGTTTACTTGTAAATGTACACGTATTTTAGGGCACAACTCTTACCGTACGTGTTTTAATTGAATTTTTATTATCTTATATTATATACGAGTATTTCAGGGTACTGCCAAACGGCTAATATATTCTTCAGTTACACGAAAAAAAATAGACAAGTCTACATAAAATAATTATGGCTATTTTATGTAGACTTGTGTTATCTTTTTTTTCGTGTAACTGAAGAAAATAATTATTATCTTATATTAGTAATACTTTGAATGGATTTTAGTCAACGACATAAAATATATGTTAAATGCTAAATTCAAATGAATAGCTATTCAGTTGTTTACTTATTTTCAAGAGCAGTGATTGTGGATGGAATGGTTAGTTTTCGCAGGGGAAGCATGCATTTGCTAGTGCTATAATGATAATAAACGTAATTGTACTGGAATAATAATTTCAATTTTAGTTTCATTTCAATTTTTTATTATGAAACAGCCGTGTGATTTCATTTATACGTACTTATTTTCAGAGAAATACCCTATCAGACGAGAGAGCTAAATAGTTGAATTCAAATTTAGTCAATAAAAATCATGTTAATAGTTGTATAGTTAAAAAACAGTTGAATTTAATGTTGTCGAACCATAATGTGGTAATACGTAATGTTCATTGTTTTTTCAGTCTTAGAATTATAAAATTAAGTACGAGTATTTGAAAATATGTGTAAAACACGATTTTGAATTACATTTAAAAAAATACATCAACTGTTTAGTTTAGTAAACGGTAAGTAATAACGGTCAAACTACACATCTAGCGTAATAATAGTATATCTTAAAGTTAACAAAAACTAAAGACTAAAGCGTTATTATACAACGTTATTTCATCGTTGTTTCTACTTAAATTTACACTATCCCTACCATGACAGAGAGGTAACAAGGTATAAGTAGGTTAGTGGATATAAGAGTGAATATATACAAGGGGTAAAGCCGAACAAGAGGGATATAAGTAATGCAGGACGGCAGGGTTGCAGCGAGCTCCGCTAGCCCACCTGTTGTACAGGGTTCTTTGTTGTGCCAAAACAAACCCGGTTGGTAAACCTGTGGCTGGGTTTTCACACACGTAAATCGTAGATGCACGTGACCTATATAAATATATAATAAAGTTTCATATTTATGATACATGTGTAAATGTTTAAAGATAGATTAAAAAGAATTATTCTACGAAGAAAGCTTTTCTTAAGTTTAGTGCCAAGTCCACAAAACCTACACTACGAAAAATGTAATTCCAAAGGCACCTGAGAAATAATGGTATCCTTTGTGAACGCTTGTGATGGGATGCAGGTGACGAGGTTAGATGACCGACACTCGCGATGAACTGAACGCTGAGCGCGCTGAGTGGTGCCGGGCAGCGCTCTCGAGCGCAGGCGCTCATGCACGGCCAGGTGAATGGCCCACTCACCCCACCGCTTCCAGCCCGCCACCGCTGCCTACAGTGGCTAATCTACTAATGGACAAAGTAAATACTTACCCGACGGTAGGTCAGGTGATCGACTCTTTGTCTCACTGAGGTGTTTGAGTTAATTACTTAGGACAAAGTAGTTGGGGGAGCACATGAACGGTGCTGTAGCTAGCTGTTTGTGAGGAAGGAATTAAATGGCCAGCGTAAATGGGTTTGTTTGTTTTGTGTTGTATGGAAAACATTGCTTTTGAAACAAACAAGGTTTTCAACGTTTTAATTGAACAGTGTTGTGTCACTTAATCCATACAAGATAGCCTTTTTAATTTAACGTGTAGTACATATCTAATAGAAAGATATATTATGCGCAGATAGGTTTAAACCCTCGTTATATTTTATATATTGAATCCAATGTGTGATTTAAGCCATTTTTATTTAAGCAATTTTTCCTTGTCGAAACTTTTACTAGTTATTCATTTACTATAGTACTAAATAAGCTACAACAACACTAGAGTTATTAGCTGTATTTCGTAATTTAACCTCAAGTCAAATTTTCTGGCGCGAAGTTTATGTTATGTCTTTAACATGCAATTTGATTTACAATATTTGATTGTCCCAACAAGCACTAAAACTTTCTTAAATAAAAACGGTTTTATAAGGCAGATACGCTACAAGCTCTAGCAGTTGACCTTTTACCATAGATGATGAATTAATTTTACGTTATTGTGGCACGATAATTACTGAAAAGGACGGGATAGGTCAACAAAACAATATGGAAATTAGTTTACGATTAGTTACCAAACTCAATTAACTATTTACGCTAACGCAATTGTCCACTTATAGCTTGCTATGTAAATATCAAATGCATGCAATCAAATAGATTGTATCGGGTTCTAGCCTCAACAAAAGGATACATTGAAATGCCCACGTAGGAGAACCTTTGTTCGCGAAATGTTTTTGTTGAACAATTCAACGGAACGAGGTCGAAACTCGTTTATTTTCGCAGAATACGGGATGTACGTTTCATTTTGTTACTGTTTGGAGAAATGTACTTTACATATTTCGCTGCTCCCAGGTAAAAGCCCAAAGCACCCGTCTCTACAATAGGTTACTTCGCACAAATATTCTTGTTGCTAGAAATATAACTCACGCTGAGCCTTAAGTTTGCAAGATATCGATCTAATGAAATTGTACTAAACAAATTCTAAGCGTATGACTTAGTTTGACTTCATAGAACTGTTTGAACACATAAACTGGAATTTGTGTTAGTGATTTCCATTAGCGGCCGTTGTGGTTAGACTGATTTAATAACTTTTACTAGTTCAGATTCTATTATCATTATTATCGTGGCGAGGTCATGTAATCCAGCTTTATGGAGGTCAGATTTTGAGGATGATATAGGTCTAAAGCGGCTCAGATAGTCTCAGTGATCATCTGATAATACCCGCATCACCTCCCACCATCGTTTAGACATATCAGACCATCACCTGCGTGGTTCGGAAGTCACGTTAAGCCGTTGGTCCTTGTATTTCCATTGGTCATTGGGCTATTAATTAATGACCCATTCTAAGGAAGAGTCGGCCTGAGTTTGTAACAAGACTACACCTCAAACCTCATTACTACCACTCATCACACTCATCCTTCACCACAAATTTGCCTTGAAAATACCCTCATGAGAGTGGTAGGCATCTCAAATAGTGATTTATTAAAATCAATATTGCCATTTAAGTTTAAATTCATCCACATTTACCTAACTCTTTCAAACTCAATTTTGGGTTACTGGGTTACGCATATGAATAAAATGAATAAGAATTTACTCTGTATACGCCAACAAAGAAACATATGCATTAAATAAAGTAGGTTTAACGATTGCGATTCGTAACCTTCGCAATAATTACACGAACTTAATTTGTTATGTTGTATCAAGGTTAAATCACTAAATCACTATTTGAGATGCTGACCACTCTCATGAGGGTATTTTAAAGGCAAATATGTTGAATGATAAGTGTGATGATTGGTAGTAATGAGTTATGAGGTGTAATCTTGTTACAAACTAAGGCCGACTCTTCCTTAGAATGGGTCACATTAATAACCCAATGACCAATGAAAATACCAGACCAACGGTTTAACGTGACTTCCGAACCACGCAGGTGAGGGTCTGATGCAAATGAACTAAATTTACAACAGCTTTACAGTTAATATTACAATCTCATTAGTTTTAGATTTAACAATTATTCGGTTCTCTAATTTAATCAGTAATAGAATTTTATTTAATAACATAAAATGTATCACGTAATAACAAGGATAACAGGTACTGGTGTAAACGCGTTACAGCTAATACCACAGTTATTGGAGCGAGGCTGTTACACACTATAAAGGGTTTGCTGTAACTTTGCCAAGGATACAGTTAAACATAACGTTGAAGGAGGTTAATAGGTCGCCCCACTTCTCTAACCTGACGGCCATCTTCCCTGATATGCAACTACAACGATGATGTCTTGGAGCATTAGGTTGAAGATTTCACGTTTGGCATTTAGGACACAGACAAATGGAAGTCTTTGTTGTTATTGCTGAAGATGTGATATCCGCTCTCTTTTGGTTCACAATTTGCTATGGCTGTGAGTGCAGTTGGATTTTTAAGTTTTGTAGCTAGCTTATAACAACAAAGTGATGTTGCGTAAAAAGTAAGGGGATGGGCTGGATTAAGGCACTAGTTCTTACAAAAATGTACAATCGTTTTGGAGTGCCCGATTTTTGACCTTTGGCTATTCCTTTGGGTGATAAATTAGGAGCGTTTAATATAGCCTTAAAAAGCTGAATGTCAGATTTAATTTAACGAAAATTGACTTTAAATATCAACAACTATTTTTATTCTGTTCTAGTATTTTAACCAGTGCAATATATTTAAACTTTACTTTCTGTATGTACCATAACTTTTACATGACGTCAAACAGATTCTCTAGAGCGGATTTCAATAACACTTTCAAACGACTTCAGAGAAACGAGGAGGTTATACAAGTTGACCTGCGGCGTAGTAATAAGAGATCACCGGTATAATTATCAATCAATCATAGCATAATTAAAAAATAATTTCATTTTGGCTGAAAGTGCATAACAACTAGCTAAAAAACAAATGAAAGTATTAAACAGCCAACATTATTATTTTACTTGTTTTCACGCCCAGTAGAACAGCTGTTAACGCACGACAATATGTTTGCAAGTAAACATAATATTGGTTTGTTATCTCGATGGAAACCCGAGTGTGTGTTTTGTCAGGGCAATATTACACAAGATCTGAACCACTGAGTTTCATCAAGATGAATCATTCCTCGCTTTGTACTCTCTTCAAACATTACTCGTGTCTACTTCATCAAAATGAACTTATATTACTTTTGTAGATAAATATAAACATAAAGACGACGAAAATGACTTGTTTATAGTTAAAACAGAGAAAAATACTATGATATCTTTATTTTGTATTTTATCGTTAGTTAGTTACGTTGGAGAGTGTAAAAGTTATGAAACGTTTCTTAGATAAAGCATCTTAATGACATAAATGACTTTTTAAACCACCCGATCCGAATGGGAATTTCAAATACAATGAGTAAAAACAGTTTTATGTTAGTTACTTTTCAGCCAACCTGTTTGGTATTTCAAACTATGCCAGTCATTTTACTATTCGCTCACCAAGTTTAAACAAACACTCGCATGTTTTCATGTGTAATATCGAGAAAGTTTCAGCTTCACTTGGGTTTAATATATATGGCTCATTACACCTTTTGTACCAGCCCCATTCATCTCATGTATATTCCATGCCCTTTATCAACGATTATGTTCTTATCACAGCAATGTATCTTTTAAACAACTGGGCCTATTTTTTGACATGTTTTTAGGGTGTGTAATATCTAGAAAGCTTCAGCTTCACTGGGTTTAATAGAGATGGCTCATTACACCCTTTGTACCAGCCCCACTCATCTCGTGTATATTCCTTCGTGTATGGTCCTTATCAATGATTGTGTTCGTATCAAAGCATATATGTACCTTTGAATAACTGGGCTATTTTCATGTTTTCAGGTTGTGTATCGAGAAAGCTAGCGCTTCATCAGTTTAATAGAGATGGCTCATTACACCCTTTGTACCCAACCCCATCTCATATCGTGTATTCCACGTCCTTTATCAATGATTGTGTTCGTATCAAAGCATATATGTACCTTTGAATAACTGGGCCATTTCTATGTTTTCAGGTTAGGTGTAATATGAGAAAGCTTCAGCTTCACTGGCTTTATTAGATGGCTCATTACACCCTTGTACCAGCCCCACTCATCTCGTGTATATTCCACGTCCTTATCAATGATTGTGTTCGTATCAAATGCACCTTTGAATAACTGGACATATTTCTCGCCATAAGTTTTCAGGTTGTGTAATATCGAGAAAGCTTCAGCTTCACTGGGTTTAATAGAGATGGCTCATTACACCCTTTGTACCAGCCCCACTCATCTCTGTGTATATTCCACGTCCTTTATCAATGATTTGTTTCGTATCAAAGCATATATGTACCTTTGAATAACTGAGTTTTTCTGGTCATGTTTTTAGGTTGTGTAATATCGAGAAAGCTTCAGCTTCACTGGTTTAATAGAGATGGCTCATTACACCCTTTGTACCAGCCCCACTCATATCGTGTATATTCCACGTCCTTATCAATGATTGTGTTCGTATCAAAGCATATATGTACCTTGAATAACTGGTCATATTTTCGCCATGTTTTCAGGTTGTGTAATATCGAGAAAGCTTCAGCTTCACTGGGTTTAATAGAGATGGCTCATTACCCTTTGTACCAGCCCCACTCATCTCGTGTATATTCCACATCCTTTATCAATGATTGTGTTCTGTATCAAAGCGTATATGTAATTCTTTAACTGGCATATTTCTCGCCATGTTTTCAAGTTGAGTAATATCGAGAAAGCTTCGTTATTCTGGGTTTAATAGAGATGGCTCATTATGTCCCCTTTATACCAATCCCCTACCATATCGTGTATATTGCAAGTCCTCTATCATGATTGTGCACTTATAACACTATATAAAAGTTGTTCACAGTCCACAACTCCACTCTAACATTTTGAACATTGAAGTTTTAACGTGTTTTGAATTGCATTATGTGCATCTACTTCAATGGGTTTAAAAGTGTTTCTCAATCGCAGCATCAGACTATATTTTTTAAAGCACGCCAACATTTTGTTTAAAAACTCCATATGATTGAGGGAAGACAGTTGTTGATATTTTCCAATTTGTTGTCAGAACCATGCGCTGTTCTCACAAAACTGTACCTAATATTTTGCCTCGTATTTTGCCCCGAAAGTCCATATTAACCTAATAATGTAAAAAATGTACCTCATTTGTAGTATTCTTTAGTACGTTATCAGAAAGTGGAAGATTATAGTGTTGTAACTTCATAGGCACGATGGAGGAAAAGTAAAAATAAGAAAACGGTGCAAAAGAGTGTAAGTATTACGGTATATAATTTAACCTAAATAAAACACAAGTAAAAAGTAAAGTTTTATGTGATTTTCAGTTATACTCAATGCACCCACCTTTAAACACCTAATGCACTGTAGCGATGAACAAGAAACCACTTATTTTCTTAACACCCATTTATTAAACCATTTGAAACAAACCCGTGTCAGTTTTCTACGGCATCAAATTGTTATAGACGATTATTCGTTCAATTATCTAAATGCGGGGAACACAGTGGATAGCAATTGAAAAAGTCAGCTGACAGTGGGAATTGTTTAATTAGACTTGGAAATGGCGGATTCCCAACATTCTTTGATCTCCTCTGTGCCAGTCAATTAATTAACCCGGCACCACTCAGGGAAGCTTGCGGCGTTCTGTCAGATCACCGCTTTAAACGTGAGAGACGGGATTTTACCCATAATCAGTCGATCGGTCGAGAATTTTCACTTATTTTGTGTGCTCATGACAGAAAAAAACTATTTCACAGTATATACAAAACACTGTGATAAAAATACTGTGCCATTGCACTGAGTGTCTTATCATAAACATCATTTTATCCAGATGGCCGAGGCCTGGAAACCAATAAGTAAATTTCCAACGTTTATATTTTCATACAGTCTCCTTAAATCTGATGCAATATTTTTTTGACGTCGGTGATGATAGGTTTTCATCGGATTACCCATGGGAGGTAATTCCGTATAAATTATGTAACTTTAACCGTTGTGTTATAGATTCATTTTGTGAATTGAATGTTTTGAAGTTGAATGACAATATTAATTTTATTTGCCAGAACAAAAAATATTATGTAAAAAAAGTAAATAAATGAACATTCAAAAAATAAAATGACAGACCCATTAACACAAAGTTATGTTCCTACTAATACCGTCTTGATATATTTTATACGTTTTACATAAAATGTTGTGGAAAAACAGTTAAGGTTTGTTAAAAAGTAAAATATTGTTAAAATACAAAGCTCATGCCTAAATGATCATTGATTATCATTGAAATTCATGATGATCCCACGAAATAGAAGTTTTACTGAAATTTGAAAATGATTTTGCAATTATATAGAGAAAGTGTTCAGTTAGACTTTGCTGTAACCCTACCTTCGTTAAATCTAAACACATTTCGATTTTATGCCCATTGCTCTGTTCAATTAATTCTGCCAAACCTAAAAGCAATTGAAGTAAAATTTTAAAGTTTAGAGCGATTTTGTCCGTTTTATCTATGCTGTATAAAAATCAATTAACGTACAACACGGTATATGAATAAACTCAACCGAACTCATAAAACAAAACGGCAACAAAATATTTTAAATGGCTGATAAAAGTTATTATACCACCACGTCAATGTTTAACATGTAATATTATTTATGCGTAAAGGAAATACGGACTTTTCCAGCTAATTTCCGGAGAAAACTATCCTAACGTTTCGTGTTAGAAATCCCACCCGTCTTCAGAGGACTATACCAATTAGGAAAGCATAGTTAATTAATATCTTAATTGGAATCAATCCTAGGACTATTCAACCAATATGAAAATACCGCTACATCATGAAATTGATGGCTTGTCAAAATACAATTACAAAATATGAACAAGCAAAAAAAGAGGACACTATTAGGGGATACAAATCCAAATACGTTATTAACATACAAATCAATAGCTGAAAAAACAAAATAGCTGTAAACAGATTTGGTAAGTAGTTATTAATTGAAAGGATCTCACCCAGACTTCAGTATTCAATAACCTTACATGGGGGTACGCACTAACTAAAAAAGTCAACGTTCTTTCCTTTACTTAATTGCTCTCCGTCACTATTATGAACTTTAAACTATCTATATGTAATTAGATTCCATGATATTGCTAAGTCGAATGTACGAGTATTTGCATAATGGTAATTAATTGAAGGCGTACACTTAATGACCTTAGAACTTGCATAACAAAATAATACTCAAAAGAAATATTGCTTATAATTTTAATGTTTGGAGTTTACAGTCCCTAATCTAACAGTTGTAATGAGTATGTCTTAGTGCGATACTTGAACTCATAACGCATGCGCAGTACGGTTGGAAAAAGGTAACGACTCACGGAATGCAGTTCAACAAATGTCCGTAATAGATCTAACTAAATAAATATTATTGCGTTAAACTTTTATAAAAAATAAACAGTTTTTAAACTCTTGAATAAAAGGTCAATGTATGACTTAAGGTGTGAAAAAAACGTTTTTCCACATTGTATTTAATTTCAAGAAAATCAACCTTGAAACACATTAAAATACAGTAAATTTAGAGCTCAAAACCCATATTACAAGTGAAGTTTCAAATATATAGTCCATCTAGATAATCTGTTTGACATTATGTAGGCCTTAGATAACTGTTTGACAATATATGAGTTAATCACATGACAGAGATAATCACATGGTTGGAATGAAACCCTAAAGCGAAGCCACTAAAAGTCACTTGTTCAAAGTTGACACGAGGTTTCGTAGTTTTATCCGCTCACAAAAAAATATTTTTTTTAATCCCGTAGACGCCGCATCGGTCAGACCACATCACCATTTTGACGGCTTGTACTAAGCAGTGTGCAGCCTTAAACGCTATTTTCAAAACAAAAGCAAGTCATTTTTTGCTCGCATTTAAATGTGTTTTGGCATTTGGTTGAGTGGAAAATCGCCTCAGGAAAATGTAATGCGTTTGTACATTAAACTACCTTTGAACTAAATCATTTTAAACATATGGCCCAACTTTATTTTTTCAGATCTCATTAATTTTCAGGATGTTTTCTGTACTTTACTTGCATATTGAAAAAAATGTACAACAAAGATGGTAGGTAGATGGTGAATGGACATCGTCCTCGTGCTGGTAGGTTAATGGTGAGGGGAAAATCAACATAGTTGCGGCAGCCCGAGCACAGAGAGCGCTGCTAGTCCTCCCATCTCTCGCCGTCTTTCTCCCCTCGGCTCCACATGCTCGATTTTGTCCGATGATCTAAAAGTGACCAATTGTGCGATTTTGGAGAAACCGCGTGTGCCAGTAGCTCTGCTTGATAAGTTTTAAAGAATTTCCTGCAGCGCTATCTGTGCTTGGCTGCTGCAGCTATGTTGATTTTTCTGCCTCAAGCCATTTGGCATCCATGTGCCATCTACCTACCATAACATAGTCTGTGTGTTTACTTATAAATAAAAAACTAAATTTAGAAAATTTAAAATATTTTTTGAAAAAGCAATGTTTTATAATAGTCTACAAAACGGTAGTTTTAGCCCCACCCGCCTTGGAATCGGAAAGGTTTCATCCGCACACGATATATTTTGCACCTTAGTAAATATAAATACCCAACCACAAACGCCCTAAGCACGAATCGACAAATACTTTAATGAATCTACACATACAAACAGTCACACATTTTCAATGGAAAGTGGAAAAGTTGGACAGTTTTGCAAGAATGAAGGCTCAAAGTGTGGTGATTTATTCAGGTCTCGCTCACCAAAATGGATTTTACGACAACAGACCCAGTTATGATTCAAGAGACTGTATATTTTATTGCAGCAACCTAGAACCCCATTTGCCATGAGATAGTGTCTACTAGTTGAATGTATACTGACACCGAGCTCAATGCAAAGGTGTGATAATTTGTTTATATTCCCTAAACCTTTCAGTCCATCATCTTACTTGTAACATTTTTCTTGAGTTCAAATCAAACCTAGTACATATCTTTAAGGTATGAACAATTAATACATCTAAATACTTAGAGTATTTATATTGAGGCCAAACGCAAAATTGAAAGCAAAAGTCTAAATTAAGGCAAAACAATAACCCCATTAGGAAACAGATTGACCAATCATCGTTTTACGTCTACCATCTAAATGAAGAACGGCAGGTTTCCAGTCACGCTATTTCACCAAATTGACAATTTAGAATATTTTATGATTTGAAAGGCATTTATTTGGAACAACCTCTCCCGGATCAAAATTTTATAAATTATAATAAAAGGATAACTGAAATTGCTTATCAGTTGGTATTAAGGTCAAGACTTCCAGATGGATAACATCAGATGATTTTTCTTTGTGTCACATATGTGTAATTGTTAACACACCAAGTTTGATTTGTATTTTTGCTGTATAGGCTCCGTTGGCAAAAAGAGATCGACCCGTAACGATCTTGTTGTATTTATATTTTACTGAAGTACAAATCTATATAAGGATTGATGAAAATCTAATGGCAGTCAGTACGACCGTTCTATCAGGCCGATTTTCTTTCATTTCTTTTTTGAATGAAAGGTATCTATGTATAGATTCCTCATCAAACATAAAAATCGTTTAACTTTCGCCCTTCTCAAGTTATACTCAAAAAGGCTTTCTCCCCATGTTTTCTTAGCTTTGTTCTGTCATATCTCAGGTTCTAATTGAGATAATTTTTCGTTTTGGTCTAAAAACACTCAGTGAATCATGCTCTTTTATTAAAAATATCATTCAACGTATTTAGTAACATCTTAGAGGAGTAATTATGCGTGGACAAATGATTTTTGGCAATGTTGTGAGCAATACGGGTGATCTAGTATACTCGTATATTTTTTACTTAATACTATTTTGTTGTTCAATCATTTGTTTTGATTGATGGTTAGCGACGTAAACCCAGGGTTCTTTTCTTTACATACTTGTTGCATTATAACAGCTGTAAGATTTCCAGTTTGTTAATTGCTAGTTCAAAACGACTGGCATACTCCTTTAAAAACAGTGATCTCCTTGCGGAACACGTGGAGATAAATTATAATCAGAAGTATGATTTAATCGTTCCTATTATTTTTACATAAATAAATAACAAGTTTAATATACCTCGTAGTTAAGTACCACACGCAAACACGCGTTTTCCGTACGTAATATTGTTTACGGAAAGGTAGTCGGACTTTGACGTAAGAAGGTTCTAAATATTAAATACCGTTGTCTTGTAATACGTTATGTAAACCTTTAATTTGTTAAATAATGTTAAAACTCAAACACCAATACAAATTTTAAAAGTTGTTCCTGATTTGTTGTTTATTCCGTGTCGTCTGTTTAAACTCAAACGTTGGTTCTTGCCACGTGATGAATATCTTTGTTTGTTTGCGGTGGAACAACTTTGGGGAACTTAGAATCGATGTTTTGAAGTGACCTTTTGAACTCTGTAATAGAAGGCCAAACAGACCCACGCTGTATGTTTTACTGTGTTTAAACATTTGTGTAGTTGTTTATGTGTAGTATTAATGACTGGTATTTTTAATCGACCATTTTAAATGTCTTTATGAACGAGTGTTAATATGCATGTTTTTGTTTTAACTTTTACATGTTTTTGTTGCTACACAACTGTTATGATCGTCTAAAACAAATATATCCCGTTATTATTGTTACACTATAAACAGTATAAATACAAAGTCTGCATTTTACGTAAATAATTTTGACCCATTGAGAGAAATGTTACGATTATGCAAGTAAAACTAGAAACTAAGTAGCACAAAAATAGATAAGTTGCGGAATATGATCATTTATAGTCTTTGTGTAAACCTTAAAACCATTATTTTGCTAGAGCTTTATTTGGTAAAGATAAAAACGGTCATTTGTTGACAGATTCGTAATGTAAAGGCTTCTTTTTCATCCCAATAGGTAGAACCACACTAACTCTCAGTTCAAAAAATACAGAAAAATACCTGCACTAACATAATGTTAAGGACTTTAAATGTGGTAGAGTTAAAATCCAAAAGAATAATATCAACAAAGATTACAGTACCAATACTAAGAAACTTATATGAAGCGAAAATATTTTCTATAAGTCTTTGACAATAAGTAATTTAGAAAATACTAGATCTTTGTACAAACAGGCTACTTTGTTCTGTAGACGTCACAGATTTTAAAAATACATTAAATGTGTACAGAGTGTCCAGTAATTACGGAATCAAACTTCATCAGGTGATTTTTGTGTCGTATTAACAAAAATGTCTAGTCCTCTCTTAGCTTAGTTTTCCGTATGTATGTCTATATGTGTTTTTACAATAAAAGATTGTTCACAGTCGATTAAGTTATAAACTTAAAAGTTTTGACACTTGGTAGTAGAGCAAAGAATATTATTAAAAAATAAATTTAAATAAATTATCACTGCCGGTTTGAAAATGGTGGCTATATTAAATGTTCTTAGCTTAATCACTCAAAATCTTTATAGTACCAAGTGTGAAACCGTAGCGAATGTCACGCGGAGAAATCAAAGATTTTTAGCACCTTTACATTTAATTGTACCAGTTGTACATTACCTAAAATCCAAGCTTCCCAACTTTCCTCCCCTTCAATATTAAGTACATTTCTATTAGAATTTTAAGACAATCTTACAGTCAAGCAACTAAAGGAATTATTTCTTGTCTGTTACTTGTCAAATGACTGTATTCAACAACTCGAATAGATTTACATTGCCGCTGCATGTCGTAGATCATTTCAACACAGTACGACGCACGTTGGAGTCTATTTATAATGTCTGGCGGGAGGATCGATATTTGACCTAAAGTGGGCAACGCTCGACTGACTCATTCAGCCAAAGATAAACACTCTCGGGAATCGAACAATTGTCAAGAGTACCAAATTATCTGAAACCCTCATAATTTGAAGAACTTTAACTCATTTTTGTTATTAATGTTTTACGTATCAGAGGTTTGTCGACTTCACTTACTCATCAGAGGTTTGGTGTTCAATTCTTAAAGGTACATGGTAGACGATTTGTTTACTTGTAAATGTACACGTATTTTAGGGCACAACTCTTACCGTACGTGTTTTAATTGAATTTTTATTATCTTATATTATATACGAGTATTTCAGGGTACTGCCAAACGGCTAATATATTCTTCAGTTACACGAAAAAAATAAGGTTAACACAAGTCTACATAAAATAATTATGGCTATTTTATGTAGACTTGTGTTATCTTTTTTTTCGTGTAACTGAAGAAAATAATTATTATCTTATATTAGTAATACTTTGAATGGATTTTAGTCAACGACATAAAATATATGTTAAATGCTAAATTCAAATGAATAGCTATTCAGTTGTTTACTTATTTTCAAGAGCAGTGATTGTGGATGGAATGGTTAGTTTTCGCAGGGGAAGCATGCATTTGCTAGTGCTATAATGATAATAAACGTAATTGTATGGAATTTGTGAAATATTATTTTGGAATAATAATTTCAATTTTAGTTTCATTTCAATTTTTTATTATCAGAGAAACAGCCGTGTGATTTCATTTATACGTACTTATTTTCAGAGAAATACCCTATCAGACGAGAGAGCTAAATAGTTGAATTCAAATTTAGTCAATAAAAATCATGTTAATAGTTGTATAGTTAAAAAACAGTTGAATTTAATGTTGTCGAACCATAATGTGGTAATACGTAATGTTCATTGTTTTTTCAGTCTTAGAATTATAAAATTAAGTACGAGTATTTAAAATATGTGTAAAACACGATTTTGAATTACATTTAAAAAAATACATCAACTGTTTAGTTTAGTAAACGGTAAGTAATAACGGTCAAACTACACATCTAGCGTAATAATAGTATATCTTAAAGTTAACAAAAACTAAAGACTAAAGCGTTATTATACAACGTTATTTCATCGTTGTTTCTACTTAAATTTACACTATCCCTACCATGACAGAGAGGTAACAAGGTATAAGTAGGTTAGTGGATATAAGAGTGAATATATACAAGGGGTAAAGCCGAACAAGAGGGATATAAGTAATGCAGGACGGCAGGGTTGCAGCGAGCTCCGCTAGCCCACCTGTTGTACAGGGTTCTTTGTTGTGCCAAAACAAACCCGGTTGGTAAACCTGTGGCTGGGTTTTCACACACGTAAATCGTAGATGCACGTGACCTATATAAATATATAATAAAGTTTCATATTTATGATACATGTGTAAATGTTTAAAGATAGATTAAAAAGAATTATTCTACGAAGAAAGCTTTTCTTAAGTTTAGTGCCAAGTCCACAAAACCTACACTACGAAAAATGTAATTCCAAAGGCACCTGAGAAATAATGGTATCCTTTGTGAACGCTTGTGATGGGATGCAGGTGACGAGGTTAGATGACCGACACTCGCGATGAACTGAACGCTGAGCGCGCTGAGTGGTGCCGGGCAGCGCTCTCGAGCGCAGGCGCTCATGCACGGCCAGGTGAATGGCCCACTCACCCCACCGCTTCCAGCCCGCCACCGCTGCCTACAGTGGCTAATCTACTAATGGACAAAGTAAATACTTACCCGACGGTAGGTCAGGTGATCGACTCTTTGTCTCACTGAGGTGTTTGAGTTAATTACTTAGGACAAAGTAGTTGGGGGAGCACATGAACGGTGCTGTAGCTAGCTGTTTGTGAGGAAGGAATTAAATGGCCAGCGTAAATGGGTTTGTTTGTTTTGTGTTGTATGGAAAACATTGCTTTTGAAACAAACAAGGTTTTCAACGTTTTAATTGAACAGTGTTGTGTCACTTAATCCATACAAGATAGCCTTTTTAATTTAACGTGTAGTACATATCTAATAGAAAGATATATTATGCGCAGATAGGTTTAAACCCTCGCTTTATTTTATATATTGAATCCAATGTGTGATTTAAGCCATTTTTATTTAAGCAATTTTTCCTTGTCGAAACTTTTACTAGTTATTCATTTACTATAGTACTAAATAAGCTACAACAACACTAGAGTTATTAGCTGTATTTCGTAATTTAACCTCAAGTCAAATTTTCTGGCGCGAAGTTTATGTTATGTCTTTAACATGCAATTTGATTTACAATATTTGATTGTCCCAACAAGCACTAAAACTTTCTTAAATAAAAACGGTTTTATAAGGCAGATACGCTACAAGCTCTAGCAGTTGACCTTTTACCATAGATGATGAATTAATTTTACGTTATTGTGGCACGATAATTACTGAAAAGGACGGGATAGGTCAACAAAACAATATGGAAATTAGTTTACGATTAGTTACCAAACTCAATTAACTATTTACGCTAACGCAATTGTCCACTTATAGCTTGCTATGTAAATATCAAATGCATGCAATCAAATAGATTGTATCGGGTTCTAGCCTCAACAAAAGGATACATTGAAATGCCCACGTAGGAGAACCTTTGTTCGCGAAATGTTTTTGTTGAACAATTCAACGGAACGAGGTCGAAACTCGTTTATTTTCGCAGAATACGGGATGTACGTTTCATTTTGTTACTGTTTGGAGAAATGTACTTTACATATTTCGCTGCTCCCAGGTAAAAGCCCAAAGCACCCGTCTCTACAATAGGTTACTTCGCACAAATATTCTTGTTGCTAGAAATATAACTCACGCTGAGCCTTAAGTTTGCAAGATATCGATCTAATGAAATTGTACTAAACAAATTCTAAGCGTATGACTTAGTTTGACTTCATAGAACTGTTTGAACACATAAACTGGAATTTGTGTTAGTGATTTCCATTAGCGGCCGTTGTGGTTAGACTGATTTAATAACTTTTACTAGTTCAGATTCTATTATCATTATTATCGTGGCGAGGTCATGTAATCCAGCTTTATGGAGGTCAGATTTTGAGGATGATATAGGTCTAAAGCGGCTCAGATAGTCTCAGTGATCATCTGATAATACCCGCATCACCTCCCACCATCGTTTAGACATATCAGACCATCACCTGCGTGGTTCGGAAGTCACGTTAAGCCGTTGGTCCTTGTATTTCCATTGGTCATTGGGCTATTAATTAATGACCCATTCTAAGGAAGAGTCGGCCTGAGTTTGTAACAAGACTACACCTCAAACCTCATTACTACCACTCATCACACTCATCCTTCACCACAATATTTGCCTTAAAATACCCTCATGAGAGTGGTAGGCATCTCAAATAGTGATTTATTAAAATCAATATTGCCATTTAAGTTTAAATTCATCCACATTTACCTAACTCTTTCAAACTCAATTTTGGGTTACTGGGTTACGCATATGAATAAAATGAATAAGAATTTACTCTGTATACGCCAACAAAGAAACATATGCATTAAATAAAGTAGGTTTAACGATTGCGATTCGTAACCTTCGCAATAATTACACGAACTTAATTTGTTATGTTGTATCAAGGTTAAATCACTAAATCACTATTTGAGATGCTGACCACTCTCATGAGGGTATTTTAAGGCAAATATGTGGTGAAGGATAAGTGTGATGATTGGTAGTAATGAGTTATGAGGTGTAATCTTGTTACAAACTAAGGCCGACTCTTCCTTAGAATGGGTCGTTAATTAATAGCCCAATGACCAATGAAAATACCAGGACCAACGGCTTAACGTGACTTCCGAACCACGCAGGTGAGGGTCTGATGCAAATGAACTAAATTTACAACAGCTTTACAGTTAATATTACAATCTCATTAGTTTTAGATTTAACAATTATTCGGTTCTCTAATTTAATCAGTAAATAGAATTTTATTTAATAACATAAAATGTATCACGTAATAACAAGGATAACAGGTACTGGTGTAAACGCGTTACAGCTAATACCACAGTTATTGGAGCGAGGCTGTTACACACTATAAAGGGTTTGCTGTAACTTTGCCAAGGATACAGTTAAACATAACGTTGAAGGAGGTTAATAGGTCGACCCACTTCTCTAACCTGACGGCCATCTTCTCCCTGATATGCAACTACAACGATGATGTCTTGGAGCATTAGGTTGAAGATTTCACGTTTGGCATTTAGGACACAGACAAATGGAAGTCTTTGTTGTTATTGCTGAAGATGTGATATCCGCTCTCTTTTGGTTCACAATTTGCTATGGCTGTCAGTACAGTTGGATTTATAAGTTTTGTGGCTAGCTTATAACAACAAAGTGATGTTGCGTAAAAAGTAAGGGGATAGGCTGGATTAATGCACTGCTTCTTGCATAATGTTACGTACCTATTGTAAAATCGTTTTGGAGACCGGTGCTCGATTTTTGACTATTGGCTATTCTTTTGGGTGACAAAACCTGGATTATTTAATATGCCTTGAAAGCAGAATGTCAGATCTTATGCCATAAACATTTATTTTAAATATCAACAACAATTTTTTCCGTATCAGTGTTTCAACCAGTTAAGAATATTTTAACTTTACCAACTTTCAAGACACCAATTGAATCAATTTCATCTTATCTGACGTTTGATTGGCCAGCCAGGTCATGTGCTGTCTCATTCTTCCATCATCCTCCTTTGCGAATACCTGCTTCTTATATTCTTAACTTTGCCCGTAAAACTCAGTGCTCCAACCACAGCCGGTCAAGTGATACAACCACAGATTAATATTTGTATCAAACTTCTCATTTTATTTCTGTCCGTTTAAACTGATATCTTGATTTTCTTGTAAGTAAATTATACTGATTCTCAAAATACTTCAATTGTACTCTTCAATAATCAACTTTTGTACTTGCCGTTGTACGGTTCAATCGTACTTCAAAGTGTTTTCAAATGATTCACTAGATTTTTTAATATTTTTCTTGTTATGCATATAGTGCATGGAAAAAATGTGTAAATTAGTTTATAAAACTTTATTTTGCTTTCATTTGAAAATCTAGGTTTGAAGCAATTATTTGAACACACGTAACGGAATGTTTCATATCTCTGGAATTTAATACGAGTAGATGAATCAACGTTCTGTTTTAAGTCATTATTACAGTTCCCTACTCTAAAGGCCTTCAAACGCCTTTAGCTTCACGAACACAGTGGGGAATATTCGGGAAAACATAAATGTGTGGTTTTAAAACATGAATAATAATTAAAAAGCTACGTGGTTAACTCAGCTTTTGACCTATGCTGGGTAAATTGAGGGTGTGAGGTACAAAGTTTTGATGATATTATCTGAACGGTGACTGTAGTCTACGAGCGGAAGCAAGTATGATGTTTGCAAGCGGCTAGAAAATACGAAACCCTTCGTCAACTGCCTTTGCCTGTCTTAGCAAGGGCTTTCAATTCAACACACATTAATCTTATGTTTTGATTTTCTGTATGTACCATAACTTTTACATGATGTCAAACAGATTCTCTAGCGTGGATTTGAATCACATTTTTGAACATTCCGTTTTCGTGTGGAGATTTCAGACCACTAAAAATAGGCCCTACTGTATTTTCCAAATGGACTTTCCTCGAAATAAAAATGAAGTTGTGAAAATCTGCTTACAATCCGGGCTAAAGAATCTATTGACTTCTCATTAAAAGTTTAAAACTCACAGTAACACATTTTCAACAACACCATTCGTTTATTGGACTACAGTGTTCTGGATCGTTCTTTTCCTGCTCTTGTTGCACATCATTAACAAAAACAAACTTACACGTTCAAAACCTCTCCATAGTATTTAACTTTTGAGCTCAACAACTCCTCAAACCTACACGTAGTACCTCTCAAACAGTGAATTACAAACACAAAGCACACGTTCTATTTACAGTTGATATAGTGTATCAGATTATCTCGACACGAGGCTCTGGGGGAGAGGTGCGGGGTATAATATATCTGTGGCACAAGTGTGGTCACATTATACAGGTGGTTGTGGGGGTGGTTGAGGAAGGATCGATAAGTCCACCCTCTCCTCCAGCAGCACACTTGTTACATCCCCGCATCCCCTCGTCCCACACTTCCCTAGACTTGAGCTTCTTAGACAAATATTTACGCGAGCAATTTAAATTAATTTCTACCCCGTTTACTTTGTATGATGGGAGTTCTAGTTGTTGTTTTAGGTCGGTTTTAATCATCGGTTGTATTGATCGGATGGGTGTTATATATGGGTACAACCACTTTTAACATAATGGTGGGCAAGTGAAACAATAAAAGAATGAACGACACACAAAAGTATATTTTTTGGATAGTGCCTTTTCAGCCAAACTAATTATGTTAAATCAAATGTAAATTGACGTAAGTGTGACAAAATGAATGTAGCAATTGTTCAAATACAGATATTTAGAAATCCTTTCTTCCACATTGATGTACTTTATTAAATTCAACTCTAATGAAACTTCAATTCTTCAGGTCCAATACTCTTGAAATTTTATTTATCAGTTAAATCGGCTTGTCAATGTTAAGCACTTTAAAACCTTTGCCTTTCAGCTCTAGTTAGGTATTCACAAGAGGGTCATTAAGAACATGATGGTTTAAGTCAAATCGGTGCCCTATCCCTAGGGTTGTGTATGTGTTATTTGGTCGATGTTTTTGAATTCAGGTGTTTCTTTCCAAGCTTTTTGCACAAGCAGAAACTTCCCAAGGGTAGAATTTGAGGTACTGCATCGACACAGGGGAATTCCTTTTTAAAAATGTTGCAGTATACAATTATCATGTGCTTTCATTTAAGCAATCTTTACCTAAGTGTACTAACTTTTTAACTGATCGTTTGGAAGAAGAAGAGTTATCCATGAAACTTATATTTAGATTTTTGTGATTTGATATGCTATTGCCTTTAACAGCCTTAGCCGCGTTAGTTATTTTCCTATTGGCTCAGTTAAAAGCTATACGGTATGAAAGTTAATGGAATGAGGGTTTTAAGCCTCAAAGCTTTTTAAATGCTTTCTAATGGTATTTTAATAAACCAGAGAACCCATATGTGGCTTTGATTAATCTCACTAGTATCAGAATGTCAGTGATGAAGTTTGCTATATTTTGTGTAATCATTATTGAATGTTTTAGGGTCAGGAAGGTGAAAGAAAACAGTGCTGCCTGTGTTGGTGAGAGAACGTCTGAAAGGTAATGAGCTTTTAATGCTCCATAATCATAAGAACAATAATAGTTTGTTTTTTCAATCCTCCTGGTTCATTTTTGTATGTTAAGTTCGCCATATTCTGATGATATGTTATATTTGATGATGTAGTATTTGAATATTCTTTTCTATCACACGAACGAAACGTCGTAGAACAAAGGGTTTGAGCAGATTCGCTAAAATTTGTAGCCTATATGTGTGTGACCACTCTAAATGTCACACCTTTTGTCCAATTTTCACGAAATTTAATACAATTAAATCTCTAAGTTAAGTTCGTCCACCATAAGTATTGGTTAACCAGAAACTGTGTTTTTTTGTGGAGGATGGGTTTTAAATTGGTTTTTATACTGCAAAAGCTGCATTTATGGTCAGATCTCTTTATTTATTAAACTTACTATAAACATTAATAAAATGACAATTTGTAATAAATTAGTGTAAAAGTTTAAAAATAAGGTCAAATTAAGAGAAGCAATAAAAGACTGTGTTTTATCATAGCAGATTTCGAATATATATTTTGTAGGAGAAGAAGAATTCATTTTCAAGTGATCCTTTCCTTTATTGATGACTATAACCCCATTTTTTGGGGAAGTCGTTCCACTTAAACACACTGTGTAAATTACAATCCACAATATCAAATTCACTAGGAATCACAGTAGCTCTTCACGACAGTCAAACCATTTCAAACTAATCCAACATCCACTTAACAATTTATCATCACCGGAAGAGTAGGATTTTCATGTGTCGCTTTCGTGACGAGGGTAGAAGTTAATTAAGTCGAATGCACACATAGGTTGAAAATAAACACGTTAGTATCGCTAAGCTCGTAAAGTTTATAGTCTGGTAAACAGATGAAATTGACGTAGCAGCTTAGTGACTTGGTTAACTGCTGACGCCCAGTACACACGAGTAGAGTGAATTACTCTGTTACAGCTAGCTTTACTGTACTTCCAAGTGTCACATTTCAAACTTCCGTTTTCGAGTGGGTTCATATTGTTGACTGTATCGTGTTTCATGAATGATTAGTCAATGTTTGGTGGGCAGTGGACAATTTTGAATTTTCATGAAAGAAATTTTATACACAATACCACTACTTTCATTTTAAAGGTGCGCAGTATGGACGTAACAACACGACGATGTAGTCTGACCAATGACTGTAGTCCACGTGTGAGAACAATGATATGTTTGTGAATGGCTAAAACTGCTGAAACTTCGTGTCAACTTTGAACAATCGGCTTTTAGTGGCTTTACAGGGGTTCAGAGTGCAACAGAACTGCTCGCATATGATGACGTTCTGTATGTACCATAATTTCTACATGAATTTAACCATGTATAGGGCAGATTGGAGCCAATTTTTTCCAATGCCACTGTTTGTTTAGGTTTTAGCTATTGTATTATATTTTGACGCGTTAAAAGGTATTTTTGCTCAAAGTACAAACTACATTGGAAAATCAACTGCTATTACTGGACCTCTTATTAAACTTTTAAAACTATTTATGACAACGGAATTTACTGTCCCCTCTATATCGTCACTTTTTGTGTGCTAATACTGCGCAGGCCCAACACTAAATTATAGTTCCACGTGTTCAAAACATTTCCAAGTACCTAATATTTAGCCAAACAACTTCAAAAACCTCTTAGACACTAAGCGCTCGCGTTCAATAATTTACAGTTGATGTATACAGTAGTGTTCCAGATTATCTCGTCACGAGAGTTGGTTAGTGATATTGGGTGTTCATTACATCGATAGTTTTAACAACTTTAAAGCATGTCCTGCGGTATAATGTCATAAGGTTTCGTTATATTAAATCAGAAAAGTAATAATTTGTTTTCTTCAATGCTGGCCTCATAATTTTGTTAAGTGGCTCAGAAGAAATATTTCCCCGATTTCAAACCCCGTACTGGCGTTTGTGTGACAGATTTTTCATCCAAAAAATACTCATCCTTACTAAAAGATGAACTGGAAACGGTTAAATTACCCTCATAAGTTCAATTTAATGTACTGTTTTTCACGGGTTACGAATAATAAGGCGTCAGTCTTTGTTAATTCACATTTGCAATTACACAATTAATTATCCACTCAATGGCTACAAACTATTACACTATTTGCAGTTCCTTATTTCACTATTTACACTTTACAGTCTATTCACACTCCGGCGCGAAGACCGTTCACTCACGTGTTCTCGTAGCACTCTTCAGTCGGGAATCCAACGGTGGGTGACGATGCGTCGACGATGACTGACGTTGACACTGTTCACGCACTGAGCTATGACCCTGTAAGTTCACACAGCACTTACACGTTCACCAGGTACGCGGACCTTCTTATACAGTCTTACACTGGACTATTCGTTCACAAGGAACTGACTGCTGAGGGCTCCTAAGCGCGGGTTTATATATCACCATAGATAATTCTCAGAGCTTCTCGAAACGACTAGAACATCACGTGATTAGGCTTTCAGCCGATAGGATTGAAGTTCTGCTTTGATGTTTATGGCGTGTGCATTCAACCGTAACAAACATCGAAGGTAATGTACCTGTCAGTCAATTGGGTCTCCGAATTCACGCAGGTTCATTGAAGCGGCCTGCCTATTGTCTCGGGGGTAGGCCCCGGCGTCCGTTACATTAACAACACAAAAGGCAGTGTTTAATTGAGTCGCTTCTACATTTGAAGCAAATAACGTAATGTCTACAAAAATGGAAAAGATCAACCGAAACTACTCGAGTGTTTACAACTAGACTGAGAGAGCAACATATAAGTTTACTCGTTTCCGCCCTCTTAAACCACTCCCATAACACAGACAAACCGGTTTCATCAGAGTATGTCATACAAACAGCTGTAAAACTGTTTACCCTCGCGACGTACAATCTGCTTTGATATATAGGAAATGTTGCAACTGATGCACAATGTTGCAGTTGCAACAATAGAGCAGACAATGTTTCTGTACAGCAGACAATAGCTGTTGATTGACGGCATGCAACTCCCCGGGGGCAAATCCAGCTTTTGCTGTGCATTTGTGTTCCGCCTTTCCAACTGATGCGGCGTTGTCGATATATTATAGTGTACTTTTCAATGTTGTTCATATGTTGGCTTAGAAAATTAAACGGTTTTATTTGAGCAGTAACTTTTAAGGATTTTGTGATTTGTCTCGTTTTACAAGTGTTGGCCAAATTAAGTTGGTGTTTTAGTTGGCCTGACAAGTGCTTCGTTAACTGAGGTTATAATGTATTTCTTAAATCAAAATAAGCTAACAACTAGGGTTTTTGCGTCTTTATTACATGATTTTTATAGTGTAACCTGTATCTAAAAAATATATAATAAACCTGACAAGCTAAAAACACTCTATGAAATAAAACTGCACAATATTTGTTAGTGATGTTTGTACATAAAGGATGTGTACTAGCAGGTCGCGTATATAGTTCCAAAATTGAACTTAAAATGTAAATAAAAAGGTAAATTTTGTCTTGTTTAACGAGGCGAAGTTAGGATTACAAAGTCCTTTCTACCACTCAAACCCGACCTTTATTTATCGTTAACTTATGGTCACATTACAAATGAAAGTGGTGACTGCGGGGATCGAACCCGCGCCAGCGGAGTGACCAGCTCCGGAGTCCCGCACGATTCCAACCCGCCACGGGTCCGGTAAATATTTAAGGTCATCTCAAGACGAAAAAAGTGACGGTTGCAGTCCAACATACGCTGTTGCTATAAATAGTGTTATATGGGATCAACGATCATTAATAATCTTGCTATTAGGGGTAAACAATAGTTTTTAAAACCTTTTCAGTTTTTAAAACCACAACTGCGAATTTTTAGGTTTATATAATAGGTTAATATTAGGTTGATTAATAGGTTAATTATAGGGGTTGATTTAATTAAAATTTTCTTAACTTCTTTTATTTTGAGAAAATTCACTTTAAAACCGTTAAAATGCAGTATGTTTAGAGCTCTGAAACCCCCACCTACAAGTGGAATGTCAAACACGTGGCTACAATCATACTTTGGCTCGGTATCTTTACTGTTTCCAGTAAGTATTATAGTTGGAATGTATACTTTCTAGAAGAAAAATCTTTCACACGAACGCCAGTATAGCTTCAGAAATCTTCAGGAATTGCTTTTGAAATACATTAAGTAACAACATGTTAAGGAACAATTACTTTCTAAATATATCACTTTCTTATATCTCAAAAGCTTTTGACACTATACCACAAGAAATACTTTAAAGTTGTTCAAGCACTGTCGGCGTGATAAATACCTAATATCACTAATCCAGAGTTATCTCACAGATAACAAGTTGTGGAATACCAAGATGAACTATCTCAGCCAGTAGAAAATGTAAGAGAGGTCGGTACTTGGTCCAGCGCTTTTCATAGCTTAGGTGAATGACTTGCCATTGTACCTAGATTACCAAGAGCCTTCTCTTACTCAGAGCATCTTATAAGTAAAGTGCCAAACTTTGGTCGAAGTCCTATGGGTGAAAATAAAATAAAATCATAAATAATATTAATTTTTGTCTCTACCTTCCGTTTACCTGCTAGCCTCCATTTTGTTTAGTAAGAATTATTATCTCCTGTACCTCTTAACTATCTTTTAACATTGATTTATTTTATTCATCCCTTTGTTATTATTTTGAACAAATTCGCTGTCTTTACAAGACACAACTTAATTGATATCAATTTTGTCTCCGATCACGTTTTACTTTCCTGAAATTTTCTTTTAGAGCTTCCTCTGGTTTCCAACTGTACGAACATTATCATAGCCCTTTATTTCAAAATTGAAAGTCTGCAAGTAGAATCTTTGAGGCGCTCCCCAAGCGGCCATAAAGAATTGAAGACGATTTTTGATTGTACGGAAGGTAAAAAAGTAAAGTTATCTTGTTTAACGTGGCGAAGTAAGACTACAAAGCCCTCTATACCACTCAACCTCAACCTTTACCTAGCGTTACCGTAAACTAGTAATCACATTACAAATGTAAGTGGTGACTGCGGAAATCGAACCCGCGCCAGGGAAGTGATCAGCTCCGGAGTCGCGCACGATTCCAACCCGCCACGGGTCAATTCAAAATTTAACGCACGATATACGATACTTAGTTTTTACTTAGAAGTTCAGTTTCTACACTGGCGAGTTCTAAGCTAATAAAACATTTTTATACAAAAAGCCTCTTTGAAGTAATAATACAGTGGCTTAAATCTGAGTGTCAAATTCACGTAAATAACTCCCCTTGTAATAGGACTTTGCTTCTGCCGTTTCATCTAACTTGTCCCGAACACTACAGCTAAAGAAGAAAAGCAATAGAACTTTATGTTTACTAAAGTTTATTGTCGCTGGGATTCTGTAAGTTTGTTCTGGTCAATAGTTTCTCTATTTTATGCGGCAATTGTATTTTACGAGAAGAGTTTACTGAAACCATATTTTAAACTGCATATAAAATATAGACGCTCGTTGCTTTTGGCCATCGTATTCTCATCTAGTGTTTCAAACGGTAAAACGTCAGCAATTAACTCTTTATGTCCGATGCCCGTTATCTCCAGCGTTTGAATTATTTAATCCAGTTCCACCACGAAGTCCAGGGTTCTAATTACATAAATAATAAAAGTCTTCCGTGACACTCATAACGCAGGGGTTTTATGCAATGATGGTTTTATGAACTCAGTACTGTAGTTTTTTTATCACAACATATTTTAGAAAAGATAGTTTAGGGCAACGCACAATGGTTGTTTGATCATTGGAGTATTTAATCAAAAAATGGTCGTTAAGGGTTCAAATTGTAACTATTATTGACGTATATACCCATTTGAATCACCCAGTCTTAACAAGTGAAGAGTCTTATCCATAAAATGTGTTCTTGAAGAACCTTAGTTACAAAAATGTTATAAGGCTCCTAAAACATTTTAAAATTACCTGCGCAACTGAGGGCCGGCTTAGTGTAATAAATGGTCTTGCATTGAAAGAGTTTAAAGGTTCTAACTTTGAGTTGTAAAGAGGTTTCATTGCTTCTTCAACCCATGAATAAAACAAAACTCCTTCATTGGCAACTCTCAAACCACTGCAAGTCTTGAATAAATAACTACCTTGGCTCTCAGTATTTAGCAGCCAGGTGACGCTTTTTAAACGCGTAAACTGCGGCGAAATTTCCAAAATTTAAAATATTATTTTGGATGTTTTTATTGTTAGTGACCATGAAGAACACGTCGTTTTGGGATCAGTAATCAGATTCCATCATCAAGTGAAAAGTAACATGAAACTAATAATTTAAAAATTAACTAGTACAAAAATTAGCCTTTATTGACTCAACTAAACAAACGTGTTTTCTTTTAGCAAAACAAGTTAAATCTTTAAAAACGTAATCTAGAAAACAAAAGTTTACACTAACGTAAATGAGAAACTCCAAACAGAGAAACTATTCGACCGGTGAAATCTACCAACGGACCGAATGGCTGGCTGGATCGGAGCAACGCACAACCAATCACAAGTGGGTATCAGATTGACCAATCGTAAAAAGAAATACACAGTTATTTGTGCACAGCCAATAAAGCTCTGGCGGGTTATGTTACAGGTTAGTTTTGACCTGAAGAAAGAATCAGATCGCAAATTCCAAAACTTAGTTATTCTTGTTCACTAACGATAGAAAATTTCCGCTATAATATTTCGAACTCAGTCATTATTGTCTTTTTGACAAAAGAAAACTTCAAACAAAGAAATGTTTAGAGGTTTTGTGGAATTAGAACCGTATAAATAATTGGGAACCTCTCGTTAGTTGAATTAGTCACCTCTTTGGTTTAACAAAAGCCTCTTATTCAAAAGATTCACACTTGGGTTAATTAGTAAGCCTCTAAGCTCATTAGGAATATGTTTCTTTTACACAGTAACTTGCGGTACTTTTATTGCGCAGAAATGAGTAATTCAGTAAGCTATAAACACATTTATTTGAAATATTTTACAATTTGTTTATAAGAGTTGTTTTCTTTGACTAATCACATTTGTTACTGAATACAAGAACAATATATACAGTTTTTTTAACTGAAAACAAGCTCTAAACCAGGGTTACACGTTGTTTTTTCTGTAAGAAAAAAAATAAAAAATATATGTAAATTTAAATAAAAAACAATAAGTGTACATTAGTATAATTAATAAAAGCGTATGTATAGTTAAATTATAAAAATAAACTGTTAGCGTAAAAGAAATTACAGTGATACAGTGCTTTGAGTCATAAACAAAAGTGACGTCATCAGGCTGTGTGACAAATGTGTTTCAAACAATCGCTCTCACTGTCACGTCTCGGTTTATCTGTGTACTCATCTAAAGTGCTGCGCTCTATCTGACAACGTGGGAGTCACTGATAACTACATGGCGGGTGTTATAGATACAAAAGTGACGTCATCAGACAGTGTGACAAATGGGTTTCAAACAATCGCTCTCACTGTCACGTCACGGTTTATCTGTGTACTCATCTAAAGTGCTGCGCTCTATCTGACAACGTGGGAGTCACTGATAACTACATGGCGGGTGTTATAGATACAAAAATGACGTCATCAGACAGTGTGTGACTAATGGGTTTCAAACAATCGCTCTCACTGTCACGTCACGGTTTATCTGTGTACTCATCTAAAGTGCTGCGCTCTATCTGACAACGTGGGAGTCACTGATAACTACATGGCGAGTGTTATAGTGACGTCATCAGACAGTGTGTGACTAATGGGTTTCAAACAATCGCTCTCACTGTCACGTCACGGTTTATCTGTGTACTCATCTAAAGTGCTGCGCTCTATCTGACAACGTGGAAAAACTGTGTGTTATAGACATCATGACAAATGGGTTTCAAACAATCGTTCTCACTGTCACGTCACGGTTTATCTGTGTACTCATCTAAAGTGCTGCGCTCTATCTGACAACGAGGAAATCACTGATAACTACACGGCTTTGTTATAAATACAAAAGTGACGTCATCAGACAGTGTGTGACAAATGTGTTTCAAACAATCGCTCTCACTGTCACGTCACGGTTTATCTGTGTACTCATCTAAAGTGCTGCGCTCTATCTGACAACGAGGGAGTTCACTGATAACTACACGGCTTTGTTATAATACAAAAAGTGACGTCATCAGGTTGTGTGACAAATGGGTTTCAAACAATCGCTCTCACTGTCACATCACGGTTTATCTGTGTACTCATCTAAAGTGCTGCGCTCTATCTGACAACGTGGGAGTCACTGATAACTACATGGCAGGTGTTATAGATACAAAAGTGACGTCATCAGACAGTTGTGTGACAAATGGGTTTCAAACAATCGCTCTCACTGTCACATCACGGTTTATCTGTGTACTCATCTAAAGTGCTGCGCTCTATCTGACAACGTGGGAGTTACTGATAACTACATGGCGAGTGTTATAGATACAAAAATGACGTCATCAGACAGTGTGTGACAAATGGGTTTCAAACAATCGCTCTCACTGTCACGTCACGGTTTATCTGTGTACTCATCTAAAGTGGTGCGCTCTATCTGACAACGTGGGAGTCACTGATAACTACATGGCGAGTGTTATAGATACAAAAGTGACGTCATCAGACAGTGTGTGACTAATGGGTTTCAAACAATCGCTCTCACTGTCACGTCACGGTTTATCTGTGTACTCATCTAAAGTGCTGCGCTCTATCTGACAACGTGGGAGTTACTGATAACTACATGGCGAGTGTTATAGATACAAAAATGACGTCATCAGACAGTGTGTGACTAATGGGTTTCAAACAATCGCTCTCACTGTCACGTCACGGTTTATCTGTGTACTCATCTAAAGTGGTGCGCTCTATCTGACAACGTGGGAGTATGACTAATGGGTTTAAAACAAACTTGTTTTGTTTATCCTTTTGTTTATCCAAAGTGTAAAGTTACTTCAGTCCACTGATTTTACTTCTTGTAAAACAACGGTAATAAGTATTCAAAATAAATGTAAGCGATTAAACTATACGTTCACTATGTTTTTATTGAACATCCTAATTTAATCGGTAAAATATGTTTTTTCGTGTCGATTTGCGCTTCTGTCCCTGCTGTCCATTGAGTTTCTTCAAAATATTAAAAACTTAATTTTTAAGTCCGCAGTTGCACCTCAGATGCAAAACACTCGGATCGAAAACCTTAACTTCAGAAGTAGTGATAAAATGAAATATACTAATAAATGCTCACAGTTTTCATAGGAAATACATCTCCCATTGAAATACTTTATTGCTTTCCACTTTGTTGGTTTGACAATACCCATAAAGCCATCTCTACATACATATCTTTACTGGGCATCTATAACTGTAAACTGTGCTCCACATAGATACACGCTATAAAAATCGGTAAACCCTGACGCTATACTGCTACACTTAATAGTCTTTGTACTTTCTGTTTAATGGCTTCTATAGCTATACACTTTAAGTAATATGTGGTTGACTGAAACAGATGAATGTTTTTAAAAATATATGTTTGCAATACACAGCGCGTTACAGTAATGGGAGGGGACTGTTTTATTCCGTTAAAATGTACAGAAAACTTTCATTTTCTTGAGGCTGATGTCATAGGAAAAATTAATTTAAAATTATTCAAGCTGTCCAAAAAGAAAAGAAGTAGTTATTATTGCCTTATGTATTTTATAAACCAGGCTCATATATTCAGAGGTTCTGCTGAATATACACGCATTCTGGTTTTATTACCGTGGTTTTATTACCGCTTTGCTTACTCAGAGATATATTTCTTATTATTTACGTTCTTCAAAGGCTGCCGTCATCTTTCTGCAACATATTTTGTTCCTTTTAGATAACTTATCCAGGATCCTTGAAGACTACTAACTTAAACGTATTAAGTGCTCGTAGTGTTATAAAACTGAAATTAAATCCTTACACGTCTAGTGAAGTAACGATGGAGAACTCTTCTTAGTCAACACTTTCAAAATGTTGCATTTTTCTGCTTTAAGAGGATTGATCATCCCAGAAAAGTTTCTCAAAACATGCTCTCGTAGTCCCCCGTTTAGGACGCTACTTTTTGGAGTAGAGATTAGAAATTTTGTTTTCCATGTTCTCAAAAGCTTTTCCTAAGTTTCTAAAACCTGGTCTTTTAAAATTTTCACGCCAAAATTATCAAACAAAGATGTTAAGGTTGGCCAAAGTAGGATATGTCAAAGTGTATTATATTTTTTCACAAATAGTTTTGCTTTTTCTTAAGTAAAGCACATAGAACTACTCCTACCCTACCATATAAACCCGCATTTGTACGTTTCGGTTCATAAACGGCGTCGGAAACAGGGGACTACGAAACCATGTGTTGTCACTTTTTGAGTTAGCGGAGCAAAGTTGGAAAATCGCTACTACCATTTTCTCTTGACTGGTAAGTTCGGCGGCACGCGCGACTCTTCAAATAACTGAGCCAGAAAAGACAATCTTACTATAGTTGTTGCTTTTTAAACATAAAATAAACTTGGATTTCCACCTACCCCTCTTCAACTGGGCACAGTGAGAGAGAAATAATCAATACTCCGCCATTTCAGTGGTAAACATGGATTCTTGCTTGGTTGACTATTACTCTTAATATGAAAAGCAGTAAAGTTATTTATGTTTCAATGATTCATTTTTTGCACCTAACAACAACAAAATCAACCATTTGTGAAATCCATCAATATGATGTCAATTAATTTTAATAACAACAGTGAATATTAATTTCACGTATTTTTTAGTAAATCACATTCATACTGCTCGTTCCACTAGTGTGTGTTCCACAAGTGAATACGTTTAACTTCTAATGTCGTTGTTTGGCCACATTTTCAATATGGAAGAGTGAAGAAATATCAAGTCCGAGATAAAGAAAGCTTGAAAGGAACATTTCTGTGACATTTGTAAAAATATCTGAGAGAGAAGCCTGCCGTTATACAAATGTCACAAGCTGGGATATCTCGTTCCCTGATAGAGTTAAGATATTTTGCAATACATATCTCCAGGGACATCTCTTGCTTAAATGCTTTTCCATTCGCTGGCCCTGGCTGGCTTTCCAGAGCATTTAGCTTACCGATTTCAGGTTTCATTGGAAAAGGTTCTAAAGTTCGCTTGGATTTTTAACGTGTAAGGTTTATTTCAACCTAAATTAAGTGTAATCAAGAAATAAAATACCGTGATTCTATAATTATGTGTTGGACGACTGCATTTTTGAAATTCACTTATGTGTCTAATTTATACATTTATAGTTGAGGTATTGTGGAGCTTAGATTAAAAACATTATTTCAGCTTAAAATATATATATTTTAGCTGAAAATTTCTTTTTGACGTACCAAAGCATAAATCAAGTCATTTTAAAATAATATTCGTGTTATTCCCAATTTAAACACTTTTACAATTTTCCTGCGCTAGTTAGGCCTAGTAGGTTTTGTTTAAATTAGTCCACTGCCATCTCTCGCTTTGATATTTATTGTATGAATACGTGCGTATCTAGTGTTGAAGGTATGAATTATTTATGAATAAGGCCTGTACGCTTGAATTATATTTCGATATTGCAAATTGCCAATATTGTTGTGGTGTGGACGCAGAAATGTAATTCCCTTTTGTTATTATTATGTCTCTTGTCTTTTCAAAATATTTTCTGCCCAAAACATTTGGCACGTTTAGTATATTTGTTCGACCTTCCTTAAACTATCAGTATAAACTAACATTCTGCTCAATAGTTGTTGTAAAACATAATCACGTGAAACATGTAAAAGTTTGGAGAAACATCTACAAACAACATTTAGGTTGAATTCGAAATTCAAAATATCAGTTAGTATTTCAGCAAGATTTTCTTCGTGCCTTTTTTCGTACACAATTAGTTATGTTTTGATTTCTTTGATTAGCCTAGCATTGTTTTTTGGGAGAACTCGGTGTTTATATTCCTGCTTCTGTTCTACTTCCTATAATTATTTTTAGGTAACCACGAAAACCTGCACGGTAACTTTTAAACAGGTTGTTCAAATTGCATCAGTTTGTTGAGAAACAATGAGTCATGTGTGAGACAGAGACAAACCACTGACACTAGAGCTGTATGAGAGTCATTCAATCAAGAAATGTAGCCAGTGATAAATTGTTGTAGCTATCCTCTGCTGTATCACTTTCAGGTTTTCTATAATTGCAAAAATGGTGGATCATTTTCAAAGCTCACCACGGTAGCACATACCAAGACGAACATATTAAAGCATGACGAGCCGAGCTTAAATAATGGTTGCCTGATGCTCCCCACAACTTGTGACGCTTAGGGCCCTGACCGACTTCAAACCGCTGGTGGGAAAAAGCCAAACCCCCATAGTCTTTGTTGGCCTATTTGTATTCTAATGTTAAACAATCAGACACTGGCGATGGCTAGATCACAGAGAATAGGCATTTTCTAAAGACGTCCATTAATATAATTATACAGGGTGTTCATAAAAGGGCGCCACAAACTTTGTGGCTTAGGTTTATTCAGTAAAAGTAAAAAGAAAACCAAGAATGATATTTTTCCCAAAAACGTGCTGTTTACCAGATATTCGCCATTTAGTTTTTTTACTAATTACTTATTATTTCCACACCACATATCTGATTTTACTGAAACTTAATATAAATTTGTATCTAAAGAAGGACTATTTATGGAAAAATTACCATTTTAAAATGTTGGCTAGTTTATAGAATTTTAGGTAGTTTTTGGCTTTATACCTTAATTTACGTACAAACGGTAACGTTTAGGATGTAATGTTAAGAAAAACGTTTTCTTAAAGAACGTATTAACTATCAATTGACATCAAAATCATAAAAATCTGTTGAGAAATAACCAAGCTATAGGAGAAACTCTACCTGAAAAACAGGCATCGTTTCACCTTGCTTTTTGCCACATTTTCCACTATAACTTTGTTAATTTATAGTAAATCTTTCATTTCTTCTATAAATGTTCCATTTATACAACATCCACGTGAAATATCTCGATTTAGCGTCAATAGTTACGCGTTCAACCAGTCGTGAGCCATAACCTCGTCTGCTCAATAAATGCTCCGCAATCAAAATTGCTCTCAGTCAGGTTTTGGTACGTAAGAGGTTCTGACAGTTTTAATCAAATTTGGCAACCTGTTGAAATATTGAACCGCCACCTGAAAGGGTATTCGTTCATGAACAACTATCCTGTGCCTCTCAGTCTTGTAATTTTGGCTCCTTCTCATGTCAAAACAGTGAAGTTCGCACTCTCTTGTGAGTTTGACTATAAATCACTATTTGAGATGCCGACCACTCTCATGAGGGTATTTTAAGGCAAATATGTGGTGAAGAACGAGTGTGATGAGTGGTAGTAATGAGTTATGAGATGTAGTCTTGTTACAAACTAAGGCCGACTCTTCCTTAGAATGGGTCATTAATTAATAGCCCAATGACCAATGGAAATACAACGACCAACGGCTTAACGTGACTTCCGAACCACGCAGGTGATGGTCTGATATGTCTCAACGATGGTGGGAGTTGATGCGGATATCATCAGATGGCCTCTGACACTATCTGAGCCGCTTTAGACCTATATCATCCTCAAAACCTGCCCTCCATGAAGCTGGATTACAGGACCACGCCACGAGTCCCAGTGGAAAAAAGTATGTTTCCTAAATTAATTGGTTATAGTCAAAATCGACTGAGTTTTAAACGCACCAGGCTCTGGGTGGAGTTAAAAGAAGAACTCACTGGTTAAAGAACATATTTTAAGCCAAATCTTCGTTTGTTACAAATGGAGCAAACCATGAATCATGTGTGAGACAAAGACAAACAACTTACAAAGAGAGTGTGAGGAAAACTGTCTCAGAGTCATTCATTCAATCAAGAAATGTAGCAAGTGATAGATTGTTGTATCTTCTCTTCTATTGTACATCGGTGTCGGCTTGTCTTGAATTGGAAAACACGCAAAAGAAGATATGAATGAAAACTTTCGGAAAGTAAAATATGTACAGCTTTTGAGACTTTAAAATCAAACCTAATTCAATTATCGTCTTTTTCCGAAGGGCTACGTTATTAAAACAACCAATTTACTAAGTGACATGATACAATATGTTCTGTTTTGACTCGAAATCGTAAATATCCTAATTTTGATGAAAGAAATTGTGTTACGTGAAACCTATTGAAATCTCGTAAAACAAGTTCTTCTAAGTTTCGCAATAAAATGTTTGAAGGATACTCTTTAGGTTTGATTTGTAAGGAGGTTTTATTGCTTCTTCTCAAACTGTTGAATAAAACAAGGCTCCTTCATGAGAAACTTTTGTGAACTACTCAAGCCTTGAATAAATAACAACTTTGTCCGTACACGACCTGGTGTTTTACTTATAAACTGAAAGATTCCAACTAGTTTTGCCAGTTAAAGCTTCGTTCTGGAAGTTCTTCATGCAACAGGTTATTAAAACTTTCCTCGCAACGACCTTTACTACGCAAGTATAAAAGTGAAGGTAAAGTAAAAATATAGTTTGCTGCATTAAACCTTATCCACGCAAGAAACAGTTTGATTGTAAATTGTGTATTCACTTTTTTAAGTTATTAATTTTAAAAATTTTGACTTCAAAAATATAGAAAGTTGTAACCAATCACTTAACAGTAGAAATTTAATTTTAAACAAACATAACTTTCTGATGAATATGAAGAGTAGTTACATATCTTATGAGAGAGTGATAGACAGACTCAGTTATAACACTACATATTTCTGTATGGTCTGATAACGTTGATGGTTCTTCAAGCGCAACGGGGAGCAGTTGAAATGGCTGCCATTTACAATAGAAACCCGGAGTACGACAAAATTGCTCAACATTGTTGGTCTGAAAATCACGCAATGAACTGGAATATAATTAGCATAATATATCAGGAACCTCATTTTTTAAGAAAAATTACCTTGGCCTTATACATAAAAATAGAAGACCGTCCTATTGGTCAAGTTTAGTTGAAATAAGGGATCCTCTGGCTACCACTCATTAAAATTAACTCAAACGCAGAGACAATCATAAACTTCAATCATAGAGGCAAGAAACAACACTCAGAACGCACAGCATGGTATTAAGGACACAAAACAGTCCACAGAGAACTTAAAATCGTGCAAGTTACCCCTTCTCCTATTGGTTGTGCATAAATAGGGATTTTTGTGTTTCTCTGTTCGCCAGCCTGCTGTTCACGTCATTGGTGCTTCCGCCCCGGCCGAACCAATCCGAGAGCCTCCACCGAGAGTGGCGTGTTTCTTTGAGTTGTTTCTTGTAGCTAAGTTTTTAGTGTGTCTTATGCTTGTGGTTTTGTTTTCTAGTCTAGTTTTGTTTTAAGTTTTGGCAATTCAATTTACAAACCATATTGCAGATCCCGAAACGTCGTGATTATCTTCCTCACTAACGATAGAAAATTTACGCAATGACAATTAAGTTAGGAGTACTAGTGGACCACTGGCGCGGCCCTGGTGGCAGAGTTCGGCGCTACTGGTAATAGCACATTCTTGAGAAAAGCTTAAATGTAAAATACGCGTACAAAGTCCCATGATAGTCCGGTCATTAGTAAGATGTTAGCTGTTACGCACAATAATGCCGAAGACGGCTACATCCTCTTACATTGTTTCAACTTTCCGTAATTTAACGAGCAGCTTATGAGTTTCTTTATTCGAGCAAAAGAAAATGCATGCTTCATAAAGGTAATAAGGGGATTCTAAATGGCAATATATTTAAGAACATTACATATCACCGTATTCAAACTTTACACTCACAGAGAATATCCCTTCATTTAAAATACAGTAGTAATGGGCTTTGCTCAACTTAGGTCGAACCTGCCCGTCAATTAGAAAGTTTAGAAATTCTCTTGACATTTGGAAAGCATATCAGCAAGGTAGACTCGTTATACAAATGTCACAAGCATGAATATCTTCTTCCTTGACAGGAGTTAGATTTATGCATGCAGTTTCTCATGAAACAACGAACTCGGATACTATCGGATGATTCAAAATTCAATTTCCAAGATGTTTAGACCCTTAATTAACGTTCTCTGAACCTAATTCATTCGTGCTAATGATATTCCAACACTTTCCCTATGGATTAAAGGAAGGTTGACTTAAGAATGCTACAAATAGCTGTTTTGAAACTTTATACTCACAGAGAATTCCTCTTACTTTAAAATAGCTCTGGGCTTTGCTGAACTTCACTAGCCCTGCCCGTCAATTAGAAAGTTTAGAACTTATCTGACACTCGGAAAGCATATCAGCTAGGTTGATTCGTTACACAAATATCACAGACATGAATATCTTCTTCCTTGACAAGAGCTAGATTTATATATGATTCAAAAATTCAATTCCCAGAGTGATTTCAAATTATTTATACTCTTTTAAAACCCTTAACTAACTTTCACTGTTCCTTAACTATGTTACGAAGTATTTCCTTTAAAAAACCAAACAGAATTCGTTTTGTTTGGTATCCACAGCAGTTTGTAGAAAGCCAAGCATGCGCGTATTGAAAAATATTTAAACAAAAGCGCACTGTTTCTAAGCGTTATTTCTAAGAGCTGTTTGAAGTGTCGTATGAAGATGCGTTATACAGTGTGAATTGCTATAAACATGAGGGGTTTAAAAGTGTTTGTTTTGTCATTTTGAAAAGATTTAACGTGAACCCTATCATCCGCAAACAAAAGTGTTAAAATTATTCTCCAGGTGTGGTTTAACAATGGCATGAGTACTCTCGAATAATTAGGGCGTGTTTAAAGCCTTATGAGGATATAAAATGCGTTTTATACGAGATTACAGAACGCTGTGCGAATGAAGAAGTTCTTGATTAGATTAATTGGAATATAATTTACAGTGTGGAGCTTTCCATAAAGTATATAGCAGTAGAAAATATTACATACAAGCGTCCTCTTCAACAAGGTCTTTAATATATTAATTTGTCGTCTCGAATATTTTACATACGAGTTATATGAACTTTGAAAGCAAGTATATATTATGATACTATAGAGTTTAGAATTACAATTTTGCCAAAGTATACAAAGTGCACAATACTGAACTCTGAAAGTTATGTTGGCATTATTGCCGAGAAAGCGTAGAATATTTGAACAACGTTGATTCCAGAATACCTAGAATAACCCTCTGAATATCTGACCGTTTTATTTTTTATCCACGCGTTCCACCTTTGGTATTCGTACAATTGTCCACAATGTGTATGTTGTCCATACTAGACGAGAGTACAACAACAAGCAACAGAAAGTGCAGTAATTTAAGTTTGTAGGTGAATTTATTACTGCAAATCTAACAATTTTGTATCATATCTCAAAGTGAAAATTTTGTAATATAGGGTCCAAAACTACGCTGGATATAAAATGCTTACAAAAATGGTTACTTTAAACAGAGAGCCCCTGTTAATTTAAATGTCACATGGGATACTTCGTTCCATCGTAATGTATCTAGGGTTTCTCTTGATTGAATTCTATCCATTTATTGGTCTAGTTTCCAGTCAATTTAGTTTATCTATAATAGGTCGCATGGAAAGGTTGCACGGTTTTCTATGTTTTACTACACAAAACCTTTTAAACCACATAGGTATTATGATTTATAACTTAAGTATAATAATATTTTTAGATTGCTTCAGTTAAAATCGACTTCTGTCTCTAAATTAAACAAATTTTGTTACGTAATTTTTAGTTTGACGATCGTAAGCATAAAACCTATTTAAAACCTATTTTTAAAGATTATCAGCAAAATGTTGCACATTTTCTTCCTAAAACAACTTTACCACTTGTGCCAACCTGTGTAAAAGTGTAGTGTTGGTTTCAAATGGAGGAGCAATGCATCATGTGTGAGACAGAGACAAACAACTGACACCGAGCTGTGGTGAGAGAGAGGGAGAGAGAATCTGTCTGAGAGAGAGTCTTTCAATCAAGAAATGTAGCGAGTGATAGATTGTTGTATCCACTCCTCTAGTGTACATCAGTGTCAGGTGTTTTCAAGTTAGAAGTCAAACACGTGGTGAATTTGAAGTGTGAATCTAAGAAACAAAAGATATAAAAAATTGGGATTTCGTAAAACTTACGACAATTTATGGGGAGGTAGTTAACGCTTACATGCCTTACGGCTAAGACGGAAAACTCAACATATAGCTGAGGCAGCGCAAGCACTTCTATGTACTTGCAAGGGAATCCTTTAAAAGGTATCGAATAGAGCCGCCGACGCGCCAAGTTCGATAGTTCTCGGAGATCGCAGATTTGGTCAAATTTTAAAGTAATCGACATCGGAAAAGCTCGATTATGTAGGGCCGAAGAGGGGGAAGAATTACGGCGAGAGACGGCAGCGCTCACAGCGCATTCTATGTGGGCTGTCTAGCTATGTTGAGTTTCCTGCCTCAGTCACCGGGAATCTATGCACTAACTACCCACCATAACATAATCTTTGGTAAAACTAATTAAAATTCATGTAAAGTAAGTTGTTGTAGGTTTTGCAATAAATAGTTTGCAGAATGATTCTGTTCTTGGAGGTAGGTTTGATTATATGTTTGATTTCCTGATCTAAATCACTGTTAGAACATATCAGACCATCAAAACAAGGCTCCCTTCATTGGTGACCCATTCTAAGGAAGAAACTTTTATGATATCCTACTCAAGTGTTCGGTCAAATAATGATTTAATGATTTGAATAAATAACAACTTTGTCCGTACACGACCCGTTGTTTTACTTATAAACTGAAACTTTCCAACTCGTTATGCTAGTTAAAAAAGCTTTGTTGGAATAAATCTTTCTTGTAATAGAGTATTTAAAACTTTCTTTTCTTGGACGCTCTGTACCAGTTTAAAAGTTAAGGAAAATTATTTACTCTACAAGCCTTTCACAAGTATCAACACGTTGTTTATAGTTTGAATTTATAGAAGTTGCAATATAAGAATAGTGTTTACTACTTCGTAAATGTAAATAAATAGCCCCAAAAATAGTTGGCCATACATTTTCAATATATTTATTTCACAACTTGTTCCTTTTCTTTAGAACAACTAACGAGTAAATAGAACATACACGTATGATGAAATATATCATTCAGGAAATAACTAATATACAAGTAGTAACAATAATTGATATAATTCCGTTTGATTCAAGCAAGTTAGTTGTTGCTTTACACTTTATATTATTCATTACTAAAGGTTCCAGTGTCCTTAAAGCGAGTAGAAGTTTATTGAAAAATAAAATGTAGGCTAGTAAAATTTCAACCCATTATCCGAATACACTTGAGAAATTTACAGACCATATTTGAAACTTCTTACTCACAGAAAAACCCTTCATCTGAAATATAAGCGAACTTTGCTGAAATGTTACATTTTCATCAATTAGAAAGTATAGAATTTCTGTGACATTTGCAAAGGATATCAGCGAGGTTACTTCTGTATGCAAATGTCAGTGACTTGGATATCTTCTTCCTTGGCACAGGTGTTGGATTTATTCATACAATTTCTGAGTGAAACCGACAAATCATCTGATAATAAACAATTCAGAGTAATTTGCCTCCATATTCAAAATAAAAACAACCCATGCATACAAGATTCCTTCTTCTCAAAGTGTTTAATATCTTCATCGTCTCAAATATTCAACACAAGTTGAGTACATTTAAAAGCAAGTATATACATGTTCCTTTGTTCATTTGCTAAGTATACAAAGTGCGCAATACTGTTCCTGAGGAACGCTGAATGTTGGCAGATATTGCTGAGGAAGCGTAGGATATTCAAGCTACGTTGACTCTGAATCCAGAATATTTAGAATAGTCCAGAGAAATAACTTCCAGTTTTATTGAACATACTCGCGTACCACCGTTCGTATTCATGTACCTTCCACTCCGTGCTAGTGGTTCAATATAATAAATATATTTTTGATTGTAGTTTAAATAATTCGTAAACACCTCAAACATTCGGAAAACCAGAATTGGTTGCCGCTTTTAATTTATGGTGATTTTCAAAAGTCATGCCTCATTACGACAAAATGGAAAATGTGCCTCTTAATTAAGAAAGCCTAGATAATGTGTGTGTCAATTGAAACAGTATAAATGAACAGTTGTACTGTTTTGTTGTGACGCAAATGCAAGGGTCCATAACTGTGTTATACAACAGTAGAATAGAGGAAACACTTTGTCTGTTGTATTGTGTAAGTTGTCCCATGACAAAGCCAAGCCACCAGTTCTGTTAACTTTGTACGAAACTGAGGGACAAACTCTCCTCAGATAATGGCACAACTTCTTTATAATATACTCAGTAACTCTCAAGTAGGCGTTTCATTCCAATGGGTTACAGGGAAAATAGTTATGAAATCGGAATTGAATTTACACGAAAATAAGAAGGACTACTTTTGTACAATTTCTTAAGTTTCTTCGTCATCCTTGAGTGGTTTCATAGTTGAAGGGTATTGGTAGATATTGCCAATATGTATGTTATTGTCAGCAGAAAATGTACCCAAATCACCAGAAACACGCAGATCAATCAGGCCGATGAGTTTTGTCGGCCCACGTATGTCCAGTGAGTCTAGAGTTAGTGTCATCCTGAATAAGTAAATAATAAGTATTCACAACTTTTTTACACTTATTTATGTTATTTATTTATTCTTCCAACGGAAACACCATTTACGATAAGAAATTCCTCATAGAGGTTAACATGGTTGGTCTAAAAGAAATAAATGAATAACCGAGGAGACGATTTGTTGATTAGTGCTGATGATAAATATTAAAAACGTATTATGAATACTAATAAGTTAAAACATATAAATAAAGTATTTGAATAATTAGTAGTAGTTTGAAATATTGTTCGGAGATCTACAAAAGAGTTCATTACGTTCTACTCGTACGTCTATGGATAGCTTTTGATTTGATCACATCGATATAACATTTAGATCAAATATTTTCATGAAATCATGTACCTGATAATATTATTTTTAACTTAACGAAATTTTCATTCTGAATACTGTCTTCGTTTACACCTGGTGAACGCAGTGGAATCATTTCCTTCACGGGTCGAGGAAAACTTAATTTAACGTCTACATTGTTGAGATGAGGAGGTCGATTTATGCTAGAATTAAGGAACACATCAGACATACAAAAAAGATCCCAAGTCGGTGGTATAAAGCCGCGGTGGTTAAAGCTTGTTATTCTCACTAAATGTTTGCACAAGTTTCCCTAAGGCTGGTAATATATTGAGAGAGAAATACAAATGTATACTTTAAGCAGCCAATAAGGATTTAATTCGTTTGCCAATATCTATAAGAAAATTACAGAGCATAGTTTTGAATTCCTTTCCTTATAGAAAACACCTCCATCTAAAATAATACTGAACTTTGCTAAGCTTACCCGTTTCATCAATTAGAAAGTTTAGAATATTTGTGACATTTAAAAGTAACATCAGTTAGATTGTCTCCTTATACAAATGTCACAGACTGAGATATCGTCTTCCTTGACACAGGAGTTGAATTTATTCATACAATTTCTGAGTGAAACTTTCAAACCATCTGATAATAAACATATTGCAGCCTTCATACTGAAATTAAAAATAACCCAAGTACGTACAAGTGTTCAACTTTATCCTCTCAAATATGTTATACAAGTCGTAGTAAATTTTAAAGCAAGTATACGTATAAGTTCCTTTAGAGTTTGGAGTTACAAATTTGCCTAACAAGTGCAAGGGACAAATATTGTCCCTGTGGAACGTTGACTGTTATGTTGGCATTACTGCCAAATAAAGCGTAGAATATTCAACAACATCCGAATATCTCACAGTTTTATTGTACGAGATAAAACAATATTCTTATATCTACAAATGCAAATCCGTATCAAACAAACAACATGCCTCATATATCCGCGCGTTTCCAGCGTTGGTATCCATATTACTTTCCACAGTGCGATGTTTTCAATACAGTTTTAAGCCTTTTTTAGTCTAAAAATGTGCAAATAAGCGTAAAAATTGAAAAAAAATTCGGGGTAGTTTTTAAAAACGTTTTTATTACGAATGACATGGTAAAAATATGACTAACCCTTAATATAGAATGACCTAGTCATATATTGCTTCAAGTCAATAATAAATTGTATATTAATGTACAGTTTTGTAATGACGCAAATACAAGGGTCCATAACTGTACTCGTATTATACAACACTAGAATAGAGGAAAAGCTTTGTCTGTTGCATTGTTGTGTAACTTGTCCCATGACAAAGCCAAGCCACCAGCTCTGTTTGTACAAAACTGAGAAACAAACTCTCCTCTGATAATGTCACAACTTCTTTATATACTCAGTGACTTTCAAGTAGGCGTTTCTTTCAAGGGGGCTGCAATACCAACTGATACAGTGGTTCGATGACAACCTGCTTAGAGTCAAATCCGGTAAAACTCATTTGATACATTTTTGAATGTCGGAGAGGCATAGGCGTGGTTTCACCCTTCTTTTGGATGAATCCATGGTTTGTCCCTCTGAAAGTGTTAGGTTTCTTGGGTTGGTGCTGGATGAGAGACTTAGTTTTCAAAGTCACATTGAACAAATTTCAAAAAGCTTAGCTCTGGAGTCTTCGAGCTGAACAACCTTAAGACCCAAGCAAGTGGCGAGGTTCTGTTATCAGCTTATTACGGGCTTATACATATACCCCCACTTGGCTTATGCGATACCTATCTGGGGCCACAAAAGTCAAAGACTCGCTTTTTATTCCAATTACAAAAAGGGCTGTGAGAACGGTGTTCTCTGGTTTGCGCCAGTCCTGTACGGAGGTGTTTCGGCGGACGCGCATTTTAACGCTCCCGTCGATCTACGTCCTTGAAACCTTGACATTTGTAAAGCAGAACTTATCGAGTTTCATTTTCAACAAAAACAAATTATTCTTTGCGCCATTCAAACAAATTATCAATTCCTAAACACTCGACATTTTTTTTTCAAAAGTCATACGGTTTATAACGGAATAAACCTTTTCAACAAACTTCCACTTCATCTCAGGTTGGAATCGGACCCTGTAAATTTCGAAAGGACCTCAAAAGTATTTTGGTCGATCTTGCCTGCTGTAGCGTTCGGGACTTCTTGGCAAACTATCATACCAGCACATGAATGTATAAATGTAAATAAGCTAGAAATATAAATAGATTATCAATAATTTATCAAGGAATTGTTAAAATTATTACTTTACGCAAAGAAGGAAATTGTTTTTGTTAAGAAAATTATTATGTATGACTTTGCCAATGCATGTAAATTGTTAATATGGCTCAATAAGACTTTGTTTAACTTTTAAATGGATGTATTTAAAACTTTATATCTCATATTTTTGACATGGTTCGAATTTTAAAATATTAGGAACGTGTTAGAAATGTAGTAAGCGACAATGCAGTGAACATTATTCGAGATCTAAATAATTATTCAATCAGTTCCACCTACATGTAAGAGCTATAAAAGAACAAAGCGTTTCAGGATATGCAATCCGACCCCATCTTCAGGTGAAAGGTAACCTTTAACATAACACAAAACAATAGAAAATGAGCCAACCTAAAGGTAATAAATGTAAGCTGACCAGACACCACCACTAAACTACATGAGTTTCCTTGAACTTATTTAGTTTTAAACAACTATCCAAGAAAACAATACAACGTGCAAAAACACTTAAAGAAATAAAAAAAAAATATAGAGAAACCAAGCACGTCAACGGTCAGTGACAGCTGTCTACCTACCGACTGACTGGCAGGGTGGCTGGGAGCAGTGGACAACTAATCACTGACGTGTATCAGACTGGCCAACTGTAACAAAGAACACATAAATGCCAGTTTATGCACAGTCAATAGAGGGAGAGGAACTGTTTAGAATTTTGATGAACGAATAAGTTTTCCTGAAAAGGATTTATATGACTAACAAGATCTTAGAAAGTTACCAAAACGGTGAAACTAACCCAGTCTAAGTGGTATAATATCTGTTGTAGCGAGCTAACATTTGACTGGGACTCGTGGCGTGGTCCTGTAATCCAGCTTCATGGAGGTCAGGTTTTGAGGATGATATAGGTCTAAAGCGGCTCAGATAGTCTCAGTGATCATCTGATGATACCCGCATCAACTCCCACCATCGTTTAGACATATCAGACCATCACCTGCGTGGTTCGGAAGTCACGTTAAGCCGATGGTCCTTGTACTTCCATTGGTGATTCGGCTATTAATTAATAACCCATTCTAAGGAAGAGTCGGTCTTAATTTGTAACAAGACTACACCTCATAACTCATTACTACCACTCATCACACTCATCCTTCACCACATATTTGCCTTAAAATACCCTCATGAGAGTGGTCGGCATCTCAAATAGTGATATAGTGATTCAATATTTAACTAAAATCTCTTATTAGAGATGAGTTTGATTTAAACAGTAGTTTCATTGAAAGCACTGAAACGTATGTGCTTAAATTAAATTAAAATCACATTAAAGCTTCAACACCAAAGCTTACTCGTTTAAAGTTCAAATATTCTTTTCCACTGAATGCTGGAAGGTCTCAGTTCACGTCGGCCGCATGTACGGACAAAGTTGTTATTTATTCAAGGCTGGAGTAGTTCACAAAGTTGCCAACTAAGGACCTTTGTTTTATTCAACTGTTTGAGAGGTAATAAAACCTCTTTACAAGTTGTAGCTCACTTCAAGCATTCTTTTACTAACTTTTTACAACTGAGGAAGATACATTTTAATTAGTATAGAATAGAAAATGTCTAGAACTCGTAGTTTTATGAAACGTTATATCGTAGTAAGCTATGGTGTAACAAAACTTTATACACCAAAGGCATAATAAAAAAATACAATGGAGGTACAACATTGTGTACTATGGAGGTAAATAAGAAGTAGCGATGAACTCTGTAAGTTCGCTGTTAATGTAATTAGTGCTTCATAAATGAGCCATGCTTGTGATTTTTCTTTAACGAACGTAGTTGGTTTGGAAAATCCTCTCCTTTTACAATCAGAAATATGGCACTAAGAGATGGGGCGGTTATCTTTAAAAGCAATGTTGTTTTTGGTAAATGCAAATAACGAAAATATTTCGAGCAGGACAAATCCTATAAATAGTTGTAGCATTTTGGACATTGATTACCAACTGACAACCTGTAAACCGGTTCCGAAATCTTGCACTTATCATAAACTCGGCTTTATGAAAATTCGCTAGAAACCGAAGTGCAGTGTGACAAACTTTGCCTATACACGCCTTATAAGAAATAATTTTCTACAAATCTTAGTAAAATAGTTGAAAACACCATTTCAGTCCCACCTCAAAGGAAAGACAAAATAAACACGAAGATGCAACAATTAAAAACTTCTCTGGTTAATAATACATTTTAGTATGTATTCAACTCGCTTGAGCTGGATAGATAAGCTAGCACAGGCACAAAGCAAGTAATGAGCCGTCTGTATTAAACCCAAGCAAGCGGAATTTTCATTTTCAGCTTGCAATAACCCTCAACCTGACAATAGAGTAGGAAAACTACCTTCAAACAGTTCGAATTTTATACCTTCTCAACTAATGCTAGTTAAGTTTGTACTCAAAACAGAACACTCAAATCCATCAAAGCTTTTAAATATGTCATCAATAAACTGAAGATATACTTCCTATTTCAACAGCATGTCTTCCCAATTTCTAGAAACAGAGGAAATACACAAACATAGAAAAATATAATAGTCATGTAGATAAATACCTTTATCTATCTAGAGGTATAGTACTATACTAGTAGTACCATGTGTATTTTATAATTAATTTATTGGCCCTTATTCAAACTGTAAACCTAAACTAGACTGAATTTCGCAATCAAGATTTGTCTGTTAGATCAGGCGAGAGCTTGAGACACCTTAAAAACAATTTCTTTCCAATTGACTTTCTTGTACAATATTGAGAGTTACTTTTTAGTTTATTATAAGTTCCATAGTTTATTCCAAACTAGCATCCGATCCATCTTTCCAAACTTTTCTAGGCCACTTAAATTGAGTCACTCAGGTACAAGAAATGATAGAGTGTATTATAGAAAGGTTAGTTGAGCTAGATCGATGTTACCTGCTTAACAATTCAACAAACGTTGCATCGTTCATATCTTGCTCAAATACTTTTGTGTGTCTGCCTACTGACTCCTGTACTCCTGTTACTTAAACACGAGGATGGAGTGTTTTCAATAAGGTTAGAACCGGATGGATGTAACAACTACGAGTTTAGATCTACTCTTTTTGACCTTCAGCTCGAATCTGTTTTCAGAAGAAATAACCTATTTAAATTATTAGTTCGTAGCTTCTTTAAATGACGTCACAGTTGAAATATAAAACTTAAATCATGTCGACTCGCTGTAAAGAAAGAGTCGGGTGAACTCTTGACTTGCTAAGACTGACCAATTAGGTGACAGCACCATGGGTATGTAAAAGACATCACGGCCGACCAATCCAGTCTCAAACAGTCAACTAGCTACTGAGGATGACTCAGTATTTATATTTCAACTGTGACGCGTTGTAAAACCGAAAGCTTTAGATCTTAGTGATGACACCAGCCGCGAAAGCTTAAAAGTTAAGATTTGTTATTTTAGTTTAAAAATTTCCTACACTAGCACCCCTGTCAGCAAATGGTGCAACTAATAAGGGATCACATTAGTGGAAAATAGGGATCACTTGATGAAATTTTGCTCATTGCCCTAGTGGTGGTGAGCAGCTGTTTGACGAGGTGCTGGCCCATGTGAATAGGTTTTTTTGTTTTGTTAAATGAAATTTAAATAAAATGTACGCATTGAAAGCGTGAAATTGTTTTTCTAGATGGATTCTATTAAATAAAAACTCGGTTTATTGCGTTAAATAAATTACATTTCATGTAATCGTCAGAATATACATAATGATCCTTCTGAAGTCAAAAAGTGTTTAAGACTAATTTTGAATACCTTTGGCAAGCAAGCACTTTTAAAAGAAATTGGCTGCTCGTTGATTAAGTGAACTGCTGTCTGTAAGGGCAGCCGCTTATGAGCTACGTGTTGTGACTAACTAAAGTCTGGAAAGGTTAATTATTTGTCCATTGAGAAGACATCACTTAAGCTCTATTTGAAGTATAATATAGTTGATGACAAAAAACACATTTTATACACAGTTAATTCGAAGAATAGTAATTTGTTTTATTTCTTGATCAAATGAGTTGCTTGAAAACTTTAACCGATACAACTTATGAGTGAGTCCCTGTGTTTTACAATATGTGATTTGTTTCAGGTTGAACTCGTTACCTTGGGGCAACTTGGGTAAGTTTTTATACTTCATTTCGAGTTTATAAGTTAATCCCATTATATTTCTTGTGTAGACATCGCGTTTAAGCGTGTAAGTTGCCGTACAGATATGTGAAGAAATATTTTTAGGTGGATGTCCTATGTATATGTTTAGCGGATCCGTGGCGGATTGGTATCGCGCGCGACTGCGGAGCCCATCACTCCGGTGGCGCGCGTTCGATCCCCGTAGTCACCACACAATTTGTAATGTGACTATACGGTGACGCTAGGTAAAGGTCGCTCGTAATTGTTGAGGAAGGTTTCAAACGAAAGCCATAAAGCGAGTCTATGGCTCAGTAACTGCTGAATAAAACAAAAGCAGCAATTTTCGCTTTTATTGGCAACCTGTCGCGGAAACTGTGGTCTCGGTGAGATGTTCCGTCATGGCTCGTCACTCAGCAAAATGATCACACTATTCTGGGATTATTTCTATATGCTGTTTTTAAATGACTCGTTAATATTCAAAACACGTATTTGGGTTAGCTGCAACCAAATAGTGCTTAAAATCGTATATACATGTACAAAGAAAGTCTTCAAGTTTTGTTTTTTATCTCCAAAAGTGTCTAGAAAGTCTGTTATTGGGTATTAAAAAGGCCAGACCTAATTTATTACATTTAGTTTCTGCCTAAATTCTTATTTAGTTGTCAGATATGTACTTATTTAGTTCTCAGGTTGAAATATTATTGCAGATGTTTACAATCTTTTAAGTGAACGTGAATAATTAAACGTTGGATTTGGAATTCTGATCCCGTCTTCAGGTGAAAAGTAACCCGTATCGTAAGTTAACCTAATAGGATAGAAAATGGCATACCTTACAGTAATCAGCGTAAACTTACTAGTCATCCACCATCAAATAATCAAATGCGCGTACGTGCTCTGTATTTGATTTTTGGTCTCAAATGTATCATTGTCTTTTTGTGTGTTAGTTTTACATTGTAAGACAAGTGTAACATTGTGAACTGTCATATAGGCCTACGTGATATGGATCTATTTACGGGTTTCGTATGAAGTTTCATCTTCGATAGAGATATGTTTAAATCATTGTCCTTATTGCCCGACATGTAAGAGAAAACGTGTCTAAGTAGGTCATTGAAACAAATAGGCCCAAATAGTTGCAAAGTGTCGACCTAATTTGCTGTTAGAGTTACTAAAATTATATTTCGGGTCATTTCTCAGCTCTGTTATTGGTTTATAATCCACGGGTACTGGTGGTGACACGTATCGTAATAATTAGCTTGAATATAACCGTGGATTTGAATTATGGTCTTTTTAATTTATAAGATTTTTAGTGGATTCTTCGGCAAATAAAAGAGTATTTAACATCACGTTATTTTGTAAGAGGTCATTAATAATTTATGACTTACTCAATTATTACAAGGTTTTACCTTTTTAGTAAATAAAAATTACCCGATTAATTTGTTCTTTTCAATGTTAAACAAATAATAGCGATTTAAATTATTAGGTATAAGTGTAATTCTTAGACAATAATATATTGTTTTATTCAGAGTGCTTATGTTTATTGTTTAAATGATAAAAATTAATTAAAATGATGAATTTAAAGACCCGGCGATAGGAATAAATATTTAACGAGAAGTTTCTAAGTTCAACTTTAAAGGGCGAAAGTACATCAATTCAAACTTATCGGTACAATCGCATTGTACAGCTGTGTTAGACGCACAGTGAAACCTCTTAACTCTGGAGTAAAGCTTTATGGTGTCCTTAAAAGTGTTAAGTCAAGTTAAGTGTTCTTTTTACAGTTGGCGACATTGTTACCAGTTTTGAGACTGAAATCATGTTCTAACGTACCTAATGGACTGTAGTGAACTCAACAAAATGTAATAATTATTCTGCTTATGCCTGCAATAGTTTACTTTAGTTGTTGAAGAGAATGGTTCAGTTTGAACAGAGATAGGCGATAAAAAATGAGGACTACGCAATAGAGGTAGAAAACTCTACAGACGGAATCCTGTACAAACAAATGTCCGTAGAGTTGAATAATGGATTACACTCAAGTCAATAATGATTAATCTGCTTGGTTACGAATCAAGGGTCTCGGTGGTCTGGTGGCTAAGCCGCTAGCGTCCAGAGCATGAAGTTGTGGGTTCAACTCCCGCCCTAGGCGTTGGGAATTAGCATTCAAGTATACCCTGTAGATTCAGCTGCGTGAGGCAAGTGCCTAGTAGCGCATCCTGGTAACGGATACTGGAGTCAAAACGGTGTCGGGTTCACAGCGAGATAAACCACTCGACCCGATTCAAACGCCGTCCAATCGTGTGGTCTTATAGGGATCTCAACTGCGGGTTATTATTATTACGTACGGCTATAGCCCTACTTTAAAAATACACACGCTGTTAAATAAAAACAAATGTTCAACTTATACTGTGAGGTTAAACAGAAAACAAAATGTTGAATGACCCTAAAAACAGCGTTTTTCGATCAAGTGCCTTCTTACTTTTCTCTTTTTGCTACTCACAACACCATTTACCCAAGTTTGTTATGTCGTTACGTGAACACCCTGTATAGATGAAGCACTCAAGCTCGTATACTCTAATGTGAAATGTAAATAGAGAGAACTGGAGCAGCTATAAATATTCAGGGGTTAAATAGAGTAGTTCTGGTAACGATTGTAAGGGAGGGGGTGGGAAGAGGGTTGTTGTGTTTTAGAACACCTGTTGTGCTGTGTTGTACTCTGTAGCCAGCTGATGCATTTAACTGTCTAAATATTCAAAGTTTGGTTAATTTCTTACTCTGTAATTACTGCAGAACGTGAAAAACGTTCAAAAATGTTCTTAGCTCGTTTGAACACATTTTTGAGGATAAACTATGGACTCTCAGATAAGTTAAACTTAATTATGCACTTATTAAGCGGGATATTTTATGTTATGGTGGTGACCAGATATTGTGCTAGCAAACCATCTCATTTACAAAGTATTTAAAACTGAAACCACTATTAATACACTGTGTATCAGTCTTAATTTGACCAATTACAAAATTGTTTGAACATAATTGCACTTATAGAAAGTCTTGCCCTCCTGGCAGATTATAAGTGGTTATCATGATTAATAAAGTGTTTGTCATATGTAATAATTCATTTTAGGTACCTCAGTAGAAATTAAATAGTTTAACTAATAGTGAAAAGTAAATTGGATAAGTCAAACTTTTATTGAGTTAATAATTATTGTTAGTACGCGAATAAAAATAATTGGCAATATTTTTTTATTCAACCCGGAAAAGCTAAAAATAACAAGCCCCTTTTTATAAGTGATAAGTTTTAAGTGACACATTAATAATACTTTTAGTTCCCACATAACTTAAGCTAATTCCAAATCTAAAATGTTCGTTTTATTGCGTTCGCTGTATTTTAATTACACGCATGTACAGATTTCAATCAACAGGTTAAATTACTTCGAGGCAGTAAAATATCAAGAATATGCTTTATTCATTGTCATAAATCACCGAGTCCCGTGTGTTTTTATTGCTTTGCTGTTGACTTTATAGCTTTTACATTTAAAACTCATGCATTTAGAATTCTCTTCAAATTCAACGTAACGTTTAGAGCCATAAATTTATGTTTTTGGTACTCTGCATACATCGTATGTAAATGAAAAGTAGTTTTGTGACTGTTACATATGGATGATGGTTAATATTGGCACTTCCCAACCAAACTGTTGCCCTTATTGTTTGTTATTAATAGTGTTTGTGTTTTAAAGAAGTGTTCTCTTTTATTTCTTGGTGTTTACCCTTATCGTACTATTTATGATAAAACAAAAATGCTCAGTCAAACTATGCGAAGTACGTTGTCTCGAAAAGATGGTTTCCTTTTTTTCATCATAGGTTACTCTTCTTCTTTTAAATACTTCTCTGTATCTATTTTTCCAATCAAAACCTGACTGCCTAAATTTGCTTCAATCATAAATGTCCATTAGTGTTATACTAGACACTTTTAAATTGTTTCTACTTGTATATATTTCATCATTATACTAAAAGGTATGTGGGTTTGTGGTTAAATATTGATTGGCCAAATATCTTATTAGAGTCCGTGCGTTTCTTCGTGGCGCTTGACCTTGACGACTAAAACCAGTTATAACTGGGTTTTCTAGGGTGGGGGTAACCAACTGTTCAGTCTTTCCATGGCACTCGTACTGTGAGGAAAGGCTATTACTGTACTTTTTGAAAACATCGATTTGTTCCCCCACTCTGTCCCCTCACTTCACCTCACCAAGCGCCACGAAGAAACGCACGGACTCTAACACCTTCATTTCTCGTTTTATATTATACTTATATCAGTTTGTTTCATTGAGTACTACAGTGTCAGATGCACATCGGCATTCTGGTTCGATACCGTGTTGTGGTGTCTGAGTTTTGCAAATTGATAGATCGATTTCGTATTAGAAACTTTCTTAGCTAAAGGATGTTGTTATCTTATGGAAACGTTTTCCTTTCCAAATATATTTTCTTTATAATATATACCTATATATTAATTAGATTGCATTTTAAACTCAACATGGTACTTAATGTCCAAAAAGCACCATTAAAACTCTCGCCTCAATGCAAATTATTTCATTTCTAAATGACTTTGTAAAACTGTAATTATAACCTTCAAAGAGGATCGGACTGTTGTCAGTTCTTTGATGAGAATCAATCAAATCCTAATGCTTCGAGGAATCTCAGAGTTTGTTTAATTAAAACTGGTCTTCAAGCTTCTTCTTTTCAATGGAGTTCTGAAATTGTATAAAGTATACTTTAGCCGAACAATTTTGCCTAAACGACATAATCATAATTTTTACTCTCAGCAAAATAATTGTAAAGACAAATATAACAAAAGCAAAATTAATGAGTCAAGTTATTGTGACTGTAGAGAAACTAGATGGTATCCGTTATCAATTTGGTTCCGTACAATATTTTATATCTCATAAGTTTCAATCTATATGCGGGCTGTGATTACCTCTAGACCTAAGGTCTCGTCATCAAAAAATAGTTTTCTTCTTTGGGTTTGAAGTTAATTTGGGATACGGTCAAAAATATCCTGTAAATGATATTTTTCTTTCTAAATCCATTCAGTTTGTGGGAATTTTATAATATTTATATCTGAATACTATGAATTATTAGTAGAATTTATCAAATAATTTACACAAAATAATACAAGTCGAAACCGAAATTAAGAAACTTTAACACCACACCGATGTTCAATGTTGTGGCTCCAAAGTAAATTGTAACTCGATAACACAACAAGCACGTACAAAGGGAATTTGCGTACAGGTTGGCCACACTCAACACACAAACATTAATGTCAAAGCGATGCAGTGAACAACATAGACAACTGGAATTGGTAACAGATTCCTGTATGACGTCAAAGTGTGCAAAAGCGACAATTGTGCGAATTTTCCAGTGCAAATGAGTGATTGAAGTTGCTTTTGAAACTCAAACTGAACAGTGTCAGTGTATTTCTCTACTTCTTTGTCACTACGAAGTCAGTATGTTTGTGGTTCAGTGTTGCTTTGATCTTCTTTGGCTTTGGTCTAAATCCGTCTTTCCGTTGAAAACTAAGGTTGCTGCTGGGTAATGACATTTTATTTTAATAACTGTCTCTTACTATTGATGTTTTCGCTGTCAAACCTTTAAATTACATCCTTTAAACCATCCTGTAAATCCACACGAAAATTAATTTGAAACAATATACAGAGAGAAATCTTGTGGTCTTGTAAGACAATACGATGATTAAGGCGTGGAAGAAAAAGCGCATAAAAGTGCAAAGAAGCTTAAGAAAAGAAGGATTTGCGTCTCGTGCAGCTTACCTTCGTCTATTGATAGATTTATACATCCTTTAAGCATCAGTCGGAGATGTTTTAGTTTCTAATATTCAATTCTTCTATTTTATTTTAGCAAAATCTGAAGTTGACATTAGCACACACAACAAATGGTTTAAAAAATGTTGAAAATCAAATTTAAAGGATTCAACACCAGACCGATGTCAAATGTAAATCCAACCCGATAATATGGCAACAAGCACGTACAAAGGGAATTGCGTACAGGTTAGCCACACTCAACACACAAACATTATTGTCAAAGCGATGCGGTGAACAACAACATAGACTGGAATTGGTAAAGTGAAGAAGTTGCAAAAGCGACAATAGTGAGAATTTTCGATTGAATGAAGTTGCTTTTAAAATTTAAACTGAACAGCGTGTTGGAAGAGATTGTTGTACGAAAGCGAATACGGATTGGACAAACGTAACGATTTTCAGAGTTTAAACCATTATTGCGAACATTTTCCATCGTTAGTGAGCAAGATGATCCCGTCTTCAGGTGAAAAGTAACCTAAAACATAACACAGAATATTAGAAAACGAGCTAGCCTAAAGAAATCAGCGTAAGCTGACCATTCAAGCACAACCAAACAACATGTAGCTGTTAAAGTCAAACCTAAAACTTAAAAACTAGCCTAGAAATTAAATCCATGCATAAGATGCAATAAAAACTTAGCTGCAAGATCAACTCAAAGAAACACGTTTACACTCGGTGAAGGCTCTCGGCAAAGTGATTGGTTCAGCCAAAGGTGGAAGCACCAATGACGTGAACAGCAGGTTGGCCAACTGGAACAGAGAATCACAAAAATCCCAATTTATGCACAAGCAATAGGTCTATTTTGCGTCCTTAAAGAACTTAGATCGTGCAAGATGCCCCTTCTCCTATGGGTTGTACATAAATAGGAATGTTTGTGTTTCTTTGTTCCAATTGGCCAACCTGCTGTTCGTCATTGGTGCTCCGGCTCCCGGCCGAACAAATCATTTTTCCGAGAACCTTCACCGAGTGCGGACGTGTTTCTTTGAGTTGTTTCATATAGCTAAGTTTTTATCGTATCTTATGCACGTGGTTTTAATTTATAGGCCAATTTTTCACTCAGGATTAAATAGCAGATAATAATAGTTGCCGCAATAATAGTTTAAACTCTAAAATTCTCCCATCTTCAACAACAAATTTCAAACAAAAAGAAGCAACGATTTTGTAAAAATAATAATTAATAAAAATAGGACAACTTAAAACCTCTACTAAGCATAGTTTTAAATATTCATACTCAACGAAAACATCCTTCATACTTAATATAACTGAACTTTGCTGAATAAACCCTCTCGTCAATTAGAAAGTTTAGAATATCTCTGACATTTGGAAAGGATAGCAGCAAAGTTGCCTCCGTATACAAATGTTATAGACTTGGATATCTTCTACTTGACACAGGAGCTGGATTTATTTATACATTCTCTGAGTTTCTGATAATAAACAATTTAACTTAACAGGCCGTCATATTAAAACTAACAATAACCCATGGTACAGTAACCCAAGCTCTAAAGTTTTTAATAGCTTCAATGAAACTTAAACTGAACAGCGTGTGAAAAGGATTGTTGCACGAAAGTGCATAAGGATTGGAAAAATGTAATGGACTAAGTATGTGTTGATAAGCTCAAAACATTTCCGTATTCTTATTATTTTATTCAGAGTAATAATCAATAACTCTGTTTCCAATGAATCATAGTAAACAAGTTGTTGGTGTTTGATAATTTGCACTTAATCAAAGTTAAAATACAAACTGTTTGCGATCTAACAAACGCTGCTCGTATGAAACCTCTGAATGGGTTGAATTTAACACAATATCAAACAGATTATACAGGGTACATAAAAATCACAGTTTCTGCTTTTAAATAAAAAACATTTAGTTTTTGCTATTAGTTTTAAAGTAAATTTTGGTCGACAGTGAGCCATAAATGTGATGTATTTTTACAACTTTCAAAGTGGACTTTATAGAAATTGAATGAAATTTGGAACATTCTATTTAGTCCGTCTAAAGAATATGTTAGCCCTTTATTTTAATTATTAACTTCACAGTAACACCATTTATAACGGCAGCATTTATTGGACTGTAATCCTCCAATCAACATCGTCACTTATTGCCCTTACTGAGCAGGCTTAATATGGAATACTACTCTTTACACTCGTTGGAAAATGTGTATAACGTATAGTATACATTATACTATGTTAAGTTCTACAACTACTAAGCCTTGGGTGCTGGTTTTAAAGTTAGCAAAAACAGTTTTAACTTCAGATCGATCATTTGTGTAGCCGTTAAACATGGCTTTGCCTCATTACACCAGGTAAGTATTTGGCTGAAACGCTATTTATGCTTTCTAAGCGTCACGGAAACCTCGCCAAACGTTCACCTAGCGTGACAATAAACTGTATTGAACACATAAAAGTGCCTTCAATAGTTAATCGTCCTGTAAAACTGTGTCGACTGTGATATTATCATTTACCTTTATAACCAGCGGATCCGTGGCGGATTGGTATCGCACGCGACTCCGGAGCTCATCAATCCGGTGGCGCGGGTTCGATCCCCGCAGTCACCACTTACTTTATTGTGACTAATACGGTGACTCTAGGTAAAGGTCGGGGTTGAGTGGTAGAGAGGACTTTGTAGTCCTAACTTCGCCTCGTTAAACAAGACAAACTTTACCTTTTTACCTTTTTACTTTTCAAACTTTATACCATTTGAAAACACAATTTTTAACTATCGAAGTAGTTTTCATAACAGTTGAAATGTCTAAAAATTATTCTTTTTTTCTTTAAATAAGTTTGACATTTTATAAAGCTAGCTTAAACCAAACAATAAAAAATTAAATTGTAGATTAAGTACTTGCAGAAGTATACACGTTGTAGATTGTTGCCTATCGAAAAGAACTCCAAAAGTTTTAGAATATTGCCTAAAAAAGGTCCCTAGCAAAACCAATCCTTGGTCCTGCATGGTCGTAATTTGGTAAAATTAACTTTTGATGCGAGCTATATTTTAACGTCCGAGGCCTAAGAGGTTAAATGAGCGAAGATCAGAACAGACACTTTTAGGACGAGTAATGAACAATAGTTTTGATCACCATGCAATAATAAATAGAAAATAAATTTCAATTTAAGGGTACGCTTCAGGTGCGGGCGAAGTTTCCGAAGGATTTACAGCGGCCCGTTTTTTATTTTTCAACATAATTCCTATATTAATAACCATGATATATTTGAAAACTAGAAAGGTTCTCTGACACGCGCATTGGGCGTTTCTTTCTTCGATATAATGCGTTTAAAGTGTACAAAATTTAGCTGAAAAGCACTAAAACCTGGATAATTTTAAAGTTTATTTGTGAAACTATTAAACAACTTATGAGAAATCGGGCTCTATGCACGTAGCATAAAACTCCTTTAGTTTCCAAATATATCTTATTGATTAATATAAAAATGATGTTGAAAGGTATAAAACGTGCCGTTGTGAACGGTTTGTTTGACAAGCCGCATCAGTTGAAAGAAGGCGTTGTTTAGCCAGTTGTTACGTGCGCGGTGTCGTGTGTTCCTTGGGCGGACGAATTCAGCCTTTCTCGCGGCGCACCCTTAAGTTTTAATATTGTAAAAACTCAAATTGTTCAACAGTGTCTTGAACACAGATTGTTCAGTCTGTTTGTTCAGAACAGTGTCTTGTTTTCATATTATTTAGAATAAACAGATGTAACACGGCCGTCTCCTTGTCCGTGTTAAAGTTATGGTTTCCTAAAAAGCAGTTGGTATGGTTTCCTATTATACGCAGAAAATTATTAAACTAAATTATCTAGCTGCCAGAATATTGGGTTTCGTCTGAGTAATTTAACATCAACACCGGGTAAGGTAGTTAAGGGTGAATGTTCTTCTTTTGTTCGTCTGGAAGAAAAAGAGCAGACATTTAGTGAAATCGTCGTTTGAAACTGCCGTAATTTGTTTTGCCATTCTTCCTAACCTACCCCGTGCTGAGAAAGATGTATTTTACTAATTAGATATTTATTTCAACATTCAATGCTTTCACTCTGCTTGAGAAATAAAAACTTCTTGTTGTTTTAATTGAAACATACTAAGAATTCATTGTTTGCCCCTTCGATATCAATTTGACATATAACAGGTTTTTAATTACCTCCGTCAATATCCAACTTGTCCGTATTAACAACCCTTAACGCAACATTTTTGATATTGACGGAGGTAATAAAACCTGTTTTATGTGAAAAATACTATTTGTTATAACACAATTAAAAGTATTGAGAATTAATTTCAAGTTAAGTCTCAATATTTCAACAAGAATAATTTAAATACATTTAACACCAACATTGGTGCTGTTAGGCTAGAATAAACAGAACAAAATAATGATTAAAGGATTATTAAAAACTTACTAGGAATACAGTAAGTAAGTCTAAAATTACGTATAAGAGAATATATTTCCTACCTTGTACCCGTTACGCTCACGTTTGGTATCATTACTAATTGAAATTCAATATTCCATTACCGGTTTAGAAAAGTAATTTGATACGATCAGCAACAATGTAATAGAATACGCGTCCAATTAATATTTAATTGAAATCCAACGCTTCGAGTATTGTTGACTCGTATCAGAATGTATTTATAACGATAGGTAGAAATTTCCTGGTTTTATTAATTTATGTCAGTTAGAAAAGAATCTCTTTTTTTACCTTCAGTTTTGATTACTAACATCAAAACACTAGGTTATTGTAACATTTCTGTCACAATGTTGTGCTGGCAACCTGCAGAACTGCTTCCTTGAAGTCAAGACAATGTTGGCCAGATTGTCTTGATAGTCAAGGTTATGCTGAGCAAGTAATAAAAGGGCATTGGCATAGCTCCTCGGGGTTCAGTTGCCTAGGAGAATCCCTGCGTGGGGGGACTCCATTCAAGATGCTCCGCTTAGGGAGGTGGGTCCCAATCTAAACCTTAGTTCTAAAGTTAGCTTTCATGTTCTTTTAATTGTAATTTATTTCCAAAACTTATTTACTCAGCTTCTGCATTTCTAGTTTTCTCACACTTATTTAATTTCATTTTATAATGCTCTTAACTCCAACCCAATGACTTTACTCATGCACATACTAACTACTTAAATTTACTTAATTACTACTCAAATGACTTAAGTTGAATTACTTTAAATATTTTGATTCAGCTCTTAGTATTTGATTTTCTGAAATCTTGAAGTTGCTAGTATGATCATATCTTAACATAGAGTCCAGTTACAATGACCTTTCATAGTAGTTCACATAAATTACAATATATCACTGTTTTATCCATTTAAATTTGTAGGTTTTATTTTTTCAAATAAACCTAAGTTTTAATTTGGTTTGCAAGTGCTTTTACTCTACCGTCTGGCTACACAAGACCCCACTCCCTTTTGCTCATGCATACATATTTAATATTTTTATTTATTTATTTTATATTTTATTATTTTTACATGTAACATATTTTATGCGCTAACCTTTTATGTGAATCTGAACTAATTTGCTACGTTATATGAAAAAAGATTTCAGAAACACAATCGCAGTGACAAATATATTTGATAGATCGAAAGAGACAGTATTGGAGTAAAAACACTGTGGTTAACAGAGAGAACGTCATTGTCACTGGCAAGGTATTAAACTTCGAGACCAGTGAGTGCATCATACAATCATTGTCGGTCAGTTTTCCCTCTATTTTCACGCGGCGAATATGAAATATTCATTCATTTCTTTTCGTGGATAATAAATATTCAGTCAATGTTATGCTACTCTTGTGAATTTCATTAGGCAAACTATATAAACAATTGGTCGTATGTTTAAGAAATCCATATTCCATCGAAATTTTACTAACGCCACTTGTATACACTTCATTGACGCCCTAGCTTGGTCCTACTAGTATAAATCAGTGTGTATTAGTTGAACAGAAATTATTTCAACTTAACATAAATAACAGTATAAATTTTCTTAAAGGTTTTCTTCCCTAGAAAACTAAAACAGTTGATTTTCCTCCAAGGTAACCTGGAAACGCTCCAGTTTTGGAACAGTTTCAGAGTAAAAGTTGTGATTTCCCTGGAGCTCCCCCTTCACAAAACTGTGCATGCTTGAAATTTTGTTATTGGATTATAGTAGAGCGAAATAGTTAACCAATCAATAAAAACATTAGACTTATAACTGTGTTTAGAAGTTGATTGTCTCATCATTACGTTCAAATGTTTCATCGTCGAGGTCTTTTGTTACCTAGATAATTGCTTGGATTTTTTTCTTACTGACTTGAGTTCTTACATTATAGAATTAACTGTTTATCATAATACACTTACATAATATTGGTGGTTATACAATTTTCTCTCTAATCAAATTATTCAAACTAAATCAACTACGTGAATTTTAGTTTGTCTATACAGGAATATTATAATTGAACTATGTTTTTAATAATTAGACATGAGCCTAGTAAGACCGAAACTCATCCATCTGTTAGTCTCAACTTTATAATTCGTTCACTTAAAATGAATTTATTCAATGTATGCCCTCCCGAAAAAGGTACCTGTTAAATTTATAGTAAGTTCTTAACTCTTAAGCTTTCGCGGCTGGTGTCACCATTAATATCTATGGCTTCCGGTTTACACCGCGTCACAGTTGAAAGACAAACACTGCTAAACGTTTCGACCTCGCTGTGGAGAGTCATCCTCAGTAGCTGGTTGACTGGCTAGATATTAGGAGTAAGTATAGTAAGTTACAGGAATTTTGCTAGAAATCACTTAGCACTTGTGACTACAATAGTTTTTCCTTCGAGCAGGTAGGGTAATGACACCCCTGACAAACTTAATACCTCGATACGACTTTATGAAAGAAAAATAATTCTTATAACTTTCATTTTAAACAAATTGTCTCTAAATTATACAGCTGTTAAGTCATTACACCAAGCGTACATCCCCCTTGGGAGTTTCGTCTATCCAGCTGTATAACAAAAATAAGAGCTTTGTAGGTATTGGACTGTTCAAAGCGCTTCTCTCCCAGTGAAGCACGGGTACACAGCTAGTTTCTTAAATAAAGAGGTAGAAACGCGAAGCAGTGCTTCGTTTGAGTAAAGTCTCTTTTGATATGTTATTCTCAGTTTACAAAGCAAGGACCAAATAGGTTCCCTTGATACTGCTCTTTGTTATGTTAGTAAAATATACTAAGTACTCTACCTGTAAGAAGAGCTTAAGTGTTATGGAATGCAGCTTTCTATAACATTCCAAATGTTTCAATACACTCGAAATAAAATGGTGGTTGTTTGACGTTTAAGTGCTTTGAATTTTAGCTACACTGCCTATCTGATGAAAATAATCTTTGAAGTACAATTCTTAGCGCTGACTGTACAAAATATAATTTTAATTTAGATAGAAACCCGATCAAATTTCTTGCCGGATTGAAAAAAAAGCTCGTTTGGTTTTCTGAGACACCTATAATTTGTACGGTACTATGGATGATTGGTGTAAAAAGGGGGACAGCAAAGTTCTTTAACTTTATATTGCCGTTGAATTATTTTCTAATTGTCCACCTTCGTGGTCACCTCAGAAGGATTAAGTTCGTCTACACAAGGAACACACACCGCGCACGTATCAGCTGGCTCATCAGTGAGCCTTCTTTCAACTGATGCGACCTGTCAAACCGAGTGTTTGCAAAATTCACGCGGGAACGTTTTTCACCTTTCAAAACAATTTTACATTAAAAATATGATTAATTTTGAAACTATGTGAAACATCCGACACGTGTATAGAACCAAATTTCTTCAAAATTTCCGAGTTTTTGTTCTCCTCAACTTCAATTGGTACACTTTAAACAAATAATTTTCAAAAAGAATCACCCTTTGCACGTAAAGATTAGTTTTTGATTTTAAAATGTAAATACTTCATCTTACTCACAGTGTTGGCGTACTTTGGATTACTGCAGACCCCTGCAGAGAGCACACCAGCTGAGGCGGACTCTTAAGAGGAGACATATTAAAATAAATATTGAAATCACACAACGTCAACATGAAAATATTTAAAAGCTAATCAAACTAAATGATCGTCATTTACTCCTCAAGAGAATCTGGTTGGAAGTAGGTTACTCGTATGTTGAAAAGCACGCTCGTGATTGCCCTGTATCAGAAGAACTGGCAATACATTTCCACTGGTTCGGTCGGGTTGATGATCAGGCCAGGTAATCATTGTTGTTCTTGTTTCCAATGTTCAGCTCTGTTTATTTTCTGTTTCCACTGGAACTGTATTGTTTCCTATGGATTAACAAAGGACTAAACACCTTATTCTTGACTGTGAAGACTGGAGGTTTTAATGTAAGTTGGGGTGTGTGCTTTTATTCATTTTGTTTATATTATTAACGGCATATTTACCCACTTTGGATGGTAGTATATGTTTTGTACTATAGGTTTTTGTGATTTATTGTTCGAGGGGGGGTTCTGGGTACAATATAAGAACAAATAAGTAATTATAGAAATTACAGTAGTGATTTACATGAAAATACTTAAGTAAAATTGTCTTTGAGTTTGTAACATACAAACTATACCTAATGCGAACTACCTATTGAAAACTATGCTAGTCACCTTCCATTAAAACCTATTTTCATTTGGTTAGGTTATTGTAAAAATACTGTGGCGTTCTGGCAGATAGGCCTATGCATATATCAGCTGGAATCGAATGATGTAGTCAAAGTAAACAGAGTTAAACGACCAGATAAAATACCCTACATGCAAATACCTACCCACCAATATTTTTCTTTTATCAATAGGTTTTGATAAATAAATAAATTAAATAAATAAATAAAATAAATAAAATAAATAAAATAAATAAAATAAATAAAATAAATAAAATAAATAAAATAAATAAAATAAATAAAATAAATAGAAATAAATACATAAATAAAATTAAAAAATAAAACAAATAAATCTTTTATTGCGTAAAACATATACATGTCATGCAACCGTCATTTGTATTAAGTATCTAAAATTTTGCATTCATACACATCGAAATCCCATTCAAACATACGATGTTTTAATATTTAAGTCGCGGTGTAGATAGTCTGCTCCAAGGTAACCTTTTCAAGGGGGTTTGATTGTGAAAACGCATCTTTAGAGTCAAGAGTTCAGTGCTTTGATTTGCTCAAAAGCGCATTCATTTTCAAATTCAACGATAGCTCAATGTGTGTACTGGACATTCTGACTATCTTTACAACCGTTATTGTAGTGAAAGGAAAAACTTTGTAAACAAAAGGAAATTAGATGTACCGTTACACAAAATTGTCAAATACTTGTACAGTGTTTACTTAATTTACTTAAGTTACTAAAGATTAACACTGAGCCATATGTCGCGTACTTCTTCAAGTTACGTCAACTGAATACATAAAGTCAGAATTTCTATGTTTTAATATTGTTTGCCATTGTAAAAGTCCTAACTTTCGATTTTTCAAGGAAAATTAAGAGATTTGTTGAATAAATTTGAATCAAGAGTTATTATTTTGTAAAGATTTCGATTATTTGTATGCCGGTTAGGTGTAAGTGAGGACTTGCTAGTCCTAACTTCTCCTAGTAAAGCTATTTTTCATTTCATTTCAAAGTCTTGAATAAACACTACAAAGCAAATGTGTCGGGAAATACACATGACAAGGTCTTGACGAATGAATCTCAAGATCGATATAGATTTAATCAAGATTCCTCGGTGTTTGAGGCGACAACGATGGAATTCCCATTACTTCACTTCTTATTGATACAACATACCTTGGTCTGATACTTTTTATAATAAAGGTCCATATAAACTTGAATACTAAACAATTTAGGGTCAACAGGTATTTTTAAAGTTGTCAAACTCAAGGCAACTACATGCATTTTACATATTGTTCTGAAACCTTTGTTTAATAAAAAATAAAAATAATTGTATCTTTCCTGGAGAAAACCAAATGTTGGCTGAAAATGGGTGTGCATGTTTGTTTTGTTCAACGTTTACCTTGTCAGAGGAGGAGTTATTTTATCCGGTCACCTAACTAAGTTTACTTTTACTTAATTTTCAGCTGGTATATGTAGGCGTACTATGCAAGATAAAATCCGGTAAAAATTAATTTGACAGTTTAATAAAATTACTTTGTGATTTTTTAACTTGTCGTACCGTACGGTTTCCAAAACGTTCAACCCCCACTAGATCTTAGAACTGATTGAACGAAATTTGCGGCGGGTGTGTGTGCGTCAATCGTGTAGTTCTTTTCATTGGTCGGAGGAAATTCCTCCCCTCATGACACCTGTCACTAGACACTAGCGCTTCCCGATGGCCGAGTGTTGAACTACGCTAGTTCTTAGAACCTGGGTTTCCTGTGTTAGAACTGATGATCAAGCAAAGCGAATTTTTCGCGGGTGCGTCGATCGTGCGTTTCTTTCGGTCGGAGAACCCCTCCCATCATGACACTTGCCACCTAGACACTAGCGCTTCACAGTGCCTGCGTGCTGAACTAAGCTAGTTCTTATAACTGATCGAACGCAATTTGCCGCGGGAGTGCGCGTCGATCGTGCGTTTCTTTTCATTGGTCCGGAGGAACCCCGCCTCTCGTGACACTTGCCACCTAGACACTAGCGCTACAGTGCCTGCATGCTGAACTACGCTAGTTCTTATAACTGGTCGAACGCAATTTGCCGCGGGAGTGCGCGTCGATCGTGCGTTTCTTTTTATTGGTCCAGAGGAACCCCCTCCCCTCGTGACACCTGCCACCAAGACACTAGCGCTTCCCGGCGGCCGAGTGTTGGACTATGCTAGCTCTTGGAACTGAACCAACTGCTCTAAAAAATACTAAGTCACGAGTAGTGAAGTTTTCGGTAGATTTTGTATTCAACGACTAATTGCTGCTGTTCATATTTTAATTACTTGTATTATTCGCATCGCCGTTATACTACGAACTAAAATTAGAAGGCTGCAATTGGTTGGTATTTTGGTTATAGTTCGAAGAACAACTTTAGTTCGGTTGGTCAAACTTTGTTCGTACATTGTACATACAAATTATGTTGAAAAGTGGCTCTGTAAAAACTAAAATGAGCCGAGTGGGAAAGGTGTAAAACGTTGTTGGCCGAGATATCGACCCTCCGACGTGACACGGAAGTTCTCAGGGGGGGGAAGAGGGGACACCTCCCCAGGTGGGGGAGGGTAATTATCAGCTGTGAGAATAGTACCTTGACGTGTTGAGTATTCCTGCACGGCGTGCAACAACAGGCATGCTACGTTTTGTTGTTGAAAATGGTGTAAACCTGTGTAAACGACTAAATTTTGATAAAGAAAACTGCCATCCCTACTTTTAACAGGTGGACGACTGAAATAGCATCGAGGTTGTCTGTTTCAACTCGAAAGGTTAAACAAAATCCTTAAAGGTCCTAATTGAATTCATGTCACCTTAAAGAAAAATTAAACGTATTTTTATGGAAGATTTTCTTATAACTGGGTAAACATACACCGGATGTGCCTTTTTGACATCTTTTCAGGTGGTCGTGACTTATCAAAATTAGTTATATTGTTAGACCCTAATAACCTCTGCAATTCGCATTTTCGTCTGACTATCACGAAATTTGGTACTAATGTTCTTTTTGTAAGAATCTAGTGAAGTCGTTTTCCAGCAAAATCAGTTGATCAGAAGTCCTCTAGAGGGCGTTTCATCCTTAGAAATCGGGTAAAAAAGTGCATTTGTAAAAAAATTAAAAATATCAATGAGACACCTACCTAACATGTCAACTAAAATATAAACAAATTTCAACTAAACCAAAATGGTGGCTCAAAATACAAAACATTTCAGGTCACTTCTCCAGCCCCTTATTTTTGGGCGAGGAGCGAACCCCTCAATCACGTCAAAACGTACTTTATAAGCAATATCGCTACAACAGAATGTCAACGTGGTTGAAAATATTTCAGGAAACAATAAAATATTGTTATATTAAATTAACACAACTACAGTATTTGCAAGATTAGTTAGAGCGCGCCTGTATATATCTCTTTGTAATGGCGAAGTGGTACAGAGGAAGACAAGTGCTGTTATCACGCAAGGGTTGTTATCACTTGTCATGGTGACACCTCTCATCCTTATCAACCTCCTTAAACCTCCTCTTCTCCTTCCGACACACAACCTGTTCCAAAGTCTATTGTTTGTTGTAACAACTACGCAATGATATTTAATGTTGTATATAGGGCTGTTTACTACTTCTTTTCAAATTGCTGATACACTATTAAACTGAAAACTCAATTATAAGTTCAGTTTTTGAATTTTTACCTGATATTTTATACCTACTGAAAATGAGCCGAAATGGGTTTCTTGGCTTGAAAGAGTCTTTTAATAAATGATTTTAATGTGGCAAGCCCATCAGCTGTTCCCATGATTTAGTTTGATCGGAATTATTGATTTACAATTATTGATATAGGTATTGTAAATAAGTCGACTGTTTTAAATAGATGTACCCTAACTATCGATCTTATTTAGTTTGGTTTTACTATCGTAGAAATAATCGATTCCAATCGATGCTGCACTCCATTGATGGATTACTTAGTATAAATCAAAAGCTTAACAGCCGCTGTTTCTTAATTAAAACGTTATGCTTCAAAAATTGTGGGTTTGAATAAATAGTTAAACTTGAACTATTTTAAATGAAATAACATTTAATCCAGACACATTTTTTAATAAATTAAATACCGGCGTCCAAGACGAAGGTATTGTTCAAATATGGCCAAAGAGATTTTACCATCCTCGCTAATTAAATATTCGCTCGTGGTATATGGACATTGAACTTGACTCATATTAATAAGTTTCACTGTAGGACCCTAGTGATAAAATTTTGTTATTAAATTTGAGTTTAGCACGGTTTGATTGAGTTTAAATATATCTTGGTAAAATTAATCTGACCAGTTTTAAAACAGATTTAGCTCGAAAGGGTTTGGGATGATACCATAATAAATCAGGCAAATGAAGGTTTTAGAAGTGAAGTTGACAATTTGGCTGTTTCAAAACTTCTTCCAGTTTGTTGTTTTAAAATCCATTTCAGGAGAGGTAACTTGTTGAAACGGTGAATTCAAAGCTGATAACAAGAAACTAATTATTAAACAGATTGCCCACGTAATGTTTGAATGGATTGTTTAATTGCATTTCTGTCTGGTTTGGCTGGCTTTCACTTCAAACCTGTGACTTGTCGAACATAAAGCCAAAGCTGCCTCGCCTAGCTAGTTAAAAGTGTTTCCTAAAGAGCGTGAAACTCAAAAACTCCCTAGTTTCAGTTATTTGTACACTGTGAAAAAGCTCGTTGTTCACTTTTGTTTCCAGACTTTTTAAATTAAACTACTTAAAATAATCCAAGATTCATACCATCATCTCGTCTAGCCTGATTCAAAATTTCGTTGATTCTGATTCTCCAGGTAGTGGTAAAATAATGTTCCGGTATATTGAAATCATTTTTACTGTCAAAACTGGTTTTAATTAGAAAAACCTTCAGGAGGGAACTTTAGGTACAAACTACACTTCCATCATTACCAGACTACGAATAATAACAAAATGATAAAATACAAATAACCTAATAACAACGTTTTTTCCGCGCAAACCAAAAAGGTTGGATTGAATATTAAACCAGTGATCTCCACTTTCTTAAGGATGTATAAATCTATCAATGGACGAAAGGTATTTTTCTTTTGAGACAAATCCTTAATGATTTGCACTTTATGCGCTTTCTTTCCATAAATAAAGAAGGTTTTCTAGCATTACGTATTCCAGCAAACAACAAGGTTCTGCTCATTGGCTTTCCGATCTGCATAAGATATTTGTAATGGACTAACAGGACATTTATAGGACAGACATTTTAGTAGCGACGCCGAAAACATCAATAGTAGGCAGTTGTTAAACCAGAATGTCAACGCTTACCAGTAGCAACCTTCTAGTTTTCAACGAAAGACGGAAAGACCAAAGCCAAATCCTAAAAAAGGTTAAAGTTTGCCTTGTTTAAAAGAGTTTAGGACTGAAAATCCTCACACCACTAACCTCGACCTTTACCTAGCGTCAATTTGTAGGTGGTGACTGTCGAGGCCCGCCACCGGAGTCGCGCGCGATACCAATCCGCCACGGATCCGCTAAAATAGATAGTTAAAGTTGTCTGAACATAAAAACACTACAAACATACTGACTTCGTGACAAAAGTGGTGAAATACACTGACACTGTTCAGTTTGAGTTTCAAAAGCAACTTCAATCACTCATTTGCACTGGATAATTCGCACAATTGTCGCTTTTGCACCACTTTGACGTCATACAGGAATCTGTTACCAATTCCAGTTGTCTATGTTGTTCACCGCATCGCTTTGACATTAATGTTTGTGTGTTGAGTGTGGCTAACCTGTACGCAATTCCCTTTGTACGTGCTTGTTGTGTTATCGAGTTACAATTTACATTTGCGCCTCAACATCAAACATCGTTGTGGTGTTAAACCCTTTAAGTTTAGTTTTTATTCATCTTTTAATAAACTTCCTTGATATTTAATACTGGATTGTCAAAGGTTCAAGTAAAAATAAATGATTAGACAATCTGTTTTGTGTTGCAATCAATGCTTGATTTGGAAATAATGCGTTGCAGGAACAAACGGTTATTTACAAGTATAATTAATACCTAAACCAAAAGAGTAAATTATTATTTTATGTAGTCCTGAAGTCATAATTCCAAGTTGAATCCATAAATGCTTTTATGTAACTATACAGTAACCAGTATACATACGTCAAGCCGTATAAAGGTTTTGAGTGAAAGTTGACAATTTGGCTGTCAAAACTTCCTCCACACATTTGGATTTATTTGTTTTAAAATCGCATTTCAGAAGAGTGACACCGCATAGCTTTGACAGTAATTTTTGTGTGTGTTAGTGTGACTAACCTGTACGCAATGCCCTTTGTATGTGCTTGTTGTGTTATCGGGTTAAATTTACATTTGAGCCACAACATTCAATTTTGTACTAAAAATCAACATAGTCCGTTCAGACCGTTTTCTGCCGCTGTCTTGTTCTGCTCGAGTAGATTTTGTTAATTTCTGGTTCACATGTGTGTGTGTGTACCAAGTTTCATTGAAATTTGTACACATGTTTGATATGGTGAAATAAATGTTCATACCAAATGTTATTGGAATGTTATTTTTAAATGTGCACTTCCAGTGTGTCTTGTACCCACGTCACCGCAAATGTGTTAGGCTATGTACGTGCTGAATTCCCTTTGTACGTGCTTGTTTTGTTATTGGGTTCAATTTCTATTGGAGTCACAACATTAAAAATAAGTGTGGTGTTAAACCTGTAATTTTGGTTTGAAATTTTATTATTTTGAACTGTCTTTTAATAAACCTTCTTGATTACTCATAAAATCTGGATTATCACAAATTCCAACAAGATAAATGGTTTGACAAACTGTTCTCCGTTGCATACAGTGCTTGATTTGGAAATAATGCGGTGCAGGAACGAACGGTTATTTACAAGTATAATTATTATTTAAATCCAAAAAAGTAAATTGTTATTCCAAGACATTTTTTAAGTCCTGAAGTCATATTTCCAAGTTGTATCCATAAATGTTTTTAACGATACAGTAATGTACTATATCGTTATGCCGTATAAAGGTTTTGAGTGAAAGTTCACAATTTGGGATTTATTTGTTTTAAAATCACATTTCAGAGGAGTGACACATTTGATGAATTTACAGCTGATATCAAAGGAAATTAATTATTGGCTTGGTGCCCGCAACTGTTGATGGATTGTTTAATTGCATTTCTGTAATGTGGTTTGTGGCTTTTCACTTCAAAGTCGTCTAAGACGGTTAAACTTAAGAAAGATATTTTCGCTGCATTGTAAAATAGCTCAGGTTATCATTGTAGGTTATCACTAAGGAAAAGCCAAAATACATTTACGGTCGCGTAAACTTCCAGTTCAACGACTTGATGAAACATTGGGAGTTCCACAAAGTCCCCCTCCCCCTCCCATATAACTTTTGGAAGTTTTAAATGAATTCTGGCACGTGTTTTGAGGATAATTTTACTTTTTGACATAGAAATTAGGGCGTTTTGGTCCCCTTCTTGAAGTTGAAGTGTTGGAAAAGTAGGTCAGAAGTTATTGGCAAAACTTCCTATAAGTGACCATATGCAGTATAGATTGTAACACTACATTATTTTTCCTCTTAAGTCAAATGCCAAAACTTTACATGTAATAAGTTTATATACTTGTGTAACCATCCATACAGTTTGGATTTTTATAAAATGTTAATTTTATTAAACCTTTGGGTTAAGTTCGACCACCAGCAAAATTGTCTAATTGAAAATGGTTTTTGTTTTGTGTAAGGGCGTGAAATAAATAGTTACACCAAGTGTCAATAAAATGTTGTTTTTATTGCATAAAACAATTTTTAGAGAGAAACGCCCTACCGAAAAGGCACTTCTGCGTGTATTAAGCCCACGTCACTGCAAGTTTGCTAGGCTATGCGTCAGCTATGTTCTTGAACATAAGTTTGAGTTTGACACCTCGACAATATGACTTGATTGTTCATGATTGCAACTTTGCTTTGGTGTGACGGCAGGCAATCACACTATGATTGCACTTGCTGAACAATAACCTGGAGTTCGATAACTTTGCCAATCAGACACGAAGAACTCTCTTTGAACCCTGTGAACTGGACTGATCAACAGTTATAACACAAGTAATCAATTAAATACTGTCACTAGAAACTTAAATAATGTCTTTTGTTAAATGCGTCATTTTGAACTTTTATTTTTCTAATCAAATAATTAATTCCTAATTCTATTTAAAAAATATATTGGTCTACTTCAATTTAAACATGTATATTAATTATGGCGCAGCTTTATATTACTGACCCATAAAATAAACTTGACTTATATAAAGAACGTTTTACACTGTGTTCTGAACAGGGTCACGAATTTTCAGAAGTGACTTTTGAAAACATGGCTCCGATTTTCATCTCGGCTTCATTTTTTGGTTTCCTCCTAATTATATGTACCTCAATTTAAATTAATATTTGCATCTTTGATTTCATAACCATAGTTATATTTGCAATAACAGTTATACTCAAACTTTAAATTTTGTTATCGTAGACAGATTGGGCAACACCCTGATGTATGACGTTATCTCCAGCCTCTTACGTGGTTTCTCGCTGGGTTTTTAATTTTAGTCCATAAAGAAAGTTCCACGCATTTATTTCATTTAAGTTCCTATTAGTCAAAATTCACTTTTATGGTATCCTTTCTAGTACTTTCCACATGGCTCAAAGTAATGTATTTTCATCTCATTTCCTCTTACGGCTCAGTTATTGTACTACAAACACAAAAAGGTAAAGTAAAGGTAAGGTTTGTCCTGTTTAACGAGGCGAAGTTAGGACTACAAAGTCATCTCTACCACTCAACCTCGACCTTTACCTAGCGTCACCGTATAGTCACATTACAAAGTAAGTGGTAACTGCGGGGATCGAACCCGCGCCACCGGAGTGATGAGCTCCGGAGTCGCGTGTCATACCAATCCACCACGGATCCGCTTAACATACAACATACAACGTGAACCGCTAATATCAACTCGGATTTTCTACAAATCAAAAGGTTGAATGGAATATAATGAAACTTAAACAGATCTCCGACTGATGCTTGAAGGATGTATAAATCTATCAATGGACGAAGGTAAGCTGTACGAGACGCAAATCCTTCTTTTCTTAAGCTGCTTTGCACTTTTATGCGCTTTTTCTTCCACGCCTTAAAGAAAACGTCTTAGGCTCATCGTATTGTCTTACCAGACATCAAGATTTTTCTCTGTATATTGTTTCGATAGAATAATATTTGTGGGTTTAAAACGTGTTTTGATGGTTATGCGGATTTGAGGGTGGGAAAAAAGAGTTATTAAAACAGATATCTTTACGCACCAGAAACCTTTGCTCGCATCAGAAAAACTTATTTTGATCGAATCAAAAAAAGGAGAAATTAGGCCCAATCAGCAAATTAATCACGAACATAATTTCTTCGTAGTAAGAGAGAAGTAAAAGGAATCCGAACAGACCAGTATAAATTCAGACATTAAGACACAAAATTTGAAACTCTATACAGCTGTATAAAAAGTGGGCAACTAGACCAACAAAGCAAATTTTTAATGTTATGAAACTCGAAATAAGGCAAAATTGATTCAAAAGTTGGTCAGGGGGCAGTTACAAAAATCCAAAGGAGTATCCTGGACTGATGAAAGAAATAGAGGTAATTTCGAAAGGATGAAATGAGTCTGGGCATAAAGAAAAGCCATTTTTTCAAGACGCCGTTCGTACATCACGTGATCCAACTGGGTCAATACTTGCATGTTGATAATCCTGAAATTGACTCATCGTAGGAATTCAGTTCAACCTTTGTTTTCCATCTACTTTCGCTACTCTATCGAACGCAGCTGTCAGTTTTGTCATAGGTTTAAATCTTGGTAGTTTTGCAACTAAGGACTGTTGAAAGATTGGAAAACTAAGTAGTTTACATAATTACAAGGTAGTCTTGATATAAGAAGGGTGGAAGTAATCCGATATTTCCTGATGAGTAGTATAGTCCGAACTTCCATTTGAATAACATGGTATATGGGTTTTGCATGCAGCGAACCAATAGTGAACCAGGAATGTAAACAGATTGTGTAGTGATGAGTGGTTGGACGACCTTTTTATGCTACCACCATTTTACCAATAAATCCTGAACTATTACATCAAAATAGACTAAGAACTCTGTCACACGGTTTTTATTAGCTGACCAGTAGCAGTTTGGTATCTCGCGTGATTCCGGAACTTAGTTCTGCGAATACGACTGTTCGATTCCCACAGTAATCACTAATGATTTGTTAAGTGGCAGAAAAGATTTTGTTGTCCTAACTTCACCTCGTTAAACAAGACAAACGTTACCTTTTCAATCAATGTATACAAAGAGAGGTTTTGAGCTAGAGTTAAAGGCTTTAGCAATCCATCAAAGGGATTGTTTAACAAACAGGCTGTGAATGGCACTACAACTAGAGTGAGAGGATTTGTTGTATCTTACAAATTGTTGAAACCTCAAACAGTTCTTTCAATTCCGACAACTCAATCAGTTCACAAATTAAAATAAATACAGGATTGCTCGAAGCACGCGTTTGTCTATCAATCAAGTTTATTTCATTTTGTATTATAAAAATATGTTTATTAAATAAACTTTACCACATTACTATTAAAGGTACTTGCTGTATTGTGATGTCTTCCCGTAAAGCTGCAGTAAATACGTTTGTAGTACACAAGAGTAAGATTTTTTAACTAAAAGATTTAAGAACTAAGTAATTTGCAAAGTGTGTAAACTACAATAATTGGAAATATGAGTTGCACACTAGAACTCATTAAATCACTAAATCACTATTTGAGATGCCGACCACTCTCATGAGGGTATTTTAAGGCAAATATGTGGTGAAGGATCCGTGATGAGTGGTAGTAATGAGTTATGAGGTGTAGTCTTGTTACAAACTAAGGCCGACTCTTCCTTAGAATGGGTCATTAATTAATAAACCAATGAAATACCTTAAAATGACGAAAAGTCTGATATGTCTAAACGATGGTGAGAGTTGATGCGGGTATCATCAGATGATCACTATCTGAGCCGCTTTAGACTATTAAGAACCTATATTATAAATTTAACAATTCTGTATACAAAAATACAGCAAGAAACAATGAAGAAAATTCTCTTACAATCGGATGATGAATTTAATTTGAATAACACAAGACGGTGCAAATGGTAATTGAAGCAAACTATTGTTGAGAACAAGCTAACATTAACAAATGTATGCAAACTGTGTATACTTCTTAGATAACTCTTAGCACAAAGCATCTTCAATAATATGGTTGTAGAATTTAACCTTAGTGTTGAATTTAATAATAAATTAATTGAGTTAATAGATCCATAAACCAATAGTTAACTACTTTAAAATATGGAAGAGTTATTTCAGTGTCAATGGTATTAATGCCAATTGTTCATGACAACAAAAACATTGAAGACCCGAAGAAACTTTGATATTAAGTTTAAGAATTTCTACACCAGTTTATTTCTTAATTTTCAATTAAGTGTAAGAAAGAAGTTTTTAAACGTAGTTTTAGATGATAAACAACAGTTTGATTTATTTTACAACCCGAATAGGAGGCCATGACTCAGAAAGTATGCTTTCGAAGTATTAATTTTGCCATTTTCTGATTGCTAAGACAACAGAGCGTAAAGGTGGTAAAGTTTGTCTTGTTTAACGAGGCGAAGTTAGGACTAAAGTTCTCTCTACCACTCAACTTCGACCTTTACCTAGCGTTACCGTACAAATGTAAGTGATGACTGCGGGGATCGAACCCGCGCCAGCGGAGTGATCAGCTCCGGAGTTGCGCACGATTCCAACCTGCCACGGGTCCGCTTGAGTAGTCAGTACAAACTTAAGAACATCGTTTCCAAAGCTGAACTTCACCAATGTTTAAACTGCGCGGTTGTAAGAGCTCAATATCAATCGGGAATATTGTTTAACAGGTTAACATCTACCTTGTATAGGATAGCTATAAGTTGCTACTAAGAAAAGGTTGTAAGTGGTTGTAGAAGCTATTACCTTACAGCAGTTACAGAAGGTTTATGGCCCTTAAGAGGTAAGTGTTGGTCGGCTATCAAAATGGCCCTTAAGAGACATTCCTGGAAGATAAAAACGTGACGATCGCCCGTCTCATCATAAAGTACGTGAGCTAATATTACTGTAGTTGAGATAAAATATCAATTTGTATGGAATCTCGTTTTTATAACTTAAGCACAAATCACAATAGCGTATATTTAAACAAGACAAACCTATAATCTTATGTTAGTTAATCTGAGATATTTCGCTGTGGAGTATCATCTCCAGTCACTGATTGGCTGAGTGACTGAAGACGGTACTCCACAGCGAAGCCAAAATATCTCAACCTAATTATGAAGTTTGGACGGGTGTGAACCGGAATAACTAGATTATAGTTGTGACACCGGCCACGAAAGCCTAATAATTAAACTGTACCTGTTCTGTTCAATCAATGCAAAGAGAGATTTAAAACTAGAATGTAAAAGCTCTAGAAATCCGTCAAAAGGGGTTGTTTACCAGACAGGCTTCATGTCAATTATCTTTCTGTCCCCGTCAAAACGCGACCGTTGCCGGCGTTGAACCGCGCGAGTAACAGAACCAATGGGATGGAGCCGTCCCCACGAGCAGGGCCTCGCGGGAGGACGCGTTGAACATTGCCATTTCCACGTCGGTTTGCGCGCTGTTCACAATTATGCAGTGCTCAATCACATCTTTTAACACTCGTTCAAATTAAGTAATGGGCCTAACTCCAATTTAACTTAATTTTCCATTTTAAGTCTACTGATTTTGTGTTGTTGGGGATTGAAAATCGCAACTTCTTCCGTCTAAACTTTCCAAGTGCTTAGATTTAATCTTTTTCTAGAACCAAGGCTACCAGATATCGTTTTCAACTATGGGATCTCACTTGGTACGGACCTGTTTCCGGCCGAACCTAACCTAAACTATCCTCTAGTCGCGTGGTTTTGTTCAAGGTAAAAAATCAAGATTTCTCCTTTTCAAAGAAATTAAACTAAAATGTTGACAATATATTTTCAAAACTGAGTTTTATTCTAAGTTCGTAATTTCAGCAATTACAGTTGGTATCCTGACTTTCAAAATAATCTTTCAGCTGTAAAAGTATATCTAATTCCAACTATAAACTTAGGAAACCCATACTATTAGTAGCCTATTAGCCTATTAGTAGCCATCGAAGTATTAGTAGCCTAAAATACTTCCCAACCATGGAAGTAAAGTTCACAAGCTAACTGGTAAAATCAGCAACACCAGCTGTTTCGACATTGGAAGTGTAAGTTTTAACGGTCCGATTAACTTCTACTGAAGTTTAAACTTTCATTTTAGTAGTAAGACATTGTCTTAATTGGAAAACACAGAATCCGTTTCCTTAGTTGAAAGGGTTAAAGTTTTACTTCAGTAGCCTTCGGCATTTCTTTAACTTCTTTTGGAGTCAAAGGTCTATCTCATGAAGAATTGAATGTTTAGTCTTTTACTTGAAAAAGATAGGTTGATGAATGATCTTGAATGCCGAAAGGTTTTAGACAATCTATTTAAATAATGTAGTTATTAAAATGTAAAAAAATCTTCAAACTATTAGACACAGCTTTTACTAACCTTGGTTGAGAACGAGTAGGGCAAAGTTAAATCAAATCCTAAAAATATAAGGGAAACTTCTAAAGAAAATATTAGACCCAATCAACACTGCACCACACACGTACATTTCGCAGTAGAAAGGATAATTATATACAAATACACTGACATACATTTAGACATAGTTGAAACCCATAGTTGAAGTTCTGTGACGATATGACAAGAACGCAACCTTCTAGATTAACAACTTTAGAACTTTATAACATGTAGTAAGTAGAAATTAGACAAAATTAAATGCATCGCGGTAGTTAAAGAAGATTAAAACTGCAGGTATCACTCAAACGGACTTTTATGATAGAAACACATTTGGGAAAAGGTATTCTACAATTCACTATCTTGGTCATAGGGGATAAAACCATGTCGATGTACTAACGACTAACCAGTTTAACTGGGACGCCGTCTATCCCCGAAGACCAAGATAGTACAGTGTATAATAACGACCGTGGAAGCTTATCAGCTGTATTTTATTTGAAAATTAGTCAGAGAAGCTACCAAAATCAGAGTAATAGCCTGGACTAATAAAGGAAAAAACACTCATTTCCCAAGGATAAAGAAAATCTGGGCATAAAGAAAAGCTAACTTTTCAAGATAGTATGCGCATTGTCCGATTGGACTTTTATGTAAATAGCAGTTTGTTATCAATCGAACTACACATTGTTGTTATCGAAGCTACCAATTGAACGGGTTTTCATCTTAAAATAGATACATTTGAGCAAGATACCATAACATAGATAAACCTATTGAAATAGTGTCGTCTCAAGGAAATGTTATATTTTGCAGCATAAGTTTCTAACTTCCGAACTGAAACTTGGCGGAACAAACAGCAGCAAACTATGATATTTTCCATATCGTTGCTTCTACAACGTTCTAGCTTTCTCACATTTTATACAACATATTTCGAAAGGTTTACTTTATTTTTGCATATTGTTTCCGCACTGCTAGAATACACGCTGTTTCTTCTTTAGTTACAAAATACATTACAAAACTGCTTTATAATATAATGGTACTGATTTAAGTTACTAGTAAATTTACTCTACCAAATAAGATTTAGTTGTCTTCTGTGATTGTAAACAGTTTAAATTCAGTTTTTAAACTCTTTATCATACTAAAACAGCAACATAAGAAAATGTACACCAATGAATCGAAAACTAATCTCACTAATACATAATTTTCGTCATTTTTAGGAGGATTTTGTGATAATGAAATTATTTGTATTCCACCATGTTGAAGTACACTTGAGGCTTAACTAAGGCATGGAGTAGAGAGGAGGAGGGAAGGGACAACTATCTGTTGATTGCTCTTTAATTGTTTCCCGATAAACCTTGTTCAATGAGTCGCTACTAGTTGGTTCTACTAGTAGAATACGTTCAGAGAACGTTCAGAAACTTTGACCGAGCGAAGGAAAGGTCTCTGATTCAACTCGACATTTATGATATTTTGGGATTCTGTCTGTATGTATGTTTGTTTTGTAATCAGTTTTAGCCACCATTTTTGATAATTTACTAGAAAATAGCGAATGAGGTTCCTTACTTCGAAATGGAACCACGTATATATGTTTAAGAATTCTTTTTCAGTTTTATTTCAAGATAGATGCCAATAAAATCGGTAAGTGAAACCGTTGGGTATTTTCGAAAAAAAATGTATTCGTCGAATTAAGTTTTGGAATGTACATAAATAGCAAAACATTTAATTCACCGTACAGTTAATAAATACTATAATTTTGTTTCCAAAAACTAACGGTGTGAATAAAACTTACATCAGTCAATTGAATTCCCTTAAGTGCGCAACTGTACCATTAACAGATACTGTTTCAACGAACATGTTTGAACTCTGTACACCTACCATTGAGTGAGAAAGAAGCTAAGAACCATTCTTTTCGATCGAGTTATTGTTGGCCTTTTACTCTAGTATACTTTTACTCTAGAGAGTAAATTTGTTACGCAAAATCTCCTCAGCTTTAAATTTTTTTAGTTGTTTATATATAAGTTTATTTAAGAAGGAAACTTCACCTAAACTAAACCCATGGCCATTGGTTGAAAATATTACATTAGAATAAATTATAATACGCTCTAGGGGTTGCATTATCATCAAAGAAATAACCACCGTAGATGTCAGCCATATTATCAAATCAATTAGTTTACTTAGTAGGACATAATAATAATTTATTAGTTAATGTACAAAAGGTTTTTGTGTTGACAAACAAACATACTACAAGTATGTATATATTAAAAAAAGTAAACCCACTAGTAACGGCAAAATATATAAAAGTTTAAAAGTAAAATATATTTATGACGTTGATTAACTATCTCGATCCATAAACTAACCTAAACTGTAGAAAGACCGTTAATTAAATAGGACTTTAATTTGTTTTGAAACTTTTTGATCCCGTTAATAATTTGATTTCCTCTGGAAGTGATTGGAACAATTTAATACCGGCCTGAGAAGGTAGTTTTTCGAACAAACAAAGACGGTGTGGGTTTGATCTGAAATCGTTCCTATGTCGCGTGTCATAATTATGTACGTCAATGCCTTGTTGTAGAGCACACTTATTTACAGTTTCATAAATGTACGAACAAGGCAAAGTTAACGTGTTGTTTTAAAATATCACGTCCCTGTAGTTCATTTTTGAAATAATTCGTATATCCTTTTTCTGTAAAACAAATAATCTCAAAAGTTGGTAATCTGCGCATGATCCCCAAATACTGATGCCGTACGATAAATGAGGATAAATTAGTCCGTAGTATGCCATTTTCAGGACATTTTCTTTACAGTGCATGGATGATTATAGAACTTGATAGAAAACTACTAATTCAAGTATACCTCTTATGTCCATAGATTTGTTCAACGCATAAAGAGTAACTTAAGGATCAGTTTTGGGCTATGTCATATGTGTTTCATAATGTAAAACACACATCTTTAGGTTCATATTTTACTGCATGGGAAATTTTGTGACGTCAAAGTGTGTGATGGCCTACTCTACATAGACTTTGTTACTTTTTGGGTAGCTTTGCTACGACCAGATTGCTAGAACAATGAGTGTCTCGGGAAGTCTCAAAGCGTCTCCCCGTATTGTATTGTATAAGGACTCTTCATGAAGGTGGAAAATCTGGTCAAATGTCCTATTTATCTTCACAAGTCCATCCAACAGTATTATTTGCCTAACAATTTGAAACGTGTAACATATCAACTGTTAACCAATAAGTCAAACTGTTTGCGGACAGTTACAACTTCACTCTCAATGATACTCTGAGTTTATCTTGCTTATTGAGTTATCTTGTTTACCTCAAGTTCAGTTCAAGGACGGGTCTGGACGTAACTCGTAAACACATTTATGTACCTGGATCCGCTAGGCTTTTAGTCTAAATAAGCAACTTCATGTTTCTTTACAATGTATAACAGTGTTTGAAAGACCGGAGAAAATAAGTAACATACGAGGCTTATAATTTATTATCCTTCTATTTTTGAATCAATAATCAACGGGATTTGCACGGTTTATTTGAAAACGGTCGAAATAAAAGAGGGAATTTATGTTTGTTTTCGGTTTAAAATCTGTCTTACCAAAGGGTGTTGGGGTAAGAAAGACAATTTCACAGTGGTTTCGAGGAAAGTTACATACATTACGGAAATCTACTGTCCCGAATATGTTTTCTAGCTTGAGATATGGAAGTTCTATTGTATATGTGAGTTTTTTTATACATGAAAGTGACCTACCACTAGTTCTAAATCTGTCTTGCTGAGACAAGATCCGAGATTGAAAATGGGAGGCTCCGCTCGTATACAAATTTTAAAACAGCCTTGACGCCTTTTATTCGCTTAAAGTAAATTTCAAACTTGCCTGTTGTGTGAAATTTATACCTATTTAGCAGGACTTTGCGCTTATTACGCCGCATAATGTTATCTCCTGGTGTGACGTTCGTCTGTACATTGAACAGCCCAAAACTGGTTGTCACATGTTTTCAAATTAAGCATTAGTGTTAAAACAACATGTAACGATTCGCATAGCCACACGGAAATAATTTTAATAAATTAATAACACACAGTCATACAAACTAACCAGAGAATAAGGAAAATATTCTTCTGTTTTGGTTGAAACAAGCACATGGGAGAGAGCCAATCAACGAACATACAGTGTTCACGATATGTACAGTACAGATCCACAAGCGTACTCCATTTATGGAGTACTTGATGCAAAGAACATCACACCTGCAAATGAATATGACCCGTTACAAGCACCAAACTAAGGATAAGGATACACTTAATACCTCTAGAGTAGTACTTCAAGTAGTATACAGCAATACCGTAAGCAGTAAAAGTTCGTCTTGTTTAACGAGGTGAAGTTAGGACTACAAAGTCCGCCCAACCTCGACCTTTACCTACCATCACCGTATGATCAAATTACAAACTGTAACAGGGGACTGCGAGAATCGAACCCGCGCCACCGGAGTAATGAGCTCCGGAGTCGCGGGCAATACCAATCCGCCACGGATCCGCTGATGTAGTTAATTACATACACAGAACAGTTCTATACGACGTGGTTGATTTTTTAGGGCTGAGTAAATTTACTCATGCACAATACAACAAGACCCTTTTCCCAGAACACTTTACAGAGATAACTTATTTCTTCCACGCGGCAAGATTGTGAGAACCTATTTTACCCATAAGCGAGCGTTCGACAGAACAACAAATATAATGAAATATTATATTGTCCCGTAAGTGCATTTGTGATTTTAGAGTTAATTGCCTGAAATGAGTGGACACGCGCAATATGGCCGATTTCACAGGATCTGTTTGCTGACGTTTACAACTTCACTCTCGATGATACTCTCAGTTTGTCTTGCTGATTGAGTTATCTTGTTTACTTCGAGTTCAACTGAGCTCACTTCAGGCTGAGTCCGCCAGTTAAGTTGACATCGAGCGCAATAAGTTCACATCACTTGACTAAATGGAAGATACTTCTCTAAAATTGCCATTTAAATATCGCGTGGCTCTATCGCTGCCCTTAGATAGTATATTTTCCAAGGAAGGTTGACATTTGAGTAGGTTTTGAGGTTACGTGTGTTGTTTTGTTAGAGTAGCTGAAATAAAGTCCTTTGAATAGTCTGTTTACGTGTTAGTCCTTCAAAAAATATACAATATTACAAAATATTTAAGCAATAAACTTAACTCTTGGGCTTTCGCTGCCGGTGTACAGCTATAATGTAGTTCTTCAGCTTCACATTGCGTCAAAATATCATAATAACTATTTTGGGTTTAAAACTTATGTGGTTTGTCATTTTGAAATAAAGCTTTTGGGTTAACCACAATGCAACCACAATATTTATTTATCTATTTACAATATTAAAATTATTATTAGTTTATCATAGAATAGTCGAAACGTTTTGTGTTTATTAAATTCTGTTTTCATTGCGGTTACAAAAGTTTTATTTCAATCGTAATAATTAGTATGAAATATTTCGGTCTTGCTGTGGAGTAATACTTTCAGTCACTGATTGGCTGAAAATGAGCTTCTTGCTGGTTGCTTTCTGGTATCCTATTGGTGACAGGGCTGCCAACCGTCTATTGGGGCAGATCCTAAAGGCGTCTTTTTAATAATGTCACAGCCCATAAGATTAATGATAGTTGGCATCCCAGCTCCAATAGACTGTTAGCAGATCTGTCACCAATAGGTTAGCAGACAGCAACCAGCAGGCAGCTCAGTTTCAGCCGATCAGTGACTGAAGATGGTACTCCTTTGCGAGGCCGAAATATTTCAAACTAATTACTATGATGTTTTGACCCGGTGTGAACCGGAATATTATAGTTATATTACTAAGTGTAGTACTGGTACTAGTTTCGTTATCTACTATATTTTACTTTTATACGGTATAGGCGATCTAAACAATACTTCGTGTTAGTGTAAAGACAGACAGTATTAGCTATAAAACTGTGCAATACAATATTTATTTAGGACCATTAGATTTCAAGCTATTCTAAAATGTAAATTTCCTTACATTGCCTTTCCGGGTAGTCGTTTATGTTGTACTCGGACTTAGAGTCCGTGCGTTTCTTCGTGGCGCTTGACCTTGACGACTAAAACCAGTTATAACAGGGTTTTTGAGGGTGGGGGTAACCAACTTTTCATTTTTCCATGGCACTCGTACTGTGAGGAAAGGCTATTACTGTATTTTTTGAAAACATCGATTTGTTCTCCCACTCTGTCCCCTCACTTCCCCTCACCAAGCGCCACGAAGAAACGCACGGACTCTAGTAAACGGCTAAAAAACTTGAAAGGGCGTCCGCCACACTATTAATTGGACTGCGACACTCAAATTCGTCAATATTTCCGGGCAAACCAAAACATAAATACTTGTTTTTCTGGTACTCTCTTTCCTCTAGCAATAAATTTGATATCAAAAATGCGTTTACCCCAATTATGTCACTCATTGAGGTCAGTGAAGCCTTAATTCCAAAATCAAACAAGGGCCTGTGCACAGATTACATTCAAATATTGAAAGGCTCGGATATATTCCACAACCACGAGTTTACAACTTGTTTCAAACTCAGGTCACGTACAAAACCACTTAGTTTGAGAAAATATGTATCGACAAAGTGACACGTTCAGAATTGGAACGTTGTTGGTAAAACTATAATCACCCCTAAACTGTAGGAGACACGTGGATTCTTTTTTTACAAAATACAAATTTTAATATAAAACGCTTGAACCACCCAGTTTTTATTTTCGTTTGCGAGTTGATTGGACCGTCGGATTTGAAAGGACTGTTTGCGGTATCAACACAAGGATATGAAAATCCTCTCACCCTAGTTGTAGTCCCATTCACAAGCTTGTTTGCTAAACAAATCCTTTGATGGATTGCTAAAGCTTTTACGTTCTAGCTCAAAACCTCTCTTTGTATACATTGATTGGAAAGGTAAAGTTTGTATTATTAACGAGGTGAAGTTAGGACTACGAAGTTCTCTCTACTGCTCGACCTAGACCTAGCGTTACCTCATGGTCACTTACATGGTCACAGTGGGGATCGAACCCACGCCTCCGGAGTGATGAGCTCCAGATTTGCGCGCGATACCAAATGTGCGTCGCACACGGGTCCGCTACAAAATGTGCTTATTTCGTGAGTTAATAATAAATAACAATTTTAATTTAATTCGTGTGTCTACTAGTATCTTTAGGATTTTTCGTTCTCTAATAGTAAATTGATTGAACACTGGATTAGTCTAAGGAAAATGCTTTCGGCACGAATGAAAATTGCAATGTTTTTATCAAACGTATAATGATAATAATGATAATGAGTGATAATGATAAAAACGTATATAAATCTATGTTTAAAATGTATGGCATCCTAGACAGTAAAGATTGGGTTTCCCTTTAGTGCGTATGATACTCTGGATGTGTTCAAGCCAACATTTGTTTAAGAGGCCATTCTCCTACCATTCAGTTACTTTTAAATGGACCAGTATATTTTTAAAAAAGTGAGTTTATACACAATAACTAATGAAACGCCAGAAAAAAATTGTTTGTAAAAATTCTACAGCAAAATGATAGTAGAATTTCGTGTAGTTTGGCAATGACTTTTCTTCTTTTTAAGAGGAGGAATAGTCAAAGATTCCTTTGCATTCAAGTGATTAGAAAGAACCCGTCGCTTCAAACCAGGATTCATTAAATCTTGATGGACGCGGAAGACTTAGAATCAAAGCTAAAGGAAAATTGGGTTCTCACTACAAGTCAGTTCAACTATTTGATGAGAGAAAAATCTCATGTATTTCAGTGTTCAGTAGATTATGAAACTGGTTCACGGTTTAAATGTGTGCGTGTTTTGTTAAAGACAAGTTTTGTACCTGCGTCCTTTTATTGGCGCCTGAAAATATGATCTACCTACTTAAACTAGCAAATCTCATCAATGTCTGTTCATGAATGCTTACGTATTTAAAGACCCAGACATACACAGTACAACCCTGTGTTATTGATTATAAAGGTATGTACCATTGTAAGTCAATGACACTGTTTCGAGTAAAACTTGCATTCAAACTAGGCGAACTCAGTTTCTTGTTCTTAAAAATAAATAAATAAATAATCGTTTATTGTCGTTTACAATAGAAATTGTGTGACAAAAAAGAAGATGAATGATTAAAAGTAAGTAAGGCAAACTCAAGGACTAACCTTGAGGCAAACTCACCACCAAAGTACATGACAAAGCCTGACATTAATACCATTAAAACTATAAATACTCTTATTAAACCAATAATACTACAAATCGATACTTTTATTGGCCCATAAATTCACTTACACTATAAAACGTATGTCCAATTAAATAATGTTTGAGCCTAGTCTTAAAAGTGTTCAAATTTTGTATATTTTAAATTTGTTGGGAGATAATCAGTGTTATACGAGTAAGATCAATGTTTTAAAACACAGTTTTTTTTATTTATCGCAACTTATTTTTGTTGTGAAACTTGTGCAAAATTTTGGTTTTAGATTTGTGAAATTATTTTTGTGGTTTAAAAGTTTATACTTGTACTAAACACGAACTATATTCAAACTAGTCTGCATCTAAAGCTACCCACTAATAATTATCTTCGTCGAACATCAAATATTTCTAGCTAACCCAATCGCCAAGAGCAACATTATTAATTAGTTTACTGACGGTCCAAACTAATTAATATTCCACCAACCAGATTAGAGTCTCTGCAGTTTGTAAATCCCTAAAGTTACTACTTTAAACTTGTGATTAAATGACCGTTCAAAAGGTACTTAAGCTATTTCAACAGCGCATAAATAACCCAAACACTTTGAGATGTTTAATTCCTATTGCATAGCTTCATAACTTAAGCTACATTTAGCCGACGCGCAGCCATAAGCGCTACCCTAAATTCTAACGAATTTTGAATTTAGCGGTGGCGCTGTCATGCGGGTACTCTTGGCACTTCGTCGCAGTGACCAGTGGCGCTACCTAGGCTGTTGGCTGAGGAACTATAACCAGCCTCGGGTAAGACCGCTTAAACCCCCATATGAACAGATATTTCACCTACTATTATATTTTCTTTTGTCATAATTAATATTCTTGAGTAGTATAACCTAAGTGAATCAAGTTTTTGGGAAAGCCCTCTTTTCCAGTTGGAAGAATGGAAGAACATTGTCAAAACAAACTTGTTTGGTCGTAAATTAGCGTTCAGCCGAACTGGAGTCTTCTTAAACTTGTTGTTTTGCATGTAAATATCTTGGAGTTTGGATCGATTTGAAAACAGATGCGGTGGCGCTTCTACAGGCATTCCGGAATCGGATATTATTTTGCCAAAACTGATATATATTTAAAACTAATTAACTAATTATGTTTTGGAAAGAGAAAGTATACAACTGACAATATGCCGCGCATATTGCTAATTATTTGGATTCAACCGCAAAGTTAAAGCCGTTGTCTCATCTTGTAAGAATAAAGCCTAATGGTACGATTGTCCCAATGAAAGGTGAATACAACATGTAACAGGGTACAATAAGATAGTTCTACTATTCAATTCATCTGTACTATTTAATATTAATACAAACATAGCCAATCACTTCGACAATCAAAACCATCAACAATAAAACGTTAAATTATTTTTCATAATTGCAAACCCAAGAACTAATATTTTAATTTCCTATCGGTGGAATGTTGAAATCTGCTTCTGACCAGCCCTCCTTCCAATCAAACACCTGTCTGATTGTGTTTCTATAATAAATTGCCCAATGAAACAATTTCCTAAATACTGCAGTCAATCTCGATTCTATATTAAATTAGGCCCAGTATTTTCTTTAATTATTCTAGGACTGCTATGTATTTAGACTATTATACCTTAAATATTTCTTTGTGTTTGAGGCAAATGTAACCAAAGTAAGCTTTGTAATTTTTTCATGTTTTCTTTTTCATAATAAATTTTTATTTATGGTTTGTCAAAATTCGTTATTACAAAATCATCAAAACGTTGGTTACGGGAATTTAGAAACATGACCATATGTTACATGGGGCTCTTCGTCATATGATTGCAACTGTCAAACTTCTAATGTAGTTCCTATTAGTATTGTAGTTCTGACGGGTCAAGTTTTAATTACCCGAAACAGTTTTTCTCCGGAATGGCTTGAAAAACTAAAATGAACGTCACACACAATTCATCCTTTTTGTCATAATGTTGCCATTCAAGGAAACGAGTAGTAACTACTGTGTGGTTATTCCGATAAACCAATACAAAATACATAAAGCCAAACAAAAATTAGATTTATTTATTTTTTTGCTGAGAATTTAGTGCGTATATTTCTTTAAGTGTTTGCAATTATGACAACTAGTTAAGGAGCAGGTTAAAACTAAACACTCTAACTAATGTGTGTCAACTTAGATACCTGTGTGGACTCTGTATTCTTGGTAGTGTCTGTGTGACATAACACGCAGTGCGACATGTTTTGTTGACATAAACTTTTGTCGAGGCTTCACAATCTGAGTGCGTCCAATCAATGTGGTCTATCTACGCAGTGCAGGTGTTTGTGGTTTTGCTCAAGAAACTGTTGTAAAGTATTGTGTAACTTCTTGGTAGTGAACTCGGACTCATTTTACTTTTGAACAGGAGCAGTTTAGTAAGGCATGTAAAGTTATTGATACTAAATCAAATCAAAACTGGTAATGCCGTTATACTTGATTGTAGTATTTTTTATGGACAAAAACTGCTATGTATGATACTAATAAAGAAGTTAACGATGAAGTACCCTGAATTAACATTTTGATCACACGACTAGTTTCAGGACTGAGCCCATTATCAAGTGTATAAAAAATTGTTCTAGTACATCTTGCTTTGTATGAATAAAAATATTTTGTTCAAATATTTGATTTTTCAAAAGTCTTTAAGGTTGTGTGAAATTATAAAAGAAACATACTGGTTTATACAAGAAACTTTGCTTTTTAGTCAAATACAAATTCTGCATCTTAAGACGGCAACTTCACAAACATACACACTTCAATATTTACAGTTCATTGTAGATCCACAGATGGACTTCCAAAGTAAATACTTATTCAAAGTAAACAGAGAGTAATCAATTTTGTGTTTTATTACATGACAGTGTGTACGTTGTTGGCTCCAACAAGTTTTGTTTTCAGTGAAAATAAAGCTATTAATTTCTATTGCGAAAGAGAACGTTACGCCACTAAATCACTATTTGAGATGCCGACCACTCTCATGGGGGTATTTTAAGGCAGGATGAGTGTATGTGGTGAAGTTATGAGGTTGTTGATGTGTGTGTGTGATGATACATTATTAGTGTTTTGTTTACATTGTTTGTAATGAGTTATGAGGTGTAGTCTTGTTACATACTAAGGCCGACTCTTCCTTAGAATAAGTCATTAATTAATAGATAAATGACCAATGGAAATACAAGGACCAACGGCTTAACGTGACTTCCGAACCACGCAGGTGATGGTCTGATGATGCGGGTATCATCAGATGATCACTGAGACTATCTGAGCCGCTTTAGACCTATATCATCCTCAAAACCTGACCTCCATGAAGCTGGATTACAGGACCACGCCACGAGTCCCAGTCAAAAAGAAATTTATAGCCCACTAAAAGAAATTCGCTGATTCACGGTAGCGCTTAGGGCTATATGTTGAATGGCATTTGGGTTATTGTTTTTAGCTTGTGGCTGTATGCACATTTACTTAAGTCAAATGCGACATTCGCGTGGTTTATTTGCAAACAGTTAAACAAGTGATAAAAGAAGACAACCCACATCGGGAAATAGAGGAAATGGGTCATTTCCGGTCACGCTCACAGATGACGTCAGTTCCGGTTATCGGCAAAGTGCAGCTGTTACGGAAAATAGTCGACAATATTGTGCTGTGATAAAAATGCAATCTTCGGTTGTTTGTCGTTAGACCACTATTCAGAGTGTTTCTGAACACTCCAGCACCAACATTGTAATGTGTTGTTCCGAGATCACATAATTTTTATATTCGTTTAATTAAAATTTATGATCACAGTGCACACTTACAAAGAACATTAGATAGTTAATACAAGGTTGTATTCGGGAATTTACAGAAAATGTACAAGGTACTTTTTTCTGTTAACTGAGGAAGAAACCCAACACACTACGGAGACATGAACGTAAATTACGAAGGTTTTGAGAAAATTGGGCTCGAAATATAGTGGTGAAGAATCTAGTTCTGCTTAAAACGGTGGGTCCCCGTGGACTACGAACGTTTTGGTTACGATACTTCCACGAATAGCTTATAATGCCCTAAAATATTAAAAGAGCCCCAAAACTATGTGAATCTTGACGCTACATTGGCTTTTCAAATGAATTAGAAACATCGTTGACGCGTAAGCACAAATGCTATCGTCAATCTGCGTTAAGCTGATTTCCTGCAACAGGGTAAAACTTACACCAGAAGTGCTCTTTTTTTGTGTTACACCATACCTAATAAATGTGTAATACATACCTAAGTCATATATCAAAATATATCAGAATAAAATGCTTAATTCACAGATTAAACAAGTAAATAATTCTTTAAAAACCTTTGGTTAGTAAAATTTAGCAGTTTTATATTTTCGCTTCAAGTGAGGATTTCTGGGTAAAAGGTGTGACAAGACTAAGTTCGGAGTCGGTTTCTCAGATATCCGTGCAAGCTTAGGGCGGATTAGGAAGCTTTTTGCAAGCAAGCTTAGCTTGGAGCTTCTGCCGGTGTTTGTTTTTCGGAGTGTTTTACAAGATTGTATGCTACTAACTTATATTTTAAAGTACGAGTAGACCAAAGTCTAAAATTGCCAACCTATAATATGAACATTGATATTTTAAAATTTTGAGCTTAGATATCTAAATATTTATACCTGTTAAACAAGTCTGTATTTAATTTGTAATTTAAATTGACGAGTGAGATATACTTGTATAACACTTGTATCTATTTATGAATAAACTACTTATGACTTATGAACAGAAGGGGGTAATACGTGAAAACTATTGAAGTAAACCCATACATTATTATTTTATATTAACAAACTATAAACTATTTTCTAACATATACTCTAAATACATATATTATATTGTCCAAGAGTAAGTTATAAGTTAGTTAGGGGACTCAAGATGGATTATAGAGCCGCGTCAAAACCTATCGCACAATAAACATTTTTATTGTAGAGTCCGTGCGTTTCTTCGTGGCGCTTGACCTTGACGACTAAAACCAGATATAACTGGGTTTTCTAGGGTGGGGGTAACCAACTGTTCAGTCTTTCCATGGCACTCGTACTGTGAGGAAAGGCTATTACTGTACTTTTTGAAAACATCGATTTGTTCCCCCCACTCTGTCCCTCACTTGCCCTCACCAAGCGCCACGAAGAAACGCACGGACTCTAGCCTAAACATCACAGCAACATTTATGTCAGAGATCTAGGTTCAGGTTCCCGTTCGGTTCATTAAGTTTGTTTTCATATTTCTTTCTTTAGAAATTATCTATTTAGCATTTATACAACGGTGTGTAAGATTATAATATTTTCCGGTAAGTGTCTAAATTACATGAACTTGGTATTAGCCGTGTTTTCTTTCTCTTAATTTAGGCAAAACAAAATAAAGCTTTCCTAGAAAACGGTGACCCGATTTTGTCATTTGTTTTCAGTTTTATTATATAAAAACGTCTTTCTAGAGAACGGTGGCCTCTTCCATGTGACTGCATTAAAAGCAGAATACGGCTGTAAAAAACGATCACCTCTTTTCTAAGAAACCATAACATAAGGTAAAGAAAACAAACCATTTTTCCGAGAATTCCATCAGCTGATTCATTTAAGGATGTCAAACAAACTGATATTGCAAACTGTTCTGTGAATCGTCACTTACAGTTTTCAACATGTTTTGAATTAATTTCCTTTTGGGTCGAGGGGTTCAGTGCTTGAATTTTATGAAAGCTTTCAACAGTTTTGTAAACCTCTGCACCTTTTTGATTGCGAGTTAAAGTTATGTTCATCAAACAATGACTCTGCTGTCCTCCAAAATAAAGAACACGTCACCTTTCCACCAGTATATTTTAAAATATCTTATATGAACACCATTTTAAGCGTAAGGATGTTACTCCACATGGTAAATTAAATGGACTTAAATGTCAACAACATGGAAAACTTCTTTTTTAATTATATTAAGTTTGTAAAACCGGTTGTAAATGGGCTCCCGCTCCAAGATAAATATTTCTCACAATATCAACGCAAAGATATTCCGTTACACGGTCTCGATAATGCGTAAGCTTATCCACTGAGAAAAGCAAAGACTTGAGAGTGGAAGGAAGACAATGCAAACAGTTTGACAGTTTAATGGAAGGAATGAGTGACTGAGAGGTGATTTCAGACAAGATTTCAGACAAAGCTGCTTTAGTTAGTCAATCGAGATGATAAATCAGCTGTTATACTTACTCTTCTTTATGTATAGACGTTTTCTTATAGCGAATTTCCTAATATGTAGGTTTACGTAGCCACAAACACTACCGTGAATCCTAGCAAATTCCACGCCCTAATTTAAAACGGCGAATTTTTTCCTGTCTACGCTAATGGTGTTTTACTTTGTTACTTAACCTAGGCTTTGTAGGATCACAAAACGTGTTTAGGGAAAGCGGTCCAAACCCTTGTGCCTGCGCCGGGAATCGAACCCGTGACCTTGCGCTCTGCAAGCCGTGACGCTACCCACTGAGCCATGCACGGACGCAGACATTCGACTTTACTTTTGTCATGGGGGCGTTTCTTTAAAAATGTTGGATTTAATGATACTTCTGCTTTGATACTTTGTTGAGACACCGACCACTCTTGGGTATTTTAAGGTGAATATGGGATGGTGGTGAGTGTGATGAGTGTTTTGATGGATGATGAGGTATAGTCTTGTTACAAACTAGGGCCGACTGTTCACCCAGATTGGGTCATTAACTAAGAGCCCAACGACCAATGGAATGGATCAACGGCTTAACGTGACTTCCGAACCAAGGATATCAAAACTGTAATTGTAAATGAATTTTGATTTAACTTTCTGTAAATATTGATGGCACCTTTCATTAGTTGGGACCAAAATCGAAAAAATCCAATCAGCCAGACCAAAATGGGGACAAAAGACGTATTTTGTTGATTGTAAACGGGTTTAGTGTTTGTCGATTGTATAACTCATGTTACGTGCGGTGTTATAATTGTTCTACTACGTTTAATCGAAATCGGATCATAATTATAATTTTATAGCATTAGGGTCCACCTCAGGGTCATATTCTTTCAACTGAAACGGCCTTACTGTCAAATTAAGCGCTTGTAAGGGTTAACGACGGACAGTTTTTCACTCAAACATAGTTTTTACATTAATAAACGCGTTTTGTCATAGTAGTTTAATAGTTTCACAAATAAACTTTGAAGTTGTCCAAGTGTTAGTGCTTTTCAACTCCATTTTGTACACTTGAAACGCATAACCTCTAATATAATAAACACTCAATACGCATGTAATCTAGTTCTTCTGGGTCAAACTGCGCCAAAATTAAGTAATCAGACTGATGAAATATTTCGGTCTTGCTGTGAAGTACCAACTTCAGTCACTGATTGGCTGAAACAGGTATAAAAAACAACTTTGTTTCTATATTTATGGAAAACTTTTACAATCAAACCACACCCGCGCCAATACTTTGTGTTGCATGTGAGTTTCAATGTTTAAGCTTCAGCTAAGAATGGGAGATAAGAGGATGACGACGTTTAAACTATCGAGTTTGCCGTAACCATTAAAGCCTTAAACGCTGCTAATAGCCTTGTTGACAAGGTAAACCCCAATCCTCCTTCACTAAAGATATTAGAATAAGAATGGTTTATTTTCTTTGCCTTTATACATACATTGCGAGTACAGATTACATTTCATTTTACTACATTCTACATAGAATTACATTCCCAGGCTGACCTGTACTATGTATTAAAAAATAACACTAGAAAATGGACAAAACAAAGAAAAATAGGCCCCTAGGATTTTTGGTCCGTTTATGGGTTCCATCACTGTAATAGAAATACAAGAAAAGAAGTTCAGGAGCTCTCATGCATATAAAAATAATTTTAAAAATAGCGTACTGTGTAGAAATAAAATAAAAACATGTTTTAGAGGTACTGTGTGCACAGTGTGCCCCTTACAGAAATGAGGAAAAATATTAATGAATTTCAAGTTTGAAAGATGTGTTTTAGAAATAAAAATGTATCAACAGTAGAATAACAATTCAACTAACAGTAAAAAAATTGGAACTAATACTAGATATTGTAGATATTATAACTGGAACTCGGTGGCATCTTATTCGCCTTATTTCAAGAAGGTTTATTATGTCACTTAAGTAAACTTTATTTTAATTTTCTTCAATCTGTATTATAAGACCTAATGTTTTATGTAAAGTTGGTTTTACTTGAAACAGCTGAAACTGTTTTAGATGGAACGTATATATAAATCTTGAATGGCGTATAATATAAAATTGTTCATAAACCTGCACTCTTTTCAAAAGTTTTAATCTCGTTGAATATCAGATTCCTTAGATTAAAATCAGTAATGATGGGCCTTTTCTTTGAACATCATAATAAAACCAGGCCGACACGCAGCTAAGCGCTAAAGAGCCGCTTGCATGAGTTAATCGAATTTCATTGCAATTTGTGACTCTTATTAGTACGCCCACAGCCTCGCTTCGGCCTCCGGCCTCAGCTTGGCTTCCAGTGTGACCACGGGCGTAGCGCTCATTTAACGGCCTCATACTTACGTGTTCTTTTACTTTTCATGTGGTTTCTGTTTATTTTTCGAACAATATAATATGAATATACAATGTATTTACGGGTAGGGAAGATGACCTAAAAGTTGAAACCGGTTTTTGTTAAAGGAACCTATTAAACTGCTATGAATTTCTATTTTATTTCGTATGACAATCAAACCACCCGGATGCTCTTTCTGTGAAAACCTCCCTTTCAAGTAGAAGTATTACGTACGAGATCACGTTGCTGAAAGAGGTTTCATTTATGTAATGGAGAGCCGAGGTAAAGTTTCATCCGTTGAAACTGTTGCGGCTGCCGACTTTTGTGAAAGCAACAGTTTGACATAAAAATATTACATTCCGGAGGTGAAGTTCAGAGTTTGCTATTTAAACGCTTATTGTTTTTCATTAATAGACGGTTAAAAACGTGGAGAAGATAGAGAAAACCTTTATTGTTTGAAACAATTTTCCCACACAAATTTGAGTTCTTGACAAGAAGAAAACAATACCGGAATAAACTGGTATAACTATTCAATCACCTCTGAGTATTAATTTTGATACTTTTGACTACTTTGACTTTAGGCACCGGCCATTCTTAGAGGACATTTCAAAGTGAAAATGAGATGAAGGATTATTGCTATGAAAGATTACTATTATGAACGATGAGGTGTACTCTTGATACAAACTAGGGCCGACTGTTCCCTAGATTGGGTCGTTAATTAATAGCCCGCGAACCAATATAACTGAACCAACGCTCAAAGAGACAGTATAGTGACACAATTCAGCCGATAGGGGACAGGTTTTGTTTATATGTGAAAAGACTCATGTGTTGCACAGATGGATTAATGGAACTAGTATGTTCAAAAGCAGAACACATCGGTGTATTGTTTGTACAAACAATTCTCTTCGGAACATCAATCAAATCATTCACCAGTTGTTTGAATGTGTGTTTTTCTGTCGGCAAACCCTTTAGACTGCGACACAACTTTGCAAAACAAATAATACACTGTCTAAAATACGAGTGTTGTGTACTATTCGGTTTGTTTCGGTTGTTTGTACTAATCGGTTGGTTTCGACTTAACATAATCGATTTCGTTCCTCAAATAGTCAATATGAACTGGGTTTCAAGTTTAAAGCCCACGTCTTAGCGAGTGCATAGAATAGAGGAGTGAAGTGCATCTAAGAAGCTTATTGAAGAAGGATTTGAAGTTTTAAGCTCAACCTCGCCCACGATATTAATATGACGTTGCAGCCATGTTTTAGAAAATGTCGTTTGCACTATTACAAGTTCTTGTACCGAAGGATTCTTGTTTCTCTTGAATATTAATTATGAGTTATTTTTATATTTGTAGCAGATTACAATCTGCTGTTTAATGATCAGATCGGACTATGGTATGATCTATTGTAATTGTTTTAAGTTTGCCAAAACGATTCCGTCTTTAAGAAAAAGGTAAGACACTTGTTATGCACCCTACGACCATTGTTTCTTTTCTAGTGAAGAACTGTTCAGCACCTCAAGACGGTCGTCAAGGACCTAACAAACGCCGCCTTTATCAAAAGTGTTACTGTGAGTTTTAAACGGTTGGATAAAATTAAAAATACTTTTAAAGAGCTAATTCAATTTTTATTTTACTTTGAAAAAAAACAATTAGTGCAGAACCTTTGAGGTCTGAAACCCCCAATTTACAGTTTGAACTTCTAAACAGTGGTCCAATACATTCTGCATAGTATGTTTGACATAACGTAGGAATTACGATGCTTACAGAAAGATATCAAGAACAGCATTTGTTTTTCGCAAACATATAATTGGTTTCAAGCCCGTAGGCTTAAGTCATCGGCCACACTATATCGTATCTTTTAACGCCTCTACTGCGCACCCTAAAAGGTCACGGGTAATACTCAGTCTTAAAATTAAAGGCTAATACATATATCCATTTTTACAAATAAATGCTCTCTAAATTTGAAAAAAAATAGAATTTGCTTTTACATCAATCTTTTAGTGTGAAACTCATACAGTTTAATTTTTGGTTTTCAGAGTGTTATTTTTCTTTTATATTTAAGTCCATGGTGACAAATACCTCTCCTGACAAAGCCAACACAAAATGAACACCGCGTATGGATGAATATAAAGCACAGTTTGGTGTAATTACATTATTGTAGAGCACCGTATACGTAGTACTGGTCATTGGACAGGTTAATTACAGTGGCCAGAGTAATCAGGATGTTGATTAGTTTCTGTTTGTGTTTCGAGGAAATATCACCAACACAGTCTCTTATCAAGTTATTCGATCGAGGAAAATCAGGACAATGTAGTGTTTGTTGCACGTGAAATAAACTCTATACATATTTCCTACACTGTTTAAAACGCGTAATTATTTTACACTTAGAGGTTTACACAAGAATTTTATACGATACAAAGTATAGGTAAATTAAGAACTGTTCCTTAGAAATGAATAACAAACTTTGACTCTATGGTTTCGTAGCCTATTTTCACTCTAGGTTCACTGTTTGAATCTCCTCTCAACCAAAATTGTATACAATTATTATTTAATTAGTTTTAAAATTATCTTTGAAAAGATAAGCTGTGTTGTAGGAGAAAGAAGACCTCTAAATTTACTACAGATTCAGCAATCAACACTGGTACGATGAGTCGTATCGCCTGCATATTTCTATTTCCAATAAAACAATTTAAATTACGAGTATTTACTTATATTGGAAATACTATAGGCCCCATTGTTAATCCTTGTGGAACACCTTACTTAGTAGGAAGTCCTTCGAGGTGAGCCCATTAGCCAATTGTGTGGCAAACCACGTACACCAGAGTTTTCTTATTGGTTTAACAAAGTTATATAATGAATATATTCATAAAAATAAATCAGAGAAATTAAATTTCTTTTCGTTTGAGTAACGAGTCAATTTAACATCAAAAAATGTGTTGTACTAGAGTTAAAAACTAGCAAACCAGTAAACTGTGGCAATCAGTGCTACAATCTACGAAACTTTCAGACAAGTTCGACAATGACATGTAATTATGGGTTAAACGTTGGGGTAATTATGAGATAAACCTTGGGGTAATTATGGGTTAAACTTTGGGGTAATTATGGGGTGAACTTTGTTCTACCCGGTTGCTCCTAAACCTCACTGCAGTCCTAGGAGCTTGCTAGAGTCTGTTTGGATACCAGGAGCAAGATAGACCCAAGTTAAGTCTTTGACAGCTTTCTATTTCCTAAGCACGAAAGAAAAACAATAAGTCCACTTTTCCATTCTTTGTGTACTGGGCAAGGCAAGTGATAAATATTGAATTTTCATCTTTGTGAAGGTGAAGATTAGTGTTACTGACTTAATCTCCGCCAAAATTTTAACACAAATGTTAAGCTTAAAAGTTTACATTAAAATCATTGTCTTTTTGCTAAAACTGTAAGTAAATTTTGGGGATATAACCAACTTTCACGGTAGCTTGTCAAGTGTAAATGTTCTTGTTTTGAGTAACGTTTTAGCGTTAGAGAGCCCCGAAACTACAGACTTCTTTAAAAAAGAACAACTTAAGAACAAAAATCTTATTTCGTTTTGTTGTTAATTGTGGTATGCATATAAAAATTTCATTATTCTTATTATGTTCACTTACTAATTGAACTACAAATAATTTTGAAACCTTTTTACACGATTGAAGATTTGTTTCGCCTCAAGTCTTGTTGAATTAAATTGCGATTTTAATTTAATTAAAGTTAGTTAAATTAAATCAGGTAACATTCTGAAAAAAATTCAAAAGATTATACACTGTCTAAAATATACGAGTGTTGTGTACTATTCGGTTTGTTTGTTTCGGTTGATTGTACTAATCGATTTGTTTCGACTTAACATAATCGATTTCGTTCCTTAAATAGTCAATATGAACTTGGTTTCAAGTTTAAAGCCTCACGTCTTAGTGAGTGCATAGAATAGAGGAGTGAAGTGCATCTAAGAAGCTTATTGAAGAAGGATTTGAAGTTTTAAGCTCAACCTCGCCCACGATATTAATATGACGTTGCAGCCATGTTTTAGTAAATGTCGTTTGCACTATAACAAGTTCTTGTGCCAAAGGATTCTTGTTTCTCTTGAATATTAATCGTGTCAATTTTTGAAATTTGTATCTTAAAATATGGTTTTTCAAATACGTAATAAAAAGGAATATTTTACGAATAACGTCCCGATTTCATCCACTCAGGTCTCGAAATGTTTTGACCACACGAATCAAAGTCTACGATCAACTCGCCCTTTAGCTTATCTTGTTTGACCCTCTCAAAGTTTGATAAAACTTCAAATGTGTGTAAGATTTTAAAATTTATTTTTAGCTAAATGGATATGTAAGTAAACATAAGAAAAAGATTCTTGTATGCACAGTTAAAACCAAATCAAAATATGTTTTTGGGTTTTATGTTTTAAAGAAGTCTCTAGTTTCTGGGCGGGCTCTCTAACGTTAAAAACGTTACTCAAAACGCGAACTATTACACTTGAAAGGCTGCTGTGAAAGTTCGATTCATCTCCGTTTACTGGAATTATAACTTTAGCAAGAAAACAATGATTTCAAAGTAGACTTTCTAAACCTAATATGTTAGTTAAAAGCCTTAGCAGTTTGGTCTCGTGACAGACTTGATGAGAATTTAGGTTGAGTGACTTTAGGTTTGACAGAAAACAGGAACGCGCCAAGTGAGATTCCATCGTTGAAAGCCAATAAATTAAGTCAATAACTGTGAAAATTATATGTACTACTTACTGTCTTAAAACTCATGTTTTAATTTAATTTGACAAACAGCAAACGATTCAGTCAAACGGTTCAGCTTTGTTACGATGAGAATTCCACCTTAAAGACTTTCGCAAACCCCAGTCAACAAAATATGGAAACATAAATCTACTGGACGTGTTTTTATGTTATACTTAGATTATAGGAAGCTGTCAAAGCCTTAACTTGGGTCTATCTTGATCCTGGTATCCAAACAGACTGTAGCAAGCTCCTAGGACTGCAGTGAGGTTTGATAGCGATCAAGTAGAACAAAGTTTACCCCATAATTACCCCAAAGTTTAACCCATAATTACATGTCATTGTCGAACTTGTCTGAAAGTTTCGTAGATTGTAGCCAACACAGCACTGATTTCCACGGTTTACTGGCTTGCTGGTTTTAACTCAAGTACGACACGTTTTTCACATTAAATTGTTTCGTTAATTAAATGAGCAAGGAATTTAATTGATCTGATTTATTTTTTCACTATGTGCATTTTACAAATCATTAAACCGACTAGAAAGCTTTGGTGTGCGTGGTTTGCCACACATTTGGCTACCGTCACTACTAAGTAAAGTGTTCAACAAGGACCAATAATGGGGCTTATAATATTTTCATTATACGTAAACATTTTAATTTCCTTCATTGGAAATAAAAATATGCAGGCGATATGACTCTTTATTTCGTAGTAAATTTGGAGTTCTCCTTTTTCGTATATTGCAGCTTACATTTTAAAAATAATTTTAAAAACTAATTAAATAAACATACTATAAAATTTCGGTTGAAAGGGGATTCAAATAGTGAACCTGGAGCGGAAATAGGCGACGAAACCATAGAGTCAAAGTTTGTTATAAGTTTCTAAGGAATAGTTCTTAATTGACCTATACTTTGTATCGTATAGAATTTTTGGTGTAAACCTCTAAGTGTAAAATTATGCATTTTAAACAGTGTATGTGGATATATATTTTATTTCACGTGCAACAAACACTACAATGTCCTGCTTTTCCTCGATCGTATAACTTGATAAGAGACTGTGTTGGTGATTTCCTCGAAACACAAACAGAAACTAATCAACATCCTGATTACTCTGGCCACTGTAATTAACCTGTCCAATGACCAGTACTACGTATACGGTGCTCTACAATAATGTAATTACACCAAACTGTGCTTTATATTCATCCATACGCGGTGTTCATTTTGTGTTGGCTTTGTCAGGAGAGGTATTTGTCACCATGGACTTAAATATAAAAGAAAAATAACACTCCGAAAACCAAAGGTCAAAGTGTACGAGTATTATAGTAAAAAAGTGACGTAAAAGCTAGCTTTATTCTTTTTTAATTTAGAGAACATTTATTTGTAAGTATGGAAATCCGTATGACCCTTGTATTGTTAGAGCCAGTATTACCCGTATCCTTTAAGGGTTCGCAGTAGAGGCGTTAAAAGATCCGATATAGTGTGGCCGATGACTTAAGCCTAAGGGCTTGAAACAAATTATATGTTTGTGAGTGGCAAGAAACTACAAAACATCTCGTCAACTTTGAGTAAGCGTCATTTAGTGGCTTTACAAGAGTTTGCAACCGAACAAACGCTGTTCTTGATACTGCTAATTGATACGCTGTACGCATCGTAATTTTTACGTTATGTCAAACAGACTATGCAGAATGTATTAAACTACTTTTTAGAAGTTCAAATTGTAAATTGGGGGTTTCAGACCTCAAAGGTTCTGCACTTCCACGTGTTCCAAAGTTAATTTTTCTCAAAGTAAAAATAAAATTTGAATTAGCTCTTAAAAATATTTTTAATTTTTATCTAACCGTTTAAAACTCACAGTAACACTTTTGACAAAGGCGGCGTTTGCTAGGTTTATTTATTGGCTTTCAACGATGGAATCTCACTTGGCGCGTTCCTGTTTTCTGTCAAACCTAAAGTCACTCAACCTAAATTCTCATCAAGTCTGTCACGAGACCAAACTGCTAAGGCTTGTAACTAACATATTAGGTTTAGAAAGCCTACTTTGAAATCATTGTTTTCTTGCTAAAGTTATAATTCCAGTAAACGGAGATGAATCGAACTTTCACAGCAGCCTTTCAAGTGTAATAGTTCTTGTTTTGAGTAAAGTTTTTAACAATGCTCACGGCCTGCGTCCGTGGCTCAGTGGGTAGAGTCACGGCTTGCAAAGCGCAAGGTCGCGGGTTCGATTCTCGGTGCAGGCACAAGGGTTTGGACCGCTTTCCCTAAGAGCGTCTCTCGAACCCACAAACACTAGGTTAAATAACACAATATAAATGCAATTGACGTAGAGCCCGCCGAGAAACTAGAGACTTCTTTAAAAAATAAGAACCCAAAAGCATAAAATTATTTTGATTTGGTTTTTTAACTGTGCTTACAAAAATATTTTTCTTGTGTTTACTTACATATCCATTTAGCTAAAATAAATTTTAAAATCTTACACACATTTGAAGATGTATCCAACTTCGAGAGAGTCAAACAAGATAAGCTAAAGGGCGAGTTGATCGTAGACTTTGATTCGTGTGGTCAAAACATTTCGAGACCTGAGTGGATGAAATCGAGACGTTATTCGTAAAAATATTCCTTTTTAATACTTATTTAGAAACCCCATCTTTTAAAATATATTGTGTTGTTTCTGCTACAAACCCCCACCTTGTATTTACAACCCCTCTAGGCATAAATCACGTGGGACAGTTCATATAAATCTACTCTCCTGGTCACGGAGAGGCTTAAGGTAAACATGATTTGTGTATAAAACCTGGGGTTTTGTAGGCCTAATCCAAATCCGCTTATGTTTAGGTATTACTTTCATCTTGTATCATTTTGTTGAAAACAACAAACATGTTTTGGTTAATATCTGAAGTTGTAATGTGATGAATAATTTATGTAGGCAGCTTTGCATTCTGTATACGAATTAACTATAGAGTGGCTTGGGGTCTTTTTATTTTTAAATGACTGGGACTCGTGGCGTGGTCCTGTAATCCAGCTTCATGGAGGTCAGGTTTTGAGGATGATATAGGTCTAAAGCGGCTCAGATAGTCTCAGTGATCATCTGATGATACCCGCATCAACTCCCACCATCGTTTAGACATATCAGACCATCACCTGCGTGGTTCGGAAGTCACGTTAAGCCGTTGGTCCTTGTTTTCCATTGGTCACTGGGCTATTAATTAATGACCCATTCTAAGGAAGAGTCGGCCTTAGTTTGTAACAAGACTACACTCATAACTCATACTACATCACCACTCATCAAATACCCTCATGAGAGTGGTCGGCATCTCAAATAGTGATTTATATAGTGATTTTACATGTTCAGTGTTATTTTACGGGCTCAATCTTAAATAATCCGTAATTAGTGAATTTTCATAGGAAATGGAATGATTCATATTGATCACTCCTCGGTCGTAGGACAAAACTGTTTGAGCTTCTCAACACCCATTGAGTCGAAAGAGTTAGCGCGTGATAACGGAACACGTAAGTCTGAGGCCGAAAGCCGAAGCGAGGCTGTGAGCGTAGCGAACAACCTCATTTTGGGGAAACCGACCCTCCACCTTATAGGGCACTTCCGGTGTAAATTATTCCCCGCTATACAAGAAATTCACTAGGAATTACGGTGGCAACGCGTCGGGTATGATTTTTAAGGATAATGACGGGTATGCAGGATAATGACATGTTGCTTGGTCCACAAATCACTCCTTCTTAATGAGCCACAGTATCTCAGTGAGACTCTCCTACCGGGGAGAGATCATCGATAGAAATACCCGTCAGGACAGAAGGCTTCACTTTCCCCGAGTTAGACTTGAACTGGGTAGGAGAGGGTTCTCCTACTTTGGCCCGACAATGTACAATGAGCTCCCCGAGAACCTCAAAACAATGTCATTGTCTAGTTTTAAGAAGGGCCTTATTAAATTATTGTCGTAGTCTAGTAATTATTGTTTAATGTACCTTATATTGTAAACTATTTATTTTGTTATATTTGTGTACATACTAGTTTTAGGATTGACTGGAGTTATTTTGTAAAAAAGTGTAAACTTAAAACCGCTCGACAATAAAGGCATTTTTATTTTATTTATTTATTTATTTTAAGTTGTCACCGTTATTTTTAGCAGGAAAATCTTCTGTGAAATCGACCGCTAACAGAATATGTTTAACTTTGATTATTAAACTTGAAAATTTCTTTATTACAAAGGCGTTTTATAACCCCGAAATCTGTGTGGTGTTACTAGTGTTTCAGGTTATTGTTTACAGTCATTGTATAGAAAATACAAATATCTTTTAATCAATGCTTTTTACTCTTTCAAGATTTGAGAATGTTTGGAAATGTGTATTTATTACTAGGAAGGTTGAATAACATACTATATCCCAACTTTTCCACGTTGGCAAAAATATTCCAAATTAAGTTTTATAATTTGGGATCTGAACTTTGAATCTTCTGATTTCGAGTTTTCTGATTTGTACCTTATAGGATTAGAGTGTATCTGTGTACTGTATCAGTGTAAAGCTCTGGTAATATTTCATAAATAGAGAACATATAGTTTATTCATGATTGGCCTCCTGGAATTGGTCTGAATTATAACAGGTTACGTACCTTTCGACGTCAACAATTCCTTTTGGCAACATTGACCAAAAACGAACAGCTGATAACAGGAGTGGAGTAGGCTAGCCCGACAACGTCTAATCAGTTCAGTGACAGGTGCCGGCCGGTGCATACAATTTTTAATAAGTGTTCTCCGTATTTTATATATTGTGTTATTTATTAATGTTGACGAAATCGATGAAGATGGATCATTAACGTTCTTCAAGTTTTGATAATGACTACTTGTTAGTCGAAATTAGTAAACTCGTGTTTTACTAAAGGAATTGTTGACGTCGAAAGGTACGTAACCTGTTATAAGAGAACATAGTCTAATATACTACTAACAGGCATCAAGACCGAGCTACGTGAAAAATTACAGCTTGTTTCGAACCGTTTTCATTATTTACTTGTCTTTCTATAGCACATATTCTAATGTGTTCTACTCTAGCTCAGTGAAGTTCAGTGATACTGTATACTTCAAAGTATATACACTGATGGATTGATACTGTGGGGAGGGGGTGGAGGGAGGGAATGGATTGGAAACGTGTTATTTGTCAACGTTGGATCTCTCCCGGTAAACGTATCTTCGACACAATCCCTTTCAATATTCAGTTGTCACCCTGTGGGACCCTATAAATAAATAAATATTAAGTAAATAAACATGCCTGTATTCTCAAAAGCATGAATAAACCTTTGGAGTACGCTGTTTTACGGTCAAGGAATCATGACATTCATAGAAAGTAATTCATCTCACATCGTTCTTTAATATTTAAATTGAAATTTCATTGCTTTGAATTTGGTATTTGGTTGACTTTGCCTGAAGATTTTTGAGATTATAATTTTCAACTATGGGATTTCACTTGGCGCGACCCATATATCCCACCAAACCTAAATTCAAATCTCGTCAAAATTGTCGCGGGGTCAAAAAGGTGAGCACTTTACCTGATCAAACACTGTATCAACAAAGTTAGATACAATAAAACAAAAAACCAATACTTATAATCTTTTAAAGTACTCTAATAACCTTTAAAAGATTATAAGTATTGGTTTTTTGTTTTATTTTATCTAACTTTGAAATTTAGTCCAATACTATGGCTCAAGTTTTCTTTTCTACTGTATCAACAAGTTAAAGACGAGTCTTAAAGGGAGAAAATCTAGCCGTTCGGTGCTTCTACTTTTCAGTAAAAAACTCCAGATAAAAGTTAAAGTTTGTCTCGTTTAACGAGGTGAGGCTAGGACTACAAAGTCCTCTCTACCACTCAACCTCGACTTTTACCTAGTGTTACCGCAAAGTCACTTAATTAACAGTTGTTAGTGGAGAGTGCGGCGATCGAACCCGTGCCACCGCAGTGATGAGTTTCGGAGTCGCGCACGATACCGACCTGCCACGAATCTGCTAAAACGTTGGGTTACAAAGTCAACTTTTCAAAGATTTCGTGTCTTGCTAAAGTCCCAATATTTAAGTCTTAAGAGATTTTAATCTAACGTTCACGAGGGTTTTCGGCTTTAAAAATTAAAGTTTCTGTATTAAAAGACGAAATGTTGAATTCCAACTTTGTGTTCTGGAAACGCCTCGAGTTTCACATTAGAAGTGAACAAACACGCTTACCCCCCCCTCCCTCTTGTACTTAACAGTTTTCCACCAGTCTGTTGTTTGAAAGACTTAACCGACTTTTGTTAACTTACACACGTAACAAACTCAAACAATAATTACAAGACTTGTTTTATATCTATACTATTAGTATTTCGGTTAGGGTTGTCCGGAGTGTTGAGATCTCGGAATCTGGCTGGGGTAATTCAGATTTTTTGAATAGAAATGGTCCTTAGTGTGTGGAGGTGGAAACTAATAAAATTATATAGATTTTTTATTTTATGGGGTTTTGAGGTCCCCAATTCCCATGTTATATTTCATTTTTAGTAAATATTTATTAGTAAATATCAACGGATTTGTTTGAAACTCGACACATAGTTGTATACCATTAACCCAAAGACCCCTACTGATTTTGGGGTTCGGGGGGCACAATATATGGATTTGGGGGGGGGGGCAAGAAATAAAAAAATCTTAAAATCGATGTGGGGTATCAAAAAAAAGGGAATGGCCGAGTTTTACAAAGCCGGCACCGAGGTCGTAGGCCGAAGCTAGTTTACGTGTAATTTCATTAAAGCAACGTAGACCAAGATTCAAATATCCATGGATAATTATTCTTTTGAGTATACACTTTAAGAGTGCACAGTACCTATCGGCCATTTAGCTTTTTGTCCCATAAGAACAATGTAAAACAGGCCTTTTCTTGAGACTCCTCACGACCTCAATTTGCATTGGATCTTTTTGAAATTGCTTTTGTTTTAAAAATAACGATGTATTGCAGTGACTCCGCTGGCCACTTTTAAAAGTTTTGTAGTAATATATTACTAAAATCAATAATTTCAAACGAAAGATTCTTTAACTTTTGAATTTATGTCACTGTATGCAAATGAGAATATAGAAATTCGGCTCAACAAAGCCACTAAACATTCAATGCATTTTAAAACACTGTTTATTTCATAAAAGTCCGAAGAAAACTGTAGGTGTGAGGTGTACAAAGAAAATGTTTATTTTACGTTGCTCTTATGGGACGAAATTCAAGGCCACTACTGCGCACTCTTAATTAGTAATGCCCTGAAGAGTAATTATCATTAATTGACTGTAATGTAGATATAAACTGAGAATTGAGATATGTTGATCCAGAGGCGAGTCCGGTTTGGTTGAAATGAACCTCTCAAGTCAGTAATTACTGCAATTCATTACTTCAGATTGTGTAGCTCGGATTAATAATGGTGCAATTGCGAATCTAATTAATTCAAAATGCAGTTTGTAGGGTCTGAAGGCTGTATAAATTAATTGTGAACAATTAAATGAACAGTTTTAACTTAGCATTAACTATACATTTGAATCTTAAAACAAATTGTACTAAATCCAATTATATTTATTTTATTTTAGGAAGATCACACTTTGGTAGCAATCCGAGGTTATGATCAATGATCATGCACTTGACGAAGTTAATTATACTAAACTTCATGGTATTTATATAGATAATAATATTTCATTGGACATCCGTATTGAACATATCAGTCAAAGGATTTCCTCTGGAATCTTTCTTCTCAGAAACCTCTGCAAACACTGTAAGCTAGGTCTCTGAGAACGGCTTACTTTAAAGTAATCCAATCATTTATTTATAATAACATTATTTTCTTAGAATCTTGTTCTGCTTATAAACTTCTTAGAATATTTATCCTCCAAAATAGAGCAGCTCGAACTATTTCAAAACTAAGACTACTAGTACTAAGGGACTACTAAGGACTACTAAGGTACTAGTAGAGGCACATTCAAAGCACTAAAGATTTTAGCCAGTTTATATTTATGAAACAATAAAAAAATATTTTGTAAAAATGACCATTTAGTTGGAGGTTGTGGAATTTCTTTCCTGTGATACCCCCAGCTATACGACTAGAAATAATTATAAAATATAGAATAGCAATCATAGAACACATATTTTTAAATTACCCTGTCAAACTGGAGTTAAATTATACAATAAATTGCCGGACGATTTAAAAGTAAACAAAACATGAACACCTTTAAAGCCAGGTTAAAATCCTGTTTGGTCCAACATGCTTTTTATGATGTAGATGAATGTATGGGCCTATAATATAACTCTAAAATTATGTTTTGTCACAAATTTGTGGAGACTGGTAGGCAATTATATAGTAAACTACCAACCAACATTAGAGACAAAAATTTAAAACAAATGTTAAAAGCAAATTGCTTTAAAATTCGTTTTATAAATTACGAGAGCTTTTGGGCAACTAAATTATTGTTTGGATGCATACCTAGTTGTACAACTTTAGTCAGTGTAAAGCATTATTTCTATTTGTGTCGTACCAGTGGTAATAAGAGTTTTAAATTTTATGTTTTACTTGTCTGTCAAAAACAATTTGTATTGTAAAATTGACGATAAATATGTTATGTTATAGTAAGATAAAAAGTATGGTTATACCACGCGATAAAATAGCTGAGTGATAATATCATACGATAAAATCTGTATGGTTATATCCTATGACTAAGAACTTTCAATGTATGACTTTTGCTAAGCTCCATTTAGTTTCAATGCTCTAAACAACCTAATTTTCAATTACTGTGTATAGGATATCTCCCAAGCATTTTTGTACAGATGCTCATAGCTCATAGAAGGGTTTTAATGTGACTAGATTGGTTTCTATTAGTTTCAAACCTTCGAATATCAAAAAGAGTGGAATTTTGTAGATAGCTGTCATATTTCTCGGTAACGGCAACCCCATCAAAATTACATAACCTTCTTAATTCTTAAGCTTTCGCGACCGGTGTCATCATTAATATCTAAGGCTTCCGGTTTACACCGCGTCACAGTTGAAATACAAATACTGCTAAGAAAATACTGCTATTTTTTATATTTGTGTTCATATTAGTTTTATGACTGACTAGAGTTATTTTGTAAAAAGTTTAAACTTAAAACCGCTCGACAATAAAGGCATTTATTTAAGTAGACGACACGGCTGGCCAATGCAGTCTCAGCCAGTCAACCAGCTACTGAGGATGACACTCCACAGCGAGGTCGAAACGATTAGCAGTATTTGTATTTCAACTGTGACGCGGTGTAAACCGAAGAACACACAAACAGCGATTAGGAGCGGAGCGTAGCGGGGCGATTGAGAGCGCAGCCGAGCGGGGCGTTTTGGAGCGTTTGACATCGCACACATGCAGCGACTGGCAGCAGCGTTCGGAAGCGTCTTATCTCAGTCTCATGATGGTGCTCTCCAAGTACGCACGTACATTGTTGCTATGCGAGAACACGTGGCTAAAAGCTTTCATTGTCCGTGCCTCCCGATCGGAGTGGGTACACGAGGTGAACGAGGGAAGGGAACAACATGGAGAATATCACCATTTATTCCCCATTTTAAAGAAGCATGAATCAAGATTTACGCAATACATGCGTATGTCCACCTGGACATTTGAATATATTCTTTCTAAGGTTTATAAGGATTTAGAGAAGCAGAAAACCAATTGGAGAGAACCAATATGTGCTGAAGAAAGACTCGTTATAACCATAAGGTAAGACCACGTAATTCTCATTTACATTTGTAGCCTAACCTTTGTTTATCATAATTTTGCAACTTGCTATTTTGGATACGTAGTTTAAAAAAAACCTATTTGTCTCTAAAACCTCTTCCGCAGTTGGGACGTTGGTGGGCACTTGCTTGTTGATGTTTCAGTCTACCGTCAGTTTTACTGAGTTAACAAAAGGTTGCAACTAGGCAATTGTGTAACATACAGTCAACATTAGTTTACGTACCGTAATTTATATTTGAAATTCATACAACAGTAAAGGTTTAAAGAATACAGGTGTAAAATAATTAAACAAACTGATATTACCATCGGTTTTAAAGTAATAAGTATTAACAAAAACATTATAATACTCTACATGAAGATGAATATATATATACTGTAAGAATAACACAAAATATATTTCAACTGAAGGAGTTTTCAAAAGGTACAAAAAATTAAGAACAAAAGGAAAAATGGTGTATAAGTATGTACAAAACTGAAATAATATGAAAACAATAATAGATCCATAGTCAACAGCACAACAGTGAACACAGCTACTACACTCTACGCTAGCACAGTGCCTGAGCAGACTGCAAGATCAGCCTTGCCGCTCCAAAACGCTCGGAAAAAACAAACCAGTTTGTTCCAAAGTTAGACGCTGCGCTCCGCTCAGCTCCGCTCCGCTCGCAATCGCTGCTAGTGTGCACGCTCCTATTTGATGCTATGGATTTGATCTGGTCGCTCCAAAAAGCCCCGCTACGCTCCGCTCCAAAACGCTGTATGTGTGTTCCTACCCTTATAGAAATTACATAACCTTGACCAACATGTTCTATTATACGGTTGAATTAGGTGGAGGAACGTCTGTCGGTTCAATGTCAAAACAATTAGCATACATATCATTGTATATCATTACATCATTAACGTGTTCAAAGCAATCAGCCTACAGGTGGGTTAGGCCATTGAATATTTGCCGTAGCCTATATAATCCAAACTAAATGCGAAATATTTTATCGCAACTGTAATTTTCATGTATCTTTTTACCTGTTGGTTCGCCTTGTTTTTTACAACAGGTCATTATACGAGTACGAGGTGTATAAAAATCCTTCTCGTTTTTAAAATTATCTTTCCCGCTATTTGTTAGACTTCAAAACACAAAGGGATTTATCATATAGTGTCTCAAAATGTTTTTTTATTTATATTAACCAATGTTTTGTTTGTATTTTGATATGTAGTGAGCAACACAAACGAACTTCGGAATTGCATGAGACTCTGTGGCGGGTTGGAATCGTGTGCGACTTAGAGCTCATCACTCTGCTAGCGCGGGTTCGATCCCCGCGCAGTCACCACTTACATGTGTAAAGTGGCTATACGGTAACGCTAGGTAAAGGTCGAGATTGAGTGGTAGAGAGGACTTCTTAGTTATAATTTCGCCTCGTTAAACAAGACTAACTAACATTTACTCTGGAAAAATTATTTAGCTCCTAAAGAAAAACTTGGAAAAGGTGTTTAGGTTGCTAAATATTGTTCTGAGTAGCAGTTATTTGTTTGTTTTTGGGTTATTCGGAGAATTAAACACACTAGCCTAAACATGGTATCTGTGATAGTTTTAATAGGATAATAATATCAGTTATCATGTTTCATTAATAAACTTTGAACCAGCATCAAAATAAACACAAAATCTATTTATTTTTCTACATAGCCAACAAAACAAGACAACCATTTGATTAAAACAAACATGGCCTTGATACTTCTCATCCCTTTTCCCCAGACACATTTATGAGTAATGCCAATGAAGAAAGCAGAATTTTAGGGGGAAATTGGTAACATAGATTGTCGAGCCTTCGCAATGTCAAAAGCCACAAATACCAGCTACAAATCATTCGCGCGCTAATGAAGAAAAATGTTCCACGTGGAGAAAAGGAAGTAGAAAACTCCTGTTCGAGAAAACTCAGTTGTTGCTAAGACCAATTTCCTGTCACTTCTGACTTTCCTGCCTTCAGTGTGTTACGTTCCCAATAAATGAAGAGCCAAGTGAGGTTAAGAGTGCGCTGTAGTGACCGTGATCTTGAGAGCAATGTAAAAACATGCATTTTCTTAAACACCTCACGCCTACAGTTTTCATCAGATTTTTATGAAATAAACTTTTTAAAGTGAATAAAATGTTTTAGCGACTTTGCTGAGCCAAATTCTCATGTATCTAACCGTGAAATAAATTCCTAAAGTAAGAAACGGTGTATTTAATATTGTTGTTTTTATGTCAATTGTGAGTTTTAAAGATTTGTTCAAGTCAATTTAAAGATTTGATGAAAATTGTGGGCGTAAAGTGTCCCAAGAAAATGCTTGTTTTTACATTTTTCTAATGAGACAAAAAACAAAATGGCCGACATTAACTGTGCACTCTTAATGTTTGACGGAATCGGGAGTCGTGTTTTTACATTCTCCGAAAATATAAGTATTGAATTGATAAAAAGGTTGTGTTTACTTAAGCTATGGTTTCCTAGAAAGCGGTGACCGCTACATTACGGCCGTAATAAGACGGTGAGTTTTGTTTTCAATGTTATCAGATGAGAGTGGTTTCCTAGAAAACGGTGGACGTAAAGTAGCGGTGAAAACTAGTTGAGGGTTTTCTCGCCAGGTGACACATATTGTTTTGTAAACAAAAGTCTAGCTTATCCATTACTATATACGTAAATCAGATTTGACAACTAAAAAAAACAACATGTACAAGTTGTTTTTGTCTACATCTGTTTGAATATTGTGTTGCGTCCACCGTCATCGTTACGTTCACCGCTATGTTTACGGCTGTAATATAGCGGTGAACTTTTTTCTAAAAACCATAGCTTTAGAGCTGTTTTGAGGTCTTAAAATGTTTAATTACAAACGGTAACACTAAAATACAAAACCAAAACAGACCAAGTAAACTTAACCTCAATGAAATTTCAGCTTTCCTATTGGCTGGCTGCCGGTTAAATTTTAACCGCTGGTTAAGGCTGAATTAAAAAAATGCTCTAAGTACTTTTTGTGATTTTCCAGAATTATTTCGCTTAGACAACCGATACAAAGTTTATAGGATGGATTGTTTGTTTTTGGCGATGATAGGAAATTCGCCAGGGAAATCTAAACTTTGGACTGGACCGACAGAAACTGTATCGCAGTAATTGAAATATCTAACTTCGCGGGAACAGCTATGTTCCACAAACATACAATTTCATTTTACTCGTTCCTTCCACTTCCCTGGGTTGTCAATGTGGATTTGAATGTTCAAAAAGAGAGCCCCTAACCAGTGCTTAGCTTTAGAACCCGTTAGAATACATTTCGTTTTGTAAATTATGCTGTAATCGACTAATGTACGACTGAACGAATTTGTAAACATTTTGGTTATTTGTTATAATACAGATTGGTAATGTTAATTTATTAAAAATAACCGACATTATTTAATCAAACTATCGTGATTATAGGGCGTTTTGCTTGGTGTACTGGACAAGACAAAGAGGCTATCGGCCAGATTATAGAGTCTCAAGTGTTATTCTTGGGAAGTTGAGTGTTCATGAAAATGTTCATGAAAATGGGATGTTTGATGGTTTGTCTTAGGTTGTTTATATATTTAAAACTGTAAGAGTATAATATGTCTATACTTTCCAACCATTGTTTATATAAAATTCAAACAGTCTAAAATTTATATTTTTCATCTACAGTATGAAATTGTAGATAAATACCAAACTAACTCTAAATCTAATATGCTACCGCTTTGCATTTCTTGTAGGAGAAATTTATAATTAGAACTGGGTCAGAACCATAATTGCAAAGAAAACGGTTTTTTCTCAGATCAAGTTTTTAAATTTAAAAGCCCCAAGACCCATCTCCTGATGGATAAGGCTAATGACTTCCCCTAAAATTAGGTTCCGGATCCGCCACTAACATGCTACATGCCTAACTGTGAACAAAAAGTTGAGCTGTGCTCCTATTGATCTAAAACCCTTGGTAAGGTAGATTACACAGTCGACAGAGTTTGTAGCGGTGAGTATTAAAACTAAGTTCAAATCCTCTCCTAATAGAACATTGATGGATGTTTTTTTTCATTCATAATTTGTTTTTACTTTATGAAATTTCAGCCACTTTGGGTTGTCTTTAATATTACGAGTATACTAGTATAGTCGTACATATGTTAAACTAATGTAAATTTTAAAATTGAAATAACCTTGAAAAATTATAACAAATGTAGGTGATTAGAGTGTTTTAAACGAAGTACCTCTCTGGGTCGAGGGTTTGAATTTAATCATAGTTAACATTAATTTATACTTGAATAATAATAAAACAAGACAAAACCTTGAACAGTGACAGTTTAATGGTAATTTTTATAGCCTCACAGCCTTATTGAGAAATGCTCGTATACGCCACTATGTAAAACTAAAAAGGCTTGCCAACATAGCCCTCGGCCCTCGCACATCAAATTTGAATAGGCTACAAAGATTTTTTTAATAATACAGTATTACTAAATACTAAATGTTATCTTGAGGTGCCTTAAACGAAGGTTGTTTCTCCTATACCTCACCTCCAGTTGAAAACTGTTTTTTTATACACAAAAATTCCTAGATTCCCTAGTTTTCTTATTTTTTCTATTGTAAAAATAATAGAGTAATTAGCCTACATTGATTTTAAATGTATATATTTAAAGTCAATGGTAATTATAAAATAGTAATGTATTTTATTGAGTTTGAGTACTATTTACAGAAGTTAGAGGTCGCGGGCTTTGTTTGGTGTCTTCTTGGGGTGGCACGACCACCCAGTTTCCATGGCCAAGCTTTTTAATAAGCGGCCGGGTAGAGCCCGCGGGGCGTTTTTACCGGGATAGTGATATTTAAATGGGGAAATTTGCAAACAATGATTTAAATTGGTAAATATACGAAAATTGAGAAAAATTTGTCTCTGGAAGCATACAGCTGCAGCATTAAACACAAAACCTTAAGTTGAGTAGCAAAATAAAATGAGTTATTTAAAAATTTCGAGGTCTATGTTCTTACAAAGAAGAAAAACGGGTTTTATACCGAATATTGTTTATACCGAAATACAAAATTAATTTGTTGATGAAAGTTTACGTTTTTGGGTTAGTTACGGATTAACCTATTAACGGATTCTCTTTAAAGTACATATTTGTTTAAAACTTCGTGTGCAGTTTTCACCCATGTTACAAAACGACATCCGGACTTGGACCCGCTGCCGCTCTATCGGCCGCCTGTGTGATACCTTCTTACCCATTGGACAACATTGTTTTGATCGGAATCAAATACACATGAAGGTGGTATATTTAAAGTCAATGCCAATATCAAAATCAATGTTAGGAGCTAAAATGATACCGCCAAAATCAATGAAACAATATTTTTGTTATAGTGCAACGTATGAAATCAAAATGTGGTATCCGTAGACGTTACTGGTTATCTGTAGCTATGGTCAGCTGTCAAAAACATCTGTGGTTGTAAACAAACAGTAAATGGAAAGGGAAAATGTTTGTCCTTCGTAGGTGGTTGTGTCAGTGGCTCAATATTCATAATAAAATTTACAACTTGTTGATTCGTGATTGATCAATGTATACGGTTGCCCTAGGAACTTAAATAGTTTATTAGTTTTGTCTTAGAGTCACTTATATTTTGCGTTTGTTCTGTATTATGGGCAAATACTTGTTATTGGACTGGCACTCAGTGTTATTTTCTTCATTTTCTTGGTAAGTTTTCCTCAAAAGTTATTTAGTTATTAAGAAACCAATCGGTTAATGAATAATATGAATACTGTTAAGGACAATTTGGGGTCATATAGAACGTTGCAATAACAGTAATCATCATTCTGTAGCTCAGCAGACCTAACCTCAAATTTGGTTAGCTTCTGTAGAAAAGGATTAGCATAGGCCTAGGCCTATGGTCATGTTATATTCAATAAGTCACTTTATAAGAATTTTACCAAATCAATTTACGGAGTAAATGCTGTCATGGCTCTGAGACAAATTATTTTTATTTCTTTGGCTGCGCATCTGCTTACGTCTGATGACTAGCTTAGTCCCAATGAAGCTTTTTTACATGTCTAATATAGATTTAATGCTCACAGATCTGGAACCTTCAACATAGTAGTTCTAAAAGTAGTTGGTACAGTTTTTCTGTCTTCAGCTTTATTACATTTAAACTTATTTCAATCGTTGTGGAGGTTAAGTTCGATCAGTTTGACTCGTTTCCAAGTATTGATAGTGCCTAGGATCGTAGAATAAAAAATAATTGAAATTTGTAAAATAATTTAAAAAATTTTGATTAGCGTATCACAACGTTTAACAGTGTTTGTGGTAGAAGCTCTAGTTTTTGAGAAAATGATAGTTTCCGTAGCAATATGTCAACCTCTTGCTTCACTTAAGAGCCTAAGTTTGAGTTATCGGGCTTCATAATGCAGTAGTTGCAGAGCTTGCTGTTAGAGTGCTCCCATTTCAGCCTAGCATAACCGTTTTGTTTAGCCGTCTGCTTCCCCTGGTATGCGGTAGCTAAAGGGCCGGTCTTAATCTCTCAAGTTCTGTTGTCCCAAATAAGTTCCCGCAGGAGGTACGTAACTTTATCAAGCTCACTTCCGCGTGGTTCAGGATGATGAAAGGCTCAGCGTTAGGCCTAATGTTGATTAGCCCAGTGAATTTGGAAGTTGTCTGCCTTAGAAAGCTCAGGACCATACTGGTAATAATACATACCATACTTTGTTTTGTGCCATTTTACTTTCTCCGATAGTAATCCAACAGACTGAGAATTAAGAGATTGTTTTCTCAACGAAATTCTTTGGGATACACCTAGATATAGGTTCGACTTGGGAATCCCATGCTACTCCAAGTTAGCCTCAGGCATTTTGTTTTGAGCCAACTGTCAGCGTACTGCCCAATTCAGCAACTGACTACAGCGTAAATGAAATTAAATGAAAAAAGTCTTTATTTATGTGGCGAAGTTAGGACTTTATAGTCCTCTCTACCACTTAATAAATGATTTACAAAAAACGGCTGATCTTTGCTGAGGAATTGATAAAAGAAGATCTCCTCTTCGAGTCTTTCGAGAACTTATTTGTGTCATAAAAGTAAATTCTTCAGAAAGGTAAGGAGACGCTTTCAGTCTAATGATGGTGTACAGTAGAGTTAAAATGTGATACTCTCAATGAGATTTTAGTTTGAATATGGAAAGCTGATCAAAGTAAGGAGTGTAATGTGGTCATCCCGTCGTAAGTTAAAAATAAATCGGATGCAGTAATTTTGAACACGCTGTAGTCTGTCAGAAAGCTCACTTGTCATGTCACTAGGGAGTAATGTACCATCACCTTTCCTATGGATTGGTTTTGCGAGGCGGTTACGCTCACGGTCAAGACCGTTGAAAATTGCAAATAAGAGAGTCAAGCAGGCCAGTATTCAAAAACTTGAAATTTTGGACACTTAATTTTAGAAACTTATTTTTTTAAATCTATGTGCGGTCCAATAAGAGAGAGTGACATTCACTTATATGGAACTGGATGTAGGGAGAAGTACCAAACTCAGATACACCGGACGGCTGTTCACTTCAAAAATGTCTGTTCAAACATTCCTAGGTTAGGTTAGGTTTAACTTGTCAACAGGTTTCCCGAATTCAATAGAAAGTGCCCCAATGCTGAAGGCATTCAAAACTTGTCCGAAAAACATGTTAATCACAGAAAAATTGTATAGGTAAATTTTAGATTATAATTATTTAGAAAGTTTGTTAACATGTCAAAATGTTTAATGTAATAAAACTTTCGTATCTTTACCCTGTATAAAGTAGGAGGACTTCGGTTTTTAATTCTTTGCACTTTTTCCACCTATTTTATACATACATTGTTAGTGAAAAATAAAACATGTTAAAATGAAAGTCAAAGCTTTAAAATCGCACACAATAAAAGCCCGATTTCTTGACTACAATTTTTTTTCAAATTTCATTTAGTCTTAAACATATGTACTTTTAAAAAGCATTGTGTTCACAAAAATCTTACCCTCCATAGGTTGATTGGTTAAACAGTAATTTACATATAAACGGAAAAGCTTCATCTTCTTTGCAAAAAAAGATTTGGTGTGCTTCAGGGTTTAATATTAAAACTATTTTTATTTCATACTTTTTATCTTTCACAGTCTATAAAAAGATATTGTAGTAATTCTCATTGTGTAGTTCAGGTTGGGTATGAACAGCTCAAAAACATGGGATGGTTAATTTTAATACTTAAAAGTAAAGCGGTTCGTTGAAAAATACTTTTTGAAAACCAGAAAATTGAAATTTCAACAAATTGCAACGTTCTAGGTAGTACTAGATAAAAAAGTTATAAAAATTTTACAATGATAAATTGTATAAAAAACATTTTAAATATTGTTTAAGATATTGTGTGATGTAAAAAAGAGACCAATGGATATAACATTAGTTTTTTCTCATAACTAAACTATTTCATTGAATGTTAGCGTTACTCTACAGATTACATTTTTAAATAAATGAATAAATATTTATTGCTCTAAACAAAAAAGTTGTTTAAGCAGTTACAGTGAAAATTTACAACTATTAACTAATAAAATCTTTATTATCCTCCAAATCATCATTGCGTTATGAGTTTTACTAATAAGATTTTTTAAATTTAGTTTGGAATTTTGTCAGGTTATCTTCAAATTGAATTTTTGAGGTAATATGTTAATTAGTTTTATAGCGTTGAATTTTGAATGTTACACAAATTCCAAAGGGTGAAAAGAGGATTTTTAATTGGTCTCATAAATTAGCCTTTAGTGAAGAAACATTTGAAGAATTTAGGCTTTTAACTGTTTTCTCCTTACAAATTCAAATTTCTAGCTTATATTACGCCGACTTACTGCCAAGGTTTAGAAGACAACATTAGCACAGTTATTAAGTTAAAAACCAAAAATAATTTTCTGTTTCCGTTAAATGGGTTAACTTTGACTGAACATACCCCTCCGCATGTGGACAAGGCTTGTACAAGTGTAATAAGAAATCCAAAACTTGAAGAAATTTTGAATTTGTTATTTTGACTATAAAACTAGTAGAATTTTCAAAAAAGTAAGAAAGAAAGAAAGAAATATGTTTATTTTCACATACAGTACAGGTTTGTGATAACATGTGTAATAAAACGTAACATAAAATTACTGCAGTGAATTTAGCGCCTTTGAGGTAGTGTTCTACCTGTTTCAAGGCTACTATGTTAAACAGCACACAGTGATCGCTCACACTAATTGAACAAATTGAATTATATTATTACGATTACAATAGAAATAGAGAACAGAAAATTTACCCTTGTCCTTAGCTCTAAGGAAACCAAAATTAGGCAACAAATACTGACAGTCTTATCTACTTAGCCTATTTAACATTTAAACATCACTAAAAATAACACTTATCAACTAACCACACCCAACAACTCCTCAACAGCTGAATCATTTAGAAGTATCAACCAGAGCTTTACTTTTTTTAAAATAAAAGTAGTTAGCAATATTGTCATCTTTCTAATAAAACTTATTTCAAAAATAATCTGATAAAAACTGTAGGCGTGATGTGTTCCGAGAAAATGATTGTTTTTTATATTGTTCTTATGGGACAAAAACCAACATGGCCGACAGTTACTGTGCACTCTTAATTTTGGTTTAAAATTGCGTAAGTAAAAATCTTCAGCGCCAAATTCATTAAGAGCGACTCTCGAGAGTTTTAACTTATAGCCTTGCGCTTGATCTTAGACCCTTGGCTCTATATCTTAATATAAAATGATAATTGTTGGAAATATTGACAAACCTTAAACATTGAATAAAAGAACTATAGTCAGTTGGATAAAAGGTTTTATAGAATCTTTATTCAGATTTGTTAAAAGATATTTTTTTAATCTTATTTATAATATGTTTACCAATTTTGTATACATTGTCTCCTAAAGTTACTTTTTTAGTAAATATAATAACTAGTTAGATTTCTTTTTTTCTTTTAATTCAGAAATAATAATTAATTACCACAGGAATGAGCAAATAAACATGAAACGTCAAGGGCACCCATGGGTATCTTCCAGAAAGGGGAGCTAACAAAGCGGGTGGTCTGGGGGTTCTCTGGAAGAGGGGGTCTGGGGGTCTCCCTGAGAAAAATGAAAGAAATATAACCTGTTTAAGGTTTTTGAGTGTTCTGGAGGAAAAACTATACTTGAAGGCCACAATTTTCCATGTAAACCTTTCTCTTGTCAAGAATAAAACTGATAAAATCTATAATAATGATATATTTCAGCTCCAATTGTGGTATTTGTATTTATATGTTTTCCTTAAATATGGTTTAAATACCAAATTTCAAAGACTTTTGAACCACTCTGTATAACACAGTGGCATTACCATTTCAACCACTCAACCCCCCCATTAAAATGAGTGCAAAAAAATGCATTTACTTGAAATGCTACATAGCAAATAATGAAATTGTCCCAAAGAGTCTTATTTTGTTGTAGAGTAGAATTTTTATTAAAATTTGCTTTATTTTGAAATATTAAACATAATTTTTCCTAACAGCCAGGGAGCCACGTCCCTACCCTGCCCCCAAGTATATAGGCACCCATGTGAAACCTTTCTACGTAAAGTCAAATAAATTAGACACAAACAAACAAAAATACACGAAACATTATTACCTAGTTCAACATAAGAGAAAACATTATGTTCAATGTAAAACTTTTAAAAATATCTAGTCATTATTTTTGGTTGATAATTTTAAAACTACGGTAAAACATTGAAAAGGTCAGCTTCTCCTGCCATACTGACTGTTGCCGATGACAGCGCCCAAAATGTCCTGTTTAGCAGAGTCTCACTCCAAAGGCAAATACTTTGAAATGGAGGTTTAGTGATAGTTAAATATAACAATTTTTCAGGTAATTTCACTGGTCATATAAGATTGACGTGATGGACAATTGACATTTAGAAACAATTCATAGAAATTACAATTTATTAAACCCATCGTAATTGTAGAAATCCCAAAGGTAGTCGCCAAAACTTGTAGGACGGCTTAGTACCGCCAAGGGAATAAAGGCTGGTTGCACAGAATACCGGACTTTTCTACGATCCAGATCCCGAACTGAGGAAGGAGAAGGAAGTACAGAGCTTTTCCGTGTATGGGGTATCACTATATCACCTCAAATATGTGGTGTTTGATGAAGTTACAAACTAAGGCCGACTCTTCCTTAGAATGGGTTATTAATTAATAGCCCGATGACCAATGGAAATACAAGGACCAACGACCGTGACTTCCGAACCATGCAGGTGATGGTCTGATATGAAACGATGGTGGGAGTTGATGCGGGTATCATCAGATGAACTGAGGAACCGCTTTAGACCTATATCATCCTCAAAACCTGACCTCCATGAAGCTGGATTACAGGACCACGCCACGAGTCGATCCCAGCGGTATGGGTGTATGGGGTCCGTACTTGAACGTCGGATCGGACGTCGCCGCGAGCAGGGATAAGAGCACTCTGGGGGAGGTCTAACAACTACTCGTTAGATAGGAGTTACCCGCCTTTTTTGGGAGGATCCAACTTTTTCAACCTCAGGGGTGCCATCCACTAGGAGTCAGTGTTGGCATTGGCATGTGATAGCTTTGTAAGTAGAAGTCAAGTAAGTCCCCAAGTATTCACGTGTGACACCTCGCGTGACTACCTATCGATAGTCACGTGTATCGATACTCGCAGGGTTGATAGTCGATGGTGTGGGTGGGTCGAAGTCTCCCGCTTTTCCTATGTCAAACTGTCAGTGTGACTCGGTACCGGCTTGGCAACGGTGCCGAAATGGTGCCCACCAAGTCCAAAGTAAGTAAACTTGTAGTTCGTACTTTAGTGAATGTTGTTGTTAATGAATAATGTTTCTCTATGATAGTCTTGTTGTAGTATTTCTTATGCGAAAGCAAGAACATTGATGTGTGCTTCTTCAAATGCTTCAGTTTGTTTATTCGTTGAAAGCATGTTTACATCTTAGTGTCAAGCAATAGCTTACGAACTCATACAAAACCTTTACGTTTCCAACGTTGTCTCTTTTATTTATTGTACGGAAGGGAAATGTCCAACTAATCTTCTTGAAAGAGCGACTAAAAATATTTATGTTATATTGATTTATTAAGTGGCATTTCATTATTGCTGTTCCATCACAAATAATGGGTAGGAGATCTAGGTAAAGTTATCCAGTCAACATAAGACAAAACGTTGACAATATCATAAACAGTTAAACTTTTTTAAATCATTAGATGCAGTAAAATTAAACCATAAATTTATCTCCTACGCCCAATAATAAATTTAGGAGACAGTTTAAGTTGTTAAATTATCTTATAAACACCCAGTTCTCACATCGCACATACGTATTTTCAGAACCTAATACGTTGCTCTATATTGTAGGCTTACGCTTAGTTTTCGCTTAGTTATACGTAAAAATAATAACACAATGTGGTTTCTTAATAAATTAATAGGCTTCTGCATTCAAACTATTTTCTGCCAAAACCCGATTATTTATACAATTAAAATGTGTATAACTGGCAAGCAAATCCTGAAAACCTGAAGAAAAAATTGAAATGAATTTGTTGGGTTTTTGTGTGATAACAACGTGACCAGAGGAAATGAATTAAATATTTCGATTTAAAACATGTCGATTTAATTCATGTCGATTTAATTAATTTCCTCTGGTCACGTTGTTATCACAAAAATCCAACAAATTCATTTTTAAACTGATGACGCGTCTTCCCCTAGTCCAATCACTCAACAGCGTTTGTCAAAGTGATTAATGATTGTTATTTAATCAATCAATGGTATCAATCAATCCATTCAACCTGTGTCTCGTCTAGTCATACTCATATTGCCGGCAATATGTTCCATTAAAGGGACTTTTCAAGACATGATAACGTAACGAAATTAGGGCAGTGGATTGTGTTCTGTTAATTTGTTTTCGTAGAATTTTAAATGACGGGGGAGAATCGAGCTTCTTTTCCTATTTTAAGTTGAAAATGTTGAACAAATGAGTATAAGTTATTATTTTTAAACCAGCATCCTTAGCGTTTGTGTAAAATGTGTTAATGTAGAATAAAAAGTATACATTTTTATGTTAAAAATTGTGAAAATTGGACAAAGAATGCGACCCGTAGAAGGGTCAAAAGGTCACTTTCTGTGTAAATTTTTACCCAGTTAAAGAAAATTCGCTAGATTCACTGTAGCGCATGTGGATACGCCTAAGCTATGTTAAACTTTGACTTATCAAGGTTATAATTATGTTTACTTCGGCCCTTTAGAAGCTTTTTTACTCTAAATGTCACAAATTTAAAAAAAATCGAGTTGTCGATTAATTCGAGTTAGCGAGGTTCGAGGTATCGAGACTCTACTAACTACTACATTAGGCCTATATCAATATTCGCAATATTGTGCCTAGCAGTTTGATAGTATAGCGCTGTGTCCTTGGCCTAACAAATGTTGACATTATATTACACAGTAATGGCCGTACATTAACCATCATCTCTCGTTGTACACGCTATCTTCCTATGTTAACCTGCCTTTCGAGACATCTACAACTCTTTTAACTCTCTATATACATGTAGTTGTCTTCTTTGCTGAATGTTCTTATGGAAAGAATAGTTTTTTGGAGTTGCTTGTGTTTTATGGAATTATTTTAGATTTATCACTAAATTACTAAATCACTATTTGAGATGCCGACAACTCTCATGAGGGTATTTTAAGGCAAATATGTGGTGAAGGATGAGTGTGATAAGTGCTAGTAATGAGTTATGAGGTGTAGTCTTGTTACAAACTAAGGCCGTCTCTTCCTTAGAATGGGTCATTAATTAATAGTCCAATGACCAATGGAAATACAAGGACCAACGGCTTAACGTGACTTCCGAACCAGCTTCATGGAGGCAGGTTTTGATGGTCTGATATGTCTAAAGCGGCTCGATGGTGGGAGTTGAGTGTCATCAGATGGTCACTGAGACCATCTGAGCCGCTTTAGACCTATATCATCCTCAAAACCTAACCTCCATGAAGCTGGATTACATGACCACGCCAAGAGTCCCAGTCAATATCACATTGCAAAGCATTCCCTTCTTTTACCTTTTGTTGTGAGTTTGCTTTAGTGTAGGCCTACTGTACTTTAAATATTCAGGAGACCCAACTAGTAGGCCTAGCAAATGGAAAGAAAAAGAAGACAGGTGACAGGAAATGGGGTATATAAGAAGACCGGCCAATCCAGTCTCAGCCAGTCAACAAGCTACTGAGGATGACTCTCCACAGCGAGGTCGAATCGTTTAGCAGTAACTATATTTCAACTGTGACGCGGTGTAATCGGAAACCTTAGATCTTAGTAAAAAGAAGAAGTTTAATATAAATTTTTAGATTCGGAGATAAGCAACTTTAGTGCAGGGAAGTAAGTTGGTAAAAGAACTCATGTTTTCGGTTTTTTCTTGGGAATGAACTCAAGTGTTGGAATAACACGAACTTAGGAATAGAAATGGAAAGGGCAACGTTTGAGAAACGCCATAGTTTTACGCGTACAGAAATTTTAAATATGTGCTCGCAAGTTGACCTGTTACGTGACAAAGTATAATCTTAAAAAAATACGTTTATGTGTGACAGTAAGATTTTGCGACGTCGTTGGAAATGAAATAGGCATTTAGACAGTGTCTAAAAAGGCTTTGAGTACGATAGCGTGTGTACTCCTTGCAAGTTGTACAGCTGCAATGTTGGACTTAAGCGTTACGGAGCTCAGAAACGCAAAGAAAGTGCTTTAGCTTTGTTTAAACCTCGTTTTTCACTTAGGTTATTTTCCTGAATAAAGAACTTTAATCTTTATTTCTCTCTGACAGGGGGTTTACAGTTTCATATGTAAAGGTTAAATGTGTTGGGAATCTTTGATGTCTGTGTACATGAATTGCTCTGTTTCTTAAGCTTCTTTTATTTAATGTTCACAGTTGAAGGCAAGTTTTCCCCATTCGGAAAACAGTTAAAGTGAAACTACGGATACAAAACACGTTTAATTGGTTCGCTTTGCTGACGTTTGAACTAATTTAAATATCTTCCTATTAAATAAACAACTTATTCTTGCCGTGAACAAAAATGGAATCGCTAAAATAAAGTGGTTTAAGATTTCTTGTGGTTTTTCATGACAATTGATTTTCAGGGTCTATACGTTGTTCTTGGCTAAGTCGCTGAAGTCTTGGTTTTCCAAATGAAAATCTCACCAGCAATATTGTCGTCGCCGATTCTTCAAAAATATACTCGTATATGTTTTTCCTAATATTCTTTAAACGAGCCCAGCCCTAGTTCCTCCAGTATGTCTTTAAATATACCAAAGTGTGTTCATCCTATGACCACCACTCTCAAAATCTGCTAAAAAATAATTCAAAATGTGAACGTTCTTGAAACAATGTTCTCCGATCATTTCTACAACTTTTGTCTCTTCATTCTAAAAATATTTTTTTGACGAACGCTCCACAAGTCCCAGCAGTTATTGGATCTTACCTCTAAAGAGCCAACCGACATCTAGAGTTGTCTATAGCATATCTTCATGATGAGAGCCTCTTATCACCAAATTAACTTTCAGTCAGTATTCCAAATTTACCGTAGATTGGTTATGGACGTTTCAAGTGCACTATGCACATATCGTCAGACCATTACTTTTACGACACGATCAGTGGATAGTGCACTTGAAAAGGTCCAAACCAATTTACGAAAATTTCTGATTACGGACTGAAAGGCAGTTGAAACCTAATTTGAGTATATGATATCTACCTAATAGCTTTCATCCAAGCTACCCTATCCATTCCTTGATTCCCACATCCACACACCCATCCCCGTCAAATCATCAGAGTCATCCTGTAGTGGTCAATTCCAGTCCCCAGAAGTGTCTTCGTTCTTCTGGTCGCAGATTTAGCGCCACTTATAAACTCCAGCATTAGACTGATCAGGATTTATTCTTTCAGACATAACTAACCTCTTGTGACCTGGTTTGTTGCAGAATGGGGCAGGACGGGGGATGAGTGACGAGACCATCAATGACGCGCTGCTAGAGAAGTTGAGAGTGTGCGCACTGAAGCCAGCAGAGAACATTGAGCAACTGCGCTCCGTCGCCGCGCGTCTACACAGCAGGGCCGGCTCACAGGGTGAGTAAGCACTGATAATAGAAACTCTCTACAGATGTACATTTCTTAATTATGAAGGGAAGGCTGGTTCAATCACCATTGTCGTATGCGGAGTGCGAACTCTTTCTTCGCGGATCTGTTGAATGACATGCGTGAGAAGGTTGGGTTCAAGGATATCGGTGAGTTCAACAGCACAACCCAAACATCGTCTAAAAAACAAACGTATCAAAATCAAACTCCATTAATTTTGTTCTCAATCTAACCCCTACCCCCAATCCCCCATTTTGAAAACTGTGGCAAAGTGTCAGTATGCATTAAAAGGTACTTTTGGTTCCTCTCATAAAATGTACCGAGTTCGGTTGCGCTAGAAAACCCGGTTAAAAAGTTATAGAGGCGTTTTCACACTTTCGCATAATACAAATGTGTGTAACTTAAAATCGACGCCATTTCTTTCTGGATTATGAGGTGTCACTCGATGGGGCTTCCCTATGAAAATTATGGGGCTACCCCCAACCCCATTTTGAAAACTGGGGCAAAGTGTCAGTATGCATTAAAAGGTACTTTTGATTCCTCTAATAAAATGTACCGAGTTCGGTTGCGCTGAAAAAACTGGTTAAAAGTTATGAAGGCGTTTCCACACTTTTGCCTGACCCTGTATACGGGACTTCATTGTAGAGAATGCAAGACAAGTGATGTGTTAGTTACCTCTTCTTCGCTTTATTTTTGTTAATAAAACAAAGCGTAGAGTATGAAAATTTCAAAATAAAATAAACGTAATTAACCTCTTATAATCTTTGAGTACCTGTAACAAAACTTGCGTGGTCATGTAATCCAGCTTCATGGAGGTTTTGAGGATGATATAAGTCTAAAGCGGCTCAGATAGTCTCAGTGATCATCTGATGATACCCGTTTATAGTTATTGTTTCAAGCATAATTCAACAAAATTAGTTACACATAAGAAAACTCTGCTTGGTAATTTTATTAAAACTTTACACCGAGAGTAAACTGTCCCCTCCATAAAAACCCACCATCAAATGTAAAACCAGATAAATTGAACTTATGAACTTGTCTAATTATCCAATTAAATCTGACGGTGGAGAGTTTAATTGGACAGAGCTTACAAACAGACTGAGGTTTAATTGGAGAAGAGACATCTTTACACATACATGCAGCTGCTTCGCGTATTTCTGTACATCAGAATATTACTGGCCGGCACAAGAGCAGAAGCAATGAGTTCAAGTAGACACATAGCCACCAGTGCTAGCGTGAATAGTTGCGAATTTCCTGTCACGGAGGAATAGTTTTTACACCGCAAGTGCTTTTTGGGAGGGGGTCTTCCTAAAAATGGGGATTTATGCTATACAAACTGTATTTTATGCTCCAATTTTGATGAAACTAAATATGAACATTTAAATCACTAAATCACTATTTGAGATGCCGACCACTCTCATGAGGGTATTTTAAGGCAAATATGCGGTGAAGGATGAGTGTGACGAGTGGTAGTAATGAGTTATGAGGTGTAGTCTTGTTACAAACTAAGGCCGACTCTTCCTTAGAATGGGTCATTAATTAATAGCCCTTTGATCAATGGAAATACAAGGACCAACGACTTAACGTGACTTCCGAACCACGCAGGTGATGGTCTGATATGTCTAAACGAAGGTGGGAGTTGTGCGGGTATCATCAGATGATCACTGAGACTATCTGAGCCGCTTTAGACTTTTATCATCCTCAAAACCTGACCTCCATGAAGCTGGATTACATGACCACGCCACGAGTCCCAGTCTAGGACGTTATTTATTGTACTGTGCCCAACGTGTGTACCATAATTCCAATCAGCCAGACCAAGATGTCGGCAAAAACTAATTTCCGCCGCCATAATGAATTTTACGCTAACATAGTTGTAAATACAAAGTTTGATTGGAATCAGATCATAAATACATTCTAAATATTTTTAAAGCCAAAACCCCATTAAGAAGGGAAGGGAAAGTCCGAAATGGGTAATTTCGGTTAACTGATCCAGCTGGTTAACGAAGTTTTCGTTGGTGAAGTTACTTTATTCACCACTAACATATCTTTCCATTCAAACAATTAACTTTCCTAACTTCTAAAATATCAAAATCACTAATCCTAAAAGTCAAGATAAAATTGTCCTTCAATTTAAAACTACATAACCATAACAATTCGTTTAATGTCAATTTTTACAATAAGTTTTGTTTTATTGGCAATATACTTAGTACCACAAGTAAGACTTTAGCCTAATTAAACAATTGGATTATGGAACTTTACCTATCTATGAACTCTCTAATTGTATAAAACGAATTTTGGCCAAGACAATTTATGAGTTTGGATTTGAATTGGTTTGAAAAATAACTTTTAATGTTGTCAGGAAGTTTATTGTATAGAATTCTACCGGCTTCAACAGGAAGTTTATCACATAACTGAAGTCTATGGTAGTTTGGTGGAATATAATTTTGATTTCGTGTGTTGTACCGATTATTTTGAAAATTGTTCACATCAATAGATCACTTAGCCCTAAAGAACAACAAGGTTTCTAAAATGTACTGAAAGCATAAAGGCAATAAGGATAAGGATTTAAAGTGTTCCCTGCAGGACTCTCCAAACTTGAGCCTACCAATTATTCAAATCTCCTTTTTGTAGAACAAAATTCCTGCGAATTTTTGTTTCAGAGCAATTACCCCATAGGCGTAATCCGTAAGATAAATGGGGATGAACTAATCCATAATAGGCCTATGCCAATTTTAAAACGTCTTGGCTGCAATGAAATGACAGTTTTCTTAATAGAAATAACCCTTTGGATTATACTTTGCTACATAAGTTATTGTTGCAACTACAAACTATTACTACAAGCCAACAAGTCACGAAACATAAAACAGTGTATGAATTAGTAAAAGACATGGCATGAAGCATGAAGCGAGCAATGAGCATTGCCATAACGGAACGCTGGGAGTGGACAGTTGTCGGGAATTGCGACTGTTGCAGTTCTACAACTGTATCGTGTGTTGTGAACTTCATCATTTCCTCTAACAGCAACTGAGTTACTTCTTAGAGAGACTTTCGGTTCCACGAAACGGTCTCTTTCAGTGAAAGAAAACACGCTAGTTTGAACGTTTCAATGAAATATACCTTGTAGTGTTTTAGAGGTTTTTTTAGTGTTTGACTAGGACTCTTGGCGTGGTCCTGTAATCCAGCTTCATGGAGGTCAGGTTTTGAGGATGATATAGGTCTAAAGCGGATCAGATAGTCTCAGTGATAATCTGATGATAGCCGCATCATCTCCCATCATCGTTCAGACATATCAGACCATCACCTGCGTGGTTCGGAAGTCACGTTAAGCCGTTGGTCCTTGTATTTCCATTAGTCATTGGGCTATTAATAATGACCCATTCTAAGGAAGAGTCGGTCTTAGTTTGTTTCAAAACTACACCTCATAACTCATTACTACCACCTATCACACTCATCCTACACCACATATTTGCCTTAAAATACCCTCATGAGAGTGGTCGGCATCTTAAGTAGTGATTTAATGATTTCCAAGAGTAGCTGGCGTTCATAGAATGTTTGATGTTATTTTCTCAAAAGTGTATTGGTGATTTTTGGATATACTGTGGTACGAATTAATGTACGTATAAGGTCATCCTTTTATTACAGATAAAAGAACACATCCTTTTTTTATTCCGAAAGAAGGTTGTTTAAAAATAACGTAAACATAATAATATTAGCAAGTGCTAAAATGTCAATAGATATCTCTCTCCCCTACAAATATAGGAGAGGTGGTGCAAGTTGTAGAATTTTATCTTTTAACATTGTATGTTTATCGTCTCCCATTCCGGTAGTTTCCCCTGCCTCTGGTATCATAGGAGTGTATGTTTATTGCAATATCGAACGTATCGAAAAGTTACTTCCATACGTACGGTTTTAATCAATCAAGTTTTTTTTTCAAGTAAAAATTGTGAATATTGTATTGATCTTAAGAAGCCTAATGTTATCAGGCGAAATATAATTATATAGTAATATAATTAATTTAAAATAAAACGATTGTTTCAATAGTTTGGAAAAGGATGATACCAATTTTATTATTTGAAGTGAATAAAAATAAAAGTGGTTGTAAATATCAAGCTATAAAACCACTCAAACATTCACCAAATGTTCGAAAGTTTCTATTATACAAATCATCATCATTATGTACTAAAATCTATCCACACGGTGTCTTCGACAAATTAAAACCACAAACACGAACTAGATCAAAGCGTATCGAATTTCCTAATTAAAACTTGTATTAATTAAATGGTGGGTAGGTATGGCGTGAGGGTGGGTTGAAAAGTTGTCCGCTTGTGGTTGTGGTTAGTGGTTGTGGCATGTCAGACGTCTAGACATGCATCAGAAACCAATTTGCCAGCCGACCAGACGATTTAAGTCCGGAGAAACATCGAAGATGAAGTCTGACAGTCTTGATGGGAACGCCACAGACACTGAAGTTTGTCTAAACAATTGCCGTGACCTAGTTTCTTCTATACTTCAAAACTATGTCGGGTGTTCTGAGAGTATACCCTCTATCAAGATGTAATCTAAGGAAATTCGTTTGGAAGACCTTGATCTTAGATCTTTGTTTACAGTTAGACAATTACTATTGGACTTACTGAGTCTCTTTCCCGCAAAAAAAAAACTGGATGAGATTTGATTTTGCCGAGTGTACTTTGAGGTTGAGCTCGTTGAATATTGGATTTTGTTGATGAGCTCAACGAAAGTAGAAATTTTAAGTTATTTTATTGAATATGCATTAAACAAGAGAGTGTCATCTGCAAACCGGACGAATCGCCCTTGCTGGTCTTGTGGGACCTGTTATCTCTACAGCATTTCTTCCTAACGTCCGAGATCCATATACAGATGGGTTTCGATTACTAAGATACCGTTTGAGTCAACGTAGTCCACCCCAGGTGAAATCTTGATCCAGGTCTTGAGAAAATCTCTTGGATCTCTCCTGGGATAATGTATCATAACGGTTACGCTTTTGTAGTTGTTTGAGGCACTTTTCTAAGTTATTAGATAGTTAGATAATCAAGTGCTCAGAAAATTACAGGATTTTATTGCAGCGACAGTCCAGTAGTATTTTGGACACGAAGGCCAAGCAGTATTGATAAGTTGTATGTTTTCTGTTTCTAAGCCGCGTTTACACGGGTTTACGACTGTGGGTGAACGACTGGCAGATGGCTGTTTTCTGCGAACAAGTTATACGGTTTGGCCCGACCTCAAGTCTCTGCAATTAACGCGACTGCTTTAAACGTGCAATCGCTCCTCCAAAGACGAGTTATTTCTGCCGTTATCCATTAAAATAACTTTATCGGGCGGGATATTTGTTTTTTAGAGCGGATGGTTTCTGAAGTTTTATGTTTGAAGTTTGTTGTTGACGATGGGAGGATTTCAGAAGTTGAACTATTATTGCGGACATTTTCCATCGTTATTGAACAAAAAGGATCACGACGTTTCGAGATCTGCAATCTGATCCCGTCTTCAGGTGAAAATAACCTAAAACATAACACAGAACATTAGAAAATGAGCTAGCCTAAAGTAGTCAGCGTAGCTGACCAGTCAAACTCTACCAAACAACATGTAGTTGTTAAGTCAAACAACAAATTAAACCTTAGAATTTAGTAATAGCCTAGAGAAAAACAAAACTACAATATTACAAACACAAGCCACACTATGAAAGTAACTACAAGCTCTGACTACTTTAGGGCTCATTTTCTGTGTTATGTTTTAGGTTATTTTCACCTGAAACGGATCATTGCAGATCCCGAAACGTCGATCTTTTGTTCACTAACTGAAAATTTCCGCAATAATAGTTCAACTTCTGAAGTTTTATGTGTTGTTGACTTAAATTAAAAATTCTATTCCAAAAAACAACATCAGTTTGCTGGAAAAAGCCATGCTCAACTTCAAAAATAGGCATACTTCCTGTCATTCTGTTTAAAAATTTGAAATTATTTAAACGAATTATCAGATGAACGATTTGATAACGAAATTCAGAAAGTATAACTGGCTTCACTATATAGGTAGAATTCAAATAAGTACGATTCAATTCAAATAAATATATTGTTCAAGAATTTCCTTTGATTTTCAAAGCTCTCTACTTGATTGAGTTTGAAATAGCATAGTGTATGATTCAACAATTAATATTTGATCAAAACCTATTTATCTCAAGAGTATTTAAATGTTTTCTTTGCTTACAATTAATTTCTACAATCTAAAGCTTACTGCTCTCCCTCTTTGTTGAACAGCACAGACAATTGCAATAAAAGTTTGCAACTGCTAAAAGACAAAGGAGCTAAAATAATTAATCGCCAATTAAACGCGCCATTAAGACTATTAAACACAGACGCCTTGTCGCACGATATATTTGCTGCGGTACGAAAATGAAAAGAAAACATCAGCGATTAATGATTATTTTTGCGCGAATAACAGCTGTGAAGAGAGTAAACAGCTGGGATTGTTATTTCTTGACAGCTGATTTTTGGCGCGCTCCCGCGTTTCGTGACGTCACAGTGCGTGGGCTTTAGTAGTCAGCTGTTTTAAGTTGGAACTTTGCCTTTTCTCGAGCTTGCTGTTTCAGTTTGCGAATTATAATTGTTATTTTGTGTGTTGCTTATTAGTGGAGTTCCAAAGAAAATAAATATATTAACTTCTACCGCTATGTATAGAACGACACGTCGTAGAAAAAACAGTTTTGAGCTTACCTACACCTCTTGAGTCAAATGGCTTACATACGTAATTATAAAACCGCATTACAAATCAAATTTTTGTCCGACTTTGACATTTATGTTTTTGTTTTTTAAATGGTAGGCTCTTATGCTGTAAAAACCGTATATATGACGTGATATCGTTTAAATCTTTTATAAACATTTATGACAGCGAACCTACAGTGTACAAAAAATTCAGACAATCCGTTTTGCCAGATCAAGATGGCGGTGGGCAGTCGTTTTTGTTTCCGCCATCGAGCTTGTTAAATTTTGTTGATTTGATGTTTTGCCATTAACTCGTATGACTGGGACTCGTGGCGTGGTCCTGTAATCCAGCTTCATGGAGGTCAGGTTTTGTGCATTATATAGGTCTAAAGCAGCTCAGATAGTCTCAGTGATCATCTTATGATACCTGCATCAACTCCCACCATCGTTTAGATATATCAGACCATCACCTGCGTGGTTCGGAAGTCACGTTAAGCCGTTGGTCCTTGTATTTCCATTGATCATTGGGCTACTAATTAATGACCCATTCTAAGGAAGAGTCGGCCTTAGTTTGTAACAAGACTACACCTCATTAACTCATTACTACTACTCATCACACTCATCCTTCACCACATATTTGCCTTAAAATACCTTCATGAGAGTGGTCGGCATCTCAAATAGTGATTTAGTTGTTTATATGTTTAATCAAAATCGGAGAATAAATACAGTTTGTATAGCATAAAACCATATTTGTGTGGGGTATAGATTGGTCACATATACAGTTGTGCCATTTGATTTAGGCGGTGTTAGGAAGTTTGATTTAGGAAGTTAAAAACTGCTTTCCGTGTTTCGTTCTGTATGGTGGTAGAAATGAATGCTCTATTTCATATAGGCGCTCGCTGAAAGGTTGATAATGTGTACTAAATTCTCCCTGGCGTAGAAAAAGCGCGCGAGTGGAGACGGTGGCGCATTGCGGAAGTGAGGGTAGTTATTGTCGCGTGCGAAGAGGCAGACAGCCCCGACACCTGTGCTTCCGACAGTAAACTACAACTTTGTACACACACACACACCTGGTGAACTGGTGAATACACGGAATCACCACCGCCGAACACGAGACGAGTATATCGTACGTACGCGGTCTTGGCAGGCTGCAGCACTTTATATCCAGGTGTCCCCCAAGGCATTGTGCTGGGCACTACGTTCTTTCTTATTATCTTTTTGCACTTTGTTTTCGTAGCTTTTGTATTATACCCACGTTGAAGTGTATGATGAATACAATCACCACCGCCCAACACGAGTCGAGTCTATCATACCGTTCGTGGTCTTGACAGGCTGCAATGTATCCAAGTGTCCCTCAAGGGATTGTGCTGGGTGCCACTTTGTTTTTTACTTTCACTATTCACCATATTTTCAATCGCCTAAGCGTAAAATTACCTAAAGAAGACTATCTGGATATTGCTAGCTAAAGACTAAACGCGTGACTCCTTGTAAAAGAGTAAATATCAATAATTGGGATTGACAGTTTAAGTTTATTGATGTTTATTTGTGAAAGCTCATTCCTTTTACAGGTTCTAATTTAGGACCACTCTGTTGTCTCCTGGACTTATTAATAATGTTTCTATTTGTCTTCTGACACTAAAATAAATTGCCTCGTTGATGAAACGTTCCCGAACAGATTTCAATGAAAACGTCAAGAAATTGAATCTAAGTTACAACAATCTGAGAAGATATGAGAATTGTGAATGTTGATGGAAATCTGATGATTTAGATGTGATAACACTTGTAATAAGAACATTTCTTTCAGCGATTACACATTTGTAGTGGTAGTTTTCAATCTTCGTTGTATAAAACCAGTTTTATTTTGGCTGCCGTTATTTTGTCGTAATTGTTATTTTAATCATGCTAGTTCAGATAATTTCATTAGATCTATATCACGAAGTTGTAATTCAAACGTATTTTCAGATACACACATTTAACCAACGTATTCATGACTTCGACTTCCTTTCATATTCAATTTATCTAATTGGTACGATGGAATGATTTTATTTTGGCAGCTGTTGCGGTAATATTTTCGTCCATCAAAACATGTTTTTATATCCAACTTTGATGATCAGCTTGTGATATCAGTTACTAACGGAAGTTAAATATATCTTCACTGGATCTGCCAAGGATTTTGACCAATAAGTCGCTTCAATGTTCAAAATTAACCACTTCGAAGAGCAAACTAAACGAATCATTTAAGTAGTTAAATTCCACTAATAATCTCTTTAATCTTGTCTTGTACCGCAGCCAATGTTGGGAAATGTTGGAACTTTCTCTCTCAGCGAAATATTTTTTAATGTTGTACTCAACTCGATGTTATAAGTTGAAAGCCACAACATTAACAATAACAATTAGTTTAATGTCAATTTTTTACAATATAAGTATTGTTTTTTTGACAATATACTAAAGTACCACAAGTAAGACTTTAGCCTAATCAAACAATTAAATTATGGAACTTTACCTATCTATAAACTCTCTAATTGTATAAAACGAATTTTGGGCAAGATAATTTATGAGTTTGGATTTGAATTGGTTTGAAAAATAACTTTTAATGTTGTCTGGAAGTTTATTGTATAGAATTCTACCGGCTTCAATAGGAAGTTTATCACATAACTGAAGTCTATGGTAGTTCGGTGGAATATAATTTTGATTTCGTGTGTTGTACCGATTATTTTGATAATGTTCACATCAATAGAACACTTAGCCCTAAAGAACAACAAGGTTTCTAAAATGTACTGAGAGCATAAAGGCAATATGGATAAGGATTTAAAATGTTCCCTGCAGGACTCTCTAAACTTAAGCCTACCAGTTAATTCTAATTGCTCTTTTTGTAGAACAAAAACCCTGCGAATTTTTGTTTCAGAGCAATTACCCTATAGGCATAATCCGTAAGATAAATGGGGATGAACTAATCCATAATATGCCAATTTTAAAACGTCTTGGCTGCAATGAAATGACAGTTTTCTTAATAAAAATAAACCTTTGGATACTTTGCTACAGACAAAGTCAATATGGTGATCCCAAGACAGTTTTTATCTATAAAAGGCCTAAGAACTTTACGTGGTCAGTCTCTTGAAGAGAAGTGCCATTAATTGTTATATTATGATTACTATCGTCTTGCACATGACTGCCAGTACTAAAACCGAAGTTAATATAACATGTTTTGGACAAATTTGTATTCAAATCAAGCTGCCTAAAATATTCTACACAACTGTTGGTTTTTTCAATAGCAAGCTCTCTAAGCTCAGTATAGCTATTGCCATTAAAACTCAGAGTTGTGTCGTCAGCGTATTGTAAAATATTGCAATTGTTCATATCATTATCAAAGTCAATTTCAGAGCATTTATTTACATACAAAATGAACAATGCAGGACCAAGAATGGATCCTTGAGGGACTCCATAGTCAAGATCCATAACTTTTGACAATTTATTTTCTACTTGTACTTGCTGACTTCTGTTACTCAGATAGGTCTTTAACCAATTGTAAGAGTTTCCTCGAATTCCATACATGTGTAGGATATCAAGTAGTTTAGAATGATTAACACAATCGAAGGCCTTTGTCAGGTCTAAAAAGACACTTAGGGCTTTCTTTTTCATATCTAGGTTTGAAGCAGTAACTTCTATAAAATTGTTGATTGCTTCGATAGTACTTTTCCTTCAGTAAAACCATATTGACAGAATATTAAACTGCTTTAAAAATGAATTTAATCTGATCAGAAACAGCTTTTCAAAAAGTTTACTGAAAGTAGGTAGTAACGATATTGGTCTGTAGTTACCCATCGTTGATCTTGACCCTTTTTTAAAAATTGGCACAACCTTTGCCTGTTTTAACAATTGCGGGAACACGCGGGATCATGTTCTTTAAATTAATTAGTTTACTTGAAATTTTACTGCATTGAATTTGTGAGGTTTAGAGGAGCGCAGTACGGTCGGTAAAAATGATGCAATCTGACCAATCAAATAAGTCTAAGGGCGTACAAAATAATGTTTTAAAGCGGCTAACAACAACGAAACCTCGCGTCAACTTTGTTCACGTGCCTTTTATTTCCTTTTTAAGGGATTTCAGTCCAATAAACGCTGTTCTCATGTGATGACTTTCTTTGGGTGACGGAATTTTTACATAATGTCATAGATATTAATTAGGGTGAGTGTGATGGTTTAAAACATAAAAAGTATTTTACCGACAACGTTTAAAAAGCCTCTTTTCCAGGAAAGTTATTTCCAGATCCATCGAAGCAATAATACATTAAACAATATGAATAATACAAAAATATTTGAATATCTGTTGAAAAATACTAAACTACAGTGGAAACAGGGTTTCAACTTTTTTTCGAGACGTTCTCTGCATTGGTTGTTTCGAACAAGGTGTTTGACGTTTAAACGTTGTTGCATTTGTAATCGGCTTATCTTAGATCTAAATTCGTATAAATCCTACATATCTCTTCTATATAGCCTATTAAAAGAATTAATGAAAATCTAATGGCAGTCAAAACGACCGTTCTATCAGGCCGATTTTCTTAATTTTTTTAATGAAAGGTGTTTATGCATAGATTTGTCATCAAACATCAAAAATCGCTCAACTTTCGCCCTTCTCAAGTTATACTCTAAAGAGGCTTCTTTCCCATGTTTTCATACCTTTGTCCTGTCATATGTCAGGTTCTAGTTGAGATAAATTGTTCGTTTTGGTCTAAGAACACTCAGTGAATCATGCTCTTTCATTAGAGATATCATTCGACGTATTTAGTTACAACTAAGAGGAGTTATGCGTGGACAAACGATTTTTTTGGCACAGTTGCGGAGCAATACGGGTCATCTAGTTTTTATCAAACGAATTTGAAGACAAAATGTTTAGACCGAACCGGGACTGTCACCGGTTAATTCTTTAAGTAATCTCATTAAACACTTTGAAATAGGCACAAGCTGAACCTCTATTCCTGTACCCATCTAAAACGTCTTGTTAAAACTGCAAATACAACGGTGGTTGACTGGCAAACGAAGCGTTTTTGCAGAAAATGCTGTCCTCTATTCTGGCACCTTAGTTACAAGACACCCTGTACACTGTGGGTGGTGACGTCACAGCTCAAAGTGCCGTGGACAGCGCGGTCCATTAGTTCGGTTATTTGCAACTGCTTTCAACGTCCTTGACGAGTGTTCAGCTCATACGTTTGGTTGCCAGAACAATACGTGAGGTTAATTTTTCGCTTTGACTTTGTAGATGGTTTGTTTTGGTCTTTTCTCTGAAATACACGCTCGTTAGATGGTTAGAAATGTGTTTGATTTTGATAAATGGTGTGGAATAGGTTGGGGCACTTGGGTTACAGTGTTATAGAATATATTACGTTTTAGACACCCGACGAAAATCTTGATACCAACTTGACTGGGACTCGTGGCGTGGTCCTGTAATCCAGCTTCATGGAGGTCAGGTTTTGAGAATGATATAGGTCTAAAGCGGCTCAGATAGTCTCAGTGATCATCTGATGATACCCGTATCAACTCCCGCCATCGTTTAGACATAATTATTATACCATCACCTGCGTGGTTCGGAAGTCACGTTAAGCCGTTGATCCTTGTTTTTTCATTGGTAATTGGGCTATTAATTAATGACCCATTCTAAGGAAGAGTCGGCCTAAGTTTGTAACAAGACTACACCTCATAACTCATTACTACCACTCATCACACTCATCCTTCACCAAATATTTGCCTTTAAATACCCTCATGAGAGTGGTCGGCATCTCAAATAGTGATTTAGTGACCATCAAGTATAACATTTTCTTCTTTCAAAAATACATATACAATTTTTATTTGATCTTTGTGAAATGAAACATGATTGGTCTAGATGATCAGCAATCAATCAAAATGGGATCTTTTTACGTTCAAGCAATAAGGAGACAAGGAATATATAAACATGATTCCGTGCACGAGAGAGACATTTGCTGCTTAAAGCAGAATAAACAGTACATTTAATAGGATAAAGGTGAGCAGCATGAAACGACCAACGCCGTCCGGATATGTAAATGTGTTAAACCGATCGGGAGACAAGGAATAAGTGAACATGGTTTTGTGAGTAAGGAACTGACTGGCCAAAGCAGAATAACACATGATTGGTAAAATGCAAGCAGCAACCAATGACAATTGACCTCTTTATTTTAGTTTTTGAGAGTGAGTGGTTACACATTCAAATAATGAAACCTTTTGAAAAACGAGAAGTTTTTACTATTGGCCTTTTTTGTTCACCCTATAGGGAGACAAAACACAAGTAAATCTGCATTGTGAGCGATCAATCAACAGGTCAAATCTTAAATCTGTTAGATGAGGTTAACAATAATTGTGCGCGACAACAACATTTCGCTTAGAAAAGTCGATACTAGTGTTTAACAAACTATTAGCTAGCTGCGCTCAGATAGGCGCGATGAAGGGGCATCAAACTGTCGCATATACCGGGAATCGAACCTTGCGCACGAAGCCGAGCCTCTACCCACCGTGCCACTGACACAAGCATAATTTTCACCAAAATGTAAGACATACTATACAGGGTGTCCCATAAGTAAAGTGCAAACTGGGAAAAGGTTATATGGGTCAAAATGAAGAGAAAATCAAGAAGAAATTTTTTTCAAAACGCTTAGTTAACCAGATATTTGCCATTTTATATTTTTCACTAATTATTTATTATATCCCACACCATTTATCGGATTTGACTCAAACTTAACATAAATTTGTATCTAAGTAAGACCATTTAGGGGAAAAATTACCAGCATGATGATAGGTAATAAAGTTTTCTACAAAACGGTGTTCTTTACATTTTATCGTAAAACTCACCGTTTATTCGCTATTTAAGGTGTAACACCAAAAATGTCCTAAAAATACCATAAAATAGCCACCGTTTTAAAATGATAAGTTAGATCATGCTGGTAATTTTTTCCCTAAATGGTCTTACTTCGATACAAATGTATGCTAAGTTTGAGTCAAATCCGATAAGTAGTGTGGGAGATAATAAATAATTAGTGACAAATATAAAATGACGAATATCTGGTTAACTAAGCGTTTTGAAAACATTTTTTATTCTTAATTTTCTCTTTATTTTGACCCATATAACCTTTTCCCAGAGTCTGGCACTTTACTTATGGGACACCCTGTATTTAAGACACAATGTTTATGAACGACGTGTTTTATTACAAGTGAGATTGTTTGTTTCAGACAAATGTATAAAGGAGCACACGCTGGAGAGGTTGAGAAGAAAGAAGCCGGATTTGATGCCCTTGTTACTCACTCTGCTTGAGGTGAGTTCTCTCTAGTTTATCACTAAATCACTATTTGAGATACCGACCACTCTCATGAGGGTATTTTAAGGCAAATATGTGGTGAAGGATGAGTGTGATGAGTGGTAGTAATGATTTATGAGGTGTAGTCTTGTTACAAACTAAGGCCGACTCTTCCTTAGTATGAGTCATTAATTAATAGCCCAATGACTAATGGAAATACAAGGACCAACGGCTTAACGTGACTTCCGAACCACGCAAGTGATATGTCTAAACGATGGTAGGAGTTGATGCGGGTATCATCAGATGATCACTGAGACTATCGTCGAATAAAATGCTTGGCTACGCTCACAGCCTCGCTTCGGTCTTTTTCCTTAGCTTTGCCTCCTGAATGATTAAGGTCGTTACGAAAGCCTTTGGCCTTTGGTGTTACGAAGCTGTTCGCCACTGGCCTCATATTTATTTTACTTCAAGTTTTAATACAGTGAAGATCAAAGAGAGAAAACTTATTTTAAAATCTCATTTAAATCGGACTACTTATTCCGTTTCAATTGCAAACCCCAAGTTTTGCAAAAACGTTCAAATTTCTTGAAATATGCCAGTTAAAGTGATATTAAAAGTTGTTTCGTTTTTGATAACAATATACTAAAGTATGTATCTCGAATAAAAAAGGCTAGAAAATTGATTCCGTTCAAAACCCTTTACTTTGGAACACTTTAGATAAAAACAATGTCTTCGATAAAACAAGATTTTGATTCGATTGTCATGTTTCTGATCAAACAAAGTTCTGTATATTTACTAATAAGTCGGTTTTAAACAAATATTATTCTTAAATCCTTTTAAATCTACCAGAACCCCATTTTCCAGGGTTTAGTTTTTGCTTATAGGGCTCCTTAGTCCCTACATAATGCTGTAACAAAGATTCATCCCCTAAATGACCGTACAAACACAGCATAAGTTCAGCTTTGATTTGCTTACTTACGAGACATTTTCCATCGTTTTGTAGTGAGCAAGGAAAATATGACGTTTTGGGATGTGGAATATGATTGCGTCTTCAGGTGGAAAATAATTTTAAACATAGCTCAGAACATTAGAAAACAACCGCAGCAGTATTTCTACCTTAGCAATTTCGTTATCGTCAACAGCAAACTTCAAACAAAGAATTCCTTCGGCTGTTTAAATTTACTGCCTCGACCTGAAAACTGAAAAGGAAATCATCCAAGTGTGCTAAAAACTCAATCAAATCCTAAAAGTTTCTACGCGTTTATCAGGTGCGTGAGCACTATCCCCCTTTTTCAATCTGGTGCTTCCGTGTAGCCGAAGTTGGAAGCGCCCCGTCACTGCACTGTGGGGTGGATGCCAGCGGTGAGTTTTGACAGCGATAGTGGCGTGTCGGTAGCGGCACGCACTGCGTATCTGTGGGCATTATGGGTAATAAACACGGCCTATCTCCCCCGCAGTGGAGGCGTATGTTGGTTCCCACCTGTGTGGTCACGCTAAGAGTTCGTCATTGGATGCAGTAAGGACGGAAATTAGAATGGGATTAAAGAAAAGCGTAGTTTTGGCTGCAATTATTTGAAATAATAATTCGCTTTTAATGTTTAACTGAACTTAATGTACCCTTAGTAAAGGGTAAACTCTCTTGAAGGAACTTATGAAAGTTCCTTCAACATCTCTTTCCAGTTATTTTATACGTCAGAATAGTATCCCCAAGCATCTATCATGCTCAGAGAGCACAAAAAGCCACATTTAGTTGAAGTGCGGGTGTAGAACTTATCTCCATTCCTAATCTAAATCTAAAATATGTACCCTCAATTAGGAAGGTATAGTTGCAAGCTTTTTCCCTTAAAAGAAAATGAAGAGGTTCTATACCTGAAAGAATGGAAAGAGGCAGACTGCGCACCCAACGGTACTAATTGACTTCTGGGAAACTAGTGCGCAGTGGTGCTATCATACGGTGACTGCTAGAACTACGCACGTGGTTGCCTCTAGTTATACGGGAGAACAGTGGCGCCCCCTAGGACGTTGGCTAAGGAACTATAACCAGCCTCTGTAACCACCGTGCAATAATGCATTCACGCTCTTCCTATATCTTTTTTTCTTTATTCCATCATCGATACTTCATAAGGGATCAGTCCAGTTAAGTCGATGACTACTATAATTAGAGAAATCTTGGGAAATGTTAATAGTAATTTGGCGGATTTCTAATTCAGGAGTCAGGACCTCTTTATCCAATCTCCGAAACTCCTACAATGGCATTTGAGATAGTGTGTTGACTCCGACAAACGATGGTTTAAACCGGCTTACATATCTAGTAACGAGAGCCTTTTGGACATCTTAAACTTGTCTTACATTTGATTTGTAACCACTGACGTTGTCTATGCAGTAAATATTTGTCTATTGAATATTGCTTTTACAGCGTGCGTATTCGAATGATTTGTCAAAGAATGGTCCCGGACCTCTCATTGTCACGAATCTAGAAGTGAAACAGAGTTCTCAGTCGATGCATAAAATATCAGCTTCCTTTACTCGTAAACATCCCTCGGCTTAAGTATCGTCGTTTCTTTTATCGATTCCAACTCCACTTCCCCCGGCGGAGATTCACGCTTCAGTCGTAAAGCACGGTGATGTCTTGGTTGTAAACAAAACTGAAGTGCGTGAAGTTCTAAGGGGTGTTTAGCACGGAATCACACCGCGAGGGTTGTGGCCTGTGGGCTGTTCGTGCGGTGTTTAGGGGTGAAATGCCTCTTAGGGGTGGTTTTAGTTCCCGAGTCTTCGATTGTTTGTTTCTACAGAGACGATACAATACCGATAACTACCCTATCCCCCTATGTTATCTCAGAACTGTTGAAATTGTGCCGGTACGATTTTGCGTATTGGGAAAAAGAAACTTTTTATTGAATACCTACCATTTGACACGTTAAATTAAATCAATTAATTGATTTAATTCCAATAAGCGTTCAATAATGCTTCGTCATTATTTTGTACAGAGTAGACGTCCCATGGGCGTAACATATGTACGAATTGGAGCCACTCCAGAAAACATATGAAAACTTCAGTGTGCATGTTTCGTTTTCAGAAACATTGCAGTTATTTAGAAAGCAAGGATAATATTGATATTTCACTGGCTTCCTGGTACCGCATGCAGGATTGGAACAAAGCTTCACTGTCTCCTAAAATCGTAGCTTTTCATTTTTCTTGATCACCACCAGAAAAGTTAAGCATTATCAAACGTAAAGTTGATAATGAGTAGGGGAATAGAAAAATACGATGATAAAGAAATTTAAAGTAAATTAGGATTGAATGAGAGAAGGAAATTTAAAGGAACAGTGTTTACTTCATAAAGGGTAACAAGAGAATATGAGAATAGTTGTTTACATTACAATATTTACATGACAATAATAATAATTTGTTGCAAACAGCTGATAACTTTGACATTAGTAAACCTAACAGATATTAATAACAATATTTAAACTTTATATGTATAAATATCCAACAGTTGACGCAGGCCTACTGTGTGCAAAAGTATAAAGTATTAATTTACATTTCGCTATGTAGTTGTATCAAATACTGTATATTTCGTAGGCCTACTGCATTTGTCTATGGATTAACTTTGTCAAGTAAAGACAAAATGCGTTTTGTAAAGAAAGCTACCAGTTCGCAATGTAAATTTTTGTAATAAAACATTCATTAGTTTTTTAATTTATTTATTAGCTAGGATCTCTTAATCCCTGATCGAGCATGTACTCCAATGCGTGTTAAACACACCGTCTATCTACATAGAGCTTTCGAACAAACAACCCCACTTCTCTGGGGCTCAAAGTGAAAGGTTTTAAACTACGCATCTTGTGCATGCAAGTACATACATACGCACCCTCACCAAATAGGGTGAATACCCTCTCTACGCGTCGAGCCATACAAATGCGTTTAAAGCGTTGCAAGCTGCATTAAATTTAATGTCTAATGCACGACCATATGGTTTGGATCCGGCTGGGGCTCGAGGGTGCGTGCTGTACTCACTGTATACCTAGTACCACTGTATACCTAGTACTCACTGTATACTCTAGTACTCACTGTATACTCTAGTACTCACTGTATATACCTAGTACGCACTGTATACTCTAGTACTCACTGTATACTCTAGTACTCACACTGTATACTCTAGTACTCACTGTATACTCTAGTACTCAACTGTATGCTCTAGTACTCACTGTATACTCTAGTACTAACTGTATACTCTAGTACTCACTGTATACTTGTGTAGTACTCACTGTATACTCTGGTACTCACTGTATACTCTAGTACTCACTGTATACTCATTAGTACTCACTGTGATACTCTAGTACTCACTGTATACTCTAGTACTCACTGTATACTCTAGTACTCACTGTATACTCTAGTACTCACACTGCATATGCTCTCTAGTACTCACTGTATACTCTAGTACTCACTGTATACTCTAGTACTCACTGTATACTCTAGTACTCACTGTATACTCTAGTACTCACACTGTATACTCTAGTACTCACACTGTATACTCTAGTACTCACTGTATACTCTAGTACTCACACTGTATACTCTAGTACTCACTGTATACTCTAGTACTCACTGTATACTCTAGTACTCACTGTATACTCTAGTACTCACTGTATACTCTAGTACTCACTGTATACTCTAGTACACTGCTACCACTAGTAGGATACCAGATTCCACAGAGGTCAAATTCGAAGGGAAATTTTGCTGAGTTCAATCACAAAATTCATCACCAAGCGCGGTTGCCAAATAGTGCAGAGTAGCCCGCCGAAGATGAACGGGGCAGGTGCCCTTTGCACGGTATGGCAACCGCAATTAGTGATGGATTTGGTGATTGAACTAACGTTTTCTTCCTGACGAAGAGATGGACGTCTGTTGAAGGTTTCTGTTGTGTGTGTTATGTAGGCTAAATAGTGTTTTTATTCCTAACGAAGTTAACTCTAACGGGCCCGTGGCGGGTCGGTATCGCGCGCGACTCCGGAGCTCATCATTCCCATCCCAGCTTTCATCCCCGCTGCCACCACTAACATTTTTTAAGTGATTATGCCGCAACGCAAGGTAAAGGACGAGGTCAAGTGGTAGGGATGACTTCGTAGTCCGGATAAGTCATGCTCGTTTTCCTCTCTACACGAAACCTTTTCAAAATTCACCAAACAGTAGCTATAATATTAATAGATTGTAGCCTTTTATCGACTAAGTGGAGGTGTAATGTCCAAATTTAACCAAAACAAAAAATTAAATTTCAATTGACTTTCGATTAAAATTAGAAAGGTTTGCCTTGTTTAATACCTTGTTATGTAAGTAAGTACGTAATTGAATCATGGATGAATTTATATATGTCAAAACAGTATCCCGATATCCACTGAGAACTATATATATATAAAGAATAAAAACATGATCTAGTCTAGGCTAGAAATAAGCTGGATTTGTCGTACATGAGGTTGTTGGTTTAAGAAGCTTATTCATTTGGAAAACGAATTTAGTAAACATTAAATTATGATCAAGCAGAGTTGATAATGTTTTCATTAATTGCTGAATCTAAGTCGAAGCATTAAGTAGAGTACATAAGTACTGTTCTATAAAGGTAAAATTAAATAGATGTACAAAGCCGTATAATATAAAGTACCAAGTGTACCTTATATAGGATTTTCAAGAAGGAAGTTGCCCCTCGATTTTCTTTGTAGCAATCCCCTACAAGTATTGACTTTGTTCAATGATTTTCCACCTCACTTCACTATAAAGTACCTAACCTTCTGCAGGAGAGGCGATAAGGTACGCGATGCAAGGACATACTACGCCCGTATAAGCTACCATGTAACCAATGCAATAAGTTATTTGATACATCAATACAGAGGGGAATAGGGTCGCAACTGACTGATATTGAACAACATGGCCCTTCTCTCTCAAGTTATACGCAGACCTCTTTATAAATAAGGGCTTAGGTTTACTGCTATTTGTTTTCTATAGATTTAATTTCGTCATAATTTTGGGGTCCGAATTTTTTAACTCTACATTTGAGAGGTTTTTTATGTTTGGAAGTAATATATGATTCGCTTGCTGTTCCTATCACAAGCAACCCCAACCATCTTACCTTCCATACACTCTAGCAAGTTATTCATTTCACAAATTCTATCTTTCACTCACTTTTCAGAAACCTTACCTATCCTGCTCCGAACAACCATTCAACTACAACGCCTCCTACCATTGAATTTAGTTCTAGAAGCCCAACTCAAATAGGACTCTCGTTCGCTGAGTTTTGCCCGCACTCTGTCGGCATCTACCCCAGAAGCTTTTAAATATTTGCAATTAAATGGAGAACATAGTCTATTACAATGACCAGTTGTCAAAAGTAAATAAGTGGCGCTTTTACAGGCATCAACCCTGAACTATGCAAACACTGACAGTTGGCGCGAACTGCAGCCAGTTAAGCATTAACTTGGGCTTTAGTAAGGTCTCAGTTAATTCAATTTTACTACTAATACATTGCGGAAAAATGTACCTTTACTGTATCACCACTAGCAAACCCAACCATCTTGCCTCCCCGGCGTTCTACCAAATTACTTAAAATCCGCCAAGCGGAGCCTTCGGTATATATCGTGCGTCTTCGAAGCTCATCCCTCCGGCTGCGCGGGTTCGATTCCCGCAGTCACCACTTACAATTTGTTAAGTGACTTTGTGGTAACGCTAGGTAAAGGTCGAGGTTGAGTAATAGAAAGGACTTTGTAGTCCTAACTTACTCTCGTTAACCAAGACAAACTTCACCTCCTTTTATCATTCACCAACTTACCTATCCTGTCCCACCGACCACGCGCAGCTACAATGCCTCTTAACCATTTCACCACGGACATTTCATACTCTCCTGCCCTCTCCACTAGCCACTTCGCCTTCCACACTTTCCACAAAATCCCTCACCATTACTAGCCTACCTATCCTGCTCGGCGTCCAACCCCTTTCCTCATCCCTGACTCACCCTTCAATCAATAATGTCATCTACCATCATTCTAAGATCAAGAATCCAACATCCACCGCACTGATGATTATATTGACAGCTAGTCGAGATCAATCTACTTCAGAAGGTACAACTTGGGCTGAATTATTATTCTTGTCGCTGCAAGATTCGGTTTGCTAACCCACTGACCTAGAAAGGGAGGATTGATTCGGTGGAGGATGGGCGCGTGACTCTTAACCCCACCCTTGAACATATCACATAACACTCCAAACCTGGCTTGTAGCACGGCATCAACACCGGCGTACGCGGAAACAACACCCTTTCGAACACAACCGGAACACAACCCCGGCGTACGCGAAAATACACCCTTTCGGACAAAACCCCGGAACAGAACCCGGAACACAACACCGGCGTCGCGGAAATACACCTTTCGGACACAACCCGGAACACAACACCGGCGTACGCGGGAACACAACCCGGAACACAAACACAACCCGGAACACAACACCGCCGGCGGAAATACGCGGAACACAACCTGGCTCACCGGACAACAACCGGAACACAAACAGAACCTGGAACACACACCGGCGTACCAAGAACACAACACCCGGCACAACGGAACACACACACTGGCCACCGGGAACACAACACCGGCGTACGCGGAATACACCCTTTCGAACACAACCCCGGAACACAACCCGGAACACAACACCGGCGTACGCGGAAATGCACTCTTTCGGACACAACACGGAACACAACACCGGCGTACGCGGAAATACACCCTTTCGGAACACAACACCGGAACACAAACAACACCCGGAAACGGCACTCTTTTTTACACGGACACTCCTTTTTGCGGGTGACACATCTCTAATAACCAGAGGTTCCATTCTTGACCAAGCTATTACAGACTCTGACCGTCTTGTGCAATGGGCCAAAAAAGTTTTGGAGAATATACTTAAACTCAATGAAAATAAAACTCAGTCATTAATCTGTACCCTATCAAGAAATGTTCTCAACGGGATGAAATCAAGCTCCTTGGTTTCTGGCTGGACGCAAATTTCAATTGGGATGGCCATGTGAGTTTTGTCTGCAAGAAATTGAGTAGAGTATGATGTCGGGCCTAAACTGAGAAATTAGGTTTCCATGCTTTATTTGGTAAACGTTTACTGCTGTCTTTTCCCGTAGCCATTTCCTAAATTTCCATTTGGCATTTCCATAGCCTGCATGGCCTAATTCTTTGGGGGCATTCTAGTGCTTGTAGGAGGGTTCTGTTCCTTAAAAGCGAGCTGTGAGAGCTGTCACCTTCTCAGACCGCTTGGCCCATCGTAGTTTGTTTATTAAACTGGGCTTATGAACTGTTTATGGGCAATATGTCTACAGCTCTTTTAAACTACATCAAAGAAAGTCGTCACACTTTTACACCCGGAACTCAATTCATAGCATTAATACAAGAGGAGCTAACAAACTTGAAATTTCAAGACTCAGCAAAACTCGAACCTGTTTTCCAGTCTCAGCAATGAAACTTTATAATAGCCTCCCTGAACATAATTACAAGGCTCACCACAGCTCAGTTTAAATCTAAAATCAAGAACCTTTTGTTGGACAGACCTCTCTATAGGCCTCAAGGAGATTGAGAGTTGCCTTTATTTCATTGTAGCTTAACATAACATCATACTGACGCAATATATCGGGGAAATTCTGCCAAAGACGAAGAAAACAAGTATCAAGTAAATATCAAGTAAACACCAAGATGCCTGCGTCTGTGGCTCAGTGGGTAGAGTCACGGCTTGCGAAGCGCGAGGTCGTGGGTTCGATTCCCGGCGCGGGCACATAGGTTTGGGCCGTTTTCTCAAAAGGCGTGTTGTGATGTCCACCAAAAACCCTAGGTTAAGTCACTAATTAATAATGCCATTGGCGTAGAAAGTAAGACAAGAAAATAAAGATCCATCTGAAGAGGTCATCTGCCGGATCAAAGCTGGAATTCAGCCCAACGTTCTTTGACTAAATGTTAGTTATAGCTTTCGTTTTTGACTTACGCACAATTTTAATATAACTGTTTTCATTTTTTTCGATGATTATCGATATTTCTGCACAGTTTTGAAAGCTGTGTTACGTATTTCTTATGACATGTTTTAACAAACTTATACATCGTAAATTTGTAAACCAAAGCTAGTTTTTAGGTAACAATCCTCTTATAACGTAGAAGTACTCGTATGTGTGCCAAAGTTAAGGAAAGTCAATTTTAAAGTTTATATGTTGTTGTTGTTCCCAAACATTTATTGTTACGAAATTTAAACTACACATCACACCACTAAAAAAATCCTAATTCTTTTCTGGAAATGCAGAATAGTTCTAGAAAACCCTCTACGAGTATATTACATTTCCGAGAAATGATTGATGCGTGAATACATAGAGTGGCGTGATGTTCATCTGTCTGACACGAAATGTAGAAAACAAAGAGGAAAGTTTCCTTAACACTCGCTTTTGTGCGTGTCAAGAAATGGAATAAAGTATGCACGATATCAATCTAAACCCACCCTAACTATTTAGGGGAATAAGTACACAGTTTTCATGGTTCACGTGTAAAGAGTGTGAATAGGCCGTACGGTACCTCTCTGAGTATTCATAAGATCGCTCTGTGCGAAGAACTCTTGAATGGCTTCTTTAAAAACGCTAACATTGACATTCATGCTCTATCAGTAGATTCATTGCTTTAAGAAAAGTGACATGTGACTAATACAGGAAAAAATCTTACATAATACGAAGTGTTTCAAAGCAGATGTTCTTCTAGGCTTACTAGTGACCTCGGATTTTAATCTTCGTTGAAGGCCTCTATAACCCCCCAGAAATAATCAGGAAAAGAAATTTGCGTTAAAAAGTAGCTTGAATGATAAAGTGTACTACCACCCCGATCATGTCGTCACTCACGTCAACCAGAAAGAAAGAATCAATCCAGGGAACTGTGTGATGTGTAGGGTTCGTGCCCTAGGTCAGTATATCAACAACACTACCTCAGCCTGCAGATAGACAATCCACAACTGTCTTATCAGCTTACAATTCCACTTCCACCACGTGTTTAATCATTCAGTACTGTACTACACAGATAGACAATCCAACAACTGTCTTCAACAACACATCAGCTACAGATGAACAACCAACTGTCTTCCATTCCACTTCTTCCACCACGTGTTTATAATCATTCAGTAGTAAGTCACTGTACTCACACTGCTTATAGACAACAATACTTGTGTTAGAATCAATCCAGGGAACTGTGTGATGTGTAGGGTTCGTGCCCTAGGTCAGTATATCAACAACAACCTCACTACCTCAGCCTGTCTTACAGATAGACAATCCACAACTGTCTTCATCAGCTTACCAACCATTCCACTTCTTCCACCACGTGTTTATAATCATTCAGTAAGGTCACTGTACTGACACTGCTTATAGACAACAATACTTGTGTTAGAATCAATCCAGGGAACTGTGTGATGTGTAGGGTTCGTGCCCTAGGTCAGTATATCAACAACACTACCTCAGCCTGTCTTACAGATAGACAATCCACAACTGTCTTCATCAGCTTACCAACCATTCCACTTCTTCCACCACGTGTTTATAATCATTCAGTAAGTCACTGTACTCACACTGCTTATAGACAACAATACTTGTGTTAGAATCAATCCAGGGAACTGTGTGATGTGTAGGGTTCGTGCCCTAGGTCAGTATATCAACAACACTACCTCAGCCTGTCTTAACAGATAGACAATCCACAACTGTCTTCATCAGCTTACCAACCATTCCACTTCTTCCACCACGTGTTTATAATCATTCAGTAAGTCACTGTACTGACAACTGCTTATAGACAACAATACTTGTGTTAGAATCAATCCAGGGAACTGTGTGATGTGTAGGGTTCGTGCCCTAGGTCAGTATATCAACAACACTACCTCAGCCTGTCTTACAGATAGACAATCCACAACTGTCTTCATCAGCTTACCAACCATTCCACTTCTTCCACCACGTGTTTATAATCATTCAGTAAGTCACTGTACTGACACTGCTTATAGACAACAATACTTGTGTTAGAATCAATCCAGGGAACTGTGTGATGTGTAGGGTTCGTGCCCTAGGTCAGTATATCAACAACACTACCTCAGCCTGTCTAACAGATAGACAATCCACAACTGTCTTCATCAGCTTACCAACCATTCCACTTCTTCCACCACGTGTTTATAATCATTCAGTAGGTCACTGTACTCACACTGCTTATAGACAACAATACTTGTGTTAGAATCAATCCAGGAACTGTGTGATGTGTAGGGTTCGTGCCCTAGGTCAGTATATCAACAACACTACCTCAGCCTGTCTAACAGATAGACAATCCACAACTGTCTTCATCAGCTTACCAACCATTCCACTTCTTCCACCACGTGTTTATAATCATTCAGTAAGGACCGTGTACTGACACTGCTTATAGACAACAATACTTGTGTTAGAATCAATCCAGGAACTGTGTGATGTGTATGTCAGTCAGGGTTCCACAACTGTGCCACGTGTTTATAATCATTAGTAGGTCACTGTACTGTCTTATAGACAACAATACTTGTGTTAGAATCAATCCAACAGGGTTCGTGCCCTAGGTCAGTATATCAACACTACCTCAGCCTGTCTTACCTCACTCAGTACCAACCATTCCACTTCTTCCACCACGTGTTTATAATCATTCTCATACTGACACTGATAGACAACAATACTTGTGTTAGAATCAATCTAGGTCAGTATATCAACAACACTACCTCAGCCTGTACAGATAGACAATCCACAACTGTCTTCATCAGCTTACCAACCATTCCACTTCTTCCACCACGTGTTTATAATCATTCAGTAGGTCACTGTACTGACACTGCTTATAGACAACAATACTTGTGTTAGAATCAATCCAGGGAACTGTGTGATGTGTAGGGTTCGTGCCCTAGGTCAGTATATCAACAACACTACCTCAGCCTGTCTAACAGATAGACAATCCACAACTGTCTTCATCAGCTTACCAACCATTCCACTCCTTCCACCATGTGTTTAATCATTCAGTAGGTTTAATCGCTATATTTCTACTCCCTATTTACCGTAATGCTATAAACTGCATCTATAAATATAGTACCAGTAAATTTTTTATGATCTCTTCTACATTATATAAAACATTACGGTATAAACTGATGCCGTGATTATTTTATCCCTACTGAAATAAGGACACGCTTTTCTTGCCTTCATTCTGTGTTTCGTGTCTGAAAGATAGATAACGTGCTTCTAACATACAATCACAGCTCATTTCTCAGTAGGATATTTTGTTTATGGGCTTCCCTTTGATTTATTTGTCAATAAGAAATTTTTGTAGTTTGGATTGTTCCGTTCGCCCTTTAAATAGGCTATTATACCCCGCCATATCCGGTTATTTGAAAGTCCAGGCATCTATCTTTAGCCACCCTATTTAGGTTCGGCTTATGGAGAAAAGGACTGTCATCAATGGTGGGCATAGATGGTTGAATTGTAGTTTACACGTTTTTGTTTTTTGTTGGGTTACAAAAACCTTCAGTTTTATACCAAGGATTTTCCATATTTTATTCAGGATGGCGCGAATATTACATTTTTATTGTCTTAGTAGAGTCCTACTGATATTGTTACCATTTTAATGATAGCATGAGAAGAAAATTTCGGCGCAAATATCTGCTTGTTATTACTCTACTAACATCGAAAATGGCGGCCATTAACGTGTGTGAGCCTTAACCTTTATAATGGTCGGCAACGGAATTTTCCAAATTATCAAAACATAATTTCAGATATTATTTTTGATCAAACGCCAAACCCATTTTCTTGTAATTTTAAATTGGCGCAATACTGTACTCTATGTATTTGTAAATAAATATTATTTGTATTTTGTACTTTGTAAATCGATGAGCGCTTTAATTTGAAATGCTACTCGTTTGAGAACATTGACAAATATCGAACGCCAATAAAACATCTAATTGCAAAATTTAAACTATCGACTGGCATCTTTTTTTATGTTTTAATTATATATCCCTAAAACGTTTCCAAGCACTTACTATCAATTTAAATTTCCTGAATACATTTGATTTAATTTGACCGTATGCCATAAATAGCTCAGTGAACCTAGAGTTAAACTATTTACACGCAAATTGTCTTTGTTTATTTCTTCGTACCGACAAAATAATCAACTAGTAAAGCTGGATGAATATAAAAAATCTCCCGAATTAACCTAACCTTCCGTGATTTCCATCTCGTTGACCCGCAGCAGAAGTAACGGTTTCGCACGATAGATAACTAACTGGAGAGGCCAGAAATAAACTAGTTGCCGGAGAGAGGTTGGCGCGCGTGGTTTGTTGTTGATGTTGCTGCCGGTTTATGAGGCAGAAGTGCTTCTTTATATCTTCCTTGGCAGTTGTTGAACTGTACGTACACTACATAGCTCATTAGTGGAGTTGGCAGTGAGATGCTGTACGTAAACAAACAATGTTCCTCAGTGCTTGTTTGTTAGCGAGTTTCTGTAGGAGATACATGTTATGATTCGCAATGAGGAACGAAACGTCGTGGAAATGGTTTGCAATTTTCGAGATTCCCATTACCTACTGATTCTAAGGGTAAAACTGGATATAGTTATATATTAAGTATATGACAGGTTTTTGCTCTAAAAGTCACACTTTTGTCCGATTTTCAAGATATTTTGTTCTAATGCTTCTTCTGTAAATCCCTAGGTTAAGTCTGTCAACCAAACAAAATGAACTCCACTAGAATGAACGTTTAAGGAGTAAGGGAGTCTTATGGGACCACACTTAGATTTTTTTTAAATACACGTTTCTAAATTGTAGAGGTAAGGTAGTGTCAAAACTTTCAAACATCCCTGCACGACTCTTTTCTTTGTAATTTCGCGATTGTTCGGATTTAACTTAGTAGGCTTTCGTGAACGCTGTTTTACCTTTACGCGAAATCTAGTTCTACTGGTCCATACTGCGTCAAAGCATCGTAGTTATTATTTTGAAATATTTCTGTATTGTTTAAAGTACCATTTCAGTCACTGATTAGCTGAAACGTAGCTAAATTTACAATAATTTCAACAAAAGTCAGCGTTAAACTTCTCAGACGCTGGCAACCAGTCCTGAATAAGTATTTTCGAGAGTCCCAGCCAATGTGAACATTGGCAGTTGGCATCCTTGCTCCAACGGACGGTTGGCAGCCCTGCGCGATGACCAATAGGGTAGCAGACACTAAGTAGCTCAGTTTCAGTCAATCAGTGACTGAAGATGGTACTCCACAGCAAGACCGAAATATTTCAAAATAATTATTATGATGTTTTAGAGCGGTGTGAACCGAAAAAACTAAGTTACTGTTCGGATTGATGTTTTTACACTGATATTCCGGAAAACTTGTGTTTAAGCAACCGCCCTACAAAACAATCGTTATAAAGACGATGATCATACCTTCTAAAATTTAATTTTAACCACATTTTAGGGGATTTTTGTCCAAATAACTAAGAGACTAAACTCATGAAGAGCTATACGAATCAAGGTTAGGGTGAGATATGGTGTAAAGGCGCTCACCACTCCCCCGACTATAGATTCTGAGGAGAGTATAGACAGACGGTGCCAACTATAGTACAACTAGTGTTGGCTGAAGCACGGCTGTTGGCTGACCTCCCGATGCCGTAAATGCCACCTGCATTTCAGTTTTACTTTTAACCAACCACCTTAGTTGTTGACAGAGATGTCTTTTCATTCGCGTCCATATTACTGCTAAAATATTGATTTAAATGCCATTAAAAAGTTGAAAGATCTATCTCAACTTCTTCTTTTGATATTGAAATACTACTGCAGATGGTTTACTTCGAAGAACACGACGTTTCGAGATCTGCAGTCTGATCTCGTCTTCAGGTGAAAGGTAACGTAAAAACACACAACATCGGAACAAGTGATGTTCGGGAGTAATCAGCATAAGCTGACCAGTCAAACAGAAACGAGCAACATGTATGTTTTAAATTTATTTGACAAAATAAATAAAATCGTTGATAGCTGTTAATGGACGTGTTTTTCCTTTGGTTTCTTTTAGTTTCTTTGGGGTTTTCGTGCAGGTTCTCTTGTTTTCTAGGCTAGTTTTTAAAGATTTAATCTGTTTTGCAAAAATAAAAACACACACGTCTTGCTTAATTGTGTTTTTAATTTGAGTGTTTTTCAAAATTTAATAGATAACAGTTTTAAAAGTCTTGTCCAGCACAAAATACAACATGCTCAAAAACACGAAGAAACAAACAGCAATCAGAGAAATTTAAACTATTCAATGGCTGGTGACCACTACCAACCGATTTTGCCAATAAATAGCAACTAAACCTTAAAGAACACTCTCACATGTTGTTTGGTTCTGTTTGATTGGTGAGCTTACGTTTTCTATGTTTCTGTGTTATGTTTTTGTTTACATTTCACCAGAAGACGGGACTAGATTGCAGATCCCGAAACGGTGTGTTCTTCTTGTTCACCAACGATGGAAAACGTCCGCAGTAACATTTCAAACTCAGTCAATATATATATTTATACTGTCCATTGAACGGTTAGGTGGCGGCTGGATGTAGTTACTCTGCCAACATCCCAGGCAGCGCCACTGGTCTCTCCACAACTATAACAAGCAACCGCGTGCGTAGTTCCAAGTTTCACCGTATGATAGAACCACCGCTTCAAGCGTTTCTGAGTATTTACAATAACATTCGGCGGCCAGTCTACCCACACTACAAGCACAGTTGCGTTGGGTCGACTGTACAGTTTACTTGGCACTACGACTGTTATACTCAGAACTCTGCCAAGTAGTTGACAACCAGCAACACTTAGGTTGATTTACACACACATTAACGTCTTCAGCTGTTGATTCGCCGTGCATTGTTTCTCCACCTTTGTTTGTTTACTTTGTCCATCTGTGGTTATCTTCCTTTGAAGTAGAATTGTTTGTTTAAGTGTTTCTTAAAGCGCCTATTTTCTATTGATTGGTTTATCAAGTTGTTCATTTAAAGAAAAGAAAATTTTATTTTATGATCAGTATAAGAAACTTGTTTTTGATAACAATAAAAACTAACACAATTTTATACGTTTTTCATAAGACTTTTTTGGAGCGCAATAAAAAACAGCAAAAGAGCCTCGTTGTGATAATATAGCACAAAAAGCTGAGGCCAAGAGTAGCAGCTAGACTATGAGCGTAGCGAAGAGCGTGGTTTAGTTCGTGATAATAGAGCACAAAATGCTGAGGTCGATGGCCGAAGCGAGGCTGTGAGCGTAGGTAATCCAGCTTCATGGAGGTCAGGTTTTGAGGATGATATAGGTCTAAAGCGGCTCAGATAGTCTCAGTGATCATCTGATGATACCCGCATCAACTACCACCATCGTTTAGACATATCAGACCATCACCTGCGTGGTTCGGTAGTCACGTTAAGCCATTGGTCCTTGAATTTCCATTGGTCATTGGGCTATTAATTAATGACCCATTCTAAGGAAGAGTCGGCCTTAGTTTGTAACAAGACTACACCTCATAACTCATTACTACCACTCATCACACTCATCCATCACCACATATTTGCCTTAAAATACCCTCATAAGAGTGGTCGGCATCTCAAATAGTGATTTAGTAGTGAATTAGAGTTATAATCAATTGAATTGAAGTATGGAATATCACGTTGCTAAGGAAATTCATTGTCCACTCACGCCAGCACGTTTAAGCGTTTAGCAGCGAGTCGGCCTGCTTTTAATTGTCATTTGAATCTGTGGTATCTCCTATTCGGTCACAATGAATTGACATCCTCACGAATCCCAAGTAAGCAAGACCAGTTTTAACGTGTTTCTTGGTTTTAGAATCTTTGTGGTAATTTCTGTCGGCATTTCTGCTTTACGATATCATAATGCCAAATGTTCACTCATACTAAGTAAGAACCCCCTTTTAACAAGCACTTAAAACACCATGATTCACTCAAACCCCGCTCCACTTGGCCCGCTACTACATTGTTACTGGGAAAACAGTTGCCGTATTGAATCGAACATTTTGGCATCAACATTCCTAGAGAGATGCATCTCGATTCAGACTTTGCCAACGTGTGAGAAAACATAATAATTATAAACTCAGCAACGGTGCCTTGCCAAGTGAAGAATATGTTGGGAGATGCATCTGTTTCCAATATCTGCTACTGTAAATAGTTATGATTTAGAAGTTGTAATTTTGTAGCACGGAGGGTAAAGGGGTTTTCAAAACTCCCATTTGTGTTCCTAGTCCTATGTAGTCTGACCGATGACTTAAGTCTAGGGGTGGGAAAAAGTGTTTCCAGCTACTTGAAACTATAAGACCTCCCTTCGACTTTGGATCAGCGCGTTTTAGTGGTTTTTCAGCACAAGGGTGTACCATTAAGAAAAATTTTAAAAACGCTGCTTTCTTGCGGTGACTTCATAGATGTGCCAGTTTTTATTTTATGTCAAAAGGATTGTCTAGGGCAGATTGGATAAAATAATTGTATTGTTTATAAATATTTTTTAATAAATGTTTTAGAACTATAAAAATACGTATTTTACAGTGGATTTGTCTGAAAGAAAAAGGAAACCAACAAGCAATTCGACACGAATTCGTTATCTCTGATGTATACTGGTAGTTCACACTATTTCATGTAAAATGAATTCATGAATAAATATGTTTACTTTGAATTATTACGTATCGCTGATTTAATCGTTTATGGAAGATTGTAACTTATCGATTTGAAGTCCCTCCAAATAATTATTCCTGCACAATAATTATTACAGATGTTGTGGATTTCAATGATGGATTGATCAGCCCGTTTACTCAAGATTTGAACAACAGAAACCCAAAAATACTTTCCGATAATACATCAGTGTTCAGCTTAATATTGGACAAACCTTCTCTACAAACTTATTTCTCTCACCAAATAGAACTAAAGGTCGCAGTGTTTTGCTTCCCAACACCTCCTGAGTCATATGGCAAAACTTTAAATACATGTGTATAAATGTGCGTAAACACTCTTCAGGTCGCATTTTTGGTCCGATTTTCACGAATTTGTAACAACTGTTCCTTTTGCAAATCTTTAGGTTAAGTTCGTTAACCAGCTTGGTCGGACCATCCGTTTCAAAATGGTGGCCATTCTATGTTGTGTTTCCCTACAAAATTGTGGCTATGCCATAACGAACACAATGTTCACCCTGTATAGTACAGTTTTACTCTCGCAATTCATCAAAACAACTCCCGTTGCTCTAGAACATACAGTTTTAAAGTTATTTTAGTTTAATGATTTAATCTGAATTTCTGCACTTTGACATTCAGAGCACTGTGCATAAATTAAGCTGTTATATGTTTTACTAGCCTAGGTTTCCTTGGGTACAGAAAGTAAACAGCTTTCTTATGTCTAAACAAATACAGCTGTTAACTGTTGTTGTTTGTTTACTATACAAACCGTAGAGTAAAAAGGTTAATAATTAAAAAGGAATAGTAAAAATTACTTATAGTGTATAAAAGAATTTCGTCTAATTTAAATTAGATAAATGAAAACCTTTCCTGTTTTATTGAAAAATCGCTAAGATTATTTGAATGGGACTCGTGGCGTGGTCCTGTAATCCAGCTTCATGGAGGTCAGGTTTTGAGGATGATATAGGTCTAAAGCGGCTCAGATAGTCTCAGTGATCATCTGATCTTACCCGCATCAACTCCCACCATCGTTTAGACATATCGGACCATCCAATGCGTGGTTCGGAAGTCACGTTAAGCCGTTGGTCCTTGTATTTCCATTGGTCATTGGGCTATTAATTAATGACCCATTCTAAGGAAGAGTCGGCCTTAGTTTGTAACAAGACTACACCTCATAACTCATTACTACCACTCATCACACTCATCCTTCACCACATATTTGCCTTAAAATACCCTCATGAGAGTGGTCGGCATCTCAAATAGTGATTTAGTGACACTAATGCCGAATAAAAACATCACAGTAAGAATAAACAGTCTGTAGGACCTCCCAACAGGCTAAGTCTGAAGTAATGTACAATTATGTTGTTTGTTCCGGATATTTTGAGCACAGGGAGGAAACTTAGACGCATATTACGATGACAACAATTAGTGAAAATGTCACAGTCGAGTGCATTAAACGCGACGTTGCCAAGATCGTTAGATTTGCAGTAATGCACGGCTTTCTATTCTGGTGCCTCTCAACAACCACTGTAACAAATGTGATAGCTTAAGCGTGGTTTAGGAGTGTTTTAGTGTTATACTTGTTTGTTGTTGATTGTTTCCGTCCAAAGGTTAAATTGTTTTTTGTTTTTCAGAATGTTCGGGACCAAATCACAGCTGCCAGCATTGCTGGAATCATTCACGAGTGCATTTCTCCAAAAACAGGTGAAGACATTTTTCAAAACATTAATTGTATGATTGAGGAAGTTTACATAACTGAGGGAACAACAGTTTTACTCTATAAAATCTAAATCCTTTACAAATTTTAAAATTTTATTTTAATTTGCATGTTCACTTTCACGAGAGATAAATGTTACGACAATAAAGGATTGTAGAAAATTAAATCTCACCCCATTGGCTGCTGTGGTTGTGGAAAAAATTAAATACCCATAGCTGATAATAATTAAAATATTTATTGTTTTTGTGAACGTTCATATCAGACAGGTACAAACCAGTTGAGACTGTTGTTTTGTTAAAATGGTAATTTGGATAAACCTAAAGTTTGTTTGACCTGCACTTAAGCACTGGGCACTTGTCCAGGCCCGCAGCAAATGGGGTTTTAATTGACGCCGTTTTCAATTGGGACAGTAAACAGTTTCTCAAAAATCAGCACATACTCGAAGCTTGCTATTTTCATTTCGAAGTCTTAGCATTTTCGACAAGACAACCTCAGTCATTTCATTGATGGTCTTATCATTTCATCGTGATAAAAAGCTTTTATCGTTTAATTGATGGTCTTAACAAAAGACAAAATTAAAAACTGTAAATTTAAATAGTGACGGCTTTTTGCTATACTGAACCATTACAGGTGGTGTCACCAGGTCCGCCATCTTGGTTAAGGAAGCCTGCTGAGAGTGGCGACAGCATTTTATTCCGATGCCCCTTCTATATATTATTCTGTGTTCGCTGGCACAACCTTACCTAGCAGTTTCTGAATGCTCAGATCCATGCTGAGGATGTGATCTGTTTCAGGAGCGTCTCGCGGCACTGCTCTGCGGAGAATGGTTGACTTGAACGCCACCAATGTGCTGGTCAAGATGATCAACCAGTGTGCCAACCAGTCCAACAACATGTCAGAGGCTCTGCTACAAGAGCTGGTTTTTATCCTCGGCCAACTTGCTCAAAAAGGTATCATATTTATGGAAATAAAAGTTATTTTTATGTATTCAAGGCAGTATAGGAAATTTATTTTCAAAAACAATAAAAACAAAATGTCGTTAGTAATTTTTAAGAGATGTTTTTGGCCTATTTTCTAATTAATACTCACCAAAGATGATTTCAAATTTCTTGTTAGACATTTCACCTTAAAAAACAGGTTAAGACACACCCAAATTTCAAAGTACACACATAAGTTTAAATTTTATCAACACACTCCTTCCAAACAACCTTGATGATGATAGGAACAAGCAGAAATTCCCACATGAATGGTCAGGAATTTGGTTGACTTGGGAGTTATGACCGGGCATGGAGGGTTAAGACATCTTTATGTGGCCATAACCTTCCCCTAACCCGCTTTTCAATGATCTTTCCTTTTGACCCAAAGAAAATATGACGCATTTAGTGCTTCCTTCAAAATTTGTTTCAAAAATTCCTTCATTTCCTTCATATTTATTTTATTCATATTTATTATTTAATTTCCTTCATTTTACATCTACTCAAAGGAAAAATTTATCAGAAAATCATACATGCTTTGGGATGGCAGACCATGAACTTGAGCCATGAAGAGTTGTCTTTAAAGTAGTTTATCAAACAAGACGTTTGAACTAGAAATGCATGATATGACAGTTAAAGTTGACTTTTTTTAATACTGTACTTAAGTTTTGTTTTTTTTCTGTTACAGATCCGAAATTCTCACTGAAAGTACGTTTGCTCAATGGTGTCAAAACATTCCACTACTTATTACGGGTCCATTATCATAATCATAACAAGATGTTGGTTCCAGTCCTTATCATTGTCAAAACTCTAGCCAGGAATGGTGAGTAAATATTTTACTGTCTCAAAATTTCTTATTTAAACTATCCTAATGGTGATTGTATTTCAGGTGTATAATAGACAATGCGTTTTACAATATGCACAAAAAGAGAAAGTGTTTTGGTTTTATTAAATTTTAGTGAAAATATTTTCTGACCTTGTTTGTGTCTACTAGTGTAATATTTATTTTTGTAAGACTACTAAGGTATTTAGAAGAATCTGATTTTTAATAACTTATCTCTAAAACTTATCACTATTAACATTTCATTAAACTTATATGGCTGCACATATATTTTGAACTTTACCAAACATAAATCAACAAGGAAAACCAAAAAGATAAAATTGTAAATTACTATTTGGATTTATTAATAATATTTTGGATTTTTACTACATTTTTCTTATGCAGAATTTACCTTTCATCATTTTCATCATATAGATTTTAAAAATAAATAAAAATTATAAAATGGTAATTTGATTGTATGCAATTCAATAGGATAAATTGATACATGATTCAACGCTGTGATTATTATTTAGGAGAATTTAACGTCTGCAGAGGTCCATTCAAATATTATAATCAAAGCGTAACTAAAACCATGATCTAGCACTTTAATCTTGCAGGCCAATTTGCAACTCACACAATATGGCATCCAGGCTTGGTGATGGATTTGACTAAATTTCACAACGCTCTTCCCTATCCCATTGGATCTCTGTAGATTTTATATTCTCTGTGGGGAAACAGACTTACTCACCGAAAACTGAATGTTTGCAGCCAACACGACTGTCCTGCTGGTGAAAGATGGTATTGCCACCACGGTGGAGAAAGCGCTGGTACAGATTGGGTTCTCGCCGAGTATTCGTCTCCGGCTTCTGCTCAACGTTCTTAATTACCTCAGCAAGAACAGTAAGTGTAGCTAGGCACGTTCTCTAGCTAGTAAAATTTAGCAAATTTCCTTACGAAATAGAGCTCTTTATTTCTACTGCTAGAGAAAACAAAACTTCGTTTTAAAATATAACTGTTTGCGGTTTGCTTCTTATAATATATTTTTTTAATATTTTCTCTAAGTTGCACTTGTTCTCCATTATTACAAAATATAGTACAAATGTGCATTTTGTAAATCTCTACGTTAAATTCGCTAACAAGCAAAACATTTCAATCAAAAGTACCTTAAGTGGGGAAGGCGTTTCCCCCAAAATGGAGTTTTATATTATACAAATTGTGTTTATGATCTGACTTTGATTAAACTTGCAATAAACATCTATGACCTTGTACCTAACGTAAGTACCAAAAATGAGCAAAATCCTTCAGCCAGTCCAAGGTGGCGAAAGAAAATTGTTTTTCCCAGGAGCTCTCTCCCAGGGGAATGTCTCCCCTACCACTAATTTCAAAGAATACAGTATTTTCACACATTAACTTTTCTGTTATAAATAATCTCTCTGTGAAAGTGTGTATGATGTGTTGACAGACAAGTTCTGCATGTGGATGGTGCGCACAGGCACGGTGCAGATGTTGGTCAAGATGTTCGAGCGCTGGGAGAGGTACGACGGCAAGATGCGCATCAAGATCTGCAACTACACGCTGCTTACTCTTCAGCACATCTGCGCTACAAGTGAGTTCTATATATTCAGGCGGGCGCTTCGCTCATGGTGACGCTTTGTCTTGGTAAATGACGCTTTTCTCATGGTTATGCTTTTAAGAAGGAATAGAAAGGAGAGCTGGCTCACCTGGATAAAGTAGAAACACGTAGGAGAACACAGACTGTCAAATTTTCAGCTATACTAGGGCCTTTGTCAAGACAAAAAGAGATCACTTAAAGTAGTAGGGTAGAAAATTTGACAGTCTGTGTTCTCCTATGTGTTTCTACTCTATCGGGGTGAGCCTGGTCTCTTTCTATTCCTTTATGATAGCATATCCTGGAGGATCCGTGGCGGATTGGTATCGCACACCACTCCAGAGCTCATCACTCCGGTGGCGCGCATCCAATCCCCGCAATCACCACTTCTGATCATACGGTGACACTAGGTATAGGTCAAGGCTGAGTGGTAGTCCTAACTTCCCTTCATTAAACAAGACAAACTTTACCTTTTCATCCTGGCCTAGAGAGAGAGAGAATATTCTTTATTATTACAATCTTAAAGATCAAACATGGCGTCAAATTCAAATACGAGTAATTATTAATTTTTAAAGTTTCATATAATTTAATTTGAAGAGCGCTTTCGCTGGTCAAGGCATCATCAACAACTAACTGATGGTGCCTTGACCGGCAAAAGCGCTCTTCAAATTAAATTAAATGAAACTTTTAAAAAATGAATAATTATTTGAATTTTAACAAGTTCTACCATGTATTCAACGAAACAAATGGTGTCAAATGTTTAAATTATTTACAGACTACTATAGTCAGAGTCTCTTCAGTCCAAATATTCCACCACACTGTATAGAAGAGTCTTGCTGTGAGCCACTGCTGCAACTTCTTCTTCAAAATGCCTTTTAGTTCTTGCGGAAGGGCATTGAAGAACTTTGCACACCTGCATAACCGGGCTTTGATTCAAACAGCTTCAAGTGGTGTGCGGGCAGGCTAAAGTCGATTCCGTTTCTTGTGTTGTGTTCATGGATGTTTTCAAGCCTTGGCTGCATTGTTGTGGATATAGTGCCCTATTTCCTAAATGTTTTCTTATAGTTAAGAATGCTAATGCTTTGGCCTTCTGTAACACAGGTTTTTGGTCAATTTGCTTTACTCATTGTACCAATTCGGACTTTAGCCTCACGGGTATAGGCTATTTGTTACGCTACTGGCAAGATAATCTTATGTAATCTTACGCAGTGACAACCGATCTTGCAGGTTTGAGCTATTTGCTTGGCTTACAGGCTGTTCGTCTGCCTAGAAAATAGTTTTGATGTTTCATACCTGATTAAGGTAGTCTCATCTAGCTATAGCACATTAATTTTGTAAAGTAAATAATTAAATATTGGAATTGGTTCTTGAAAATGAACAGTTAAATAGCACTCATACTAAAAATACTCATGAAAGAACGGTGGCTCTTGGCCAGAATAGTTTATCAGTCAAAAAACACAGGCAACTTAGAAAACTTTCAACTCCTTCCAATAATTTAGAACGAACATCAAAATTAGACGAGTAAGTAAAATAAAAGTGATGTGCCAAACATACTTAAATAGACAAGTAAGCTGTAAAAGTCCTCCTTTATCCACATTTGGCATTTGAATAAGAATTCTTGCCAAATGAGTTGTTTTGAATTCTTGCCGTCTAGGGATCGAAATCATAGAGAAAGTGAGTGTCTATGAGTTTGTTTATTAAAGAGGTTCTCTCTCATATATAAGATTCAGTAAGTATTCTCGTTTCAGTTTCACTTTAAATATCCAAAAATTTACATTTGTCCAATACTATGAATGAAATGTCATATTTAGCTTTTATTTGAAGGGTTTCAGAGTTAGTTAATTTTACTAAGTTTAGGGGTTTCTTGTGCTCACTATACATTTGATGTGTGTATCAATAGACTCTTCCTATTGTTTAAAATATTGTACGATATCACTGTCACTAAAATTAAACCCGAATAATTTCAGTAAAATTTTAAGGACAATTTATACAAATTCACTTACAAACTATGCAATTTTTTAGCGTCAAGCCTCCATGTAAAAGTTTTTGTTTGTTGAAAATGTTTACAACTATTTCCTTAGTCTCTATTTCCTTAGAATTTAAGGATAAGTGACATTTAAATCAGACTCAATGTTAAAAAAAGCTAGTAACGACATCTGTTACCCTAAAAATAAGCAACCCTCAAATACGATTGAATTTCCAAAATTGTTTTGTACCTTGTTATGATAAAGGAGGAGGGGAATTTTTGCCAGTTTTCTATAAAATCTGCCAAAATAATTGTATGAAAGAGCATATGCTTGGAAGATAAGTTCAATCAGAAACCTTATCTTCCTGAAGGTCAAAGTTGAGTGCTAGAGAGGACTTTGCCTCGGTAAACTAGACGAACTTTACCTTTACCTTATTTAGGTGCAGGTATACCTTGAGTTTCTATTGAACAATCACCAGCAAAAAAAAAAATAAAGGCATTGTGTTACTCTCCTCTGAGTTTTCTTAAAGCAACTCTTCTCTGAATATTTCAGAAGCAGGACGTAACGCAATCCGTGGCTGCAATGGACACTCGGTGCTGTACAAGTTCTCCACCTGGTGTCCTGATGAGAAGCTCTACGACGGCTTGTTGACCAGAGTGTGCAGCATCGTGGCTATGTGCATGGAGAAACGGGACTTGCCTCTGGCCTCCACGGAGAGTCCTGCTCACTTCCTTCTCCCGGCAGATACAGGTATGTCAGGGGTGACCGTTCACAATGTGTTCCAAGAATTACATGTTGACAACTAGAGAACAGAAAAGTCATGATTTTGTTCTACGTTGCAAGTAAAAGGGTCAGACGGTGCAAGGGGGGTCATGACATGAAAGTGTCAGATTAGGTATGGCCAATTACCAGGGTCTTAGAGTTCTTTGGATTTATGGCCAAACCAATCACAAGGAAAGTTGAAAGGTTAACTTCAACTCTATTCGCAACAATCGCTTACATACCAAATAATTGTCCAGATCACCTTTTGACTCTCCGTGTCTGAACTCGTGAATTCATGTGTCTGTAATGATATCTATGAATTCTTCAATTCTATGAACTCTTGTTAGTGACCACAGCAATTTTCTAAGTCCTGATATTGGCGGAAATTATCTCTGAATGACCAATTCTTGCCTGCATCATCACTTAACTCTCAATTCCAGGCGAGACTTGAACTCTCAGTTCCACCTCATTCTATTTTTAATTCTGGCTGTGACCATCTCTGAATTAGCGATTCCAACCGGTTCTCTCTCCAAACACTCAATTTTGGGTGTGACTATCCCGTACTTCTAATTCCAGCCAATACTAGTATCTCTAAACTCCCACTTGTTCTCGATTTTGTGTCACATCAACTATTAACACAAGGGGTTTACGGAAAATGCTGTAAATAATTTTCCTAATCCAGAATTTTGCTAAATCAATCACATTAAAGCTAGGCTTCTTTTGTCTTCTTCTGATTTATTTCTGGTTCATCCGATTTTCTTACTTTATGTTTTCTTTATGTATTCTGAAGGGTTAACTCTGTTGCAGTGGTGGTTGATCGAGACCTGGAGAGTGACGACAGTGGAGGAGATGAGAGTGGGACGGAAAGAGACGATGAGTTCGACGATAAGGATACCAATCTCGCAAACAGCGGTCTTCCACCAATCACACACCGACCTGAGTGATCTGAAAATGTAAGACACATAGAAAAATTGTATTGGGTGTTGTAGAATTTCAGGTCACAATCAGGAAATATAGGTACATTTATTCTGTGGGTAATGAAGAGCATTGTGATACGTTGACAACTTAAGAGTCTTTTTTTTCTTGCTAGTAACAAGGGCTCTTAGAACAAATTTTGAAAGGTCTTTTGTTCAACTGCCACAATCCATTAAAGTGTCTCTACTTTCACCTCGCTTCAAGTTTCATAAATTCTAAAGTTTTCTTTGTTAGTCTAGAAGGTTGCATTATTGTCTTTGCCGTGGCTGTAGGTACGATCAGTTGTGGAGTGAGCTGAGTCCTCTAGACTCACCGCCCAGCAGTCCTCTCGACTCAAGTCTTCCCTCGAGTCTGCTGTCTTCCTACGTGTTCGGCAACAGTTACAGTGACCCGCACATCTGCAGGTGAGTTTTCATGGGGACCTTAATAAATCATTAATAATGTCACTTGTAGTGTCATTCAATTTCCAAAAAACACAATCCTTTTCGTGCTCCTCAGCGTCTATCCCTAACCATACAGATGAGTGTCAGGTGAAGAGCTAAAGCGTCACCTTAACGAAGTATTTTGACCTTGTACAAAGCAGCCATAGGTTCTACCATAGAGGAATGCTGAACTCTGTGGCTACTATCACATTTAGAGTTTTAGACCTAATCTAAGGGTTATGTAGTGCTTAGGAGATGTTGGCAAAACACTTCTAGATTTCACAGTGTTCAGTATTAATTTTGTTTTTAGGTTTCCAGATGAGGACGATGTAAATGTTTTGATGTTGACTGACCAAAGTTCAGAATATTCCTCTTGTCCTCAAATAGATAAGAAGGTTAGTATTGCTTGACTACTTACACATGTAGGAACAATTTCCAGGAATTTGAGAATTTTACAGACCGGGACAAATTTGACAGTAAATAGTAAAAATTGATTAAATTATTCTTGAAGTACTCTTTTATTTGAATTGATGAATAATTTTGGAAACAAACACTCCAATATTAATCCATGTAATAATATTTTATGTTTTCATAGTAAATTATTTATTAATTAAATTGATTTATTTGTCTTATCTAACAGTTTAATAAACACTTTAACATGACACACGGGCTTGAGTAAAACAAAACCCTTTAAATGTATATCATTCAACTTTGATAGTTCTGATATTGTCCAAGGTTTGACTTGCCATTTGCCACTACCTGTGTAGGGGCAGTTCCCCTTCGATGGTAGTGGCAAGCGGGAAAGCTGAGGTCCCGTTTCTAGATTCCTGCCTCATTTTTGAAATATGAAATATTTGTAGTCCTAACTTTGTCTCATGATAGAAGGAAAACTTTATCTTTACTGTTTGTTTTAGTGAGAGAACTTTTTGTCTAAGGTGCCTCAATGTTTTTGCAGAACGTCAACCTAACGTCGCTGCGTTACATAAAGAAGGACGCGAACTACCGCACAGTCTACTGCCACATAGCGTCCAGAGTGCGCAGTGTGCTGCCGTTTGTCAAGGTCGCCTACCCGGACCTGGTGGGGGGAGAGGGGGTCAACTACGATGAACCTCTGAACAACAAGGACCGCAGAACTTGCAGGTGAGTTGAGAGATAAGAATGTTTTCGGAATTAGTTTAATGATGGATCAACTTGTTCTGAAAGGGTTTTGTTTTTCTAGGAAAAACAAAGTTCATCTGTTATGGGAGTTGTTATGACAAGGTGTGTGTACTGTAGTAAACATTACTTTAAAAATATGACCAGTGAAAGCTGGGCCTTTAAATAAGAGTAGGTTAAGGTGGTTTGGTCCTGTAAAAGGAATGGGTGAAAAATTTATGAGCTAGATAGTAAAAATTAGGAGGTAAAAGGAAGGGTGGTAGACCAAAGTTGTGGGGTGAAAGAGGATCTGAAGGGAAAAATGTGGAGAAAGCATGGATACAATATTGTGTAGAACTCGGTTACTGACCGTTTATCCATTGAGAATTTATAACTAAGCTTGGAAAAAAGTAAAATGGAAGAAGAAGAGATATCCCATTAGAAGGCAAAATAATTGTACTTTTACTCAAGTTATAAAACACTAGTGTTCATTTTCATTCTCAATAAGATCAGAGATGATGTACTATGTTGTGTTGTTACCCTTGTCAGACTTGCTGGAAAGAATCCTTGTACTAAATGAAGTACAAACTACAGTAATTTCTTGTAAATAAAGTTAACATTTTTTCAGGACTAAACTGTTGACCAGTGTGGAGCGAGGCTTGAGGCAGGAAAACGCAATTAAAGAAACCTGCTTTGATCTTGATCAATTGCTTCTCAGTCCGAGTAACAAAGTGATCAGGTACGTCTATGTTTTTCAATAACAGAAACACCTTAAAAGCTAATCAAATGCAAATAGTCAAAAGTAAAAAAAACTAATTGTCAAGTTGTTTTTTTTTTCAAATTAAAGTCCTTGCTTCCTGTGGAAAATACCTCAGATGCTCCTTCTCTTTTTAAACTTAAAATATGATAATAACGTTATTGTAAACGTTCAGTAAAGGCTAGTTTTGAAATTGTACTTAAAAATGTCCACATTAGCCAGGTCTTGCAAAACCAAATAAAGGCTTTAAACCTCCACTAAAGCCAAGGAAAAATACATTTTGAACCCATTAAAAGAAATTGTTGATTTTCGTTTGATTGTAGAGACCTGTGCAACTACGATGAGCAGAGAATCGGTGCTAAAGAATTCAGTCACAGCCGGTTGGCGTTCGAGTCCAGATTTGAGAGTGGAAACCTGCGCAAAGCGATTCAAGTAAGTTTTGCCTCTTTGCCGACTTTTTAACGGAGTCGAGTACAGTACAGTCTCTATAATCCGGCCGTTCGCCACTCCGACACGTCCAGTAATCCGGCGCTGTGACCTAAATGACGCTCCTGTTTCAAGTCTCTATTTGTCTGTAAAGCGTGCATTCTTTATTGCTAATCGGTGCTTCCGTTCAGTGAAGGCCGTTAGATGTCGCAAAAACTTAATCATGTTACTTTGACATAGATTAAAAGCACGTGATTTTAACATGATTAGAAGGTGATGATAAGTTAACATCGCCAGATCAAAAATTTACAGACATAGAGAAGAATAAGAATGAAATTGAAGCATTCTTTAAGAGTAGTGAATCGTCCTCTAACGTAAGAAATATTATTCCTGGCAAAGTGAATCTTTTTTAGTGAACCTCCACTAATCCGCATTTCCGCTAATCCGGCGTTTTCAAACCAAATATAGGGCCGGATTACTGAGATCGTACTGTACTTTCAACACTAAAGTGCTGATGCAACTAGTCTTTTATATGTTTAAAATTTTAGGTGTGTCAATTTTTAAACCTGTTTGCAGATCTTTTGCTATTACTTGAGCACCTTTTCCAGATCAGTGTTTTTTGCTGCTTCTTCACCTAACCTCAAACCAAAATTGCCTTTCTTAGCAAAACCTCAGGTGTAACAAAGTCAATACTTTGGCTTTTTGTTTTAAATTCATTTTTACATTTTCAGGTTGGGGCTCGGGAGTATGACCTTTTGCTTACTCCTGATGTGAACTCTTCGGAACATTGCACGTGGTTTTATTTTGAGGTGTGTACCTTTCAACATTTTTTAGAACTTAAATATTTAAAAGAATATTGTAGTCCATAAAATACCAGTATTGATAAGCAATAAGCTCTTCTTTCAAAGGTTTGTCAAACGATTTACATAACTAATTATAATTGTCATCTCTGTCCAGGTATCTAACATGGAAGCTGGTGTGCCTTATGTGTTCAATATTATAAACTGCGAGAAAGCTAACAGTCAGTTTAACTATGGGATGAAACCTCTTTTGTATTCTGTCAAGGTAAGTATTTAACATATAAGAATAAACGTTACATAAGGAACATACTTGGCAAGAATAGTCAATTATCAAGGAATAGAAAAGGCACAACTAGTTTTACCAAATAGGAGTGGACACAAATGTTCAATTTTCATATTTTACCTGGATTTTTACTTTAACTTTTATTAAGGAAAAAAGTTTTAGTTCATAATAAATTTGAGGGTTTTGAATACCCAAGATTCTTTGGCACACAATTTCAAGATAGCTATTCTTCTGTCTTCCACCCTACCTGACATTTTGCAAAACTTTAAGGAAGTTAAAGGATGACCTGAAAAAGTCAAGCTACTGCTGTAGAAATGTCCGGTTGAGTGGAAGACAGTGTGTTGTTTTTTGTGACTTTATCTTTAACGTTAAATGTCCTCCAAATATTAAATAAGAATATTACTTGCTTGGACTTCCACTAACTCTTAGGAGAGTGAAGCCCAAACATTTACTTCAATGTCACAAAGATGATGGCCTGTCTTCTGCAGGAGGCTGCGATGGGTCGTCCCGGCTGGGTGAGGGCCGGGTCTGACATCTGCTACTTCCGGAATGCTTTTCCCTGCAATGCCAAGCGACGCAACTACCTCTCACTCACCTTCACTTTGCGCTTCCCTCACCACATGGACGTGTGCTATCTGGCCTACCACTACCCTTATACGTATTCTCAACTGCTGGTAAGTTAGTTAATAGTCAGAGTAGATAAAAATTTGCAGATTTTTTGGATAAAAACATTTTTATGGTGATATTTATTAGTTTGGTTTTGTTGTAATCTTTTGTAATAAGCTAAAAGTTTTCTTTTTGCACTCTTATAGTTTAGATTTTAATGCAAAAAAAAGACTGACTGAAGATAATTTACTTAAGATGTTAAGATTTTAGTTTAGAATAAGCCGAGGCAGTGATTCAAACGTGTTGAATGTTCAGTAATAAAACAAATATTTTTCAAATTATTTATTTGGAAACATTTTAACTTCGCAATATGCATTTAGGCATAAAACCAGCAACTTGTGGGTTTTAGGGATATCAAAGCACGGAAAACTATTTCTCTCAAATTCAAAATATGGAATGAATTAATTCTAATTTATATTCTTTATTACCTTTTCGGCACTTATCTAGAATTCTTTAAGCAGCAACCTTTTTCACTAAAACATTCTTATCAGTTCTCAATTCTCTGACGCAAGCTTCTCACTTTGTAAAATTTCAACAGTAAGTGTTTTGGAGATTTCAAAGAGATTTGAAAAAATTGAGTTATCAAGGAATTTGAGTGACTAAGGTTCAAGTGATCAAGCCTTTACTTGTAATTCTTATAGTGTGATTGTTACAGAGCAAGCTATGGACCTGGAGTCAGACAGTGTGTCGGGAGTCTGTCTATCTACGGGCAGAGAGTCTGTGTCACACGCTGAACTTCAACGAGACCCCCGTCATCACCATCACTGCCCCCGCCTCCTACCACAACCCCATCCAGGTGTGTATCCACTTGTGTCAGTAATGAGTGCGTAGTAGCGGCCTTAGCGATCAAAATCAGCTTTCCTCGACACCTGCGATCAAAATCACCTTTCTGCGCAGGTACCAACTGGTTTTGCTTCACTTTGTGCTCTGCATGTCTAATGAGACATAGTTTTCTATAGAAAGTCCCCCTACTTAACTTTTGAACGGACAAAAGAGTTCAATAGGGCTTTGGTATATGTTATTTGGTTAACTTAAACTACTGTTTTACATCGTTAAAATCATACAAAAACTACAATAGCCTGAAAAAATTTCACACGGTCAGTTCTTCTTTGGTTGCCCAAAACAAGTACAACTTTTTGCACAGATAAATTGCTACTAATGGATTAGTTGGCAAGGTATATATAACCTAATGAAATTTTTGGCTTTAGGAGATCAAAAACTTTTCACGAATGTGCTACTCAATAGGTTTTGGATATGTTAAAAGTATTATCCAGTAATAATAATTGATGCTGCAGAAAACGAAAAGAGAAGAAAGAGACAGGAAAAACCTCTCTTCTTTGAAAGAGTCTGGGTTCTCTTAAGAAATCTCGGACATAGTCTAAAAACTCCAATTTCAAGATGCTGAGCATAACCAGCGACACCGTGAAAAAGTACTTTATAAGCTTAAAAGGTGCATTTGGCTGTTCAAAAATTACGTTAAGTTGGGTGGAGGGGGGAAATGGAAACACTCTATGTATCTCCATCCTTACTAACAGTACATAAAACACCTTAGACACACAAGCAAGCGGTTTTTTTTATTTGTGCTATTGTGTGGTTCTATTTCCTAGTGTCTGTTTACAGGACAGAGAAGTAGTGTTCTTGACTGCTCGAGTTCACCCGGGGGAGTGCAACTCCTCATGGGTGATGCAAGGCACTCTGGAGTACCTGCTCAGCGACTCACTACCGATAGTGCGTGCCCGTCACCAGTATGTGTTCAAGATCATCCCCATGCTCAACCCCGAGGGTGTCATCAACGGCTGGTGAGTCTGTTGCTTTTTGTACGTAGAATAGAAGCTAGTGTGTGAGGGAAATGAAAGTTGTGCTATTATGTGGATTTTCGCTGTTTTGGATATTTGTAGATTTTTGTTGAGTTGCAATGGGAATAATTGTGAATCTTGGGTGCATAGTGCGGACGGTAAAAATAAAATGTAATCTGACGAATCAAGGTAGTCCAAGGTCGTAAAAAGAACCATATGTTTTCGCGTGGATAACTATAAAACTTTGCGTTGATTTTATTGCCTGTTTAAGGGGTCCTATCCATCAAACCCTGTTCTCATGTGATGATTTTCTTTACATAACGTAATTTGCAAATGATGTCAAACAGATTAACTAGAGTGGATTAGTACAATAACAATAATATAAAAAGGAACTTTACATTGTTTTCTTTACATCTTCCAAAAACAATTTTCTTAATACATTTATATTTTGATTTTAAATATGAACACTTTGTTATTTAATTTTTTCAACAAGTTGGTATTCAGCATCCACCAGCTCTGAGCCAAACACTTAGTTTACAATTCAATCGAAGAAATAAAACGCAAAGCTACAAATTACGACTAAACTATGTTTATTTTGATTCAGTGTTTTGTACATAAATATTTCGCACTTACAAAAATTAAATATGAGTTACACTACACTTAAGAGGAATTTATAAGTCTTTTAGCTCTCGGGACGCCACAGTAACAGCCTATATTCGAGCGGATTGCTTCATGACGGGTTTCTCGAGCATGATGTTGCGAGCCCACGTCCAAGGGAAGCCCTCAGGCAGGTCAGGCGAGTGGCTGTTGCGGGTGCGGGACTTTGCGACGATGGCGGGCGGGGCCTCGGTTTCACTCGGCGGTTCCGTCTCGACGGACTCTTCGCTCTGTGTGGCCTCGGCGGGCTCGTTGTCATCGCTCTCTTCGGACGAAGGCTCGGGCTCGGTGCTGCTGGGGGCGGTGGAGGGGGGTGGGGAAGGTGTCATGGTGGGGCGGAGGTGGATGTTGAGCTCACAGCCACTGGTGGCGGGGCGACTGACGTCACTTTGATTCGGTTGCTGGAACAAGTAAATAAGGTTTTTGTGAGATTGACGATGTAAGTGGCTCAGTGGGATGTAAAAGAAGAATAACAGGACTTGTAGTTGGTCCCTGGAATCTCTAAACGTCACTTGTCAGAGTTTAGTCACTTTTAGATTTCTAATTTGGGATAAAATAATGTGTTTGAAATATTGAGCAGAAAAACTATATAACAATGCAGGTTTATTGTTACTAGACTTTCTGGTAGACATAAAAATTTAACTTTCATTTTCTATTAACACTACTTTTAATCATAAATTAAAAGCTTTAAAGTATTGTGTTACTTAGAAATTCTATTATTCTTAACTACAAGTTTAATTGAGGATTATAGCCAGTAAGACAATTGACAATTCAAGTATTTTATAGACTGCACCTCTGTTGTAGTCTTTCCAAGAAATGTAGGTGCTCTAGACCTTTGGAACTATATTCGGTATTCCTTTATTCAAGTTTGCTAGTTGAGCATGAATAGGGTGTTGTAAGACATGAAAGATACTTTTTTCAGGAATCTCAAGTTTTGCATGTAACCGACAACAGTGGTTTTCTGCTGTTGATGTTACATTAGATTATCTAATTGTTACCGTTGCTTAATTTGTCTCTAAGTTAACGGTGCCTAAGAGTTACAGGTAAAACTTTAAAATGTGACACAGTCTTACGTAAATAATAAACTATCCCTTATAGGAAAGATCATGTATGAAAAAATGGAGAAAAATTGACAGTGTTACAGAGCAACTTTAAATTATTTTTTAAAAAATTTAAAATGCTTCTAAGAAATTGTTAGTTATTTGTAAAGGTATTATAAAGGTAAATAAGTTGAAACTTTTGAAAGTCAGTTTGGGAAAAACAAAATGGTAACTGGTATCTGGCATGTAAATTAAGCACAATGTTTTTTCACATTTGCTTTGACTAAAGAAAAAACATATCCCTAAAATATTTTGAAATTGTTCCTGGACACGCTATGTTTTAAAGTCTACATAGAATAGAACTAAATTCCAGCTAAACATGCAACCACTCCTCTATACCCACTAGCCAACAAACTACTTCTAGGTGCATAGGAGACAGCATTATTTATATAGTTTTGAGCTTACCAACACCTCCTGAGTCAAAGGAAAAACTTGATATTTATACACATATATTTAAATATTGTTACATATGTGAGACTACTTTTTACAGATTCATGCAAAATGTTGTGCAAATGTTTCTTTTGTAAATATATACATTAATTAAGTTTGCCAACTAGCAAAATTGGTCCACCGAAAGTAACCTTTAGGAAGAGTTTTTCTCCCCAAAAATGGGTTTTTGTGCTGTACAACCTGTATTTACAATCCAGTTGTGATCAAACTTGATATGAACATTTATGGCACCGTACCTAAAATGTGTACTCAAAACCAACAAACCTCGTTCAGCCGGACATAGATGGCGACAGAAAATAGTTTTTTCACCACTCTGGCTGAAAATTTTATTTTTGTTTGGTACACATGTTGGGTACAGGGTAATAAATATTTATATACCTATTTTAATTTGAAATCTGATCATAAATAAAATTTTCATAGCATAAAACCCCATTTTCGGGGGGAAATGGCACCCAAAAAGGACTTCCATTGTAATTTTTTACTTATAGAAAATTAACTAGGATGCACAGTAGAGGCTCGGATATTTTTTTTCTTTTAGTAAAAAAGGTTTTACATTTTTACAAACAAACTAACCAGCCACCACCTTTCAAAATTTTACTATTTATTAATTAACTTTCTAGCTTTTCCACAGATTACAGCCCAACCCAACCCACTACTAATCTTTTTACTGAAATACGGCAGTCAAAGTATAAGCTATGTATTACTTTCAAAATAATAATTCTCATAAGCTTAACATTACTTGGCCAATATTTAATTATTCCTCTTTTCTCTGTCCACTGGTATCTTCAATACACTAAAAAATAAAAATAATGAATCAATTAGGGTTTAAAACTTTGTAAATACAGTAAAATCTTTCATAGTTTGAGACTGCACAGTATGGGAACATAGTGGCAATGCAGAGGCTTGCAGTTCTTAAAATGGCCTCATTGAAGAATGTATCATTCCATGAACGTGCTTTCTAGTTCAGAACGATTGTTCAAATTCACTTAGTTTTGAAAATTATGGACTTAAAACCTAAAACATATGGTACTTTGAGCAGTATTAACAACACTTCAAAACCAAAAAGAAATCTGTTTCCAAATGCCTTTCTGAATGTACTGACATTTCATTAAAATAGTAAACTTCAAATTTAAGAACAATTTGATCTCATTGTTAATTCATTGTTAACTACACTCCAAAGCTTCATTGTCCATGTAGTGATCTCTAACAATATTGATTAACTAAAGCATCATTTTGGAACATTTAGCTGAAAAAATCTGAAAGTCATTTTTAAGCTTGCACCCCCTCTATTTTTTTCCATCCTGACGAAGACAGTTTGTATTGCAAGTTTAGATCACCGTTCAGTACTTAACAATGATACAAACAGCCGTTTCTGTACACTTACATTAAAATAGAGCAGACATTCTACAATTAAATTTTCAATGAAAGCAGCTCAGATCAAATTGAAACCTGACAAGGTTTTATAACTATTTTAATATGAATTTAAAATTGATAAATGTTCAACAATTGTTTTTGTGATGTTTAGTATAAGTGGAAGTTCAAGTTGACTCGTTTTGTACACAATATGCTCACTCGGGTCACTACCTCTCACAATTTGATTTTTTTTATAAAATAATAATGTAGAGATAAATTAACAGTTTGTTGGATATGAATTTAATAGTTGTGTCATCTGCATACTGGACAGTCATTCTTATTATACCGATGACCCAACACCGATAAGACTGAAAACTTATCCTTTGGGGATCCAAAACGTTCGTTTCTCAACCAGTTGGTTTCTCACATTAAAATACAGATTGAGCACTCGAGTATTCAAGTGGTGAAATTCAACCTATGACTAGCTAGTCCTCTCACTCAAGGCCTCTCCTGAGTGCAACCCCGGGCGTAAAGAAGTGCGTGTTTTGTGCGAACTACATCAACAAGCGTGAGTGTGAGTGAGTGCGTGCCAGGGCTCACCTCTTACCCCTGGGAAGGCGAGACGGGGATGCTGCCGTAGTTGTAGTAGTAGCATCGAGTTTGCTCGCAGATGAAGTCCTTGATCTTGGTGCAGTCGTCCTTGTCCCAGTACATGTCGGGGGACCTGAGCAGTATGCAGCCGTCTGAGGTGTCGTTGTCTTTCCTGCAATCAGTCGCAGTTTTCGAGAGTGAGTTTACTTAAAATTGTGGTGGATGTATACTAGATGCGTAGACCTTGTATCCATAGTTTTGCGAGCAAGAAAAGCACAAAACTGTTAAACATTTCTACGTTACTCTTTCAAACTTACTCAATCGAAGGATCGTCATTCATTTATCAACTTTTTAGCTGCTATGGGCGATTGATTATTCATCTCCTGAGGGCACTTTTCTAATTTACCAAACAATGCCAGTACTTCCATAAAAATTCGGAATTTCAGCAGCCTATTTTTTAAAATCCTGCCTATTTAAGACGACATTTATCAATATTCTACCGCCAATTGATGTTACCTGGGTTCAACAGCACTGAGCTGCCTGGCCATGGGCACCTCATACTCCTCGTCATTCTCCGAGTGTTTCATGTAGTCGAATCGTTGCATTGAACGGCAGCCCGGTGCTCATCCAGATCATCATGTCCGTACCCAGTCGGTTGCCAGACGTCCAGAAGTCGTACTTGTTGTACCCTGCAAAACGGCAAATCGTAGAGGTCAAAACTTAAATTTCAAGTGGAATCAAACTGTTTTAAGTGCTGTACTCTTGGAACCTAATACATCTTGAAGGAGTGAATTGTTTTGGGGTCTTTTGAGCTTTCCTGAAAAATCATGCCAACAAAAGGCAAGGTAAAGCGCCACTGGCATAAAAGCGTGTTTCCTATGCAATTTACAACTCTAAACTTGACAACTTGCTTCAACCTCGTCAGGATTACATACTCTAAGATCACAAGCATTACAAGGATGTTGGCTACACCAACAGCATCATTTTGGCCTTCGGTCTCAGATTTTCGTAAAAGATTGATGAAATATTAATGACGGTTCTACTTTGGGTTATCTGGATCTAATGCATCCTCTGTTAACAAACAGTTTCTTTAATCTGCTTTCCACCATAACGTTTTAAACTTTAACGTGTGACTCTCACCTGCGTTGATGAGGTACTGCATGATCGCGTCAGCCTTCTCCTTAGTCTCGAAGCTGGCCAGCTGGAGACCGATGGATCGGCAGTACTGGTACGCCAAGAAGTAGTTCAGTTCCGGGGAGTACGGGTTCATTCTGCTGATGAAGTACTGTGTCCCATCCAGCTGTATTGTCGTGATCCTCTGTCCTGTAAACAGAAGGACAATCAGGCGTCTATAGGTAAAATTCCTATTGTAAAGAAGGTGTACCCTCAGATTCTTCAGCAAAGTCTCCTCCCCTCCCCAATGTCAAATTGTTGCTACTACGCATTTAAGTATAAACGTCACTTTAGATTAAAAGTTGCAATTGATAGTAGAGTAGGGTCAGTATTACAGACAAAGCTATAAAATGTACTGCCTTTGAATTCACTGGTGACTTTAAAGACCAAAGAGAAAACAGATTCCTAACTATATGCTCCTTAAATACTTCATATTTTTTACCGGTCAAAATTGAGACTGCTTTTCATACTGCACCACTACCTGTAGTTTAGTGAAAAGGGTTGTGTAAATTGTTCCACCAGAGTTCTTTGTACAAAATAGAATCCTATCATTTTTAAATCAGCTTGAAAAGCTCCACCGAAAAATTTGTTTCTGCTACCTATGAAACCAACTTATAAAATAATATATGTTTAACATATACTAAGAAACTTTACAGAACACTACACGGAACGCACTTCTAGGTATGTACTAAAACAAAACAAATATTGGACACAGTATTACATCCTGCTGGTTTTACTCTCATGTAATGTTTGTGGTTTTATGAAACCCAAGAAGATGTTACAAAACCACTCGATAGATGAGTCAGATTTCCTATCATTAATTTCGCTTTAAAATCAGTTGTCATTCAGTATTGGCATTCATGCAAGCCAAAACATTGTTGAATTCTTATGCATCATTCCTAAATGCATTTTTATCAAAAATATAAACAATTAAATTCCTCACAGAATTAATTACTTCAATTGGGATTAGTTTTGAACTTTGGTATATTGTTGTGAGTTAGGCTTAAATTTATCTGAACAGAACATCATAGGAGAGTGAGAGTGTGAGTTTTGTTCTGCTAAGATAAATGGTGGTGATGACTGATGGCTGATGTGCTATTAGTTCCAGCAAACTCTCTGGTCATCGTACTTACGAGCAAATTGACGAGAAAATTACGAGTTCACTGCTCCTTTGCTATTAATTTACCTCAAGGTTAGCTCGGTTCTTGGTCAGAAAATTTATTGTTGTTTCAACATGTGGTTTACACAGGAGTCTCTATAGAATATAACCCCCGAGCAAAGTTTGAAAAATATAATCAGTGGAAAGAGTTCTGGTGGCTTTTGGAACAATATTTGACCATAGTTAAAAGCTACAATGTCCATTGTAGTTAGTAAAATCAGCTCAAAATAAGGTAAATTGATTTAATTGTAATCGTTTTTTTAGATGCACTCTCGTGTCGATCTTAAAACTTAAACACTTTTATGTAACCACAACATGATTGACCAAATGATGGTACTTCTCGCTGTGTTGTTCAAATAGAATTTTAACAAGAAAAAAGATTGGCCCATACCCTCGTTGGGAAAAGGATTATTTCTTTCTTTTTACCCCAACTAAAACGTTCAGAAACGATCTATCTTTGATGTTCAGTCCTTAATAAGCTGTGAAAAGCTGATCTTTTCAATCAATTTTTTATGTGCTTCGATTATTCAGAAACATTAACCCTGGGTTTAGGGCGAAATTGATAGGTGCCCATATGTTAAGATGGTCTCTTCTTTCGGCGTCCTGGAGGGATTCTCAATCAAGCAGCCTTAAAACAACGTGTTCATTTGATCTAATTGTAGTGACGGTAGATTTTAAATTTTCTATACTAACGTATGACCACAGAATACCCAGAGGATTTCTGGATTTGTTATCTCTGGTATGACCAAAATCAATGAGTGTTCAACAATTGTTAGTAGCGCAACTCTTATCCCAAAACAAATATGTTAAATTTGAACATATTTTCTTTCTATATTTTTAGTGAAATGGGACATTTATAGGTTGAATAGGGGAAAAGGTTTCTCTTTAAGGGGTCTCTCCTAATCTATACAGTGAGAACTAAACTAAATCCAATCACAAATCACTCCTCTAGCCTGGTGGGTGATTGGATTGTATTCAGGTGGCACGGTGAGGCCGGTGCCTCATATAGACGTCAACAGGGCAACACTTCCCTTGCCTACTCGGTACCGTCCTCACGTCCTCTTGTCATTGACCTGACTAGTGACTTCCCATCCCGTCCCGTCCTAGCACTACCGGTGTCCTGGTCGTCCTAGGCGTCGTAGACGGAGTAAAGTCTGTCTTGTTCAACGCGGTAAAGTTAGGACTATATATACGAAGTCCTCTCTACCACTCAACCTCGACCTTTACTTAGCGTTACCGTAAACAAATGATTACGGGGATGACCTCTGGAGTCGCGTGCGATACCGAACCGCCACGAGTCCGTCGAGTGGACACTCGGTTGTGCTGCCTGGAAATTCGATCGCATATAACAGCCTCTTGGATCCTATGTGCATCTGTCTGTCAATGGTCTTAAGCTTTGAAATTGTCGACGATACCTTGACTTTATGTTCTTGAATCAGGTTTTCTTTTCAATCAAAATGTGATCCCCTTATAGAAAGTTATATTCTAATTTAATTACTTTGAAAATGAGGCAAGGAGAACTACCAAACTGGAAATCACGAAACGGTTGCCTCGTCAGGTTCAACTTGTCAACCAATTACCAAATTCGATTAAAAGTGCCTCAATGCCTAATGCGTTCAAAAATCGAATATCTCGATCGCGAAATCATCGCTACCCCCACTTTACACATCCTTCCTTTTTGTGCCAAAGGGCCGTTTTGAATAGTACTCGGATTATATTCTAACTTATAATGTCAGAAAACTGACCGTTTACAGTGTCAAAATTCCGGTTCCCGCTGGAAGAACGCAGAACACACTGACTGACAAAGGAGAGGATTCTCTATACAATGCTAACAAGTAAAACGAATTGAATTAATCCATTTCTTTCACGTTTTAATTTGAAAACATGAGTCAGTAGTTCGAGTGCATTTAGATTGATTGCGAGGGATTGCTAATGCAATTCCTCTTTTTGCGTTCTGTCCCGCCGGTTTAATCGTTATACAATACACAATACGTATGCATTGAACGAATAAATAATCTCACACACTTACACACGTTAACCTTATCAGAGCGGGTAACAAGGCACGTTTACACGCGGCGGGTTGGGCGAGCGTGACACCGCATTGGCCACACTTGCGCAAGTACGTACACTGTTTAACATGCGCCCAGTGTGAGGAAAGTGTGCACGGCCACAATGCACGGCTAACTACCGAAAGTAGGAGGCGTTTACACGGCGACAATGCGGTGTGAACGCACCTTTCATTCATGATTGGGGAGGAGTGTCGGTGTGGTGATTAGGTCCGAAAATGATGTTTTAAACGCCAAGGTCTCTCGGAAAGTTTGCGCACTGCTTTCACTCTTATATGTTGACATCTTACTTATACTTTCGGCCTCATTCTCACCGTGGTTCGGAAGTCACGTTAAGCCGTTGGTTCATTCCTTTGTCGTTGAGCTATCAATTAACGACCCATCTGGGGAACAGTTGACCTACTTTGTTACAAGACTACACCTCATCATCCATCAAAAAACACTCAACACACTCACCCTTCATCCCATATTCACCTTAAAATACCCTCTAGGAGTGGTCGGTGTCCCAAATCCAAGTATCACATGTTCTCTAAAATGGCCTCAAATGTGGTATTTGGCTTATAAATTTCAAATTTTCTTCAAGGACGATTTCTGGACCCCAATTCTTTTCAGTAGCTATATAACTCCCAAACCGTGAAAAATAGGGTCGTCCTATAGCCTTATAGCATGGCGTAACAAGGGGGGTTGTGGAACCGAACCCAATACTCTCGAATAACAATGAAATTCTTCATAAAGGGCTGAAAATGTGTTATTTAGCTTCCAAATGTCCAACCTTTCCCGGAGAACGATCCTAGGGTCCCCATCTCTTGCCTAGTAAAAGAGTAGATCAACCCCAAACGTAACGAGAAAGTAACTCGACCCTTTCATAAATATTAAATTTCAACCGCTTCAAAATTTAACCTTTTTGCAACGTTTCAAAAATATTCTTAAGTATTCCATATTCCTCACGCCCTCGGTAGATAACCATCTTGAGCCTCTAGTCCCCGAGGTCTTCCTGCAGGAGACTCGAAAATCCTGGTTGCGGTCCTGACCAGAGAGCTAGAGACACAATATTTGTCTGTCTGGATGAATGAGACGGGTGCGCGGTGGAGGGAGGCGCCGGGCTCGGATGATATCTCTATTGTCAGTTGTGGAGAGAGAGAGAGAGAGAGAGGCCAGGGTGTTGGAACAGGTGGTGTGTTGAATAAACTGAGACAGATGATAGCGAGACTCCTGCAACCTGCTGCACGAGCCAACAAGTCACGTGGTCTGGTCTGGTAAACTCTCTAACTGTTCGGTCGGTACTGGAGGCTTGAAAACTAGAGTCAAAACCACACGGAATTCATATAGTTTAGTCATTAGTGACACGACTCGGAAGTTGACGGCATCAACGAGCTCATCCTCAAAAGAAATTTTAAAATTCAAACCTCATTTAATTTTTCTTGCCGGAAAAAGACGTTGTCCCTTTATCCAGTTGGACGACGAAATTCCTTGGAATACACCTTGACTTGGACCACTGTAGACCACGTTTGCTCAAAACTATCCTCACTCACTCAGGTACTGCGTACGGATTGTGTGGAGGTTGCACAAAAGCAACCTTTCTTAGCATTTTCAATATTCAAAAACACGTGGTTCGAATCATCGCAAAGTTACGAACAAGTTCGTATAGGTAAGCATTCAAAGACATTAAACTGTTGACACTACTTCCTATATGTCGATTTTCAAATCTAAAATCTTCACAAATGCTCCCTTTTCTTCGTCCAGACCCCGTGAAGTCATTTCGTGGTAATGCCGACCTTGGAAACCTCATAACGATGTAAACTACACGGGAAGACAGCCGGACTATGCGTGTGTGCGTGACCAGATGCGTGACTAGATGAACTTGTCCGACTGCCATGAATTTAAGAGTGGATGGAAGCAGAAGTGCGGCGAACCGTGGAGCCGGTGCGGGAGGAACGATGATAAATAACCTGTTGCGGTCTCGGCTTCGCCTTCAGTCCACACGTTTTGTTTCACTTTCGTCCGTTGAAGGGACTACTATAGGATTTTTTATTATAGTCAGTTGGATTCAAAACGCTGCTGTTAACTTTCGTATATTTTGTTGAATTTAAAACTTATTAAATTTGAAGACCGGTATAAATAGATTATTATATTGGTTATGCAGAAAGATAACTCTTACGAGTAAGTAAATGTCTTGGATCGTTATGAAATTTAAACATGTCTTTATTCAACTAACGTAGGATTGTATCTGTAAACTTAATTGTAGATGTTTACAACAACAGTACTGTATGTGTATTTTTTGTCTGCAAGTTATTCTGATCAGCACTAAGTGACGAGTCTTGACAAAACGTTAAAAAAGACGTAATTACAGTGCAATTTTGAGTATTACTGTAACTTGATCGGTTGTTATATTTTCGGTTCCACGCCTTTAAAAACAAATAAGTGTTTTTTATATTATATATTTTTTCTTACACTTTATTCAATGAGACAAGATACAACATGCTACTAAACTAAAACTGGGGAGAACTACTGCACTGGAGGACACAGAATGTTAGTTTATGAACATTTTGTCATCAAATTTATAACTCGTCTAAAAAGTCTCAAAAGTCCCTTAAGGCATTTAAGGCTCCTCTGAAACAATTTTGATCGCAGAAGCGTTTTACAGCTTAGACAAGTTCATGGACACAACGGAATAAAAAGCATAATAGGTTACTGACTGACCATGAGATTAAATTAGGTACAATTCAAATACATCCCGAGCTATTATGTATCAATGAGAATATTCATATTGTATGTGAGACATTGAGCTAGATTTGCAATTTGTGTAATTAATTATTATTGTGATTGCTCTACGAGTAAAACGTTGTATGCAATCACATGGAAAGGAAAACTTTGCAATGGTGGAACCCACTGTGATTGAGAGATTCTAACGCGCGGGTGGCCATGAAGTAATAAATACAGAACCTGAATAATAATAAACCTTCCTACCGACCGCTGCTGTTGCTTTGGACTGTATGATACCTGTTGAAGTTATTCTACAGAAAATGCTTTCTTTATATGCTGGAGATTTTATCTAGAGGTTTATACTTTTGTTATACGTATTACAAATCATAGAATTAATTTCAATTGTAAATTAAGAAAGTTTGTTTTTTATTACTTAATTTTTTTTCTAAATTTATGAAAGGTACGTTACGTTTAAGAGCCTAGAAACCAGGGTTACATCTAATCATAGATTATTTTTGTCTATAAAATAATAATTTCAAGTGTACTCGTAGTAAAACAGCCAAAGATCTCACTAATTCGCAACAAATATTTCGATTTACTTTTTATTAAAATAAAATTTATAACCGTATAAAGTGGCGTTTTCCCCGGCGTCCTTTTCAAATTTGTGTGAATAGGCCTAAATCCTTAGTCCTTACTAACAGTAGCCAACCGTTTGACTCCAATTATTTGAAACAGATCTTGTGAAAATATCGTTGAGGGAATATTATCCACCTATTCTTATGTAAATCAACCGTTGATTTTAAAACTATTTTAAACTATAAAATATTGTATACGGTTTTTCTAGGACAGTTCTAGGCATTTACTTAACTAATGTCAGTTTAAGTTGCACTTACAGAAAAACAGGTTCATAGAACAACAATGTGTAAAAATTATCAACCCGTTTCAAAAATGTCTGCATTTTCAAAAAATTACAAAATAGGGTGTTTTACTTTAAATTGTTCTGTATTTTGTTATAATCGAGTTTCGGATGATGACTTACCCTTATAAAAGGCATTCACTAACAATATGTAAAATTATTAACCTATTAAAATTGTTCTTCATTTTCAAAATAGTGTTTTATTACTATAAGTTGTACTAATACAATTTATTATTATTTATTTATAATCGAGTTTCGGACGATGAAATTCAACTCACTCATTATAAAAAGGTCTTCACGAACGATGTGTTAAAATTATCAAGCCCATTTCATTATTGTCTACACTTTCAAAAAATAAGTGTTTTATTATTTTAAATTTTACCGTATCATCGAGTTTCTGACGATTGATTACTTTAAGTAGCGTGTGTCGTACTTACCGGCTACGGTGGCGAGGACGAGGGCGAGCAGGGGCACGGCGAGCGCAGTGGTGAGAGCCATGGTGGTGCTGTGAGTGGACTGAAACTGAAGTGAGCGCAGAGCGCAGAGGAGCTTATGTCCCCCCCACGCGCACCCGAGACGTGTGTTAGTCACGCTCGCGCAGGCGCGCAGGTGTGGGGTGTAGGTGCGCGGGGTGTGTTTTGGGATTCCACTCAACTTTGGTTCAATTGATGGAAATCAAACATTAGCCACAAGCGCTACCGTGAATCCTACAGCGAATTTCCTGGACAATTTACACCGGAAGTACTTTTTTGGAGACGTCCCCTCAAAACTGTGCTATTATGATATATAAATAGTATTTATGATCCCTACATTTATGACTCCCTATCCAACCAAATATCAACTTTAAGTTTAAACCCAATCAGCCAGACCAAGATGGTATTAGAAAAAAATTGGTTTCTGGCTGAAATTATTAAATGTTTTGATATGGTAGATTGCTGTAGTGGTCGGTATTAATTTTAACAACGATAGAAAATTAAATATGCGCCATTTACCAAACTATACAGACATATTTCAGCATTTTACGCATTCAAACGCTAAAGTTCAATACTGCAAACAATTTCCTCAATTCATTCTTCGTCTTGTTTAGATAAATTAAACCCAGTTTCGTTAAGAAAAATGTAAGATAAGTTAATTTTGCATTTTTAAACTAGTTTTTTGTATTTATTCTATTACTTTGACATTTGATTATTTTTGAAAAGATATGTTTTATACCAAACAAGTATTTATAGTTGTGTTTATCACAAGAGTAAATAGTAAACATTTCATAAACAAATCCTTTCCGTTCGGAATTTTGTCTAAAATTGCACTTAATAAATTCATATAACCAAATTTAAATGTTTTGAATTTTTATCTAAGGTCATTGACTTCTTTTTAACTTCCTGCATCACATAAACATCCTTTGTTATAGCACCCGGCTATATAAAAGTATAAATTTCAAGTTGCTTGTAATTTTAAAACACTAATTTTCTTTAGCTTTTTGCCTTTACGTCAATATTGTATTTTATATTTTTTCTCATATGGTGTTTGTATTTGTTCATGTTTCTTATTATTTATGTTTTGACTGACGAATTGATACCAGAATTTAGGTATCAAAATATATTGTAATTTGAAATTTCCAATCTTTTATTAACAGACGTAGCCAACGAATAACATTTAATAATAACATCCCGTCTGTACAAACCTTTAAATTTCAACTAATTTACAATTAAAGGTAGTCAATAATTTTACCAAACACATCTAACTGGCCAACAGCACGTGCGTGTGACCGCGCATAGGCGAGACCACCGCGGAGCGTGCGCATGCGCAGTCTCGGCTCCGCCGCCCACCGCGCAGTTTTATGACCAAAATGCAATCACGGGGCTGAAATAAAAACCCGGCCTCGTGAGAACCAATGCGGTGCTTTGCCTCAGAAGTGAAATGTGAACACAAGCCCCGCTCACGTGCAGTCTAGTAGAACTCTGGGTACGAGGCTGAAAACCTGGTGGTTGTATGGTTAAATAAATAAATATTGTATTGTATAAACATGTAAACGTGTGTCTCTGTTGTCAATAATTGGTATTACGCTAAAATTTTGCATTCGCGCATATCTAGATCCCATTCGTGTAACATCTTCATTCACTCGAATATTTCCTGTTATCCTCTTGATCAGTGAGTCCGTGCCTGGAGTCTCCCAATTTGAGTGTTATAATCTCATCTGAACTGTAAAAAGCTGTTGAGACCAAAACTGATTTTGGACGGGCTTTAAACGCTTTTGGCATCTGGACGCTGATCATCGAATTTGGAAGTCTGTTGACAAATTGAACTCCTGCCCGTGATGGCCAACATGAATTAACCACCGTTCTGTGTCGCCCAGTCTTATACGAGACTATAATACACTACAACAGTAACACTCAACACACTCACCTTCATCCCATATTCACCATAAAATACCCTCTAGGAGTGGTCGGTGTCTCAAATCAAAAGTATCAAAAAGTAACAACAGTCAGATATGAAGAATTTTATAATATACTAACTACTTTACAAACAGTGCTTTCTCAATCTTCACGTAACTTTCGTCAATCAATTCTCCCCATTTAAACATAAAAAGAGGTTCATTGCCTCCAATTATTTGTATCATATACGGTTAAAACTCTAATAGTATAAAACATCGGTCCAAGACTAGCCCCTGCGGGACACCAAGTTTGACCACGCGTTAAAGTCACTGACACTAGGACGTGTTAACAACTACATGTGTATTGTACCCAAGCTGCTAACTGGCGGTGTTAACCGTGTTCGTTGATCGGGTAACGATAGTACATGACTTGAACAAGATTAATGCATTTAACAAGTTCTCAACCCCGTCGAAATGTTCAACAACTTATATCGTACTGCGTTTACTGCAAGCTCCGTTTTTAAAAGACAATTTTAAATTTGAAAATGTTCGTAGAAGTATTGTAGTCTGTATTTGTGTGATCTAACAAATCTGCATTTTAAGTAGTCTACCTATTACATTTACATAAAAGTCCTGCATTACTTGGCGTTATCTTTACAGCTGTTATCCAAAGCTAAGATAACCAACTCTTTCTTGTACATACATTTTCAATAAAAATCAAATTATTCACTAAATCACTATTTGAGATGCCGACCACTCTCATGAGGGTATTTTAAGGCAAATATGTGGCGAAGGATGAGTGTGATGAGTGGTAGTAATGAGTTATGAGGTGTAATCTTGTTACAAACTAAGGCCGACTCTTCCTTAGAATGGGTCATTAATCAATGACCAATAGAAATACAAGGACCAACGGCTCAACGTGACTTCCGAACCACGCAGGTGATGGTCTGATATGTCTAAACGATGGTGGGAGTTGATGCGGGTATCATCAGATGGTCACTGAGACTATGTATTTCAAATAAATACATACAAAATTGTGTTTTCATCTAAAAATTACTACAATTACTAACATGAAAAAAATATAGAAGCAATGTTCCTGCCCACTGCTGTTTTACCAGCTACCTCCGAACACCCATTGAATTTACAAGTTCCATTTTATGAACTGTCATTGATTCGCTTTGGCCAGAAACTGAAAACAAAGACTTTTCAAGTCGTCTCTTCTCGCTAATGCTGATGGCGACAAGAATCATCAGCAAAGACGGCAGATAATCGGCCTCCTCTGTCATTCCTGACAGGGTGCTTATTTCTGAAGCATTTGCAACGTTAGTCACGCTCGACGTTGTCCAGTGGTTATCGGCGCATCAGGTGACCGGGGTGCTGCGCCCCACTGGCTCGGACAAAGTCCTGTGGACAATGGTGGCGCCAACCTGCCAAGGGTGGGTCTTGACAACTCTGGGAGTGGGTGAGAAATGAAATGATATTTTGGGCTGGAAGATTAATGAGCGTTAAATAGCCAATAGGTTTAATTAGTTTTGAATATGTTGTTCGTGAAGACGTGTTTCGTCTTTTTGCCGGAATTTGCTGTCGATATTTTACGTAGCTGAAAGACTTTCAGAAATTCACTTGATGTAGGATAGTTCAGGACCAGTTGTAAAATTATACTGTGAGTTTAATATCTACCTGCGTGGACTCATCGAGGAATATTTAGGAAATTATATGCTTGGAAAACTTTAGGTTTTCTCTCATCCGTGATTTTAAAGGGTTGCCATTACGTTCAGGAAAGGTTTCGTGTGTACGAAAAAGTTAGGGTATTTAAGAAACAATAAATTTGTCGTGGTAAATGTATACACCCTATTGAATTCTGCAAAATGAAAAATTCAGTTATCTTCTGGGTTTAAAGAAAATATTTTCAAGTAACTTGCAAAAAGTCCAGAAGACGTGGACATGATTGGTTTGAAACATTCAAAATAGTTCCAAGTGCGTTTTCATTATTTGTTTTTGTTATGAAAAATGCGCAAACCATAAAAATAGATAAAAGAACGGCTGGAAAACGTTGAAAATCATCTGAAAACCGGGAAAATACAGAGAAATGTATCTTGAATAAGGGTTGGCATATCCGCCATCGAATATAATAATAAAATAAGTATCGAACCAATGTGAATGTGCAGTAGTAGTTTGTGGAAAACTGATGCGCAAATTCTATTATATCTTACGATTTAATCACGAAAACTTGTTTTTAGCAACCGTAAGTTAGCGGAATGATTGACACCCAACACACAATGCACGTTTAGAGTTCAAAGCCTCGTGATGGAGGAAATGCAGTCTCTCCGCGGATATTGTTATCTACTAATGATGCAAATAATATAGCAGTATCGTCAGCATATCAAGAGCTCTGCGGTACGCTACGACAATGTATTATGTATCTGACGTACGCACGTCTCGCAGGATGCGTCTAGCGGGCTTCCCATTCGCTTATCTTCATTGTTTGACACCCTGGTCGCTGATAGTAACGGATTTTGGCGCCAGTCCAAGGTCGGTGGTGCATCGGCCACGCTGAGTGATTTGGGATTCTGCTACTGTTCTTTGTTCTTGTGTATGCAATAATGATGATTGATAGACACAAGGGGCTTTGCACGTTTTTTCGTGGAGAGAAGAAATTATTTAAGTTTTGATGACGAAGCGCGTATAGTTCAATCATTATAGGTAACATGGATGCCTTTTTTATACTAGTTAACGGCTGATGAGCAACAAAGTATTTTGAATGTTGACTTTTGAGGACTTTTTTGCTTTCACTTTTCCCAAATTGAGACTTTTGGACACATAACATATTAGTAATGAAATTCACTTGTTCACCTCTAGCAAGCCTCTTTTGCAAACCGTCAATTCGTATCCTAAAAGCACCAGTTTTCAATTCAGAAAGACAAAAGTTGAGTCGAAAAATATTTGAGTTTTTTCAAATTACTGTGAATGCATATTGCGAAGAATTGGTCTTCAATGGCCATGGAAGAGGCAAGGCTGTTCTCAAAATAAGGAAATGTTAAACGCTACAAGTGACGTAACACAATGTACTATATAAAAGTCAGTTGTGGCGGACAATGTTAAACGTTTCCCAGGACCTAGACCTAGTGACAGCTGACTTCTAGACGTTGTCGGCCTCTTGCACTGCTTCGCTGGCAAACCGACGCAAAATCTTCAGAGGATGTTGAAAAAGTAATTCCGAGTACATTTCAATTCCGTTTTATATGGTAATTTATACTAAGAGCACTTCGAGTTTTGAATGGTTCGATAACTATCGACGAACTACGACATAGTAATGTTTTTCTCCTTTATCGTTAAAACTAGTAGTCTTCTATAGTCTAGTTCTTCCGGTTCACACCGCGCCCTAACTTCATAATTAGGTTGAGATATTTCGGCCTCGCTGTGGAGTACCATCTTCAGTCACTGATGGCTAAAACCAAGTCCAGAATTGCTACCGTGAACCCTAGCGAATTTCCTGTGAAAACCGTTTTACTTTCGATCCATCATGAAAAGTGTTAGCGCAATTAGAGCTTGACGAATAACTTTCATCCACGAAGACAAGGCAATTGAAGCTCGCACTAATTGTCCGTTCAGCCGATAGTCCAACAAACACACAGCCTAGACTCTAGGTAGAGTGCAATTTGCATGCAACCGCGCTATTTACCGTAGATGCTTCTTGCTCTAGATCATCTTTAGTAACGAGGCGATAAGAGACCAACTTTCCTAGCTGAGAAGTTTTTATCGGGCGTTTTGATTTTTTTTACTTGTGTGATGCTGACCACTGTGGTTTGTGGGTGGCGAATCTGGTTGACCTGGAGTTTGGGCTGTTCGATTTGCTCAAAGACGTTTCGTCTGAAAAGTCAATAAAATAATAAATTCGCTCAAAACTGTTCGAAAACTTAAGATTTGGTAATATTAAACTATACTTGCTTAATTTACACATTTTAGACATAGAACTGTTGAAAGTAACTCTGCTTTGTTGTTTTGTTCAATACTATAACTCTGGACTCTGGTTGTTAAGAAAGTGTGTATAGTCAGTTCATGTTAAGTAGGGGTAAATTGGGCTAAGATTAAACTAATTACTTAGAAACTACAAGTTGACTGAACTGGCTGGCTATCACGTACCAGACTGACCATAACAGAGAAACTACAGTCGGCTAGTGACAGCTGGACTAGACTGACTGAACTGGCTGGCTGGGAGAAGCGGACGACCAATCACAGATGTGTACCAGACTGACCATCTGTAACAGAGAAACTACAGTCGGCTAGTGACAGCTGTCCACCGACTAGACTGACTGAACTGGCTGGCTGGGAGAAGCGGACGACCAATCACAGATGTGTACCAGACTGACCATCTGTAACAGAGAAACTACAGTCGGCTAGTGACAGCTGCCCACCGACTAGACTGACTGAACTGGCTGGCTGGGAGAAGCGGACGACCAATCACAGATGTGTACCAGACTGACCATCTGTAACAGAGAAACTACAGTCGGCTAGTGACAGCTGCCCACCGACTAGACTGACTGAACTGGCTGGCTGGGAGAAGCGGACGACCAATCACAGATGTGTACCAGACTGACCATCTGTAACAGAGAAACTACAGTCGGCTAGTGACAGCTGCCCACCGACTAGACTGACTGAACTGGCTGGCTGGGAGAAGCGGACGACCAATCACAGATGTGTACCAGACTGACCATCTATGACAGAGAAACACAAAAATAAGGAAAATCTTGAGAGTTTTTTATGAAGGGTCAGTTTTCCGAAGACGTTGAATCACGAGAACCTTAGGTAGAAGTATGCACCTGGCACACACGGGTTTACCGGTGAGCAGTGTGCGCGCGGGGCACAGGCAAGGCAAGGAAGGGTACCGGCTACACGGACACGCGGCGTGAGACGACGTCTGCGTCTGCGATCCTGAGAGCTCGTGACCCGCGACCAATAAATCATACCGGGGTGCAATTAAAGCTGAGAGACTCACTCACGCACACCCCTCGCTGACCCCCTGGACCTGCCGTCACCTTGGGCGCGCTGTCCCGCAGCTCGCAATGTCAGCTGTCGGCTGGCAAGGGGAAAGAAAAAGTGGAATTTCTAGAGTGAAAAGTCTTTGAGTAGTTGATTTGAAGAAATTTAGAAGCTTTATTCTTGTGCCTGTTGAGAATGAGCTTGAGTTTTTTCTGCGCCAGAGGCATTTTTATTTGCCTTAATTTTGAAATAAAATTGTCGATTTTCCAGAGTGAAAAGTTTACTAGTTGGATTGGCGAAAATCAGATGCTTTATTCTTGTGCCTTCTGTTTACGAGCTTGAATCTTTTTTTACGCCAGATTAGTTTTAATTTTTTTTGTAGAACGCTTTTAGGGGGTCTAAACTCATGATTGTGCCTGCGCCGGGAATCGAACCCGTGACTCTTTGACCGGGGGTAGATCTTTACACAGAGCTACAGACTCGGACAAAGATTTGGCAGAGCTCAAAACTTTATTAATTATGAACATGAGTACACTTTGATTCAAGACTAAGTTGTGAAAATCTTTTAGGAATATGAATAATGTCGCTTAACAAAACTGATGTATGAATGGAACTGCCCCATTGTCTAGGGAATGATGAATAAATGACTGAATGATTTATTTTCCAATAACTATAAGTTATTTGGATGATTACGAAAGATATTGAAAATTCTTTACCGTTTTTACAAATTCGGCCGGCAAATGTTACTCGCTACTTGATGTTGGCTACATTTCTTCTTCTTTGTACACAACCGATGCTCTTCGTAACCCAAGTCTTGTTTTATCCGAAATGTTGTGAGAAATTCAAGAATCTCTATAATCAAAGGAACTGCTTTTATACGTCTTGTATAGACCACCTTGACTCCTGGTACTTCGATGGTGTTCCAATATGAACTCAGTTGCGTTTACTTAAAAATCTGAAATCCCCTTAGCCGAAGGTGTTCCACAAGGTTCAGCCTTGGGTGCTGTTGTGTTGCCAGTTCTAAACGTTATGAGATGTGGGATGGCTGTAGATGACTGACTATGGGTGCTAATTACCTCTCCAACAAACAAGACGATAAACCCGACCACCGCCGCTGCTCTGGACCATCCTCTATCATCTGCACGTCATCAACAGTTGTTCCTGGAACTGAGGAGTCGGTGGAGCTCTGGCAGGTGTACCACTGTGCAAGTAGTGGCTCACTTGTGGTTTTCTTCTTCATAACTGTTGACTATATCGCACTTTTATTTGAAAAAATACATTTCTCTGAAATTTTGGGGCAGGGTAATGTCAACAGTTTTAAATGTTAGAATGCCGGTTTGCACGACTCTCTTCAACGCGTCCGTCCGTGAAGCATCTGCTATCGTGGCTAGAGGGACTGGTATCAATTATTACTGGAGGCACTCATATTCTCAGTGCCACGTGGGCCAGGTGGCTCTATTGTCGCTCTTATCACAGGTGATAACAGCTTGAGCTCACAGCTTACTGCTCGGTGATAACAGTACACTGCAGGAACTTACCTCCTGTATGATAAGGCTTCTGCACTTGGGGAGCAATTGTAGCGATAGTTCTGATTTGCCAGCTGTTTCTGCTTTCTGTGGTGATTTGACCCGATTTACAAAGAATCATTACCCGTTTTAAATCCGCTGAGAAGTACACAAAACTAATCCTTTGAAATATTTTATCGTGAAATCATGGTTCAAGTCTAGTTTTAGTAACCTTCAAAAAGAATTTCATATCTGGTAGATTAAAATTATGCAGTGTACTTGGCACTTTAAACCATTCAAACTTTGGTTTAGCCCTAACGCAATGTAAACCAATGGAAGAATACGAAATTGACACTTAATCCCTACGAGAGTTCTGCTTAAATGTCGGCTAGTGGATGAAAAGAAATGAAGTCTTTTTGTTTGTGGCGAAGCTAGGACTATAAAACACTCTCTTCCACTTAACCATAGATGACAATCGATCAGATCAAACAGAAGGCAAGTTCATCGCGCTGGACCAAAATTTCGACCTGATTGTTCACCTCGATCTAAGTTTCAGAAGTCCGAAAACACAATGAATGTCCAAGTGTCTAGACAACTGGACTGCAAGTGTGTTCAAGACCTTGATGGTTTCATTCAGTGGATGCAAATTCCCAGCACACGGTGAACTTGGCATCTCAAGGGCGGCAATCACTGTTTGTGCAGTCATCATGTCCTTCAGTGCTGCACTGAGCTCGCGCACCGTGTAATAACTCACTGTGTGGGTAGGCAAGGTGGTTCCGGCGGCAGAGGTAGAACGCACCGGGGTTGGAGTGGCATCAGTTGGAAGGAGAATATGGGGATGTCGAATCAGTCTGGAGTGAAAAATCCGTGTTGTGTATCTTTCGTTATCAAATTGAGACTTAAAACTTGGAAGTAAAACTTAGGCTGAGAGATTTGATTTAGAATCTTGGAAGGTCCGAGAGATTTAATGGGTTCAGAATTAAGATTTGGGATTGCTCGTTGAGCACTGAGATTCAGAAGCTTGGAAGTGTTTGATACCGAGACTTGATATCTTGGAAAAATTGATATCTTGATTGTTACACTTAGAAGTTTTCTAGGCTTTAGAATTTATGTATAAAATATAATACAAGATGTAGTCACCAATACGAATTTAATAAGATATGGGCTAGTAATCAATAGAAGAATAAAATTTAGAATTTATACTTCAAAAATTGTAAGGGTTTGGAATCGAGACCTAGAAACTTGAAGGGAATATCGATACTATGATTTAGAACCAATACTTAAAAGTTTAATAGGGTTTTATAGGGATTCCAAAATTGAAAGTCTGGAAGAGACAATTGAGAAGATTAAGGATCGAGCCTAGAAGCTTCTAGGCTTTGGAATCAGAACATACATGATTGGAAGTGATCAAAATCGTAACTTAAAAGCTTAGATAGGTACGGTTCGGAACTTTAACTTTTAAAATTGGTAGGGACTCCTAGGACCCCAATATTTAAAAATGGGAAGGGTTTAAAAGCTCCGCGATTGGATTGGAAGACTTTAACTCTATAATTTAGATAATAGTGATGCTTAAAATTGAGATTTAAATACTGAGAAATGTGAAACTTAAATCTTTAAAGGAGTCGTATAGAAACTTATCGGAATTAATTTGAATAAATTCTTCGCAAGGTGGGAAACCCGAGCCTGCGGCCAGTGCGGTCGGCAATGACCGCATATTTCACCCGCACGCATGATGGACCCAGCCATTAGGTTTCGGCTGTGTTCGCGGATACAATCTTGCGGCGAGGGTTCGTCGACTCGTGCAAACTACCAACACTCTTCCACTCTTTGTTTATTTGTTCCCCGGCACGGACACGAGATCGTGCATATCGTGGTCATTGACTTCCAGTATTGTCTCGAGCATCTCCTGCGTGCTGTTTACTTTGCGAATATCAACTCTTGTATATACTCGTGTGTTGGTTGTATTTTTCTTAATCAGTTTCAAGTGGCACACTAACTTAATAATTGTCATCGAGGAATTATGTATCCGTCCTTGTCTTTCCTCAAGTACAATCATGTATTGTTGTTCGTATTTTGGGAAGAAAATGGTTTACTCGTCCCATTGATCGAAGGGCACTCAACTATCTACCAAAAATTCAACTTTTAACGTGTTTTGGGTCTAATGTATCCTATAAAATTGCTTGATGGTGTGAACCTTTCAGTAAAATCCTGAAGAAACTCAAGAATATCAGTTCTTTTAGGTTGTTCCAGGGGTTAGTATTTGTCCCAATAATGTTGAAATCGTCGTTTATCGGTCGTTTTATTGGTCAGCCTACGTCAAAGATTCTTCTTTTTTTTAACGTCGTCAGAATCTAAAGATACCGCCTTCTACGAGTATGTCTCAAATCATAGTAGTAAAACACCCAAAGTCGGGTTTTGGTCAAATTACATCGTGCAAACCGATGATTTTGTAAATGTAAAACCGATTGCCTAGGCGGGTCTACGTACATGGAGACAAGAGCACTAAGCAGCGACAACTAGATGTAAGTAAACTAGAGAACAAAGCCAACAATGTTAACTATGTTGTGAGACAGTGCTACGTGGACCAGCATACAGAGTGTAGGAGAGCTAGGCCTACTTCTATTCCATAACACTTTCTACACCTACGCTTAACTACTCCTGGCTGCTCCTTGAAATACAAAAGACACTCAACTAGGCTCTACGACATAGTGGCACGTGCTGTCATAGTTCTAGTGTATGACAGGCAACCAGAGGATCCATACCTCGACTGAGGGAGGATGTATAACACAACCAGAAGAGAATCCGGACCGTACCTAAGGAAAGATCCAGATCACAACCACGGGTCAAGAGATCACCGGGGAAGAATCCAGACCACAACTAAGGGTACACTGCAATTTTTAAAAATTGGTAGGACCTGGACTTCAAACTTCAAAATTAGAAAGGTTTGAAAAGCTCTGCGATTTGAAGAATTTGGATTTTTCAATTAAGAATATTAGACTGCTTTGGAATTTTAGAAAATGCTGGTTTTTATTTTCCAGATTATACTTTACTACAAACACAGAAGGATCCAGACCAAATTTAGGATAGGATCTACACTACAACCGGGGGAGGCCCAAACCTTAACCAGAAGATGATCCAGACCACAACAAGGGGACGATCCAGGCCATAACCAAGAAAGAGACTAGACCACAACTAGTGCAGGATCTAGACCTTAGCTAAGAATGGATCCAGATCACAACTAGAAGAGGGTCCAGACAGAAGTCCAGGGTAGGATTAAGACCACAACCAGGGGAGGATCCAGACCACAGCTGGGAGAGGACTCGAACCATGACCAGAAGCTGATCTAAACCACGGCTGGAACAAAATCCATATAGCCGGAGTAGGGTCAAAACCACAACCAATGATTCAGACCACTACCAAGGGGAATATCTAGCTAGGCCTTAACTAAGGAAGGGTCCAGACCACAACCAGAGGAGAATCCAGACCACAACGCGGGGAGGATTCAGACTACATCCAGAGGAGGATCCAGACCACAACCAGGGGAGGATCCATACTACAACAAAGGATAGGATAAAGACCACAATTTAGGGAGAATCCAGACTAAACCCAAGGCAGTATCTCAAAGATCACATAGAGTTTCAAACGACAACGGGACAAGATCCACACAATCAACGAGAGGAGGGTCCAGAACATTATAAGTGTGTTTGTTTAAAGGACAGAGGAATTTAAAATACCGCACCTTTAAAGCTGAACTGCCAGATATAAAAGTCTATAAGTAAAGTCCACTTGCTGAGGAATTCGCCACAAAAGAAAGAGCACGGCGAGTTCGTAGCCTCCGACCCGAGCGAAGATCCTGGCGGCGATTTCAGAGTAAAGATTCAATCCCAGCAATTACGGCGGCATGTTATGATCGACCAGCACGTTGTCTTGAACAAACCGGTTCCCGGAGACTATTGTTGACTCGGGTTGTTGCCCTGCGGTCAGATTCACTTACCTGTATTTCACTTTCAGCTTGCTCATTCCAAACTGGTTTTTCGTCAGGTAATAATTTGTACGCTTCGATTGTTGGGTATTTAAAGCGCCGAGTCAGTGGGACCTGAGGGAGTTGGATCATTCACGAGCAGGTGTTTGAAGATTTGATTCTCTTTCAAGAGTATTTTGTGCTCGTTAATTGAAACTGTCAAAATTACACTTTTACCATTCCAAGGAACAAGACAGCAACTGATAAGTGATAGTCCTCTAAAAGAACTATTTGCATGGAAGTTACGGCGTAAATATTTAGGTTCTTCAACGAATCCTAGAAGTTATTATCGAATGCCTGAAACCCCTTCGAAGAAATGCATGACACCTGAAAGAATTTCGGCGTGCAAGGTTGTTTTTTCGTCTAAGAAAATCGATTGGATAATCAAAGAAAATCTAATATCAGCAGCATTTTTTAGTAACGGGCTATAAATAGGCTACCTTTAGAATTCCGCAAAGGATCCATCACTGTAAAGTGGTTTTCATTTTATTTTGCTGGTACAGTAAATAGTAGCTCTTCGTTAGATTTCCATGAAAAATTCAAACATTATTGATAGTCTGCACGATTAATAGAAGTCAAAGTTAGGATTCGACAGAATTAATCTTATATCACTATAGATAGACAAGGAAGTCCATCCCAAAACAAAACTTCCCTATAAACCACACTTTTCACCCCAGCTAAATTTTCCTCTGATAGTTGGAAATCTCTCATAGCCGGCTCTGTGAGCAATCTCGGATCTTGTCCGTGGTCGTGCTGCGGCGATCGTTGTCGTCATTGGTCACTGAACCCCTTGGTCGCAGCGGGTCGCACATGGTCAAGGAATGCGGCTAAACATTGACTTGCCACAGTGCAAATAATGACAACTCGTCCGCAGAATGTCTGATCACTTCTCTTTCTCTGCGGGAGATCGACAGGAGTCTGATCTGTAGACGAGTCAACAAGACTCACGTGATCATGCTGGTTTTGGTCGGTCCGAAAATATTTTGAAATATGTTCAAATTGTCCGTAATATGGGAAAAGTATACTGTCTTCAAAAATATTACGTTTAAATCAATTGCCCTGGAAGCTTTTCCCAGTCAAATGAACTTTATTTAGAACTGCAGTTTCTAAACTATTAGGGTAGTCAACAAAATGTTATAAGATACTTGAATTGGGACACAAGCCACTCCAAGGGGATATTTCAAGGCAAACATGGGATGAACGGTTAGTGCGTTGATGGATGGTGACGAATGAGGCCAACTGTTGCCCAGATTCGGTCACTAATTAATAGCTTAGCGACCAATAGAAATGGTCCGAAGGTTTCCGAACTGTGGGAAGTAACCATCGTAAAAAGTTGTTATTGCTGTCAGAAATTGACCGTTTTGGTGTGAAGCACGTAGCTATGGCCACCCTTCAGTTTGCTTGCTCATTCTTTGTCTGTATTGGTTGAGCATAAGTAGGTCACATTTTGTCATTGGCTGATGATAATCTGTGATCAATCAAGTTTTCCTGCTTCCAATCAAACGCTTGCTCACAGTGTCAGAAATAAAGAAATTCGCGAATATAGCGACGAATCAGGAAGTAGGGCGCCGTACAATAATAATTAATTGGGGATTAAAACTCTTTCGATTAGTGGCTGAGAGTCGAATTTCCAAATTTATAGTTTTAACCTTTGGGAGAAATGGCCGTATTCCTCCACTTAAACATTTCTATTTATGTAAAATGCATGGTCCACAAGGTACTATTGTTGGTCCACTTCAAGTTACTTTGATTTGAGACAACGACCACTCTAAGGTGAATATGGGACGAATAGTGAGTGTTTTGATGGATGATGAATATTGTAGTCTTGTAAGCACTCTGTAAAACCATATTCAATTCAATTCTAAGAATCTGCTGCTTTTAAATAAATTTCAGATGAGCAATCATAGTTACTTTGAAGCTCAGTACGTTCCCAACAGTTCGGTGGTTTTCTTGTGATTTATGGACGGCGTGGTTGAGAAGGATTGTATTCAAAATGTGCGTTGGCCCGGCGTACATACAATCGACGGATGCGGCCTAGCATTTGTAATAATTGTCTACACTACACCGGTGCTGACGTGATTTCAGGAATTTCTTCCCTAAGCTATGTTAACTTTTAAGTGAGGATTCTTAAATGACAACGATCATTGACAAGTTGTCATTTCTTGTCATCAATTCGAGATTGCCTCGATCTAAAAACAACAAGAGCTAAAAGTTCTCCTCAAAATGCTAAAACGTCACAGAAAACCTGTAGGCCTAGTAATGAAAATAAGGTAACAAAAACGGTAAATCATTGTTAAGAATCGTTCTGCGAGGAAGACCCCGCCAAAACTTCTGTATTTCAAAGATTTTCCAAATTGCAGGTAAAAACGAAATGGGCCTGTAATTACTCGTGAATCGAGTAAGTCCTCTTAACGGAAGGATGCTTAGGCGACACTCTCGTTGTACATGTGACTCATTTAATCAGTCTCTGGGATTGTAATCTTTTCACGACGCCAACACTATAGTCCTTTCCAAGTCTAGTTTGCAGACGACACCACCTCCAACATGTCGTAAAAAATACTCGTACGTCTTAGACGATATGGTTGACATTTATGGAAAGGAAAGTAGCAGTGCCTAAATTCTGGAGCTTGCGTAGGGGATTTTTCAGTGAAGCCGTGTCAACCAGTCGTGGAATGTGGTGTAGTGGGCTAGAAGACGGTATTGTAGACGCGTTCGCTGCGTGGTGTCGTCGGAATACTCATACTGTGACTCAAAACTCATCAGAATGCTCACCATCGTCCTGTTCTTCCTTCCCGGCCCTCTCTTCTTCCGTTCTCTACCTAACCTAACACGCGAGCGGGTTTATGGCGAAGTAATGGGACAAGGAAAGTACTCTACTACTCAAGCTGCTGCAGTGCTTTGGAAAATTGGGAATTCAGGAATGGCGGAAACAAAAATTGGAAATGTGTGGAACAACCCATCAAGTTAGGAAGAACTAGTATCAAAATTGGCTGTTGCAGATGTCCCTGTGATTTTAGTTCGACACAAAGCTGCCGCCCAAAATCAAATCGAGCTCCTTAAAGAAATTGCATAAAAAGTAGGTTTATCTTGTTCGATAAAACCGATTTCATGACTAATCTCAAATATGTCCATGAACCCTAAATATACGGTGAAATCAAAATAGTTCAGCAATTTGCGAACGATACACGTTAAAGATCACAACAGCCTTTAGATTGACTCAGAACATGTACGCGTATAACAGGAAATCAATCTCTAAGTACGTAAAATTCAAAAACTACGGCACAGTAATCAACCCTGAATGCCTGTATTTAACGAACCCCTTAGTTCTTAATAGATAGACGGATTCAGGTCACATCGTAAAGAGAAAGAAAATTTGTTAGGAAATTAAGGCCCTTGGAATCAACATTGAACCGCAAACTCACAGAATTCGTAGTAATTATAGTAAATAGCAGTATGCACTGACATACATTTATACGATAGGATAGGAAGATTGAAACTTTTCGGTCATTTAAAAAGAATAGAATTAACCTTGTATACTAACAAAGCATATGTTAGAATCCTATGAGACTCAAAGTGAGGCAAAACAATAAAATGTATCGTGACAGTAGAAATAAAAGCGGCGGGTAGTCGGGTACCACAAAACGGACATTTGCGACGGAAACACACTAGACAAAAAGTGTTTGATTGAAAATGTGGTCAAAGGCAATTTACTAAAAGGAGAGAAGAAGTTTGGTCTGATGAAAGGAAAAGAGCTCATTCGAATGGATGAAGCAAGTCTGGGCTAGGAAAAAAGAACATAAAAAAATTGAATATAAATCAAACAAAAATTATATAAAAAACAACTTATCAAGAAAGTGTTAACGTATTTCCGAACTTCTAATTCTAAGTTAAAATTGTGACATTTAATATTGTGAGGTTTAAAAGTATTAATATTTTCCCAATCACTACCGCTAGTTTTACTATTGTTCGTTGCTCTACCAGTACCAATGTTAGGAATAAAGTTTTATCTCGGACTGTGCTTGAACTTAACGCCTTCAAATCGTCTACACAACTTTACTACAGCTATGCAACACGTTGCCAAATAACTTTTGAAGGGGCTGAGGACAAGATGTAATGCTATTTTTGTACAATGATTCATTGTCTTCAATTTTCCACCGATAGTACAACTTGAATTCAGTATTTGATGCTGGTACCTTTAATCATTGTTTCAAATAGTTTGATTGATATTGTATAAACCATTCTTTTATTTTTATTTTCATTGTTTCAATGGATAGGTTTGATTGATAGCCGTTGGTCCTTGTATTTATCAACAAGACTAACCACTCTCTTTTTATCACCACATATTCAATCCTGGGATCGTTCCACGTATTTGCATCCTGTACTCAAAATCATCTGAAATATACTATGCACTCTGCAACATTTTTCATGATAATTATAGTTTAATATTCTTTTGTGTTTTCCCACATTTAACCGGTTATACTTTTTCTGTTTCAGTCACAGATGCGGATTGACCAACGAAGACCTGAACAGAAGATGGAGTCAGCCAAGTCCGGTGCTCCATCCGGACATATATCACACCAAGGTAAAACCACAAACAATCAACTATCTCTACAGACGTTCATTTCTTTCTTATAGAGAAGAAGCTAGTTCAATCACTAAATCCATCACCTCAGTGCGGAGTGCTCACTCCTGTCCTTACCGTTCTGCACTCCATTCGTAATGGCAAACTCAATTGGTGATGGATTTGACTTTCCTTAACCCGTTGAATTTCTGTAGATGCTCTTATTATCTGTAGTAAAACTTATATCACAACATTTTATTAAATTCACTCAAGAATCATATCTTTTGCTGGTGACACTTCAGTGGTAATCTCCCGCCCTACCAAAAATCAACTAGAAATCGACACATATCAAGAAATTTCAAGTTTAATGGATTGGTTGCAAACAACAAATTAAAACTCAACGTATCTAAATCTCAAATAGTGGAATTTTCAATAACATCTAAACTTTACAATACCTATAGTTCAAACTATTCATCCAGTCTCAAAAATATGGATTTAATAAATTACATTTTAGGCATTACCTTTGGTCATATTGTGGCATACAACTCCCTACAAATAAACATGAATATTTACTATGCATTCATATATTCACATTTTAATATGGAATACCAATATGGCCACATCAGGACGAAGTATCTTTAGTTTTATCAATCTGCTGCAAACCTTACTTCAAAAGCTTGAATGTGCAGTATTGTATAAAAAACCAATTTAAATTCAAAACCGTTCAAAATTTTCAAGGAAAATTTAGTAATATCTTGGGGTTTGCACTTGGCACTATATAATGGCTATAAAATAAATAAATTATCAATTGCATTACAATCAAATACTAAACAGAATATGAAGAGTGGAAAATGCTTTGTTTACCACATATTTACTGTTTTATTAGTGTAACAAATATATTTGTATCTCTGAAACCGCTGAACAGTTTTCTTGGAACTCGGTATACACATGCACCAAGGTAGAAAAATTAACATCATAAAAAATATCATGTTTTAAAATGGTGGACTATTTATGGTATAGTTGGTATTTATCTTTACTTAAAACTATATAAGGAGAGTGGTGAGTTTTACACAAATCAGCTGAAGTTAGAGTAAATTTAATTTATAGAAAAATAATACTAAAATTAAAATCTGGAGAAAGAACTCAGTTACAACAAGAATTTGACTAAAACCACGTAATTGACCTATTCTGACCACATTTTCCTTGTAACTTAATTTTCTGTATCAAATATTCAACTATTTGAGAGACTTTTATATCAAATTTCAAGAAGTATTCAATATTTTGGTATCAATTTATTAGTTTGATTTTTAAAATTTAAAACTGAGCCTTTCTTGACAAAAGAAAAAACTAAATTTTAAGTTTTAAAATATTATCTATACAATAGGGCAAAAGAACATTTACTATGTTTTGCCCAAGGCTAAACAATTCTTTTGTGTGTAACTAATGTACTTTAAATTCAAACTCAAATAAAATCTTAACCTTGTTTTAAATGTTTTAGACCCTTCTCTTAGATGACTAGTTCCTCAACTGTTCAAAATCCACCGATGAAGAAAACATTTACTTGAACTGCTATGGTATGTTTCGCAGGGTCTGCTAGAGTACTGTGTGCGGTGTTGAGGAAAACACCGTTTGTGTTCTGCGACTTCCACGGCCACTCTCGGCGCAAGAACGTGTTCCTCTACGGCTGCTCCAACCAGGAGAGTTGGCTGTTCAGCGACAGAGCCCAGCCGGACGTCCCCCTGGACTATCTGGTAAACATAGGCCCTACTGTAGCCTGTAGTGCAATCTTTATCTCTGGTACTCATGTAACTCATGATTATTTTGCAGTGCTTTAGGTATGTGTATCCTAGAAGAAAGGTTTGGTCCTTGCTAGTAAAGTCCTTCTTGAAACCAGCAAAACTTTTGGTACTTACCAGAAGTATTTAGCGTCTTTCCGATGTCCTCCCAGATCTTGTCCTTTTTCTGGATGTTCTTGTAATCCTTGTGTTTAAGGTCATATAGCTTTTGAAGAATGAACAACCTGGATATGTTTGCATTTTAGCAACCCCCCCCCAAGGCTAAATCCTACAGAAGGTGTGGGTAGCTATAACTATAAATCCTACAGAATGCAGCTCAACAAGTGTTTGTGTTACAGGTGTTGCCGAACATCATGCAGAACTACTGTGCCGGGTTCTCACTCCCACTTTGTAAGTTCGGGTTCGAGCGCCACAAGGAGGCGACGGCCGTGTCACGGTGTGGCGCGAGTTCGGCGTAAAGCGCAGCTACACCATGGAGTGCAGCTACTGCGGCTTTGACACCGGCATTTACAAGGTAATCAAGAACTTTTATAATAATACTTTCTACTTCTAATTTTAATTTGAACACATACTCGTTTTTTATGATGGTAACATTTAGTTGAAAGATGCTTAGCTCTTGTAAAATAATGCCTATTCAGGAAGACTTCACTCCCAAAAATAGTAATAGAAGTTTTAATTTCCTATTGACAAAATATGTAATGTGTTCACTAAATTTAATAAATGTCCTTATAGAATGCTTTGTAACAAAAGAAATTTGAAGACAAAATGTGTGGACCTAGGACTCGAATTTGTCTCTCACTTGCCGGGTGATAATGTGAGAGACCTGAATTTCAGTCACAGTTCGGTCCACACATTTTGTCTTCAAATTTCTTTAGTAATAAATTAGCTATTTAGCGTTTATACACAATTATTAAGATCCATAGAATGCCTTAGTTAGATTCTAAAAAAGAACTGGAATAAAGGACCCTGAAGTGATGTAGCCCATATTCTGAATCCTAATCAGACCTTGAATCCTATTTTAAATAGGACAATCAAAGTTTTTGAAAAACTTGTTAGGTTGCCTGTAGACCTTATACGGTAGTTTAATGGTTCCTTATGTACATTTTGGATTATTGTCAATAATCCCTTTTCCAGATGATGGAACAATTTTGCTCTGGGATGTTCATTGGGAACAATGAAACCACTTTACAAAGTCTAGAGGCAACCCAATAGGTTTTAAAACTGTTGAATTAAAGGGGTTGAAATTGGATGTAAACTATCTAAAAAAAACAAAATTATGTTTAAACCCAAATTTTTACGTGCAATAGAAACTCCATAATTTGACTATTTGTACATCTAAAGGGTGTAGAACTGTTGCCTACTATGCTACATTTCCGTTTAGTTGTACAACTTGTGCAATGTTTGCCAGGGTAACCATCTGAACACTACTCACTTGAAGGAGATCGGGAGCAGTCTGTGCGCCGCCATCGCGTGCCTAAGAGACGAGACTCAGTGGCGTATCGACGCCGCAGAGCTTTCGACCCCCGAGAACAACAGGTGAGTCGTCTGCATGTAGTACAGTGGAAACTAAGGGAAGTTCTGTACGCATCAATATGGGTAAACTAATGGTTCTTTCCTCTATTTCTGTTATGGTGTAATCTTACAACAATACTATCCACTGTCTCTCGGACCTCTATTTTTTAACTTTGTGTTTTGATCCTTAGCTATATTTTTATAAGTGTCTGGGTATGCTAACACTTTTTCTGATGTTTCTATTTGCCTATAAAACATTCAAACCCATCAAAAGCAGAGATTCCCCAGACGTTATCAGCTTTAAAATATTAATAAAATAGGTTTGGCACCATATTTTTAAACTCTCATAAGCTTTGAAATAGAGTTGCAAAAGTCAAAAAACATGTTTTTTTACCTTTTTATAAATTTTCTTACATGATTTTTAATGGTTTATTTAAAAAGTAATTCCTGCCAAAATCTCACTGTATCATTTAAAAATTACAAAAAAATAGCAATTCACATTTAGTTAAAGAAACTTACGTAAACACTATCATGACGTTTCACAGTTTTTTAAGTTTTAATTTTAAGTGCTTCATATTGTTTGTGTAGATAGAAAATCTTCTTAATTAGAGAATTTCCACAGGAAAGAGAGCTATAATTTAATAGGGTAGTAAACCTTTTGTATTGGTTTGAAAAATTATCCGAACTTCACAGTGATTATGTAAAATAATAGTTCAAAAATGATCATTGATATGTATAAAATAACAATTCTTCTAATGTTGTGAATTTTGGTATTTTTGAACGGAACTTTAAAGGTTAATTTAAAAAGATCTCTTCTCTGTCCTCAATAAGTGACACGTTATTGCCTTGGGTTTAAGCTTGCTGGGAGAGAAGGAATCGAACGCAGCTGTCCCTTCTGGAGGAGCATGGCGACAACTCAGACTCGAGCACAGAAAGCAACGACGAAGACGACACACTCTAACTTGTTCAACACTGTCCACCGTCAATTCTTTTGATAACAAACCTCCAGCATTTGCAGTATTATCTGTAGTTAGATTCTTGTGTTTTCTGTTAGGCCTAGTTCAAAATAAATGCTGTGTTACGAACGCTTTGAGTGCTTCTGTCAAGTGAAACGATAGTATCGATGAAGTATTAGACGTGACGTGAATCACTTGTGTAGAAATGAGATCTGCACGGTAGCCGAGGTTGTGAGTGTTGTGATATTATTTTAGGTACAATTTATTTTGCAATGATTATTTTCACCGTAGAATTTGTTTTATAAGCGGGTTTTATGAAATTTTAGTTGCCTGCATAACATAACAGTCTAACAGATGAGCTCAAAGTTATCCTGATTTATTCCAGGCCATGAAGTAAGATAATGTTAAGTGGGATGCTAGGCTTTTGTCAGTAACTACCCAAATAAACAAGTTTGTTGACCCTAGAAGAGATAGTATTTGGAATTCCCAATGGCTTGCCCTTTTTCTAGGGATGCCACCAGAAGTTACCACTGCTATTGCAAGTCAAAACTTTTGACTAGTTTCAATATTTTGATAATAGGCATTTTACAATTTCATTTTGTATGGTTTTTATTATCTTTGGTTCTAATTAGAACTATGCAACATGTTTATGTTTACTTGCCTTGCTTCTTTCTTGACTGTCCTTTCTTACCTTATTATTCTTTTGCCTGCTATATAACAAAAATATAACAAGCTGTATAATTTTATAATCATAAATAAATTCTTAACTGACTATCTTGAATTTATTTAAAACATAGTTTTATTGTTGATTTTGTCATGCCAGCATGCTTTGAAGTTTTAAAAAAATAATAAAACAGGGAACCTTTTTGAAATTTGATTATTTTTAATTAATTTTTATTGCATGGTATGAACAAAGTTTAAATACAATTATGTGTACAATGATATAGCAATACACTTTTGACAAGTATGTTCTAAGCACTTTTGAAAATAGGTTTCCAAAAGTAAAAAAAAATTGATGACACTAGAGAAAGTTGATACATCTCTTCTAGGGTTTTATTGGTCTAGCATAAAAATTGTTTTTTGCCAACTCTTATTTATGTTGTCTTATTTAGTTTAATTGAGCATTAAATTTTTAATTTTACCGATAATATGAAATATTTAGCTTTTTTGATCATTGAAACTTCCACTCTATGTAATTGTGTTCAACCAAATTTACCAAGAGAAGTTTATCTTTACAATTAAATCAAGCCTAAATAAAACCATAATATAGGTTTTATAATTTTAGAGTAATGGTGATGAGCTATGCATAATTTAGTAAGAGAATATAACAAATAAGTCACCAATATAAATTAATTTAAATTAATACAGGATGTTTAAAAAAGCTTTACATCTTTAACAAATCAATATCCCCTTATTTTATTATTTGGTATCTTTTTGATGATTTTAATGGATAATGTGAATCTAAAATTTTCATCAGGTATGACTTTATAAAGATTTCTGTCTAGTATTGTTGATTGTTCAGCAAAATAAAACAACTGTTTGTATTTAAGGCCCCTTAGAATGATCTTAAGTTAACCGATAAATGACTAGATAGGTATTGTGTAAGTAAAAAGAACTGTTTTTCATATTTTCAGTACACTAGTATCAGTGGCAAAGCGTCATCTCTGAATTTGGCGATGACTTGAGGAAATTTTAATACAAGTTTAAAATCCCAGATATTACAGAGTCACTTGATATTCCTGCTTAAATAGGCTGGAAACCACATTTCAGTCTAAAATTTGTTGTTGACTGGCTTGGAATTGTGTCAAATCCTCATAGATTCTTGTATAAAACATATAGAATAACATATGGTGCCCGTGCTATCTTCCTTTATGTTTGCGGAGCTAAGATTGTCTTTGTGTCTCGTCAGGCTCGTCGCATGTAGTCCCGACCTTGTTGCTAGTCCGTAGACTGCGTTAGCCAGCATGCCAATTTCAACGTCTATTTTAGAAATATTGTCCCATAGATGTCATAATACATGTGTACTATACATGAGAATCTCCTCAGACACTCAAAACCTTCAAAAACTCAAATATTTGCATTCTATTTTTAAAATTTTTTCTTTTGGTTGTGGCGTTGCACCCCCTAAGCCCCCCAGCGATGACCGCTCAAAGTCGCTTTGCCTTGCCACTGACTAGTATAATATAATCCTCCAAATCTCTAAAATCAAACTAATCAAAGTAATGTTTAGTAACTTAAATCCCCAGCTAAATGGTTTGATCGAAAACTGTCAAGAAACACCAAAATTTGTTTGTTTTCCTCATACTGTAACAAAAGCAAAGTAACCCTCAATAAAAACATTATTAAATACACCTTTTGAAACACTCTTCCAGAAAACGCCTAACCAAAAATGCCTTTATTAACTAATTAATGAGAGAGACAACATAGAAGTTGTAAAGGTTATTTTTATAAACATCCTGTATAAATATTGTAACTGGAACTTCTTAAGTATAAAAATTATCTGCGTTTAAGTCTTATAATAAATATTACATAGGTCATGATTTTTTTGTTAATGAACTCATCAAATGGAAAGTGTCTTTAAAAAGATCTTGATTGAAACCCTAGAAATAAAAAACAATTTTTCCTCTCACAAACATCATTAGGGAACCTCTTGATAGAAAGTATAAACATCACCTTTTCAATTGATTTGATCAAAAGCATGTTAAGAAAAGAAGTTCCAAATAAATTCATGGGGATATCGATTTTGGTAGTATGAATCAGAAAGTATAAAAATGCTGTGTTTTGACAAAGACGATAAGTATTGTCTTTGGTTTTAATTTAGGTAGTAAAGATGTGATAGTTACGTTTTTGCTAAAGTGCTTTCATTAAAGAACAGTTAAGTGCTTTCATTTTTTATTTAGGTTTAAAATGCTCATTAACACACTCTAAGGTTGTTTTTATAGAGTTATCGGTTTATAGGCTTTCAGTAACTACTGCCATACTTAAAAATATTCAATAGTTTGAATTTCATGCTTAGGAATGTTTAGGGGAATAAAATTATAACATTTTATTCAAGGCCTCAAATTGTTTATCTTAATCTTTCATATTGATTATATTAAAATAAAATGATGTATCACTATTTTGTGTTTGTTTATTTTCTACTTTCCTCATCGTAAATCTAAACTAAAACAGTTTTATTCCTCGGGTGTTTCATAATTTAAAACTTCTTCAGGCTTCAGCAGTTTTGAATAGCTAGAATCCTACAGTAAACAACTATTTAAATCTGCAAATACAGTAAAAAACCTTCCTAAACTAGTAAAACCCAAAGCCATAGTTACTTATTTGTCCAATGACATTTTCGAGAAATTATTTCCTTTCACTTACTTCCCAAAATAGTGCAATAAAATGGTGGCTTAATATTTACAAATGTCAAGTTTTTGGTCCAACAAAAAATGCTGGTAAATCGAGTGACCCTAGAAGAGTTTTGTTTTGGTTCACATTTCAATGTTTTGATTTGGATAATCAATTCTCAGTACTCAATCGATGCATAACTAGACGATACTAATCACCATTACAATGACATGAATACTTAATGCATTGATGTAAATATTCAGTGCAATGCACTTGTTTGTGTTTTGTTTAGCAGTCAACTGATCCAACTGCCTTTTCCTATATTTTTCAATCGATTTTTGGTCAATTCAAAAGCTTCTATTACATTATTGCTATCCACTGCTGGTAATAATGAGTAATAACTCTCTGCTATAGTGAAGTATTCAATTTTTTAGTTGTGAGACTTTTAAAAATTGGATTTTTTGATCCTTACAAGTCTCTATACTTTTGATACTGTCCTACACTGCCTCTTTAAATGTTTACCTTTGCAGGGCAGCTCCCCCATACACAAGCACAACATAAGAATCAGGAATGTTAATTACCTTCTTTGTAGCCTGAAACTTAGATGCTAGATGTGGTGTTGACGAAGTTTCATCAGGATATCCAGGCTACAAAAAAAGTAATTAACTTCAAATAGGTCCTGAAACCGGAAATCATAGTTTAGTCAGGAATGATTTGCATGTTCATCATCATCAAATTATTCAGCTAACTTCCCTCTCAAGCTGGCATACATTTTTTAATTCTTTACCAGCAGAGATAAAATACAAAAATAATATTAACATTTTCACAGCTTGATTGAAAGGACATTTAGTGTCCCATGTCTTTGACGACAAGGCAGAGTATCTAAATCCTTCTAACTAGTTGAAACTTGAAAGTTAACATTACGGTGTTAATTTTTAACGCGAATTACTTACCTTTTTCCACGGACGGATGAATGTGTGTATGAATGACATGTGTGCGTGAATGAGTGAATTAAAATATTTAATTTACCCAGCTTTAGGACCTTGTGTTACTACAAGTTAGCTTTTTGGCGCCTGTAGATCCTACTGTAGTTTCTGTAGAAACTTACTGTTACTGTAGAAACTTCAGTAGGTTCTACAGGTGCCAAAAAAGGTAACTTGTAATGAATGATTGTAACATATTTGATTTAATGTTTGTTATTTATTTGTTTTATTGTTTTTCAACATGTTATTTCATGTAAAAGTGCAAATAAAGTTATAATTATCTTTCAAAAATTAAACTGTATTTGAAACAAATAAAATACAATGCTCATTGTAAATAAAGTTATTTAACTAATTAATTTTTACGATAACATCATAACTTTAACAGTGTACCATAACTTGGAGATTTATTACAAGAGAAAACCAATTTAGATATTATGTTTAATCACCTCAACTTTATGGTAAACTGAACTTTTATTTCCCGCCAAAAACTAAATGCCCAAAGTTGAAGGTTTGCCACGAAAACATTGTGTGATAAAGCCCTGAGAGATAAGAGGTGACATCACTTTGGAATTTGATTACTCCAAAGTCTCTCTTGTTATTATCCGTTCTACTGACTGAACAACTATGTAATCTGTGTTGACATTGAATTGCAACATCGGTTTCTGCAATCTAACCCAGATTTAAACATCAGTTTGGACCTTGGTACGAATGCTATTGTTCGTGCGGTAAATATGTGTATCGTAATGTCTTCAAAACGTTAAACATTTCTTGGTTTCATTCAAATATTTTCTCTAACTTCAAAACCCAATTGACAGCCAAATTTAACTCTGACCCCAAATATATTATTTGACTGTTTTTTGACAAAACACGAATTAAGTATATACAGACGTAATTTCCCCAGTTAGTATTGACTGGTTAGTACCTATTTAGATTACTACTAGGGTGCAAAAAATGTGGTTCACAAAATTGCTGGGCAGATGTTGTGCCCGCAAAAATGTGGTTCACAAAATTGCTGGGTCAGCTGATTGTTGCTGTCTGGATGTTGAACATGCCCCGTTCCTCACCCAGGGGAGGTTGGATTAGATATCAATGTGAGGGGATGCAGAAACAAAATGGACCACGACTTCAGGAGAGGAGAGACAAGACAAGATAAAGTTTCTTTATTCACACAAACATAGAGTATGGTAATGGCGTCAAATGTCAATATTGTATATATTGCAATATTGCATATAGAGGCTTCCTATATTCAGCTCAGTTTCTCAATAACCATGTTATTGTTCAAAAATGTATCAGTTTTTGTTGGTTATCAATCTTAAATTAGGAAGTGGCCCTTCCCTCTCTGCTACAGTTTCATCTTTGCAGCCTATGACTCCTAGAACATCTTTGTGTGTCTATGGATCATTCTCTAACCGAGACACTAATGCTAAGTACGAGTAAATGGACCAAACTGTGGCTATTTTGTCATTAAGAGTACGTGTGGTGGTATCTCTTCAGTTCAAGAAATCTGCTCACACCATAAACCACTGTGGTAAGTGTTATGATGCCCTTTATTTAAACTATTTCATAAGGTCCTTTGAGGGTGGGGCAAACCATCCCAAAGTAACGGATAACCATAGATGTTGAAAATACAGATTCTTATGTTCAAAAAGTACATCAATAAGTTTGTAGCACCATCATCCTTGTTACGCCTATGATAATAAAAAATGTTTAAGTTTTAAAATAGTCAACTTCCAAATAATAGTTTGGATAGTTTACTAAGAACCTTAACTTTAGATTGACTTAATTTTATGATATAAAAATGTGCTTTGTAGCTGTTTGTTTTAATTACTATTTGGACTTAAGAGAAAATACTATTTAATATTTTGTTGTTGTTATGTATAACTTTTTTAATCTGCTCTCAGAAGTATGTTCTTGCAAAATAAAAAGTTGAGATATTCAGTGAAGACTGCATTTTTAAATATATATTTTTAAATAGTATTCTGGCAAATATTAAAAATTGCTGGAAAGTAAAGTTGGAGAACACTGAGTAATCTGCACATTTTCAAGTGAATCCATTTTTTGCTAAGAAGTGATGATCTATCAGAAATTTACTGTATCACTGAGATAAATTTAAGTATGGCTTTTGAGCCTGGTCCAGCCTCCAAGAGGTTATCTGTTGAAATACTATATTATTGCATCCACATAAGTTTGATTCAATTCAATTTCCTTATTATGCATCCGTCAATAATGTTGTAAGATCTTTTATCAAAAGCACCCATGCAAAAAACAAAGTTCATGTACTGCAGTAATTAAATTAATCCATAAAATAAAAATATAATTTTGAAAGCTTATGTGGAACTGAAATTCAAAATTGTATATGAAGGTTGTACAAGGTACTTAGCTGATTATGACTTGACAGTTTGGTCGGAACTGAATTTATAATATTTAAAATTGGTGGCTTTGAAGAATATATAAGGAAAAAAATTGAGCTAAGTATTGGGATCAACAGAAAAATCATCTGGGAATTCCTCTTCCCTCTATTGTACAATGTTTATAATTTTGTTTCGGCGACATGTGGCCAAATTTGGAGGGGGGTATGAAACTCCTAACAACAACACTACTATATAGCCTGTTAGCCTACTGGGTTTTGTTTTTTTCGTGGGATAATCATTAATAACCCCCACGCCCTCCGGGAGTTAACATTTAGAAAGGCCTTACGATCCTGGGGAACCCCGCATCGTCGGACTGTATGCATCGTATGCATCAGTAGGACTATATGCATAACAATTACCACGGTTAGAAAGAAGATCCTATGCATCTACGTCACTTAGAAGAAATGAATCGCCTCTTTGTACGTTGTAGTACTACAGCAAGCATTGCACAATGTTGTACGACTCGGCCAAACAAAACATTGCATGGAAAGACAAAAACAAACCCACTTTGTTTACTTCAGGACCAGTTGTTAATGGCATGGCTAAAGGACAAAGAATATTCCATCCTTTCCTTGAAATAAAATCCAAGGTCAACTAAGAACTTTGGGTATACGTGTAGAAATAATCGCGGGTCTAATGTAGACTAACGTGCTACACCTCTCGAGGACAATAATTTTTTGTTCAAAACTAATTATTTTTTGTTCGGAAGTTGTTTGATGGTTGCGGCTGTTACTATCGCGTTAAGAATATTAAACACGGTCGACGCGAAGCTGCAAGCGCCACTACCGCGAATCCAGTAGAATTTTCTATATCGTGGTAAAAAATTATGCCGGAAATGTCCTGTGGGAAGGGGAGTTTTTCCCAAAATGGGATTTTATGTTGTAACCACCGAATTGTCATTTCAGCGGGTACATAGCACCATTGACTTTAAAACCTAAACATTTAAATACGATGATAGCTCGTGCTAAACTGACTGCTTCAATTCACACACAAATTACGAGTAAAACCAACCTACCAATTAAAATTTCCAAGCACCGCTACCAAATGTTAGTCAGTATTGACCCTTTCCTTGCAAAAACCACAATAACACACTGGCACTTTCCATACGAATGACGGAAAAATACCCCTCCGACATTCAGATAAGAAATCAAACAATACCAAACAGCAGTCGTGGGCTGTATCAAGATCAGCTGATAAACTGGTGCCGGTAAACAGTATTAGTCAACACCACAGAGTACAGTGTACAGTGCAGGGTGCAGTAGGGTCACGTGATCTGCGGAGTGGACAGAGAACAGCTGATTGTTGAGCAGTCGCAGTCACAGCTGATCGCAGTGGCCAGTTGTGTTGCGTTCTTGTCTCTTGTCAGGTGAGTAGTCACTGCCTTATCAATTCCGTTGCACATATTTGTTTCGATTTATTGCTGTTAATATGTGAAATTGTGGTTAAAAATGTGTTGTATGTATATTTTAGCTAAGTTTGGGCGTTTTTTCAGAGTCATTAATGTTAGATATAAAACATGGGGATTGCCACAATTTGAAACCTATTATTGGTGTATGCAACATTTTGATTTGCTTCTGTAGTATATTGGACTAATAGTTAGGATATGAATATGATTCACATGAGGATTCACTTGATAACGAGAGTAGTTTCCGTAACTCTAGAAACGTTCTGCCTTTGGAAAAACCCACCGATTTTATTTTAAATAAAAACCGTAGGAATTTGTTATAAAACTAGGAAATATTGCAACAAGTAAGCATTTTCCGTAGACCGCGTTCTGGTTGCCAAAAACCTTCTATGAATGCTCCAAAAATTGTAGTTAACAGTCATAATAAAAATCATAATTAACCAAATTTGTTTTGTGTTAGTTTGAAAGTTCATAATAGTGGCGGATAAAAGTTCATAACTAAATTTGTCGGATAAAAGTGCATAACTAAATTTGTCGGATAAAAATAAACTCAGTATGTTTTCGAAAGGTACTTGAATAATAATTTAACTTATATTTGGTCTAATCCAAATGTTAGATACTGTAGGTTCTGCTAGAGTGTCTATAAAACGGCTGACCACAAAACTGCCGTTGCGTTGTTACGAAACTAACGTCTTAAACATGTTGGTTTTAGGATCAAATTAATGTACCACAACATTCCTAAAAACTCACCATTTTCAGAGGAGGTTACTCATTACATTCCATCCCCCCATGTTCCCGGTAGTTTCTGTTCTGAAAAGACCTTATGATCCTGGAAAACCCCGCTATATTCTACTGGGAAAACAAATTTCCGTTGGAGACTGACATGTTTTAATGATATTATACTGTAAACGTGCATACCTGTGTTTACATATGATCCTGCAGTAAACAAAACGTTTGTTTTTGTCTTCTCGTGCAAGTTTTGTTTGTTGGTTTATCAGTAAAGAGGAATGATTCATGATGCGTTCGCGATCCTTTCTTCTGACGTCTTCCGTGGAACTTATTTCCTGAAGAAACAGGTGTTACATGTTTACTGGATTCTGCTAAGTGACGAGAACGTCTGCTTTACAATAGATGCGCGACCGATGTTCATTATCTTTTGGTATGGGACTATGAGTTCATCTACCTAATAGTTTTACTATTAGTTATACTGATACATACGTGGTCCTGAAGCTTCAGGTCAGGTTTTGAGGAGAATTAGCGGCTAATTTAGAACTGATGTACCCGTCACCGTTTAGACATACACCTGCGTGGCGAAGTAGTTAAGCTATTTCCATTGGTAGTAGCCGGTGCGTTATATCTCTTAACCACGAGTGGTCGGCATCTCAGTGATTTAGTTAAAACATCCAAAAAGAGTTCGAAAGCAAATTCGATGAAAATGTAATCTGAGTTAAAACTATTAAGGGTCCGGGGCCTTCCCACGAAAAATTTAAATACTAAACTACCGTACGCAGTTCTAGGCCATTCCATTCATAACATAGGAGCAAGAGTAATAAAAAATTGCGTACAATGACAATTTTCGACCCGAAATTCAATACGTTTTGAAGGTATATTCCCATTAGTTCCAAGATCACATAAACGTAGTTGGTAGTTGGCACCTATGACTGTCAAGATAAAACCAACAGTATGAT